>OY756949.1:6807500-8255000 GCA_963580275.1 Crataegus laevigata
AACTCACGGGCAACTTCCCAGGAGGTCACCCATCCTGGGATTGCTCTAGCCCCCTTCTCGCTTAACTTCGGAGTTCCTACGGAACCCGAAGCCAGTGAGCTCCCAAAAGGCCTCGTGCTAGGTAGGGATGAGAATATACATTTAAGGATCACTCCCTGGGCGATGTGGGATGTCACAAAATTTGTTTCATTTTATTTTAAATTCTATTTTTTTCCTAAAACTTCTATTTCACAAAATTTGTTTCATTTTATTTTAAATTTTATTTTTTTTCCTATAACTTATATTTCACAAAATTTGTTTCATATATTTTTTTCCTATAACTTCCTAAGCCATTATACAACATTAAATTAAATTAAGTAACATGAAACAACATTACTTAGCCATTGGATTTGAATTTAAGTTGTAATTTTTAAATAATAAATTATGTATGGCCCTATGGCCCTCGGTTGAAGACCGTTTTTTGTGACAGGGCTAAAACGAGCCCTCTGGCCCTCGGTTGGAGACGGAGGCAAATATGGCCATGTACTGTTCATTAAAATATTAATATTTTGGAGAATCTTGGAGGGCCAGAGGGCTAAAACGAGCCATCTGGCTAGCCATCGGTTGGAGATGACCTTAGGTGCTTAACAAGCTACGAGATGAGCCGGCTAAACCCAAGATCAGCTCCACAATGTCCCTTCGTTTCTTAAATCATATAGATTAACTCATATTTGATGAGCAAAGGTAAAATTAAATTGAAAACAATGTCAATGTTTGAAATAGTGGAATTGAGACAGAAATTTTTTAGATTTGACAGTTCTTTTTACAGAGTGTATAAACATGAACAAAAAAAATCAACCATGACACTTGAAAACAAGAAAATATTATATTTGTGTACTCAGTACAAGACAAAGACAGTGAGGCGAGAAAGACATGCACATTTTACAAGCTCAGGGATAACCGAATATTTGAGTTTTACAGTGCGAGTCAAACAAGTTATTTATATGCAAATAAAAATATTAATTAACTAATTGAATTTTTGTGGAATTTTTTTTTAATGTAT
This sequence comes from Crataegus laevigata, assembly GCA_963580275.1. Taxonomy (NCBI): domain Eukaryota; kingdom Viridiplantae; phylum Streptophyta; class Magnoliopsida; order Rosales; family Rosaceae; genus Crataegus; species Crataegus laevigata. The sequence goes on from OY756949.1 coordinate 6,808,543, forward strand.
CAGAAAATAATTAAATGTACTAAATGTCCTAATATATGTGGTTCAAAATTTTATTTTTAAGTATTTAATCACTTGTATACCAAATCATATTTCACTATAAAAGAGATATTTTTTAGTGTGTCTAAAATAAAATAAATACGCAAATATCATTATACAAGTAAAAAAATACTTTAAAAATTCTCTTTTACTTGTATAATAACATGTAACGTAATCATCTTATTACGAGCATCATATTGACATATGTAAGTTATGACAAGCATCTCAAATCCTACCCCCAAAACAATAATTTAATCTTTACCTCTTGCTTAACCGAATAAACCAGTCTGGTTTTTCAGCTGATAGCTATTAAAATGCACCCCTCTCTACAACTCCTTGAAGGCTAAAGATTGCATTTTTTTGTAGGCATATGAAAACCCAAATGCTGCATTTTTCTTAAACCCCTCTGAGATTTTCGTGTTCTATATGGATTTTGGGGTGGTGGGTTTTGATGGGTGGGGGGGTTGTTGTTCTTCAGATTCTGGCTTTCCTCTTGCTGCTACTTCATCGGCAGCAGATCAGGAGGCGGCGAAGCAAAAGTGGTTGTACAGATCTGGGTCTCACAGGCAGGGAAGATCTGCCGACGAGGGGGAGGATTGGAGGAGCTCTAAACTTGCAAAGACCGATGATTTTTCAGCTTCCAAAGCAATGCAACAGCAACAGCAACACCAGCAGCAGCAGTTACTGAGCTTCTCTAATTCTCCCAGTTCAGAATCTATCTTGGTTGAAAAGAATGCCACAATGCCTTACTTTCATCAAGCATTATCTGCATACAATACAAGTTCTGCAGGTAATTGATTAATTCGTAATCATGTTTAATTACGGTTATGCTTTTGTAAGCAGCAAAACGGTTGATCCAGTTCTGCGTTGCTTCGATTTTTAAAAAAAAAAAAAAAAGTTGCATGGAGCTTTTGGGTTTGGTAAATGTTTACCAAAAAAAGAGTTTGCTTTGGTTCCCCAGGAGGACTTTGGTGGAAGGTCCTTTCGTGGAAATTATTCCGAGTCTTGTCAAGCACTAAAAAATAGCAAATACCTATTCTTTGATTGGTTCTGATTTCCTTTTCTCTTCCTTTTTCTCTTTGCTTTTTATTTTATCATCTTCTAGCAAAAACAAGAAATTCATGATTTTGTGGCTTCCATAAATGCTGAACCCAAAGTTTAATTTTTAGGCATACTGCCAAACCTGTAGTTTCGAGAAATTTTTCAGTGTGACGGTTCCTAAGAAATCAAATTTTCGATTTTTGAGACTTTTTTTTTCTGGGGGTTTTTAATTTTTTTAGTTTTATTTTTGGCTTTCTGATTGTGGTTGTGTTTCAGGGCATAATAGTGGGAGTTTGAGTAATGGAGGAGCTGCCATGCATTGGAGTTTAGCAGGAGGCAGAGGACCTTTCACGCCATCCCAATGGATGGAGCTAGAACACCAGGCCTTGATCTACAAATACATCTCTGCAAATATGCCTATTCCATCCAATTTGCTCTTCCCAATCAAGAAGGCCTTTGATTCTGCTGGATTTTCGACGTTCCCGAACGGACTTCTCAGGCCTAATTCATGTAATTTCTTGATTTTACGCAAAGGAAAATGATTTCCGCACACCCAAATGGACCCTAATGCACGCTCTTGTTCATACAATTTCCATGCCCTTTCTTGCTTTCTAAGTTTTTTCATCCTTGTGTATGTGCAGTGGGATGGGGTTCTATCCATTTGGGATTCTCCAACAACACTGATCCTGAGCCGGGAAGGTGTCGTAGGACCGACGGCAAGAAATGGCGGTGCTGGAGAGATGCCGTTCCTGACCAAAAGTATTGTGAGCGGCACATGAACAGAGGCCGCCACCGTTCAAGAAAGCCTGTGGAAGGCCAGACCGGCCGCACTGGAACCACCACCACCACCACCTCAAAGCAGCCTTTGGCTTCTTCGTCATCAACGTCTCTAGTGTCCGTTCCCGGTGGCGGTGGTGGCAGCAGCCTCGTTATTGCCAACCAGCAGCTCAAGAGCTTGCAGCAGCCTGCTGCATCTAATCCTTCTGCAGCAACCACTCAGACGAGCAGGTGAAATAAAAAGTTTAGACTCACTCAGTGGTCCTCAATTTCTTAAGTTTTCAGCATTTATTCCTTTCGAGAAAAATGATTTCCGCATCTCCCTCTCATTGCACTCCTCACTTTTTCATTAGCCCATCGATTGAATAAATGAAAAGAGAATCATGGGAAAATGAGAAGAGAAGTGCATAAGAAAATATGGGAGTGTGGAAATCATTTCTGTTGCTTGTACAGTCTAAAGCATCACAGAATCTGATGATGTTGGTCGCTGCTCTTTTACTAGCTGAAGTTACTTGAATCTACACAGATTCGACAATGCTAATTAACTGTATGTCTCGTATTGGTGGTTCTAACGGGTTTGTTTCTGTTTTGTGTTGATTTCTCTTTGCAGGATGTTCATGAACAAAGAGAAGGCAGGTGAGAGAATTCAACACGCGCCGGGCCTCTCCATGCTGTCGAAAGAAAACCCATTCTTGACTCAGAAACGGCAAATCGGACATGAAGAGTCCCCGAGAACAGAGTTTGGGCTTGTCCTCGCTGACTCCCTCCTAAACCCTTCACAGAAAACGTCATACCCTGCAGAAACAAATTCACAACACCATTCCCTTCGCGGCTTCATCGACGATTGCCCTAAAACTCAATCCGACTGCCAACCTGTTTTGTGGCCTAACCAACTCGACATGCAATCGGACAGAACCCAATTATCAATTTCTATCCCCATGGCTTCCTCCACAAGCAATGAGACTCTCTCATCGCTCCATCTCTCAAGGGAACTAGAGTCCCCTCCCTCAATGGGATTGGTAGTAGGCAGCAGTCACGCCCTGAGTGAACAAAACAACATCAAGCAAGCGAATTGGATTCCAACGGCTTGGGAGACTTCACTTGGCGGTCCTCTAGGGGAAGTTCTGCACAATCCCAACAGCAGCAACAGTGCAGCAGAATACAAGAACAACTCTTCAGTCCTTAATCTGATGACCGGGGGCAGCTGGGACAGCAATAACAATAGCCCTTCGCCTTTAGGGTCATCTCCGACTGGGGTCCTACAGAAGACGGCGTTTGGGTCTCTGTCGAATAGCAGTGCAGGGAGCAGTCCAAGAGCAGAGAATAATAATAGAAGCCATGAAGGGTTTAGCCTTTGCAATGACCTCCTTGGGTCCAATATGTTCAACTCTTCCTCCTTGCCTGCCTTGTAGGTCAAGGAAGAATAAAAAGAACCGAGTTTTTATCTGTACTACCACCTCTGAAATTAAGGTTTAGTGTGTACTTAAAGTTTAGTGTGTGTTCCTCTGTGGTTGTTGGCTTCCTTACCACCTCTGAAATTAAGGGTCCTTTGGTTGATATATATTAAGCTTCAAACGAAATTAGTCATTAAGATAGGTCAAGGATTCGATCTATTTCACCGCTCAAGAAAGTCATGGCTTCCTCGCCGGGTTTTCTTGGGGGAAATTTGGAAAAATAACCAAATTTTAGACCCCATATAGCCACTATTTTAATTTTATGATAATTATAACCAAAATTTGATGTAAAAGTACTAATATACTCTTAATAGTAGGGTTTCTCACAACAACCAAAACAAACCTTTAAACTATCTTAAAATGAGAAATTAATCTTCATCACTTTTTTTTTGTTTTCACTATTCACTTTGCATATGCAATTTCGTATTCTTTCTTCATTCACTGGAAAAATATATCAGAATGTATGTAATTTAGTCAGTGAAACACTAAATCCAAGTATCTAATTAAAAATAATAATAATTAGCCATGAAATTAGTACCTTTTTAAGAACATTCTCATAGCTTGTCCTGCTAATTAAAGAGGCTAATTCAATGACCTCAACTTGCAATAATCCTCAACATTTTAAGGTAGTTTAAAGGTTGTGTTGTGGTTGTTGTGAGAAACCCTAGTATTAAGGGTATATTAATACTTTTACATCAAGTTTTGGTTATAATTACCATAAAATTAAAATAGTGGTTATAATTCTATATGAGATCTAAAATTTGGTTAGTTTTCCAAATTTTCCTTTTCTTGGTTGATGACGGGTTCCTGTCTGCCCTTGGCCTTGGTTCCACTCTCGCACGCAGTGACTGCAATCTAATTTTTATGTATACTTTCTTCGGTTCCGTTGCTTCCACTCGATCATTCTTGAATTTCAATCTAATTTTTATGAAATACAAGATGTCCATTGAGTAATCCGAAACTAATTTTCACTTATCCAAATATTTGTACATTCTCTGCTTTTTTTGTTGTTAAAATTATTGTAATGTGGGTTAACAGTTTGCACAAAGAGGTTAACTTTGAAGCAAGTTCTTCGCTTCTGTAATCTTTTCAAATGGATACCGGAACAATTAGAATGATAATTACGAAAGAAACTCAATCCACCTTCATCGTCTTCCACACTCCAAAGAAACTCAGAACTCGGCAAAACAAAGAAACTCAGAACTCGGCAAAATAACCTCGTAACTTTAGGGTCGAGGCGACCAGACCCGGGCAATTTTTGGTAAAAATTGGGTGCTCAGAAGCCAAGCGTAACAATTGTATTTCATCGAAAATTCCCAAACAAATCAGGATATTTTCTTACGTGTTAGCTGCTCATCACTGCTTTCTCTAACTTATCCGATTCATCCCTTGGGGTTTACCACAGCTACACATCTTGCATTTTACCAATCATAATTGTACATATCACATTTTACAATTGATCAGTTGAAGCTAATGTGCCGTGCGTAACCACTTTTTCTGGAGTTTTTTTAATGTCAATTAGGCCTTTTAACCCTAATAACCTTTTCCAGAAACCCTAAACCCCGAATAAAACAACTAAAAAAAGGCTGGATCCCAAACAATGGCAGTCCTGCAATTTTTGGCACCGCCGCCGGGGAGCGACTTGACAAGGAACCGCCGGAATTTTCTCAAGCTGCATGCCGAACGGTGCGAAAATTTGCAGAACGCGGCTGAGAAAATCACAGCCAGCCAATATACGAACAAAAAAAAATTGAAATTTTAAAATTGAAAAAAAAAAGGAAATTGAAATTGATGGGTGATTGGAGCTCATATTCTATGGGTGTATAGGTGTCTGTCAAGCCATGGCTATGGCAAATTCAGAACGAGGAATTTTTATAATCACCGCAACCAAACTACCCATTTTTTTTCAAAAACTTCAATCCGAAAACAACTTCACAAGCATCAAATTTCAGAAAACAATTTGCAGAGTTCGAAAACGAATCGAGGAACAGTTTCTGAAAATTTTGGTTTCTGAAAACTGAGAGGAAACAGAACGCGGCTGCGATTGCTGATTTTCTCACCAGTTTCGTACTTTTATAGGGATATTGGTGAGGGAAAGCCCTAAAACCCTAGCGCAAGGGGCGCCACTTTAATCGAGACCAAAACGACGGTGGAGGTGTTGTCGTATTTGTTTCCATGGTTGGTTGGGTGAAAAATTGGGCCTTGAGAAGGTAACGGTTGGGCCCAACCCAAATGAAGATAAAGAGATCCGATTTCTGTTGCAATTTGCAACCTACAAATTAAATTGGGTAAATTTCAATTTAGTATCCTCATGTTTTATGGTTTTCAACATTTGGTATATGAAGTTTTTTTCCGTTCCAAAGTCATACCTAAAGTGTTAATTTTGGAACAATCTCATACATCCGTTAGTCTGATTGTTAAGTCTTCCGTTAACTGATGACGTATCGCACATGTAGACAATAAATAAGCACCACGTGTCATTAAGAGGTCCACCTGGAAATTAAAAAAAAAAAAACACATGTCTTCTACTTAGGGTTGGGCAATGGTTATGGCGGGCGGGTAACCGCGGTTATTTACCCATAACCGTTTATAATCATACCCGCATAACCGTTTACCCGTTGGGTAATTGTCTAAACGGTTATACCCATACCCATAACCGTTTATAAACGGTTAACCATACACATAACAGTGTACCCATTTAACCGTAACCATTTACCCGTTTATACATTTTTTAACCCATTTACCCCTTTTTACTCGCAACATTCTCATCCCACGCACGCTCGCAGATCACTGAACCGCCATTGCTGATTGCTTTCAGGTTTGCTCTCTCTCTCTCTCTCATGCTTTCGTTCCCCGATAAAATAAAAAACTGCAAGAAAATTGATAGAGAAAACTGCCAAATAGGGATTTTGAAGTTTTGTAGTTTTTATTTGCGGATTGTGATTGGCATTCTGTTGTTTGTTTGTTTGTGTGTGTTTTAGGGTTGGAAATGGCAGAGAAGAAGACGGTTGAAATCGTGGCCGATCCGGCTGAGGATTTCTTCGATGCCAATCAGGCAGCGGAGTTGGGTCGCAAGGTCGAGGGTTTAGAGCGGGAGAAGCTTGAGCTGCAGCGTGAGAACAAGGAGATGAAAGAGAAAATCCAGGAATTGACGGCGGAGATCGAGAACTTGAAGAGCAGCGAGAATGAAACGAATGAGAGGCTTAGGGAGATGGAGTTGGTGATCGAACGGACTGAGGAGGGGAAATATGTGCTGGAATCGGTTGCGATTAGAGCGATGGAGCTTGAGACTGAGGTAGCGAGGCTCCAACACGATCTAATCTCCGTTATGGCCAAATGGGAGAGAGATAGACAAGCAGAGATGAGAGGGAGCAGCGAGGAGAGAGAGACAAGCGGTGGACGAAGGTCCTGGCCTCCTGGCGGAGAGAACGAACAATCTTACAGATTAGGGTTTTTTTGTTTTTTTAATTTTATATATAAACGGGTAACCGTTATAACCGCGGTTGATACCCATAACCGCCCATTTAAATTTAGCGGGTAAACGGTTATACCCATAACCGTTTATTTATCTAAACGGTTACCCATAACCGTAACCGTTTAATTTAAATGGGCGGATAACCGCGGTTACCCATAACCAATGGGTATTTGCCCATCCCTACTTTTACCTCCCCCAGCCCCTTCCCTCTCATTATTTCCTCTGCATACCCCTATCGCTCCCATCCATCCCTTCTGCATACCCTCTCCGCACACCCACCCTCAACACCATTAATCTCCACTTTCTCTCTCTAACCATCATCTACCTTCGAATTCTAAGGTTCTCTCATTTCTCTCTGCCATATCTTGTTCCCCTTTGGCTGCTGACTGCACCGTATGACGGTCATTAAGTCAATCCCCGATCCCAGTGAGTTGACTCCGCCAAGTTTCGACAAGTTCCAGGGACTACTCAGCCGAGCTTCGATGAGTTCCAGCGGCAGAACCTCCTAAAGAAATCTAAGCCCATCAAGCTCAAAATCCAGACCCTAGAGCACGAGACAAAGGCCTCACTTGACAAGCTCGAGCAGTGCGAGGTCTCGATCAGAGACATCTTCTAAGTCGCGCTTGGCAAGGTCGAGAAGAGCAAGGAGGTGGCGCTCAAGGTGTTGAATAGAGCCCGCAGCGACGAAGAGTATGGAGTGGTGGATGACGGCGAGGGGTTGCTGATGAATCTCAAGTCGTTGTGCTTGAAGATGGATTCTGGAGGTTCGTGACGGTGAGGAAGAAGGAATTAGAGGCTCTAAGGTCGCAGATGTCTTTGCTTTGGGCGATTGTGTCGATCCGACGAAGTTCGTGCTGGAGCCCAGTCATTGTCCACATGGGCGTCACGTCATCAGTTAACGAAAGACATAACAGTCAAACTAACGGATGTATGAGAATGTCCCAAAATTAATACTCTAGATATGACTCTGGGACGAAAAAAACTTCATGTACTAAATGTTGAAAACTACGAAATTTAAGGGTAGTAAACTCCCAAATAAATTATCATATAGCTTTGATTCGAAGCTTAGGATTTTCTGATTTCCACAGATAAATAATTTGTTTAATATGATAGGATATAAGTTGATTGATTTTAATCTTAATGTCTTGATATTTCACTATTTACAACAACATTTAGTTGTTTTTTTAAATATTTGGAAAGAACCGAACTTAGAATTTTAGACCTATTGTAATCATAACTTATTATTTTGACATGGGCTCTCATTACTTCATCTAGGGTTTAAGTATCTTACACAATCAAATCAACTTATTACTTGAGAATGAATTAATCCATCTTTAGCTAAAATAGAGGATATCATTTATATATTTTTTTTGTTATACTTTAAGAATAATCAACTATAAAATAAAGCTAATTTGAATTTGATTAACTATATTTTTAAAAGTATCGTGACTATGAAAAGCTATGTAAAAGTGTTTGGTAATCTTTAATGATAAGGTGATGTAATTGTATATAGTGACAAAAATAGAGATGGTAGTGGGGGTAGTGGCAACGATAACAATGGTGGGGGCAGTGATTGTGATAGTGATGGTGGCGGTGGCGTAGTGGTATAGTGGCAATGATGCGGGTATGGTGGTGGTGCCAATTGGGAGTTTGGTGGTTAGAGTACATAGGTAACAATGATGGTAATGGCGGAGGCAATGACGGTGGTTGTGGTTATGGTGGCGGTGCAACGATGACGCAATTGTGGTTGTGGTGGCCGTGGTGGAAGTTATGGTTGTGGTAGAGCTACAGGTGGCGGCAATGATGGTAGCGGCGGTTGTGGTTGTTGTGTTGGTGGTGGTGGTAGTAATGGCAGTGGCAGTGTAAGGTTAGTATTTTTAATGGTAGGTGGTAGCGGTTACTTTGTTCTCTATGATATAAAATGTGTATAGAAGGATAAAGAATGTCATTTAGAAAAAAAACTAATTAAGGTAATAGGAATTGAAAATATGCATTAAAAGCTCAACTCCATTTTTTATGAAAGCAGCTTCTAGAAACAACTTTCAAGTCGCTTTTAAAAGCTATTGTCTGGAGGTCATTACTTTCAAATTAAGCTGGATATTTATTTGTACCAAGCACTTTTTATTTATTTATTTAAATTTGAACAAATGATATTATCTACACTAAGGAGAGGGATGAGCTTAGCCTCACAGTGAGCTAGCAATAATGTGGTCCAAATTCACATTTGACAATAATCGAACCAACACCTCACTTACAAGCAAGGTATAAAATATCGATGATATCGGAAATATCGGTAGTCCGGAAACACGGAAATATCGGGATAATATCGATATCGATAAAAATTCAATGGAAACCACGGAAATTGTAAGAAAAAGTTGGAAATTTTTATTGAAACTTTGCAGGATGTTTATTTAGTCAATTATCTATTAGTTTATCACAAAAAATTGGAAGGAAATGCATTGCATGATGGATTTAACTGATTTAAGTTGATTATATAGCGAGCTGACAAACATTGTGAGTGTAGAAAATATGTAAATATTTTAGCATATTTTCACAAGAACATAAGTGATATGGTGGTCAAGGTGTTGAATGAGTAAAATGGGAGGGGTTCGAATCCCCTTGGTGTTTTAAAAAGGGAACGGGCCAAAGGCCCCAAATTAAAATGGCCCAAGGCATTTTAAACAATTTAAATAAAAACAGAAAAGGAAAAAGAAATGGGTTGGGGCTGCCCAGGTTTTGGGCTTGGCAGGAACGGCCCAAAGGGCCTAAGGTTGATGGGTCGCCGGACCCAAGGAAGAAGAAGGCCGGAGTTCGGCCGGAATTCTACCATAACTTTGAACGTCCATAACTTCTTCGTTACTCAACCAAATTAAGTGATCCAAACATGAAAGGGGCGGTGCTCGTCGGAAAACTGGGTTTGGGGCCGAAGGTTTGGGCAATTTTCAAAGCTTTGTAACTTCTTCGTTTCTTAACCAAATTGAGTGATTCAAAAGCTAAAATGTAGTTAGGAATGTGGAGAAGAGGTTCATACCAAGTGAGGACCGAGTGGTGGTCGGTGTTTACCGGAAAATGACCTGAAAGATGGCCAAACGACCACAGTTTATGAGTTCGGCCGGAATTCTACTCTAACTTTGAACGTCCATAACTTCTTTGTTACTCAACCAAATTAAGTGATCCAAACATGAAAGTTGTAGTACTCGACGAGATGAAGAGATTGATATGCTGCACGCCTGCCAAATCGCCGTGGTTTGGCCGGAAAATACCTCAAAAGGGGCGGTGCTCGTCGGAAAACTGGGTTTGGGGCCGAAAGTTTGGGCAATTTTCAAAGCTTTGTAACTTCTTCGTTTCTTAACCAAATTGAGTGATTCAAAAGCTAAAATGTAGTTAGGAATGTGGAGAAGAGGTTCATATCAAGTGAGGACCGAGTTGTGGCCGGAGTTAACCGTAAAATGACCTGAAATATGACCAAATGACCACGGTTTATCGCCGGAAACTGGGTTAGATTCAAACGAGTATAACTTCTTCAATACTCAACGAAATTGGGTGAAACAAAAAGGAAAATTGTAGTTCTCGAAGAGAGGAAGAGAATGGTATCTCACACGATGTCTAACTAGTCGTGGTTTGGCCGGAAACTGCCTCTCCGTCCGGCCTCGTCAAAACCGGCCTCGTCCCACATCGCCCAAAATCGGCCTCGTCAAGCTGGTATAGAATTATAAAAAGGACCCGAGGCCTAGCCATCTTTAACTCTATGGAGAATATCGCGATAATAGCCAAAATATTGCGATATTTTCGATATTATCGATATTTTCGATATTATCGATATTTTCGATATTATCGATATTGTTGCGATATTTTGACGATAATTAAAAGATAAGTAAAAAAATATCGGTATCTTAAAAGAACGATAATATCGGCAATATTTCGCTGATATTATCGATATTTTGGTCATTGCTTACAAGAGAAGATGAATACCACTAGACCATAGTATTAAGTAACTATACCAAACACTTTTAAAGTGAAACAATTTTTAGTGAAAAAAGCAATACCAAACGCGACCTAAAAGGTTCAAAGAATACAAAGCAAACTTAACAAGCGCATGTGCTATATACAAGGTTACAAATGTGAGGGCTTGAATTGGCATTGGGCTTGTTTGAAAGAGCTTTTAGTATAACTAAAGCGTTTTCAAATCACCAAAAATCTTATGAATGTATTTGGCATAAAATGTTAAAGGGTTTTGTGTTGAAAAAAAAATACTTAAAAAGTTTTTTCTGGAAGAAGTTTATGTGCTTTTTTCATGAACCACTCCAAGTACTCTTTCAATAAACACTTGCATTTTAATAAAATAATTCGCAGTGCTTCTAATAGAAGCGTTGTTACTAAAGTGCTTCTAAATATAAGTGCTTTTTTAAAAAGCATTAGCAATTTCCACACGGCCCTCATAAACTATTAATTAGTTCTTAGATAAGGCATGAATTTCATCCGTTAGTCTATTTAGGCGGTTCCCGTTATTAAACAAAGAACACATGAATATTCCACATTTAAAAAATATCTGGTTCCATTTCTTATTGCCATGGTTTGGTTAACACCAAATATAAATTGATTTCACAAGCATAGAAATATGGATAAAAGATCATTATCCACGAAGCAATGCATTTCCTAGTGATAAGTAAAAAGTATTAAAAAATGGAAGATAAAACCAAACAAAAACACAAGGGAAACCTAACATTAATTAAAGAAATCAAACACCTTAATTGGGATTCATTTTCACGGCATATTTAGAGAATACAAGTGGTTGGAAAGTCTAAAAGAAAAATTCTCAACCAGTTATATTATGAAGCTTATTGGACTGAGTTGTGTTTACGGCATATTTCTCTCCCATTTATATGATACAGGTTTTGATAATTAATCCAACTGCTAAGAAGCAGCATTAGCCATCAAATCCAAGTTTGTTAGAAAACCCTAGCTGGCTAGATAAGCCAAAAAAGACCTCCTCTCAACTTTTTTACGTTATTGAACAATGACGTGAACTGAAAAGGGGCTTGCCATCTTTTTCCAATATTCATTTGGTGCATGGCTACGATTTTAATTAGTTAAACCTAACGAACACAAACAAAATCGAGCTTCCCATTTAAAGGCCACAATTAGCACATAATCCTAAAACATTTAATCTCAATCATTGCATTAGTTTCCATTAATACAGTATCGATCAAACACCATGCACCAGAGGAGACGAAGTGAGACTGAGGCCGTATTGTCACTGCATTCCCGGGCTAACGTACCTTTCGCATGGGAAATGGAGCCCGGGATGTCCAAGGCTGCAACGGATGTACATCACGGCGATCGTCGCGATCATAGGGTACTGTCGGAGCATTTGAACGTGGAGCAGTTAACGTTGAAGCTGACACCTCCTCCTCGTTTATCGTCACCAAGGGGTGGCAGTGCTAGGTTTGTGGTGGTTGATCGGCAGAGCCGTCTTCCTTTATGCTCAATCCAGCCTTCGTTTAGGTTAAACTCATTCCGATTAGTCGGTGGCGGTGTTAAGGAGGAGGAAGATCCGTTTCTGGCAGCTTTGGTGAAATGCACGGCAGCAAAGAGTCCTATTGGTCATCCAGCTGGAAACAATGGTAAGAAGTACGTTGGGAAGAAAACTAAGACCAGGTTTAGTTTTTCATGCAAGTACTCGTGTGATGTTAAGGAGGACTCTGTAGTTCAAATGCCTCAATCTCCTTATAAATAGAGAGATGGAGTACTGTATGTTTAGATGGCAATATATACCTAATGATGGGTTAAATAACCCCTCTAATTGGTGTATTGTTTGTCCTTTTTTCTTTGGGTGGTGTTATCCATACGTTTCTTTTTACTTGTCACACATACTTTTCAATTTTCGACTGTCAGATCGAATGAATTGAAAAGAATTAGAGGACATAAGGGAACAAAGGATAATATATGTGGTTGGTGTTTTGTTTCTTTCAAATTGGTGTAGTTTTTGAATTAGTTTGGTTGGTGTTTTGTTTCTTTTCGACATTCCATAAAGTCCCCTAGCATTGATTTTTATCATGATGTTGTAATAATAGTACGTCGGTAGTTGTCAAATTCAGTAAGATTTTATTTCATGTAATTACTTTCAATTACAACAATGTCAAAATTTCGTTTGAGTTTTGAATCACAATCTAATTGTTAAGGAGACTGGAGGAGTAATTTCTAACTTAGATGCATTTGTGGAAATTCAACATATCAATTAGAGGGAATTTCAGTCAAACCCCTTAAAGCATCGTTTCAAAGGAAAAAACAAAACTAGGTATGGATATTGGTACACCCAACTCTTTTTACACTACGTATGTACGAGTATTTTTTATAGTTTGATTCTTTAAGTGTTTTTTACTTACTTAATTGGTCGACAGAGGTACAAGACTAATTAAATATTTAATACAGTAACATAAGCGATATATTTTTTAAAATATTTAACTAATTATATTATGACACTTGATGAACTCGATAATATTTCCAACATGTTGAACAATTTCTCAACATATACATACTACTCATCCGTCCTTGCCCCATTTTTTAATTGAAAAAAAACTATTTGGAGACATATTGGTGCCAGATATTGTCCTTTAGCATGAGAAAAGATAATTTTCAAGTATGATTTTGTAAAAGTGTACTCTCCATAGATTTTTTTTATAAGATTTTATGATGTTAATGAAAAAATTAACATTAAATTGTGGAGTGACAAATAATTTATAAAAAAATTATTTTAGAATAATTCCCGTTGTATTTTTCTAAGATAAATATGAATTGAGTCACACATCACGGCCCTTGAAATTCATATCAAAATCGCAGCCATGGCCCATGAGAACTCATCAATCATCTTTCTTTTATAGGTATTCATTGTCTTTAGCATTTCACTAATCTTTCACTGATGACTATATCAGAATTAAAAAAAATGTAGAAGAAATATATTTTCTAAATCTTTTGTTTTGTCCATCTTTGTTTTAGGTCATAAAAAGCCACCTGATGAGAATCTGAAATTGAATTATGTGTATGAGCGATGACTTTATCTACCTATAATATACAAGGTTAATTAAATCACTCGAGCTACTAACCCTTAAAGTAGCATGTGTCTTTCAACTAGAGATTTTTTAATGTGTCAGAAACACAGTTCAGTACATTAAGTGTCATAATACAAGTGGTAACACCAAGTGTCATAATTAATACAAGTGGTTGAATACTAAAAAAAAAAATTCAACCGCTTATATTATTATACTTAATGTACTAGACCATGTTTCCAACACCTTTAAAATTTCTCACTTTCAAGATATAGTTTTCTGTTTGGCCAACAAACACATAATTGTGGTATATTTTAATGCTTTTTGTCAAATGAAAGAGCAAATACATAACTTGCAAGCATCTCCTGCAGTAGTGACTGAACCCAGATCCCATCCCGTTTTATTCTTTTGGCCTTATTGACCTTTTGCCGCTACATAAACCCTAAAGCATAACAAACTCTCTCATCCTCCCATATAAATATTCTCCTTCACACTTCACATCCTCTCCATATTTTCACACAAAAATCTAGAAGCCAAACAAAAATTATGAGCAACGACAAGGTCGAATACTCCCCAGCCAACGTGCCCTTCTCATGGGAAAACAAGCCCGGCGTCTCCAAGCTCTCACACAAACAAACACACAGAGACAGAAAATACTACTTGCCACCACCACCTTGCCCTTATGAGCCTTCTTCCAAGCTTTCTTTCCATGACTTTCAGCTCCCTCTTCCTCCCTGCACGTTTCAGCAGCCGCTTTCGCGAAGCTCCTCCTCGAAGGCTCTCCGGGATGACCCCTTTTTAGTGGCCTTCCAGGAGTGCACCAAGCCCGTCCCCAAGGACAAGGGCAAGACGTCGTTTTTGTCACATAAGTATCTTGTTCGATTTGGATCTGGGAGGTGGTTTGGTTTTGGCTTTTCGTGTAAGCGTTCGAGTAGTGTGAGGGATGATAGTTTGGTTAGGGTTTCTCAGCTTCCATATCATAAACGCGGATTGGTTTGACTGTTTTTTCAGCTTGGTATATGTAATTTGGATTGTTTCATCATATAATATATAGCTTGTTTTGGAATGATGATGATCTTGTAATATTTTGTTTTCAATTTTTTCTTCTTCTTTTTGTTTGCTAAATTGGAATGTACTTATGAGCCAACATGTATACAATCTCTGCTATTTGGCCAAAGCGTTGATAATTTTTTATTTATGAAATTGCGAGAGTCATTGATGATGTGAGAGAATACACAGAAAAAAGATATGGTATTTTTAAGTGGAGTCTCAATAAATTTCGCAGAAAATTTCAATCCAGTAGAAGAAAAAAATGCGTCCTAAACCAAAAAATTACGTATAAATACTAATCCTCTAAAAGGAGATGCATAATTAGGTCTGGCGGTGAAATTTGTGCCATCAAGATCATAACAAAAATATTCATACAAATTCTGGTGAATTAGATTTAAGACCGTGCGGTAAATGGGCGGCCGGTTACGACAAATTCATGTAGAAGGCTCAATGCGCGCGGAACCTAAGACCTCTCACTTACAAGTGAAGAGAAATACCACCGTAGTACTAAGTGGCTAATTGAAATTGTTTTAAAATAGTTGAAAACGTTTTTTGTGAAAATATTTGCAAAATTTATAAAACAAATGATTTAAAAAAAGAAGCTTTGAAGTGTTTTTTGTAAAAAGGCACCTAACTTTTGTTATTTGTATGAATCACTTCAAGTGCTTTTAGAATTCAAAAGTATTTTTTCTAAAAGTGTTTGTAGTCATTTTAAAAGCAATTAGATGGTTATTGCAGGGAGCAATTCGATTCAAGTTCTTTTGGAACTAAAAAACATTTAAAAAAAAAACACTTTTAGTTATTTTGAAAACATTTTCTTCAATTATGACATGCATGTAAATTCGGTGAAAGACAGGGTTATTTTCGGTAGTGGAAAATGTCGATACCAAAATTACAACTCTCTCCGATTTCTTCAGCTCTTGCTCTGCTAACAAAAATCCTCCGATTTCTTAAACCCTAGCATCTGAGTGTGGTGGTGAACACACGGTCTCAGAGGTCCTCTCGCTCCTCCGCTCGTTGACGGCAAAAGGTTCTCGCACCGCCGATTGCCTCCCCCCCCACCCTATCTCTCCGCCTGTAAGTGTTTCTTCCCCTCCTCCCTCCCAAAATTCGAAACGATTGGTCATCCCTTTCTTCTTCGTTCTTTCCTCTACATTTTGCCCTAGTTTCCAATTGCAGAGACAATTGAATTTTGGTATGCGGTTATGGTCGAATTCGTATTTGTACATGCGGACTTCGATATTAGAACTCTAAATAGAACAGCGAATAGATGTGTTTAGGTTGCATTTGAGTGGTTAATTTCAACTCCTCGTTGATTCGGAATCAATTCGTAAATTCTTGAAAATGTTCCGAATTCATGATTAATTTAGCGTGCTTTACCTGCTCTGATGCATTTGCATTCACATTTTACTGTTTTTTGGGCATGTACTAGCCCCGGCTTGTTGACATAATTGGCAAGATATGATTCTGTTTTGATTTTTGCAGTTGGATCTGGTTGTGTATGCACAGCAATGGCGAATAACCCTCAGTCCTCAGCTGGGCAGGTACCCAACTTTGAACCTTGTCATGGCTTAAGCAGTCAATCATATGATTTTTTTTTTGTCCTGTTTTGCAATTCACTTTCGATTATAGTAGTTGTTTAAAAAGTGAAAGTATTTTAAGGATGTTGAATGTTCATGTTGGCTTGTTAGGGGACAAATAACTTCGTATTCTGTCATCATTGTTGTTAAGGGCCGGAATACCTTAATCATTTCAAGTGCATAAATAAATGTGTTTTAGTAATCTTGTTTGTGTAGTTTTCACCTATTTTTAATCTTTTTAATTTCTTTTTTTGTTTTTGGTATCTCCTATCTATCTGGATTAGCCATTTCGTCCTCCCCCAGTTGCTTCCATGGGTCCTCAAAGTTTTGGTTCATCTCCTCTTCAAGTAAATCCCTTTCCTGTTCATCTTCTGTGATTTTTTGTATTCTCTACTTCCTGGCGGACTATTAATAAGAGGTGTATGTACAAATCCCTACAAAGCAGTATCGACCAGTGGTTCCAACACAGCAAGGACAGCAATTTATTCCACCAGCTTCCCAACAATTTCAGCCTGTGGGACAAGGTATTCCTTCTCCAAATGTTGGGATGCCTGGTAGTCAAAGTCAGCAATTACAATATTCTCAACCAATGCAACCGTATCCTCTCAGGCCAAGTCAGCCTGGTCATGCTCATTCATCACAGGTGTTGCCTATGCAATACATGCAGACAAGGCCTACTGGCCCATCTCAGTCTCAGCAACCTGTCCCACCTTTTAATAATCAGATGCCTGGAATGCCTTATTCTTCCTCATATATGGTATGTTCTCACAATGTTATCTGCATGTATGTGTTTTCTTTGATTTGATGGGGCATTTTTTTCAAATGTTTACGTGCATCTGAACTGTTTCAGTTCGCTCCACCTACGTATGTCCAGCAACAAAATAATGTCAGTTCACAATTTCAGCCGATGTCTCAAGTGCAAGCACACGTTGTATCTGCCACAGGACAGCCTTGGGTGTCCTCTGGTAATCAGGGTGCAGCAGTTCCTTCACCAGTACAGCAGCCTGGCCAACAATCTTCAAGCACTCCTTCCACAGATTCTGTAAGTGCTATATGTAAAATTCAATTCAGTTGCCTTTAATGCCATTAAGCATTAGGTTAAGGTCATCGCTTTTGATCTGGAAACACGTTTCAATATCTCCTTTTGGTACTAATCCAGAACCCAAAAAATGTGTCATCGGAGTGAATTTCTGATTATTTCATCATCTGAATTGTCATTTTTAAATTATGTTTGTCATGTTTTGCAATGCTACACAGCCCCATGAAACAATAAGGCGCACTTAGATGCTGATACAACACTGATAATTTTGTATGAATCCTGATTTGGGAATCATGCAAACCCATTATCTTTAGTGTCAATGACAAATGAATGGCTTTTCTTATTTCTGTTGTAATTTTTACTTTCCTAAATTTCAGGCTGTAAATGTTCCTAGCCAAATACAGCAGTCTTCTTCGGATTGGCAAGAGCATATGGCGGCTGATGGAAGAAGGTAAAATTATAATTTTGTCCGCCTTTTCTTCTTGCAGTTGATGAAATATGATGAGTTGTTACAGTGTTTATTTATTATTTTTTTCAATGAGAAACACTGTGGTTCGTTATTTTTGAGAGTTACTCTGATTTTGTATTAGTTATTTTAAAGTTCTTCTTGACCTTATGCTTTCTTACTTGTTTTATTTCTATTTTTTTATGGATTCATTTTTCTTTTCCAGATATTATTTCAACAGAAGAACAAGAGAATCTAATTGGGAGAAGCCTTTAGAGTTGATGACACCGATGGAGGTGAGTCATATTGTTGATTGGTTACCAGAAGCTTGAACTTTTATGTATAATCTCCAATTACCTGTTGAACATGCCTTTGAAATGTTTTTGTATTTGCAATTTCGCCCATAAAATTTATTGCTGTTTATGGATGTTTGAAATTTTTTGGTTTTAACTATGCTTAAATTGATTGAAATTGTTTTATGCGAATTATCCTTTTATTTGCATATGCTTTAACTGGTTTGTAGATGTCATGGCAACTCTGGAGAAATTTTACGACTGCTGTATAAGCTCACTTTGAAGACGGGGTTTCATTTCACAAGTCAGGCAATAATTGCTATTTACATATTATTTATATTGTAGCTGGATGTGGTTAATGAATGCCAAGCAGTAATTGTTGCCTTTCCCGATATCATCCATTATCCTTGGTGGAGATGAGTGTACTTTGGTCTATTTATTTTTGTCTATCCTCTGTGGGGTTGATTTTGTTTAAGCATCTTCTTAGCGGAGTGTTTCATACTTCTATTTGTTTCTTATTGTCTTTCCCTCTAAGTCTATGTCCGTTATTCTTGTTAGTTGTTATAGTTGTTATAAAATAAAGTATAAACTACACGAGCAGACAGCCGACCTTTCTCTGTCTGTCTCCCTCGTATAAGCAGTTGCATTAGTAGATTAACATGTGCATGTACCTCATGTGCATGCCCACTCAAGAGATTCACACAGAAATGCGCACCCACACTCCCACATTGATGCTGCTTGTCACAGGTTTTCTTGTGGCTGTGGTATTTCTTTTCTGATATTTTTTTTTTAACTAATTTTTTTTGTTAGTATGAGAGCTATTATATATATAGTGGACAATATTTTTAATCTTATTCTCAATAAGGTGTCCCTGCATGCACTTCTTAGTTGTATATGACATTTTTGTTGTCTATGGATTATAAAGGCTTTTTCAACAGGAATTCTTGTGCTACTGTCAGAGGTTTTAAATGTTATGTCACTGGGATTGGGTTTTTTACGTTAATAATTATTATGTATGTGCATTATATTTGTATGCAAAGAAAGGCCCAACAGTGTTTCCTAGTTTTACTAGCGTAAAATGGAAGGATTTCAAGGATATGTAGAAACTTCTAGCGGGTACTGTAATTTGTAATTTGCTGTTAATAAACTATTAGAAGTTCTCTCCTGCTGCTTTTTCATAGAAGTTAAGAAACCAGAGTATATAACAGTCTATCCCCTGCTGCTTTGTTGTAGTTCTTTTTGCTTTCATTTTTCACCTGTCATATGCATTTGGTTCAATCTTCATTTATTTGCTTTCTACACCTGTTGGGTGTGTAATTTGCTACAGGAGGTCAGGCATCTTCATTTACAGAAATGTATTGATTTCAGGTTGATTTTTTGGGGGTGGGCAGGCTTTTGTTCAAACTTTTGTACTGTTATTTCATTTTCTAGTGAACCTATTCGTTTTGACTGATTATGCTCGACTTTTAGTATTCTTTCACAAATGGCTGCAATCTTTCACTAAATAGTTTTTGTGACTGTAATAGAGGGCTGATGCATCAACTGTTTGGAAGGAGTATATGTCTGCAGATGGGAAAAAGTGCGTTTATTCTTATCATTCTGTTTAATTCCCCAATTCCTGCTTTTGTTTTCTAAATATGCATGTCAATGAATTTTTGTTGGGCCCTGTTGTTCACTATTAATTTTTGAATGACTGATGCAGGTATTATTACAACAAGGTTACAAGGGAGTCTAAGTGGACAATTCCAGAGGAGTTAAAGGTTTCATATCATTGCCTGTTTATTCTTTTTCTCCCATTTATTTGTAATTTCCTTACACTATGAAGTACATGCTTCCAGTTGGCTCGCGAACAAGCTCAAAGAGAACTAATCCAAGGAACACATTCAGAAATGAATTTGACTTCTCATACCCCTCCTGCTGTTGCTTCAGCGGAAACACCTATGGGAACTAGTTCAGTTGGCCCCAGCACTTCTTCAGCCCTACCTGGGATGGTCCCGAGCCCTGTTGCAGTTACACCTGTGTCTTCTTTTTCTAATCCTTCTCCTACTGCACCTACTGGATCATCAGTTGCTTCTGGTGCACAGTCTTCCATAACAGGTGCTGTTGGCGTTCAACCTCCTGCAGTAACTGTGACTCCACTGCCTGCTTCTGTTTCAGGGAGTACCGGAGTTCCTCCTACTTCGGTCAACACCACTACAAATTCAGTGTATGGACTTTTTAGGGTGCTTTATTTCCTACGCTCTGTTGATTCTTCTGTAATTTGTATAATCTTCCAGTCCAAATTGGTCTTATGTGTCTCGAAAAATTACAGGAGTACTTATGAAACTGTGGCATCTCAAGATATTGCAAGTTCAGCTGATGGAACTTTGACTCAAGATATCGAGGTAAGGTTTTTTCCTTAATGGAAATATGCACATTAATTACACCTTTTCTAGACTCTGCCGTAGTGAGACTGATTTTCATAGCATTTCTTTTGCCTGTTTCAAATTGTGGTTTAAAGCAATTAACGAGACCAAATGCTTATTCTTTTCCGAGAGTTCTTTATGGCAGGAAGCCAAAAGAGGTATGGCAGTTGCTGGAAAAGTCAATGTGACTCCTTCAGAGGAGAAAACATTTGATGATGAACCACTGGTGTATGCCAATAAGCAGGTAAAAACCTGAGGTTTTATTTCTTTGTCCAATTTTGTTTCATTGTTGTGCTTATTTTGTTTTCTAAATTAATTTGATAAGTTTCCTCTTTTAGGAGGCAAAAACTGCTTTCAAATCACTTCTGGAATCTGCAAATGTCCAATCTGATTGGACTTGGGAGCAGGTAGCTTCTTTTCCATTCTTTTTATCACTGTCTTATATCATTGAGGAGTCTTCTTACATTTTATGAAATGTTATATCAGACAATGAGGGAGATCATTAATGACAAAAGATATGGCGCTTTAAAAACTCTAGGTGAGAGGAAGCAAGCATTTAATGAGGTAAACTTTTGGTTAATGTCTTAATTGCTTTAGAGTCAGTGCGTTCTTATGTTACATGGAAGACTAGTTTAATCTCATTGGAATCCTGTGATGCTCAAATGACTTTCTTCTGCTTAGTATTCAAGACGTTCATCAAGAATATTTCGACTCTTGTTTTAACCTAAAACTAATTATATGTTTTGAATTGTAGTACTTGGGTCAAAGGAAAAAACTGGAGAATGAAGAGAGGCGAATGAGGCAGAAAAAAGCTCGGGAAGAATTCACAAAAATGTTGGAAGTATGTTGTTTACAAATCATAGTTGGTTTTGCATTTTTCTTTAACAACTTTGAAATACCTCTTATCTTGATCTTAACAAAGGACATTGTGGTTTGTTGTTTTCTAAAGGAGTCCAGGGAACTTACATCAGCAACCAGATGGAGGTTTAGTCTCTCCCTGCATCATGCATAGTTTGATATTGTTTTAGCCTTTTTATATGTATTTTTTTACAACAAAAAATGTTTTAGATGTTCTAACTGATGCATTTGCCTGATCAGCAAAGCTGTGACTATGTTTGAAAATGATGAACGATTCAAGGCTGTAGAACGAGCTAGAGACCGGGAAGATCTTTATGAAAGCTACATTGTAGAACTCGAAAGGAAGGTAACAATTTGCAATTTTATTTCACATTTTCTGACTTATGCAATCCCCCAGGTGGAGATGTCATGTTGTACATTAGGGCTTCATATTTGACTCCAGATTTCTTATTCATAACAACAGATTTTTTTGTAACCGATAAAGAGAATGGAGAATTGAAAATTTGGAACCACTTGCTTTATGTATGAATTATGTTGAAGAACCAGAAATTAGGAACGGGGCATCGGGTTATAGACTGGCTGCCTGATTTACCATGATCCTTAGTCCAGTCCTACACATTCCATATCCCTTCAATTTGTGACCCTTTTTCAGAATTAAGGCAATTCTCATTTGTAAAGGTTGCCTTAAATGGTTTCCTCATTTTCATTGTCCTTTCAGTGTACTAAACTCCAGAGTCCTCATGTCGCTTAATGTGCCACTTAAGTAGATATTAACAGTTTATAGATGGTAGGGAATATCACCAGACAGCAAAGTGCACAATTTTGAGTTATTTAAGTCTCAAGCAGAAGCTTAAAAAAAATCTGCGATACATTTAGTTGCCATATGTGTTGCTAGTTCATTGCCATTCTCTTTTGAAGTTTGCGGATAAAAATAGGTACACGTATGTCACAAAGTATGCCTGGCTTACTGCATAGGTTGCAATGTTTAATGTGCAGGAAAAACAAAAGGCAGCTGAAGAGCATAAGCAGAATATTGTAGAGTACAGGAAATTTTTGGAATCTTGTGACTTTATCAAGGTAAGTCTTGTAAAATGAGTGTGCACATAATTAGTATTATTTTTTTGTTTTTGTTTTTATTTTTTTGATTCCTTGTATCTATAAACCTTTTGCATGGTTATCGTTCATTTGCAGGTGAACAGTCAGTGGCGGAAAGTTCAAGATCGCTTGGAGGATGATGAGAGATGCTTGCGCCTTGAAAAGCTTGCTAGGTTGCTCATTTTCCAGGTAAGTCAATCAGGCATGTTCTGTGTGTAAAATGATTGGTCATGTTAATTTAGTAGAATTATAAGACGGTATTTTTGGTGCAGGACTATATTCGTGACCTTGAGAAGGTGGAAGAGGAGCAAAAAAAGTTACAGAAGGTATAATCCCATATAAATGATATTTTCCTTTTCAAGTTCATATTCTTATAATTGTCTCTGAATTCAAGGAACAATTGAGGCGGGAAGAGAGGAAAAACCGCGATGAGTTCCGCAAGCTATTGGAAGAACATGTGGCTGATGGCACTCTTACAGCTAAAACTCTCTGGCGCGATTACTGTACGAAGGTGCTCAACTTTAAAATCGTCACAGAGATAATGTCTAGAACAGTTGCATAGTAAATTAAAAGACAATTGATTATTTTCTTCTCCATCAGAAATTCGTTTGATATGTGCTGTCTTTGGATAGTAGGTTAAAGACTTGCCTCCATATGAAGCTGTTGCATTGAACACCTCTGGTTCAACACCCAAAGAATTGTTTGATGATGTGTTTGAAGAATTAGAGAAACAGGTGATGCCTAACATCTCATGCCTCGGTCCATTAATGATTTTGTATGGTTAATGTTAATAATACATCAAGATGTAATTGAAGGAAGTTGAGGTTCCTTCATAAAACCAATTGGCAATATGAGGAGTAGCCCAACTTCTTGTAAACACATGCTAGGTCCCTTAATTCTACGATGTGTGATTTACACTCTCAACACATAGCCTCACGTGTGGGGTTCATGGAAGCCTAACATGTGGACGACAAATTGGGTGATGTGAGAGCACATGGGTTAACCTGCTCTGATACTATAAAGGAAGTTGAGGTTTCACTATAAAACCAATTGACCATATGAGGAGTCTCAACTTTTATTAGCATGCAAGGTCCCCGTAATTCCAAGATGCGGGGATTCACTCTCAACAGTTTGGATGAGATGCTCTTACATATACATGGGTTAACGATCTCACGTGCTCCTCACCACCCAAAATACTAAAGCTCCATGTGTTTTGGCTCTGTCATTGCTCATCATGTCACGTATGAGGTGTGCGTTGACAATAAAATGCCACATCGGAAATTAATAGCCTTGCATAGCAATATATAATATCACGGTCCTCTCCCTCAGTGCTAAATGATTGTGGGTTTAAAGCTCTAACTTCTACAGATAAAATACAATATTAGTTTTAGAGTTTGATTGCATTACACAACTTTGAACCTGGAATGCAGCTGACTCTATATGCCTGACATTGTTTTTTCTTGTGGACAGTATCATGACGATAAAGCTCAGATAAAGGATGCAATGAAGTCAGGGAAGGTATGTTGTTTTGAACTGTATAATTTTATAAACTTGTGGCATTTTGGGAAACATATCAAATATCATCCATTTCTTTGCCCAGGTTACCATGACTTCCACATTGGCATTTGAAGAGTTTAAGGTTCCTATTCTGGAAGATATTGGTTCCCCTCCAATATCAGACATTAACTTCAAGGTAAACCCCTGCGTATTTTCAGTTTGTTGCTAGCCTAAAACTCGTGTATTTTTTTCCTTTCATTTGTATGCTTGAAATATAAAGGCCTCTATAATAGGAGTTGATGGTGTTTTTTTACTTGTTGCTGGCGTATTCCTACCCCCCATTAAGCAAATGAAATTAGTTTGTGTGTTCAAAATATGTTGAAGTGGCTCTTTATATTGTATTCAAGTTCACTGAGAATCATACAGTTTACTTGGTTGTAGCAGTATCAGTGTTTCTTGTATCTTCTTTTAGTGAAATACATTCATATTCATCAGAGGAGAGAATAAAACAGTCATAACTTCTTGGTTTGAAACTGTCATTTTGACCCGAGCATCTTATATCCTGATGTGTCATTTGTAGCAAGAAACCTTAATTGGTTCAGTGTACATGGCCATGATATAAAAGAATATTATTTTTTTTCTATGTGCTTCTTTACTTATTAAAGTTGAAGGGTTTGAAAATGACAGCCAGTAAATAATTAAACTGTAACCACTATCTTCATTTGATATGGATTACATGGTTACGCCATCATCTGTGACACTCAATTCACGGATGCACACAGATGCAAGGATCAACTCTGTTCTGGTTTCTAAATCAACAACTGATGCGACTGTTAGTATTTACCTGTGTTGTGTATTTGAAAGTCTGCTAATACTATTACTCCTTTTGAAGCTTGTGTATGAGGAATTATTAGAGAGAGCCAAGGAGAAGGAGGAGAAAGAGGCAAAGAAGCGTCAACGACTTGTTGATGACTTCAATAACCTGTTGCACACGATGAAGGTACTGTGGACTTCTGTGGAAGAGTATGAAGTAAGTGTGATGCTAGAGATTGTATTGACCTTCTTTGTTATGTTCTTTGTAGGAAATAACTGCTGCTTCTAATTGGGAAGATAGCAAACACCTTTTTGAAGAAACCCAAGAATACAGGTTTTTCTATTGATCTTTTTACTGTAAAAAAACATTTAACATGCCTTTTTTTGTTCGAACTTTTTAGTTTTCGGATTGAAAATTATTTCTTTTATTTTCAGATCAATTGGTGATGGTAGGGAAGTTTTTGAGGAATACATTACAAACTTACAGGAGAGGGCTAAAGAGAAGGAACGAAAGCGTGAGGAGGAAAAGGTATGGATCTTATTGTCATCTATAAGCTGTTGGTGTCATTTGGCTCGTCAATTCTTGCAATGTTAATATGCGTAGAGCTTATGCTGAAAAAGAATTTACTTTAACGCAGTGCTGCCCATATGTTACCTTTATAAAAGACAATATCTTAAAGTTTGAGCCTATGTAAATATTTTCCCTTTAATTTTTTTTTATAGGAGTGGCATGTAATGCATTGTTATCAACTGATATCTTGAGTTGGGAATTTTTGTACTGATTCTGATACATTGCAGGCCAAAAAAGAGAAAGAAAGAGAAGAGAAAGAGAAGCGGAAGGATAAAGAGAGAAAGGAGAAGGAAAGAGAACGTGAAAAAGAAAAGGGAAAGGACCGATCTAAGAAGGATGAAACAGATAGTGAAAATGTAGACATAACTGACAGTCATGGGCATAAAGAAGATAAGAAGAGGGAGAAAGACAAAGACAGAAAGCACCGGAAGCGGCATCAAAGTTCCATTGATGATGTAGGTTCCGATAAGGAGGAGAAAGAGGAGTCTAAGAAACACAGACATAGTAGTGACCGCAAAAGATCAAGGAAAGTAAGTTAACTTATCTTGTAATATATTTTGGCCAATAACTTTTAAGCTATTCATGAATGGAAAATATATGATTATTTTCTTCTTGTTGTATGGTAGCATACACCTGAATCTGACAGTGAAAGTCGGCATAGAAGGCATAAGAGAGAGCATCGGGATGTTTCCCGTCGAAGTGGTGAACATGTCGACCTTGAAGATGGGGAGCTTGGTGAAGATGGGGAAATTAAGTAAGCCCTGCCGATCTATCTTTATAGAGGTGTGAGTTTTGTGGCCTGTCAGGGTCTAAACATGCCGAACATAAGCAAGATTATTTTTCTTATAGCACTTCTCATGGTTATAACTTATACATGACGGAAATCTGATAGCTGACATTCATCACAATTTATTTTAATTGAATGCTGTGTATTGTTCAGCGGTGGCTGTAGGGCGAGTAGTAAAATTTATCAGATCTGGTAAGATTAAGATAAACCTCTCCGACCACCGGAGTGGCTGGAGGGCAAGTAGTAAAATTTGTTAGATCTGGTAATATTAACATCTGTGGATTGACTAGTTTCTTTTGCAGTAGATCCTGCCATAATTCTCAGTTTTCTCGTGTTTATTAAATTTTGCGTGTCGTCGATTGCAAGATAGTTGAATCATATACATCAATCTTATTGGGACCGTGTGATAGATGCGTATGGCAGCTTTCGAAACGATGTTGAGTTTTCACATTAAATGCAAAGAGAAGAGAGACTCGGCAGAATAATTCTGGGGTTTAATGTTATATGCCGGTGGTGGTTCAGATATCTACGTCGACTTGTTTACCCTATGGCCTCTTCCTGTCACGCTGTTTGCTTTTGTTTCTCTCTCGTCCCTGCAGAAAAAGAAATTAAGCTTCCTAATCGTTGTACCGTGTATGTGTGTGCATTTATATCGCCTCGTGTGTGTAATTTTTGTTTTATTGTAATGGATATAAGAATTTATAAGCCTGTATTGTGACGGAGAAAAACTAGGTCAAGGGTGTCCGAAGCCTGTAGGTACTCATCTCAAAAACATGAAACTCCTTGTATTTTGTTCCCATTTGTCCCGGTGCAGTGTTTTAATGTGCTGTAGTTAAGCGGCCTAGCCAAAAATTGACTCTTGGTAGATGATGTGCCTGAAAGTTTAAGGGCGTCTCCAATCATGCTTTCCATTTTATAGCAAAGTTTTGGCTAAAATTATGAAAAAGTTATTTTAAGAGCTCTCTAAAATTATGAATTTTTTTTATAAAACAAAACGATATTATCTACAAAAGAGGAAAGTGGGTGAGGCTTAGCTTTACAATGAGCTAGCAATAATGTGGTTTAAATATACTTTGACGAGACTCGAACTTAAGATCTCTTCAACAGCAGAGCCAAGATTTTTTTTTGGGTGGGCTAGTTGAAACTTGTGTCCTAAAATCATCTGCTTATTTTTTTCTTATATAAAATTAGGTTCCCATCTCTATTTTTCCTCCTCTATTGATTAAAACCTTATTCATTTTCAAATTTTTATCAAGGTTCCTAAATTTTAAGAAACATCATTAATTATTTCAATAATAAAATATTTTATTTCTAAATATATTCATTTAGTGTTAGAAACGTTACATTTGGTATATTTATATTTATGGCTTAATTTTTTTAATCATATATTTTTATTTTTAGTTTGTATCTATTTTTAATTTGCAACTTTTTTTTTAATTTGAATCAATTTTCTTTTCAGTTTTAATTTGTACCCATATATTAATTTCTTTTTGTGCCCATATTTTTTAAACTTTAATTTGTATTTGTACCCATATTTTTTAATTTATTTGTACCCATTTTTAATTTTGCTAAATGTACCCATGCTAATTATATGTATTTATTTTATGTTTAAAATATATCAATAGTTAATTTTTAAAATATGTTAATAATTATGTGGGTACATTATTTATTTATTTTTGCTATAATCTTTGTGAAGAACAATAATACTCTAAAATTGATTTTTAAGTATTTATTATATTTTAAAATATTATTTTAATTTGTTTAAATTTCATAATTTGTGGGACATTAAATGCATAAATTAAAACTCTTAAATGATGCTAAGGACCACGATCAAAATATTTAAACAAACAAGATTTCAATCTAACAATTAGGTTGATTAGGGACGGGAACCAAAATGACCTATTATATAATCTAAACTAAATATTAATAGAACTTTCATTGTCAACCAAAATCATATGAACTAAACATAAATAAGAAATATGGGCAGTAATGTGATTTCAGACAATCTAAATTTTGCTTTTTTTTAAGCCTCACCTACATATGGTTTTAACATATGTCTAATTAAAAAATAAAAAATAAAGCTCTCTCCCTTCTCTCCCAATTCTCGCGTTCTCTCTCACTCTCTTTCTCTATCCTTCCATTTTAAAACAAAATAAAAAAGGGTAAATTACAAAAAACTACCTTAACTATTAGGTCGAAAACAGTTTCATACCTCATCTTTAAAAAGTTTCAATGTCATACCTTTGCTTACGAATTTGTTGCAATGTCATACCTCCCGTCAGTTGACTGTCAATTCCTCCGTTAAATGCTGACGTGGCATACTTTTATTAAAAAATTATTAAATATTTTAACTAAATATTATTTTTAATTTTTTTTTTTCTCTTCTTCTTTGGCGCTACCCCGCCTTTTTTTTTTCTTTTTCTTCTTCTTCTTCTTCTCGGGTTGCAGGAGCTAACCCTTTTTTTTTTCTTCTTCTTCCTCCTCCTTCGGGTTGCAGGCGCTCTAGTTTTTTTTTTTTTTTTTCTTCTTCTTCTTCCTCCTCCTCCTTACGGTTGCAAGCGCTCCAATTTTTTTTTCTTTCTTCTTCTTCCTCCTCCTCCTCCTCCTTCTCCTTCGGGTTGCAGGCGCTATAGTCTTTTCTTTCTTTCTTTCTTCTTTCTTCCTCTTCTTCTTTTTCTTCTTCTTCTTCTTCTTCTTCTCAAGTTGCAAGAGCTACCTTTTTTTTTTCTTTTTTCTTCTTCTTCCTCCTTCTTCTTCTTCTTCGGGTAGCGCCTGTTTGTTTTATTTATTTATTTTATTTATATATATATAATTAATATTTTTAATATTTTTTTAAAGTTTTTAATAAGTTTTTAATAAAAAGTATGCCACGTCAGCATTTAACTGAGGAATTGACAGTCAACTGACGGGAGGTATGACATTGCAACAAATTTGTAAGCAAAGGTATGACATTGAAACTTTTTAAAGATGAGGTATGAAACTGTTTTCGACCCAATAGTTGAGGTAGTTGTTTGTAATTTACCCATAAAAAAATTTCATACACATTTCATGTGTGCCCATATGCTTGTAATCAGTATAAAATAACAACAATACAATATAAACAATTCTTGAAATCATAACCCTATCCGACAACTTCAAGGACCATATAAAGAATTAACCTACTAAATAAATCAAGAATAAGTAAATAAAGCAATTAAGAACTTACCGAAGGTTACATTCATTGGAAAATCATAATGAAACGTAAGGAATTGTGGATGTAACATCCCGTTCCAAATTTTCTATATCCTCGACGTGAAATGACGATTTTGCCCTTGACTACGCGGGAACGGATGTGTTTTTGGGCTTGATTTTGGGCTATAGGGTCCTAAGCTATTGGGCCCAATAAATTGGGCTTCCAATTATATAACCAAACACACACACACGCATGCACACACGTGCACTGATTCTGTCTCTCTCCTACCCTCTCTCTCGAACTCTCTCGTCCTCCCTTACCCTTCTTCGTACGGACACACACACACCTCGCCATCTCGACGCAGATCGAACTTAAGGTAAGCATATTGTTGACCTCTGAGACTCCCTGAACATTTCTATGTTGGTTTAGGTTAGAAAACCCTAGGATTAAGTCGAACCCGTGGCTTGTCATCTAAGGTACTATTCATCAACTTTGTATTGGCTTCGTTTTAGGTGGAAACAAGATCACAGTGATGTTCTAGAGGTTCCCACGAGGCTCGGAGTACCTCGTTCACACGATTTGGACGTCGGGATCACCGGGTTCGAGAGTGGCCGAGTTTGGAGGAAATTCCCCTTGGAATTTCTAGGAGTTTTTCGAAGGATTTGAAGGTATATAGTTGTTCTACATTGAATTTGGAGCATTTTGGTACAAATTTCATGAATTTTGGGTCAAAAATGAGCTAGAACGGACGTTTTGAAGTTTTACCCAGTTTCCGGCGCCGGCGAAGGTCGCCGGAGCTGGAGGTTAGGGGTGACGGAATATTCCGTCAAAGTTGACGGAATATTCCGTCAAAGTTGACGGAATATTCCTCACACCGTCAGTTAATTCTAACGGAATCCGTTAGAAGATAACGGAATATTCCAAGGAAATATTCCTGACGCTGTTAGGGTTCAGTCGCGCGTGCGCAGCACGTGACGCGCGTGGGGGCGCGTCTGTCGGTGCGTTCCTTGGCGCGTGGGGGCGCGTGCCACAGTAAAAAATTATTTTAAAATTATCACGACGATCGTGAAGTCGTGTAGGTCGCGTTGGTATATTCAAATACCAAAATTGACCTTCGTATGAAAAGTTATTTACGTAGTTCGGTTATGTGCTGTTAATGACGGTGTTGCAGTTGTTTCACATATAGGTGAGACGTACCCAGAGGACGAGCGCATTCATTCCAGGCTCGGGGGATACGACCCGTCGACATACCAGTGAGTGGGCTTTTGTTTTCAGTATATATATATATATATATATATATAATTGACGTTTTTCCCAGAAATGCAAATTTCATGATTTATGAACGGAATTGGTTTTATAATTATGTTGCCATGTCATATACCTAAAATAGATTATAAATATGATCATGATTGCATTTATTACGCTCTGACACCGAGAACGGCCAGGTAAGTCAAGTAAGCATGATAGATAGTGTTTGAGATGATGATGGATTGTGATTAACTCATCACCTGCACCTCGGGTGTTTGTGCTCTGCCAGAGTAGGGCCTAGCCTTCACGTGATTGTTCACCTCACGCACCGTACGCTCACCTTGGATCCAAGGCAGGTGCCTAGCCTGTCGTACAGACTACTATAGGTGGTTCCGACTCGTAGGTGACCCGCGATTCGTCGCACAGCGTTCACGTGATCGTAGCACTGAGCGTAATATTATACACCTAGCCTGTCGTACAGACCACTATAGGTGGTTCCGACTCGTATGCAGGATAATGATTGATAGTGATTGAGTATGATGGATGAGCTATAGATTCAGCCGTACAGGTCACTAGAGGTGACTCCGGCTGACGTGACACTAGGGACACCCTAGATTTTTATTACTTGCCTGATGATAATGATTTTCTGAGTTGGTATATCGACATGGCCTATTATTGAGATTTGATAATGAGTTTTGATGCTGAGACGAGTTTTCTTGTATAAGTTTATATACGTATTATTTTCTGGGAAAATTATAAATATGATCATGATTGCATTTATTACGCTCTGACACCGAGAACGGCCAGGTAAGTCAAGTAAGCATGATAGATAGTGTTTGAGATGATGATGGATTGTGATTAACTCATCACCTGCACCTCGGGTGTTTGTGCTCCGCCAGAGTAGGGCCTAGCCTTCACGTGATTGTTCACCTCACGCACCGTACGCTCACCTTGGATCCAAGGCAGGTGCCTAGCCTGTCGTACAGACTACTATAGGTGGTTCCGACTCGTAGGTGACCCGCGATTCGTCGCACAGCGTTCACGTGATCGTAGCACTGAGCGTAATATTATACACCTAGCCTGTCGTACAGACCACTATAGGTGGTTCCGACTCGTATGCAGGATAATGATTGATAGTGATTGAGTATGATGGATGAGCTATAGATTCAGCCGTACAGGTCACTAGAGGTGACTCCGGCTGACGTGACACTAGGGACACCCTAGATTTTTATTACTTGCCTGATGATAATGATTTTCTGAGTTGGTATATCGACATGGCCTATTATTGAGATTTGATAATGAGTTTTGATGCTGAGACGAGTTTTCTTGTATAAGTTTATATACGTATTATTTTCTGGGAAAATTATACTGATTTACAGCGAGGGGTTATATACGGATTTTATAAAATGATTTTGGAAAGTAATTGTTTTTGCCCACTCACGTTTTCTGTTTTGCGCCCCTCCAGGTTCTAGGTAACGACGACGTGGACGGCTATCGAGGCACCACGGCAGTTCTGACAGACCACCACTGATGTAGGGTTTCTTTTGTAATTGTGTCGTTTTGTTTTAAGTGACTGCACCTAGGATTGGCTCTGTGACTCTCGTCTATTTCACTTTCGTCCTATATCACTCTTTATCATATGTATATTATCAACTTGATTGTCACTGCTGCATTTCATGCATAATTACCTTCCGCTGACGTTTTTGGCTACGTCACTCGCACGTGACGGCCAGCACGCTTCGACCCCCTGGGTCGGGGTGTGTCAGTGGAGATAGGTGATGAGTCGATATTTTATTACATATTTTACCCTATTCTTAGTATTAATTTAGTGGTTATTTTGTGAGAATTTTGATACTTTGAATTGTATTTCCAATATAGGACTTTTGATGTGACAGCCCGTCCCAAAATATTATTCACGAGAATGTGAATTGACGGATTTGCCCTCGAGCGTTGAGGTATGTTTGTGAATTTTGTTAAAGCTTTTGGTCCAATTATACATTACTCATACATTTTGGGACCAATTAGAAACTAAGGAGATATTTGTTTGGGTTGGTGGCTTTTAGACCACACAAACCAATCATCATCCTCTCTCTCCTCTCACTTCCGTATCTCTTTCTTACTCTCAGTCACACTCTCTCTTTTCTCCCTCGACTTCTTTCTTCTTCTTCGCACAAAAATGTACGGACATACACACACCCAAGCTTCCAGACGCAGATCGAACTTCTGGTAAGCTTATTCTTGTTCCTTATGTCATTTCGAATCCATCCATATTAGTTTTAAACCTTAGAACTCTCGAAAACACTAAGGAGATATTTGTTTGGGTTGGTGGCTTTTGTTCCTTATGTGCTGTTAATGACGGTGTTGCAGTTGTTTCACATATAGGTGAGACGTACCCAGAGGACGAGCGCATTCATTCCAGGCTCGGGGGATACGACCCGTCGACATACCAGTGAGTGGGCTTTTGTTTTCAGTATATATATATATATATATATATATATATATATATATATATATATATATATATATATATATATAATTGACGTTTTTCCCAGAAATGCAAATTTCATGATTTATGAACGGAATTGGTTTTATAATTATGTTGCCATGTCATATACCTAAAATAGATTATAAATATGATCATGATTGCATTTATTACGCTCTGACACCGAGAACGGCCAGGTAAGTCAAGTAAGCATGATAGATAGTGTTTGAGATGATGATGGATTGTGATTAACTCATCACCTGCACCTCGGGTGTTTGTGCTCCGCCAGAGTAGGGCCTAGCCTTCACGTGATTGTTCACCTCACGCACCGTACGCTCACCTTGGATCCAAGGCAGGTGCCTAGCCTGTCGTACAGACTACTATAGGTGGTTCCGACTCGTAGGTGACCCGCGATTCGTCGCACAGCGTTCACGTGATCGTAGCACTGAGCGTAATATTATACACCTAGCCTGTCGTACAGACCACTATAGGTGGTTCCGACTCGTATGCAGGATAATGATTGATAGTGATTGAGTATGATGGATGAGCTATAGATTCAGCCGTACAGGTCACTAGAGGTGACTCCGGCTGACGTGACACTAGGGACACCCTAGATTTTTATTACTTGCCTGATGATAATGATTTTCTGAGTTGGTATATCGACATGGCCTATTATTGAGATTTGATAATGAGTTTTGATGCTGAGACGAGTTTTCTTGTATAAGTTTATATACGTATTATTTTCTGGGAAAATTATACTGATTTACAGCGAGGGGTTATATACGGATTTTATAAAATGATTTTGGAAAGTAATTGTTTTTGCCCACTCACGTTTTCTGTTTTGCGCCCCTCCAGGTTCTAGGTAACGACGACGTGGACGGCTATCGAGGCA
Organism: Crataegus laevigata; assembly: GCA_963580275.1. Classification (NCBI taxonomy): domain Eukaryota; kingdom Viridiplantae; phylum Streptophyta; class Magnoliopsida; order Rosales; family Rosaceae; genus Crataegus; species Crataegus laevigata. The sequence goes on from OY756949.1 coordinate 6,842,599, forward strand.
CCACGGCAGTTCTGACAGACCACCACTGATGTAGGGTTTCTTTTGTAATTGTGTCGTTTTGTTTTAAGTGACTGCACCTAGGATTGGCTCTGTGACTCTCGTCTATTTCACTTTCGTCCTATATCACTCTTTATCATATGTATATTATCAACTTGATTGTCACTGCTGCATTTCATGCATAATTACCTTCCGCTGACGTTTTTGGCTACGTCACTCGCACGTGACGGCCAGCACGCTTCGACCCTCTGGGTCGGGGTGTGTCAGTGGAGATAGGTGATGAGTCGATATTTTATTACATATTTTACCCTATTCTTAGTATTAATTTAGTGGTTATTTTGTGAGAATTTTGATACTTTGAATTGTATTTCCAATATAGGACTTTTGATGTGACAGCCCGTCCCAAAATATTATTCACGAGAATGTGAATTGACGGATTTGCCCTCGAGCGTTGAGGTATGTTTGTGAATTTTGTTAAAGCTTTTGGTCCAATTATACATTACTCATACATTTTGGGACCAATTAGAAACTAAGGAGATATTTGTTTGGGTTGGTGGCTTTTAGACCACACAAACCAATCATCATCCTCTCTCTCCTCTCACTTCCGTATCTCTTTCTTACTCTCAGTCACACTCTCTCTTTTCTCCCTCGACTTCTTTCTTCTTCTTCGCACAAAAATGTACGGACATACACACACCCAAGCTTCCAGACGCAGATCGAACTTCTGGTAAGCTTATTCTTGTTCCTTATGTCATTTCGAATCCATCCATATTAGTTTTAAACCTTAGAACTCTCGAAAACACGAAGATATCTCAATCTCAGATTTGGTCACTGTTCACAAAGTTTTTGTTGGACGTGTTTTAGGCGAAACCAAGCTCACCACGAGCCTTAGAAGGCCCCCACGAACCTCGGAGACCTTCTTTGGCACGATTTGGACGTCGGGATAGCCCTACACGAAGGTGGCCGGTTTTGGTGGAAATTTCCCAACGAGATTTCTAAGGATTTGAAGCTCCAAAGAGGTATAAACGTGTTCTACATTTCGTATGCTTCATTTTGATATAAAATACGTGAAAAATGGATGAAAAATGAGTGAGATAGGACGATTTTAAAAATTCTCAAAAACCAGCGAACAGTCACCGGCGACCGGCGACTCGCCGAAGAACAAAGGAGTATATTCCGTCAGTTTGGACAGAATATGCTGACGCCGTCAGTTAGATTTGACAGTTTCCGTTAGAAGTTAACGGAATATTCCTGACGCCGTTAGCCTTTCCGTCACACGTGCCTGGCATGTGCCGCGCGTGGCCGGCGCGTAGGTCCGTGCACTCGCAGACGTGTGGCGGCGCGTGGAGGCCGGAAAAATTATTTTAAATTTTTTTGGGTGTTCGTGACGTCGAGTAGATCACGTTGGTATATTTAAACGCCAAAATTGATCAACGTATGATAAGTTATTTCTAAAGTTTCGTCTATGTACGTTAAATAACGTTTATTTAGTTACTTCTCATATAGGCGAGGCCTATCTCGAGGATGAGCGTAGCCAGGCTAGGCGTGGGGGCTACGATCCTGCTATTTATCATTGAGTGGGCAGTTTATTTTCCGTACATACCTATATATATTAGTGTTTTCCCAGAAAATGAATTTAAACGATGAAATGATTTGAGATGCCATGCAAGTATCTATTTATTTAATTATGCATTAGTACTTGCATATAATTATGACGGTGCTGCAGACGCACATGTAAGTATCAGGTAAGGTTCTATACTAGTTATGATGAGAATGAGAACGAATGATGTGATGTGATGTGATACGAATGAATGAAATGATGTGATTTGAGCTCATACACCTGCACATTTATATTAGTGCTCCCGCCCAGAGTTAGGGGCACAGTTTTTCACGTGTCGTTCACCTCCCGCACCGCATGCTCGCCTTGGATCCAAGTAGGTGCACAGTCCTGTCGTATAGACCACTATAGGTGGGTTCGACTCGTAGGTCACTCGCGATTATTCGCACAGTCTTCACGTGATTGTAGCACTAGAGCATTCTTATATTGATACAGTGATATGATAGTGGCCACATGAGGATATTGACGTATGTGCAAAGTATATATATGATGAGATTGAAATGTTATGAGCTATATATATATATATATATATATATATGCAGCCGAGGGCTGAGATGATTATCAGATACTATTCACATCACAGATTTACGATATGAGCATACAATTGAGATATTAGTTATGATACTTTTGCATGGCATACCTACATATATTTCTAGCATGATTTTGAGATATATATGTATAGGAGTATATTTTATTTCTGGGAAATTATACAGGTTTTACGGAGAGGGGTTACAGTGATTTGAGAAAAGAATGGTTTTGAAAAAGATTTGTTTTACTGACCCACTCAACTTTGTTTTTTTCGCCCCTCCAGGTATTAAGTAGTGTTCGTTGGTGGCATACGAGGATCTCTCGGACGTTTTGACAGAATTCACTTATGTAGGATCACCTGCGGGTGTTATTTCCATTTAGTACTTTCTGCTTGACTGCACGTAGGCCATTTATGCTCTGGTTTTGTAAAAGCACTATGAATCCACGTACTAGCATGTTACCTTAGCTTGAACTGCTAGTCATTTGGTTTTAATTCCTTCGTACTCCTATTGTTAATCCTGCTTCCGCAATGTGCATATGATTACGTCACGCTCACGTGATGGCCAGCACGCCCCACTTTCGGGTCGGGGCGTGTCATTTGACTTCCTCTGGAGCAAAACATGGTCAAACAGACGAATTTTGGAGTAATTCTAGTTGGAGGACGTTCGTGAGTTACTTGGCTTGATTGTATCAAAGTTTCATAATTTTCTACCAAGCAGTTTATTTATGGCAATGAAATAAATGAGCAGCGCGCAGTGCTGTCAAACTAACGTTTTGGGCTTTTTGGCGTCCAAGATGATGTCTTTTGGGTGTGAGGCCTTTTGCAATTATGTTCGGGACATCTCAAGCTTTAATTAGTCATTTTGGGCCTGTTTTAGAGCCATGAAGGTCCAGAAACATGGGATTCTTTGTCGCTGGGCAGATTTCCCAAAGTTAGAATAGGAATGTATTTCCTAGTTATTTGTATTTCCTAATTTTTAGAAGACTTGTTAGGGTTTTATTTTCTATAGTATAAATAAGGCTTTTTAGCCATTAGGGTTCAGGATGCAACATTGGGGGAGAAGAACGCACAACTTTTGGATTTAAGTTTATTTTCTAGGTGTTTTCTATCCTTATTCTTAATAATATTTTGTTTTATGGTTCTTCGTAACTAATTTTCGTTTGCTAGGACGAAGCCTTGAGCCTTAGCATGAATATGTTGTTTTTGTTCAATTGCTTATGATATTATGTATGTTTACTTTGAATTATTAATCACCGTTTTAAACTGTCTCTATTTCTTAATGCGTAGCTACCATTATGATGTTTAGATAAGTAATTGGATGCAGTTCGGTCAGAATATCACCGGAGGATTGAGTATTGCTTCTTGTGATTGATAATTGTAATTTCATCTAAGGCGAATATCATGCTCTTAGGGGTTGCATGGTTTTTCAAAGGGTTTTCACAAAACTTAATGAGTCTTGCATGTTCATATTTGATCTGAATATCGCAGACGGATTGCATGTTAGATATACGTTTTTGCTTGAATATCACGAGGAGAATATGTATAAGGAAAACCTAACCTTCAAAGTTGCATGCGTAATTCATAAGTAATTGGTAAAACTACATAGGATTATTAAGGGGACGTCGGAACCCTAGGCTTTTAACTTTATTTTCAAAACTATTTCCTTTAGCTTATCTTTGTCAATTTATTTAGTTGCTTTTATTAAATTTGTTTTTATTATTTAAAATTCCAAAATCACTATTTTCCAAATCTTGTTTTAAAATAGTTAATTAAGAATTAGTTTAAATACAAATTATTCATTCAATCCCTACGGAAAACAACCTTACTTGAGCCTTTTATACTACAACTACCTTGTACTCTTGCAAGTATTTTTAAGTGTTTTTATCCCTACTTTTACAGGTGGTAAAAATATCTATCAATAGGGATTGTAAACTAAATTCTTGAGTAAGAAGTACAAAGGCTAAATCCCATAGGGTAAATGGTATTTTTCTTCAATGAACAGGATAGAAGGAGGGAGGGGCGATAAAACTAATTTATTATTTTTAGCATAAAAAATATTATTTATTACCTCCTCTACTAAATATACATGAAATAACATAAGCCATTAAAGCATGAATTTAAAAAAAAGGGTAGTGCTATTCACATACTCTTATTAATTTTTTTCCATTTATCTTCATCAATTCATTCCATGTGAAGGCCGAAAATTGAGAGGGATGTGTGAAAAACAGAAATAGGTGTGTAGAGAGCACAACACCTACAAAAAACCTTTGGGCTACATCCTACCTTAGCCTTGTGGGTGGCTCTACCCTTAAATCTCTCACTTGCAAGTGAAGCAGAATACCATTAGGCCTTAGTACTAAATAGCACCATACTCTCTAATAGAGAGAGCCATAATACTATCAGTCAATAAATAATTAGGAGAAATTATTTATTTATTTATTTTAAATAATATTGAAATAGTTAGCATTATGTACAGAGTCAGTAGGAGCTCATTTCTCCCTTCATACATTTAGAAGCTCCAAGATGATTCTCTATCACAGAAGGTGGATAGTAAGCATGATTGGAGTCGATTTTTTTGAAATCCTCTCTAAATTCTAGTTAAGAGTTCTTATAGAGAGATCATTGTTGGAGATGCTCTAAGTATTGCTTAGCAATAAATCCAGACGAGAAATATTTGGTTTGTTGCATAACAATCATTTCGTCATTAAGATAAATTACAATTTGACACAAGCAAAAACATTATTTTTGTTGTTCTATGTCACTTCAATATACGTGTGTTAGTTTGTGAAATGAGAGAGTTTGAACTAGTGACTCCCTTACTAGTGTCATGTGCTTGTATTATAATGTTATGTGGAGATACTTAAAATGTACAGGGTTTAGCATGAGTACATATGACATTATACCATCAGCATGGGTCACAGAGCTGCGCCACAAAAGTCCTCATAAAGACTTCCTTACACTCTTGGTACATGTCTATGGCATGCTGGACTGATAAGGGAACCTCATGTGACCGATCTGAGATGTCACGATAGCGTACCGGGAGTGTATGGCAGTCTCCATGAGATGAGATTGCTCTGTCTAGGATTCAATTAGCTCGAGTAACTTTGGTATCAGATACAATTATTTTTCACTCTTCAGAGACAATGCCTTTGAGGATCTCTTCTAAAATGGCGTCTCCAATTTCGGACCCAATTTCCCTTTTCTCTTGGTAACTATCATCCCATTCTTCACGGGAGCCCAACAAGTCCAACTCCAACAGAACATTGACGCTGGCTTCGTGCCCAGCCTGTTTACCTCCCCAACTCCGCAACTTCTCATAAATCAGCTTCCCAATCTCTTCGGCTCCAAGAAATCCGTTGGGGTTATGCTGCTGCTGCTCTTTCGATTTCTTTGCATGATTTTCCGTCATCTCCCTCACGCAATCGAACAGGAGCTGCCTCTTCTGCTGCAATACCCTTTTCGATTTTGCGAAATGAGGGGATGGATTGATACTAGACCGGACAGGGTCGAGCTTTTCCAAAATTCCAGATGCTCTCGGCTTCTCTAATGCTGGGTGGAAAAGTAGTTCCCAGAGAGATGATGATAAATTTGAGTCTTCTGTAATCCAGTTGAATCTATAAGTGGATGGACATGAAGTTTCCTGCTCTCTAGACATGGCATGCTGTTTATACCCTGTTTAGCCAGAAGAGAAATTGACAATTAAGACGATATTCTAAACTACTCGGAGTTGAGTGCATGGTCCTGACCAACCGACCTAACTCATGTCTGTCGAGAGAGGGAGAGAGAGAGGGACTAACTGTTGTTATAAAGATGTGAACTCGCGTTTGCATGGGGAGGTTCATCTTCTGGTACCGAAACAGGGATTTGTTGCTTAGGGTAAATCTTCGATGATTGTCCGTTGAGCCGTTGTATCTGTAACATCCTGTTGGCTTTGTTAGCAAGCAAAACAAATGAACATTTTTGTAGAGATGGAAATTGTTCTGCTACCAAACTATCAATATTGTCGAAAATGTATCGATAACATGAAAAGGGTTGTATGGAAAGTGGTGCTTCTACCTCTCTCTCTTTCATATTACAGGATTCCGAAATTTGAGTAGCGTCTGCAGCAAGTGAGGAAGCATCGTGCTTATTTCGAGACGAAACGGGAGCTTCTTCTTTTGATTCTTTTTCGCCCTCGGAGCACGAATGCGTCCTACTGCTAGCAGATGAAAATGTATCCGATTCCCCGGTCTCTCGGCTACTTCTCCGCGTCTCGGCGCCGCCATTGGGCTCCCCCCGTCGGTTTTCACAACCCTTGTTGGTTCTTGTCTCACTATGTCTAGAAACAAGCTTGTTACACACAGATCTCAATACTTTATGGCAGCTGAGATTACCCCAACTGGATGATCTGGTGAGTTTCTTGCTCCAAGTTCTACTTGTAATCCTCGAACTGCTATTTGTACTCGAGGTTTTTCTCGGGTAACCCCTTTCAAGTAGGTAAACCTCCAGGACAAAGGGCTCTTGCTGCTTTTGGAGGAGCTCTGCAAGTTTTACAGGCTTGGGGGTGGAAGCCATTGGAGAACTCTATGGTTGGGGAGGGGTTGAGATAGAGTTTGGGGGCAAACAGGAAAAGTCGGCAAATGAGAGAAGGTGGTGAGGTTCTGGATGTAAGTTAATTGAGACGGACAAATCATATTTGTCAGCTTTTGGGACTGACAGAAGCAGAACAGACGAAGGAAGGTTTGGTATTTATTATAGGGGGCAGAGAAAGAGATAGAGTCCCCTCCGGATCCGTTATGTAAGGATTACATGAATTTTAACTTTTCAGCCGTTCATCGTATATTGTACGGTCAGTTTTCATCAAGTATTATTTGTGTTTAATTTAAAATAATAAAAGTAAAATAATTTCTGATCGCACGATTCATAATATACAACTAAAATGTGAGGATTTTTAGAATTTCTACATAATAAATCTAGAGGGGATTCGTGTTAGTATCTATTGACTGGTTGAGGTTATGACCAATAAGTTTTAGGCATTGACTTGTTGCAAGTTAGGTCTTAAGTGTTCTTTTAACCTAGATAAGCGTGTCCGCTCTCTTGCATTTATAGTCTTCAATTCTTATTTTTCGTTAAATTAGAACAGTTTATAATACAACATTTTATGTTATAAAAATAGAAAACTGGCTAAAATAATTAGAAAATCAAATTTTCAATTACTAAATTAATTAGAACCAAATATAAATGGCATAAAAATCACATATCGATGACATACTGAAAAATTAATCACTTCAACAATTGAAATTTGAAAAATAATATTTCTGACCAATTTCCAAAAACAATAAAATAAACCCATGTTTTTTTTTATCTCGACCAACCCTTTCAATTTTGCTTCTGCAACTGTATATAATCTGGACCCCTCACGTATTTTCTTGCTAAATAAATGTTGAGTTGTATTCAGGATCTATCTTGTATGGTTTTCTCCCGAATGAATGGTCCCATTTTTGTTGTGACTGGGGGGCCATAAGAAGTTAAGGTTGATATAACAAGAGCCAAAATTTGGATGCAATTCTTTCTGCATAAGATAGCAGTACATATCATAACGTTACATGTAATTAATGTTTGAGATAAAAAAAATATAACAATACAACATATCAGTGTCACATTAATCAACAAAAGAGTATTTGTTATGTATTGTAATTGTCTACATCTCTCTAATATTGTTTTGACATGTATATGTGTGGGTGTCAACATAATTTAGATATGCATCATGTGGAATATTTAATACATCGATGTCATGGATATATTTGATAGAAGGTTGCTTTAGATGAAAATGGTGAAATTTAAAATGAAACTTTAGGAAATGTAAAACACTAGTTTAGATGGAATATAAGAGTGTTTTTTTTTATATTTAACTAATATGTTGAAAGTATTGATGAAATTTATCAATTTTAATCAAAATTTAAGAATTTCTCTGATATAGGATGAGTTTAGACTCCTACTTCTTTTCCGTATCTTTATCTAATCGTGTGACATCTTATACTTTCAATCAATCCTTGTCTTTTTAACATGGCCAATCTCCATCTTTATACGATTAGTTTATATTTTATCTTGAATGAAAAAAAAAAGTAATATTAAATAGATTAAATTTGTAGAAATTTTTTAAAAACTAAAGAACATGAAAATTGATAGTTAGATTATTACTTGAGCGTTGATAAACGTTCTCATTCCTGTTGGTGACATATTATTTAGTTTATAAATTTTATCTCTCTAATAATATAAAATTTTAAATAAATAAAAAAACATCATCAACGTGGAAATCGTTGGAGATCACGAGGAAAAGTAGCTTCTGAAAAATATATAGTATTAGAAAAATGATGTAATGAAAAAAAATTGAGGTATCATCGACTTAGAAATTTTGGGGATTAATAAAGAAAAGTACTACTAGTAATGTGTCATTTCAGTGTTTCATACATCGCTGATTTAATAATTTAGGGATGGTTGGCCAAAACACCATCTCATTTAACCAAATGCAACGCTCTCCCATCCTCTCTCCTTGCAAAAAGAAAAATATCTTCCATACGACAACACCTGACGCGACTTTGTTTCTGCTACACGCAACTGACTTTATTTTCGTATTGACAGCACACATTACAACTAGGCCTTCCACAACGAACTTTGTGAGATTCCTATCTTCTTATAATATTGCTACGTTAATGGCGTGACACATAACTATCTATGAGAATCATATTATATAAGGATCAAAATCAACAAACCTATATATTAAACAATCTAATTCAAATATATATATATAAAGAAAAAAAAGAGATTAGTTGGTGGCTTACCAGTCTAATCTTTCGAGGTAAGAAAAAACTCACAGAGACATTTCAGCCTTCCCTTAGCCACCATCGTACGATTTACTAACACCAGAAATTGAACCCTAAAACATGTTATTGAATAGAAGAAATGTACTCACACTACACATAATATAAGACAATGTTATCCCGACAATCATTAGGATTAGGGATGACGACGATTCGGTTTGGGGACAAAAATGTTATATCTATCCCATAACCATGAAAATTAACCATATCTATAACTGCAAATTAATCATCGGATATTATCCATAACTATATCCACAAGGTAACGGATTTCTCATTGATTAACGGGTATATCCATCTTCGTCAATACAAAAAATATATTCGTTCAGTTGAGACATTATAAGTTGGTAGATATTAATTTCGTCATTAAACATTTGATGTATAAAATGATCCAATGAATGGATCTTGCTAAGTATAAACATTAAAACATTGATGATGTTGGCTTGTCCTTGATATCTCCCATAAGCATTATTGAGTTCGCATTGATTTTGATTCTAAACTTTACTTTCCTACAAAATGCAACTTTTTTATTCTCAAGGTAATGGTTTGGTGAATAATAGATATACAAATACATACATATATATACTATACATTATATTATTTACTAATCGGATCGGATTCAGTTATGGATACGATTTGGGAACTTCTATAACCATATCTAAAATCATAACCGAATAATATAAACGTTTTTTTTTTCATATCCAAAATGTACCCAAACTTCCATATCTAAATCTATTTTATTCGGACGGCTATTCACGGTTATCGAATTTAACGGTTAGAATTGTCATCCCTAATTAGGATTAAGGTACTGTCATTTGATTAGTGCCATTTCCGTGATTTAAGCTAAAATCATGGAGTTTGTTTGTTGCACCTAAAAGTGGCTCAAACTTCCTCAAATATTAAATGTTGCGATAGATTTTCTCCCAAAAAATTATAAGAGAATTATAACTTTTTGTTGTTCTTTGTGGTAGGACTTTTCATGATGTGGATTTCTCCATCATGATGGGATGGTTTATGGGCCTCAATTTCCATCACAATCTTATCTCCAACCCTAATCAAGCATTAATTACTTTCACTTATTGGGGCTAAATACCTTTTCAATAATCTTGAATATGTGAAGTGCGCCTTTACTCGTGGCCCACCATGGCACCATCAGTGTGGTGTAATGTAATGTAATGTAATGGGTAGACGGGGGAGGACAGGATGAAACTCTAACAACCCCACAAATTTTTTTTAAAAAAAAAAAATTATTTTATACGAGCAGTTGTGAGGGATAGGAAATTAGAATTGAGACTTTGGATACAAAGTAAATACTTTTAAAAAATTGAACTACTGTTCTCTTGCAGAAGCTGCTATTCTCTTGCAAAAACTCCATGACATTTTGTTTTGCTTTTCATTTTGGTTTGTGGGTAAGTGCTATGTGATTCGAGTTGCAAATCCAAGCTACAACAAATGACACAACATTAAAGTTGGAGCAAAAGATGCGAAAACGTAAGAATAATCTTTTACATTTGAAAGGTTCTAACAATCTTTGTATATGTAGTAACGTTACAGTCCAATGATATTTCTCTATATTTAGTAAATGAGAAATTTCACGTTCGACTGACATAAATGATGAGTTCAACACCTAATTATATATGGCATATTATCTCGTTTAGCCCAAATTCCCTCCTCAAAGTAGAATATCGTTATAGAAAAAAAGCCCTCAAAACATCACAAGAATTAAAAAGGGTCATACCAAAAATCCACATTGATACATAATCAGAAGAGTTAGAAAGAATCGTTCTGAATAGGAAAGAAACAAGCATTACAGCCTACATAAATACTACTAATAAGGCCACTTGATAATCTTCAACATCCAACGGATTTGGGTACTGAAACAGGATTTTTGGCTCTCAAACTCTCAATCTTAGACTTAAACTCGCTGTGGAAAGACATGAGCGATGTCTTCCGGCAACCAAAAGCGACACTCAACTGTTTGATTTTTTCTTCAAGATCTTTCCTTCTCAGTAACTCGTGATTCAGATCCTTCACAACATTTTCCTTTTGGTCAGTAACCAGAGCAAGTGTTTGAGATGATTGAGATACCTTTTTGTGCAAGGAATCTCTTTCTTCTTTCAAAAGTCGAAACTCAGCTTCCAAGGCATCGTATCTTTGCTTGGATTTCTCTAGAAGCTGGTTATTCGAATCTAGCTCCTCCTCCAGGCCATGGTATCTTCCCTTGATAGTGTTGAGCTCATTGCTTAGTTTTTCCTCCCAACAGGCAGTCTCTCCTCCCCTTGCACAGTCCTTTATCACAAAAACTTTAACTTATAAAAAGCCACTCTAGTTTTTCCTAGGAACTATACCTAGACAGAACTTTTTACAAATCTTCTATGAAACACGCCACTTTTTTTCACTAATCAAACAATAAATGAGGACTAAAGGGACACTGAAACGTGTTTGATTGCCTTTTAGCGCTCCTTTAGTGAAAAAGTTATATATTTGATTACACTCCGTAAAATGTTATGTCCAGGTATATTTCTCTTTTCTCCCGAACCCAACTAAAGTTAGTTCTTTCATGATTTCTGTGGGTTCAGCTAAAACTTAGCATGTCAGAGTGCACATAAAAGTAAAATGCAAGAAAGACTCTGAAAAGGAGACATATACATATAAATATGAACCATAATAAGTGATTATAGCAGCTTGAATCATTCCTATACATATATAGTTTTTCCCAAAATATCACAAAAAATTGAGTTTCCTTGCCTACATTGGAAGCAATCGTTCCTATTCTTGTATCCTAACCCATTTTCCCGCCCTTCGTCACTACTTGGCTTAAACCCCAAGTATTCACAAAATTCGAAAATACTGTTTAGAACTCCCCTGTAACTAATACTTCATGCATCAACATGGTTCAAAAACATGTAAGAAATCTTCAACAGCAAGGCAGAGAATAGAAACATAACTAATGGAAAATATCTTTTTAGTTGTGACCAGGCAGCTACCTTGTATTCACTGCGGCATGGCAAATTTCTCACTTGGTCATTCTCAAGACTCGATGGTTCTGATGATACGAACAATTTGATTGTGCTGTTCAACCTCTCGGAGAGAATTTTTCGCTGTTCTTCAATTAGAGAACTATTCCTAGAGAACAGTCTTTGTTCCTCATCAAATGCCACTGAGAATTGGGCTTCGAGAGTCGTAAAGAGGCTTGTGCCAATTTCACTTATGCTCAAAAGCAATGTTGCCGCAGAAGATTTTTCATCAGATATAAAGCTCTGTCCATATAACTGCAATGTTACTAAATTGTGTAACACCAAACAAAAGTTGGGAGCTCAAAATGGAAAACAGCTATTACCTGAGTCTTTGATAAAACATCCACATAAATATCTTTGCAAGTTGCCGCACATTCACAAAGCCTTTGAGGGATGTCTCGAATTAGTTGTGCTTCTTTTTGGAGTTCAGATATTTCCCGAACTAATTGATCATTCAATACAGCTTGTTCGGCATGTTTCCTCTACACAGATAAGTATCAAAACAGAAATCCATAAATCTAGGCAGAAGTTTAATCTGTGCATTTTAAACTCTAAAGTCGGACTACAATATCCTAGTCCATACGCCATATACTAACCTTGAGATCATCTCTCTCTTCAACAGCAAGTTCTAGCTGTCTCTTCAAATTGTGGACCTCGTTCTTGTAGTTCTCATTTGAGCCCTAGAAAAAATTGATGAGATCAGTGAAAAAAAAACTCATAAAACTTATGTTCGACAAGCAAAATGCAAAACGAGGAAATAGGATGAGAATGATAGCTTCTCAAAGTTTTAAAATGGAAAAATCGAGAAAGTGAAGAATAGTAGGTAAAATTAAACTCACGGGAGCTTCATCACTTGGCGGAAAGGATTGAACTTTTCTCGCAGGAGTTATCTGAAGGGAATCAAGGTCAGCTATGAAACCTTTGTTCATTTTAAACCATGTGTCTTCATCAACCACGTTGCTAAAAGCATCCGGAAGAGGGCTAAAGCTGGGCAACTGTGAATAATTTGATCGCTTGACAACAAAGGAATGGGGAGCTGCCTTGAAATTAGATGGGGTACTGAAGACATCTCCTTGAGATTTACTACTGCTGTCACTACTAACTTCCTTAAGGCTTTGTCTTCCAGAATCTTGTGCCTATAAAAAGATTTATGGATATGAGAACCTCACACACACATGCACTACAAACAAACAGAACTACCTGAAGGCCCTAAAACAACATGAAACATGTAAGTTAGAATACATATTTGCACAACATATAACAAAGCATTAAAGGTATACCTGACTAGAACTTCTCTCAAAGTCCGAAATAGTAGAAAGACTACCGAGATTGTCAGTTTTCATCTGTTGATCCCTGATGCATTGTTCACGTTGTTTATGTGATTTCCGCTGCTCTTCCAGTTCCATTTCAAGCTTCTCGCGTTCTAGTTCATACTGAATCATAGAAAGTTAGCACCTAAGTTGACTAAATGTAAAAGAAGCACAAGTAATGGGTGGTGGGTGATGCAGATGAAACTCTAGATATGGAAAGTTTGCGAGGAAATACCATACCTGAAGCAAGTCGTTTCGCAACTTCAGTATTTCTTGCTCCAGCACCCCAGCATGGGATCCCTGATATTTTATTTTTTCAAGATAAGATAGTTATGTGAGCTTGTGTCTAACTTTTCATGTAAAAAAAAAGAGATAGTACTACCTGAAGTTTCATACGAAGCTCTTCTATCTCTTGTTTTTGTCGCTTCAGTAAGGCTGCATCTGTCAAAATCTGCAATAGATTTGACCATTAGTGATGCGCTTAGAAATTTCCTGTATGAGATGCTAAAATCCTGAAGTAAATAGCACAACAAAGTGGAATATACTACCCAAGAAGAAACATACCTCATTAACTTGAGCACAATTAGTGATGCGCTTAGCTCTGCTAGCAAATTGAAGGGTCCCCTTTGTTTCCTCAATGTGTACCTAAATGCATCCATAATATATTATGATTATAATACATATAGCATTCAGTTATGCTGCTAATCTAAATTATATGACCAGGGGAACAATAATATGATACCTCTTCTGGTGCTATAGTACAAATAATTGAAGTTTTTGCATTGCCTCCAAGGGCAGGTTGAAGTATACGGGTAAGCTTACTATCGCGATAAGGAATGTGACCCCTGCACAGAAGTTATCATTAGCAAAAATAACTCACATTCAGCTAAAAATGATTTACCAAAAGCAAAATAAATACCTGTTTTTAGCGCCATCACTAAGTTTGTTAATTACATTTCCAAGAATCATTAAGCTCTTGTTTATGTACTTTCCCTCCTTCAGACGTACTCCACCAGCTCCAGTTTTGGCAATCCGTTCAGAACCAGCTAAATCTACCAAATTCTGCACCCATCATTTAAAATTTAAAGACAACACTCACAGAGTCAGAAGTAAATAATTAAGATACTGCAAAGCATAAGAGAACAAGTCATCTGGAACTGTTTATCAACTTTGATAGAGAATGGCAGAAAGAATACGAACCAAGACTGAGACACGAATAGCATCAGTACTTGAACAAGTAGTGTCCTTCGCATGGCTTTCAATTACCTAAACTCGTAAGACACAGAAACCATTACTTGGGAGTTAGTAGTAAATCCAAAATTTAGTTTGAGGCTCTACATAGAAAAGTATAATATATTATATGGACATACCATTCTGAATATTGTGTGAGATCTACTACTCCGAGCATTCATATTCGTTTCTCCAAAGTGCCTATTAACTGTAATTAACATTTTTGCAGGTGCATGTAAGAACGAATATTCAAGTAAAAAAGCATAGCGGAACAAAAAACCCAGAAACTCAAGTTTTGGTTTCCAAGTGCAAACCTTCTCCGGATTCAATGAGCTTCAACACCTGTTCAGCGTTACTGACAATTTCCTCCCTGAGGCCAGCAACAAATATGCCACGCTGCACGCGAAAAATCAGTGAATTCAGTTCACTTAAAAGAAGCTCACTAAATTTGTGAAAAGGGTCAGTGTAGCCAACCTCCAAACTCTCATGAATCTGCAATTTCTGGTTCTCTACTGCAAAAAGGTCGTTAATTTCCTCATTGTACAATTCCATGTAGGATACTCGAATCAGAAACTCCCGATGGGACATCTGGAAACATAAAGTTGCATCCAAATCAATACAGCAAGCATCAAATTTAATCTAGAAAAAATCAAATTTCAAATTAAGAGAACCTCTATAGCTCATTACCATCTGGATTCTGTCAAAGACATCTCTAACAGCTCGATGAATGATACCCGGATCTGTTTCGGAACCATTCATGGTGAAAGTCTTCCCACTGCTGGTCTGCCCATAAGCAAACGCAGTTCCTGCAAACATGCCGCACAAACATCATTAAACGCAAAACACCAACGAAATGGAGCTAATAAAGTCTCAATCTTTTCACATACCATTGAATCCTTCAACTGCGGCATGAATAATGTCCTTAGTGAGAAGCTCGTAAACCCTAGAATTCGTACAACCTTCATCAAAGACATGGTCTGCAAACAACAAAACCTCATTTCTCGCAACCAAATCACACCGAAACCAAACCAAAACAAATCAGAATCAAATCGCGAACTCTCATGTGCTCGCTTACCGAAAGCGTAGGAGATGCCGGAGATCGGCGTGCCGTGGGACTTGTGGAGCGAAATGCGGTTGTCGTCGACCTTCCAGAACGTTCCGGTGGAGGAATCGTGAGCTACCGGAGGCCTCACCCGAACCGCGACGCAGATCTTCTCCATTGAAGCCGTCGATTTTGTTTCTCTCGTAGAGTCTCAGAGGGACTGATGGATTTCAACTTCCGCAGGCGGCAATGCTCTCTGCCTTTTGAACACTTCTGATTTGAATTTCGTTCGGTTTACGAAAATGCCCTTTATTGAACGGTTGGATGACGAACCCACAAGTAAAAAGCGCGATCCATGCTGAAGAGCCCATACAATATTGGGCTCTTTAGTTTGAAGCCCAAATTCAATAAACAAATGAAGCCCAAAGGTTGGCCTGAGGCTACTCCATTCTATACGTGGTATTGTAAATTAGCCCGAAATAGCTCGAGTTTGTATTGAGTTTAGTTCGTGTTTGGCTTGTCAGTGTTTTAAAACTTATAAGGGTGCGTTTGTTGCACCGGACTGTCTCGGACTGGACTAGCTTCAGGGACTAAGCTGTACTGGCTTAGACTAGACTAAGCTGGACTAGCTTAGTGAAGCGTTTGGTGCAGTGTCGGACTAACAAGCAGGATAATTTACAAACTCTAATATTATATTATTTAATCCATAATTATTAATATTTTATTTTTATCCTTTTTTTATCCCTCTAATCCTTCCTTACCCCCCATTCTCTCCCTATTTTTCTCCATCTTTTTCTCCCTTGTCTGTTCCAATCTATTCTTCAATTTGGTATTTTATATGAAAATTGGTTGTGAAAAGCATCTAGTCCAATGGCTTTCGAATGTGAGTGGTCGAGGAGCAAGGCGAGGAGGAGAAAGGGGACAGTCTTAGCTAGTCTCATGGTTTTTGAGGGGTCTCACTAAGACCAGCTAGTCCCTGATTTAGTCTAGGCTAGTGAGACTTAGTCTCATTAAACCTAGTCCCTGTCAGGAACAAACATGGGACTGGACTAACTCTTAGTCCAGTCCAGTCTAGTACCCTTTAGTGAGGGCAAACAAACGCCCCCATAAAGCTTATGAGAAGCTCATATTTTTTAACAAGACAGTTAAAATTATATTATATTCAAGAAAGTATGGTTGGAATGAAAAACTATATTTACTTTTTTATCTTTCGAAGTTTCACTTGTACTTTTTTCTAAGACGAATATTTATATTATATCCACCGTTTTTGTTTTTTTTAAAGAAACTATAGATGTGATGATCTAACCTCCCACTAGGTTCCAATCAACAAAAAAGATAAGACGTTTAGATGACTACCTTAGAGTATTATGTTTGAAATTTTATTACCTATGATATTATTAAGATGTGTTACTAAGTTGCGATTTTTGTCACAAAAGCTAACCAACTTACTATATTCAAAAGTTCGAAACAACCTGAGCTTGGTATCGAGCTTGAGTTATTTAAATTCGCCCAAGCTCGTCTCGTGTAAGAAGCAAGCCAAGCCTAATTTGAGGTCGGAAATAAAATTAAACAAGCTAAACTTGAGTATAATGATATTCAATTTGGGTCGAATTGTTTATAACCCTATCTATACTGCAATCTCTTGTGTTAGAGAGGTGGTTGATGAAGTGGCCACTTAAGATGGCACAAATTAGTAGCACTTCGTTTTCTTTTTCTTTCTACCTTATTATACCAGCAATATCAGGCGAGGGAGTAATAAACTCAGAACCACAAGTCCAAGAATAAATGTTATTAAACGATCGAGCTACTTGCATATCATTTCACTTTTAATTAATATAATCTTTAGTGTGGTAACTTTGGATAAGCCGACATAAACGTGTCCTAGTTTTGGCCCAACGTCATAAAAGTTTCTTTGCCATCCACTAGATATAAGAAATTGTAAAATTGACTGCAAAAGAAAGGGAGGAAGAAGGCAATAGGAAGAAGGAAGAATCAAAGAGACTGAATATATATGGAATACTCTGGTTTCCTTTTTCAGATGACGATTCAAATGATTATCCAAACTATGACCTACAATTTCAAAAAAGTAATGCCAGATACACAACATTTATAAATATAAATACGTGTCACCAATAAAAAATAAAAATGTTAAATAATATTTAAATAATAACTTAATTATTCACAACCATATTATTTAATTGGGGTGTGCTATTCACACACTCTTTTTTACTTCTCACACACTCTTATTACTTTCTGTCCGTTAGATATTCTTCAATTTATTCGATCCGACGGCCAAAATCTAAAAAGCTATGAGAGAAGTAAAAAAAGGTGTGTGAATATCACACCCCTATTTAATTTATAAAAAAATAATTTAAATGAATAGTCTGCCATTCATTATCAAATCCAAAAATATATCCACGAACGACGCATACTTTCAAAGAAGTCAAAAAGAAATTTACTTTCACCAACTTTTTTCACTACTTTTGTTTTGATTACTACCAACTATTTGCTCATGTGTTAGTTAATTAAGTTGTCAACATCTAAGAACAGTATAATATTTTTTTGATACGTAACTTGGTTGTAACAATTGAAAATGGATCATCTTTCGGATCCTTACGTAAGAATTTTAAGAATTCCCACATTTCAGTCTTGTGCGATTAATTTTTATTAAGTACTATTTGTATTTAATTTTAAATAATAAAAGTCAAATGATTTATGATCGTATGATACACGGTGAATGACTGAGATGTGAAGATCCTTAGAGCATCCCCAATGAGGGGCTCTATATGGGGCTGGAAAAGTGGTGGATATAGCCCATTATAGAGCTCCGAGGAATCTTTGGGGCTTTATAAAAGAATCTCTCCCAATAAGGGGGTATATATTTCGGGCTCTATATGGGGCTATATGTATTTATTTATGTAATAATTTGATTAAGCGATGATTTTTTTTTTTGTGTTAGCTTTTCTTAAGTTGATTTTTGGACGTGCTATCTTAAATTTTTTTTTTGTGAACCCTCCAAATTATGGCAAAATTAGATTTTATCACTTATGAATCGTTCGTTGGATTAGATTTCCTTATCTCAATCTCATCCGTTGAAAGAATGAAAGCCCCACTTCGCCCTCTAAAATAATTTGATTTTCACGTATAACACAACAATTTACCGAGCACCAATTGGTAAATTAGTATTATACAATTTTGAAAAAAAAATTATTTGAAAATTTCACCCATCAATGCTCATGAACGTTAAATCAATTTGAAATTTTAATTCTTATGGAATTTAAAACAATCATTAATTAGCCAAATTGCAAGAAAAATAAGTACGAAATAAGAATTAAAAAATAATAAAAGGAGAGTATAAGTGTATTCGCAAGTGGAGGGAGAGTGATAGAATTTAAAACAGTCATTAATTAGCCAAATTGCAAGAAAAATAAGTAAGAAAAAAGAATTAAAAAATAAAAAAGGAGAGTATAAGTGTATTCGCAAGTGGAGGGAGAGTGATAAAATTTTACTCATATGGGTTGCTACTTTTTGTGTGAGACCAACTATTTTTTGGGGCTGGATGTAGCCCGATTTTATGCTACCCAAGAAAGGAAGTTGCTAGCCCTAGTGGTGGATATAGCCCCATTTTTCGGCTCAGTGGGGATGAAATTTCTTGCTAAGGCTAGAAATGGGGTAGCCTCATGGAGGATCCATTTCCGTAACAATTTGCCAAGAAAGTTAGTGTCACGAAAGAGACAACACAACAGAGACAGTAGATACAGTACTCTTAGATTCCACCATTTTATGGAGTTTGAAGTGTCACGAAAGAGACAACACAACATAGACAGTAGATACAGTGCTTTTAGATTCCACCATTTTCTAGAGTTTGAAGGATTAACGCGTGCAAGAAGTGATTAATGATCAACTAAACAAGCATTAGAGAGTGTTAATTATCTCTTATTCTTTTTCTGTAGTTGAATAATCAAATCGGTC
This sequence comes from Crataegus laevigata, assembly GCA_963580275.1. Taxonomy (NCBI): domain Eukaryota; kingdom Viridiplantae; phylum Streptophyta; class Magnoliopsida; order Rosales; family Rosaceae; genus Crataegus; species Crataegus laevigata. The sequence goes on from OY756949.1 coordinate 6,862,171, forward strand.
GACCTAGCTAGCTAGGGGGTTTCCTTTTCTCTTTCTTTGTTTGCTTTTTAATTTTCTCTCCGGAATGGTATATGCTTTGGTGATTTGATGGGGGCTACAAATCCAAAATTTCAAATCCATTCCTTGCATCTGGATTGAAAGATTCCACAACAAGATTAACTGCATGCAATAGAAGGTCGACGTATGTTTTGTCCATGCATCTATTCTTTATCCATCAACCCCACACACACACACACACATAGCTATTTTTATGGTAGCTGCCTAACTCTCTTGACTACACTTTCCAACTTCCCATGGCTTCGGAATTCCATATTCGGCTAAAATTATTTATATTTCTTTTGTCTGAATAACATTTACGTTTTTTATGAAAAAGAAATTACTGCTAATATAGATACACACACATTTATATATATATAGAGTACATGTGAATTGCAAATGAGTGCTCACGCATGCGGTAATCAATTAATAATTTAATATGTTTTTAACCAGGTTAGTTTCACATTATTTCTCATGCTTTGAATCAATCATTTTTAGGTTAACAATTGAAGATCATGCAACGTTTACTCAAATCAAAAGTCATGTTTAGTTATTTAACTCTGACTTGATAAATAGACGAATCGTGTGATAATGAGATGCTCGCACAAATAATTAAAGGACAAAAATTAATATATACTAAAACTTAATAAGCACAATGTTGTTTCAATTTTGCCCTCACACTTTTACGATAATCCCAGTTGTGTCCTTGCTGAATATTTTTTCTTTCTTCCTTCTTTCTCTTCGATCCCTCTCGATGCACTTTGGTTTCTCTTCTTCTCTCTCTCAAATGTCCACTCTTTCTCCAAAAGTCTATCTCTCTCTTCCTCCGAACCACTCCCCGTCTTTTTCAGTTTGGAAGAGTCATCATCCTTAGCTGCATTTTAGATCAAGTTTTCACTGCCCTCCAACCATGTAGACTTGCTGCACAAATTTTCACTCACCTGTCATACCACTGTAAATTCACAAGTTTTCAACATCTGTTGGTTCTACTTTTTAAATACTAATTCCCTTTGTTTTGATGTTAATTGGATTGTGCTTCGCCTTCATCTTCTACACACCAGCATATTCCTAACTCACATAGAAACTGTAACGTATATAATTAGAGATGATTTTGGTCTAAAGGTTTACTATGAGAAGATTGACAAGAATAAAAATAAACTTAAATTCATTTACCATTCTTGGGTTGTGCTTCCAATTTCCAATAATAATTGTGTTCAGAGTGAAGGTTTACTATGAGAAGATTGACAAGAATACAAATAATACTCTCCTTTCAAACTTTCTTAATGTTGCGTGCATATTTCGATTACGATTTGGGTGTGTATATATTTATAACTTTCTACATGTTTTATACGGTTCTAAAATTCGCAGTATCGCGCGAGAACACTTTCACTAGTGATTTCTATTTTCAATGAATTTTTGCGATAATGATTTATGAATGAAACCTTAAAAACAAACACTTCATCAGACTATGAGATTACTTTGTAGAACAAATCAGACAAATAAATAGCTATCTTAAGTTACTAACTAGTTAGCATTTAACAAGTATGGATGCCTACATTAGCTAGAAAAATCACAGACTCTTGTTTGCCAAACAAAACTAATCACATAAAACATTAACATTAGGGAGTAAATTGTAGCAATGGTCCATTAACTTTAACTCAATTGGAGCAATGGTCCATCAACTAAAAATTCATCACCATTGGTCCCTCAACTCATCAAAACGTGCAGCTATGATTTCTCAACTAAAAATTCATTACCATTGTTCCCTCAACTTTAATCCAACTAGAGAAATGGTCCCTCAACTTTAACCCAATTTGAGCAATGGTCCCTCAACTTTAACTCAATTGTAGCAATGGTCCTTCCAACAAAACTCATTTTGACAAAATTTTGACGAAGTTGTCGAAAAGAACCATAGCTACACGTTTTGATAAGTTAAGGGACTTTAATTGTAGCAATGATCATTCTAACATAACTCATTTTGACAAACTTGATGAAAAGGACCATAGCTACACATTTAGATGAGTTGAGGGATCAATGGTAATAGACTTTTAGTTGAAGGACCATTGCTCAAATTTGATTAAAATCGAGGGACAATTGCTACAATTTACTCTAACATTAGCACATCGATCACATCAACTAGGCTGCCGCGGTACGTAGTTGCCGCTTTGCCCAACAAGTAACGGGACAAAGTTAAAAGTAGTGAATCATCATGCGCTAGCTAAAAGCAAAGCAAAATGTGAGATACATTATACGGAAGGAAATGCATGTGTTTGGAGAACTGAGAATCTTCCATACTATTCCTCCTTCGATATTAATCTTTTATTTTCCAAGTAACGTATAGTACTGTTGCACTGCTTTTCCTTCGAATGGACATCTCTCTACAGTTCGCAAGCCTAATATATACCACACATACATACATGATATATACCATAGTTATATTATCCAATCGTTACGAACCAAGTTGTACATCTAGAAAGCTCGAGCTAGCAAGCTGTAAAGAATAGGATCAAAGATTAATTTTCCCTTATTCTTAATTGCCCTAAAATAAAAGATATTGCACCCAAACATAGTACTGATAACATGATTTAATATCTTACGGCTGGGACCTTTTTTTATTGTACTGATAGGTCTTGGACCTTACATGTGTTGGTTATGATGGGTCGGAATTAGCGGATTCCAGTATAATACAAATTACAATATATGATTTATATTACAGAATTTAAGATATAACGGATCCAATAAAAAATTCTTCCTTTTTTTTTTCTTCCAAATTTTCTGAGTTGATTTTGATGCATCAAAGTTACAAGTAATATCTGGCTCGTGTTTTCTATCTAACTTGCACTCCTAAGTATAACAGTTGAGAACCAAAATAGTCCGTTAACTACAAGTGTACTCCTTATATATTAGGGTTATGTTGCGGTGAGTGAGAGTGAAAGGCTTTGAACTGTAATATTCTGCCCTAATCTAATGAGAAAAGAGACCCATATATATAGTTGAACGTAGAAATCTCTGCTTCATAAGGACCCTACAAATTAACCTGATTTGGAGCTTTGCATAATCTGTATACCAACTTTTTTTCTTTAATTTTTCTCGTACAGTTTTCAAGTAAAGGGCATAGATATGGCTGTCTGGATGGTGGAAGATAAAGCTGCGCAAATGTTGTGCATAAGACATGTCGATTATAAGAGTAATTTTATAGGTATCAACTAATTAACAATTAATCTAAAATTTTGATACGAATTAATGATTTATTTGTCCTTATATATTATTCACACTACTAGTCCTTTCATATCAAGCGATCAATTGGCATTCAAATTTTGAGATTCATCTTGGAAATGTTCATTATATCCTGTAGTATGCAATATTGCGTACTTTGCAACAAAACTGACTGTGACGATGCGAAATATAAAAGAGTCCTACATCGGTGAAAAGAGAAACCTTGCATATTTTATAATGAATTATATATTTGTTTATTGATTAACGTTTTGTAATATATCTTATGCCATAATTAATATCTTAGGGACGTAGAATACAATATTAATAAATAAACAAGGTGAATATATTAATACCACCACTTGAAGCAGTGACAAATTTATTGACAAATTACTCATTGGATTGGAAGACAGCTAGAGTATGTAGTTAATCATCTTTTTTATGGGTCCGATTTACTCTTTAGGTGTCGGTATTTATAGGGTTTGTTCACGACTATACGTGCCATGAATAATTGCTAATTGCATTTGCTGCAAATTTGTACATATTATATCATGACATGGAGATGAATAACCAAACTATTGTTTAGCTAGCTAACTTAGCATCAAGTTTAAAGTAACATAGAAAAATATTATATTATTTAAATTACGAAATTAAAGAAAGAAAAAGAAGATCTTCAACATGCAAGACCAAAAAGCTACTAGATGTTACTCTCGAATTTTTACATAGACCAACAACGTGATGCAAAGCTACCTACTACCAATCTTTTTGAAAAAGGCAAAAACAAGTGCCTCAAGTTCACTACATAAATATTCTTCAATACAAATATTTACACGAAGTGCCAAGCCCGATCGAGCATGCATGATGATAAAGCTAAAAGGCCTCACAAATATTGCCGGAGAAAAATTTGCATACATTCCGCTCCTTGCAGCATCTCTCTCATATGTAGACATGATTACGTGCTGCTCTTAGTACTTACAAGGCTACTAAAAAGAAAGTCTCCCCCGATCGACGACGGGAAACCAAAAGTAAAGTACAACCTAAAATATAATTTAACCATCATTTTCAGTGACACACTGGGCATGCATGCAGCCTAATGTACCCCACAAAACCATACAACTTTTTGACCTTTCCTCTGATTAATATTCATTAAGCTTATTAATGATCGGGATTTTTATTATAAATGGATCAGACGTGGAAATATTTAATAATTATTGTGAGTACTGCGTCTGCATGGCGCCAATCAAAATCCGGTATAAATCCGAAAGTCTTGCACGTAGTGCTAAGGACTCGGATGTCATCCGGTCATTTTCTCTCCATAATGCGTGACACTTTTGAGCAACCAGCCCCAAACGGTTCTTCAGCTCCTGGTTCTCTATTTTCAACCGGTCCACCTCGCTCGTCAGGTCCTCTAAATGCCTCTTCTTTCTCCACCTGGACCGCCGGGCTGACTCGCGGTTTGACGTCATCCGCCTACGCTTTCTCTCGTCAACTGTATCGACCTCCCGGTTCGACCCCTCTGAGCTTGGGGAGGCCGAGTTCCCTGCTTGAAGCAAGGACAGTAGCTCCTGAATCTCGGCTGTTGTGAGCACGGTTTCTTGAACCGGACACTCGAAGCGGCCCAAGTGGGCCGGTTCATGGATTAAGGACATGGCTGAAGAACTCATCATCGTTTGAGTGAAGGGGAGGGGAGGAGGGAAGGAGGAGAAAAGGGAAGGAACGAAGAGGAGGGGTTGAGTATTTATAATCGAAGGAAAGGATACACATGGGATCCACCCTATGCAAAAGTTTTGGAGGAGTGAGGGTAATTTTGTCCCAGAAAAGTATTGTTAACAAAGAACTAAAATGTTTTTATTTTAAATTAAATAATATTTAGGGTTGGTGTAGTGCCATTACGTGCACAACTTTTGTGTAAAGGGGAATGGTAATTGTGGTGTGTGGTGTGTGGTGTGTGGTGGTAGGGTTTCTGCTTTGTTTAGGTGGGCTCCAACACAAGGTTAGCTTTAGCTTAATCACGAAGAATCAAACAAAAATGTGTAAACAAACAACAGATTATATTTTCCAAAAAACAAAAAAACAACAGATTATCTGAAAGCTTACCCGACAAATTACCCAGAAGACGTATGGAATACGCAATTGAGAAGGTGATGATCTGATTCTCTCAGTATATATAAATATGTGTGTGTGTGTGTGAAAATTTCTGAAAAATATACAGTCGAGCTATTTAAAATTGATATGTCGTAAAAATCAACATCTTCGATCGATCTCATGATAAATGTGAACGTCTATGCGGTCTTCGAGTTTAAAAGGCGGATCGTTTTGAGAAAATCACACTTATAATTATATTTTAAATAATGTTAAAGAGATTAATTTTTTTAATTAAATTTGTAAATCAAATGATATGTTACAATTAAGAAATTAACACGTTAATGAACACTTAATAATCTAATAATCAATAACTACATCATTTGGTTTATGCAATTTGATTTAAAATTTTGGTCTTCCTAACATTACCCTAATATTTTTCTTACCTTTGATCTCATTTATAAGCCATTTTTGACCTCCGTTTTAAGGTTGTGTCAAATTTTGCTCCTAAAGTGATTAACCAATCTAAGACTAGAATCCTAATGTTTAAGCTTTAAATGGAGATTCTATTCTACAACTAAAACTAATCAAATGAATATGATCAAATCTATAGATAATTGAGTATAGAGATGGGTTTTCTCAACACAGTTGCTGTCATATCGCTGTCATATCTAGATAATAACAAGTGCATATGTAATCCCAATTAACCATAATACCTATGCGAGATGCATTAGTAAGCCTTTCTAAGAATATTTCATTTGGAAAAAGGTCGATTAACTCAAGTAGTTAATAACGTTTAATATTGCACACAATGTCGTGTGTCCAAACCCCTCTTTCTCCATTTATCACCAGTATACCTCGGTTGTCAGATTATTCTTTGTTCCTAGAACATGGCGTTTCTAATAGAATACTCACATACAAATTAAGAATTATGCAAAAGGAATCGAGGCAGTTTTCTTAGGGCCTGTTTGGTAGTGTACTTGAATCCAACTTTTTAAACTCAAAAACAGTTTTTAAGTTTTAGGTCTTAAAAACTTGTTTGGTATGACTATTTTTAAAAACTAAACTTAAGACTAACTCAAAAATATAGTCTATTCCTTAAAAACAGAAAAAGTGAGTTTTTAGAGTTTTTAAACTTAAACTTACTCATTTCTTTTCTCTCCCTCCTCCCCTCACTCCAAATATATATCTCTTCTACTTTCTTTCTCCTTTTTTTTTACTTTTTTTCGTCTCTACTCCAATCCAATCAAGTTTAAGTCGTAAGATTTAAAAATTTTAAATCACAAACCAATCAAGTTTTTGAGTCATAAAGAAAATTGTTTTCAAGAAATGTTTTTAAAAAATGTTTTGAGAAATGATAAAAAATTTCAAATAAGATACCAAACAGGCCCTTAGCATTCTTGGACGTTTTTTCAGTTGGCCGTTTGGGAAAAAGGGTTCGTCTCTGGTCAATAAATCCAGACCAAATTATAAGTGGAGCCTAACATGCACACGTTCTCTGATGCGTTTTGAGCTTTAAAAAACCTGTAAAAATACAAATCAATGAAATATTAACTATTAAATCTTAATTACCGATCAGGTTTGTCTCCCCTCTCCCTTTTAGTCCGCCTCATTAAAATCGGCAAATCCACGGTAGGGTTCATGTGCTGTGCTGCAGAGTTTTGGAAACGTATTAACCTGATCGATTCCCCCTATTTTTTAAACTGTGTTTATAATATAATTCTGCTGCGGTTTGTCTTTTTTCGAATGTCAATTAATCTTGGGATCCCTGTTTACTGCAAGAGACCAACATGAGCATCATGTTTCATAGGATTCAGCATCATATATCATCATTTTTCGGTTACAATGGAAGGAATATATCCTGACCTAGCTAAATCGTAATCCATTTCTCTATCCACCCTCACCACTCTGATCCGATTTTCCTGATTTCTCGCACATTAAATTATAGATTTTAATGTGAAATTTATATTTTTTATTTCATGTGTCAGTAAACGCATGAGAAGTCCCGAATGTAAACATTCAAGAATACTAGTGAATCCACATCCTTGTTGCAATTTCCCTCACCCCCATTGATTCGCACACTTGAAAATATTCCCTGTACATCCTTATTTATTTTTGAACTCTAAAAATATAAAATTAATTAAGTAAAATGTAGAAAAAAAGAAGAGTGTAGAAATTGTTTCCCTTTCTTTAATGTTATCCATGAAATATGGCTGCTTTAACTAAATGCCTCACAAAGACTAAAATTTGGATCCTCTTCAGGCCTGTTCGGAGCTGGAAATCTACACCCTTGATTCATGTGAAGTGGTGGACTAGTGGAATAAGTTATTCAGTACAGTCGGATTCAATTTGAGTGGTACGAATTACCTGGTCACCTAGTCTTTTAGCTTCACATGGTGAAATCCAGAGTGAATCTCTGTCGCAAAGACTGAGCCAAGGGTAGGGAGGCAAGGACAACTCCACAAAGTGGCATGAGGACTCATGAGCCCCCAAAATTTCTGGACCCGCCATTTTTTGAGTCTCGGGAGGTATGTGTGATTGGCACAAAAATATAGTACTAAAACCGTCCTAAAAGAATTGGAACCAAAAAAGCTACAAATGTCGAGATCCCACCACCCCACCGAACTCTAAAGCACGATCACAAGTCAAACTCTAGGCAGACAAGAAACTCTAGCCATTCAGCAAGAACATGTAGTGCATTCAAAGTGCTTCCACTCTCCAATATATTATATATAGCTAAAGCTTATTGTTCAATGAACCTGGAAAGTACATTGATAGGGGAAATGCCACTTAGTTTTGTAAAAGAAATGAATGTTTTACAATGCAATTTACAAACGGCCCTTAGCCGGCACCACCAGATGCGCACACACAAACAGCAAGACGAGTCTCCATCTACAGTTGGATTACCCTTACATTTACCACAGGCGGTGAAATGTCTCTGCACGTCTCATGTTTTCCTGTTGCCTGTGTATAGACTCGTCTATGGTATTCATTGCTCGCGAGAAGTATATATGATGCTTACAACGTCACTGGAGGAGTACCCTGCGTTTCACGAACGAGATAACTAAAATTTAGTCGTGGAAGGAGTAATTAACTGCGGGTTTTATTTTTCTGTTTTGTTTCAATACTTATTACACTAGTTACAATTACCCAAAAATATTCAGTAGCAACCGGAACAAAAAACTCACCTTAAAGAGAAGATCATATGCAATCTGTTCCCAGGGTAATGAAATGGACATTAAGCAGCATTTGAGAGGTACCACCTCGTCATCAAAACTATGGGTAGAAGAAGCAGCTGCATAGGCATTCTTCGCAGCCACAGACGCAACAGAAGCTGCTTTACGAACAATGGAGCCAATTCCAAATCCTCTTTTGGATATAACTGGTGAAAAAGGACCTGGATCTTGTTGGCTTTGATCTGATAACATAACATCGACTTTCAGTATTTGACACAAATGTTCACATCATAGGGTCAATTATTTGATAATAGTAACACCTTTGTCACAAAAACAAAAGCAAGCATGAATAACAATCTCACATGAAACTACATGAACTTTGCATGAAAGATAACGGTAATCCTACGAATTTCCTACTGTCAGGTATAACTTTCTTTAGACCTTTCAAATCTATAATCACTTAAGAAGTGCGGGTCACATGATAATCAATCTCCATCTGAACCATTATGAATACACAAAAATTAGGAAAAACTAACTACTTCAACTTTATACTGTCACTAAATTTTAGAGAAAAAATTCCTTGCCTGCAACCCTAGAAACAGCTACTTCAACTTCCCCACGTCCTCCAGGACCTTTCATGTAAAGTTTGTCTGTTTTGCCAGGGGAATGACCAAGAAGGTTCCCAAATCGAGACTTGCCGGCTGCAAGAGAGACAGAGAGATGAGTGAATCAATGTGCTGCACCAAATCCCCTCGTAGGATGCTGAGAGATGAATAAATGGTGTTCCCAAAATATTTAATGCATTGTTCAAAGTTCAAAAAATATAGTGGTTGTGTGGGTGCAACCCAGTCTTAATGGATTTAGAAACAAACTGGTTTATAAGATAAGCGTGAATAAAAAAAATAGATCTAAATGAAACAGCAGAAATTTAGTGAGTTTATCCAAATCAGCAATACTTTTACACATCACGTTCCATAAACTCTGCATGTATACCACGAAATGAAAACACTTTATACTCCAACCAACTTAAACCAGATAACATATGAAGTCATCCAACAGTTGCAGGGGAAATGAAAACTGTATCTAATGGCACAACAACATAAAGTTATTTTGTCGGAAATCTTACCATCATATGCGTCTCGAACCATTTGATAGCTGACAAATCCTGAAAAAAGAGTCAGCTGCAATCATGACACCAGAAAATCAGAATGTTTACAGAGTATTCCTTGAAGCAAAAGCACGCGTGGGACATTCACCTATCTCATCTCTAATTATAGTTCTGGCATGTGAAACAGAGATATAGAAAGAAACCTTAGTATTTTTCAACTTTGAGGAGTTAGTCTCAACCCTCAGAGAGGAACTATCACTAGAACTGCAATCATTAGACTCCTTTTTCCTCGGAAATGCTGCCCCATCGTGTGCATTGAGAATTACGCAGTAGCAATGGTCTGTTTCAGTCAAGACCTGGAAAAATAGAAAATAAAATCATTTCTTAGTTCTTACAAAATTGTAAATTGTAGATGAGTCAGAAAGCAAACTGAAAGACTTGCACAAAAAGTTGGTTAAAGCCTGAAAATGTGAGATTTGGAAAAACGAAAGATCATTATCAAATTAACAGAAAAGTGACAATAACAGGAAAGTCTCAAAACAAGCAGGTTTTTCAAACTGACTAATAACAGAAAAGTGACGATCAAAAGCATGATCAAGCATTTAACTGTTGTGGCATCAACATTATCAAATTAACAACAGAAGGTTATTTGTAAATGATCTCATCACATAAAAGGTCTTTTACCACAGCATCAAAAGTTGAGTCGAAGTCATCGATTGCAAAACAAATATCTGGATAAGCTGGTGTTGTCTCCACTTCCTAGATAAATGTCAGCGATAGTGTTAGAATTAAGGGGAAGCAATAACATGATTCAGTGATATCACGTTTTATCAGAAAAGTACCTAAACTTGCCTTTTTTGAGTCCAACTGAAAATTGACACGGCTCGGAGAAGCATAAACAGTCTTTACAACCTGCAGGGATACCACAAGTTGTATGGAGAACTGAGACTGCAACCAGAGATATGCAGAGTGTGCAAACTGTATTGCAATTCTTCCCGTAATAGATACGGAAAGAAGAAGATTGGTAAGACATACATCAACACAGAAATTTAAGGTTGTGCATACCTTATATATTGGAGATAATGGTATACCTTGCTCAGCTTGATAATTACGGAGGTCCTGATGACTGAAAACCAAAAGTTAATTTAACTTCTACCATTGCAAAGCTCAAGTGAAAACTAAAGCAATATTCGAACATAAGTCTGCAAAATATTTTTCAAGTAAAATCCTTGTTCCCTTTTTTTCTAAGATTTTGGGATAACTGAACCGGATTAACAATTTAATCTAGAGAAACTCCGATCAGAGAACCGCACAATTATGATTGCTAAACATCTAAACTCAATCTCCAATACTTAATTAACAACACGGAAACACGCTTCATAAGAAAAGGCGGTGTGTGTGCAACTTACAGAACTGAAACATTATTAAAACATTATGCCCACAATCACTAAACACAAGAACAAATTACCTGCAAATAGCCACTGTTACAGTAAAAGAAGTGTGAGCAATCAAGTTCAAGTAAAACGAACGCCTCCATTCCACATCCACATTACTTTCCCCGATCAAGTCATCCAGCTGTTTGAAAAAATTAAACACACTTATGAATTCCATTCCATCAACAATCTCTTAAATATGACAACACAAAAACCCGAAAAATTGATTTCAAAACCCTTTTTTTTTTTTTTTTACCTTAGGTGCCCACCTGCGTACGAAGTACGGAGAAACACCTTCCTTGCCGTCATTGAATCCATACCTATAAGAGCTCTGCTCCCAAAAAATGCAATAATATAACAAATGAAGCTATAAAATTATCAAAATTTAAGCAAAAATAGAAACGAATAAATAAAAAGGTACCAATTTTCTGACGAAGAAGACGAGATCATCGTCCTGGCGTCCTCTGGAATCTTCACCGCGAACGAAGTAAAAATCCAACACGTCGTGCCAGAATCTGTGGTCCAATTCGACATCGGAAGTGTCGTCCTCGTCCGCGACGATCACTGTTTTTCCCAATAAGCTGGAGTGCTTCTTCACCATACTCAGCAATTCGAATCTACCCAAAAGAAAAAGAACAAAACTTTACCATGAGAAACTTTAATCGAACCCATTTTTCCGAGAAACAAACAGAAAATAGAAAATTTGAAGACGTGGGTTTTACCTGGAGGGGGTGTCTTCTCCATGTCCGAGCATTTCGACTGGAAGTAATTGTTTTTGGTTCTCTGGTTTGGTTTTATGAGGGGTGATTGGAAAAACTGGGGAAGGAATGTAGGAGGTGGTGATTATGGTGGTCACGAGTTAATGGTGAGTTCGTTCGGTGATCTGCTGCCGCTCTCTGTAAGTGTTTCGTTGTGTTCCACCTGACAGTCTGACAGGGATGACTCGCGTCGCTTTGGACCTGGGAGTAATTTCAAGTTTCTTTTAATTTTTAATTTAGGTATAATCTTACGTGGAGCACTAACATCAAGGTCGTTGTAGTATAGTGGTAAGTATTCCCGCCTGTCACGCGGGTGACCCGGGTTCGATCCCCGGCAACGGCGATCATTTTTTTACAGTTTTTTCCTACGATCTTTTTGGGCCTGCTTCTTATGAATTGGACCGATGTTAGACTTTCTTATGAAGGGTTTGGAACATGGCTGATGTTAAGGTCAAGGGCAATGGGAAAAAGACATATCTAGTCCCCCAAACTGACAATGTTCGAAAGAAAATATCATAATTTTATGGCCTAAAACCTAATAATGAGTCCTCTGAATTCAACGACATGTTCTTCTGTACAGCCAGTCGGATGTGACCCTTCTCTCACGCTCTAAGATCTTTCTTTCGATACGTGGGCTCAGCTTATGTGTTGTTGTAGATCCACCTCTTCAGCTCATCATACCTTAGAATTTGTCTGATTTCAGACTCCATGTCGACTCGCTTTATCATCTGCACTCTTTCTTTATGTTTCACTTTATATATATCTCTTATACTATATTGTCTCATCTTAACAAATGCATTCTTTTTCAATATCTCACTTTACCTTATTTCGTCAATTAAGTTTAAAGGAGTCTTTGATTATACTAGCGTGGTATGAACAATTTAGTCATTTCAACCATGTTAGTAAGACCCATGATTGCAGAGACGTGGGTTAACTCAAACTAGGGTTTGATTTCTCCAGATTAAAAAAATAATAAAGAAGAGGAGAACAATAGAGGTACATGTTCTCCCTAAGAATCTTTGCAAAAGAATTCAAAAACATTGAAATTGATTCGTGAATTCTAAAATCCAAGCTTCTTTTGTATATTAACCTTTTTTTTCTTATAGTTTTCTCTTGATCTGGATAAATCAAACCATAGTTTAAGGTTAACCCACCTCCCATTACCCATGGGTTCCACTAACATGACATGTTACATTCCTTACAACCAATGTAGTTGAAAAGACTAAATTGTCAATGCCACGTCAAAACAATTAATGACTCCTTTAACTTATTTGATGAAATAGGGTAAAGTGGAAAATTAAGGGATAGTACATGTGTTAAAGTGAGATGATATAGTGTGTAGGGCATAAAGTAGTTCACGAATGAAGAGTTCGGGACCTCAAGTAGTAAAGTGAGATAATATAGAGTCTAGAGAATAAAATGAAATTTGGTGAAGAATACATATGTTATAGCTAAAAATAAACCTACTAATTTAGTGGCTTGGTCTCTGTTTGATATACGAATATATTCCAATCAAATAAATAAATTTATTAGTTATACAAAAAAGTTATAATTCGTGACATCAAGAATCCCCGCAATCGTAGACGTAAGGCGCATAGACACGAAAGTATCCTTTTTAGCTCTGAATCTGATGCTTAGATAGTGGCACACCAAAAAAAAAAAAAAAAAAAAAGGAGTATAATGGATTGAGATGATCAACTTGGCACTTAAAAAAAAAGCAATTAGCGACACTAATGATGTTGTTAGACGCGACCCGTCACCATAAAAAAAAAAATATTGGGTCATTGTCTATGCTTAATATTCTTTGTTTACTACCGCATTAAACTTGTTAAAGGTATATAGGCATTTTTTAGGTAGCTATTGGAAGAACTAAGGTGGAGGAACTCTTCTTAGGTGTACTAGACAATTATCTTGTTAGTTGTTACCATTCTGTGAAAAAATTTACTATATTCGAATTTCAAATAAATCACAAATTTTTGCAGTTAATTAATAGGGTAAATGACAAAAAACTACCTCAACTATTGGTGTCACGACACTTTCATACTCCATCTTTAAAACGTGACAATGTCATACCGCATCTTACGAATTTGTGACAATGTCATACCTCTGTCAATTTTTCTGTTAGTTTTTCTGTTAAGTGCTGACGTGGCAAGATATGGAGACCACTCACTAATACAGCTAGATTAAAAAATAATTAAATATATTTTTAATAATTAAAAATTAAAAAATTAAAATTTTTTAAGAGAGAGATTTAATATAAAAATAAAAAATTTTAATTTTTTAAATTTTAAATTATTAAAAATATATTTAATTATTTTTTAATCCAGCTGTATTAGTGAGTGGTCCCCATATCTTGCCACGTCAGCTCTTAACAGAAAATTTGACAGAGGTATGACATTGTCACAAATTCATAGATGCGGTATGACATTGTCACGTTTTAAAGATGAGGTATGAAAGTGTCGTGACACCAATAGTTGAAGTAGTTTTTTGTAATTTACCCTAATTATTAATTATTGATATATTATTGACCAAAACTTTAACGATTAAAGACTCTAATATAAGATACTCCGAAACACGTAGAACTATCAACTATAGATAGTTATAAATCTCCCACGCTTTGGATTCCTTGGTCTTGATATGTTGTACATGCTCGATTCAAGGGGAAAAGAGGGAACAGAAAAGTAAAAAAAGAAAAACTTGGGGCAATGGAACAGCATGATTATAAATGAAATGACAGCGTATTCAAAATCATGGAGAAAATAGCGCTTAAAGTGGCTTTGCTTTCTTGTACATTTCTTTCTGTCATGAGTTTTAATAATAATTCGGAAATCCTAAAACTCATTTAAAGTAAATTAAAACGACAATATCAAGGTTCCTGCAGGCTTGAACCTTGGCAGCAGCAGGCTTGGTGAACAAAAAACAGCATATTCTACTACTAAGTTTACAATTTGTGTAAGATTATCAGTCCAAAATTTGATCACATAATGCAGATATTCATCACATAATTCAAAACCAGAAAATAATTAAAATATGATTAGCACCATTAATTTCCAGTCTTTAATCCCAAAACCATAACCAGCAAACTTTCACAACCGTAAATCAAAGACACCACATCTGACTTCACTTACCAAAAGAGAAGAGATAGAGATAGAGAACATTTGATCTGCTTGTTACATATATAATTGAGATAACTTGGTCCTCAATCGTTCAACATGGTGCTGGTCCGGTAGTACTAGTAAGTACCCTTCTTTCCTTTGCCTGTTCTTCTCCTGGTGGTGGAGTGATCATCAACATCATGCCGCAAATTCCCGTCGTTAAAAATCAACGGCAAGTCGTTACAGTCATCGCCGTCTTCTTGAGTGACGATACGGATGCAAGAGAACCTATCTAAGGATGAGAAGAAAGCAGAACTGACACTGTGAACGAACCACATAGCCACCCCGTCAACCTTGCCACACCCGTGTGATGAGCCTTGGCTAGACGATGACCGGACCTTGGGCTCGCTGGAAGAACTACTTGACCGGAAACTGAAGAAGCTGGAGCATGTGGTGGCCATGGAGTTGGAGGTTGAATTAAGTTTTGGTAGCAAGCCACATTGTGAGAGAAATGTTGAGAAAGCTAGGCTTTAAGCATTTTCTGTAAGGGACCTTTATTAGGCTTGTGAATGATTATAAGCTAAATTCCAACATATGCCCTTTCAAAGTTACAGAATTACGAATTTGCACTACTTTAGATTAAATAGATATTTTTTTTGTCGAACTTTAGATTAAATAGTTTAATCATGTGACATTTGTTATTTTGATTCACGTTACAGTCTTTTTCTGGCCTGTTGGCCGTCTACGACTACTGCAAAAATACCATAAAAAATAAATAAGGTAAAAATTACAAACATAAGACAAAAACATCAATTATGTTTAATCCATGAATAATCATACCAAGGCATATGATGTGATCTTCCTTCATTAGTAAGTTAAAAAACACTAGTATTAGTTACTTACAAGCTAATTGGTAATAATTAATGAGGATATATTGTTGACCACCTTTTATGAATGATATCATTCAATTTGAAGAACAGAAGTACTAGAAAACAAATTAAGAAGGCAAAAATTATTTGACTGGGTGTGCGTGTCTACAGTGTGTGTTACATTAATTCAGAAAAACGTTATCAAAGATTAAGTTCTTACACCACAGTAGCTACTTTACCTACCTTGCCATGTCTTCTTTAGAATATTTCCAAGCATTTATTTATATTAACTATACTCAATAGAACATCATAGGAAAAGCAAAGCATATTTAGTATAAAATAATAATGAATATGCTTGATATATATATAGAGAGAGAGAGAGAGAGAGAGAGAGAGAGAGAGAGGATAGGAATTAAGGAGGCTGAGAATATATTAAAGAACGGGAGAATTATACTCAATAGAACATCATAGGAAAAGCAAAGCATATTTAGTATAAAATAATAATGAATATGCTTGATATATATATATATATATATATATATATATATATATAGAGAGAGAGAGAGAGAGAGAGAGAGAGAGAGAGAGGATAGGAATTAAGGAGGCTGAGAATATATTAAAGAACGGGAGAATTATACTCAATAGAACATCATAGGAAAAGCAAAGCATATTTAGTATAAAATAATAATGAATATGCTTGATATATATATATATATATAGAGAGAGAGAGAGAGAGAGAGAGGATAGGAATTAAGGAGGCTGAGAATATATTAAAGAACGGGAGGAAGATAATGATGAGACTTGGGTGCGTTTCATCATATCCATTACTGAGCTAGCTAGAAAGAGATCGATCAAAGACATTTCTTTAATATAGCAAGATTTATTTTCTCATAAGACAAACCCTTAAAAAAAGTTAACTTTCAAGGTATGAGTTGGGTACGTATGTGCTGCTGTGCATGCGCGCGCATGCTGGAGAGAGGGAGAGAGAGAGAGGATCATTGATTGAAAATGTTTCCTTGATAGACCAAACAAATGCATGGTAAAATTGCTTTGCACAATAGAATTGCTACAGCAATTAGAAGATTTCTTACTTGTTCGTGATTGAACAAATAATAATAACTAGATTTTATGTACAAGTTACGCTAGTGAGTTAAACTATTAAATATTATGGAGAAGAGAGATATATTGGTGGCATCGTACCCATAATTAGGCGCATAAGTATTATTGTTTTTTTGCCACTGCGGTAAAGTATTATCTGCGAGTAAGATTAGAAATTGACGTATGTGTGCATGAATAGGTGCCACTAAACAGTCTAGCATAGTCCAAAGATAGATTTTTGATGTCATCATTTCTATATAATAACGTGTTTATCTCTTTGAGTACTTATCGTTAAATAGTTTAGTCAAGTCCAACAAAATATTTTTGAATGTCACTGATTGTATACAATCATGTATCTATCTCTTTCAATACGAAATTATTATAAAAAACAAGATAAACATGTGTAATCGTATACAATTAGTAACATGGCAGGTTTTCTCGAGTTGAAGGTTTTAGCAGTGGTAATGGAAGCATAAAAAGTAATTAAATACATGCATAAAAAGTAATTAAATACATTTCTTCTCTTTATACAATTCACTTCTCTTCCTCTATGAAGGCCCAATTTTAGCAACCCTGAAAGTTTCACTTCATACAGTTTTGGAATTTAAGCCCATTCTTTACACTGCAATGTTGTTTGTTAAGTGATGTGACCAAAATTTTCCTAACCAATCATTCCCAAAGATCTTGGTTTTATGGTTCGAGGACGTGACCAAATATAGATGTCATGCTGAAATATCCCCCACTCTTCTGATTGATCAGAAATCAGAATGGCAAATCTGTCATGATAAGGTACTGAGCAATGATTCTGAGCATTTGAAATTTAATCTAACGGTTACAAACAGGAGCTTCTCTAAAAGTTATAATAATTGTAACCGTTGGATCAAATTTCAACAATCCTGATTGATTGCTCAGTAGACTCAGTTTTTGGGGATCCGAAGAAGATCCAGTTCCGATGACAATTTCAATACTAATGGCATTATCTACACACAACTTTTATCTTTCACACACTCCTCTCATTTTTTTTTTTAATCTTTCACACATTCTTCTCAATTTTTAGCCTTTGAATATAAAGAATTGTATAAAATCAAATGATAAAAATTAACAAGATGTGTATGAGGTACACAAAAATATGTGAATAGCATCACCCTTTCAACACAAGGCCTCTTTTTGGAAGATTCTCGGTTGTAATTTTGACATATTTTCTGCAGTGTGCATATCCAAATTTAGAGTTGCGGAAGGGACTTCCTTGTGTTTTGTTCCTCTAGCCAAGTCCCTAGTTTGGGAAGAATCCCACCGACACTGTACTTTCTACGTGATCACAAGGCATTATCACTTTAATCCAAGGATTATTCAATCATTTAACATTATAAACTCTCAACTTCGAATCACCTTATAACTCAAACATTAGTCATTACCAAAAACCCGGTGACTAATTGACTTGGTCATCACCGAAAACACACGCTGATTAAATATGTATTAGTCACAACACACCTTGTTACTATAAAATTAAACCAGATCCTCAATTTTAGTCACAACATTCTTTCAATTACAACATATCTATCTTTTGTGTCAACCCCTTATAATGACTAGTAATTATTTAGTCAGCAACCACTCTTTGTGACTAAATATCTTATAGTAATTTTAGTCACATCAGGCTTCTTAATTAAAACTCTTTGTCACAATTACATCTATGACTGAAAAACAAATACTAACAACTAGAAACTAACGAAGGTGATTGAAATTCCACTACGTATAAAGACTGATATCTTCCATTCTATCACTAACACATGTCATTTCATCTTTTTGTGCAGTTTTAGGGACAAAAATAAAGTCAAAGACATATAAGACATTAAGACATTGTATTTCACAAAACAACAAGTTTTAGTGTTTTACATTCTAGTTATCATCAAACACGACGTCTACAACAGGGGAACAAATTAGTAGATATTTTATCAGAAAAACAACTAGTCTCTAGACCCAAATCAGCACGGACGTTGCTGCCAACAAGTAACCAGTTGCATTTCCTGTAAAAACCAAGAATAAACTCACTACAAAAAAAAAAGAAAAAAGAAAAAAAAAGGCCTTTGGGCACAAAATTATGAACACAAATGAGGAATTTGTGTCTTTCAACAAAAAAAAATTAAAACAGTGCTCATTCAATCAAGGACACTACATAGTGTGCTCAATATCCAAAAAAATGGACACAAACACATTTTTTGACAACTTTGTTTTAAAAAAGTGGACTCAAATATATTATTGTGCCTATATTTTACATCTTTATTCTTTATCATTTTTCATAAACTTATTGCCCACACCCCACTTTCTCTCTCTCCCCTTAACCCACCCACACCGCACCCCCTATTTACCCCTCTCTTGTCTCTCTGCCTCCCTCAGACTCTTATCTCCAACCACTTTCTCTCTCTACCTTGCTCAGATTCAGTTCATCCTCTCTCGTTCTCGATCTCTCTCATATCTGCCTCCTTCAGACTCATTTATCTTGCCTCCGTCTCTCTGTCTCTCTCTCCAAGACTCTAACCCTCTTTCTATCTCTACCTTCGCCAGATTCGGTCCATTTCTCTTCCTTTCCTTATCTCTCTAAGATCTGGGTTTTTTGGCCTGACACCTCTACGATCCGAGTTTTCTACTAGTGACGAGGTTCCTATGACCGTGCAGGCATAAGTGGCGTTAGAGAAAGAACAGGAAAGGCTGTGCAAATCCGCATGAACTCTGCTTGTGGGTTTGCTTTTGTGGGGTTGATTTTTGTGTAATTTTTTAACAAATTTTGATTTTTTTTGTATTTTATCTCGCATGAAACTCAACTCTCCTCACTGTGTTTGGTAAGTGATTCACCTTTTTCCTACTTATTATTTGGTTTTAAGGATGCATCTCTACATTTTTATCTAATCTTACTACTGAGATGAAACCCTAACGATTTCATTTTGATGTCAGCTGTAGTGCTTTGTTGGGGCTTTCCAGGCTAAAAAAGTATAAATTTCCCAGAAACTTGACGAACTCAGAGAAAGCAGTTGCAGCAGCTGTGACTTCTATTTTTTTCTCTCTTGAAAATGGTATGAACTTTGTTCACTCTGTCTCGATCAAATCTTACAAAGTTTTCAGCTTTTTCCGATTTTAATTTCTGGGTTATTTTTCTTTGATAACTTGGAAACTGAGTGGAAAATGTTGAGAACAGCTCCAGCAGGAGCTCCAGCCCGATGGACAGGCTGAGGAACAGTGCCAGAGAGCCCGGCGGATTTGGTCCAGTGTGTGGCAGGCTGAGGGACAGGCCTGGCTCGAGGGAGAGGCCTGGCACAAGTTGCCAGCTCGAAGGCATTTTGACGTAAGGCTAACGTCGCCTAGACGTCAGCCACATTTTTATAATTTTTTTCTGTCAGGCGTGTGGTCCTCAAGTGCGCGTATGCGCGCGTCGCCTGACAAGATTTCAGAAATTGAAGCTCGTGGCCCACTGAGAAATGTTGTAACAACCCGTCCCGAATATATATTAAATTTATTAATTTTGGGCCAATTATGTGTTTTCCAAACTTTTGGGGGCCAATGTGAAAGTCAAGAAATAATTGTGTGTTTGGTGGCTTAGGTCCACCGACAGTCCTTTCTCCTCTCCATCATTCTCAGACTCTCTCTCTCTAGCTCTCACATTTCACTCTCTCTCTCCCGTCGAAAACCCACGGCACACCCACACCCATTTTCAAAACTTCATAGATCGAAGAAACAAATCACATATTCTTGATCGTGACGTCCATACGAACTCAACCATACCAATTTCAGGTAAGAACTACGACGATTTCACGTCCAAAATTCAAGTTTTGTAAATGGCACTATTCATCAACTTTTTCTACGTTGCGTTTTAGGAAAATCTGAAATCACAGCGACCTTTGTGAGGTCCCAAGGAGGCTCGGAGTGGTGCGTTGGAAGTGTTTGGACGTCGGGATCACGTAGAACAGAGATGGCCGGATTCTTGGAGATTTCCCGACGAGTTTCTCGTTAGTTTTCGAGGTTTTTGAAGGTATAGACTTGTAGTACTCTTAATTTAGAGCATGTAGGAAGAAAAATGGGACAAAATGGTTGAGAAACGAGTGAGATATCACACACGGAAGTTTTCCGGTCACCGGAAAAACCAGTCCGGCGAGGACAAAAGGACAGGGGCGAGTGGCATTCACGCGCCGCGCGTGGGGGCGCGTGCAACATCAAAAAAAAATTCTAAAAATACCGGGACGTTCGTGACGTTGAGTAGATCGATTTCATATATTTAAACTCTATATTTGGACAATCTATGAAGATTTTATTTACGTTTCCGTTTATGTGTTATTAAACTAAGTTAATTAGAAATTTCACGTATAGGGAAACGTATTCCGAGGACGTATGCGATTGAGCCAAGCTAGGAGGCTTCGTCTCGACTACGTATCTGTGAGTGGGCAGTATTATTTTCCGTATACCTATATATATTTAATAATTTCCCAGAATCGCTTTTTAAATGGAAAAATACGTTTTTCGACTTGCATAATGACTTGATTTTGATGCATGAGTATTTAATTATACATTTCATGCATATGTTGGTGCCGAGGACGCCAGGTAAGTACCAGGTAGGTACATGCATAGTTGAGAACGAATATGATGAGAAATGATGTGAAATGATGAGATATCATGAATTGTTAGCTCATAGACCTGCACATATTGTTAGTGCTCACGCCCAGAGATAGAGGCAGTCTTTCACGTGTCGTTCACCTCCCGCACCGCATGCTCGCCTTGGATCCAAGTTAGGTGCACAGTCTTGTCGTATAGACCACTTTTGAGTGGGTACGACATGTAGGTGACCCGCGTTCATACGCACAGTCTTCACGTGATTGTAGCACTAGAGCATTTATTATTGATACAGCGCTGATAATGATGATGATATGATGATATGATGATGATATCGATGTATGTGCAGTGTATATATATATGATGATGAGATAGAGAAATGTTATGAGCTAAATTACAGCCGAGGGCTGAGATGATATATGATAGCGAAATGATTATGATAATGCATAGTATGGCATTGTTTATGAGATTCAGATGGCCTTGAAATGCATTGCACAACATATATTTGAAATACTTTGAAAACGTTTTATGCTGAGAAAGAGTGAGATATATATACGTATTATTTTCTGGGAATTATACAGGTTTTACGGAGAGGGGCTAGAATTTTGAGAAAAGAATGATTTTGAAAAGGATTTGTTTTTGCTGACCCACTCCCTTTGTTTTTCGCCCCTCCAGGTTCTAGATTGCTTGAGGTACGAGTTTGGCTAGCAAGGATCCTCCGGCATTTCTGACAAATTTGACATATGTAGGGCACCGATGGTGTAAATAACTCTTTTATTCATGCTTGACTGCAGTCGACCTAGTACACTCTGAATATGTATAAGTATCGTAATACTTCTAGCACACATTCATTTCTGGGTTGCTAGACTTCGGTTTTAATTCATTCGTACTTCGTCATCGATCTTCGCTTCCGCACAGCGCACATGGCTACGTCACACTCACGTGACGGCCAGCATGCCCTACTTTCGGGTATGGGTGTGTCAAATGTTACTGTTGGGAAGCCACGTGGCTTCCCATTGTCCATTGAATTTCAACGACAACAATTTTTAGACCGTTGGATTTCCAACGGTAAAAAAAATAAAAAAACCTTATTTAATATCAACTGTTGGATCTAAGATCAACGGTCCACGTTATTTGCCTTCATAAATTAAAAAAAAGTTTTTAAAATCAGAAATGTTACCGTTGTGCCACGTGGCACAATCTGGAGTGTTAGAATTCAATTTTTTTAATCCAACAGCAGAGATTAATTAGTTGAATAAAAAAAATTAAATGTAAAAAATGAATAAAAATCCGAAAAAAATTTGATTTTACTTTTCTATAAATACCTTCTCATTATCTTCTACCTTACACCATAATTTCATATTTTCTCAACTACTTTCAACCACATTCCTATCTTTCTCTCAAAGTTTCAATCCTTTTTTTTTTTAACAAAATGACTAATGATGCAGGTACGAATTGGACGCTTCTTGAAGATGTTGCGTTGTGTACTAGCTGGGTTGAAGTTACTCATGATTCGCTTACGGGTAATGAGATGTAGTTGCGAGAAATGTGGAGTCTTATTCATACCAATTATCTTGAGAAAATGGGTGGGAAAAGAAGTGGCACATAGCGGCCCCTAAAAGGATCTCTTATAGTGTAGGCAAATGAATAGCCAATTTTTTTTTTTATGAAACTCTAATATGGTAGTGGAAGAAGAAAAAAACAAAACAGATAAGTAAATATCAAGGATGAAAGAAAATAATAAAATAGAATTTTACATACTTAGATTTCGCAACATGACACGTCAACATAATAATACAATTTTGCTTAATAATGCTTGCCTACATCATTGCAAATGCTCTAAACCATATACAATGGAGATTTTTGAGATCGAAAAGTTTGAACTCTGAGATATAGTGGATTGAGGAGAAAAAATGTATTTATGAAGACAATCCAACACTTTTATGTAATGAGTACATTGTTATTATTGTGTTTCGGGCCACTAAATACAAGCAATGTAAAGCGAATTCAGAACTTTACCATAATTGCAGTTAACTCGTTGTACGTAAGTTTTTTTTTTCGTGTAATTGAATAGAAAAGAGAAGGGCAATTGTGTACATTGATGAAAACAGAAAAGAGCAGAGTTATTAAAGCGATCTCTGGAGGGAGAGCAGAGCCATTTAAGAGGGTAGTTAAAGCATGTGAAGCTGGTTCAAAGACTCAACGGAAGAAGAAGAAGACGAAGATATTTGTTGAAATGGAGTACTCACAGTTAGACCTGGCAGTTTCTGACACGACACGATGACACGACATGAAAACGACACGAAAATAACGGGTTTCGGGTCGACACGATAACTAATCGGGTCATTATCGGGTAACCCGTTAAGAACCCGTTAATAACGTGTCCTTAACAGGTTTACACGAGAGTGACACGCAGGTAACCTGTTTTGACACGAAAAGGAAAAAGTTATTTTGATGATTTTAATTTTTTTTAATTACTAAAAAAAAACTTACTATAAAATACAATAAATATAGTGGATATATATATATATATATATATATATATATATATATTGTTCATTAATTATTATTGTATTATTATTCTAAATAAATTTTAAAAATTTAAGTTTTATTTATTTATTTTATAAAATATTATGAGCAAAGAGTGAGATTAAAAAATTATAAAACACATTAAAAATAAAAACATCAAGTAATTTAAAAAATACCAAATACATTTAAATATTTAAAATAATTAATTTACAAGTGCAAAAAATGTGAAAAAAATATGCAAGCACTCTTAATCGCATCCTCTACGCTTTAAAGGTGCGTACATGAATTTTTAAAACTATACAAACCCTCAAGTATTTTTAAGGTAGTTCAAAATAAATAAAATTCATAATCATTAATGTATAAGTTTGAAAAATGTGAAAGCATATATAAAGGGGTGTGATATTCACACACCCCATTTTACTTTTCACACACCCTTCTAATTTTCGACCGTCGGATCGGATGAATTGAAGAAAATCAACAAATAGAAATTAACAAGGGGTGTGTAAGAAGTAAAATGGGGTGTGTGGATAGCACACCCCTATATAAATGCTCATGATTGCATCCTCTACCCTTAGAGAATCGTTACATGGTCGTTTAGATTTTTAAAACCCTCCAAATCTCATGAATAATGTTTTTTTTAGTGAAAAATTAATAATATTGTAGAAGTGAAAAATTAATAAGATTTTAAAAAAAAAATTGCACATACCACACATTGCCACATAAATATTACTTCAAAACATTAAAACATTTGTCGTTTAAGTATTACATCTACACCCGAAAATAATACTTTTATTAAGTATATAACATAAAATTTTGTGATATCCACATCCACTAGTGTAAATATTTTAAATTGAAGATCGAATTCATTCATTGTATTCATATAGGGTCAAGGAGTGTATTTGTAAAAAATCATCAAAATTGGAGTTAAAATAACCGTTAAATCGTGATTTTTTGTTTATAACCGTAAAAAAACTTTGTCCCGTTACTTGATCTCTGAATGTTTGTTTTTTGTGATTTTTTGCTGATGTGATCTCGAAACATATACGAACAAGTTTGCCGGTTGTGATCGTTGAAATTAGTTTCGGATAATTTGTATCCCATCAAAACGATAGATTGACTAACACTTAAGAGTTTATTTATACTTTCATTAAGTATAACATAAGATTTTGTGGTATCCACTTATGTAAATATTTTAAATTGAAGATCAAATTCATTCATTGTATTCATATAGGGTCAAGGAGTGTATCTGTAAAAAATCATCAAAATCAGAGTTAAAATAACCGTTAAATCGTGATTTTTTGTTTATAACCGTCGAAAAGCTTTGTTCCGTTACTTGATTTCTGAATGTTTGTTTTTTGTGATTTTTTGCTGATGTGATCTCGAAACATATACAAACAAGTTTGACGGTTGTGATCGTTGAAATTAGTTTCGGATAATTCGTATCCCATCAAAACGATAGATTGACTAACACTTAAGAGTTTATTTATACTTTCATTTAAGTATAACATAAGATTTTGTGATATCCACTTGTGTAAATATTTTAAATTCAAGATCGAATTCGTTCATTGTATTCATATAGGGTCAAGGAGTGTATCTGTAAAAAATCATCAAAATCGGAGTTAAAATAACCGTTAAATCGTGATTTTTTGTTTATAACCGTCGAAAAGCTTTGTCCCGTTACTTGATCTCTGAATGTTTGTTTTTTGTGATTTTTTGCTGATGTGATCTTGAAACATATACAAACAAGTTTGACGGTTGTGATCGTTGAAATTAGTTTCGGAAAATTCGTATCCCATCAAAACGATAGATTGACTAACAGTTAAGAGTTTATTTATACTTTCATTAAGTATAACATAAGATTTTGTGGTATCAACTTTTGTAAATATTTTAAATTGAAGATCAAATTCATTCATTGTATTCATATAGGGTCAAGGAGTGTATCTGTAAAAAATCATCAAAATCGGAGTTAAAATAACCGTTAAATCGTGATTTTTTGTTTATAACCGTCGAAAAGCTTTGTCCCGTTACTTGATCTCTGAATGTTTGTTTTTTGTGATTTTTTGCTGATGTGATCTTGAAACATATACAAACAAGTTTGACGGTTGTGATCGTTGAAATTAGTTTCGAAAAATTCGTATCCCATCAAAACGATAGATTGACTAACACTTAAGAGTTTATTTATACTTTCATTAAGTATAACATAAGATTTTGTGGTATCAACTTTTGTAAATATTTTAAATTGAAGATCAAATTCATTCATTGTATTCATATAGGGTCAAGGAGTGTATCTGTAAAAAATCATCAAAATCGGAGTTAAAATAACCGTTAAATCGTGATTTTTTGTTTATAACCGTCGAAAAGCTTTGTCCCGTTACTTGATCTCTGAATGTTTGTTTTTTGTGATTTTTTGCTGATGTGATCTTGAAACATATACAAACAAGTTTGACGGTTGTGATCGTTGAAATTAGTTTTGGATAATTCGTATCCCATCAAAACGATAGATTAACTAACACTTAGGAGTTTATTTATACTTTCATTAAGTATAACATAAGATTTTGTGGTATCCACTTGTGTAAATATTTTAAATTAAAGATCGAATTCATTCATTGTATTCATATAGGGTCAAGGAGTGTAGTTGTATAAAATCATCAAAATCAGAGTTAAAATTACCGTTAAATCGTGATTTTTTGTTTATAACCGTCGAAAAGTTTTGTCCTGTTACTTGATCTCTGAATGTTTGTTTTTTGTGATTTTTTGCTGATGTGATCTCGAAACATATACAAACAAGTTTGACGGTTGTGATCGTTGAAATTAGTTTCAGAGAATTCGTATCCCATCAAAACGATAGATTGACTAACACTTAAGAGTTTATTTATACTTTCGTTAAGTATAACTCTCTTCATTTTGCATATCTTTGAACATTTGTATTTTGTAGTATGCACTAATGTTTTTTCATTAGACTCTTATTTTGGGGTATGTAAACTTGAAAGAAAAATGTTTTATTTATTTATTTATTAATGTTTTGTATTAGTATTTATGTGACAATATGGTATGTATATACTAATTTAGTATTATGTTTTACATTTTTTAGGGTCAAATTATGTTTTTCATTTTCATTATTTATTGATTTAAAAAATATTTTTCTTAACGGGTAACGGGTCGGGTCATATTACCTGATAATATTAACGGGTCGATTTCGGGTTGGGTCATATTACCCGTTTATTTTAACGGGTGTTACACGACACGACCCGTTAAGCTATCGGGTATGACACGAAAACGACACGAACACGAGAAACACGACACGAATGCCAGGTCTAAAAAGAACCAAAGAATCGATGTCCAGTTGTTGGAAATTACTTAGCCAATCGTTTAGTACGTGGAGAGACGCCTTGTCACAAGTTAGTAGTAATCTTCGAAGTGGGGAAAATTTAGCGGATCAGGTAACAATATATTATTTATCTGTTTGTATTATTTAATTGTTAGCTACTTTCATTATAATTATTTGTTTGTATTATTTATTTGTTACCTACTTTCATTATAATTATTTCTTCTCCCGCATTGTGTAGAAACTTCAAGCACAAGCTTGGTATAATGCCAAAACCAAATTCAAAAACAAATCATTCACCTGGTGGGAATGTTGGAATATTATCAAAGATTGTCCTAAATTTAGAGTTGTGCTTGTTGGTCCATAAGTTTTCATGAACAACCCTCTACACTCTACACCCGATCATGCCTCACATGATCATGATGAAGATGATGCAGAAGTGCTCGAAACGCCCCCCGTTGAACAAGCGTCGGGATCGACCCTTTTTCCAATTAGGCCTCAAGGTAAGAAGGCTTCAAAGAGAAAAGGTAATGCTTCCAAGAATGATTATGCAAAGTATATGGAAGAACTTGCCCGCCAAGGTGAATTGACTTTGGCCTGGGAAATGGCTAAATTTGAGGCTGATAAGGCTAGAGAGGATGCAAAAGCTGCAACTATTGAGAAAAAATTTGAAGCTGATGAGAGAGAAAGAGAACTACTTCGGCAAGAAAGGGAACATAGAAGACAAGAAAGAATGGCTCAACAAGATCGTGACATTATGAAGGAGCCTTTAGAAGGAAAGTCTCCAAACTCTAAGACCATCTCCAACCCTGGGCTAAAAGCCAAATTACCCCCCAAACTCACTCCAACCCAAGGGGAAAATTCGGGCTAAATGCTAAATGCTAAATCAAGGCCAAATTCCCCCCAGAATTTAGCCCAGAAATCGGTGTGGGCTCCAC
This sequence comes from Crataegus laevigata, assembly GCA_963580275.1. NCBI lineage: Eukaryota > Viridiplantae > Streptophyta > Magnoliopsida > Rosales > Rosaceae > Crataegus > Crataegus laevigata. Next base: position 6,890,427 of record OY756949.1, read on the forward strand.
TAAACTGAATGAAAATATTTATCGAAATTTAAATTTTTTTTGATTAAAATGTTCATAAAATTAATTTACGATAGTCTACATATTTATTTTTTAAAAAAAATTTAATTTAAGAAAAAAAATAGCCTAAGTTTATTCTTTAATAATTCCGGGCTAAAATTTTAGGCTAGAAAGGGTTGGAGCAGAAAAACTGTTTCTGGGCTAAAAGCTAAATTTTTCGGGCTAAAAAATTTGGCTTTTAGCCCAAGGGTTGGAGATGGTCTAAATATTTTTGGAAGTCGGAGAAAGCGGACGTGGTGCGAAGAAGGCGTGCAAGAGAAGCGAGAGCAAGAGGAGATGGTCCTAGCACAACAAGAGAAGATCATCCTAGCACCACAATTGGTTAGGTGATGATTATCCATTCACGAACCCATAATTTTCCAATCACTTTGTTTGTAATCGGAGCCTATAGTTTTTCAATCAATTTGGGTTGTAATTTATTATTCATTGAATAGAGTACTTTATGTTGTTTCCAATTTATTGAATTTAGTACTTTATTTAAACTAAGAGTATATTTATTTAATTTGGTAATTTATTTATACTAAGAGAATCTTTATTCAAAACACATTTAAACACACCAAATAAAATTACATCAACATACCAAAAAAAAAACTCACTAAATGAACTAAAAAAAACACAACACATAAAATTAAATAAACACACCAAATAAAAACAAACACTAATGAACTTAAGTATCTTCAGCCTGTTTCAATTCCCATTGGCGCTCTATCAAATCAATTTGGCGGGCATTGTGCATATATGGCCTTTGAAGTGCAGTATATCGTTGAATGACCCTATCATTGTAACGTTCATCCTTTTCTAATGGCTCGTGTTGCACGGGTTCTTCGGTGTCGTCATGAGCACAATATATTTGTGTTCTGTAATTGTTCATCGTGTCTGGCTCATATTCATCAACGGCATCATAATCGTACTCATCTTCCACAATCATGTTGTGAAGAATGATGCACGTTATCATGATGGATCAAAACGACTCTAAATCAAACATTTTGGCAACACCCTTAACAATCGCCCAGCGAGCTTGGAGTATACCAAAACAACGCTCCACATCCTTCATGCACCTTTCTTGACAGCTTGCAAAGTATTTTTTTCCTTTGCACTTCGCGGACGTGGTACTGTTTTGACAAACGATGATCACCTTGAGTAAATGTCGTCTGCTAGGTAGTATGGTCAGTCGTACTTATGTCCGTTGACCTAGTACGTGACTTTTGGTGCCTTTCCTTGCAGAACATCGTTGAACACTAGGGATTGGGCAATGACATTGAGGTCATTTTGAGCTCCCAGAACTCCGAAAAAGGCGTGCCAAATCCATGTATCAAAAGATGCCACCGCCTCCAAAATGATACTTTTTGATCATTTTCTGTCCCCATAAGCGCCTTGTCATGCACTTGGACAGTTTTTCCAAGTCCAGTGCATACAATCAATGCTTCTAATTATCCCTGGAAAACCTCATCTTTCTTCAGAAGCCTTTGCAAGTCCATCTCAATAGGTCTCCAGAGGTACTCTGCTGTGTAAATAGATTCGATTGCCGAGCAAAATCTCATCAGGGACTCAAGAATGGTTGATTTTCCCATCCTCGTTATCTCGTCCACTTGGTCTGCAGATACTCCATATGCAAGCATCTGCAATGCAGCAGCAATTTTTTGCTCAAGCAGGAGACCCATAGCACCAAAAGCATCCGACTTTTGCATAAAGTAAGAATCATGGTTGCAAACAGCGCCCATGATTTTGTTCAACAAATGTTGTTCCATTCTAAAACGACGTCTAAAGTACGTATCAAGGAATGCACTGTTACGAACAAAATAATCGTCCAAGAGCTTTTGACCTCTTCGTTGCCTGCTTCTATCAATGTTTACAGCACAACTGAGCCTACAGATCTGAGTCACAGCTTGGATGACTCGACGAGAATGTGAGGCTCTTGCCATTCTTGATTCGTTATCTCTCCGTCTATGCTCGTCATCCTCTTCCCTCTTATTTTGGGCCCAATCCCCGCCATTGAACATTCCTTCTGATTGGTTAAACAATTCTTCCTCTTCTTGATCGATTTCCTACATCATCTTTGAAGAAGAAGAAGAAGACACTATAAGAAGGAAATAGAAACTATGAATAATGATAGAGATTTTGGTGAAGAAGGAAGCAGAAACTATGAATAATGATAGAGATCTTGAGAAAATTGGTATGATATTTTTGAGGATGGATGGTGGATTATATGGAGGATTTAGAAAGGATTAGGTTGTAGATAATGCCACGTGACATGCTGTCATTCGTTAAAAATCTAATGGAAATCTATCCTTAAAGATTGTAAACATATTGTGACATGTGGCGCGACGTGATTGGTTAAAAATATTATCGGAAATCCATCACCAATAATTGTCTTTTCGAATAATGACATGTGGCGCAATGAGAACGATTAAAAATCTTATTAGAAATCCATCACCAATAATTGTCTTTGCGGATAATGTCACGTGGCGCAGCGAGAACGATTAAAAATCTTATCCGAAATTACAAATAAAATTATTTTGAATTATTTTATAAATAAAAAAATACTAATATTTTATTGCTATTATCTTTTCGGATAATGACACGTGGCGCAACGAGAACAATTAAAAATCTTATCCGAAATTACAAACAAATTAGATTAGAATTTTTTTTATCAATCCTTGGTGACATATATATTACATCAAATTAGATTAGAATTTTTTGATTAAATTAGATTGAAATTTGATCATATAAACAATTTATACATATTGGAAATAGGCATTAAAAAGTTTAAGTCTCACATTATATAGATTAGAATGACTTTTCTAGATGCTTAAATGCTTCTTGCTGAAGAGTGTTTTGTGTTTCTACTACCGATAACCAAATGTTGTAACGTATACCTTAATATATATATTATGATGAGGATGTGTACATCTTCTGTCCTCTTCAGTTCAATACTCTGCCAATTGTGAAAACAGCAACCGAACCACTAAATCCATGTATGCCGACAAAGATGGTGGAAGGACTAAGAAAGATTAGCAAGAGTTATACTCTTGCAATCACTAAAGTTGAGGAATCTGGGGAGCACACGATATTAGGGACATGAGAACTCTACTTGGATTCAAAAATGAAGGACCTAAGAAAGCTTTATTTGGAAGTAGAAGTCAAGGTTATTGTTTGCTCTCAATCATCAACCTCTCATCACGTTATTTCTTTTTAAAGTAACTTTTCCACCCCTTGAGAATGTAAATTTAGGGTTTTTGAAATTTAATTTTCGAATTCTAGATTAGGGTTTGTGAAATTTAATTTTCGAATTCTTGAAATTTTGGTTTCACAGATTCTATTTAATTGATCTAATGGTTCTTGAGTTTTTGTAGATTGGACCATCTTTGACTCTTGAGGTTCAAAGTATTTGTGAAGGTTCTGGTTCAGTGCAGTAGGAATAAGGCGGAAGCTAGTTGAGAGAATTTTCGGCATTTGTGTATAAGATTTGTGAAGTAAGATTCTTCCCCTTTTTTTCTGCTTCAAAGTTTTAATTTTGTGAGAGGTTCAAATATTGCACATGTTATCTTCATTAATTCATTTCTGGAGCTGCAAAGGTTTGATGAAGTGCAAGGCTTGTTGGGGAAGATGGATTTGTTCGAAAATGTTTGTTTTCAAGTTTTTTTGTATTAGAGATAAAATATGTAACATTATAATATATGTTTGTGAGATTGGAAAAGTGAAAGTTGGTTTCATGGTTGTAGGCTGTTTTCATTTTATAAAATTTAAAATTTTTGCATTTCCTCTATTCTGACACACCCCGACCCAAAATGTCCACTAGGACTCCGAATCGAGTTTTGCTGGCCGACACCTGGAAGGTGACGAAGCCATAAAGTGTAGTGATGTGGAAAATATGAATAAATTTAAACCTAATAGTGCCTAAATATCAGAGTGTGCTAGTGAGCGGGAGCGAACCCATCTCATACGTGATAACAGAGCATAAGTGAAGTACAGTAGAGTGGGTAAGAATCATACCCGCAGAGGTAGCCACCAATCCTCAGATTTGCCAAGAATCCTCGTCGATACGAACCTCATTAGCTAAAACCTGGAGGGGCACAAAACAGATATGTGAGTAGACAAAATATAACTTCAAAAACATCTTTCTTTTTAGCAATACAATAACATCTCGTTGAAATCCTTGTAATTCCCCAAAGAATACCACTACTTAGGTATATAACAATCATGCTGAAGAATGGAAAACCAAAGCATACCATGTCGAGTATCTCAGCAACAACCATGTAAATAAGATGAAATAAATCAATATAAATGAATGTTAGTCGTAGTCACCTATAGTGACCTATATGACTTATCCATATCTCATCCATCATATCACATCAATCAAGTGTTAGCGCATATCTCATTAATCATATCACATCAATCAGGTGTTAGCACATATCTCATCAATCATATCACAACAAGCAGGTGCTAGCACGCTAGCACATGATTGATGAGATGTGGGTGAGTCGTACAACTTACGTGCTAGCACCTGATGATTGATGAGATGTTGGTGAGTCGTACAAGTCATTATAGGTGACTTCGACTCACGTGCTAGTACCTGATTGTTGTGATATGATTGAAATTGTCACATCCTGACCCGGGCCCCCACCACAACCCAGGCTCGACTCCACCATAGCACGATATTGTCCGCTTTGGGCCCCGACCACACTTTCACGGTTTTGTTTATGTGAATTCACACGAGAACTTCCCAGTGGGTCAGCCATCATAGGAGTGCTCTCGCGCGCTACTCGCTTAACTTCGAAGTTCCGAAGCCAGTGAGCTCCCAAAAGGTCTCGTGCTAGGTATAGATGAGAATATACATATAAGGCTTACAAGATCCTCTCCCCTGGGCGATGTGGGATGTTACAATCCACCCCCCTTAGGGGCCCAACGTCCTCGTCGGCACACTTCCGGCCAGGGATTGGCTTTGATACCAAATTGTCACATCCCGACCCGGGTCCCCACCACAACCCGGGCTCGACTCCACCGTAACACGATATTGTCCACTTTGAGCCCCGACCACGCCCTCATGGTTTTGTTTTTGGGAACTCACACGAGAACTTCCCAGTAGGTCACCCATCATGTGAGTGCTCTCGTGCGCTACTTGCTTAACTTCAGAGTTCTGAAGCCAGTGAGCTCCCAAAAGGCCTCGTGCTAGGTAGAGATGAGAATATACATATAAGGCTTACAGGATCATCTCCCCTGGGCGATGTGGGATGTTACATATTCAGTTTCAGTTTTTTAAATTTTGATTTTTTTAGATATTTAATTCTTGTTGGCACAATTATAATATAACTGTCAATATGGCTGGAAAAGGTCTTCTGATAAAATTGTCAGAAGCAGGCACAAATAATGGTCCATTTGTGCCTGCCTCTTTGTGCACCAAACAGTCTATTGTGCTCTTTTAGCAAAGACAACGCCCATAGAGGGCACATATACAAATATAGTTGCTATATTGTTGCTATTGGTCTATGGGCTCATATGTTGGTGCTCTTTGGCCTCAAGGGGCACAAATAATTTATTATGTGCAGTGCTCATATTTTTTGTAGTGACGGTTTAAATATTCAAATTTTATTCCTAGTTAGCATAGACGTAAATACAAGACCAATAGCTGCATTTCCTTACTAATCTTGCCAACCTTTGGGCCTCTTGTGGTTTTGCTTTGGGTGCAAGATTCACTGATTCGCATCCTTCCTCTCCTACATGGCCTGCAACCAAGAAAGGCACTGACGCCGCAGAGAATGAATGGACTGAAGTTTATACTATACAATTAAATTCTTGCTTATAGCTTAGGAATTATATTTGTTTTCACACATATCGCAAGGGAAATAAATCAATACTACTGTAGTAAAAGTATCAAGTTACACATTGTCTGTCGACAAAGAACAATTCTTACATCATGTTTGTTCACCAAAAATATAAGATTCAATTTCCATGAATCATGAAACTTGTTGTATACCGTATGTTATTGCTTCGAATTACCAAAAACAACACAGCATCAAAGAATTTGTAACAGACAAAACAAAAGCACCAGTAGAAGACTGAAATTATAATCGGCTTAAGAATGCGTACCACATTGAATCAATGTGTAGGTATAGAGACCAAATTATAACCAAAGTTTGAAATTGGCTATGCCAACAAATGTGTGGAATTAGAAGAAAAAAAGGCCGGATTTGGTGATTACATACCTCTAAAAATAATGTGATTTTAAACCCAGACAAATCTTCCAGAAGAAGAACCTGGCAAATGGAGGAAATGTTAAATTGCATTGCCAAGTATATATTCTAGAAGGAATTGAAGATAAGAAAACTTGTATGAAGGAATTGAACTTATGCAGAAGTATATATAACCTTTAAAGAAATATGTATCAACTTCTTAACTGAAGGTCGTTACAACTCTGTAAGTTGAACATCAAAGACGAAAGATAAATTATGAACATTATTTTATTAAACGAAAAAACAAATAAACAAAATAATTAGAAACTGAAGACAACATTTTTCTAGACTTATATAATAAACAAATACAATGTGATGCAGGTTGATAATCTCTGTAACAGTACTCTGATAGGATAAGTCTATCTTTATCTTTCCGATGCACCTGCTCAAGTCAGACGCTGTCAACGAGTCAGTATCCAATTGGGCATGCAAAACGACCAAACAAAAACCCCACTATAAATTCTCCACTTTAGTTATTTCACATTTTGCATCCCCCTTCTAAACAGATATTCAGAACGAAACAAAAAAAAAAGAAGAATGGCGAAGCATATTATCACCTTCTTCACCGTAGCTCTCCTCCTCAACTTTCAACTCACAGCCTTCGATGCTCGTCCAGTCCCTGCTGCTTTCACCAACAACACTCTCAAAACCCAACACCAAGTAAATTGTTTTAACTGTTTTGTCCTAGGTCGTCTAATAACCATTTCGTTTTCACATTTTTGCTTGAAAAATGAAAGTTGTTTCTGTGAGTTTTCAAATTTTGTTTTATTTTAGTTTTCAATCTTCAGTTTTTGTAAAAAAAAAAATGGCAAGGAAAAACTAAAAACTGAAATGTCACTTTTCTTTCAGTAAATATTTGTTATCTTAACTTTTTGTTTTGTTTATGTTGTAATTTGTTGAATAAATATGTGCGGCAGGACATAGAAGCAAAGATCGCTGCGGCGGAGGAAGGCGGGAGCTGCGAAGGAGTAGAGAAGGAGGAGTGCCTGATGAGGAGGACGCTGGCGGCTCATGTGGATTATATATACACCCAGAAGCACAAGCCTTGAGCTCGTGTACACCAACTAAAATAATCTTTTTTTTTGTTTGTGAAAAGCCATGCAATAATAAAGCACATATGTTCATACTAAATCATTTCAATCTCATCTGCAGATTTCCTATATTTGATAAACTCAATCTTACTTAGCCACGAAAGATAATGTATTTAATTAGGAGTAATTAGTTTGTTTATACAATATTTCGTGTCTTTCGCGGAGTTTGGCTTCATGTCCCTGTCGTTGTGCCTTTAAATTTTTTTAGTCAAATTTGGGTGACGCTTTGGAGGGGCAGACAAACATTAGTTTGCCCTCGTTAAGTAGGACTGGAATGTACTAACTGTTAATCTACTACCGTGAAACTAACTGTAATAAGACTCAAGAGGACTAGCATGAACAAAACCCTTCACTAAGAGGTCTTAGCGAGACCCCCCAATAATCATGGGACTAGTTAAGACTATCATCTCTCTCGTCCTCGTCATGCTCAACGATCACTCCTGATAGACTCCTCATCACCTCCGGTCACCTAGATCATAATAAAATATTAATAATTTATAAATTAAATAATATAATATTAGAATTTGTTCTTATCTAGCTTATTAGTCCAACGCTGCACCAAACACTTCACTAAATTAGTCCAGCTTAGTCTAGTCTAAGTCAGTTCAACTTAGTCCTTAAAGCTAGTACAGTCCGAGATAATCCAACGCAACAAACGTAACAAAAATAAACAAATTATGTGTTTGGCAACAAGAAATTGGTTGCCATTTTGCTAGTAAATGTGAAAACGATGAGTCATGAGCTTCTGGTATGAATTTAACTCAAAGTCAAGTAGTGTGGACTTTGGGGGAGGGTTTCTTATCTTTTCCATGGTTTCCGTTGGAAGTAAAATGTTGTTGGAGTGACATCTAAGAAATCATTCTGAATCTTTCTAATTAAAAAAAAAATTAATTATAAAAAATTTACATGATGACTATTTTGCTAATAACAGTCAATCTATCTTTAATAAAAGAAATTATTTGTTGTCCTCATTTGTAAAGGATGGAGATGGAAAATGCTTAAACCCACAAGCCAAAGCAGCTTGACGAATCTAGAGCCCATATGATATCACTGAGGGTAGTGGTTTTCACACTTTCGTTTTCTTTTTTAGAAATTTTTTGTCTATCAATTAATTTTCTTTTTATTTATTTAAGGCTCATTAGCCAAAATGATCTCTGTAAAACCTCATTCTGACTCATGAGATTTGAAATCAATAGAATTAGTCATGAGTTTGTCCACCATCAATTATTTTGGTCATTCCGTGAAAAATCTTCATGAAATAAGAATAAAATGACAAAACTCCATCAATTTTTGTCAACTTATTTTGGCATTTTATTTATTAAAATGAGAGTATTTTTGTCATTTTGTTCTTTATTTAACATAATTTTACACGGAATGACTAAAATGGTTGATGGTGAACAATCCTATGGGTAACTTCTATTGATTTCAAATCTTATAGATCAAAATGATGAGTTAAGCAAATCTTAGAAATCATTTGGGCTAAAAACCTTTACTCAATTCAATGTGAAAGAAGAGAAAAGAATGTAACCGGAGCGAAGAGAAGTGCAGAAATTACTCTCCGTAGTCTCCTATATGACATCTTTGGTCAAGTATGGTCAATGAAGGCAACTACTAACACCACCATATTCAAAGCACATGATTACATTGTGGTAATTAAAAATTTGAAACACAATATTAGCAGAGTGTTAAACACGGCTGTGAGGATTGCCAAACCCCAAATGGAGTTGAATTAAGAATTAATGTGTCATCTTTGGAAAATTTTAGATTAAGGAATGCATTTTGAACCACCACCACCACCACCACCAGTTGGAGGGGACGACGATTTCCACGGTGGCTCTGTCGTGTCGTGGGATCTGCAACCTCTTTTGTCTTTCCTACCCACACACCCACGCGGTCCTGCAACGTTTGTACTCATGTCTTCCGCGTGGACAAGTCGTCGGCTTTAGTTTAGTTTTAAGTATCAACAAGTAGGACATAATCACTGAGCGGTCTCAGTTCCTGTATCATCGGTTAGTTCAACAAGCATCACACATGGGACGCTTTGGACTACCGACTCGCTAAATTTCCAGATTTAAACAGATGAACAAAACTCAACTGCAGAAACATTCATTGGACGCTACAGTGCAATTCTATGGGTAGTATTAACAAAAACTGACAGTTACAACAGAAACATATCATGAACGTTTAAACAGCAGAATCATTAACGTCTATTCGATTTAACTTCAAGAACATAAACCATGATTCCTCCAAATCGAAAGTAGGGATTTCTAAACCTTTAGATCCCATCAACATTCAGATATGTATAGTATAGAGGCAATCACTCGAGGATTCCAAAAGTAAAATTTAAAAAAACAAAAAAAGGAATAAAATTTCCTGATTTAAAGCATGCATCATCATGAATCATGAACCCCTATTTTTTTCCTTTTCAATTAAGTGACAAAGATATACATACATAACCTTCCTCAAAGGGAGTCACGTCTGACTGAAAGGAGCGTCTTACAAGGGAGGAGGGATAAACCCATCAAATTAAGCAGTCAAGAGAACTCTCGTACCACCCAAGACATATAAATGCAAAGCAAGACATACGGTAACTATAACCGAAGACTTTCCACTGAAGTATCTGATGACTTGCAATCCCCTGTCTGCAACCTCCCCACGAACTGCACTAAGGCTTCTTTTCAAACCATCTAATAGCATCCACAACATAAACTCAACAAGAGATCGCATCGTCTCAAACGTCACCCTCCCCGTCACATCAAAAACAAACTTTTTATTGCTCGGAACTGCCAATGTAGATGAAACCTTCCTAACCCATCCACTACTCTGAATATCATCAAACGAACTTCCCTCCTTCAGCTGCTTTGGAGATACCTCTCGATGCAAGCACTCATCCATAGTTCCACTTGGACCTTCACTCTGATCAACAATTGAACACGAATGCGAATTCGAGCTTGAACTCGAACTGAAACTTGTCAAAACTTGGTGAGATGTCCTCACAACTGTTTCCACAGCACCATTGCAAACAGAAACCAGAACATCCCTCACTCTGTTCTGATGCTTGGGATTGGTCAACCCATCAAACATTTCTTCATAAACGTTGATATCTTTCGTTTTGTCAAGGTAAACCGCAACCGCAGTGCTTACGAAAACCTGAATGCAATTCGCTATGAGCTCCTTGCTTCTATCACCGCAAACAACATTAACCCATCTAGGCACATCTGATGAACTTGATTTCGACACACTCGGATTCTCACCCGATTGCTCATCAGAGTAAAATCCCATAACCAAATTCTTAGCAAAGCTTCCAACCACAACCGAAACGAACCCGGTTCCAGCCGTAGAGAAAACCTTCTCGAAAGCCCTATCCGAAAAGCTCGAATTCTCCAAACCCTTCCCCGATTCACTCTCATTCTTCATCTCCAATTTACACCCTCGAATCATCCCAACCGTCATAGCCTCGGTAATTCTACTCAGTGACACAGAGAACTCCTCCGACCTCGCAATTTTTGAAATCTGCTTTAAACTTTGGGGCATTTCGTCCGAATCAGAACGCAGAAATCCCTTCAAATCCCCAGAGACAACACCAATCGTCTCGGCCGAATCGGAGACCATCTCGGCCATAGAAATTAGGGCTCCTACGAGCTTCAGGAACCTCTTCCTCTTCCTGGCCACAGATGGCAAATTGTAAACCCTATAAGCCCCATAGCCGGAGACCCCAAGTGCTGCAAGTATCAGAAGCCATCGCCTTCTTCTCCGAGAGAAATTCAAGCCCTTAGCGACGGGCCCGAGTTCCATTGGAGCTCAAAACACAAAAGGGAAGCCGTAAAGATTCAATCTTTAAAGTGAGAATGGAAATGAACTGACTATTTTACGAATTGGGTACTGAATATCGATTGCTTTGGGTAGATGAATTCCTAGGGTTATAGAGTTGAAAATCCCAACGAACAGGAAAGATCAGATATTAATTGGGGGAATTAAATACGGAGGGCGATGAGAAGACGAACCTTCCCGAGTGATTGTCGATTGGTGGGAGAGGAGAGAGAGAGAGAGAGAGAGAGAGAGAGAGAGAGGAGCCGGCGGGCGTTACAGTGACGGAGGAGAGAGCGGGAGAGACAGCAGGACGCCCCCGCCAGAAATATTTTATTGTAATTAATTAAATGGCATCGTGCGCTGATTGGATAAATTACCCGCGATAAAAAAAAAACCGCGTTGACCGTACTTTGTCTTGGAATTCAATTATTTTTTCTTTTTCATGAGATTTTTATACGCGAGATATTTATACTAATAGGTGAAGAAATAAGTGAAAATTTTAGTTGAACTCATACCGCATTATTTTTCGCAGGCGACCATTTGCTTTTGTGTTAAAAATAAGTTGAATTTTTACATGGCCGTGAGATTTTAAACTCTGTTAGTGGCTAATTTAATATTTAATTTAAAAAAAATCATCATTTAAAAAAAAATATATATATATAACATTATTCTTCATTTAATTTAAATTTTAAAAGTAAATTATTCTTTTGTTCTTGTATAATTACTATCAAGTACAAGCTTGTGAGGTTATTAACTATTGAGTAATTGACATGAGTTTAAAGTGATATTGATATTTTGTTAGAAAAAAAAAAGGAAAGATATTGATAGTTTGATTGAAATTAATATGAGTGTATAGTAAAATTATATGAATTCAAATAAAACTTTTATAAAAAAATTATTTTTCTGCATTCTAATGATTTAATCATTCTTGTAATTTTATGTCTAAATTCAATTAAACTTGTTCTTGAATTCTAAAAGACTATTCAAATTTGATCTTTGTGGATTTATTCGAATATGACATTTCTTATGTAACGAAAAAGAAATTTTAATATTGAAAAACACTACTAAGAGCATATCTAAATAATATGTCAAAATGTCGAAATCATAATTAACAGTAAAAAAAAGCAACATTATTTTTTAACTGAAAAGTCAAATATGATATGACATGACATGAAATGACAGTTCTCACCCTTACTGTCAAAATTGACAGCAGCTTCAAAAATTTTGACAGCAGCTTCAAATTTTTGTTGATTAATTATTAAATACATTTTATTAATTTTATTATTGTTTGAAAACATTTATCTTCTTCCCGCACGCTCTCCAACTCTGAAAATATCAGCCTGCAAACTGCAAAACCCAGCTTCTTATCAGTCTGCAAAACCTAACTCCGCCACAAAATCTTTGAAGCTTGGCGTTCTCTCCAGCCAGCAATTCCTCATTTTCTTCTTCTTGATAGGCCTATGGAGCTTTTTCGCAAATGGGTTTCTGGATTTTGTTTGTATTTGAGTACTGAATATTTGACCATTGAATCTTGCAATGCATTTGAATCAAAGGGAAGAGGCTACGCGATATTGTATCGATTCAATTTGTTTCGAATCCAATTTAAAAGAAAAGAAGACAAACAGACGGCTTGAAGTTATGTAGGTATGCAATTTATCGAGCTGATTTAAATTACTTTGCAGCTCAGAAGCCTCAGGTTATGTCTTGGGCATCAATCAGAATCCAGATGCCCATTCTGGTGTACATGCTACCTGGGAAATAATGAAGAAAAAAAATACTAAAAAGAAAATAATATAGTCAAATTTGTAATTATAAAACAGAAATTATGAAAAGAAATAATATTTTAATTTGACATATCAGTAAAATTTAGAAAAATGTCAAAATCTCACATAAGCCGTCAAATTTAAGTTTTATATTTAAAATTCGACATCTTTTTTAGACATGGTCTAAACTGTAATGGTGATGACAGGAGACCTAACAGTCTTGGCACTTGCAATATCACTTTAACCCTCTGATCATGACCAACACGCTGACATTTCCTCCAAACTTTGTCAAGTAATTGAAAAGAATTGATGATATAAAGTTTATTTTTTGTAAATCATAGTCCCAAATTCATATTTATATTCTAGGTTAATCTCAGTTTACTACTTTTAAATTTTGTGATTTTTAATATTTGGTACATGAAGTTTTTCTATCTTAAAGTCATACCTCAAATCAAGGTATAAAATATCGATGATATCGGAAATATCGATAGTCCAAAAACATGGAAATTTCGATGGAAATATCGGAATATTATCAATATCGATAAAAATTAAATAAAAACCATGGAAATTGTAAGAAAAACTTGGAAATTTTTATTGAAACTTTGGAGAATGTTTATTTAGTCAATTATCTATTAGTTTATAAAAAAAATAAAAGGAAATGCATTACATGATGGATTTAACTGATTTAAGTTGATTATACATCGAGCTAGCAAACATTGTGAGTGTAGAAAATATGTAGTAATTAATGAAAAAAGAGATTAAACACACCATAATCATTTATATATAATGATTTACTACAATATTTTACACTTTATACATTGCGTGGTAAGATAAATGAGTGATTTAGTACCACATAAATTTCCTATGAGGTTCAAATTTTTCACTATCTTCATCATCTCTATGTGTAGAGTAAGTTTATTGTGAAGAGTATTTATCAAATGATAAGTCCTCAAAATAGTTTTGCATGTAATTGTTCACATGCCACTTATATAAATATAAATATTTTAGCATATTATCACTAAAACATAAGTGATATATGGTGGTTAAGATGTTGAAGGAGTAATTTGGGAGGGGTTCAAATCCCCTTTGTGTTTTTTTTACCTCCCTTTTTTTTTTCTTCTTCTTTTTCCTTTTTTTCCCTTCCTTTACATCGATATTTTAGCAATATTACACCGATATTTTGACAAAATATTGCTGAAATGTGAGCGAAATTATCGACATCGATATTTTTCGATATTATCGATATTTGTACGATATGTACATGAATATGTTTTGAAATATCCGTGATTCGAAAAAACTGAAATATCATCGATATTTCGTCAATATTTTCGATATTTCAGACTATGCCTCAAATCTTAATTTTGGAACAGGTTCATACATCCGTTAAGTTGGCTGTTAAATCAACCATTAACTAGTGACGTATCTCTTATGTGAACAATGACTAGACGTCGCATGTTATTAAAGTCCCACGTGGATATTTAAAAAAAAATAAAAATAAAAACAAAACCTAAACCTAAACCTAAACCAATGCTTGTCTGCTTATGTTTTTTACTTCCTCTCGGATTCTCCTTTCTTTTTTTTTTCTTTTTTTTTTGTTTTGTTTTTCGTTCTCTTCCTCGCATGGCCAAAGATTCACAAAAGTTGAAGTGAGAAGAATCCAAGCCATTGCTTCTAACCTTTGCGAATTCAGGTACTCCTCTTTGATTATTCGGGCAATTTGAAGAGTGAGTTCAACAATTTGGGGTTATATTTTTCAAATTCTAAAGGTACAAATCTACTTGGTTGTGATCCAAAAGGGTTTTGGTTGGAATCGGTATGGATCTTTTCTTTGTGAACCCAGAAAAAAAATCTAGAAAATACAAACTCGAAGCAGGTGGAGGAGACCCATATCCTCCCAATTTTCCTGAAAACTATAAAGTTAAAATAAATTTTTTTTTCAAATCAACTAATATTTGGTTTCTTTTGTGAACCCAGAAAAATTGGGGTCTCTTTCGAAATGAAAGAAAACGGAAATGGAAAAGGAAAATCAAAAGGACAAAGAAAGAAGAAGGGAAGAAGAAGAGACAGAAAGGTAGAGAAAAGGCCAAGAACTACAATAGCGTCGCTGTGGCAGTGGGTCCAGGATTTGGACGCAGAAGATGACATGTCATCGATGGCGGAGATGGTGGCCGCTGATCGGATCATATTTATATATATTTTTATATCAAATTCGCTCGTCTTTTCTTAGTTAGTTCCTTATATTTTGAGTTATTTACGTTGATTTTGTGTTTTATAAGAATTTATCTAGTTAAGAAAATAAAAATAAAATAAGTGAAATTTTTAGTAATAAAATTGTCAAAACTGCTTTGCCCTCTCTATTTGGTTAATAAATATAAGAAAGTATTATATATATATATATATATTTATATATTTATATTTATTTATATAGATATATTTATAATTTTATTTATAATTATATTTATATATTAATATATATGTTTGTGTGTTATAGGTGGCATGCATAGGAGCCTTCGGTGGAAGGCAGTTGGTGAAGGAAGGAAGCTGCGAAGGCAGCTTAAAGCCAGAGAGAATAATTGGGGGAAAGCATGAAGGCAGGCGGAGGCCTGCGAGAGAAAAGGAAAAGCAGAAAATAAAAAAAAAAACAGAAAGAAGAGCTGCCCTGCACGGGCAGCAAAAGAGACGCGGCTTGGAGAAGCTGCTTGGCAGCAGCGAGGCAGAAGAACCAAAAAGGGCGCTGCCCAGTTTAGACGCTGGAATTGGAAGAGAGAGAAGAAACGCCTACTAGGAAGCTCCTCGGGGGATAGCCTCGGATCCAGAGGCAGCTCGGAGAAGAAACAAAAGCTGGAAAATCAAGTGTTGCCATTTGGCAGCACGGCAGTCAAGCACAAAATTCTTGCACACTCTCAATTTGGTTTAATCCCTCCAACTTTTGTTTTTAATTTCTATTTTAATTTCTGTTTTAATTTATAATAATGTGTAATTAATTTATATTGGCTAGAGGTTAATTTGAAACCATGATTATATTTGTAATTTGAATTGGTAACTTCAGTTGTGATTTCTGAGTTGTGATTTAATTTGCTTAACTGCTTGATTAATAACTTATTTATGTTTGTCGATTAAGAATGCATACTTAATTTACATGCATGAATTTGATGCTAGAATATAAGTGAATTTCACCTAATCGTTATGAACTTATATTCATGAGTAGTGAAGGTTGCTAGTCACAATCGCGTTAAGTAAATTCCTGGCAAACGTATCATGCTGTTCATAGTTACGAATGCTTTGTCAACACTTATGATTTTCATAGAACTTAATGATTCTCGCTTGTATCTCTATTATGCAATTCATGTAGGGAACTTGTGGGGAATGTTTTGGGTTGTCGTATGCAATCATCCAATCCATTAACTTAAGGAAAATCTGAGAATTAATCTATGCAATTCATGGTTAATTTGGGGCGTTGAAATTTACAATTCATTGAAAGAACAACTGAAAATCAATTTAGGTTGCATATGTGTCATGTGTGGAGAAAAACCCTCTAGCCAATCCGTCGCCTATCCATTCACTTTTATTTTATGTTTTTGTCAATTTTATAATTTAGTTAAGTTTAATTTACGTTTCATCCAAATCAATCCCCCCCCCCATTATTAAAATATTATTATTTAGTTAGTTTTCATTATTTTTAATCTTTTAATTTAATTTCCGTCCATTTTAATTCCTAGTGTTTAATTTGATTGTTTTCTTTATTTTGAGTCATTTTTAGTGTGTTTCGAGTTTTTAGCTTAGTTTGTATTTTCTAGAGTCTTGAGTTGTTTTGAGTTTTTTTGATTTGTTTTAGTTTATTTGTTAGTTTTATTTTGAGTTATTTTAATTAAGTGTTTTTATTTTAGTTTAGTGTTTTAAACTTTGTTTTTACGTTTTTATATTATTTTAGAGGTTTTAGCAAGCCCTCCTAATCCCCGGCCTAGAACGATACCCTACTTACATCTATACTACAACTGTCAAAAAGAGGGTTTAATTTGTGTCGAGTTAATTCTCGCATCAAATTTTGGCGCCGTTGCCGGGGATTAGTAAATTTGCTAATCCCTTTATTTTTTGTTTGTATTTATTTTATTTTATTTTATTTCATTTTGTTTTGTTTGTTTGTGTTTTTATTTATTTTTGTGTTTTTGTATTTTACTTTTGATATTTGATTTATTTTTCTTTCTCTAATTTTAGGTACTCATCATGGTGGATAATCGAACAATCAAAGAACTCTTAGCCTCGTGGCTGGACAATGCAGCACCCCTATGTATCCAATACCCTAGGGCGGCCCAAGGCAAGACCGACGAGTTCGAACTAAAGTCAAGCTTGCTGCACCATATTCCTAAGTTCCATGGGCTGTCCATGGAAGATCCTATCAAGCATTTGAAGGAGTTTGAAGTGGTTTGTTCAAGCATGACTCCCGGCAATATCGATAGCAACATTCTGAAGATGAAGGCTTTTCCCTTTTCTCTCTTGGAAAGGGCAAAGGATTGGTTTTACGAACTAGACTTCGGAACTATCACATCTTGGGAGAGCATGAAACGGGCGTTCTTGGAGAAGTTTTTCCCAACTTCTCGAGTCATTCTCCTACGCAAAAGGATTTGTGGCATTGAGCAAAATCAAGGGGAATCATTCCCAACGTACTATGAGCGATTCAGAACCCTTGTTGCCTCATGTCCGCAACACCAAATAAAAGAAGAGATGCTCATTCAATACTTTTACGAAGGACTTCTTCCCCTCGAACGACAAATGTTAGATGCTTCAGCGGGTGGTGTATTCGTTGACAAAACACTCGTGGCTGCCAAGACCTTGATTGCCAACCGAGCTTTAAACGCACAACAATATGAAGGCGTTGGACAAAGGGACCCCCCACGGCAGCAAGAGGTAAATGCAATCTCCGAAATTCAATCTCAATTGGCTAATGTCATTCTTCTTGTGTCACAGGCTGTTGAAAAATCCAAAGCGCATGAAAACACAATCTGTGGAATATGTTCAATGCAAGGACACCAATCTAAAAAGTGCCCTCAATTGATTGAGAATGGAGGATGGGAAAGTGTCAATGCCATTGGGTATCAAGGCCAAAATCAGCCCAAATATGATCCATACGCCAACACGTACAATCCGGGATGGCATGATCACCCAAACTTCAATTGGGGAGAGCCTCAACAACAAGGAGGATTTCGGCCACCCCTTGGGATATTCCAACAGCCCTACGCCCCAACACAACCATCAAATCACAAGGAAGATGAAAGATTGCAAAATGTGGAGGAGGAACACACCATACCCACGGAAAGGGTGGAAATACCTTTGCCACAGGCCCCTATTGCTCCTAAGCCATCCAATCTATTAAATAAAGGTAATAATGTGTTAAATTCAATTCCTTCTAACATTACTCCTCCGAATGTGCCCTTTCCTGGCAGATTTATGCAAACCATGAACGAAGAAGGAATTGGAATGAAACACAAGGGACACGTCCCTGCCATCAAAGAACCCCCAGATTTGGCCGAGAGCACCCCTTGTGCATTTGTTCATAATGCAGCCACACCAATGCCAACCATTGGTATGTCACCTACTCCAATTCCAATTCCCATTTCAACTAATAGGTTGCTACCTTCTGTTGTGCAGGTACCTAATCAAATCAAAGGTGGTAGGAGAGTTCATGTTGACGTAGGGAAGCGAACCGCTAAAATCAGGAAGGACCATTATCCCCGTCCGTTTAAAGATTCAACATATGAGTACGTTGTGGACGATATCATCCTCCGTGACGTGGACCCTATTCAAGCTTAAAAGGAAGATTCGTCCGGCTAAAGACGTTAAATCAAGCGCTTCTTGGGAGGCAACCCAAGCAATCAGATTTGCATTTCTTAACCTTTCTCTTTATTTTTTTTATTTTTATTTTTTATTTTTATTTTTTATTTTTTTTTATTTTTTATTTATTTTTATTTTTTTTTTATTTTTTTTTATTTTTATTTTTTTTTCATTTTGTTTTGCTTAGTTAATTTTGTTATTTGGTTGATAGTTGTTTAGTTTGTGTTTAAATAAATTAAGGGCAATGTTTATTTTTAGTGCGGATAAACAAAGTCTTTTTACATTAATTTAAATATTTTAATTTGCTTAAATAAACCTTAAAAAAAATAATAATAATAATAATATTAATATTAGTAATATATATATATATATATATATTTAAATAACCTTAAAAAAAAAAAAAAAAAATTTACAATAATGCGAAAAACTAATAGCAATCATTGGTTATTGGTTAGGTGGCGCCCCAGAGGTCGACGGAGCTCCGGGAAGACGAAGAGCCAGAGTTGGAATCTCCGGAGCCGGAACGCTTGGTGCTACTCCAGAGGACGAAGGCAACATAAACCGCGGGAGTAACGCCATGAACCGCTCATGATCACTCTGGATTCGACCGTCCGACTCCTGCAGCTGGTCCAGCTTCCTCTTCATGCTGGTCGAGTAGCTAGTTGCGAGCATGTGCAACTCCTTGTTCTCGTGCCTGAGTCCTCTGACTTCTTGCCGAAGACTGACCACCTCCGCCATTAGCGACTCCACCTGACGAGATCTTGCAAGCAGGCGCTGACCCATGTTTGAAACTGAGCCTGCACACTGGACACTGAGAGCCAGTGAGTCCTGAACAGCCAGCTCGTCTGACCGCATAGACAGCAACCTAGTGTCTCTGGGAGTAAGAAGGTTTCTTGCAACCACCGTTGCGGTTATATCGTTCCTCATCATTGTGTCCCCGACTGTAAGAGGACCATTGGGGGATATGAAGGATGGATTCCAAATGTTGTTCGGAGAAGACGAGTCATCGTCTTCCCCGACATTCAAGTTTAGGCGACGGTCGGAAGGGCAAGACATTTTTAGAGGGGGTTGAGGAAGAAAAGAGTTCGGAAAGATTAAGATTGCTGAAGCGGAAGAAGAGAGCGGAAAGATTAAGAGTGCAGAAGTGCAAAAAGAGTTCAGAAGGGAGTATTTTCAGAAGGAAGTGTTTGAGGGAGTTCAAGTGTGAGGTGGAGCAGAATTAGCGCCTCTATAAAAAGAAGCAATTCAAAGAGGCGCCTGCTCCTCAGAGGTGAAGACGCGTCCTCACGCAAATCGGAAAAGCTGGACGCTCATTTCTCAAATGCCGGAGTCCTGTCTCAAAAGAGCCGTTTCCTTTCTCAAAAGCTGGGCTTGACTCAGCAATCACGTGGCATCACGAGGGCTCAGTTTTTCCAGTTTGTCGTGACTCATCACGTGCAGCGTGGAGCGTTGCGAAAACCATGAGCCGCACCCGGTTTTGAACCCCGGTTTTCAAAAGATCATCATTCCAATTTGTCATCACTCGTCGCCTGCACCGTCAGCCTTGCGGAATTTACGGACGCTTTGTCAGAAAGCGCGTAACGGGCACTGTTCATCCATTCACCGGCTGCCGACAAATAGTGAAGGAATAGTTCCGGTTGTGAAGCCAAATTTCTATAAGTTCGACCTTCGCCTTCCACAGCAAAGGCACACCTTCACACCCTCTCCACCTCTAAACCTCTCAACCTCTCTTCATCTCCGATAATGTATTCCCAAAGAAAGCTTTCGAGTTATTCAGTGTTCTTCATCCCTTGGATCACCCCAGAAAACAAACCTTCCAAAGCAAAAGTATTTCATATTAAAAAGGTTAAAAGCAAAAGTATCTCATATTATGCTTTCTCCTCTCCTTCATCTGAGGAACGTGGAGAAAGTGAGATCCTGATTGCTTACCTAGTCTTGCTCTCGAGTACTCATCTCAGACCCCTCCCAGCCCACTTTAAAAATAAACCTGTGTTGAGGTACTTCTTCAAAAACAAAAGTACCTCACAGACGAAGCAGGAGGAGTCTGAGGTGCACCCAAGAGCAGATGAGTCTGGGTTGATCCAAGAGTTCAAGAAGATGCCACACCTGCGTGTAGACCGGACTACTTGAAGCATGTGGAGACACGTGCTGATTCATCCTCAACTAAGCTGAGGAGCACTTGCAAGAAGGAGGCCCATCCAGTTCAAGATGAAAGCTGTGGAAAATCAACAGTCATGACCAATGACCACCTATTAGTTCTTTTCGTTATCTTTTATTTTCATTTTCAATTTTCGTTTGCATTTTCTATATTTTCTTGCGTGCTTAACTGATTTATTTCTTTTCTTTGCAGGAACGTTTGGTTATTTTCTCCCTTGAAGTTGATTGCAAAATTTACGCTTGGGGGTCATCGCTTGGTTTTCTGCAAATTAGGGAAGTTTTCAGTCCTATTGCTTTATTTTGTTTCGTTTTATTTATTCCTTTTATTTTTATTTGCTTATTATTGTTTTCTGACATTGGGGACAATGTCTAGTTTAAGTGTGGGGGTATCAAGATAAAAAAATGACCAAATTGAAAATTTTTGTACCTTCGACTTTGAACTGGTTTCATTTGTTTCCGTGTTGTTGTTTTTTGTTTTCTTAGTGTTTTATGCTGTTTTGGTGTGTTTTATTGTGTTTTGAGGAAATCTTACGAAAATGACATAAAAATTTGAAAAATATTTTGAAAAACCCAAAAAAGAATTTTTTTAGTTGTTTTTGTGTGTTTGTGTCTTATGTACCTTCCAACACAATGATGAGGATTTGGTTTTTAATTGCATGACTGTTAAAGAAAATTATAAACATGGATGGAAGTTTGATATGCTCTTGGTTTATGCTTAGTTGTAGTTGTTGTTTATGAATTTAAATTTGATCACAAAAGGATAAAATTAGTTTTTGTAACATGCTTGAAGGAAGGAACTCAAACTAATGCTACATCCCTGTGAGACTTGAGCTTATACCTTGTTTGGAGAGTTATTAATCTTGATGTTTTTGTTTTCTAAAGTCGTTGCATGATCTCATTATTCTTTGCTTGGTTGCTACTTAGAAGGCGTTTTATCATCTTAGTTCCAGATACTAGAACTCATATCCGTTTCATTCAAAGCATGACATTGAATTGCATAACACATATCAAGATGAAGTTGTTTAGTGAACCACCACATCCCAAAAAGCCTTACCCTCCATCTTTCTTATGTTTTGTAGGTTTAACCCCTTTCGAGCCTGGTTTAGCCTATTTTTGTTGTTAACCACATTAAACCGCACCTAACCGTCCGCACCCTTGTTCTTAAAGAATAGTGAGCATGACTTAAAAAAGAATTCATTTTATTCTACACTATACAGAAAAACAAGTGTGGGGGAGGAATTTGTTGTTTTGAGCTCAATTGTACGTTTTGCGTTTCTAAAAAAAAAAAAAAAAAAAAAAAAAAGTATAAAAAAAAAAAGAAGAGAAAAACGCATGAAAAGAAAAGAAAGAAGAAAAAGAGTTTGAAATTTGGCCATAAAATGTGTGAATCCTCCCCTCGGGTTTAGAGTTGAATTTTCATTCAAAAGTGAATTCTATGCGTTAACCTTATTACTTTGCTTACTATTTTTTTTAAGAACATTTGTTTTTCCATAGCCTTCCTTTGTTAAGCCTATATCCTTAGCCCCGTTACAACCCTTTGACTTCTATCTTGGTTGTTGTGTGTTCAATATGTGGAGTTTGGGATTGGTATGAGCTTATGGTGTCCCTGGTTCTCGCATCTAAGTAGTAGCATTCCGTTCATGAGATCATATTCATATGTACATTAATAACTCCAGAAAATGCTTTCTTTGCTATAACATATGTGAGTGATCGTTTCCTTGCTTACATCATTCTTCTCACATATACCTAGTGTAGGGAGTGTAGTCAGAAAATCTGAGCGAAAAATTGAGTGCATATCTAGTAAGGAATAGAGTAAAATCTCTAAGGCATGTTACTACATTCAAAATGTTGTTTTAATTGATTAAATGCGAACTAATAAATGGTGACTGTGATTAAGTATGTGCTTAAGGGTATGGATTGCCAAAATCTGTGTAAGTGATGATTTTTAATTTGTCATGTCCATTGGAAATCCCTGAGATAAATGTTGGAAGGTTTAGATTGAGTTTTGTTTTTGTTTCTTTGTTTTGCTCGAGGACTAGCAAAAGCTAAGTGTGGGGGTATTTGATCGGATCATATTTATATATATTTTTATATCAAATTCGCTCGTCTTTTCTTAGTTAGTTCCTTATATTTTGAGTTATTTACGTTGATTTTGTGTTTTATAAGAATTTATCTAGTTAAGAAAATAAAAATAAAATAAGTGAAATTTTTAGTAATAAAATTGTCAAAACTGCTTTGCCCTCTCTATTTGGTTAATAAATATAAGAAAGTATTATATATATATATATATTTATATATTTATATTTATTTATATAGATATATTTATAATTTTATTTATAATTATATTTATATATTAATATATATGTTTGTGTGTTATAGCTGGCATGCATAGGAGCCTTCGGTGGAAGGCAGTTGGTGAAGGAAGGAAGCTGCGAAGGCAGCTTAAAGCCAGAGAGAATAATTGGGGGAAAGCATGAAGGCAGGCGGAGGCCTGCGAGAGAAAAGGAAAAGCAGAAAATAAAAAAAAAAACAGAAAGAAGAGCTGCCCTGCACGGGCAGCAAAAGAGACGCGGCTTGGAGAAGCTGCTTGGCAGCAGCGAGGCAGAAGAACCAAAAAGGGCGCTGCCCAGTTTAGACGCTGGAATTGGAAGAGAGAGAAGAAACGCCTACTAGGAAGCTCCTCGGGGGATAGCCTCGGATCCAGAGGCAGCTCGGAGAAGAAACAAAAGCTGGAAAATCAAGTGTTGCCATTTGGCAGCACGGCAGTCAAGCACAAAATTCTTGCACACTCTCAATTTGGTTTAATCCCTCCAACTTTTGTTTTTAATTTCTATTTTAATTTCTGTTTTAATTTATAATAATGTGTAATTAATTTATATTGGCTAGAGGTTAATTTGAAACCATGATTATATTTGTAATTTGAATTGGTAACTTCAGTTGTGATTTCTGAGTTGTGATTTAATTTGCTTAACTGCTTGATTAATAACTTATTTATGTTTGTCGATTAAGAATGCATACTTAATTTACATGCATGAATTTGATGCTAGAATATAAGTGAATTTCACCTAATCGTTATGAACTTATATTCATGAGTAGTGAAGGTTGCTAGTCACAATCGCGTTAAGTAAATTCCTGGCAAACGTATCATGCTGTTCATAGTTACGAATGCTTTGTCAACACTTATGATTTTCATAGAACTTAATGATTCTCGCTTGTATCTCTATTATGCAATTCATGTAGGGAACTTGTGGGGAATGTTTTGGGTTGTCGTATGCAATCATCCAATCCATTAACTTAAGGAAAATCTGAGAATTAATCTATGCAATTCATGGTTAATTTGGGGCGTTGAAATTTACAATTCATTGAAAGAACAACTGAAAATCAATTTAGGTTGCATATGTGTCATGTGTGGAGAAAAACCCTCTAGCCAATCCGTCGCCTATCCATTCACTTTTATTTTATGTTTTTGTCAATTTTATAATTTAGTTAAGTTTAATTTACGTTTCATCCAAATCAATCCCCCCCCCATTATTAAAATATTATTATTTAGTTAGTTTTCATTATTTTTAATCTTTTAATTTAATTTCCGTCCATTTTAATTCCTAGTGTTTAATTTGATTGTTTTCTTTATTTTGAGTCATTTTTAGTGTGTTTCGAGTTTTTAGCTTAGTTTGTATTTTCTAGAGTCTTGAGTTGTTTTGAGTTTTTTTGATTTGTTTTAGTTTATTTGTTAGTTTTATTTTGAGTTGCGAAGTAAGCAAGCCAAGTAAGGGAAATGACTCAACAACAAGGGTTTGGGAGGAACTCATGATTTGGTATTTTTGGGGTCTGAGGTGGATCTGGGCTAAGTACAGCTTTTATTATTTTTTTAACCTTTTAAATTTTAAATTTTCTTTAATTTTCACATGGCCCCTTAATGACACGTAGCGTCCAGTCATTGTCTATAAAAGCCCTTAAGGTTCACATGACAATGGACTAATGTTTTTTTGGACTATTTTTAATGTTCAAGTGGTGATGATTGCTAAAGTTAACATGATTCTGAACTTGTTTTAGAGTACTTTTAAATTGATTAAAACACTCTTTCACATGGGGTGCGAGTCAAATGACAAATTAACTTATTTGGTAGGACCCACCAATATATATGAGTTTCATCTTTATTAGAAAAATAGTACACATACATGATAAGTAATTTGAAAACAAACGTTTTTGGCTCAGTCAAGAAAAGAAGAAAACCTTAATTGTGGAAGGGTGTTCCAGGATGGGTGAACGCCTCCCAAGTTGAGACTAAGATTGATCCAAAACAAGAAAACATCCGGCACGTCTAATGTCCCAAAAACGAATTGCACCATCACATCAACCTGTAAGCAAAACCCACTCACTTAGGCCAAATAATTTAAAGAAATGAATTTTCACAACATTCGTGATTGTCCACCCTAAGACCAACTCCAACTTTTGGAGTAAGTTCTAAATTTTTCCTTCTATTCCTCTCCCATTTCTCTCCAACCCTTGTTCTAAATTGAGTTAAGTGTTAAAACTTTAAAAAAAAAAAAAAAAAAACTCAAATTCCCCCCAATATTTAGCCCAAAAAACTTAGTGAAGCCCATAGAATATGGCCCACCCACATGGTGTTGTCTGCCCTGATGTCTAATGGGTAACTGAGCCCAACAACTCTTTTAAGATCTAGCGGCCACAATCAATTAGGGCCGTTGGTTCATCCAACGGTGCACATTCAAATTTTTTTTAGTTTTATATTTATATATTTATTGAATCCAATGGTTGAGATCGAATATAATCAAATCTAACGATAAAAAAACATCTAACTACCTAAATTTAAATCTAGCAGCTAAAATAATTAAAAAATTATTCAACTCAAAATTCACCAAAAAACTCTATAAATATCTATGTATTTGTTCAAACATCCACACAAAACTTACTTTTTCTCCTACTATTCTTCCAATTTTTCTCTCTACCATCTTCCAAAACCATTTCTTCCCATTTACAATTCTTCCAATCTCTATCATATGTTTCATATTCTTCCATAGTGTTCATGCGTCGATTTAGTGAATTTTCAATATTTATTATAATTTAAATATTTTAAGGTCAAAATGTTCATAAAATTAATTTAGGATAGTCTACATAATTTTTTTTAAAGCTAAGTTAAAAAATAGCCTAAATTCATTCTTTAATAATCTGAGGCTAAAATTTTAGGTCAGAAAAGTTGGAGCATAAAAACTGTTTGAGTTAAAACATAAATTTTCTAAGCTAAAATTTCTAAATTTTTTAGGTTTTACTCTAAAGATTGGGGATGGTCTAATCCTGCTTATATCCTCAATGTTGTCATTTAAAATGTTTCATGTGTTCACATTACCACGATAAGGATTTAAATTTTCTAACTTTCTATATATCAAATGTGCATGAACGTTTAATTCTGCGAATTCCAAGTCATACCGCGGTGGCCAGATAAGGTGCAAGCAAAAGCCTCGGAGGCAATATCATAGAGGCGGACTTGAACATCTTTAGTTACGGCAGCGATGAGCATGTGAGAAGTTGCCAACGACGACATTGCAGTCCGGTACACCTTCCCAGGCATCTTGAATTCCATCACTACCTGCATTGTATTCATATCCCAAACATTGATGTGATGATCGTACAAACCCGTCACAAACAGTTCGGTGTTGACAGGATACCACACGGTGGAAGACACCGCATACTTATGCCCGTGCTCGTGCTGTTTATCCACCACGAACAAGCACTTGTGCCTCGTGATAACTCTGCCGCCTACGTAATCGGTCTCGCGCTGGACATCATACACGACGGCGGAAGCATCGGAGGCGCCGGATAACAGGTACCGGTCCTCCGTCAAATCGAGCTGGAGAGAGTTGACGGAGCCGCGGTGAGGGGAGATGATGTCTTTGTGATTGGAGAGTTGGAGAGTTTGGATCCGGGTCGACTTGATTCGATTCGAGAACAAATTTGGGCGGAGCTTGCGCGCTTCCCTATCTCCGATTTCGGAGCATCTTCTTCTTCTTGTACCAAATGCAAAAGCGAAGCAGAGGTTCACAACACAACGGTGTCGTATCGCAGTGTTTTCCCTCACACTTTGAAGTATGAATTCTTAAACCGGAATCGGTTTTGTTGTTAGTGAATCCGTTTTTTGTTCTTCCGGGCTTCGCTTTGATTGTCGTCTTGGTTGACTCGGACGAACTCGGACAGATTATTGAGCGCGTTCAGGTTATACTGGTTGACAAATGACACGTCAGCAAAACAACATCGTCAGCGTATCCAAAATTGACAAGTGGGTTTGTGAATGGAAGGTGTCAAGTTTTGTTCTCCTATGATAAATTCGATATTTAATTAAGATTATCAGATATTTTTTAGCGTGACTGATACACGAGGTGGTACACTACGTGTTACTATATAAATAATGGAATACGTGTGTTAAAAAGTTAATAACTTAAAAAATAAAATTTATCATCACTTTTATAAAAACACATGGTATATCACTTGTGTTCTGGTTACAATGAAAAATTTCTCTTAGGACTGGTATATCACTCGCTGCTAAATTCCCAATCACAAATTAACACGTGTGCATTATAATTTTTAGTTTTAATTATTTGGACACTAGTCCATTTATGATTGGGTTCAACAACAACTACTGCTATTCTTTCAATAGCAAAGTAGTGTTCTACATTCAATGATAGTGTAACCAAAATAGCCTAACCTAGAATCCACTATCCAAACCAAAATCATTAAGAATTGAGGAGCTGAGATTTTCTCCGAATCTCTATGCCTGGAGCTCAAGGACTCAAATATCGAAGTCGTTAAAGAGACAAAAAAAAAAGATCTGGATCATTGGTTTGTGTGAAGTTGGCCTGTAAAATGAGCTAATGAGAATTGCATAATTTAAAATGAAGACCATTACAAAGAAACAAACAACTTGTAATTTCATTCGTGTGTTATCATTCTTTTACAATTCCCAACTGACAGTTCTTTTACCTGTTTCAAACGGTGACAACCAACAACTTCCAAAATTGTTAAATTCTGAAAAGGTATTGCAAATGACCTTAGATTTGGGCCTGCTTGTGGGGAGTTCTCCTTCCACTGATACATCGACTTTTGCATTTCTTCAAGCCTCAAAGCACTTAAATTTGGAAAGGTGGCATCTACATGCCCAATACCTTGAAGGAAAGCTACTTGCTTTTTAGAGTATGCACCATAAAACTTAATCGATTTGAGTTTGCAAAAGAGCCACACCAACTCTCTATATTGTTGGGAAACTTCAACTTTCCTAGCTTGGGAAATGAATCCTGAAACATTACAGGCCAATGTGGGGATGTTTGACAACATGCATGGCAAAAAATATTGGGTCTTCAATAACTTTTATTCATTTGAGCAAAAATAAATGTTCCATTTGGCTTGATAAATTTCAATAAAAGTACTCTTATTAGGGTGTTAATATGTAAATACTTCTACGGTAGAAGAACATCACTTGGTATTTACCCAGATTAGGTTCTTGTTGATAAGGGTACATATCAAAAACTTGTGAGGAGGTTAATTTATTTATCTCATACTCGTCCTGATATTGCATATGTTGTGAGTGTTGTAAGTTAGTTTATGCACTCGCCTAGTGAAAATCACATAGCTGCAGTGATGCAAATTTTGGCATATCTAATGTCTGCACCCGATAAAGGAATACTTTATGGAAAAACATGGACATCTAAAAGTTGAGGGGTTTATAGATGCAGATTGTGCTAGCAATGTTACTGACAGAAGGTCTACATCTAGGTATGTTATGTTTGTTGGAGGTAATTTGGTTACGTGGCGTAGTCAGAAGCAGAAAGTGGTGTCAAGGTCGTCTGCGGAAGCTAAGTATAGAGGTATGGCACACGAAATATGTGAACTTTTTTAATTACGTAAACTTTTTAGATGTCTTGGTTTTGAACCAAAGGAGACCATGTAGTTATATTGTGACAATAAATCTGCAAGGGAGATAGTTGAAAATAAATCTGCATGTGGAGGTTGATCGCCACTTTGTCAAGGAAAATCTTGAAAAGAAAATTGTGTCTATACTGTTTGTGAGTTCAGGACAGGTTCTTACTTATGCAGTATCTAGTAAGGTTTTCCAAGACTTAATTATCAAGTTGGGCATGTATGATATTTATGTACCAACTTGAGGGGGAGTATTGATTTGAGTTTTAAGTGTAAATATTATAGGATCAGAATATGTAATCTTTAGGATTTAGTGTCCTTATCTTTTGTAATTACCTTCCTTATAAACTAAGGTGTATGTGCCTATATATTGTAAACCATAAAGAATCCCTCCAACCACATCTTTCCAAATCCACTCATTTTTCTCTAATTTTAGTACGTACACCATCAGACTCCTTTTATGTTTTCTTCGTGTTGATCCAATCACTCTATTCTTCCATCACACTCATCTTTTATTTATTTATTTTATTTCAACCCACCACTAATCTTCTTGTACAATTTCTCCCAGGTACCGTTTGATACGTGGGACGGGACGGAACGGAATGGGACGAGGCGTTCCGTCCCACGTTTGGTGCGCCTAAAACAGGTGGAACACACTGTTCCACGGGACGAGTTTTGGGTGTTTTCGTTCCACCTCACCCCCTGGAACGACTCGTTCCACATCCGTGGAATACAAAATTATAACCTCTCTATCTCCTTCTTCTTCCTCCTCGTTTCCATCCGAGGGCATCTTTGCTCCCTCTTCGTTCCGTCCTATCTTATCCCGTTCCGTTCCGTTCTATCCCGTCCCGTCTGCATAATGAACGGTACCCCAAAGAACCATCTCTACCATCTTTCTTTTAAATCTTCCATTCTCATTATTTTTTACAACTGGCCCCCTCTTCATCATTCTTTCTTTTTCTCTACCCGTCTCTCTCTCTCTCTCTTTCTTTCTTTCTTTATTCCTTTCTTTCTTTCTTTCTTTTGAGTTCTTTTCCTTTTTCACTCACCTTTCACACCTTTCTTCCTTACTACAAACCACAATCTTGGCTACCTCTTCACTGGCTGATATTGATGCATAACCCAATTTGAATTCCATATGGCTTGCTCGGTTGTACGAGTCTTAATCACGACATCGTCTTCATCAGCCATGACTCCCATTGGTGAGTTAACTAGCCAAAGGCAACGTTGTCGTAGAAGCTTGGCATCCCGACACATCAGACGTCTTGCTGGTAATGTGGCTTTTGGCATGGTGTTGAAGGTGTAGGATGGCATTTTATGACAATATGTGCGTTCATGGTTTTTGGATTGTAAAAATTTGTTATGTGAGAGAGGAGATTATGTTGATGAATAAAGTTATAAGATATTAGGTTGGCCATGGTGAACTTATTAAGTAACGTGATGACAAGAAGAATCCATTGTAAGGAATTTGATGTGTTGGTGTTGGTTCTTTGGTTTCAAATGCCTTCTTCACCCTTTGGTTTGTGATTCACGTCTAATCTACTTGCACAAAAGTTACTATTTTTGGTTGATTGGTGGTGTGTTTCATGGTTAGAGGATAGAGGCAAAGAGTAGTATAAATCTAGTAAAACACAATGACACACCAAATTTAAGTGGTTCATCAATTCGGTTACGTCCTTTAGAGTTGCATATGCACTTGGATTTCACTATGTACGAGAGATTCACAAAATATAATGAAGATGGCCTAGAGCCTTAACATAAGGTAAAGTAAAGGGAAGTGGGTGGTCTGAGAATGAGAGATCTTTCTTGTAGCTAGGGGCGGATCTATTAAGGGACCAAGGTGGTCCTAGGACCACCCAAAAGCTCAGAAAAGTGGCTATGAAAGCCTCCAAGGAACAACCAAATCTGGGCTCTGGTGGAGGAGAAAAGCATCCATGGCTTCTGCAAAACAAAAGGAGAAAGAAGATGGCTCTTTTTCTTTCAAATTACTTGGCCAAAACGAGACCGTTTTGAGCCAAAAACATTAAAACAATGGACAATATTTAGACACTGACTAGTCAGTAAATAAAAACACATGTCAACCAAAACTCTCTCTAACTCTATAACCAAACAACCAACTCTAACATGGCACCCATAACCAAACAGCCACTCTCTCCTCCTAAGCCTATGTTGCTGTCTGCCGCAAATCTCGTTTGCAAAAACCTCTCCTCCGCTGAGTCCTCCCCTTTGCCAAAACATCTTCCGTCGAACCCAGCCTTGCCTACTCATAATCCAACCCTCTCTTTGCCATGGAAAGACGTCTGCACCTACCCACTCATAGGTCACGACTCGCGCCACCTTTCTCTCATTGTTGCCATGGTTGCAAGAGGAAAAAAATAGTGGATTTGGTATCATGGTTTGATTCGGGGTTTGAGAAGTTAGGACCACCATATACTAAAATCTTGGATCCGCCACTGCTTGTAGCTGTTGCACTGTTTCTGGCGTGGTGTTGTTCCTCCCGTATTCTTTCCTTCTTCTACCTTTATGGAGAAATGGAATCCTCAATTAAGTCTTCAATAACGCGTTTCAGTTATTTTGCAACACTTGGACATTCAAGCATTGAAGGCATTAGTAATGAATCATGATTATAATAATTACCATGCATGTGGACTTAAATGATAAATATTAGAGTAAATGTTTATTTATATACTGGAAATGTTTATTTGTAGAATGAATTGTTAGGCCTTATATTTATCATGCTTGTGGACGTAAATCATTACCATACATGTGGACGTATATAGTGAAATATATATGTATTAGTTAACTAACGAAGAAAAGAAATTAGTAGATTAAATATTAGTGTAAAGCACAAATTTAAAATACTTTGATACATACATATATATATATATACACACACACACACATTTTCTTTTTAAATACGGTTATTACAACTTCAAATCTTATAATAGGATGTAATGAGCAAATTTTATTAGTTTAAAGACTGATTTTTCCGAAAAAATAATTCAAAGATTAAATCGGCAGCCAGAAAAATCACGGTAGCTTAGTAACAGTGAATTTCAAATGGAGAACAGAATGGTGATGCGTGGTTTTCACCGCTTTTTCCCTCTCCCTCTTCGCCTCATCCGATAGAAATTCATCTCAGTTGCTCACAATTCGCGAAAGAAAATTCTAAACCTCAAACAAACAAATCGCATAAAACCTCAAACCCTTTAAATCAACGAAGTGAATTCCCACATGATCAAAGTTCGAAACCAACAAATCAATTTCAAATTCCGACGAGTTGTTTCTGTACGAACTGCGATGCACCGTACCATACCCAACAAGTGGGTTTGTGAATGAAAGGTGCCAAGTTTCGTTCTCGAATGATAAATTCGATATTTAATTAGGATTGGTCTATTGGTTATTGTGCTTAATGTTATTATTGTGATAAATTCAAGAATACTAGTTTGTTGTTGAATTCCCAATCACAAATTAACACATGTTCATTACAATTTTTAGTTTTAATTATTTGGACACGTGTCCATTTATGATTGGGGTTCAACAATAGCTATTGTTATTCTTTCAATAGCAAAGTAGTGTTCTACATTTAATGATAGTCTAATCGAACGAAATAGTCTATCCTAGAATCCACTACCCAAACCAAAATCATTAGGAATTGAGGAGCCGAGGTCTCCTCTGGATCTCTATGGCCGGAGTTCAAGGACTCAAAGATCGAGGTCATTAAAGAGACAAAAAAATAATATCCAGATCATTGGTTTGTATGAAGTTGGCTTGTTAAATGAGTTAATAAGGACTGCATAATTTAAAATGAGAACCAGTACAAAGAAACAAACAACGTAATTTCCTCTGTGTGTAGCTGTTGCGTTGTTGCTGGTGTGGTGATGTTCCTCCCGTACGTGGTCTTTACTCCTTCTGCCTTTATGAAGAAAGCAATGGAATCCTCAATTAAGCCTTCAATGACACGTTTCAATTCTTTTGCAACACTTGGACATCAAGCAATTGAAGCATCAGTAACTAATCATGATATATTCATTACCATGCATGTAGACAACTACCCAAAAGCCACGTCCAACCCTAAGGGATATAGAATCTCACCTGTCCAATTTTGGGGAGTGAATCATCAACATACATTAACTCATAATTTGTCACCTCACCATTTGGTTAAAATATCAGACAAA
Organism: Crataegus laevigata; assembly: GCA_963580275.1. Classification (NCBI taxonomy): domain Eukaryota; kingdom Viridiplantae; phylum Streptophyta; class Magnoliopsida; order Rosales; family Rosaceae; genus Crataegus; species Crataegus laevigata. The sequence goes on from OY756949.1 coordinate 6,923,471, forward strand.
TTCTAGCTAGATTTATTGCACTTTAAGCTTAACTCTTCAGCTCCTTGTTGCTAGTTACACTTTAAACCATGACACAAATGGCTAGTAAGGTGAATCAGTTCTATTGGCATGTAAATGATAAATATAAGTCCTAACAATTCAGTCTACAAATAAATATTTTCAGTATAAATACACGGAGAAATCTTACTTTATTTCTCGTATATAGTGAAATATATATATATATATATATATATATATATATATATATATATATATGTATTAGTTAACTAACGAAGAAAAGAACTTGGTAGATTAAATATTAGAGTAAAGCACAAATTAAAAATACTTTGATACATACATACATATATTCTCTATATATATAAAGCCAACACTAAAGTGAACAGTGTTTTTTGGTGTCACAAGCTTCACAAAAATGAATTAAACAAAAATGCCCCTCAAACAAAAAAATTTCAAAAGCAATTCAAAATAATGCATCAAATATGGCAGATGTATTTTCGTCATTAATAATTACTTTTTTATACTTTTTTTTAATAATTAGTACTTCACAATAGACTATTAATAATGTGATTCAATTAGTTGTTCATTAAATATTATTTTCTTTATTTTTAAACACGTTCAAAACATTTTAAGAGGCGTGTAATGCCGGTTATAAAAAAAAGTCATTCGTATGCGGATAATATTGTGATTAAATTAGTTGTCAAATGATTGATTTTTTTTTTCAACAAACGATATTATCTACACTAAGGGAGAGAGGGATGAACTTTGTGAGTTGTTTATTAAATATTATTTTCTCTATTCTTAATATAAATTCAATAGAGACCAATTTTATTATATGGAATCAGCTGCTTTAATTGGTTTATAAGAGGTTTCTTTTAGTATGATCTAAGATTATTCATTTACTTTGACTTTCTTTTTGTCAATTTACGCATATAAATACATTTAAAACGTATAAGTCGCGCGTAGTACGCTGTAATTCAAAAAATACCTTCTGCACGCGCATGAGTGCATGCATGAAGGCTAATGTTATATATATGAAGCCAAGGGCCCAATGAATAGTGTATTTTGGTGTCACAATCTTCACCAAAATAATTGGACAAAATGCCCCTCAAGCAAATACCTTAAAAAGCAACCCAAAATAATGCATCAAATGTGGTATGGGCATTTTCGTCATTTTAATAGTGTTTTTTTAATAATTATTTTTTGTACTTTTTTTAATTAGTACCTCATCATCTTCTTCTTCTCTATATATAAAGCCAACACTAAAGTGAACAGTGTTTTTTGGGGTCACAAGCTTCACAAAAAGTTTTGGACAAAAATGCCGTCAAAACAAAAAAAATTCAAAAGTAGTCCTAAATAATGCAAGGGTATTTTCATCATTTTAACATTTTTTTATTTACAATTAATTCTTTTTGTACAGTTTTTTATTTTAAAATTAGTACCTCACAATAGGCTAGCAATAATGTGATTCTATCAATTGTTCAATTTTTAAACACGTTCAAAACATTTTGATAGGCGTGTAATGCCAATTATAAAAAAAGTCTTTCGCAAGCGCATAATAATGTGATTAAATTAGTTGTCAAATGATTATTTTTTTTAACAAATGATATTATTTACACTAATGGGGAGCGGGTGAGCTTAACCTCACAATGGGCTAGCAATCATGTGATTCAATCAGTTATTTAAACACGTTCAAAACATTTTGATAGGCATGTAATGCCAGTTATAAAAAAAGGTCTTTTGCACGCAGCCATAAATTAGTTGTCAAATGATTTTTTTTAACAAACAATATTATATACACTAAGGGGAGAGGTGGATTTAGCCTACAATGGGTTAGTAACAATGTGATTCAATCAGTTATTTATTAAATATTATTTTCATTATTTTTAATGTAAATTCAGCAACATGTATATGAAAATTGAAAGATCGATTTTATTATGTGAATTCAACTGCTTTAAATGGTTTGTGAGAGATTTCTTCTAGCATGATCTAAGATTATTCATTTACTTCCAATATTTGACTTTTCTTTTGTCAATTCACGCATATTAATACATTTAAAATGTATAAGTCGTGCATAACACGTCATAATTCAAAAAAATGCATTTTGCACGTGCCTCAGCGCATGCATGAAGACTAGTATATATATATATACACACATTTTTTATACATGTATTACAACTTCGAATCTAATAATATGAATGTAATGGGCATATTTTATTAGTTTAAAGACTAATTTTTGTAAAAAAATAATTCAGAGACTAAAGCGGTCGATAGGAAAATCACCGTAGCTTAGTAACAGTGGATTTTCGATCTCACCCCGTTTCTTTTTTGTGTTTTTTTCAACTTTGCCATTTTGCTTAGCTATCAAATGGAGAACAGAACGGTGACGTGTGGTTTTCACCGCTTCTTCCCCCTCCCTCACAATTTGCGAAAGAAAATTGTAAACCTCAAACAAACAAATCGCATAAAACCTCAAACCCTCTAATCAACGAAGAGAATTCCCACACGATCGAAGTTTGAAACCAAAAGATCAATTTCAAATTTCGACAAGCTGTTTTCGTACGAACTGCGGCGCACCGTACCATGCTGTCGAACAAAATCCTCTTTGCTCTATCTCTGGCATTCAAGCCATTAAGGTAAGCAATTTCTTATTTATAAAACGAATTAGGGAGTTACAATGTCGGGCTTTTGAATTAGGGATTTACAAATTGGGGATATGGGCATTAATTTTTTATTTAGGGTTTTAATTTGGGATAAATTAGTAAGCTAGGCAGGGGATTAATTTGATTGCGCTAGAATTTGTGTTTTGGGATTGTTGATTTGTGTTTGTTTTGTTAATGTGTTATTGGGTTGGTTTTGTAGTGATCTGTGGATTCTTGTGATATTTAAAATTGATTAGATCAGGCATTTTCAGCTTTATCTGTTCGTTTTCAGTTTTCAAAACTTCTTTGTATGTATGTATGTATGTATGTATGTATGTAAAACTAACTCAATTTTTTGGTTGCGAGAATCTATTGCTAACTGAAATAATCAGCAAAAGTAATGAAAATGTTACGTGTGAGCAATCAAAGCAACCAACATATGATATAAACTATTAGTCTATCAGAATTGTAGCTACATATCTCCATGATACAAACATGTGAGTGTCATTGAAATCTATGGTTGATAGCTGGTGGGGAATAGTAGAGGGACATGCTCCACATGAGTATAATTGGAATGGATACAAGAGGCTCTTTCAGATGGTGCGCGGGTTTAAGATGAAGCAACAAGCCCATGTTTTGACGATATTTTTTAATATAATTTTCTCTGTTTTCTCGGTTAACCGTTGGAGTTTCTTAGCGCACCGCGCACACACCAGTTGATCAATTCAATCTGATTTCATCTATCATCTTGCACTCCGATTTCTCGATCTTTATTTATCTATTACCTATAATTTATAACTTAAAATGTTTGACTGTTTTCCGCTTTGATCAGTATGAACAAAATTCTTGAGTGGAACCATCAAAGTTGCTATTCCTAACAAGACAATGTTGCTATTCCCATCAAATTTGCTTTATCAAAATTCTATTTGCATTATTGTGTTTGTATGTGCTGGTGGTGGTATGAGTGTCTACTGACTGTTAGACTTGATGGTATATATCCTCTAAGCATGCATGTTAGTTGGAGGCAAATGCAAAATCATAGAATCACAAATTAAGGTAATCTATATGCATTTCATTTGAAGTTTCATTTCATAGATTTGCTTCACCGGTGCAGATAATGTTATAACTATTTAAATGGTTTGAATGGATGATTTAGAACTGCTTCTTCGTATGCAGATTACCATATGTATTTGAGAGCACAGCTGATGTAAGTTCTCTCTCTCTCTGTGCATCGATCTGTTTTGTCTGTCAACTTTGCTTATAACTTACTCTCCTAGCTTTCCCCTATATCAGGAAAATTTTACTGATTGCAAATGATAAATGTTACGAGCATGGGAAAGGCATAACCAATTTTAAATCAATTTTTTCAGGTATGCATTGATTCCAGATTCAAGCCATCACTTCCGTTTAGTATGTTTATCATTTTTTGATCATAACACCGTCAGGCGGTGTTACTGTTGTGAATGTTATGTGAGAAAGAAAGAAAATTCTAATAGGAGAAAGAAAAGTTAAGGTGACGATTTTGGTTTGTCTTTTAACTTCAATAATTTCAATGCTAATTAGGGGTTTTTCTTCATATGTTTTCTTTCGTGTTTCAACTTCTGATTTCACTCAACTTTCTGTATTTGCTGAACACCTTCTTTGTTTTACAAAATGTTTCTATATTCCCAAGTAGTTGTACCAAGTACCAACACTATTTAGATCACACTGATAGTACTTGGACCTGAAAAAAGAATGGCCAAACGAATATTTTCTCAAAGTCAAATCTCAATTGTACAAATGACTTATTTTTTTAATGTGTTGTTAACGTTTGATCGTTTTATCTTTTTAAATATGATTGCTAAATAATTAACATTTGATCACTATATTGCCAATTTTAGTTCTAATCAATTCAACATGTGAAGTTTAGTTTCTAATCATTTTAGTCCAACAGGATCCTCTCCGGATCCTTTTCGTGAAAATCATGGAATTCATAAATTGTGTTCGTTCATCGCACATCGTGCGATCAATTTTTTTCATGTACTGTTTGTATTTAATTTTAAATAAAAGTATTTAAAATGATTTCTGATTGTACGATGAATGAATATAACTCATAGATATCTGGAATCCTCAAGATCCGGATTCCATTTTAGTCACTTTCTAAAAAAAAAGAAGCTATTTATGTCAATCAATTTTTAGGTTTGAAATTGAGTAGATTATTTCTACAATATTATTAAGAGACAAATATCTCCGCAATAGTAGAGAAAAAAAAAAGATAGAATAAGTGAGCGTGGATCAAAGTGGATTAAAGATTTCAAAAAAATCAACTTACTGGAATCCCATAGTTCGTATATCCAAAAAAGAAATGATTGGATTTAACCTCTGATAATAGGTCATTATTCATACCAATATGAATTTATTTGATCCTATTTATTCAAAGAAAAGTGTGAGTGGCTGTGCTTCAGCCAAAACTCACGGATTGGGCTGAGAGAGATATGGGAAGATTTGTGGAGGGATTTCAGGGATTTGCATAGAGAGCGATATGAGACAGAGAGAAGGATTTCAGCGATTTGCCAATCCTTGTGAAGATTTGCAGAGTGAAAGCTCTGCAAATTAGTCTTCTTTCTTTTTAAACCCCACGCCGTTTTATTTCGTCTTCGTTCTGGAGCCCTCCTATACGCTCTTGTCCGCATGAAATTTCCCTTTATTTTTCTGAAATTGATTGATTAATTTGTTGCGTTAGTTTCTTTGATTTCGTTATCTCCTCTCTCTGCAACTCGGTTCCTCCGTCTTCCTGTCTCTCTCGATCTTGATGAGAGATTGAATTGGATTTGGGGGTTTTGATTCGTTGAGAGAGTCGGAGTATACAGGGAGAGATGAAGGTGTGTCGTTTGCAGAAATGGAGTTTAGAGGGAGAGAGAAACGGGAGAGCAGGGGGTGGAAGTGAAAAATGGGCTCTTCAGCGGAATATCTTAGTTTTAAATTTCGTAAATGACGAATTAGATACTAAATTAAATTGTTCATTATATGCCACAGCAGAACTGTGTAAAATAGATCATTGAATAAAAAATTAAAATTAAAAAAGCAAAAAATTGACAACTGTTTTCTTGTTTTCAAAAACTAGCGGAAGACTAAAAACTAAGGGTGCGTTTGTTGCACCGGACTATCTTAGACTGGACTAGTTTCAGAGACTAAGCTGTACTGGCTTAGACTAGACTAAGCTGGACTAGCTTAGTGAAGCGTTTGGTGCAGTGTCGGACTAACAAGCAGGATAATTAACAAACTCTAATATTATATTATTTAATCCATAATTATTAATATTTTATTTTTATCCTTTTTTTTTTTATCCCTCTAATCCTTCTTTACCCCCATTCTCTCCCTCTTTTTCTCTATCTTTTTCTCCCTTGTCTGTTCCAATCTATTTTTCAATTTGGTATTTTATATGAAAATTGGTTGTGAAAAGCATCTAGTCCAATGGCTTTCGAATGTGAGTGGTCGAGGAGTAAGGCGAGGAGGAGAAAGGGAACAGTCTTAGCTAGTCCCATGGTTTTTGAGGGGTCTCACTAAGACCAGCTAGTCCCTGATTTAGTCTAGGCTAGTGAGACTTAGTCTCATTAAACCTAGTCCCTATCAAGAACAAACATGGGACTGGACTAACCCTTAGTCCAGTCCAGTACCCTTTAGTGAGGGCAAACAAACGCCCCCTAAAGGATTATCAAATCGCTCCAAAAATAAAATAAATCCCGGAGAAAAATAGTGAAATTACCAACTTGCCCTGTTCGATGAGAACTGGGTTGTCGCACAGAGCGCGGTAAATCACCTTCTTGGTTTTGGAAGCGGAGGAGGGAGACACATGCGGCGGCTGTTCGGACATGGAGGGTGACGAGGAGGACAGGATAGTTTCGATATCGGGGGGAAGGAACCTGCCCCAGACGGCGTCGGAATCCCCTGCCGACCTGAAACTCCTCGAAACCGACGACATGGTGGCCGCGTCTCGAGGCGTGGTCAGGGAGATTACGGTGGCTATGCAGCCTTCCGGCAAGGCCTGCAGATCCATGTGTTTTCTTCTGGTTCTTGCAATTTGTTTTGACATGTTTTCTGATAGCGATGTGCTGGTTGTTTATATATAGAGGAAAGCTTAGCCCTTAATAATTATCGGTGAGGAAAGCTTAGCCATTAATTAATAGTAGTCGGTGCGAATATAGGTTGGTGAGACTGAGTAGATAAGATTGTTGTGTTTGACTAATACATTTGTGAGTAATTATGAGTCACGTGTTGACAACAATTGAAGACCATCTGAATGCTAAAGGGGCAGCAGTTATATTTGGCAATTTCTTTCATGACTTATTATTACGACACATAAATGGACAAATTTAGAGTCAATACGGTAATTAATCGATCGTTATCGGGTTACACAATAAGAATCCGTTAATAACGAGTTTTTAACAATTTTAAACAAAAGTGACACACGAATAACCTATATGGAGGGGAGCATGTACATTTAAGGCATATCACCCCCTCCCCATTGGTCAATGGTTATCATCTTACGTACCTCCTCTGTTATCTGCACTCCTTGTAGTTCTGGGGAACTCTTCCACTCACATGAGTTAATCTTCAACTTAGGGCATTCGTATATCTTTACAGTTTTCAAGGATGGGAATTTGACAATGCAATTTCCAGAGAAGAAGTCTTGCATACTTGGTAGACAGAAAAGTTCCAAACTTTGCAACTGGCTAAAACAAATCTCACCATCATTTCCTGCATCATCTCCATCTGATGTCGTTGCCCCTATTTCTGTCATTCTTTCACAATCCCCAACCTTCATTTCTCTTAGCCGCTTTAAAGTTTTGGCTATCGTATATGTTGCTAAATATTTCAAGCTGTGACAACCAACTACTTCCAAAGTTGTTAAATTCTTGAAGGGAATAGCAGATGACCCTAGATCCTTCAATGCATAACAATACTCCACTTGTACAAGTTCCAAGTTTGGAAAAACTGGGCCTGCTCCTGGGACATTCTCGTTGCGTAGATGCATCAACTTCTCCATTTTGTAAAGCTTCAAAACACTTAAACGTGGGAATGTCGCATCAGGATGTGCACTATTCTCAAATAACGAAACTTTTTGGCCCCACATAAACGTCAACGATTTTAGATTCCTAAACAACTGTGATGTGGGTGGACTGCACCATGTCTCCATGTCTCCGTCCAAGGTCATGCTTTCCAAGTTGGGGAATGATACATCCTGAAATATTACCAACGCAAGAATGATAAAAGGGCGACAAAAATAATGACACGAGGAGATATTTTTCTATGAAGTAGCTTGAAAAGCTAACTTTCGTTAAAGAAAATTGTGTAATGTATTTTTACCTTTTCAATTAAGAAGAGAGAGTGTTTAATTGGAGTGTAAAGACAGCCAAACTCATGCTTCTGGAAACTTGAAATTTCAGTGGCAAAATTATCCAATTTACCACATTTCTTCACCTTCACTTCTTCGAGTAGCGGCCATTCTGAAGCATGCATTCCTGGATAGAAGCTCTTAAGTTGGGTTAGACTTTCAAATGCAATATTTGTTGCTTTTGGAAACACAAACTTAGACATCATTTCTAGTCCCTCTTCCTTGGAAACGATTTCCTCCATTCCATCACAATTAGTCACAAACAGTCTTCCTAGTTGCTGAAGACCTGTAGCCACTGAGCATGGAAAAACATATTTCAATTTCTCACACCCATTTATCTCTACAACATATAGATTTTCACAATGAAAATTTTTCAACTGAGTCGTAGACGTGCCAGGTATTTCTTCCATCTCAAAAACCACCTCTAAACTACTGCACAAAATTATCGATAAATTTTCCAAAGCATTCAATCTCCCCGCAATACTAGGTGTAAAGATGCTTATTAGACTATCGCACTTCCAAACTCGAACATCTCTAAGTTTGTAGAAAGAGTCTGGATCAAGTTGGTTGTGCCATATTGTAGTCACAATAGATAGCCCATAGATGTACAGTTTCTCCAACTTTGGAAAGCCAACCTGTATTCGAATTATGAAATTGTTAAATTCTTTTTTCGTCGAACTGAATATATTAGACAAAAGAATAATGATCGGTAAAAGAGAAACAATAGTATAACACTTTTACCTTGTCGTCAAAAAGAAAGTATACTTCTTCGGTCTCAAGTTTAGGATCAAACACAAACCCCTTCAGTTCTTCACAATACTCAAGTTTCAAACTCTCCAAAGACGAAAACTGGACATTACAGCTTTCTGAGCAGAATCTAGAGAGTTTTGGAAGACTTCTTAGCTGCAGATGTTGTAGTTTACAAAACATGACATCTGTTTTTTCTTCACCATTTTCTTTTGTGGACACTATCTCTTCCATTGATTCACATTCGGTTATGTCAAGTTTTTGAAGTTGTACAATATTTCTAGCCATGGAAGTCGATAACACAAAAGTTAAACGATCACAATGACGCACCACCAAGCTTGTTAAGTTGGGCAACACAACCTGCAGTATTTGTACATTCCATTTTTAAGAGAAGAGATTTCACATTAATTGTTATTATCTAGTCAAATGGTATCTTTAGATAAAAAAAATTTATACCAATAGATATTTCTTGATAAGCACTAGATAAAACGAATCACTTCAAATGATCAAATATATATAAATTTAGCCACACAAAATCTAGGAGTTCTATTGTGGTTGTTTCTTTTTTCCTTGTAAATTATATCGCTCAAATAAATAAAAAAGAACAAGTACTAATGGCATAAATGGGAAAGAATTATGAAATTGTTAAATTCTTTTTTCGTCGAACTGAATATATTAGACAAAAGAATAATGATCGGTAAAAGAGAAACAATAGTATAACACTTTTACCTTGTCGTCAAAAAGAAAGTATACTTCTTCGGTCTCAAGTTTAGGATCAAACACAAACCCCTTCAGTTCTTCACAATACTCAAGTTTCAAACTCTCCAAAGACGAAAACTGGACATTACAGCTTTCTGAGCAGAATCTAGAGAGTTTTGGAAGACTTCTTAGCTGCAGATGTTGTAGTTTACAAAACATGACATCTGTTTTTTCTTCACCATTTTCTTTTGTGGACACTATCTCTTCCATTGATTCACATTCGGTTATGTCAAGTTTTTGAAGTTGTACAATATTTCTAGCCATGGAAGTCGATAACACAAAAGTTAAACGATCACAATGACGCACCACCAAGCTTGTTAAGTTGGGCAACACAACCTGCAGTATTTGTACATTCCATTTTTAAGAGAAGAGATTTCACATTAATTGTTATTATCTAGTCAAATGGTATCTTTAGATAAAAAAAATTTATACCAATAGATATTTCTTGATAAGCACTAGATAAAACGAATCACTTCAAATGATCAAATATATATAAATTTAGCCACACAAAATCTAGGAGTTCTATTGTGGTTGTTTCTTTTTTCCTTGTAAATTATATCGCTCAAATAAATAAAAAAGAACAAGTACTAATGGCATAAATGGGAAAGAATTATGAAATTGTTAAATTCTTTTTTCGTCGAACTGAATATATTAGACATAAGAATAATGATCAGTAAAAGAGAAACAATAGTATTAACACTTTTACCTTGTCGTCAAAAACAAAGTATACTTCTTCGGTCTCAAGTTTAGGATCAAACACAAATCCCTTCAGTTCTTCACAATTCTCAAGTTTCAAACTCTCCAAAGACGAAAACTGGACATTACAGCTTTCTGAGCAGAATCTAGAGAGTTTTGGAAGATTTTTCAGCTTCAGATACTGTAGCTTGCAAAGCATGACATCTGTTTTTTCTTCACCATTTTCTTTTGTTGACACTATCTCTTCCATTGATTCACATTCGGTTATCTTAAGTTTTTGAAGTTGTACAAGATTTCTAGCCATGGAAGTCGATAACACAAAAGTTAAACGATCACAATGACGCACCACCAAGCTTGTTAAGTTGGGCAACACAACCTGCAGTATTTGTACATTCCATTTTTAAGAGACGATAATTCACATTAATTGTTATTATCTAGTCAAATGGTATCTTTAGATTAAAAAAAAAAATTATACCAATAGATATTTCTTGATATGTACTAGATAAACTGAACCACTTCAAATGATCAAATATATATAAATAGAGCCACACAAAATCTAGGAGGTCTATGGTGGTTGTTTCATTTTCCTTTGTAAATCATATCCCTCAAATAATAAAAAATCTTCAATATTGATATGCGTAAAAGGGAAAGAATGGCACCAGTGGCATACCTCTTCAGTAATGATACGTGTAAATTGGGCATTGTTTTTGACATGGAGATACTTGAGTTGTTGAAAATCTTCACTACCTGAGTGGTGCACAACATTATCAGCTCCCTCCGACCCGTCCAAATACAAATGTTCACATGATCTCTTCAACAACATTTCTAGACCATGGTCCAATTCACAGCCAGTTGGGAGCTTGAGCTTCAATGTGTTGAGGGTTTCATCCACACCGTTCCATTCCCACGAAGAAGTGCCGATTAATATTTGGTATCTTTTTAACTTGTCAGTGAACAAGTCCGTCGGAATACTGCCAGCATCTGGAACATGTATGCTTAATGCAGCTAAATGAGGCAAGTCCTTCAGTTCTGAAACGCTAGCATTACTTCTTTCTCCGGTTACTCCTTCGGGCACCCATCCGTTGAAGCTGTTTTTCATTCTCAAGTCTTCTAGACTTGTCAAACGTGATATAACATTAGGTGAAATCACTTCGAGTTCAGAGCAGCCGCTTAAATCCAGCAGTCGAAGACGAGTCAATTTCCCTATTTCTTCAGGCAACTCTTTAAACTTGGAATACATAAAGCTGAGAATTTCTAGTTGCGATAGCTGTCCGACTAGAGCTACGTCTCCCAACACGCACCCATCCAAACACAATGTCCGAAGGTTTTGTAGGAGATGAAGAGATGGAGGCAGCGACGAAATACGCGCTCCGGTTAAATCCATAACTTTAAGCTCTTTCATCTCCTCAAAGAAGTTACCTGGGATTTCAAGCAAGTCACCGTAAACGTGTAAATAAAAAAGCTCCAGTTGTTGGCATTTCAAAACTTGAGGAAGCCTAGGGATGTTTTTGCAAGACAAAGAGATCCTTGTGCAATTTTCCAAGAAATCCTTATTGTTTGGCCATTCCTTCAAGTCATCTTCTTTTGCTTTTAGTAAGGCACGGTGGCCTTTGGATGCAATCGAGATGGCAACATCACGTAACAAATCATGCATTGTGATTGATTTATTGTCCTCGGAGTCGAGTAACAGACAAAAATCTTTCAGCTCTTCAATCCCCCTGTGCAATGCATATTGTGCGACCTCCACTGAATCGATGTTCTTAAACAAACCCAAACCAATTGTATATTTCAACAAGTCTGTCAGAACAGCATTTCCAAAATGATTTACCAAAATTCCACAGATCAAGAATAGTGGCTTCAGCTTTTGATCATCCAATTGATTGTAACTCCACTCTAAAGCCGAGTATGCTTCTTGTTCGGCTGAGTCTTCACTGTCAAACATTTTTAGGCATCTCAAGGCATCCTTCCAGACTGGTAAAGTACTTCTATTTCTTAAAGAGCTTGCTACCGTGACAACCAGAACTGGCAAACCTCCGCATTTTTTGGCTACTTCGGTTGCCACAGCTCGTATGTCGGGATTTTTAACAACATCACCTGCCTTCTTCTCAAATAAACGCCAAGCTTCTTCCTCGTTTAAAACTTGAAGCGCAAAGTTTTTTTGCCAACGCTTCTCTGAGGATAGCAGTTTTCGAGTTCTGGATGTCAAAAGTATTCTACAATTCGGCAGACAAGGAAGTCCTACCGCCTCCAAGTCAATGCTTTCCCAAATGTTGTCTAAAATTACAAGAACTTTCTTGTCTTTTACCCTGTCACATAGACGAGGTGCTCTTACTGACATAGTTTCGCTTTCTTCAACTTTCATACCCAACTTTCTGGCAATTTCTTTTTGAATTCCTTCAAGGTCCGGCTTTTGCCCACTTCTAACCATAACCGCATCAGCAAATAACTGTTCTTTTACAGCTTGCCTAAGGACTTCTTCAACCAGTGTGGTCTTCCCCACGCCGCCAATACCATACACCAAAATCAGGTTGGTATTAGGAATTCTCAGTTCATCCATGATTTCCTTTACAGTTGAAGTCCTCGAATCAAATGCCTCATACTGTTTGTGAGAAACCGTGGATACCTCTTGTGGGCGGACATTGTACGAAATGACAGCGAAATCTCTTTTTGTGTAGAGCTCAACAACCGCCTGCTGCAACTTTGTTGATCTCCTGCCTAGCTTGTAACGGAGCACCGGGTTTGGACAAACCCCACGGAGACAGCTCATCTTTGCTTGCGTATCAGGCTTCCATAACTCGTTCGCCTTCTCCGTGATCTCAACCACGCTTTTCAGCCAGTTCTGGACGTCAGTGTGAATTTTTTCACCTTTTTCTACAGCTCCAACAACCTCGAGCCGTAGCCGCTCTCTAGCGGCACTTAAGTTGTTCACTTCAGTCTGTAGATTCTCAAGGTTGCTTTTGCAGTGAGTTAGGTAACCCACTTGGCGTATAGCTGGTTCAACTGCATACTCGGCAACTTTTCCGACGATTTGAATAACGATCTCCATGCCTGCTCATGAATACAAATTAAATTAGAAAAAAAGGAGCTCAAGAAATACCTTACTTTTCTAATTGACTTATGAGTTTATGATCTTTCAACAACTTATAAATAAACACAGTCAAAGTGTATTATGAAAAACGGAAAATTCTATTCCACTACTTGAAAAAGATTACTTTTTAAATAAAAATAAAACCTTGTCTAAAATTAGAAACTAACTAGTTTCTTCGCATTTAATTGTAATTTTTGAATATTAATTACGTTTTAATAAAGTGGGGCCCACTAACACATTTGATTCTCATATCTATTAGAAAGATTATACAAATAATGGTAAAATTATGTGGTAAGAGCAGCATTTTTGTTTTCAAAAAGTTCAAAGCAATGGTTGAACTACAACGTGGACTAAAAATAAAAAAGCTTAGAAGTGGTAGAGGTGGGGAGAATACCTCAATCGAGTTAAAGGAGTTATGTGAGGATATAGGACTGCAGAAACAATTAACTGTTGCTTACTCATCACAGCAGAATGGTATTACAACGAGGAAAAATTAGACGGTGATTGAAATGGCAAAATCCATGTTGCTTGAAAAGAAGCTGCCACATTCATTTTGGAGTGAGGCAGTTAAAACTACAGTCTATCTTTTCAACAGATGTCCAATAAAGACAATTGATAAAATGAATCCTTTTGAAGCATTTAGTGGCAGGAAACTTGGTGTGAAGCATCCAAGGGTGTTCTATTTGTTATGCACAGAAGCCAACACAATTGAGACACAAACTTGAAGACAATACGACCAAATGCATCTATGTGGGATATAGGAGTTAAGAGAAAGGGTATAGATTTTTCAATCTTGAAACTTACAAGCTGATTATTTTGAGGGATGTCATATTTAATAAAGAAGCTGTAAGGAATTGGGATAAAAAGATTGAAGATATCATCTTAGTACCACTTACACTTGATGAAGTGGAATGTGAAACACAAACTGAGTGAAATTGTGTTTGAAATTTAGTCTCCCCAACGTTTAAGTTCAACACCAGAGGACCTAGAAGTGCAAGACTCTCTCATAGGATCAACTTCATTAAGAATCAGGAGGTTGAGTGATGAGGAGGTTGAGTGGGATTTATGCAACCTGCAACTATCGTATAATGGAACTTGAAAGCTTTGAAGAAGATGAGAATGACCAATCTTGGCAGAAGGCAATGAGTGATGGAATTGTATGATTGAGAAAAACTCAACTTGGGAACTTGTGAATAGACCAAGGGACAAACTAGTGATAGGTGTGAAATGTGTCTATAAGACCGAACTGAATCTAGATAGCTTCGTACAAAAGAACAAGGCAAGACTAGTTGCTAAGGGTTATTTCCAACAACCTGGAGTGAATTTCAATGAAACCTTTGCTCTAATGGCAAGGTTGGACACTAGTAGGACTTTAATTGCTTTGGCCACACATAGAGGTTGGAAATTGTATCTGTTGGATATAAATTCAGCTTTTCTCAATAGCATACTTGAATAAGGTTTTGTGATTCCAAATAAAGATGAGAAGGTGTTCAAATTAAGGCAGGCACTGTATGGACTGAAGTAAGCACCAAGGTCTTGGTACAGTGAAATTGACTACTACTTCAGCAAGAGAGGTTTCGGCAAAAGTTCAAGTGAGGCAACAATTTATACAAAGACGAGAAAAGGCTAAAAAAGGCTAATTGTGTTTATCTATGTTGATGATGCGGTGTTCACTGGAAGCAATGAAGCTATGATTTCTGAACTCATGGAGGATATGATGAAGCATTATGAAATGACTAATTTGGAATTTCTTCATCACTTTTTGGAAAATTGGAGTGATTCCGGAATCCAGTGGTATTTTCATACATCAGCAAAAATATGCATAGACCTTACTTGAGAAATTTGGATGGATATGATGCAAGTCAATTGCTACCCCATTGATTACAAATGAAAAAGTGTAAAAATGATGGAACTGAAGCTGCCGATGAGAATTTGTACAAGAAAATTGTTGGCACTCTACTCTATTTGACAGCGACAAGACTTGATATCATGTTTGTAGCAAATCTGCTATCAAGATTTATGCATAGTATAACAAGCATTCACATAGAAACTGCAAAAAGGGTCCTCAGATACATCTCATGATCCTTTGAATTTGGACTCAAGTATATAAAGAGAAAATGCAGATCTAACTGGCTTTTGTAATAGTGACTGGGGTGGAAGTGAGGATGATGTGAGAAGTACCTCAGGCTATGCCTTTACATTTGGATATGGGATATTTTCTTGGGCTTTAGTCAAGCAACAAAGTTTTGCACTGTCAACTGCAGAAGTTGAGTACGCGAGTATTGCTGAGGCAACATTTCGAGCTATATGGCTAAGATTTGTTTTGAAGGATTTTCGGGAAATGCAATTGGATGCCACATCGTTCATGTGTGACAACAACTCTGCAATAACCAAGACTAAAAACCATGTGTTCCATCAGAAGACTAAACACATTAAAAGAAAATTTCATTTCATCGTAGAGGCATTGCTGGAAAACACAATTGAGTTGTTGTATTGCAAGTCTGAAGAGCAGACTGCAGATATTTTCAACAAAATTCTGCCTAAATACAAATTTGTTTATCTAAGAGGATTGCTTGGAGTCAAAGCATAATCCGTTTAGAAGGGAATGTTGGAGCGAAATGAGATTTAGTTTTGATCCTACAACTTGGAACACGAGAAATTTGTTTGTGTTTGTTTGCTTGAATTCCATAAGGCTAGTGTTATGTAGTTGCTAGTGTTACTTTGTTGTTAGTGAACTAGATGTGGACTTGGTTTCATTAGACAAGTGTATGCACCAAATTAGTTTTTTAGATTGAAGGGCTAAGAGTAATTGTCTTTGTTTGGTAGTGACGGAGAAGAGATAACAATGTATGAAGGATGCTGAGCTACTACTATTAGCTCAAGCATTTCATCTCTAGAATTCTCTGATTTGTTCTTCATTCTTTTTCAAGATTGGTATGTACGATAAATAATCAATACACTGACTGAAAAGTACAAGCTTGCATGTCACCAGATTTAGAAGCAAACCAAATTCCATAAATGAGATCCAAGATTCCAATTCAAATCAAATATGGTTATAATTAAAGAACGTACACTTAGCTCTGTTGGTTATGGATGAAATGAGTTGCTCTTCAATATATACGTTCCTTGGAGCACCAATACAAATCGGTCGTTCTGTAAATTGAGAATAAGCTAATGAAGTAAGATGAGAGAGTACGTAATAATTTCCTTTTTTCTTGCAAAGTTCTTCTGGATACAATTGCAATTTGCTAACTAAAAGCAAAAACAAATAAGAAATCTAAAAGCACTAAGTTTTATATTCTTCTTCTAATTTAACAACATGTGTACCCTAGAGCTAAATGAAGTGGTTATCAAATGGGCCCTAAACCACATGTAAAATTGTGTTCTCCACTTAGGTCAACTAAAAAAAGATGCAGCTCACCAAAGATTAAAAATTATAAGAGAGATCATGTTTCGAAGATAAAAAAAGTACTCCAAAACAGGCAAAAAAATTTTGCTTCACGCTAATAGCTTTTGTCCAATATTTGTTGATTGTTAAGGAAGCATCCTAGGCAAGGAAAGTAAAATATTGAAACACATGAAGTAAATTTATATGACAATAGAATTATACTACAAAGAAAAAAAGGATAAGAGTATGGTTACCTAGTTTTGTTGTTGTTGTTGCGTGGATTGGAGTCTGGTTTTGTACCAATTGGAAAGGACCTTTTTTTTCTTCAGCAATTCAGCAGGACTTTACTACCAACATTCTTAGCTATATAGTGAATGTTGTATGAGGTATCGTTATTATCTACAAACATGGAATTTGAAAAGATATAACTGTTAATTCAAGCAACTTCTGCCTATATACAATAAAAAAAACAAATCACAATTTCAACTTGCTTTCTCGTCAGAATGTATAAGATGATCTAAATTTAAAAAAATCACCCAAAAAAAGATTAAAAATTTGATATTTATAAATCTCAAAATCACAAAACTCTCAAATTTAAACAAAACAAACTTGTATACAGTTGTTAAACAAAACAAACTCCACATATGTGTGTTTTTCATGTTATAAACTCGAGTAGAATAGACTTACATACAGTTGTTATAAAACGACACTTGTACCAAAATTTACTCACATTCTTAGTTGTTAGTTAATGATTTGATAAAAATTGGCGACTCATATAATGTATTGATACATTTTTACTTTTTTTAATCAATTTTTACATGCAATTAATAATATGGGTTGTATATTTGTACTCGTTCTTTCCTAAATTTCTATTCTTAGATTTTTATTTATTATTACTTCATTAGAAAACAATTTTTTTTTAAAGGCGGAGAGTGCAGTAAATTACATACTCACTGGGCTAGGAAAACTAAAATCAAATAAGTTACTCAATGCACCAACAAATAAAGCTAATTATCCATGAGTTCCCAAAGAAAAAAAAAAAGCCTAAAAACTGTAATAATGCTGAAAGGCATATCTAATGAAAGGAATGATGATTTTTTTTTTTATATTTTTTTTATAGAAATATCTTCAATTTTTATACTATTATATACTTGTGTCCCAAATGACATAGGAATTACAAAAAGAATAGAAAGAAGGAGAAAATGTGAAATTCCCAGATTAACAAATGTCCTGATATGCTGAAGTATAAAGAACTCTAGTAATCACCTTGCTTATGGTAAAAAATAGTTTAAATAATTTTTTGTTGGAAAATAGCATTAGCATGCCAACTGTCATCGACTTGAGCACTATGGACAGAATAATTTACTTCAGTGTTGCTGAATTTGCATACATTTGAAGCACATCGCAAATTGTTGTTCTGTGTCACTACCAATAGAATTGTGAATAGCTGGTAGCAAAAAAAAAAAAAAAAAACAAGTAATTTGTTATCAAGCATGCAGACAATATATTTCACACTTATGAAAACAATTATTTCAATCAAATACAAATTAAAGCAGATTAAATATCTACCTTATTTCAATATATGAAGAGGAAATTAATGCAGGATGGTTGTGCAATTGCTGTTCTTCTTTGCTAGTTTATCTAGACAATGGAGACCTATGTTTTCCCGCTTGCTTTCTACAATGCAAGATTCTTTGCTCATATTACCAAAAAGATTTGCCTTGATGCTGCTGTTTGCTCTCCTTGGACGAAAGGAATAGCGAGTTTGAGAGGTGAATCTATAGTGGCAGTGTCGGCAAGCAACTATTTTTTATAGAACCTAAACCTTGTTTTCGGAATCCCATATAAACAAACATGATGGCTTACGAATCAATCCTCCACAACAGAAGCAAGCATATACGTCACAGTGAAGCGGTATTTGTCATTCATGCCGCTGTTCTCTTAGGTCAATATTTTTTTTTATTTTTGGAAAAATTTATATTCAGTCTCTAGTTACTAATGTTCTTTAATTGAGACTTTATTAACTTTCTAGTTTTGATTAAAGCCTCTGGCGTTAGTTTGCGTTTTGATTCACCAAACAAAATTTGCTAAGAAGTTATGGCCCACTTATCAATCCGTAATCAGAGTATGAGAAATTGAATTGAGAATGAATTGAATTGAAAATGAAATGGAATGTGATGGATTCAAAATTAAATTCATGTTGGAGCCGTTTACTAAAGTATTTGGAATCAAAATAAAAATGATGTTGATTACATAAAAATTGTTTACTAACTCACATGAATAGGAATTGAAACCTATTTGATTACTAAATTGCTCTTGTTGTAAATAATATTTTCATCGCTAGTTAATGGTTAATTTTGATAACCACGTATGCGCATAAAATCCAATTAGCCACGTGAAAACAGAACTATTAGCAAAATAAATAATTAACAAATTTATTAAAAATATAAAATAACAAAAAAAAACCCCCAAAAAATAAAAAGCTGCGGTGCCATCTTCTCCCTTACATCCCCAAACCCAGCTCCGCGCTGGGCATCGAACAGGGCGGCGGAAGCATCGGAGGCGCCGGATAACAGGTCCCGGCCCTCCGTCAAATCGAGCTGGAGAGAGTTGACGGAGCCGTGATGAGGGGAGATGACGTCTTTGTGATTGGAGAGTTGGAGCGTTTGGATCCGGGTCGACTTGATTCGATTCGAGAACAAATTTGGGCGGAGCTTGCCCGCTTCCCTGTCTCTGATTTCCCGCCACATTTTCGGAGCATCTTCTTGTTGTTGTACCAAATGCAAAAGCGAAGCAGAGGTTCACAACGCAACGGTGTTGTATCGCAGTGATTTCTCTCACACTCTGAAGTATGAATTCTCAAACCGAAATCGGTTTTGTTGTTACTGAATCTGTTTTCTATTCTTCCATTTTCGCTTTGAATGTCGTCTTGGTTGACTCGGACAGGTTATTGAGTTAGAGGCACAGTCTTTTACGGGTCGTTCACTTTCCGCACCGCATGCTCGCCTTGGATCCAAGTTAGGTGCACAATCCTGTAGACCACCTTTGAGTGGGTTCGACTCGTAGGTGACCCGCGATTATTCGCACAGTCTTCACGTGATTGTAGCACTAGAGCATTCTTATATTGATACAGTGATGTGATGATGACCTCATGAGGATATTGATGTATGTGCAGAATATATATATGATGAGATTGAGATGTTATGAGCTATATGTACAGCCGAGGGCTGAGTTGATATCTAGTAGCTATATGGTTATTGAAATGCATCGCATGACATAAATTATGAGATTCAGAATGATATTGAAACGCATTGCATGGCATATTATGAGATACATTTGATAAGAAGTAATGCTGAGAATGTTTGAGATATATATATATATGTATATGTTATTTTTTGGGAATTTATATAGGTTTTACGGTGAGGGGTTATACTTTTGAGAAAAAAAGGATTTTGAAAAGATTTGTTTTGCTGACCCACTCAATTTTATTTTTCGCCCCTCCAAGTTCTAGATAGCTAAAGTATCCGTGGTGGCTAGCGAGGACTTTTCGGCACTTCTGACAGACTCATTATTATGTAGGACACTCGTTGGTGTTATTTGAATTTAATTATTCATGTTTGATTGCACTTTGACTTAGTACACTCTGGTTCTGTATAAGTACTATTTTATCACTCTAGCACTATCTCTTTTAGGTAGCTAGTGATTTGGTTTTAATTAGTTCGTACTCTATTAATGATTCTTGCTTCCGCACTGTGCACTTGGCTACGTCACATTCACGTGACGACCAGCACACCTCACTTTCGGGTCAGGGTGTGTCAAGAATTATGGTGGTCATGTGATTATATATATGTTTACAAAGAAGTGGTGAACATATGAAGGCATGAGGTATGTAATCCATTCAAAGTATATGGCTCAATTGATAAGCATGAATTTTCAAACATGTATTATTGTTTGTGGTTTTTTTCCTATGCCTAAAGAATTTAAACAGTGCTTTGATTAGGAAATTTTTATGTGTCATAAGGGGAGAACAAAAGAAACTTTGGTTGTTCCTTTTATTTAATTTGGTATTTACAAAGCTAATGCATGATCATAATGCTATGGTTAGTATTCTTGTACTACAGAAAGAAATATATAAAAGGAAAGGAAAGGAACTTGTTTGATATATATTTGACCGATTTAGCTTTTAAATTAAAGAAATGTATTGTTCTTTCCCATTACATAAAGTATTTCTATTAAGTAATTGACATTCTTGTGGTGGAATAAAACTTGTTCTATATGTGATTAATCTATTTCAAGTATGCTGTCAGGTTTCTTGAGATTAATTTAATGCCAAGGGGAGTCACGAAGGAATTAGTGCCATTTGTTGGGCAAAGTTGATAAATGTCTTTTCAACTAAAGCAAGCCGCAACGGCTTAGTTGATGATGGGACAGACCATCTATGGGCTTTTTATATTTTTAAAAGTTTGGTGTGTGTGTGTGTGTGTATATATATATATATTATGCATATATATTACATATACACACATATATAAATCTTATATAAATTATAAATTATTTAGATAATATTTTGTTTTTTTTCCTAGGCAAGCATATTATATATGTACAAAAAACATTCACATGTATATGTTCTTTTATAAGAAATAACATATTAATCAATAATTATTTACATTTAATATAATAAATTTAATTAATTCATAAATATTTAAGAAATTTACCTAAATCCGCCTAGGCCGCCTAGGCGCCCGCCTAAACCCCGCCTAGGCGCTAGCCCACCGCCCGACTAGCGCCTAACGTTTTTTAGAACCTTGGTTAATTCAAGTTCCAACCATTTTATTCTTCCATCACACTCATCTTTATTTCAACCCACCACTAATCTTCTCGTACAATTTCCCCCAAAGAGCCATCTCTACCATCTTTCTTGAACCTTCCATTCTCGTTATTTTCTACAACCGGCCGGGCCCCTCATCATCTCTCTCTCTCTCTCTCTCTCTCTCTCTCTCATTGTTTCGTGCTTTCTTTTTATCTTTTGAGTTTTTTTTAAGAGTTTTAACGAAAAGTCGATGATATTATTTATTTTAATAAAAAATTATATTTTTATACTAAAAAGTCAATCATAATATTATTTACTTTATCTTTTATTTTGTCATGTTAAGACTCAAAGTTTTCAAGCTTTTTTTTATCACTTTTGACAAAAAAATAGGTGAAATTCATCTCTGTCGCTCACAATTCGCAAAAAAAATTCTAAACCTCAAACCCTCTTATCAAAGAAGAGAATTCCCACACAATCGAAGTTTGAAACCAACAAATCAATTTCAAGTGTTAAGCTGCTAGGGTCTGGGTCTTCGAATTCCGACGAACTGTTTCCATACGAACCGCGGTGCACCATGCCGTGCCGTGCCGTCGAACACAATCCCCTTTGCTCTATCTCCGGCGTTCAAGCCATTAAGGTAAGCAATTTCTAAATTAGGGAGTTACATCGGGCTTGGATTTACAATTTGGGGATATGGGCATTAATTTTATATTTTAGGGTTTAATTTTGGAGAAATTAGTAGGCTATGCCGGGGATTAATTTGATTGCGTCAGAATTTGAGTTTTGGGATTGTTGATATGTGGTTGTTTTGTTATTGTATTATTGGGTTGGTTTTGCAGTGATCCGTGGATTCTTGTAATATCTGAAATTGATTAGATCAGCCATTTTCAGCTCTCTCGATTCGTTTTGGGTTTTCAAAACTTGTTTGTATGTATGTATGTACGCATAGTAAAATCCAAACAGCCTAACTCTAGTTATTTAAAACTAACTCAATTTTTTGGTTGCGAGAATCTATTGCTAACTGAAATAATCAGCAAAAGTAATGAAAATGTTACGTGTGAGCAATCAAAGCAACCAACATATGATATAAACTATTAGCCTATCGGAATTGTAGCTACATATCTCCATGATACAAACATGTGAGTGCCATTGAAATTTATGGTTGATAGCTGGTGGGGAATAGTAGAGGGACATGCTCCTCAGGGAGTATAATTGGAATGGATGCAAGAGGCTCTTTCAGATGGTGCGCGAGCTTGAGCTGAAGCTACAGGCCCATGTTTTAACAATATCTTTTTTCATATAATTTCCTCAGTTTCTCTATTAACTGCTGGAGTTTCTTAGCGTGCCGCGCGCACACCAGTTGATCTAATCAATCTGATTTCTTCTATCATCTTGCACTCAGATTTCTTCTATCATCTTGCACAAAAGTAATGAAAATGTTACGCATGGTAAAGTCCAAACAGCCTAACACCGGTTGATCTATTCAATCTAATTTCATCTATCATCTCACACTCAGATATCTCTATATTTATCTATTACCTCTAATTTATAACTTTAAAATGTTTGACTGTTTTCCCGCTTTGATCAGTATGAACAAAATTCTTGAGCGGAACCATCAAAGTTGCTATTCCTCACAAGACAATGTTGCTGAGAACGAAACACAGGTGATATTTCATAATTACCGAGCCTCATCAAAATTCTATTTGCATTTTTGTGTTTGTATGTGCTGGTGGTGGTATGAGCGTCTACTGACTGTTATACTTGATGGTATATATCCTCTAAGCATGTATGTTGGTTGGAGTCAAATGCAAAATCATAGAATCAGAATTTAAGGCAACATATATGCATTTCATTTGAAGTTTCGTTCCATAGAATTTGCTTCACCAGTGCTCTTACTGACATAGTTTCGCTTTCTTTAACTTCCATACCCAACTTTATGGCAATTTCTTTTTGAATTCCTTCAAGGTCCGGATTTTGCACACTTCTTACCATAACCGCATCAGGAAATAACTTTTCTCTTAGAGGTTGCCTAAGGACTTCTTCAACCAGTGTGGTCTTCCCCACGCCTCCAATACCATACACCAAAATCAGGTCGGTATTAGGAATTCTCAGTTCATCCATGATTTTCTTTACAGTTGAAGTCCTCGAATCAAATGCCTCATACTGTTTGTGAGAAACCATGGATACCTCTTGTGGGCGGACATTATACGAAATGTCCTGCCTAGCGAAATCTCTTTTTGTGTAGAGCTCAACAACCGCCTGCTGCAACTTTGTTGATCTCCTGCCTAGCTTGTAACGGAGCACCGGGTTTGGACAAACCCCACGGAGACAGCTCATCTTTGCTTGCGTATCAGGCTTCCATAACTCGTTCGCCTTCTCCGTGATCTCAACCACGCTTTTCAGCCAGTTCTGGACGACAGTGTGGATTTGTTCACCTTTGTCTTCAGCTCCAACAACCTCGCGCTGTAGCCGCTCTCTAGCGGCACTTAATTCGTTCACTTGAGTCTGTAGACTCTCGAGGTTTCTTTTGCAGTGAACTAGGTAACCCACTTGGCGTATAGCTGGTTCAACTGCATACTCGGCAACTTTTCCGACAATTTGAATAACAATCTCCATGCCTGCTGATGAATACAAATTAAATTAGAAAAAAAGGAGCTCAAGAAATACTTTACTTTTCTAATTGACTTATGAGTTATGATCTTTCAACAACTTATAAATAAACACAGTCAAAGTGTATTATGAAAAACGGAAAATTATATTCCACTACTTGAAAAAGATTACTTTTTGAATAAAAATAAAACCTTGTCTAAAATTAGAAACTAACTAGTTTCTTGGCATTTAATTGTAGTTTTTGAATATTAATTACGTTTTAATAAAGTGGGGCCCACTAACACATTTGATTCTCATATCTATTAGAAAGATTATACAAATAATGGTAAAATTATGTGGTAAGAGCAGCATTTTTGTTTTCAAAAAGTTCAAAGCAATGGTTGAACTACAACGACTAAAAATAAAAAAGCTTAGAAGTGGTAGAGGTGGGGAGAATACCTCAATCGAGTTAAAGGAGTTATGTGAGGATATAGGACTACAGAAACAATTAACTGAAGCATTTAGTGGCAGGAAACTTGGTGTGAAGCATCCAAGGGTGTTCTATTTGTTATGCACAGAAGCCAACACAATTGAGACACAAACTTGAAGACAATACGACCAAATGCATCTATGTGGGATATAGGAGTTAAGAGAAAGGGTATAGATTTTTCAATCTTGAAACTTACAAGGTGATTATTTTGAGGGATGTCATATTTAATAAAGAAGCTGTAAGGAATTGGGATAAAAAGATTGAAGATATCATCTTAGTACCACTTACACTTGATGAAGTGGAATGTGAAACACAAACTGAGAGTGAAATTGTGTTTGAAATTTAGTCTCCCCAACGTTTAAGTTCAACACCAGAGGACCTAGAAGTGCAAGACTCTCCCATAGGATCAACTTCATTAAGAATCAGGAGGTTGGGTGATGAGGAGGTTGAGTGGGATTTATGCAACGTGCAACTATCGTATAATGGAACTTGAAAGCTTTGAAGAAGATGAGAATGACCAATCTTGGCAGAAGGCAATGAGTGATGGAATTGTATGATTGAGAAAAAATCAACTTGGGAACTTGTGAATAGACCAAGGGACAAACTAGTGATAGGTGTGAAATGTGTCTATAAGACCAAACTGAATCTAGATAGCTTCGTACAAAAGAACAAGGCAAGACTAGTTGCTAAGGGTTATTTCCAACAACCTGGAGTGAATTTCAATGAAACCTTTGCTCTAATGGCAAGGCTGGACACTAGTTACGACAGCTACCATGCTCCATTTGATTGGAAAGGAGGCACCACATGCGTATTTTGACGGTGCCAACAACTGTTTTACCAAAAATTGGACTGTGTATTGCAGTTCTTACTTTGTTAGTCTACCGAAAGCTTATAAAAAATCGATGTCAAGTATCTTGACTTTTATGTAGTCTAAACACGCATTCCTACTACGATTAATTAAGCTGGCATTGCATTGTGATAATCCTGCTTCACTGTACTTGGCTGTTATTTGACAGCATTGCACTGCTTTATTTTGGCCTAGATGACTTTAGTGCAATTGATGCAGATACGAACAACAAGAGCCTGTCTCCCAACCTCGGACGCAGGAAGAGCTTACTCCCTACAATTTCTGAAGCAAACGGTAATACCAATGGTCGATCAAGCAGGTTTAGTTTGGATGAGAAAGTACCTTAGAACAATGATAGAGGGCCTTCTCCTGTGTATCCAAAGAAGCCACAGCGGAAGTCTGTTCCTAGACTCCCGAACTTTTGTTTTGGAGAATTGTTGGTGCTGCTTGAGCAATGCTTAGTTTGTACTGTTTTGTACTCTTTGTTGCATCCATATTTGTATGTTGAATTTGGTGGTTAAGTTGAATTGAGTAATGAATCTATAATATCTCTTTTTGATTTAATGGTTGTGAAGATATGATAATGTGGTGATGATTTAATGGACTTGCATGTTTAAAATCCGCAGCATAGCGTGGGCAATCTTTGCTGGTTGGTGACAATCAAATAGAAAGAAATGTTGATAAAAAAAGTTTGATCTTTTGGGAAAAATGATAAAAAGGGTTGAATTTAATTTTGATATGTGATTGAGAATATGTGCTTATGAAGGGTTTCAATTTTTTGTGTTCTTAAAGATTGTCTCTAAACGCACCTTAATTTTGATGAATTTAATTTTTTATTTTTATTTTTTGGTTTTGAAGCTGAAATTGGCGTTTGGGAGGGAATGCTGCATCAAGATGATCTTGGAACCTGTGAAGGTTGTGATCTGATTATTTAGTTGCCAGTTTTCTGATATTTATGGTAATATATTTGAGTGACATTACTCTTAGGCACATGTATGTTCAGAACTTTCTACACCTTCAACAATGTTTCCATTACTGCATGTGAAAACTTAAAATCATAAGCAAAAATTTATTTTAAATTATTCAAAATTTAATTTAAAGTAGACAGAAGCTTGTCTTCATTAAAATCATTACACACAAATAACAAACATGTTAAACAAGAGAACTAACTATGCAGCAGAGTTGTTAATTCCTTATATATGGTGTAGTTTTGTCATCACCACCACCACAACTACCACGACCCATCAGCAACATCTGCATCACCGTCACTCTCATCATTAGAATCATCATAGGTTCCGTCATCATTTATATCATCACCGTCACCAACACTACACTAGACATCATCATTAGATTCATTACCCTCACCAACACCATCATCTGCATCAACGGTCGTCATCATCCTCCTCATCACCACCGCCATTTAATTTTCTCCTCTGTTATCTGCACTCCTTGTAGTTCTGGGGAACTCTTCCACTCAAATGAGTTAATCTTCAACTTAGGGCATTTGTATATATTTACAGTTTTCAAGGATGGGAATTTGACAATGCAATTTCCAGAGAAGAAGTCTTGCAGACTTGGTAGACAGAAAAGTTCCAAACTTTGCAACTGGCTAAACGATATCTCACCATCATTTACTGCATCATCTCCATCTGATGTCGTTGCCCCTATTTCTCTCATTCTTTTACACTTCCCAACCGTCATTTTTCTTAGCCGCTTTAACGTTTTGGCTATCGTATATGTTGCTAAATATTTCAAGCTGCCACAACCAACTACTTCCAAAGTTGTTAAATTCTTGAAGGGAATAGCAGATGACCGTAGATCCTTCAATGCATAACAATACTCCACTTGTACAACTTCCAAGTTTGGAAAAACTGGGCCTGCTCCTGGGACATTCTCGTTGTGTAGATGCATCAACTTCTTCATTTTGTAAAGCTTCAAAACACTTAAATGTGGGAAGGTCGCATCAGGATGTGCACTATTCTCAAATAACGAAACTTTTTGGCCCCACATAAACGTCAACGATTTTAGATTCCTAAACAACTGTGATGTGGGTGGACCGCACCATGTCTCCATGTCTCCGTCTAAGGTCATGCTTTCCAAGTTGGGGAATGATACATCCTGAAATATTACCAACGCAAGAATGATAAAAGGGCAACAAAAATAATGACACGAGGAGATATTTTTCTATGAAGTAGCTTGAAAAGCTAACTTTCGTTAAAGAAAATTGTGTAATGTATTTTTACCTTTTCAATTAAGAAGAGAGAGTGTTTAATTGGAGTGTAAAGACCGCCAAACTCATGCTTCTGGAAACTTGAAATTTCAGTGGCAAAAATATCCAATTTACCACATTCCCTCACCTTCACTTCTTTGAGTAGCGGCCATTCTGAAGCATGCATTCCTGGATAGAAGCTCTTAAGTTGGGTTAGACTTTCAAATACAATATTTGTTGCTTTTGGAAACACAAACTTAGAGATCATTTCTAGTCCCTCTTCCTTGGAAACGATTTCCTCCATTCCTCTACAATTAGTCACAAACAGTCCTCCTAGTTGCTGAAGACCTGTAGCCACTGAGCATGGAAAAACATATTTCAATTTCTTACACTTACTTATCAATACAAAACATAGATTTTCACAATGAAAATTTTTCAACTGAGTCGTAGACGTGCCAGGTATTTCTCCCATCTCAAAAACCACCTCTAAACTACTGCACCCAGTTATTGATAACTTTTCCAAAGCATTCAATCTCCCCGCAATACTAGGTGTAAAGATGCTTATTAGACTATCGCACATGCAAACTCGAACATCTCTGAGTTTGTAGAAAGAGTCTGGATCAAGTTGGTTGTGCCATATTGTAGTCACAATAGATAGCCCATAGATGTACAGTGTCTCCAACTTTGGAAAGCCTACCTGTATTCGAATTATGAAATTGTTAAATTCTTTTTTCGTCGAACTGAATATATTAGACATAAGAATAATGATCGGTAAAAGAGAAACAATAGTATAACACTTTTACCTTGTCGTAAAAAAGAAAGTATACTTCTTCGGTCTCAAGTTTAGGATCAAACACAAACCCCTTCAGTTCTTCACAATACTCAAGTTCCAAACTCTCCAAAGACGGAAACTGGACATTACAGCTTTCTGAGCAGAATCTAGAGAGTTTTGGAAGATTTTTCAGCTTCAGATACTGTAGCTTGCAAAGCATGACATCTGTTTTTTCTTCACCATTTTCTTTTGTTGACACTATCTCTTCCATTGATTCACATTCGGTTATCTTAAGTTTTTGAAGTTGTACAAGATTTCTAGCCATGGAAGTCGATAACACAAAAGTTAAACGATCACAATGACGCACCACCAAGCTTGTTAAGTTGGGCAACACAACCTGCAGTATTTGTACATTCCATTTTTAAGAGACGAGAATTCACATTAATTGTTATTATCTAGTCAAATGGTATCTTTAGATTAAAAAAAAAATTATACCAATAGATATTTCTTGATATGTACTAGATAAACTGAACCACTTCAAATGATCAAATATATATAAATAGAGCCACACAAAATCTAGGAGGTCTATGGTGGTTGTTTCATTTTCCTTTGTAAATCATATCCCTCAAATAATAAAAAATCTTCAATATTGATATGCGTAAAAGGGAAAGAATGGCACCAGTGGCATACCTCTTCAGTAATGATACGTGTAAATTGGGCATTGTTTTTGACATGGAGATACTTGAGTTGTTGAAAATCTTCACTACCTGAGTGGTGCACAACATTATCAGCTCCCTCCGACCCGTCCAAATACAAATGTTCACATGATCTCTTCAACAACATTTCTAGACCATGGTCCAATTCACAGCCAGTTGGGAGCTTGAGCTTCAATGTGTTGAGGGTTTCATCCACACCGTTCCATTCCCACGAAGAAGTGCCGATTAATATTTGGTATCTTTTTAACTTGTCAGTGAACAAGTCCGTCGGAATACTGCCAGCATCTGGAACATGTATGCTTAATGCAGCTAAATGAGGCAAGTCCTTCAGTTCTGAAACGCTAGCATTACTTCTTTCTCCGGTTACTCCTTCGGGCACCCATCCGTTGAAGCTGTTTTTCATTCTCAAGTCTTCTAGACTTGTCAAACGTGATATAACATTAGGTGAAATCACTTCGAGTTCAGAGCAGCCGCTTAAATCCAGCAGTCGAAGACGAGTCAATTTCCCTATTTCTTCAGGCAACTCTTTAAACTTGGAATACATAAAGCTGAGAATTTCTAGTTGCGATAGCTGTCCGACTAGAGCTACGTCTCCCAACACGCACCCATCCAAACACAATGTCCGAAGGTTTTGTAGGAGATGAAGAGATGGAGGCAGCGACGAAATACGCGCTCCGGTTAAATCCATAACTTTAAGCTCTTTCATCTCCTCAAAGAAGTTACCTGGGATTTCAAGCAAGTCACCATTAACGTACAAATAAAAAAACTCCAGTTGTTGGCATTTCAAAACTTGAGGAAGCCTAGGGATGTTTTTGCAAAACAAAGAGATCCTTGTGCAATTTTCCAAGAAATCCTTATTGTTTGGCCATTCCTTCAAGTCATCTTCTCTTGCTCTTAGTAAGGCATGTTGGTCTTTGGATGCAATCGAAATGGCAACATCACGTAACAAATCATGCATTGTGATTGATGTATTGTCCTTGGAGTCGAGCAACAAACAAGAATCTTTCAGCTTTTCAATCCCCGCGTGCAATGCATATTGTGCGTCCTCCACTGAATCAATGTTCTTAAACAAACCCAAACCAATTGTATATTTCAACAAGTCTGTCAGAACAGCATTTCCAAAATTATTTACCAAAATTCCACAGATCAAGAATAGTGGCTTCAGCTTTTGATCATCCAATTGATTGTAACTCCACTCTAAAGCCGAGTATGCTTCTTGTTCGGCTGAGTCTTCACTGTCAAACATTTTTAGGCATCTCAAGGCATCCTTCCAGACTGGTAAAGTACTTGTAATTCTTAAAGAGCTTGCTACCGTGACAACCAGAACTGGCAAACCTCCGCATTTTTTGGCTACTTCGGTTGCCACAGCTCGTATGTCGGGATTTTTAACAACATCACCTGCCTTCTTCTCAAATAAACGCCAAGCATCTTCCTTGTTTAAAACTTGAAGCGCAAAGTTTTTTTGCCACCGCTTCTCTGAGGATAGCAGTTTTCGAGTTCTGGATGTCAAAAGTATTCTACAATTCGGCAGAGAAGGAAGTCCTACCGCCTCCAAGGCAATGCTTTCCCAAATGTTGTCTAAAATTACAAGAACTTTTTTGTCTTTTACCCTGCCACATAGACGAAGTGCTCTTTCTGACATAGTCTCGCTATCACGAACTTTCATACCCAACTTTCTGGCAATTTCTTTTTGAATTCCTTCAAGGTCCGGCTTTTGCACACTTCTTACCATAACCGCATCAGCAAATAACTGTTCTTTTACAGCTTGCCTAAGGACTTCTTCAACCAGTGTGGTCTTCCCCACGCCTCCAATACCATACACCAAAATCAGGTCGGTATTAGGAATTCTCAGTTCATCCATGATTTTCTTTACAGTTGAAGTCCTCGAATCAAATGCCTCATACTGTTTGTGAGAAACCATGGATACCTCTTGTGGGCGGACATTGTACGAAATGACAGCGAAATCTCTTTTTGTGTAGAGCTCAACAACCGCCTGCTGCAACTTTGTTGATCTCCTGCCTAGCTTGTAACGGAGCACCGGGTTTGGACAAAGCCCACGGAGACAGCTCATCTTTGCTTGCGTATCAGGCTTCCATAACTCGTTCGCCTTCTCGGTGATCTCAACCACGCTTTTCAGCCAGTTCTGGACGTCAGTGTGAATTTTGTCACCTTTTTCTTCAGCTCCAACAACCTCGAGCCGTAGCCGCTCTCTAGCGTCACTTAAGTTGTTCACTTGAGTCTGTAGATTCTCAAGGTTGCTTTTGCAGTGAGTTAGGTAACCCACTTGGCGTATAGCTGGTTCAACTGCATACTCGGCAACTTTTCCGACAATTTGAATAACGATCTCCATGCCTGCTCATGAATACAAATTAAATTAGAAAAAATGGAGCTTAGTAAATACTTTACATTTCTAATTAACTTATGATCTTTCAACAACTTATAAATAAGCACTTTACATTCCAAAGTGTATTACAAAAGATCATTTGACTATTCAAAAGGCACAAACATGATAAATATTCAATACACAGACGAAAAATTGCAAGCATGGCACCACATTTAGACGCAAACCTAATGCCCCACTTTTAACAAAAAAGATCACACTACTAGAAATCACCATTTGCCTGACTATATTTTGCCGGATAAATTTTAATTCGTCAGCCAAATAAACTTTACCCGACAAAATACAAACGTTCGTCGGGAAACATTGATCAACATTTTGGTTTCTTCAAAGACTTTTGGCCGACAAATTGAATTCGATGGGCAAAGTGTACTTCGTTGGGTAACGTTTTTGCACCAACAAAAAAACTTGGTACATAATGTGACATGCTTTGCGCAACGAACCATTCATGTTTCGTCGCGCAAAGTTGTATTTTTAGGTTTATATTTCATCAGGAAAAATATAAATTTCGACAGGCAAAGGTGAGAGACATGATTGGCCAATTTAATCCCTTTGATGATTTTTGAAATCTACAAATTAATTTGAACAATTCAATCGTCAAACTTGTTTGTATATACTCCAATATCTCATAAGGTAGAAATCACAAAAAAAAAAATTAAAAACAAAAAAAAAATCGGAGTTTAAGTAACGGGACGAAATCCTTCGATGGTTAGAATTGTAAATTGCAAATTTGTAAGAAATATGTGAAAATTGTAGAAATTATTGTGTTTTTTCGCAGATGTCATCGCAGTTGATCATTAGTAGCTGCTGCTCCACCTCTGCTTCGGGTCAGAGTGACTTGGCATGAGGGATACCCAGCGACAACCTGGCAGCCGCTACCGAGTCAACGGCCGGGCCTAGTACTTCTAATGCATCATGGCGAGTGGCTCGATCTGCCAAACGTCCTCACAGCCGAAGATGACATGAGCCTGTGGTAGCCCCAGCCCAACCCTACTAATGTAGCGGAGGCCAATTCGGAAGAGAACTCTCAACTGGAAAGAGGACCCAAAAAATCTGGGGGATCCATAAAGGCTTAGCCTCCAACCGGATCACTTGCTTATCGCAAGCCCAGATCATTGTCTATTACAGCCCACTCTTTCGGCGAGCGAGCGAGAAAGTCAGTAGCTTGTTGAATCGTGAAGGAAGCTCAACCCTTATGTGCATGATGATATAATGAGACAGATTTCGGTAAGTGTAGAATTTTTTTAATTTTTTACTTTTTTTAATTTTTACTTTTACTTATTTAATGATTTTTTTTTAAAACTAGTACACTTTTTTTTGTCTACTCCAACCCAACTTCAAGAGTACATACACTGAGTGTGTGAAGTGTGGAATGAGTGGTACAAGGAGTGGAATTACGTATTGCAGTGGTACTACAAGACTTGTGCATCTCCTGATATGTAGCTCCCACCGATCTACCCCTAGATTTCATGAGATGATTGGTGAGTGGGAGTTTTTATTTTAAGTACCTAGCATTTTTGGTAAGTTTTTATTTTAATTTATTTATTTAAGTTTTATTGATTTTATTTAATTTTTTAATTTACATCGTAAATCAGTTGCAAATAAAGCTAACCGAAAAGCGTAGCCGTACCTTCATCACTCTGGTTCTCAACCCCTATCTTTTCGAGTCGAGGAACAACATGCGCAGGTTTCACACTTCCTGGAAGAGAAGGCTTAGGAGGATACATATGCCAATTATGGCAACCAGGTGGGTGACAACATTTATATAAGTATTCCATTCTAAATTTTATATTCAAATTTTATTAGACTAATAAATAATTAATTATGATTGATAATCTTAATTGGTGTTTTTTTTGTAGGCTTCTACGTCACAGAAGAATGACGAGTACATAGCCAACATTTCTTAGCAACCATGATATCTCATCCTGAATTTTGGTACTTTATTTCATTTTTAGAAATATTTCAGAGATTTAATGGAATTTCGTTAAATTCTCTAGTTTTTAAAAAAACGAAGTGAGGGTATTTCGATCATTTCAATTTTGCTCGACCTTTTCAGTCAACTCTTGAGCTGGTTAGATAGAGTTTGATTCCACGAGCACGTAGGCCATGAAATCCGATTGTTCCAACTCGTGTTTGGCGGCTCTTCAACGAATCAACAAAGCGATGACCGACGCCACCACCTAGGATTTGTAGCCCTTCATCCCAAGAGTAAATCCCAACCAGCCTTGATCTAGTTGAACCACCGTAGGCATCAAATTGATGCCGGGAAGCTTTAGGCACCCTCAGGCTTTATTGGAGAAATTGACCATCTTTCGTCCACTTTTGGACTTCGTCGCAGGTATAAGAGTTGATCCTTATCTTGAGCCCTACCTTCCCATAAATTTTGGTAGAATTTGGAGTTAGTCGAAAATGTAAATTTTTGGTCGCTGGAAACCACCACGCGCAGCGGCGCGTGTGGCAGTGGGTGGGGAAAATCTAAATTTCATGGATTTTGGACAGTGAGACTTTCTTGATGTCCTAAGCCCATATCCAAGGCTTGTTAGTTGAAGTTCGATATGATGGTTCGATTATTGGGATAATTGTACTGCTATACGACTTTCATAATTGACGACAATCTGATTGTTGGATCGTCATGCAATTTTGTAAGTATCCTAGTTATTAGTTGCGGAACTTTTAAAAAGTTATGGATAAAAAATCCGATGTCCAGATCTTCTAGATTGAATAACCTAGAATTGTTGACCTTAGTGGACCTAATTTGAACGACAGTTGACTTTTTAGTCAACATGGGCCAAATTCATCTAGTGTGTCATTGTTTATAGAATGTTGTTGAGGCTTGATGGAGCTTAGATGGCTCATCTCGATGACGTGTTGTTCCTAGTTGACAGGCTTCTAGATTTACGAGAAAGTGGAATTTAACCTCGGTTTGTGTCAATCTTACTAAGTTTCCTAAGTGGGGTATTATTTGTTGTATTAGGTTCTTTGAAGCAATGTCGGTGAATTTTAAAGTGCAAAGGCTCCAGGTGAGTGACTTTAATATTAAGCGAAATGGTTATTACCCATGAAATTTCTTGTTATATTCTATATGGATATAACATCGATTTACAAATGATTTTATGGAAATGTATGCTACTATGCTAAGTTTACTTGATGGTGCTATCAATCATTTATATATATATATATATATATATATATATATATATATATATATATATATATGATTGTGATATGTCAAGGCTAGTAGTTGACTACTAACCTACAACATGGGGTAATGTGGGAGAGAATTAGAATTTGCACCATGAATCAGTGGTACATGGATGGTCCTCCTTGGTTAATCTGCAATGGGGATCATACTACCTTAAGATCGTGCTTGGTTAATCCACATTGGGCAATCCTTGTTACCTAGGTATGTCTATATGTAGTTTTGAGGTGATCACGCCTGGTTAATATGTATTAGGTGATCACTGCCTACTTATGGAGTGGTATTGCTTGGTTTATTCGCAATAGGGGACCACTTTCACTTCATGCTTAGTTACCTATTGTAGGCTTTGGCCGAACTGTGTCTCTCTATAACCTTAGACTATTGTTTATTACATATATGAAAGATGATATTCAAGGCTTATGTGGCTCAATCTAGAAAGTGATGATTGAATCAAATAATTTACATGATGGTGCTACCTAAAAGAGAATGGATTCGGATATGACTCATTTCTACTCGTAATGAAGAGATGCGATGATGAAAAAGATGCCAATCTCATTCCTACACGTAAATGTATTTATGATGGTGTGTCATCCTACACAGCTTCGGGTTGTGTATGACTGAATGTTATCTCGATATACGTGTAGTGAAATTCAAAATTGAATAATCAATGATATACGTATAATGAGGCGTATGGTGGTTAAATTATAAAATATGTGGCAATTGGACCCTTGTGAGTACCTGAAATTGATGAAAGGCGAATGGTGAGTCACAATCTGAAGATAATGATGGAATAATATTGATAATGATCATAGTAATGGTTGTCCCAATAGTAAGAAGAAAGTCAAATGTGGACATAACACTACTTTTACATATAATCATATGATGTCATTTCTTTTCACATATGTTGTATTCTTGTCACTCACACGAGTTTCACAACTTATTCGGATTTTTCTTTGCTTGGTGCGTTATTCCCACGGCGTATGGTTGTTTTGCAGAGTAACGGGTAACGGTTAAAGGAGAAGATTTCACGTGGTGTAGCTGTTGTGGGTAGCGCACTTGAGAGTAGATAATACCACCCTTTATTGTAAGTTATTTCCATTGAAGTTATGATGTATATTCTATGTATGAGTCTAAGTGACTACGTATTCTATATTGTACTGCTAATCCTATCGTCACGTGTCAATTTTGGTCATATCTCGAGGTCGAGCGCGACAGCAACAACCGGGCATGGTAATGGAAATACTAACACCTGATTCACATGTATCTCTATAGTTGTTGATGGCCAGGGTTAGCCGATGGAAAGGCAAAAAAATCTGCAGCCTAGGACTGGGTCGGGTTTAGAACCTTGGGGGTTCTTTTTTATCTAGCTCTCATCTTCCAAGTGAGACGTCTTCCAGATAGCAGTAGTTGGAAATGAAGCTAGCGAGCTAGTGAAAAGAAGCTGCGCGAGAAGCTGTGCACTAGCGAGAAGAACATCAGCTTCTAGCATTTGCATTCCCAATCCTCCAAGCGATGTCAGCTTCTGGCATTTTCATTTCCAATCCTCCAAGCGACCTTCAAGCGCCATTCCACTAACCACCCCAATAGTCGTACTTAAATGAGTTTTTGTTAAATACAATTGTACAAATATTTTATTTTTAGTATAATTAGATAAATTTCTTTAAAGTTTCGATTTATTTGAACTTTTTATATTAATATAAATAGAATCAATAAATTATTTAAACTGAATATTATTTTAATTTTAAAAATATTTAAAGGCTTTGCCTGACAAACATATTCATCGAGCAAACATTTACTGTTTTTTTCTTTTTAACATTTACCCGATGAATAATTCGTTGAGAGAAATTTGTAACCATTTTATTTCCAGATACTCGACTAAAGTGTATCGTCAAGCAAGATGCATTCATCCGGCCAGACCAGTCAACGCCCTTTTACCTGATGGCTCTATTTCGTCGGGTCAACTATGTTCACTTGACGAATGCTTATATTTCGTTAGACAAATACTTCAGCAACGGATTTTGCACTACGAACTTTGCTCGTCAAAACTTTGTCGGGCAAAACATAGGCGATGAAATGATATTGGCCAGACCAATTTTTTTTTGTCTGGAAATGGGTTTTCTTTTGTAGTAAAATTGTTGCTTTTTATAAAAGCAAAGGGTTAATCGATTATGATCTCGGGTTTAGCAACCACGAGTTTAGCACCCCGATTCAAACATCCTTATCTATCCACTTGTCATACTCTAATTAATTCTGTCTCTATGTCATTAAGGGCAATTACATGTGAAAAGCCGCTAAATCAAATCAAATATGCAGACAACCACCACCAAATAACCATGAAAAGCCCCTAAATCAAATCAAATCAAATATGAAGACAACAACCACCAAATTACCATAAATGAGATCCAAGATTCCAACTCAAATCAAATATGATTATAATCAAAGAACATACCTTAATTATGTTGGTTATGGATGAACTATGAAGTGAGTTGCTCTTCAATATCTACGTTCCTTCGAGTACGAATACAAATCAGTCGGTCTGTAAACTGCGAATAAGTTAATGATGAAGTAAGAACGGAGAATACGTTATAATTTCTTTATTTCTAGCAAAGTTCTTCTGGATACAATTGCAATTTGCTAACTAAAAGCAAAAAGATTCATGAAATCTAAAAGCACTAAGTTTTATTTTCTTCGTCTAATTTAACAAGATATGTAAAAATAAACTAAGAAAAAGAACCGTACATCTAAATAAAATGATTATCAGACGGGTTCCTAAACCACAAGCAAAATTGTGTGTACTTCACTAACGTCGACTAAAAAAGAAGCACGCAGCCAATTACGATCGATGCGAGACATTTTTTTAGGTAACTAAATCTTCTTGTTGTGGTATAAGATGAGATCTGGATCCTGATTTCACTAAGGGCATTCTTTAAGAATTTAGAATAATTTTTAAAACAGAACAAAAGAAAAACAAAGCAGATGAAGTCAAATAAGAAGATTAAATGACGTACCTTTATTACTTTTGGTGAGGAATAAGGATAACTGCTCTTCAAAGTCTTCTGCTTAGACCAGAGTTTGTGATGCTCTTTCTTTTGAGTAAACAGATACAAATAAATAAAAAAAAGGTTTGCTGCACTGAAGAGACTGCAAGTGTGCAGGAGAGACTGACTCTAATTTAACCAGAATGAAAACAAAGAACAAATCGCGGGAGTGGAACTATCTTTCAAGGCTTAAGTCCATCATAGAGAAAATGCTAGATCATTACGGGATAAACCAGTGGAATGATAAGAATTTGAGAAATTGAACGTGAGAGTCAACGTGCGTGAATGCAGAAGAAAATGGATGGTATACTATGCATGGTTCATGTGGAGAATGGAGACTTCAGTTTTGGAAGACAAAGCTGACAGCTCATTCAATTGAAAAGGTTTAGAGCCACATGCTTTGCTCCCCACAGTATTAAGCAAGCAAATAGCTGTATTAGTGGACACCAGCTGTTAAACATGGTAAGCGTCTGAATCCCACGTCAAATAATTAAGGTAAGGGATCTTGCATTAGTTAACTCTTCGTATTGCTAATTATATTTAGGATACTAGGTAGATCAAATTTTTTAAATTAAATTTGCATACCAAATGATGTGATTGTTAATGATTTAATTATAAATAATCAAACATATGTTGTCTTAATTACAAGCTATAAGTGTGGGACTTCGTAATTTGAGCTTAGACTCTGTTTCAATCTAATTCAATCTAAGACACCACACAAACCATTAAGGTTCACATGACAATGTAGTATGGTTTGCAAAACTATTTCTTAATGTTCAACAGTTGATGAGTTAAGTTTAACATGACTGTGAACTTGTTTAAAAGTAATTTAAATTGATTAAACACTTTTTTTCATATGGGGCATGGCCAACATGAATCAAATAAAACCAAAATAGAGAGACAGTATTATGTTCGTATAAAAGATGTCTTACTAATAACGTAATCAATTAAAAAATCCATGTTCCGATAAAAAGTCAGAAAATAAGAGGTGTCATAGAGTCCTAGTATAAGTTGACCCAAATCCATTAACATCCTTGTCAGAGCAATTCGAAGATTTTCAGCTAGCCTGATATTTTGCTTCATACATAACCCCATACCCCCCTGCTTCAAGTAATGCCCAAAAATTCATATCTGCATTCATATTCAAAACATCACAAATTTTATCATATTTCGGTGTATCATACGTCTCAATTTTTTTTATTTATATATATATATTGATTCTTAATCCAGAATTTAGCACTCAAAAATTTCAAAAAAAAAAAAATGTTCTCTGCAGCCAACTTGAAACTCTCGTAAAACAACAGATACTCTAACTATTTGTGTTGTTAATGAAGATGATGATGCATGCCAAGAATAGGAGAAGATTATTCATTTTTACTTCACACACACTTTTTTAATTTTTGACTGTCGAACCAATGAATTAAAGAATTGTGGATAGGACACCCTTTTTTTTTTGTCAATTATTAAGTTTTATTTAATTTTAGTAAACTAACTACTACTACTTATTGTTATTTTTGGTTAGCAAACAAACTGCTAAATTTATCAGTAAATAATGACTTACGGCATTTCAGTTAAAAGTAATGTTTTAAAAAATTAAATTTTTTTAAAACAAATTACAAATCAAATAATATATTTTTAATAATAAAAAAATAAGCAATATTTAATTAATAATTTAGCTACATACAGCTGTCTTATTTGATTTAAAATTTAATTTAAAAAATTTAATATCTTTAACATTATTATTCAGCTAAACTATTACAGCGATTAAATTTATAGTGAATATTAATATTTTGACAAAGAGGACAAGGTGGGAGTGGGACCCCAGAAAAGCAAGCAGCAAAGGAGGAGAACTGGGAAGGAAGGATACTCTCAGGCTCTCGTCTTCATTCGGATCAAAGTGTCATCACGTGGGTGCCACCAACAAGAAATCAAAGTGTCAAAAATCACATCGGCGCGACCAACAAGGATCCAAGTCAAAGTGTCAGAAATCACATTGGGTGCGACCAACAAGAACGTGTAAGTAACAACTTGCAGATTAGTTACAAAACCCCCCGGATTCTCGGATCCACTCCACGAGGGATTCTAAAAATTCTGTAATTTTATCCGTTCATTTTATAACTTTTCGTTATGTAGTATTTATATTTAAATTTTAAATGATTTCTGACCGTATGATATACAATGAATAGACACAATTGTAAGATCTCTAAGAAATGGATCCAGCGAGGATCCTGATTCTTACAAAACGACATCAAAACCATGGGAAATTTTTCTTTGCAATTAAAACACTGGTGTCACATCACATATTTTTATATAAGTAATGAAAAATTATAATTTTTAATTAATTTTTTAACGCACATATCTCATTATTTGTATAATAACACATGATATATTATTTTGTCTTTCGATCACATTAAAAAATTTCCCCAAAACCATCACTCACCTGCTTCACTGCTCCCCCTACAGCATGAGAGACAAAAGAAAGACCCATCACGTGGGTCATTGTCACTTTACAAAAATAAAATGAAATAAAAAAAGGACCAGGATTCTCACCGGATCCATTCCCTAAGGATCTTAGGAATCTTACAATTATGTTTGTTCATCGTATATCGAACGGTCAGAAATCATTTAAAATTTAAAATTCAAATATAAATAGCATCTAACGAAAACTGACCGCACGATATAAAATGAACGAATAAGATTGCGGGATCCTAAAGAGTGGATCCGGCGAGGATTCGGGGGATAAATAAATATGTTGTGATTCTGCGGAACTGAAATATTAATACTAGTGTAGTTATTAATTTGATTTTTTCTCCTAATTTTTAATCTTAATTGTTAAGTTCATATATCATTCGGTATTACATATTATTAAAGAAAATTGTATTCTTTTATCCAAACGTTGTCATAATTTCACTGGCTTCAAAAATTTGGTTTATACTCTGGAGAAAATGTTGAAATACTGTCAAGCTAATGTGCGGTATAACACAAGTGGCACAAACATATATAATATAAAATGAATTTAAGATATCATATTAACGTCTTATAACATAAGTGAATTAAATGATTGTTGGATCAACATTGAGTTTGTAACACACTGAGAGAAATTACTCTTGTTTTGGTTTTGTAAAATGTTAATGCGATAATTAAGTCGGAATAAGATGCGCCAGTCTCGTTGCGTGATGTGTTTATATCGGAGCATTGAGGGGTGTGTATGTTCTTCTTAAGCAACGTGTCAATGCAATCCTGGCAGAATGCAAAATAGGAGTAGGATTATCTCATTTTTAATCTCTTATTTTTCCTCTCTTTCTATTTAAATTATTACGATTGAGCTACGTTAACATCATGTTTTGAATTTTTTTATAAAGAGAAAAAAGACAAAAATGAAAGTGTGAGAGAAAGGGAGGGAGACAAGAGAGGTGAGAATCCTAATTAGATTTGATTTTGGAAACTCAAAAGAATATGAAGAAAAAGTATGCTTTTTACAATGTTTTTTTAAGCCAAAATGATCCATGAGATTAGCATAGCTTTTTACTTTGGTCTATGAGGTTTGAAATCGATAAAAGTGATCCATGAGTTTGTCCACTATTAATCATTTTGGTCAGTCCGTGAAAATTTTTGGAAATAAAACCAACAACAACAACAACAAAACCTTTTCCCACTAAGATAATGATGCATTCAAGAATAGGAGGAGATTATTCATTTTTACTTTATACACATTTTTTAAATTTTTTACTGTCGAACCAATGAATTAAAGAATTGTGGATAGAACACCTTTTTTTTTTGTCAATTATTAAGTTTTATTTAATTTTAGTAAACTAACTACTACTACTTATTGTTATTTTTGGTTAGCAAACAAACTGCTAAATTTATTAGTAAATAATGACTGACGGCATTTCAGTTAAAAGTAATGTTTTAAAAAATTAAATTTTTTTAAAACAAATTCCAAATCAAATAATATATTATTAATAATAAAAAAAGCAATATTTAATTAATAATTTAGCTACATACGTCTTATTTGATTTAAAATTTAATTTAAAAAATTTAATATCTTTAACATTGTTATTCAGCTAAACTATTACAGAGATTACATTTATAGTGAATATTAATATTTTGACAAAGAGGACAAGGTGGGAGTGGGACCCCAGAAAAGCAAGCAGCAAAGGAGGAGAACTGGGAAGGAAGGATACTCTCAGGCTCTCGTCTTCACTCGGATCAAAGTGTATCACGTGGGTGCGACCAACAAGAAATCAAAGTGTCAAAAATCACATCGGCGCGACCAACAAGGATCCAAGTCAAAGTGTCAGAAATCACGTTGGGTGCGACCATCACGTTGGGTGCGACCAACAAGAAAGTGTAAGTAAGAACTTGCAGATAAGTTACAAAACCCCACGGATTCTCGGATCCACTCCCCAAGGAATTCTAGAAATTCTATAATTCTGTCCGTTTATTTTATCACTTTTCGTTAGGTAGTATTTATATTTAAATTTTAAATTTTAAATAATTTTTAACTGCATGATATACAATGAATTGACATAATTGTGAGATCTCTAAGAAATCGATCCGGCGAGAATCTTGATTCTTACAAAACGACATCAAAACCATGGGAAATTTTTCTTTGCAATTAAAACACTAGTGGCACATCACATATTTTTACATAAGTAATGAAAAATTATAATTTTTAATTAATTTTTTAACGCACATATCTCATTATTTACATAATAACACATGATATATTATTTTATCTTTCGATCACATTAAAAAATTTCTCTAAAACCATCACTCACCTGCTTCACTGCTCCCCCTCCAGCATGAGAGACAAAAGAAAGACCCATCACGTGGGTCATTGTCACTTTATAAAAACAAAATGAAATAAATAAAGGACCAGGATCCTCACCGATCCATTCCTTAAGGATTTTAGGGATCTCACAATCATGTTCGTTCATCGTATATCGTACAGTACGAAATTATTTAAAATTTAAATTTTAAAATTCAAATATAAATAGTATCTAACGAAAACTGACCGCACGATATAAAATGAACGAATAAAATTGCGGGATCCCTAAGGAGTGGATCCGGCGAGGATCCTGGGGGATAAAATAAATATGTTGTGATTCTGCGGAACTGAAATATTAATACTAGTGTAGTTATTAATTTGATTTTTTCTCCTAATTTTTAATCTTAATTGTTAAGTTCATATATCATTCGGTATTACAGATTATTAAAGAAAATTGTATTCTTTTATCCAAACGTTGTCATAATTTCACTGGCTTCAAAAAATTTGGTTTATACTCTGGAGAAAATGTTGAAATACTGTCAAGCTAATGTGCGGTATAACACGGATTTGGATCCTCTCCGGATCCCCTTCATGGGGATCCTAGGGATCAAGTAACAATGACCGTTCATCAAAAATCGTACGGCTACAATTAAATGCTTTTTACGCAAAACAAGACTATTTTATTTTTAAAAATATAAAAATCATTTAATTGTAGCCGCACGATTTTTTATGAACGACCCTTATTGCTTGATCCCTAGGATTCCCATGAAAGGGATCCGGAGAGGATCCAAATCCATATAACACAAGTGGCACAAACATATATAATATAAAATGAATTTAAGATATCATATTAACGTCTTATAACATAAGTGAATCAAATGATTGTTGGATCAACATTGAGTTTATAACACACTGAGAGAAATTACTCTTGTTTTGGTTTTGTAAAATGTTAATGCGATAATTAAGTCGGAATAAGATGCGCCAGTCTCGTTGCGTGGTGTGTTTATATCGGAGCATTGAGGGGTGTGTATGTTCTTCTTGAGCAACGTGTCAATGCAATGCTGGCAGAATGCAAAATAGGAGTAGGATTATCTCATTTTTAATCTCTTATTTTTCCTCTCTTTCTATTTAAATTATTACGATTGAGCTACGTTAACATCATGTTTTGAATTTTTTTATAGAGAGAAAAAAGACAAAAATGAAAGTGTGAGAGAAAGGGAGGGAGACAAGAGAGGTGAGAATCCTAATTAGATTTGATTTTGGAAACTCAAAAGAATATGAAGAAAAAGTATGCTTTTTACAATGTTTTTTTTAGCCAAAATGATCCATGAGATTAGCAGAGCTTCTTACTTTAGTCTATGAGGTTTGAAATCGATAAAAGTGATCCATGAGTTTGTCCACCATTAATCATTTTGGTCATTCTGCGAAAAATTTTGGAAATAAAACCAAGATGATAAAATTACCCTCAAGCTAATAAACAATTGATCAAAATGATTTAATAAAAATTGAGGATATTTTTGTCATTTTATTCGTATTTAATGGAGATTTTTCACGCAATGACCAAAATGATTGATGGTAGACAAACTCTGAGGCCACTTCTAACGATTTCAAATCTCAGGACTAAAGTGAGAAGTTATACCAATTTTAGGGACTATTTTGGTTAATCTATGTCATTGAGATTGAAATGTTTCTATGAGTCTTCTCGGCCTTCGAAATGATAAACTGTTATGGCAAAGCCACCGGTTGATATTTTTTTAAAAATGAAAAATGTCACTAAGGTTATCTTGCTAAAATTCGTCGTGCTAAGAATTTTACTCTTCTTTGCGAGTTGGTCCCAGTTTGGAGGATGATGTTCATGTTTTACGCACTCATGTTGTTGAGCACTTCTCCATTGCTTTTACTGATGATGGCACCACAACAGATACTGGTTTAGTTTCTCGACTTATTCCGCCCTTGGTAACGGACTCTGAAAATGCTTCTCTGCTTGCTATTCCTACACTTGAAGAGGTAAAAAAATATCA
Source organism: Crataegus laevigata (assembly GCA_963580275.1). Taxonomy (NCBI): domain Eukaryota; kingdom Viridiplantae; phylum Streptophyta; class Magnoliopsida; order Rosales; family Rosaceae; genus Crataegus; species Crataegus laevigata. The sequence continues at coordinate 6,968,022 of OY756949.1, forward strand.
TTTTTTCCATGGACCCTGACAGTGCTTCTGGTCCTAACAGTTATGGTGGTCATTTTTTTCGAGCCACATGAGATTTTATTAGCGGTGATGTGGTCTAAGCAGTTAGATCTTTTTTTAAAAGGGAACTTTAACGAAAAGCTCCCGGTACTGTTCACTTTAACGAAAAACCACATTTTTACACTAAAAAGTCAATCCTGGCACTATTCACTTTACCCTTTATTTTGTCCTTATCATTAAAACTCAAAGTTTTCAAGCCCTTTTAATTAGTTTTCCTTTTTTTATATCATGTTATATCCTTCCCAATTTCAATTGTAGTTTTGTAACACTGATTCCAAAAACTCAAGACGCTAATTCTATTTCACAGTTTCGCTCCATTGCCATGACTAATTTTATGTTTAAAGTGATTACCAAAATTTTGGCAATTCGTCTTGCTCCTACTGCAGCTCGGATCTATGTATTTGTTCAAACATTCACACAAAACTTACTTTTTCTCCTACAATTCTTCCAATTTTTCTCTCTACCATCTTCCAAAACCATTTCTTCCCATTTACAATTCTTCCAATCTCTATCATATGTTTCATATTCTTCCATAGTGTTCATGCGTCGATTTAGTGAATTTTCAATATTTATCATAATTTAAATATTTTTATGTCAAAATGTTCATAAAATTAATTTAAGATAGTCTACATATTTTTTTTTTAAAGCTAAGTTAAAAAATAGCCTAAATTATTCTTTAATAATCTGAGGCTAAAATTTTAGGCCAGAAGGATTGGAGCATAAAAACTGTTTGGGTTAAAACATAAATTTTCTAGGCTAAAATTTCTAATTTTTTTAGATTTTACTCTAAAGATTGGAGATGGTCTAATCGTGCTTATATCCTCAATGTTGTCATTTAAAATGTTTCATGTGTTCACATTACCACGATAAGGATTTAAATTTTCTAACTTTCTATATATCAAATGTGCATAAACGTTTAATTCTGCGAATTCCAAGTCATACCGCGGTGGCCAGATAAGGTGCAAGCAAAAGCCTCGGAGGCAATATCATAGAGGCGGACTTGAACATCTTTAGTTACGGCAGCGATGAGCATGTGAGAAGTTGCCAACGACGACATTGCAGTCCGGTACACCTTCCCAGGCATCTTGAATTCCATCACTACCTGCGTTGTATTCGTATCCCAAACATTGATGTGATGATCGTACAAACCCGTCACAAACAGTTCGGTGTTGACAGGATACCACACGGTGGAAGACACCGCATACTTATGCCTGTGCTCGTGCTGCTTATCCACCACGAACAAGCACTCGTGCCTCGTGATAACTCTGCCGCCTACGTAATCGGTCTCGCGCTGGACATCATACACGACGGCGGAAGCATCGGAGGCGCTGGATAACAGGTACCGGTCCTCCGTCAAATCGAGCTGGAGAGAGTTGACGGAGACGCGGTGAGGGGAGATGATGTCTTTGTGATTGGAGAGTTGGAGCGTTTGGATCCGGGTCGACTTGACTCGATTCGAGAACAAATTTGGGCGGAGCTTGCGCGCTTCCCTATCTCCGATTTCCTGCCACATTTTCGGAGCATCTTCTTCTTCTTGAACCAAATGCAAAAGCGAAGCAGAGGTTCACAACACAACGGTGTCGTATCGCAGTGTTTTCCCTCACACTTTGAAGTATGAATTCTTAAACCGGAATCGGTTTTGTTGTTACTGAATCCGTTTTTTGTTCTTCCGGGCTTCGCTTTGATTGTCGTCTTGGTTGACTCGGACGAACTCGGACAGATTATTGAGCGCGTTCAGGTTATACTGGTTGACAAATGACACGTCAGCAAAACAACATCGTCAGCGTATCCAAAATTGACAAGTGGGTTTGTGAATGGAAGGTGTCAAGTTTTGTTCTCGAATGATAAATTCGATATTTAATTAAGATTATGAGAGATTTTTTAGTGTGACTGATACACGAGGTGGTACACAACGTGTTACTATACAAATAGTGAAATACGTGTGTTAAAAAGTTAATAACTTAAAAAATAAAATTTATCACCACTTTTATAAAAACACATGGTATATCACTCGTGTTCTGGTCACAATGAAAATTTTCTCTTAGGACTGGTCTATTGGCTATCGTGATGAATATGATTATTGTGATAAATTCAAGAATACTAGTTCGCTGCTGAATTCCCAATCACAAATTAACACATGTCCATTATAATTTTTAGTTTTAGTTATTTGGACACTTGTCTATTTATAATTGGGGTTCAACAACTACTGCTATTCTTTCAATAGCAAAGTAGTGTTCTATATTCAATGATAGTCTAACCTAAATAGCCTAACCTAGAATCCACTATCCAAACCAAAATCATTAAGAATTGAGGAGCTGAGATCTTTTCCGAATTTGGAGCTCAAGGACTCAAAGATCGAAGTCGTTAAAGAGACAAAAAAAAAATGAGCTAATGAGGATTGTAGAATTTAAAATGAAGACCATTACAAAGAAACAAACATGTAATTTCCTCTGTGTGTTATCATTCTTTTACAATTCCCAACTGACAATTCGTTTACCTGTTTCAAGCGGTGACAACCAACAACTTCCAAAATTGTTAAATTCTGAAAGGGTATTGCAAATGACCTTAGATTTGGGCCTGCTTGTGGGGAGTTCTCCTTCCACTGATACATCGACTTCTGCATTTCCTCAAGCTTCAAAGCACTTAAATTTGGAAAGGTGGCATCTACATGCCCAATACCTTGAAGGAAAGCTACTTGCTTTTTAGAGTATGCACCAGAAAACTTAATCGATTTGAGTTTGCAAAAGTGCCACACCAACTCTCTATATTGCTGGGTAACTTCAACTTTCCTAGCTTGGGAAATGAATCCTGAAACATTACAGGCCAATGTGGGGATGTTTGACAACATGCATGGCAAAAAATATTGGGTCTTCAATAACTTTTATTCATTTGAGCAAAAAGAAATGTTCTATTTCGCTTGATAAATTTCAATAAAAGTACTCTTATTAGGGTGTTAATATGTGGATACTTCTATGGTAGAAAAACATCACTTGGTATTTGCCCAGATCAGGTTCCTATTGATAAGGGTACATATCAAAGACTTGTGAGGAGGTTAATTTATTTATCTCATACTCGTCCTGATATTGCATATGCTGTGAGTGTTGTAAGTTAGTTTATGCACTCGCCCAGTGAAAATCACATAGCTGCAGTGATGCAAATTTTGGCATATCTAATGTCTGCACCCGATAAAGGAATACTTTATGGGAAAACATGGACATCTAAAAGTTGAGGGGTTTATAGATGCATATGGCTTGCTCCGTTGTACGAGTCTTAATCACGACATCGTCTTCATCAGCCATGACTCCCATTGGTGAGTTAACTAGCCAAAGGCAACGTTGTCGTAGAAGCTTGGCATCCCGACACATCAGACGTCTTGCTGGTAATGTGGCTTTTGGCATGGTGTTGAAGGTGTAGGATGGCATTTTATGACAATATGTGCGTTCATGGTTTTTGGATTGTAAAAATTTGTTATGTAAGAGAGGAGATTATGCTGATGAATAAAGTTATAAGATATTAGGTTGGCCATGGTGAACTTATTAAGTAACGTGATGACAAGAAGAATCGATTGTAAGGAATTTGATGTGTTGGTGTTGGTTCTTTGGTTTCAATTAATTCTTTTTGTACAGTTTTTTTTTTTTTTTAATTTTTAAAATTAGTAACTCACAATAGGTTAGCAATAATGTGATTCTATCAGTTGTTCAATTTTTAAACACGTTCAAAACATCTTGATAGGCGCGTAATGCCAGTTATAAAAAAAGTCTTTCGCACGCGCATAATAATGTTATTAAATTAGTTGTCAATGATTGTTTTTTTATTTTTAACAAATGATATTATCTACACTAATGGGGAGCGGGTGAGCTTAGCCTCACAATGGGCTATCAATAATGTGATTCAATCAGTTGTTTAAACACGTTCAAAACATTTTGATAGGCATGTAATGCCAGTTATAAAAAAGGTTTTTTGCACGCGGCCATAAATTAGTTGTCAAATAATTTTTTTTAACAAACAATATTATATACACTAAGGGGACGGGTGGACTTAGCCTACAATGAGCTAACAATAATGTGATTCAATCAGTTATTTATTAAATATTATTTTCTTTATTCTTAATGTAAATTCAATAACATGTAGATGAAAATTGAAAGATCGATTTTATTATGTGAATTCAACTGCTTTGAATGGTTTGTGAGAGATTTCTTTTAGCATGATCTAAGATTATTCATTTACTTCTAATATTTGACTTTATTTTTGTCAATTCACGCATATAAATACATTTAAATGTATAAATTACGCATAACACGTCATAATTCAAAAAGATGCATTCTGCACGTGCCTGAGCGCATGCATGAAGGCTAGTATATATATATACACACACATTTTTTTATACATGTATTACAACTTCGAATCTAATAATATGGATGTAATGGGCATATTTTATTAGTTTAAAGACTGATTTTTGTGAAAAAATAATTTAGAGACTAAAGCGGTCGATAGGAAAATCACCGTAGCTTAGTAACAGTGGATTTTCGATCTTACCCCCATTTCTTTTTTGTTTTTTTCAACTTTGCCATTTTACTTAGCTATCAAATGGAGAACAGAATGGTGACGTGTGGTTTTCACCGCTTCTTCCCCCTCCCTCTTCGCCTCATCCGGTAGAAATTCATCTTTGTCGCTCACAATTTGCGAAAGAAAATTGTAAACCTCAAACAAACAAATTGCATAAAACCTCAAACCCTCTAATCAACGAAGAGAATTCCCACACGATCGAAGTTTGAAACCAACAAATCAATTTCAAATTCCGACGAGCTGTTTTCGTACGAACCGCGGCGCACTGTACCATGCTGTCGAACACAATCCTCTCTGCTCTATCTCCGGCGTTCAAGCCATTAAGGTAAGCAATTTCTTATTTATAAAACGAATTAGGGAGTTGCAATGTCGGGCTTTTGAATTAGGGATTTACAAATTGGGGATATGGGCATTAATTTTTTATTTAGGATTTTAATTTGGGATAAATTAGTAAGCTAGGCAGGGGATTAATTTGTTTGCGTCAGAATTTGTGTTTTGGGATTGTTGATTTGTGTTTGTTTTGTTATTGTGTTATTGGGTTGGTTTTGCAGTGATCTGTGGATTATTATGATATTTAAAATTGATTAGATCAAGCATTTTCAGCTCTGTCTGTTCGTTTTCGGTTTTCAAAACTTCTTTGTTTGTATGTATGTATGTACGCATAATAAAATACAAATAGCCTAACTCTAGTTATTTAAAACTAACTCAATTTTTTGGTTGCGAGAATCTATTGCTGACTGAAATAATCAGCAAAAGTAATGAAAATGTTACGTGTGAGCAATCAAAGCAACCAACATATGATATAAACTATTAGCCTATTAGAATTGTGGCTTCTGATTTCACTCAACATATGATATAAACTATTAGCAAAAGTAATGAAAATGTTACGTGTTTCAACTTCTGATTTCACTCAACTTTATGTATTTGCTGAACACCTTCTTTGTTTTACAAAATGTTTCTATATTCCCAAATAGTTGTACCAAGTACCAACACTACTTAGATCACACTGATAGTACTTGGACCTGAAAAAAGAATGGCCAAACGGATATTTTCTCAAAGTCAAATCTCAATTGTACAAATGACTTATTTTTTTAATGTGTTGTTAACGTTTGATCGTTTTATCTTCAAAATATGATTGCTAAATAAATAACATTTGATCACTATATTGCCAATTTTAGTTCTAATCAATTCAACATGTGAAGTTTAGTTTGTAATCATTTTAGTCCAACAGGATCCTCTCCGGATCCTTTTCGTGAGAATCATGGGATTCATAAATCTTGTTCGTTCATCGTACAATCAATTTTTTTCATGTACTGTTTGTATTTAATTTTAAATAAAAGTATTTAAAATAATTTCTGATCATGCGATGAATGAATATAATTCATAAATATCTGGAATCCTCACAAAGAGGTTCCAGCGAAGATCCGGATTCCATTTTAGTCACTTTCTAAAAAAAAAAAAGAAGCTATTTATGTCAATCAATTTTTAAGTTTGAAATTGAGTAGATTATTTGTACAATATTATTAAGAGACAAATATCTCTGCAAAAAGTAGAGAAAACAAAAGATAGAATGAGTGAGCGTGGATCAAAGTGGATTAAAGATTTCAAAAAAATCAACTTACTGGAATCCCATAGTTCGTATATCCAAAAAAGAAATGATTGGATTTAACCTCTGATAATAGGTCATTATTCGTACCAATATGAATTTATTTGATCCTATTTATTCAAAGAAAAGTGTGAGTGGCTGTGCTTCAGCCAAAACTCACGGATTGGGCTGAGAGAGATATGGGAAGATTTGTGGAGGGATTTCAGGAATTTGCATAGAGAGCGATATGAGACAGAGAGAAGGATTTCAGCGATTTGCCAATCCTTGTGAAGATTTGCAGAGTGAAAGCTCTGCAAATCAGTCTTCTTTCTTTTTAAACCCTGCGCCGTTTTATTTCGTCTTCGTTCTGGAGCCCTCCTATACGCTCTTGTCCGCATGTTGGTTTGCTTCCTTTGCTTTCATCTGCTTCATTACTCAAATTGAAACAAAAGCTTCCGTTCCTCCAAATCAACCCTAGAATTTCATCCAGATCCTATTTTTCTGAAATTGATTGATTAATTTGTTGCGTTAGTTTCTTTGATTTTGTTATCTCCTCTCTCTGCAACTCGGTTCCTCCGTCTTCCTGTCTCTCTTGATCCTGATGAGATATTGAATTGGATTTGGGGGTTTTGATTCGTTGAGAGAGTCGGAGTATACAGGGAGAGATGAAGGTGTGTCGTTTGCAGAAATGGAGTTTAGAGGGAGAGAGAAATGGGAGAGCAGGGGGTGGAAGAGAGAAATGGGAGAGCAGGGGGAGGAAGAGAAAAATGGGCTGGGCTCTTTCGCACTAAGTTTTTTTTTTTAAAATTTTATTTATTTATTTGAGGTTTTGTTTGAAGAAGAGAGGAACCTTTGAGAAAGAGAGTTGGGTTCGTGGTGTCTGAGAGAGAGAGAGGTGGGTTCGGCTTTTGCATCCTCCTTCCCTACAGGCGATGATCGACACGTGCACAGCATCTTTTGTGCCAATTTCTTCCCTATTTATGCAATTTTGTGCATTAGGCTTTTTGAGATTTATGATTTGATTGTCTTGGTTGGTTGGTTGGTTTTTTTTTTTTAATAGAATTTGTTGTTTGGTCATTGCTCTAATTGGCTTTGATGATTTTGGTTTCCAAAATAGCTGCTTGAATTGCCCGTAATTTGTTTTCATTGCGTAATCCCCCTATTTCGTCCATTTCATGGATTGTGGCAGGTATTTATCAGGGAGGTGTGTGGAGGATAAGAGTTGAGCTACCAAATGCTTATCCCTATACTCCCTCAATAAGCTTTGCTAATACGATCTACCATCCAAATATTGATGAGATGTGAGTGCTCACTATAATAAACTCCTACCATTCTAAATTGTGTAGCGATGTTAATTAAACGAAACGAGGAATACTATCCACCTCTAAGACGGAGTCTAATTTCAGGTCAGGCTCAGTTTGCTTAGATGTTATCAATCAGACGTGGAGCCCCATGTTTGGTAAACGCATTTAACTAGCCTTACTTTTTATACCGAAATCCAAGTTGTACTGGTCTTACATCTGTCTGTGTTTTCAGATCTGGCAAACGTATTTGAAGTGTTCTTGCCACCACTTCTGATGTGTCTCAATCCCTCTGACCCTTTAAATGGAAAGGCTGCAACTGTAATGATGAGTTGCCGAGCTGCTTATGAACAAAAAGTTAAAGGTATTGATTGTTTTTTAGGTTCGTGTCTCCCTGTCATCATGCATCTGTTTTCCATAGTTTTTCACTTAAGTTTCGACTTTAGTGTATTTGTGTCAGGATTACTGCTAATTAGAACATGGATTCTTCAAATGCAATCTTTTGAGTAGTGTTAAGCCTTTTGTTTACGGAGTATCAACCTTAGAATGTTGACATATAGTGCTACTCTTACTCCTGCAGATGTCGACTTAAGTGTGTTTGAGTTGAGAACCTTGCATTCTGTTACGTTTGAGAAGTAAACTTAAGTTGACAAAAACAGAGTGGTTATCAAACATGACCTTAATTTCTGCATAAATGAGTCATAATGTGCATTACCGAATACTAAGTTGTGTATTTTCTTTAATTGTTTCCTCGAGAGCATTCCAATGCATCACTAAACATGACTTTATGCAAGCAAAGATCGTGTTGTATTTAACTGATGTTACTAAACTCAAGCAACAATTGTCATTGGACATGCGTTCGAGCCTCAAGTTTTCCCAAAATTAGATAGTTTCTAATTCCGATCGGTGTTCTTCAATCATGTTGTGTTCATCTGTTTTTAATTGTTGGTGTAGGCTTAAAGGAGATTGTGAAAAGTTGCACCGACTCCTCCAACAAAGCCGTCAATCGCCTCATTGCCCAAGGTGCTCCTCTCTCTCTCTCTATCCTCACTTTGTCTCTAAAATCTTTATCCTTTTCAAAAATATTTGTCTAATATTTGAATTTAAAGTTTTGGGTTTTTTTTTCTATTTTAGGCCAAATAAAAAAGAATTAATTTTGGACTGAGGCATAGTTGTATTAATGGATCCCTAATTCTAATAAATTCCAGATTCTGAACCCTGAAAAGTGGTGGGGCGTGCAAATACATTATTGATGGACTTCTAAATCGTGGTTAGTTTAGTTTATAAATTTGTAATGCATGTCCTCTCTAACCTTGAGCATTTCTCCATCATGACCACAGAAGGCCAAGATCCTGTTGGACACATGCTGGTTGCATGTTTTCTTATATTACAGTTGTCGTGTAGGATGCCTTTGGTAGATGTTCCTCTCATATTTCTTAGTTTAGTAGGATGTGCAACTTTAAACAATTGCTTACTTGGTCTACTGGTCCTAAGTTATTTTTTCATTCTTCAGTATTGTACGGGTAATTTTTTTTCAGGTCTGACAGGAAGAGGGTGCATCTTTTATCACTTTCTGGGTTCATGCACATGTTTCATTCTTTGCAAATTGAACATGTTAATCAAGCCAATCTTTAAGTTATCAATCACTTAATCATACTCTCACGATCCTACCCTATTCAGTCTGTTGGTTGGAATGGTATGCTCCATTTGATTGGAAAGGAGGCACCACATGCGTATTTTAACGCTGCCAACAACTGTTTTACCAAAAATTGCACCGTGTATTACAGTTCTTACTTTGTTAGTCGACCGAAAGCTTATAAAAAATCGATGTCAAGTATCTTGACTAATATGTAGTCTAAACACGCATTCCTACTACGATTAATTAAGCTGGCATTGCATTGTGATCATCCTGCTTCACTGTACATGGCTGTTATTTGACAGCATTGCACTGCTTTATTTTGGCCTAGACGACTTTAGTGCAATTGATGCAGATACCAACAACAAGAGCCTGTCTCCCAAGCTCGGACGCAGGAAGAGCTTACTCCCTACAATTTCTGAAGCAAACGGTAATACTAATGGTCGATCTAGCAGGTTTAGTTTGGATGAGAAAGTATCTTAGAACAATGATAGAGGGCCTTCCTGTGTATCCAAAGAAGCCACAGCGGAAGTCTGTTCCTAGACTCCCGAACTTTTGTTTTGGAGAATTGTTGGTGCTGCTTGAGCAATGCTTAGTTTGTAGTGTTTTGTACTCTTTGTTGCATCCATATTTGTATGTTGAATTTGGTGGTTAGGTTGAATTGAGTAATGAATCTATAATATCTCCTTTTTGATTTAATGGTTGTGAAGATATGATAATGTGGTGATGATTTAATGGATTTGCATGTTTAAAATCCGCAGCATAGTGTGGGCAATCTTTGCTGGTGACAATCAAGGAGAAAGAAATGTTGATAAAAAAAAGTTTGATCTTTTGGGAAAAATGATAAAAAGGGTTGAATTTAATTTTGATATGTGATTGAGAATGTGTGCTTATGAAGGGTTTCAATTTTTTGTGTTCTTAAAGATTGTCTCTAAAAGCACCTTAATTTTGATGAATTTAATTTTTTTTTTATTTATTTTTGGTTTTGAAGCTGAAATTGACGTTTGGGAGGGAGAGCATTTGTCAGGTCGTTATTTGAGGTGTAATAGTACCTATATACACAGTACTCTTAGGCACATGTATATTCAGAACTTTCTACACCTTCAACAATGTTTCCGTTACTGCATGTGAAAACTTAAAATCATAAGCAAAAATTTATTTTAAATTATTCAAAATTTAATTTAAAGTGGTCAGAAGCTTGTCTTCATTAAAATCATTACACACAGAAATAACAAACATGTTAAACAAGAGAACTAACTATGCAGCAGAGTTGTTAATTCCTTATATATAGAGTGTAGTTTTGTCATCACCATCAGCAACATCTGCATCACCGTCAGTCTCGTCATTAGAATCATCATAGCTTCCGTCATCATTAATATCACCAACACTACACTAGACATCATCATTAGATTCATTACCCTCACCAACACCATCATCTGCATCAACGGTTGTCATCATCCTCATCACCACCGCATCGTTTATTTTTCTCCTCTGTTATCTCTGCACTCCTTGTAGTTCTGGGGAACTCTTCCACTCACAGGAGTTAATCTTGAACCTAGGGCATTCGTATATATTTACAGTTTTCAAGGATGGGAATTTGACAATGCAATTTCCAGAGAAGAAGTCTTGCAGACTTGGTAGACGGAAAAGTTCCAAATTTTGCAACTGGCTAAAACAAATCTCACCATCATTTCCTGCATCATCTCCATCTGATGTCGTTGCCCCTATTTCTGTCATTCTTTCACAACGCCCAACCGTCATTTTTCTTAGCCGCTTTAAAGTTTTGGCTATCGTATATGTTGCCAAATATTTCAAGCTGTCACAACCAACTACTTCCAAAGTTGTTAAATTCTTGAAGGGAATAGCAGATGACCCTAGATCCTTCAATGCACAACAACCCTCCACTTGTAGAACTTCCAAGTTTGGAAAAACTGGGCCTGCTCCTGGGACATTCTCGTTGCTTAGATGCATCAACGTCCACATTTCCTTAAGCTTCAGAACAGTTAAATGTGGGAAGGTCGCATCTGGATGGACATTATTCTCAAATAAAGAAGCTTTCTGGTCGGAGTGCTCAAACATCAAGGATTTTAGTTTACTAAACAACTGTGATGTGGATGGACCGCACCAGATCTCCATGTCCCTGTCTAAGGTCATCTTTTCCAAGTTGGGGAATGATGCATCCTGAAATATTACCAACGCAACAATGATAAACGGCAACAAAAATCATGACACAAGGAGATTTTTTTCAAGTAGCTTGAAAAGCTAACTTTCGTATAAGAAAATTGTGTAATGTATTCTTACCTTGTCAATTAAGAAGAGAGAGTGTTTAATTGGAGTGTAATGACCGCCAAACTCATGCTTCTGGAAACTTGAAATTTCAGTGGCAAAATTATCCAATTTACCACATCCCACCACCGTCACTTGTTTGAGTAGCGGCCATTCTGAAGCATGCATTCCTGGATAGAAGCTCTTAAGTTGGTCTAGATAGTTAAAACTAATATATGTTGCTTTTGGAAACACAAACTTAGACATCATTTCTTCGATCTCAACAACCACCTCTAAACTACTGCACCAAAATACCGATAAAATTTCCAAAGCATTCAGTCTCCCCGCAATACTAGGTGTAAAGATGCTTATTAGACTATCGCAGCCCCAAACTCGAACATCTCTAAGTTTGTAGAAAGAGTCTGGATCAAGTTGGTTGTGCCATATTGTAGTCAAAATACGTAGCCCACGGATGGACAATATCTCCAACTTTGGAAAGCCTACCTGTATTCGTCGAAGTGAATATATTAGACATAAGAATAATGATCAATAAAAGAGAATAATGATCAATAAAAGAGAAACAATAGTATAACAATTTTACCTTGTCGTAAAAAAGAAAGTATACTTCTTCAGTCTCAGGTTTAGGATCAAACACAAATCCCTTCAGTTCTCTACAATGCCAAAGTTCCAAGCTCTCCAAAGACAGAAACTGGACATTACAGCTTGCTGAGCAGAATCTAGAGAGTTTGGGAAGAAATTTCAGCTTCAGATGCTGTAGCTTGCATAACATGACATCTGTTTTTTCTTCACCATTTTCTTTTGTTGACACTATCTCTTCCATTGATTCACATTCGGTTATCTCAAGTTTTTGAAGTTGTTCGAGATTTCTAGCCGTGGAAGACGGTAACACAAAAGTTAAACGATGACAACAATGCACCACCAAGCTTGTTAAGTTGGGCAACACAACCTGCAGTATTTGTACATTCCATTTTTAAGAGAAGAGAATTCACATTGATTGTTATTATCTAGTCAAATGGTATCTTTAGATTAAAAAAAAAAATCATACCAACAGATATTTCTTGATACGCACTAGATAAAAAAAAGAAAAGAACGAGTACTAATGGCATAAATGGGAAAGAATGACACCAGTGGCATACCTCCTCAGAAATGATATGTGTAAATTGGGCATTGTCTTCGACATGGAGATGCTTAAGTTTTTGAAAATCTTCACTACCTGAGTGGTACACAACATTATCAGCTCCCATCGACCCATACAAGTACAAAGCTTGACATGATCTCTTCAACAACATTTCTAGACCATGGTCCAATTGACAACCAGTTGGGAGCTTGAGCTTCACTGTGTTGAGGGTTTCATCCACATCGTCCCAGTCCCGCGAAGAAGTGCCGATTAATATTTGGTATCTTTTTAACTTGTCAGTGAACAAGTCCGTCGAAATACTGCGAGCATCTGGAACATGTATGCTTAATGCAGCTAAGTGAGGCAAGTCCTTCAGTTCTGAAAGGCTAGCATTACTTCTTTCTCCGGCGAAACCTGCGGGCACCCATCGGTTGAAGCTGTATTTCATTCTCAAGTCTTCTAGACTTGTCAAACGTGATATAACATTCGGTGAAATCACTTCAAGTTCAGAGCAGCCGCTTAAATCCAGCAGTCGAAGACGAGTCAATTTCCCTATTTCTTCAGGCAACTCTGTAAACTTGGAATACATAAAGCTGAGAATTTCTAGTTGGGATAGCTGTCCGACTAGAGCTACGTCTTCCAACAAGCAATCATCCAAACACAATGTCCGAAGATTTTGTAGGAGATGAAGAGATGGAGGCAGCGAAGAAATACGCGCTTTGGTTAAATCCATAACTTTAAGCTCTTTCATCTCCTCAAAGAAGTTACCTGGGATTTCAAGCAAGTCACCATAAACGTATAAATGAAAAAGCTCCAGTTGTTGGCATTTCAAAACTTCAGGAAGCCTAGGGATGTTTTTGCAAGACAGAGAGATCCTTGTGCAATTTTCAGAAAACTCCTTATTGTTTGGCCATTCCTTCAAGTCATCTCCCTTTGCTCTTAGTAAGGCACGTCGGTCTTTGGATGCAATCGAGATGGCAACATCACGTAACAAATCATGCATTCTGATTGATGTGTTGTCCTTAGAGTCGAGTAACAGACAAGAATCTTTAAGCTCTTCAATCCGTGAGTGCAAGGCATGTTGTGCGTCCTCCAATGTATCAATGTTCTTAAACAAACCCAAACCAATTGTATATTTCAACAAGTCTGTCAGATAAGCGCGTCCCGAAGGATTTACCGCAATTCCACATATCAAGAATAGTGGCTTAAGCTTTTGATCATCCAATTGATTGTAACTCCACTCTAAAGCCGAGTATGCTTCTTGTTCGGCTGAGTCTTCGTTGCCGAACACTTTTAGGTATCTCAAGGCATCCTTCCATACTGGTAAAGTACTTTTATTTCTTAAAGAGCTTGCTACCGTGACAACCAAAAGTGGCAAACCTCCGCATTTTTTGGCTACTTCGGTTGCCACAGCTTGTATGTCGGGATTTTTAACAACATCACCTGCCTTCGTCTCAAATAAACGCCAAGCATCTTGCTCGTTTAAAACTCGAAGCTCAAAGCCTTTTTGGAACCGCTTCTCTGAGGATAGCAATTTCCGAGTTCTGGATGTCAACAGTATTCTACAATTCGGCAGACAAGGAAGTCCTACACTCTGCAAGTCAATGCTTTCCAAAATGTTGTCTAAAATTACAAGAACTTTCTTGTCTTTTACCCTGTCACATAGATGAGGTGCTCTTTCTGACATAGTTTCGCTATCACGAACATCCATACCTAACTTTTTGGCAATTTCTTTTTGAATTCCTTCAAGGTCCCGCTTTTGCACACTTCTTACCATAACCGCATCGGCAAATAACTTCTCATTTACAGCTTGCTTAAGGACTTCTTCAACGAGTGTGGTCTTCCCCACGCCGCCAATACCATACACCAAAATCAGGTCGGTATTAGGAATTCTCAGTTCATCCATGATTTTCTTTACAGTTGAAGTCCTCGAATCAAATGCCTCATAATGTGTGTTGGAAACAATGGATACCTCTTGTGGACGAACTTTGTACGAAACGAGAGCGAAATTTCCTTTGTCGTAGAGTTCACTAACCGCCTGCTCCAACTTTGTTGATCTCTTGCCTAGCTTGTAACGAAGCACTGGGTTTGGACAAACCCCATGGATACAACTCATCATTGCTTGCATATCAGGCTTCCATAATTCGTTCGCCTTCTCAGTGATCTCAACCACTTCATCCAGCCAGTTCTGAACGTCAGTGTGGATTGTTTCACCTTTTTCTACAGCTGCAACAACCTCGAGCTCTCGCCGCTTTCTAGTGGCACTCAAGTCGTTCACTTGAGTCTTTAGTTTCTCAAGTTTGCTTTTGCAGTGAGTTAGGTAACCCACTTGGCGTATAGCTGGTTCAACTGCATACTCGGCAACTTTTCCGACAATTTGAATAACAATCTCCATGCCTGCTCATGAATGCAAATTAAATTAGAAAAAATGGAGCTTAGCAAATACTTCACATTTCTAATTAACTTATGATCTTTCAACAACTTATAAATAAACACTTTACATTCCAAAGTGTATTACAAAAAATCATTGACTGTTCAAAAGACCTAAACATGATAAATATTCAATACACAGACTTAAAATTGCAAGCATGGCACCACATTTAGACGCAAACATAATGCCCCACTTTTAACAAAAAAGATCACACTACTAGAAATCACCATTTGCCCGACTATATTTTGCAGGATAAATTTTAATTCGTCAGCCAAATAAATTTTACCCGACAAAATACAAACGTTCGTAGGGAAACATTGATCAACATTTTGGTTTCTCCAAAGGCTTTTGCCCGACAAATTGAGTTTGATAGGCAAAGTGTAATTCGTTGGGTAACGTTTTTGCACCAAAAAAAAACTTTGGCGCGTAATGTTGCATGCTTTGCGCGACGAACCATTCATGTTTCGTCATGCAAAGTGGTATTTTAAGATTTATATTTCGTTAGAAAAAATATAATATTTCGACGGGCAAAGGTGAGAGGCATATTGGCCAATTTAATCCCTTTGATATTTTCGCAGTCTACAAATTAATTTGAACAATTCAATTGTCAAATTTGTTTGTATATACTCTAAGATCGTATAAGCCAGAAATCACAACAACGAAAAAAAAAAAAAAAAAAAAAACAGGGTTTAAATAACGGGACAAAATCATTCCACAGTTAGAAATGTAAATTGTAAATTTGCATAAACGAAATTAAATTTGCATAAACGAAATTAAATTTGTAAGAAATATGTGAAAATTGTAAAAATTGTTGTGTTTTTTCGCAGATGTCATAGCAGTTGATCATTAGTGGCTGCTGCTCCACCTCTGCTTCGGGTCAGAGTGACTTGGCGTGAGGGATACCCAGCGACAACCAGGCAGCCACTACCGAGTCAACGGTCGGCCCTAGTACTTCTGAACTGATGCATCATGGCGGGTGGCTCGATCTGCCAAACGTCCTCACAGCCAAAGATGACATGAGCATGTGGTAGACCCAGCCCAACCCTACTAATGTAGCGGTGGTCAATTCGGAAGAGAACTCTCAACTGGAAAGAGGACCCAGAAAATCTGGGTGATCTATAAAGCTTTAGCCTCCAACCGGATGACTTACTTATCGCAAGCCCAGATCATTGTCTATTGCAGCCCACTCTTCCGGCGAGCGAGCGAGAAAGTCAGTAGCTTGTTGACTCACGACATGGGTGCCATCATCCACACCAAGTGTCCCATGGGCACTGAATCGTGAAGGAAGCTCAACCCTTATGTGCATGATGATATAATGAGACAGATTTCGGTAAGTGTAGAATTTTTTTTAATTTATTACTTTTTCTTTTTACTTTTTTACTTATTTAATGATTTTTTTTTAAAACTAATACACTTTTTTTTTGTCTATTCCAACCCAACTTCAAGATTGACATGAAGGACCTGGGTGCGAAAGAGTACATACACTGAGTGTGGAGTGTGGAGTGTGGAGTGAGAGGTACAAGGAGTGGAAGTACGAATTGCAGTGGTACTACAAGACTTGTGCATCTCCTTATAAGTAGCTGCCACCGATCTACCCCTAGATTTTATGAGATGATTGGTGAGTGGGAGTTTTTATTTTAAGTACCCAACATTTTTGGTAAGTTTTTATTTTAATTTATTTATTTAAGTTTTATTGATTTTAATTAATTTTTTAATTTTCATCGTAAATCAGCTACAAATAAAGCTAACAGGGAAGCGAAGCCGTACCTTCATCCCTCTGGTTCTCAACCCCTATCTTTTCGAGCTGAGGAACAGTATGCGCAAGTTCACATTTCCTGGAATAGAAGGCTTAGATGGATACATATGCCAATTACGGCAACCAGGTGGGTGACAACATTTATGTAAGTATTCCATTCTAAATTTGATATTCAAATGTCATTAGACTAATAAATAATTAATTATGATCGATAATCTTAATTGGTTTTTTTTTTTTTTTTTTTTTTGTAGGCTTCTACATCACAGAAGAATGACCAGTACATCGCCAACGTTTCTTAGCAACCGTGATATCTCGTCCCGAGTTTTGGTATTTTATTTCATTTTTAGAAGTATTTTGAGATTTAATGGAATTTCGTTAAATTCTCCAGTTTTTAGAAAAACGAAGTGAGGGGTATTTTGATCATTTCAATTTTACTCGACCTTTTCGGTCAACTCTTGCGCTAGTTAGGTAGAATTTGATTCCACGAGCGTGTAGGCCATGAAATCCGATTGTTCCAACTCATGTTTGGTGGCTCTTTTTAATTTTTCGACGAATCAGCAAAGCGATGGCCGACGCCACCACCTAGGATTTGTAGCGCTTCATCCCAAGAGTAAATCCCGACCAGCCTTGATCTAGTTGAACCACAGTAGGTGTCGAATTGACTTCGAGAAGCTTTAGGCACCCTTAGGCTTTATCGGAGAAATTGACCATCTTTCGCCCACTTTTGAACTTCATCACAGGTATAAAAGTTGATCCTTATCTTGAACTCTACCTTTCTATAAATTTTGGTAGAATTTGGAGTTATTCGAAAATGTGAATTTTTGGTCGCCGAAAACCACCAAACACAGTGGCACGTGTGGCGGCGGGTGGGGAAAATCTAAATTTCATAGATTTTAGACAGTGAGACTTTCTTGATGTCCTGAGCCCATATCCAAGGCTTGTTAGTTGAAGTTCGATACAATGGTTCGATTATTGGGATAATTGTACTTTTATACGACTTTCATAATTGAAGACAATCCGATTGTTGGATCGTCATGCAATTTTGTGAGTATCCTAGTTATTAGTTGCAACGACCCGACCCGAAAAATTCGTTTATTTGGAAAACAAGCATACTGGTGATAGGCCCGAACTAAACTCTTGTTTAGTTCACTTACCACTAATCCCAATTAAGAACTTTAATTTCATGAACCCTCACAAAAAAAATTATAATCCAACCTTTAACTATCAAGGCATAAAGATAAAAACTCCAGTTATTTACCCAAACTACCTTTTCTTAACACAAACGTTCAACACAAGATTTACCTCGATTAAATAGCTACCACTTAACGTGTTTTTCTATTAATAGGCCTTATTTTCGTCCCTAGTCCCTAAATTCAATTTCTATAATAAACGCAATATTTTCTTTTCACACTTTGTCACCACCTCCCTTTATAGATTAAATTTCATTCTAATTATTTATTCTCGAAGTCTTTAATCTCACTTATTTTATGGCAGCATCTAACCTCCTGTTAGACTGCCTACGTACCCTCAAAAGGGATCAAGCCATTCGTAGTTCACATTCCAAAACCTATTTAATAATCCACACATTTTAAATTGACTAACACTTCATAAATTAAGTCCAAATAATTGATCTACCTCTACCATATTATAACTATGGACTTAGAACATTTTAATTAGCTTAAAAAGAACAAAATCGTCGTCTTAGCCACGCACCGCTGTAGGTGGCGATCGGCGGCTCCGACTTGCCGGAAAATTCAACTATTTTTAAAAATTCTCAAAAATTACAGAAATGAAGATCTCAAATAGTAGAGCAAACTTTATACTTATGGACAAGTCCGATTTGGCCTAGAAAGGCTCCAATTTGCCACGAACCCTCCGAAAAACCCTAAAAATGGGTGTTCTAAATCCGACACCACCGGTGCTCCGCCGCCTCCAAAGATGGTTGGGATTTGTTCCTGGGTTATAGGGGAGGGTATTGGTGGTGGAAATTGAATAAGATCATTTGTCAATTGATGGTTCTTATCCTGCAACCCCCGCGACACCCTAAACGTTTTTTATACCAAATTCCCTCAAATTTTTGGTGGAATTAGGATAGAGAGGGCTAGGTTGATGATTGGGAGTGGTTTTTAGGTCCAATTTTTTGGAAATTGACGAGAAACCACCGGACCAAGCCGCGGGTCACACGGTTTCGTGGGTCAGGATTTTCGATCCTGTGCTCCCTCACCTCTCCTTTTTCCTTCTACCTCTTCTTTTTGATTGGGATGTGCCCATTTCCTCCATCCACAGGGAGCCACGTGGCTCCACTACTTCCTGCTCCAAATATTCTGGAGCCCTCCAGAAAATGGTTAAATGACCATTTCACCTTTCTCTTTGTTCACTTATATCTTCTTCATTAAACCACCGTTTCACGAACAGTTTGCGCCTATGCGTTCGTGAGTTCGAGCTCTATTCAAAAATATAAATTTTGACCTTGAATAGTCTACGGATTTTAAATAATTAATTTCAAAACTCCCAACTTCATAACCAGTTTAATTAAAAACTAAACTCAAGTAACTTGATATAATTTCTCCAAAATTAACATAAAATCTCAATAATTCAAATATGTAACCTATAATAATCTCCGGAAGTAAAACTTTAAATTTTCCAATTCTATTTTCATAACCATAAATCGATTTATTTTCAATTTTCTCCACATATTTTTATATTTAAATTTTCAGGGTATTACATTAGTTGTGGAACCTTTAAAAAGTTATGGGTAAAAAATCCGATGTCCAGATCTTCTGGATTGAATAACCTAGAATTGTTGACCTTAGTGGACCTAATTTGAACGACGGTTGACTTTTTAGTCAACGTGTGCCAAATTCATCTAGTGTGTCATTGTTTATAGAATGTTGTTGAGGCTTGATGGAGCTTAGATGGCTCATCTCGATGACGTGTTGTTCCTAGTTTACAGGCTTCTAGATTTACACGAAAGTGGAATTTAACCTCGGTTTGTGTGTCAATCTTACTAAGTTTCCTAGTGGGGTATTATCTATTGTATTAGGTTCTTTGAAGCGATGTCGGTGAATTTGAAAGTGCAAAGGCTCCAAGTGAGTGAATTTAATATTAAGCGAAATGGTTATTACCCATGAAATTCTTTGTTATATTCTATGTGGATATAACATCAATTTACAAATGATTTTATGGAAATGTGTGCTACTATGCTAAGTTTACTTGATGGTGTTATCGATCATTTGCACACACGCACGCGCGCGCGCGCACACACACACACATATATATATATATATGATTGTGATATGTCAAGGCTAGTAATTGACTACTAACCTAGAACATGGGGTAATGTGGGAGAGAATCATAATTTGCACCATGAAGCAGTGGTACATGGATGGTCTTGCTTGGTTAATCTGCAATAGAGACCATGCTACCTTAAGATTGTGCTTGGTTAATCCACATTGGGCAATCCTTGTTACCTAGGTATGTCCGTATGTAGTTTAGGAGTGATCACACCTGGTTAATCTGTATTGGGTGATCACTGCCTACTTATGGAGTGGTTTTTCTTGGTTTGTTCGTAATAGGGGACCACTTCCACTTCTGCTCAGTTACCTATTGTAGGCTTCGGCTGAATATTGTCTCTCTATAACCCTAGACTATTGTTTATTACATATATGAAAGTGATGATTGAATCAAATAATTTACATGATGGTGTTGCCTAAAAGAGAATGGATTCGGATATGACTCATTTCTACTCATAATGAAGAGATGCAATGATGAAAAAGATACCAATCCTACACGTAAATGTATTTATGATGGTGTGTCATCCTACACAACTTCGGGTTGTGTATGACTGAATGTTATCTCGATAGACGTGTAGAGAAATTCAAAATTGAATAATCAATCCTATATGTATAATGAGGCGTATGGTGGTTATATTATAAAATATGTGGCAATTGGACCCTTGTGATTACCTGGAATTGATGAAAGGCGAATGGTGAGTCACAATCTGAAGAGAATGATGGAATAATATTGATAGTGATCATAGTAATGGTTGTCCCAATAATAAGATGAAAGTCATGTGTGGACACAACACTACTTTTACATATAATCATTTGATGTCATTTCTTTTCACATATGTTGTATTCTTGTCACTCACACGAGTTTTGCAACTTATTTGGATTTTGCTTTGCCCGGTGCGTTATTCCCACGACATATGGTTGTTTTGCAAAGTAACGGGTAGTGGTTAGAGGAGAAGATTTTAGGTGGTGTAGCTGATGTGGGAAGCGCACTCGAGAGTAGGTAATACCACCCTTTATTGTAAGTTATTTTTGTTGAAATTCTGATGTATATTCTATGTATGAGTCTAAATGACTCTATGTATTCTATATTGTACCACTAATCCTATCGTCACGTGTTAATTTTGGTCGTATCTCGGGATCTGGTGTGATAGCAACAACCGGGCATGGCAATGGAAATGCTGACACTTGATCCACATGTATCTTTATAGTTGTTGATGAACAAGGTTAGCCGATGAAAAGGCAAAGAAATCTGCAGCCTAAGACTGGGTCGGGTTTAGAAGCTCGAGGGTTCTTCTTTATCTAGTTCTCATCTTCCAAGTGAGACGTCTTCCAGATAGCAGTAGTTGGAAATGCAGCTGGCGAGCCAGTGAAAAAAAGTTGCGCGAGAAGCCGTGCACCAGCGAGAAGAATGTCAGCTTCTAGCATTTGCATTCCCGATCCTCCAAGCGACGTTAGCTTCTGGCATTAGCATTCCCGATCCTCCAAGCAACCTTCAAGCGCCGTTCCACTAACCACCCCAATAGTCATACTTAATTGAGTTTTTGTTAAATACAATTGTACAAATATTTTATTTTTAATATAATTAGAGAAATTTCTTTGAAGTTGTGATCTATTTGAGCTTTTTATATTAATATAGATAGAATCAATAAATTATTTAAATTGAATATTGTTTTAATTTAAAAAATATTTAAAGGTTTTGCCCGACGAACATATTCATCAAGCAAACATATACTTTTTTTTTTTTGATTTTTTGTTTATAACATCTACCGGATGAATAATTCTTCAAGAGAAATTTGTAATTATTTTATTCCTAGATACTCGACTAAAGTGTGTCGTCAAGCAAGATGCATTCATCGGGCCATACTGGTCAACGCTCTTTTACCTGATGACTCTATTTCGTCAGGTTAACTATGTTCACTTGACGAATGCTTATATTTCGTTAGACAAATGCTTGAGCAATGGACTTTGCACTACAAACTTTGCTCGTCAAAACTTTGTCGGGCAAAACATAGGCGATGAAATGATATTGGCCCGACAAGTTTTTTTTGTCTGGAAAGGGGTTTTCTTTTGTAGTAAAATTGTTGCTTTTTATAAAAGCAAAGGGTTAATCGTTTATGACCTCGGGTTTAGCAACCACGAGTTTAGCACCCCGATTCAAACATCCTTATCTATCCACTTGTCATTAAGGGCAATTACATGTGAGAAGCCCCTAAATCAAATCAAATATGAAGACAACGACCACCAAATTACCATAAATGAGATCCAAGATTCCAACTCAAATCAAATTTGATTATAATCAAAGAACGTACCTTATCTATGTTGGTTATGGATGAACTATGAAGTGAGTTGCTCTTCAATATCTACGTTCCCTCGAGTACGAATACAAATCAGTCGGTCTGTAAACTGCAAATAAGTTAATGATGAAGTAAGAACGGAGAATACATAATAATTTCTTTATTTCTTGCAAAGTTCTTCAGGATACAATTGCAATTTGCTAACTAAAAGCAAAAAGATTCATGAAATCTAAAAGCACTAAGTTTTATTTTCTTCGTCTAATTTAACAAGAGCCCTAAAATAAACTAAGAGGAAGAACCGTACATTTAAAAATAATAATTATCAGACGGGTTCCTAAACCACAAGCAAATTGTGTGTACATTTGATGTACTTCACTAAGGTCAACTAAAAAAAAAAGAAGCACGCAGCCAATTAGGATCGATGCGAGACCCTTTTTTAGATAACTAAATCTTCTTGTTGTGGTATAAGATGAGATCTGGATCCTGCTTTCACTAAGGGCATTCTTTAAGAATTTAGGAATAATTTTTAAAACAGAACAAAAAAAACAAAGCAGATGAAGTCAAATAAGAAGATTAAATGACATACCTTTATTCCCTTTGGTGTTGAATGAGGAATGAGGATAGCTGCTCTTCAAAGTCTTCTGGTTAGACAAGAGAGTTTGTGATGCTCTTTCTTTTGAGTAAACAGATACAAAGAAAGAAAGAAAGAAAAAAATGGTTTGCTGCAATGAAAAAACTGCACGTGTGCAGGAGAGACTGACTCTAATTTAACCAGAATGAAAACGATGAACAAATCGCGGGAGTGGAACTATCTTTCAAGGCTTAAGTCCATCATAGAGAAAATGCTAGATCATTACGGGATAAACCAGTGGAATGAAGAATTTGAGAAATTGAACGTGAGAGTCAACGTGCGTGAATGCAGAAGAAAATGGATGGTATACTATGCATGGTTCATGTGGAGAATGGAGACTTCAGTTTTGGAAGACAAAGCTGACAGCTCATTCAATTGAAAAGGTTTAGAGCCACATGCTTTGCTCCCCACAGTATTAAGCAAGCAAATAGCTGTATTAGTGGACACCAACTATTAAACATGGTAAGCGTCTGAATCCCGCGTCAAATAATTAAGGTAAGGGATCTTGCATTAGTTAACTCTTCGTATTGCTAATTATATTTAGGATACTAGGTAGATCAATTTTTTTAAATTAAATTTGCATACCAAATGATGTGATTGTTAATGATTGAATTATAAATAATCAAACATATGTTGTCTTAATTACAAGCTATAAGAGTGGGACTTCGTAATTTGAGCTTAGACTCTGTTTCAATCTAATTCAATCTAAGACACCACACAAATCATTAAAGTAATTTAAATTGATTAAACACTTTTTTTCATATGGGGCATGGCCAACATGAATCAAATAAAACCAAAATAGAGAGACAGTATTATGTTCGTATAAAAGATGTCTTACTAATAACGTAATTAATTAGAATATTCATGTTCCGATAAAAAGTCAGAAAATAAGAGGTGTCATAGAGTCCAAGTATAAGTTGACCCAAATCCATTAACATCCTTGTCAGAGCAATTCGAAACACCAAAGATTTTGAGCTAGCCTGATATTTTGCTTCATACATAACCCCATACCCACCTGCTTCAAGTAATGCCCAAAAATTCATATCTGCATTCATATTCAAAACATCACAAATTTTATCATATTTCGGTGTATCATACGTCTCAATTTTTATTATTTATATATATATATATATTGATTCTTAATCCAGAATTTAGCACTCAAAAATTTCAAAAAAAAAAAAAATGTTCTCTGCAGCCAACTTGAAACTCTCGTAAAACAACAGATACTCTAACTATTTGTGTTGTTAATGAAGATGATGATGCATGCCAAGAATAGGAGGAGATTATTCATTTTTACTTCAAACACACTTTTTTAATTTTTGACTGTCGAACCAATGAATTAAAGAATTGTGGATAAGACACCCTTTTTTTTGTCAATTATTAAGTTTTATTTAATTTTAGTAAACTAACTACTACTACTTATTGTTATTTTTGGTTAGCAAACAAACTGCTAAATTTATTAGTAAATAATGACTGACGGCATTTCAGTTAAAAGTAATGTTTTAAAAAATTAAAATTTTTTAAAACAAATTACAAATCAAATAATATATTTTTAATAATAAAAAAATAAGCAATATTTAATTAATAATTTAGCTACATACAGCTGTCTTATTTGATGTAAAATTTAATTTAAAAAATTTAATATATTTAACATTATTATTCAGCTAAACTATTACAGAGATTAAATTTATAGTGAATATTAATATTTTGACAAAGAGGACAAGGTGGGAGTGGGACCCCAGAAAAGCAAGCAGCAAAGGAAGGAGGAGAACTGGGAAGGAAGGATACTCTCAGGCTCTCGTCTTCATTCGGATCAAAGTGTCATCACGTGGGTGCGACCAACAAGAAATCAAAGTGTCAAAAATCACATCGGCGCGACCAACAAGAAAGTGTAAGTAACAACTTGCACCAACAAGAAAGTGTAAGTAACAACTTGCAGATAAGTTACAAAACCCCCCGGATTCTCGGATCCACTCCCCGAGGGATCCTAAAAATTCTGTAATTTTATCAGTTTATTTTATAACTTTTCGTTATGTAGTATTTATATTTAAATTTTAAATTTTAAATGATTTCTGACCACATGATATATAATTAATGGACACAATTGTGTGATCTCTAAGAAATGGATCCAGCAAGGATCCTGATTCTTACAAAACGACATCAAAACCATGGGAAATATTTCTTTGCAATTAAAACATTGGTGGCACATCACATATTTTTATATAAGTATTGAAAAATTATAATTTTTAATTAATTTTTTAATGTACATATTTCATTATTTATATAATAACACATGATATATTATTTTGTTTTTCGATCACATTAAAAAATTTCTCCAAAACCATCACTCACCTGCTTCACTGCTCCCCCTCCAGCATGAGAGACAAAAGAAAGACCCATCACGTGGGTCATTGTCACTTTATAAAAATAAAATGAAATAAATAAAGGACCAGCATCCTCGCTGAATCCATTCCCTAAGGATCCTAGGGATCTTACAATCATGTTTGTTAATCGTATATCGTACGGTAAGAAACCATTTTAATTTTAAATTTTAAAATTCAAATATAAATAGTATCTAACGAAAACTAACCGCACGATATAAAATGAACGGATAAGATTGCGGGATCCCTAGGGAGTGGATCCGGCGAGGATTCTGGGGGATAAATAAACATGTTGTGATTCTGCGGAACTGAAATATTAATACTAGTGTAGTTATTAATTTGATTTTTTCTCCTAATTTTTAATCTTAATTGTTAAGTTTATATATCATTCGGTATTACATATTATTAAAGAAAATTGTATTCTTTTATCCAAACGTTGTCATAATTTCACTGGCTTCAAAATTTTGGTTTATACTCTGGAGAAAATGTTGAAATACTGTCAAGCTAATGTGCGGTATAACACAAGTGGCACAAACATATATAATATAAAATGAATTTAAGATATCATATTAACGTCTTATAACATAAGTGAATTAAATGATTGTTGGATCAACATTGAGTTTGTAACACACTGAGAGAAATTACTCTTGTTTTGGTTTTGTAAAATGTTGATGCGATAATTAAGTCAGAATAAGATGCGCTAGTCTCGTTGCGTGGTGTGTTTATATCGGAGCATTGAGGGGTGTGTATGTTCTTCTTGAGCAACGTGTCAATGCAATGCTGGCAGAATGCAAAATAGGAGTAGGATTATCTCATTTTTAATCTCTTATTTTTCCTCTCTTTCTATTTAAATTATTACGATTGAACTACGTTAACATCATGTTTTGAATTTTTTTATAGAGAAATAATGACAAAAATGAAAGTGTGATGTGAGAGAAAGGGAGGGAGACAAGAGAGGTGAGAATCCTAATTAGATTTGATTTTGGAAACTCAAAAGAATATGAAGAAAAAGTATGCTTTTTACAATGTTTTTTTTAGCCAAAATGATCCATGAGATTAGCATAGCTTCTTACTTTGGTCTATGAGGTTTGAAATCGATAAAAGTGATCCATGAGTTTGTCCACCATTAATCATTTTGGTCATTCCGCGAAAAATGTTGAAAATAAAACCAAGATGATAAAATTACCCTCAAGCTAATAAACAATTGATCAAAATAATTTAACAAAAATTGAGGATATTTTTGTCATTTTATTCGTATTTAATGGAGATTTTTCACGCAATGACCAAAATAATTGATAGTAGACAAACTCTGAGGCCACTTCTAGCGATTTCAAATTTCAGGACCAAAGTGAGAAGTTATACCAATTTTAGGGACTATTTTGGTTAATCTATGTCATTAAGATTGAAA
This sequence comes from Crataegus laevigata, assembly GCA_963580275.1. Taxonomy (NCBI): domain Eukaryota; kingdom Viridiplantae; phylum Streptophyta; class Magnoliopsida; order Rosales; family Rosaceae; genus Crataegus; species Crataegus laevigata. The sequence goes on from OY756949.1 coordinate 6,994,764, forward strand.
TGTCTCTATGAGTCTTCTCGGCCTTCGAAAGGATAAACTGTTATGGCAAAGCCACCAGCTGATATGTTTTAAAAAATGAAAAATGTCACTAAGGTTATCTTGCTAAAATTCGTCGTGCTAAGAAGTTTACTCTTCTTTGCGAGTTGGTCCCAGTTTGGAGGATGATGTTCATGTTTTACGCACTCATGTTGTTGAGCACTTCTCCATTGCTTTTACTGATGATGGCACCACAACAGATACTGGTTTAGTTTCTCGACTTATTCCGCCCTTGGTAACGAACTCTGAAAATGCTTCTCTGCTTGCTATTCCTACACTTGAAGAGGTAAAAAAATATCATTTTTTCCATGGACCCTGACAGTGCTTCTGGTCCGAACAGTTATGGTGGTCATTTTTTTCGAGCCACATGAGATTTTATTAGCGGTGATGTGGTCTAAGCAGTTAGATCTTTTTTTATATCATGTTATATCCTTCCCAATTTCAATTGTAGTTTTGTAACACTGATTCCAAAAACTCGAGACGCTAATTCTATTTCACAGTTTCGCTCCATTGCCATGACTAATTTTATGTTTAAAGTGATTACCAAAATTTTGGCAAATCGTCTTGCTCCTATTGCAGCTCGGATCTATGTATTTGTTCAAATATCTACACAAAATTTACTTTTTCTCCTACAATTCTTCTAATTTTTCTCTCTACCATCTTCCAAAACCATTTCTTCCCATTTACAATTCTTCCAATCTCTATCATATGTTTCATATTCTTCCATAGTGTTCATGCGTCGATTTAATGAATTTTTAATATTTATCATAATTTAAATATTTTTAGGTCAAAATGTTCATAAAATTAATTTAGGATAGTCTACATAATTTTTTTTAAAGCTAAGTTAATAAATAGCCTAAATTCATTTTTTAATAATATGAGGCTAAAATTTTAGGCCAAAAAGGTTAGAGCATAAAAACTATTTGGGTTAAAACGTAAATTTTCTAGGCTAAAATTTCTAAATTTTTTAGGTTTTACTCTAAAGATTGGAGATGGTATAATCCTGCTTATATCCTCAATGTTGTCATTTAAAATGTTTCATGTGTTCACATTACCACGATAAGGATTTAAATTTTCTAACTTTCTATATATCAAATGTGCATAAACGTTTAATTCTGCGAATTCCAAGTCATACCGCGGTGGCCAGATAAGGTGCAAGCAAAAGCCTCGGAGGCAATATCATAGAGGCGGACTTGAACATCTTTAGTTACGGCAGCGATGAGCATGTGAGAAGTTGCCAACGACGACATTGCAGTCCGGTACACCTTCCCAGGCATCTTGAATTCCATCACTACCTGCATTGTATTCGTATCCCAAACATTGATGTGATGATCGTACAAACCCGTCACAAACAGTTCGGTGTTGACAGGATACCACACGGTGGAAGACACCGCATACTTATGCCCGTGCTCGTGCTGCTTATCCACCACGAACAAGCACTCGTGCCTCGTGATAACTCTGCCGCCTACGTAATCGGTCTCGCGCTGGACATCAGACACGACGACGGAAGCATCGGAGGCGCCGGATAACAGGTACCGGTCCTCCGTCAAATCGAGCTGGAGAGAGTTGACGGAGCCGCGGTGAGGGGAGATGATGTCTTTGTGATTGGAGAGTTGGAGCGTTTGGATCCAGGTCGACTTGATTCGATTCGAGAACAAATTTGGGCGGAGCTTGCGCGCTTCCCTATCTCCGATTTCCTGCCACATTTTCGGAGCATCTTCTAAAGAGTCAAGTAAAATTAGTTAGACATTTGTTAAAATGTTTGTTATGATTTTTATGTAAATAGATAGATTAGACAAGGATATAATTATAATTGTAAGAGTAGTGTACTGTATATATATACACTGCTCCATTACTGTAAGATTAAGAAAACAGAATCAATATATGAGAGATATTTAGAAACTGTGGATCTTGATTTTCTACATGGTACCATTGCCAAACCGCCTCACGGCTTCTTCGATCCTTCTTCAATCTTCCGCTCTTCTCTGATCGTCTTCTTCGCTGTGATTGTTTGTGTTGTGGATATTCTTCGATTCTTCTTGAATCTTGACGGTGCCTCCCTCAAACCCTAATTCCTCTTCTCCAAATCTCAATACTTCTCAGATGTATCATTCTCTCACGATTCAGAACATCGGTAGTATGGTTCCGATCAAGCTCCGGCGATCCAATTATCTGCCGTGGAGAGCTTTGTTTGCTTCGATTCTCCGTCGCTACAAGCTTCTAGGGATTGTTGATGGCACTGAGCCTTGTCCATCTCCTTTGCTTGCCGATCGCTCCATCAATCCACACTTTGAACAGTGGTATGAGAAAGATCAGAATTTGCTTATCTGGTTCAATTCGACGCTCTCTGAGGAAATTATTCCGTTCACAGTTGGTGTTTCCTCCGCTCGTGATCTCTGGCTCAAACTTGAGCAGCGTTTTGGTGGTGTCTCGGATGCACACATTCATCAATTGCGTTCGAAGCTTCAAAATGTTCAGAAAGGCTCTCAATCCATGGCTGACTATCTTCAACACATCAAGGAGATCTCTGATTCTCTCACTGCCGCTGGTGCATCTGTCACTGATCGTGATCTCATTGCTGCGACTCTTGCAGGTCTCCCTGATGATTTTGAATCCTTCACTGATTCTATCTTACTTCGCCTTTCTTCTACTTCGTTGGATGAATTACATGGCCTGTTGCTTGCTAAGGAGTTGTCCATGGAGCGTCGCAAGAAATCTTCCTCCTCTGAGCCTTTTCATGCTTTCTCTGTGCAAAGCCAACCGCCTCTTCTTCCTACACCACCGCACGCTCTTGCTGCTCAAAATCCTGGAGCATCACCACTTCAGAATTCTTTTCGGTATAATTCTAACCGAGGCTACACTCGTGGTTCTAACCGAGGATTTAACCGTGGTTCTAATCGTAGCTACAATCGTGGTTCTAATCGTGGGAATTTCAACTCTGGTTTCACTCGAGGATCTTATCCCTCTGGATTCAATCGTCATGCTTCTTCTTCTGGACACAAAACTCCTTGTCAAATTTGTGGCTCTACTAGTCATGAAGCTCTTGATTGCTTCGACAGAATGAATCCAGAAATCTCAGGCAAGTTTCCTCCAGCTAAACTTGCTGCCATGTGTGCTCACTATACTGCAAAGTCCTCCAACTCTTGGCTCATTGATTCGGGTGCTACCTCTCACATTACGAATGACATATCCAATATTCAATCTCCTACTCCCTACCATGGTGAAGACAAGGTGTACATCGGAGATGGTAAAGGTCTGTTTATAGATCATATTGGCACATCTATTTTGCATACTCCTGCTCACTCGTTTAAACTGCAATCTGTTCTTCATGTGCCTCAAATGAAACATAGTCTTCTCTCTGCTTATCAGTTTATTAAAGATAATGATTGTTCGTTAACTCTTGATATTCATGGATCCTCTGTTAAGGATCGTTTTACGGGGAGGACGCTTTTGCGGGGACAAGTTAAAGATGGCTTCTTTCCCCTTCATGGTTCACCTGCTCTCTCCCCTGTCACTTCTTCCCCTACTGCACTTGTAAGTACTTCTGCTACTGTTCGCGTATGGCACAGCAGACTTGGTCATCCATCTTCTGCTATTTTTCGTAAAGCTTTGTCTACCAATAAAGTTGTTGTTCAAGGCTCGTCCTCTCTGGCCTTCTTCTGCAAAGACTGTGCTTTAGCAAAGAATCACAAGCTTCCTTTTGGTACTCCTCAATCTGTATTTACTCAAAGTCTAGATCTGTTGCACTGTGATGTCTGGGGACCCTCTCCTGTTGTATCCGTGAGTGGCTATAGATATTACTTGCTTATTGTTGATGATTACAGCAAGTATAGTTGGTTTTTTCCCTTAAAGTCCAAGTCTTTTGTATTTGCAACCTTTGTGGAGTACAAGTCTTATGTAGAGAATACTATTGGTAATAAAATAAAAGTTGTTCGCTCTGATTCAGGGGGTGAGTTTACCAGTCATCAATTTCAGCATTTTCTTAAACTTCATGGCATTTTACAACAATTTAGTTGTCCTCATACACCTGAGCAGAATGGATGTGTTGAACGGAAACATCGTCATTTAGTTGAAACTGCTCGTACACTCTTTGTGCAATCTCAAGTGCCTCATATGTTTTGGGTTGAAGCTTTTTCGACTACTACTTATCTGATCAATCGCCTTCCCCTTGGTGGTGTCCTGCAATCTCCTTGGGAACTCCTCTTTGGCACTCTTCCAGATTATTCTCGTCTTAGAATTTTTGGTTGTTGTTGTTATCCATGGCTGAAACCCTATACTACATCAAAGTTGGCTAGCAAGAGTAAGTCTTGTGTTTTCCTTGGGTATAGTCTTCAACATAAAGGGTATCGTTGTCTCGATCCAGTTACACAACGAGTATATATCTCTCGGCATGTCATCTTTGATGAGACTACTTTTCCTTTTCTGAGTATATCATCTGCCTTTCCTGTTGCACCTAATGTTGTTGCTGATCCTTCTCAAGTGAATTCGTCTGTCAATTTGCAATTCACAATACCTGCTGCTCACTCTGTCCCTCAAGTGCATCCTCCACTTTCTATTGATGTTCCCGAATCTCAAGGGGCTCTTCCAGTCCCTCATGTGCCCTCTTCTGAGCACTCTTCCATACCTCCTCCAATACCTGTTGCTGTTCCAGTATCTCAAGAGGATCTTCTAGTACCTCATGTGACCTCTTCTTCAGTTCCTAATACCCATCCTATGATCACTAGATCTGATCGGATCATATTTATACATATTTTTACTTCAAATTCACTTGTCTTTTCTTAGTTAGTTCCTTATATTTTTGAGCTATTTACGTTATTTTTGTGTTTTTAGAATTTATCTAGCTAAGAAAATAAAAATAGAATAAGTGAAGTGTTAAGTTATAATTTCATTTAAACTATCTTGTCTGTTGAATTATACTTATCATTTGAAAAATAATATATATATATATATATATATATTTAAATATTTAAATATAATGTGATAATGTATGTGTGATTATTAGGTGGAAGGCAGGCGCGCGAAAAGCAGTCGGTGAAAGAAAACGGAAAGCTACCAAGTCAAGCAGAAAAAGGAAAGCACATGCAAAGAAAAGAATCCAAGGGGGGAGATAGGCTTTGGCGGTGGAAAGAAAAAAATAAGAAAAGAAAAATGAAAGGGGAAAGCTGGGAGGAAAAGGAGAATAAAGAGGGAGGGCATTGAGAGCTTGAGGAGGGACGGAAGCTGCCATTTGTGGCAGCTGAGAAGCAGAAAAGAAACGAAAAAAATAAATAAATAAAAAAGCTGCCTTTGGGTAGCTGGCAAGAGAGCCTCGGAGAGGAGAAGAACCAGGGGGCATAAAGACAGAAGCTGCCTTGAAGGCAGTGTGAGCAGTAGCTGCGCAGAAGGCAGTCAGGCGGAAGCAAATCTGAAGCTGCCATTTGGCAGCGGGAGAAGGTAGTCCGTGCGAGGGAGCAAAACAAGGCAGTGCATAGAAATTCAAGGCAGCCAATCCACGCACACTGCACAGATCCTAATTATCTCCTAATTTGGTTTATCTCCTCCAAACTTATGTTTTTATTTCTTGTTTTAATTTATAAATATGTGTAATTAATTTTATATTGGCTAGAGGTTAATTCAAAGCCATGATTATATTTGTAATTTGAATTGGTAACTTCAGTTGTGATTTCTGAGTTGTGATTTAATTTGCTTAACTGCTTGATTGATAACTTATTTGTGTATGTTGATTAAGAATGCATACTTAATTTACATGCATGAATTTGATGCTAGAATATAAGTGAATTTCACCTAATCGTTATGAACTTATATTCATGAGTAGTGAAGGTTGTTATCCACAATCGTGTTAAGTAAATTCTTGGCAGGAGTATCATGCTTTTCATAGTTACGAATGCCTCGTCAGTATTTATAGTTTTCACAAAGTTTAATGATCTTTGATTGTATCTCTATTGTGCTTTTCACGTAGGGGACTTTTGAGGAATGTTTTAAATTGTTGTATGTTGTTCATCCAATTTAATAACATAAGGAAAACTTGAAGATTAAAAAAGTGCTGTTCACGGTTAATCTGGAGTATTGAAATTTACAATTTATTGAAAGAACAACTGAAAATCAATTTAGGTTGCTTATGTGTCATGTGTGGAGAAAAAACCCTCTAGCCAATCCGTCGTCTATCTGTTCACTTTTAATTTTATGTTTTTGTCAATTTGTATTTTATTTAAGTTTAATTTACTTTGTCAAAACCAAATCAACCCCCCCATTATTATATTATATTTTCTAGTTAATTTTTATTATTTTTAATCTTTTAATTCGATTTCCGTCCATTTCAATTCCTAGTGTTTAATTTAAATTGTTTTCGTTATTTTGAGTCATTTTAGTGTGTTTCGAGTTTTAGAGTTTTTAGCCTAATTTTGTGTTTTTGAGTCTTGTTTTTATGTTTTTAAATTAATTTTAGAGTGATTAGCAATCCCTCCTAATCCCCGGCCTAGAACGATACCCTACTTACATCTTTACTACAACTGTCAAAAAGAGGGTTAAATTTGTGCGGTAATAAATCCCCGTCAAGATCTAAAGCTGGTATCTCTAAACCCAAAGCCTACTCAGCCACCAAACACCCTTTACCTGATACGGTTGATATTCTTCCCACTACTTATCTTCAGGCCTCAAAACATGCTCACTGGAGGTCTGCTATGCAGGATGAAATAAATGCTCTGCAGTCAACCGGCACTTGGTCTCTCGTTCCTTTTACCTCCCAACAAAATATTGTTGGATGTAAGTGGGTGTTTCGGGTTAAGAAACATCCAAATGGTACTATAGACCGTTACAAAGCCCGGCTTGTGGCCAAAGGATTTCATCAGCAAGCTGGTTTGGATTACAAGGAAACCTTCAGTCCTGTTGCAAAACCTGTCACCATTCGGATTCTTCTCTCTCTTGCAGTCCAATATGACTGGTTTCTCAATCAATTGGATATCAGTAATGCTTTTCTGCACGGTGACCTTCAAGAAGCTGTTTACATGCAGCAACCTCCTGGTTTCAGTGATCCAAATTATCCTAATCATGTCTGTCAGCTACGCAAATCTTTGTATGGCTTGAAACAAGCCCCTCGGGCCTGGTTTGACAAACTCTTTGCAGAGCTTCAGTCCTTGGGTTTTCATCAATCTCAATCTGATGCTTCTTTATTTGTGCTTCACGACTCTGCTCTTGTTATTGTCTTGGTGTATGTTGATGACATACTTGTCACTGGTCCAAATCCTGCAGCTTGTCAACGTTTCATTCAACAACTCAGTACTGTTTTCCCTGTGAAGGATTTAGGCCCCTTGCACTATTTTTTGGGTCTTGAGGTTCAGAGATCCGCTGCTGGTATTTTCTTACATCAAAGCAAGTATATTATTGACTTACTTCACAAGACCCGCATGGATGGTGCTAAACCATGCCTCACTCCTCTTGGCTCTCTCAAACTTGATCATACTGGTCCCTTGTTATCTGATCCAACAGAATACAGATCTATTGTGGGTGCTTTGCAATACTTAACTTAGACACGACCTGATTTATCCTTTGCGGTCAATCAAGTCTGTCAATTTATGCATGCTCCCCGCGAACCACATCTTCAAGCTGCCAAACGTATTCTCAGATTCCTAAAAGCCACACTGAGTCATGGTTTATGGTTTAAGAAAGGTAATGTTCATCTTACTGCGTATTCTGATGCTGATTGGGCTGGCTGTCCATTTGATCGTCGATCTACTAGTGGCTATTGCATCTTTCTGGGATCCAACCTTATTAGCTGGAGTGCCAAGAAGCAACCCACGGTTGCTCGTTCCTCAACTGAAGCAGAATACCGTTCGTTAGCGCACACAGCTGCTGAAATCACATGGATTTGCAAAGTGTTCAAAGATCTCGGTCTTCAGCTTCCTCAAGTCCCTTCTCTCTGGTGTGACAATCTGTCTGCCATATCTCTTGCCTCCAATCCAGTCTTTCATGCTCGGACCAAGCATATTGAACTTGATTACCATTATATCCGAGAGTTGGTCCTTGCTAATCTACTCAAAGTTCAGTATGTATGTTCTCAAGATCAGTTAGCTGATATTCATACTAAATCTCTGTCTAAATCTAGATTTCTGTATTTGCAATCCAAGCTTGCCCTTGGACCTTTCGATGCCTCCAAGTTCAGCTTGAGGGGGTGTAAAGATTCAAGTAAAATTAGTTAGACATTTGTTAAAATGTTTGTTATGATTTTTATGTAAATAGATAGATTAGACAAGGATATAATTGTAATTGTAAGAGTAGTGTACTGTATATATATACACTGCTCCATTACTGTAAGATTAAGAAAACAGAATCAATATATGAGAGATATTTAGAAACTGTGGATCTTGATTTTCTACATCTTCTTCTTCTTGTACCAAATGCAAAAGCGAAGCAGAGGTTCACAACACAACGGTGTCGTATCGCAGTGTTTTCCCTCACACTTTGAAGTATGAATTCTTAAACCGGAATCGGTTTTGTTGTTACTGAAACCGTTTTTTGTTCTTCCGGGCTTCGCTTTGATTGTCGTCTTGGTTGACTCGGACGAACTCGGACAGATTATTGAGCGCGTTCAGGTTATACTGGTTGACAAATGACACGTCAGCAAAACAACATCGTCGGCGTATCCAAAATTGACAAGTGGTTTTGTGAACGGAAGGTGTCAAGTTTTGTTCTCCAATGATAAATTCGATATTTAATTAAGATTATGAGAGGTTTTTTAGTGTGACTGATACACGAGGTGGTACACTACGTGTTACTATACAAATAGTGAAATACGTGTGTTAAAAAGTTAATAACTTAAAAAATAAAATTTATCACTACTTTTATAAAAACATATGGTATATCACTCGTGTTCTGGTTACAATGAAAAATTTCTCTTAGGAATGGTATATCACTCGCTGCTAAATTCCCAATTACAAATTAACACGTGTCCATTATAATTTTTAGTTTTAATTATTTGGACACTAGTCCATTTATGATTGGGTTCAACAACAACTATTGCTATTCTTTCAATAGCAAAGTAGTGTTCTACATTCAATGATAGTGTAACCTAAATAGCCTAACCTAGAATCCACTATCCAAACCAAAATCATTAAGAATTGAGGAGTTGAGATCTTCTCCGAATCTCTATGCATGGAGCTCAAGGACTCAAAGATCAAAGTCGTTAAAGAGACAAAAAAAAAAAAAGATCTGGATCATTGGTTTCTGTGAAGTTGGCCTGTAAAATGAGTTAATGAGGATTGCATAATTTAAAATGAAGACCATTACAAAGAAACAAACAACATGTAATTTCATCCGTGTGTTATCATTCTTTTACAATTCCCAGCTGACAGTTCTTTTACTTGTTTCAAGCGGTGACAACCAACAACTTCCAAAATTGTTAAATTCTGAAAAGGTATTGCAAATGAACTTAGATTTGGGCCTGCTTGTGGGGAGTTCTCCTTCCACTGATACATCGACCTTTGCATTTCTTCAAGCCTCAAAGCACTTAAATTTGGAAAGGTGGCATCTACATGCCCAATACCTTGAAGGAAAGCTACTTGCTTTTTAGAGTATGCACCATAAAACTTAATCGATTTGAGTTTGCAAAAGAGCCACACCAACTCTCTATATTGCAGGGAAACTTCAACTTTCCTAGCTTGGGAAATGAATCCTGAAACATTACAGGCCAATGTGGGGATGTTTGACAACATGCATGGCAAAAAATATTGGGTCTTCAATAACTTTTATTCATTTGAGCAAAAAGAAATGTTCTATTTGGCTTGATAAATTTCAATAAAAGTACTCTTATTAGGGTGTTAATATGTGGATACTTCTATGGTAGAAAAACATCACTTGGTATTTACTCAGATTAGGTTCCTGTTGATAAGGGTACATATCAAAGACTTGTGAGGAGGTTAATTTATTTATCTCATACTCGTCCTGATATTGTATATGCTGTGAGTGTTGTAAGTTAGTTTATGCACTCGCCCAGTGAAAATCACATAGCTGCAGTGATGCAAATTTTGGCATATCTAATGTCTGCACCCGATAAAGGAATACTTTATGGAAAAACATGGACATCTAAAAGTTGAGGGGTTTATAGATGCAGATTGTGCTAGCAATGTTACTGACAGAAGGTCTACATCTAGGTATTTTATGTTTGTTGGAGGTAATTTGGTTATGTGGCGTAGTAAGAAGCAGAAAGTGGTGTCAAGGTCGTCTGCGGAAGCTAAGTATAGAGGTATGGCACACGAAATATGTGAACTTTTTTAATTATGTAAACTTTTGAGATGTCTTGGTTTTGAACCAAAGGAGACCATGTAGTTATATTGTGACAATAAATCTGCAAGGGAGATAGTTGAAAATAAATCTGCATGTGGAGGTTGATCGCCACTTTGTCAAGGAAAATCTTGAAAAGAAAATTGTGTCTATACCGTTTGTGAGTTCAGGACAAGTTCTTACTTATGCAGTATCTAGTAAGGTTTTCCAAGACTTAATTATCAAGTTGGGCATGTATGATATTTATGTACCAACTTGAGGGGGAGTATTGATTTGAGTTTTAAGTGTAAATGTTATAGGATCAGAATATGTAATCTTTAGGATTTAGTGTCCTTGTCTTTTGTAATTACCTTCCTTATAAACTAAGGTGTATGTGCCTATATATTGTAAACCATAAAGAATCCCTCCAACCACATCTTTCCAAATTCACTCATTTTTCTCTAATTTTAGTACGTACACCATCAGACTCCTTTTATGTTTTCTTCGTGTTGATCCAATCACTCTATTCTTCCATCACACTCATCTTTTATTTATTTATGTTATTTCAACCCACCACTGATCTTCTTGTACAATTTCTCCCAAGTACCGTTTGGTACGTGGGACGGGACGGAACGGAATGGGACGAGGCGTTCCGTCCCACGTTTGGTGCGCCTAAAACAGGTGGAATGCACTGTTCCACGGGACGAGTTTTGGGTGTTTTCGTTCCACCTCACCCCCTGGAACGACTCGTTTCACATCTGTGAAACACAAAATTATAACCTCTCCATCTCCTTCTTCTTCTTCCTCGTTTCCATCCGAGGGCATCTTTGTTTCCTCTCCGTTCCGTCCCATCTTATCACGTCTCGTTTCGTTCTATCCCGTCCCGTCTGCATACCGAACGGTACCCCAAAGAACCATCTCTACCATCTTTCTTTTAAATCTTCCATTCTCATTATTTTTTACAACTGGCCCCCTCTTCATCACGCTTTCTTTTTCTCTACCCGTCTCTCTCTCTTTCTTTCGTTCTTTCTTTATTCCTTTCTTTCTTTCTTTCTTTTGAGTTCTTTCCCTTTTTCACTCACCTTTCACACCTTTCTTCCTTACTACAAACCACAATCTTGGCTGCCTCTTCACTGGCTGATATTGATGCATAACCCAATTTGAATTCCATATGGCTTGCTCGGTTGTACGAGTCTTAATCACGACATCGTCTTCATCAGCCATGACTCCCATTGGTGAGTTAACTAGCCAAAGGCAACGTTGTCGTAGAAGCTTGGCATCCCGACACATCAGACGTCTTGCTGGTAATGTGGCTTTTGGCATGGTGTTGAAGGTGTAGGATGGCATTTTATGACAATATGTGCGTTCATGGTTTTTGGATTGTAAAAATTTGTTATGTGAGAGAGGAGATTATGTTGATGAATAAAGTTATAAGATATTAGGTTGGCCATGGTGAACTTATTAAGTAACGTGATGACAAGAAGAATCCATTGTAAGGAATTTGATGTGTTGGTGTTGGTTCTTTGGTTTCAAATGCCTTCTTCACCCTTTGGTTTGTGATTCACGTCTAATCTACTTGCACAAAAGTTACTATTTTTGGTTGATTGGTGGTGTGTTTCATGGTTAGAGGATAGAGGCAAAGAGTAGTATAAATCTAGTAAAACACAATGACACACCAAATTTAAGTGGTTCATCAATTCGGTTACGTCCACTAGAGTTGCATATGCACTTGGATTTCACTATGTACGAGAGATTCACAAAATATAATGAAGATGGCCTAGAGCCTTAACATAAGGTAAAGTAAAGGGAAGTGGGTGGTTTGAGAATGAGAGATCTTTCTTGTAGCCAGGGGCGGATCTATTAAGGGACCAAGGTGGTCCTAGGACCACCCAAAAGCTCAGAAAAGTGGCTATGAAAGCCTCCAAGGAACACCCAAATCTGGGCTGTGGTGGAGGAGAAAAGCATCCATGGCTGCCGAGCACCTTCTGCAAAACAAAAGGAGAAAGAAGATGGCTCTTTTTCTTTCAAATTACTTGGCCAAAACGAAACCGTTTTGAGCCAAAAACATTAAAACAATGGACAATATTTAGACACTGACTAGTTAGTAAATAAAAGACACATGTCAACCAAAACTCTCTCTAACTCTATAACCAAACAACCAACTCTAACATTGCACCCATAACCAAACAGCCACTCTCTCCTCCTAAGCCTATGTTGCTGTCTGCCGCAAATCTTGTTTGCAAAAACCTCTCCTCCGCTGAGCCATCCCCTCCGCCAAAACATCTTCCGTCAAACCCAGCCTTGCCTACTCATAATCCAACCCTCTCTTTGCCATGGAAAGACGTCTGCACCTACCCACTCATAGGTCACGACTTTCGCCACCTTTCTCTCATTGTTGCCATGGTTGCAAGAGGTAAAAAAAATAGTGAATTTGGTATCATTGTCTGATTCGGGGTTTGAGAAGTTAGGACCACCATATATTAAAATCTTGGATCCGCCACTGCTTGTAGCTGCTGCACTGTTTCTGGTGTGGTGTTGTTCCTCCCGTATTCTTTCCTTCTTCTACCTTTATGGAGAAATGGAATCCTCAATTAAGTCTTCAATAACACGTTTCAGTTATTTTGCAACACTTGGACATTCAAGCATTGAAGGCATTAGTAATGAATCATGATTATAATAATTACCATGCATGTGGACTTAAATGATAAATATTAGAGTAAATGTTTATTTATATACTGGAAATGTTTATTTGTAGAATGAATTGTTAGGCCTTATATTTATCATGCTTGTGGACGTAAATCATTACCATACATGTGGACGTATATAGTGAAATATATATGTATTAGTTAACTAACGAAGAAAAGAAATTAGTAGATTAAATATTAGTGTAAAGCACAAATTTAAAATACTTTGATACATACATACATACATACATACATACATATACACACACACACACATTTTCTTTTTAAATACGGTTATTACAACTTCAAATCTAATAATAGGATGTAATGAGCAAATTTTATTAGTTTAAAGACTGATTTTTCTGAAAAAATAATTCAAAGAAGTGAATTCCCACATGATCAAAGTTCGAAACCAACAAATCAATTTCAAATTTCGACGAGCTGTTTCCGTACGAACTGCGACGCACCGTACCATACCCAACAAGTGGGTTTGTGAATGAAAGGTGCCAAGTTTCGTTCTCGAATGATAAATTCGATATTTAATTAGGATTGGTCTATTGGTTATTGTGCTTAATGTTATTATTGTGATAAATTCAAGAATAATAGTTTGTTGTTGAATTCCCAATCACAAATTAACACATGTCCATTACAATTTTTAGTTTTAATTATTTGGACACGTGTCCATTTATGATTGGGGTTCAACAATAGCTACTGTTATTCTTTCAATAGAAAAGTAGTGTTCTACATTTAATGATAGTCTAATCGAACGAAATAGTCTAACCTAGAATCCACTACCCAGACCAAAATCATTAGGAATTGAGGAGCCGAGGTCTTCTCTGGATCTCTATGGCCGGCGTTCAAGGACTCAAAGATCGAGGTCATTAAAGAGAGAAAAAAATAATATCCGGATCATTGGTTTGTATGAAGTTGGCTTGTTAAACGAGTTAATAAGGACTGCATAATTTAAAATGAGAACCAGTACAAAGAAACAAAAAACGTAATTTCCTCTGTGTGTATCATTCTTTTACAATTCCCAACTATCAATTCTTTTACCTGTTTCAAGCGGTGACAACCAACAACTTCCAAAATTGTTAAATTCTAAAAGGGTATTGCAAATGACCTTAGATTTGGGCCTGCTTGTGGGGAATTCTCCTTCCACTGATACCTCAATTTTTGCATTTCCTCAAGCCTCAAAGCACTTAAATTTGGAAAGGTAGCATCTACATGCCCAATACCTCGAAGGAAAGCTACTTGCTTTTTAGAGTATGCACCATAAAACTTAATCGATTTGAGTTTGCAAAAGAGCCACACCAACTATCTATATTACTGGGCAACTTCAACTTTTCTAGCTTGGGAAATGAATCCTTAAACATTACAGGCCAATGTGGGGATGTTTGACAAAATGCATGGCAAAAAATATTGGGTCTTCAATAACTTTTATTCATTTGAGCAAAAAGAAAATGTTCTATTTGGCTTGATAAATTTCAATAAAAGTACTCTTATTAGAGTGTTAATATGTGGATACTTCTATGGTAGAAAAACATCACTTGGTATTTACCCAGATCAGGTTCCTATTGATAAGGGTACATATCAAAGACTTGTGGGGAGGTTAATTTATTTATCTCATACTCGTCCTGATATTGCATATGCTGTGAGTGTTGTAAGTTAGTTTATGCACTCGCCTAGTGAAGATCACATAGCTGCGGTGATGCGAATTTTGGCATATCTGAAGTCTGCACCCGATAAATGAATACTTTATGGAAAACATGGACACCTAAAAGTTCAGAGGTTTTAAGATGTAGATTAGGCTGACAATGTTACTGACAGACGGTCTACATCTGGGTATTTTACGTTTGTTGGAGGTAATTTGGTTACGTGGCATAGTAAGAAGCAGAAAGTGGTGTCAAGGTCGTTTGCGAAAGCTGAGTATAGAGGTATGACACACGGAATATGTGAACTTCTTTGGTTAAGTAAACTTTTGAGATGTCTTGGTTTTGAATCAAATGAGGCTATGAAGTTATATTGTGATAATAAATCTGAAACAGAGATAGCTAATAATCCGGAACATGATCGAACAAAGCATGTGGAGGTTGATAGACACATCGTCAAGGAAAATCTGGAAAGGAAAATTGTGTCAATAACGTTTGTGAGTTCAGGAGAGCAATTGGCTGATATTCTTACTCATGCAGTATCTAGTAAGGTTTTCCAAGACTCAATTATCAAGTTGGGCATGTATAATATTTATACACCAACTTGAGGAAAATGTTGATTTGAGTCTTAATTGTAAATGTTTGGAGTTTTATTTTAAGTAGGATTATGATCTGTAATCTTTAGGATTTAGTCCTTATATTTCGTAATTACTTTCCTTATAAAATAAGATGTATATGCCTATATATTGTAAACCCTAAAAAATGAATAATATAACGTAGTAGAAGTATTTCCTCATCTTTTATTTCAGCCCACCACTGAATTTCTTGTACAATTTCTTCCAACGAACCATCTCTACCATCTTTCTTTTAAACCTTCCATTTTCATTAGTTTTTTACAACCCGTCCCCTATTCAGCACTCTCTCTCTCTCTCTCAGTACTTTTCCTTTTTCACTCACCTTCCACGCCCTTCTTCCTTACTACAAACCACAATCTTGTCTCCCTCTTCACTAGCTGATATTGATGCATAACCTAAATTTGAGTTCCATAGAGCAATTCTCTTGGAATATAGATTGCTCGGTTGTATAAGTCTTAATCACGACATCGTCTTCATCCGCCGTGACTCCCATTAGTGAGGTTGACTGGCCAAAGGCAACGTTGTCGTTGTAACTTGGCGTCCCCGACACATCTGACGTCTTGCTGGCAATGTGGCTTTTGGTGGTGTTGAACGTGTAGGATGGCATTTTATGATAATATGTGGGTTCATGGTTTTTGGATTGTGAAAATTTGTTATGTAAGAGAGGAGATTATGTTGATGAATAAAGATGAAAGAAATTAGGTTGGCCATGGTGAGCTTGATAAGTAACGTGATGACAAGAATCCATTGTAAGGAATTTGATGTGTTGGTGTTGGTTCTTTGGTTTCAAATGTTTTCTTCACCCTTTGGTTTGTGATTCACGTCTAATCTACTTGCACAAAAGTTACTATTTTTGGTTGATTGGTGGTGTGTTTTCATGGTTAGAGGATAGAGGCAGAGAGTAATATAAATCTAGTAAAACACAATGACACACCGAATTTAGGTGGTTCACCAATTTGGCTCTGTCCACTAGAGTTGCATATGCATTTGGATTTCACTATGCATGAGATATTTACAAAACACAATGAAGATGGTCAAGAGCCTTTACATAAGGTGAAAGAAAGGGAAGGTGGGTGGTCTGAGAAGGAGAGATCTTTCTTGTAGCTGTTGCGTTGTTGCTGGTGTGGTGATGTTCCTCCCGTACGTGGTCTTTACTCCTTCTGCCTTTATGAAGAAAGCAATGGAATCCTCAATTAAGCCTTCAATGACACGTTTCAATTCTTTTGCAACACTTGGACATCAAGCAATTAAAGCATCAGTAACTAATCATGATATAATCATTACCATGCATGTAGACAACTACCCAAAGGCCACGTCCAACCCTAAGGGATATAGAATCTCACCTTTCCAATTTTGGGGAGTGAATCATCAACATACATTAACTCATAATTTGCCACCTCACCATTTGGTTAAAATATCAGACAAATTCTAGCTAGATTTATTGCACTTTAAGCTTAACTCTTCAGCTCCTTGTTGCTAGTTACACTTTAAACCATGACACAAAAGGCTAGTAAGGTGAATCAGTTCTATTGGCATGTAAATGATAAATATAAGTCCTAACAATTCAGTCTACAAATAAATATTTTCAGTATAAATACACGGAGAAATCTTACTTTATTTCTCGTATATAGTGAAATACTAGTAACTATGCCCGCGCGTTGCCGCGGATTTTAAAATTGTAGAAGTTTTTTAAAAGTTTTATGGATAGGCATTTGTGCTTATCATATTTACATGAATGAGCAAACATATATACATAACAGGTGGTTAAGTTTTGAGGCAATAATGGAGCAATGGTAACAAACACTACAGCTTTAACTCGAAGGTTAAACTGGCCTTGCAGTGTGAAAAAATGTTTATTCGAGTGAGAGTTTGTCAATGATTGTTAAGTTTGTGCACTGATAATTAAGATGTAAGGCTGTAGACAATTAATACTCAGTTGAACAGAAAATACGGTGCAAAGAAACTAAAGTTTGACCTTGATGAAATATTATGCATACAACAGTTTAATAATGTATAAAGGTCAGCATATTGAATTCACATTAACAATTGAGTGTGAAATATGGAGAAAGACTGAAACATTATTGGCAAAAAGTGAATTAAAATGGGTATCAATAATGGTTGCAGTAAAAGTTAAGAATTTGTTCAAATTGTAAGCAAATAAATGAAAAACAATAATGGTTAGGAAATCATTTTTAAGCAAGTTGAGCAAGAAAGAAAAAAGTACTACCTTCATTGGGTTTCCTAGTTGGGAGCTTGTTTTTTCTTCCATAAACATGGTTTCAAAATAATTTGAACCTGCAATGAAAATAGGCACATAAAATTTTAAGCTAACAATCCAAAAATTTTAAATCACTCACCTTTGGCACAAAAAATCTTGGAAGACAAACGCAAATGCGTCAAAACCCAAGAGCAGAACATTTTCAAACCCTGTAAAAAACAAAACCACAGCTTAATATCAACTTAAAATTGTAATCCAATCTAATAAACAGAATCCCAAAACTTAGATACCTGAAGAAAAATTATAATAATCATGTGACACACACCAAAAGCAACAATAACCATAAACAAAACATACTTAATCTCCACATAAACATTAATCTCCGATCAGTTGACTCAATCATTCAATGTTCTTTAACATAACTATGTGTCAATCCAACACTAATTTTTTTTTTATTATATTTACAGGAAGGAGCAAACACATACACATAACAGATGGTTAAGTTTTAGCTGATAATGGAGCAATGGTAACAAACACTGCAGCTGTAACTCAAAGGTTAAACTGGTCTTGCAGTGTATGAAAAAATGTTTATTAGAGTGTGAGTTTGTCAATAATTGTTAAGTTTGTGCATTGATAGTTAAGACGAAAGAAAGACTGAAGCCAATTAATATTCAAATGAAATAAAAAATATTATGAAAGTGGACGGAAGACAATGTGAGAACAACATACCTTATTATGAACGACGGTCGGAGACAATGTTGTATGCGAAAATTCGTTACTGGAGATTGCTCAAACATAAAATATAAAAAAAATATAATAAAAAAATTCGAATTCAAAACAAAGCAGTAACAAATGCAATATACAATTGAAACATTGAAAAAGCATAACTGATTAAAACAGCGGGATTCCAAAAAAGAGAACCCCAAAGGAGACACATTTGCGTTTCTGCCCACCACAGAACTTAATCTCTGTCAACACTATCTATACCCCAGTGAAGCAAAACCCTAAATCCAACTAATCACCATTGAAAAACCATAACTGATTTAAACAATGGGATTCCAAAAAAGACAACCCTGAAGGAGACACACTTTAGTTTCTGCCCACCACAGAGCTTAATCTCTGTGCACACACTATCCATACCCCTTAATGAATCAAAACCCTTAAATCGAACTGATCACTAAACTGGATTACTGCTCTTACTCTGTTAGACATACCCACAGTTATCAATTTACACATAAATTTCAATCCTAAATCACTTGGGTTTCCAAAAAATTCCACAGAAATGCAAAAGTAGACAAATAAACTGAAACAAAGTTATATGCACTGGGGAATCAAGACTCGCCCAAAATTGCTATTAGGGTCCGTTGCATGCAATGCCCTACAATTGAGAACACGTTTACAAAGCCTTTCAAAGGCTCATATTCAACTTTCAAATATGCAAAGACTCTAAGCTCCAATTGTTCTTTCTTAACTCTAGCTAGTTTAGCTGCACTACAGAAAGAAAAAAAAAATTAATTTAACTATAATTAACTAATCTGATTTAAGATTAATAAAAAAAGTTGGAAATTTCAGCTTTAAAATTACATCTCAGGCTGGAAGTCGAATCAAAAGCGTAGGATTTCAAAACTCCTCACCTTAAACACAGAGGCCTTCGCAGGGTGCAAACAAATGTCAGAAACCCGAAAAACTGGATCTCCTGAAACCAAAAAGAAAACCAAATTAAATCTGAAGCCAAAATTCCCAAAATGACAACCAAAAAATTTAAATGAAAAAACGCGATCCGCTCCAAATGTTATGCAAATCAAGACCAAACTGACTATTTTTTCAAGAGAGCGTTGTCGTCTGCAGCCTCCGACAAAAGGATCTAAACAAAATTTACTCACTAAACCATTTTTTGGAAAAAGCCGAGACACAGAGAACTCGAGATGGGAGAGCAAGGCAAGGAGAGGTTTGAGATAACCAAAAAAAAAGATCAGGATCTCTTCAACCAATATTTTGTGAAATAGGGACTGAAGATTTGAAAGCAAGAGAGAATTCGAGAAACACACAGCGAAAGAAAGATGGCAAAAACAGAGGTGAAGCAAAAGTAAAGCAGAAAAGAAGAAACGGGCGAAATAGAGTGACCAAAAGGGCCAAAACATTTTAATTATTATTTTATCTTTCTATGTGCCACTTACAGCTGGAGACTTGGTGTGGACGACAAAAAACAGAGCAAAACAAAAAAATAAAATAACCAAAAGGCAAAGTAATGGGAGACGGGGGGGCTTCTCACAATTTTTAATAATTGTTTTGTCTATGCATTTCATTTTTAAATAATTTTTTAATGTGTTGTGTGCCACAAAAAGCAGAGCAGAGACCAATTTTAGTGGAAGACAAAAAGCAGAGCAGAGACCGGATATGAAAGACGCGTGGCCAAAAGGGGCGAAATAGACTTTTCACTGTAGAAAAGTAGAATGGACACTTTCATTACAGGGAAAACTGAGGGCAAAACCGTAAAAACACTGGTGATCTACAGTGCCCCAGCAAAAACTGGGTTTTAGTATATATTGTTGTAGGCCTATTTGATTGAGCGATCTAGGGTTAGAGAGGGAGAGGGAGGCCGGCCACTTTAGAGAGAAGGGAGAGAGATTTAATTGTGAGGTGTGTTTTTAATTCACCCCATTGTGCCTCTATTTATAGTGGTAGAAAGGACAAACCCTTTCCCATAAGGATTACAATACTTAATGAGTAATCTACTCCTAATAGGAATATAAGATACATTCCTAATCTATTAGGATTTACACAATCATATTCCTATACTAAATAGGACTGCAACACTCCCCCTTGAGTGTGTAAATACTCAAAGCACCATCGCATCAGATCTTCAGCAGATAAGGTTGAATAGTTGATGAAGTCGTCGGCACAACGGGTATTCGCGAGTCTCAAATTTACGTTGAAGTATGCATTTGTAAAAACTCACAAAAACCTCGCTATGGTAAAACCCATGATAGGCAAAACCCATAGACTAAGGAGAAAAATAAGAAAGTATGCATAATGTCTAAACATTCGTCGAACTGGACGAAGGTAGTGAACTCAACGGAGTATGATCATCCCAGGATGGGTGCCTTGTTAAAACCTAGTTAGGTAGCAAAAACCCAGTGGGAAAAATGCTCCTAATCGTAGGGAAAAAGAGTACATTAAGATCATGTGAGTATACTTCTAGATACTCCCCCTGAGTTAGACATAACTTCTAAATAAGAGAACTACAAGCGATTTAACTCAGATAATTTACGCATACCGATTCCTTGGACGAGCTTCTGGAAAGTTGACTTGGGCAATGATTTGGTGAAGAGATCGGCCAAGTTGTCTTGGGAACGGATTTGCTTGACTTCAATGTTCTGATGTTGCTGCTGCTGGTGTGAGTAAAAGAACTTTGGCGCTATGTACTTGGTGTTGTCTCCCTTGATGTATCCCTTCTTTAACTGCTCGATACATGCGGCATTGTCTTCAAAGATCGTCGTAGGAAAGTCAACGACTGATGTAAGACCACTAGTACTTCGGATATGTTCCATAACTTCTCTCAGCCAAAAGCATTCACGCGTTGCTTCATGTAGGGCGAGAATCTCAGCATGGTTCGACGAAGTAGCCACTAGTGTTTGCTTGGTAGACCT
The DNA here is from genome assembly GCA_963580275.1 of Crataegus laevigata. Classification (NCBI taxonomy): domain Eukaryota; kingdom Viridiplantae; phylum Streptophyta; class Magnoliopsida; order Rosales; family Rosaceae; genus Crataegus; species Crataegus laevigata. The sequence continues at coordinate 7,015,890 of OY756949.1, forward strand.
CCAAGATATAGCGGTGTCTCCAACGGTAAAGACATAACCCGTTTGAGAACGTGCTCTATGTGGGTCAGATAGATATCCAGCATCTGCATAACCAACAAGGCGAGAACCATCCCGAGGACCGTAAGGGGCGGCAATACTCGGTGATTCGTGGGTATAGAACAAGCCCAAATCCGTTGTACCCTTGAGGTAGCGGAAAACGTCTTTAACACCATTCCAGTGCCTGCGTGTGGGCGCATTGCTGTATCTTGCCAAAAGATTAACAGCGAAGGAGATGTCGGGTCTAGTGCACTGAGCCAAGTACAATAAAGCCCCAATTGCACTCAGGTAAGGAACTTCGGGTTCCAAAATCTCTTCCTCATCTTCCTTTGGACGGAATGGATCTCGTTTAGCATCTAGAGTCCGAACGACCATTGGTGTACTCGAAGGCTTCGCTTTATCCTCATTAAAACGACGCAACACCTTTTGGGTGTAGTTCGATTGATGTACTAGGATTCCATCCGAACAATGCTCAATCTCCAGGCCGAGACAGTATCGAGTTTTTCCAAGATCCTTCATCTCAAATTCCGATTTCAAGTGTGCAGCAATTCCCTCAAGCTCTGCAGGAGTCCCAATGAGGTTCATGTCGTCAACATAAACTGCAACAATTGCAAATCCGGAATGTGACTTCTTTATGAACACGCATGGGCATAGTTCATTGTTCACATAACCCTGACTTGTCAAATATTCACTCAGACGGTTATACCACATCCGCCCGGATTGTTTCAATCCGTAGAGTGACCTCCTCAACCTAATTGAGAGAGTGTTCCATGGTCTAGAACTATTTGAGCCAGTCAATGGAAGTCCTTCTGGAACTTTCATATATATTTCCGTATCTAGATCCCCATATAGATACGCGGTTACCACGTCCATAAGCTGCATATTCAGTTTTTCGGAAACTACCAAACTGATTAGGTAGCGGAACGTTATAACGTCCATTACGGGAGAATACGTCTCCTCGTAATCAATTCCAGGGCGTTAAGAGAAGCCTTGCGCTACGAGGCGTGCTTTGTATCGCACTATTTCATTCTTCTCATTACGCTTCCTCACGAAAACCCACTTGTAGCCAACGGGCTTCACACGTGGTGGTGTAGGAGCGACTGGTCCAAACACTTTACGTTTCGCGAGCGAATCGAGTTCGACCTGGATTGCTTGTTTCCAGTTTGACCAATCAGTTCTACGTCGGCATTCATCGACGAAACGTGGTTCAATGTCATTGCTAAGCATGATGTCAGTAGCTACTGAATACGAGAATGCGTCGTCGACGATCATCTCATTCCTATTCAAAACCTCATCCAATACTATGTAATGGACCCAAATCTCGCGATTCTCGGGAGGCCGGCATGTTTCATCTGAAGCATCACCGTAATCTAGAATAACCTCATGCGTTAGAACGGATGAGTGAGCGATGGTCAGATTCAAACTAGGGTCACTAGTTGGTGCCATTTTCCTCTTCTGGGGTTGTGAATCCTTTGAACCAGGTGGTCTGCCACGCTTCAGGGTCGGAGCAGATGATTGGCTAGCCGCCAATGTACCGTGCCGCGTGGAAGTTGCGGCCTCCCCTCCTTCGGGGACGGTCCGGCCTTCCCAAGCGGGTTGTTGATGTACACGGGGTACATCTATCCTTGCAGGTGTGTTTGCAGCAGGTATATGTGATCTTGTCACTTTAGCTAGATCATTAAAAGCATCTGGCATGCTTTGAGCAATGCTCTGAAGATCTATAATTCGACGCACTTCAGTTTCAGACTGAGCAGTGCGGGGATCTAGATAAGACATAGTGGGAGCATACCACGACAATTCGCGGCGTTCTACGAGAACGTTAGCATGCTTATCTCCCCCTAACGCCGGGAAGACTGTCTCATCAAAGTGACAATCCGCAAAACGTGCGGTGAAAAGATCTCCTGTCAAGGGTTCTATGTATCGAACAATTGATGGCGAATCATAACCGACATAGATTCCCATTTTTCTCTGAGGACCCATTTTGGTACGTAGTGGCGGCGCTATTGGCACATAAATGGCGCACCCAAACACCCGTAAATGCGAGACGTCAGGCTCGTATCCAGTGACCAACTGTAACGGTGAATGTGGTTGGGTAGCGGTGGGCCTCAGACGGACCAACATGGATGCGTGCAATATTGCATAGCCCCAGGCAGATACCGACAGTTTGGTTCTCATAACCAAAGTCCGAGCTATCATTTGAAAGCGCTTTATGAAAGCTTCTGCCAGGCCGTTTTGGGTGTGAACATGGGGTACAGGATGTTCCACATTAATCCCTACTGACATGCAATAATCGTCCAAGGTCTGTGACGTAAACTCTCCAGCGTTATCCAATCGAATCGACTTAATCGGATAATCAGGGTGGTGAGCCCTTAGCTTAATAATTTGAGCTAGGAGTTTAGCAAACGCGGCATTGCGTGTGGACAACAAGCAAACATGTGACCATCGTGTCGATGCGTCAACCAACACCATAAAATATTTAAATGGTCCGCAAGTTGGTTGGATTGGTCCACAAATGTCCCCTTGAATCCTCTGAAGAAATTTAGGGGGGTTGTGAATAATCTTTGTATATGAGGGTTGAGTATTCAACTTCCCCAAAGAACACGCTTTGCATGGTGGAAGTCCAACATGATGATGTAACTTGTGCCCGTGTGATGATTTGAGGATACGGCGCATCATGTCACGTCCAGGATGTCCCAAACGGTCATGCCAAAGCAACAAAGTGTCCTGGAACACAAGCATAGGGCCGGCCACACTGTGGGCTTCTATGCCCCGAATGGTTGTGATGTACAACCCATTCGGCATACGTTCCAACTTCTCGTGAATACGCTTCTGGCCATATTCGTATGAAGTGAGACAAAGAAATTCAGAACCATGATCTTCAGTGGTTTCAATATGATATTTATTATCTCGAATATCTCTAAAACTCAGCAACGTTCTTCCGAAACGTGGAGAATAGAGTGCCTCCTTAATGGTCAAGATAGTACCATTAGACAACATGATACGTGCCTTTCCGTATCCTTCAACCAGGTTGGATGAACCTGCGAGGGTTGTCAAAGGAGATTTCTGGGGTATTAAGTTAGTAAAATAGTGATTTTCACGCAAGATGGTGTGCGTGGTTGCACTATCTGCCAGACAACTAACTTCCCCACTAGACATACCTAGAAATAAATTGATTGAATTGGTCACATGCATAAATATAAGTCCATTCATTCAATTAAGCAATTCGAGAAAATAATATCCATTCAAATAATAATCCATAATTCAAAACAAATCAAAACCAAACAAATTATTCCAAATACTTAGAAAAATTGTTCAAAAATTTAAACCATAAACCTAGATAAATAGGGGATAGGGCCGGCCACTCCTAGTGGGTTCGGCCACTAGGGGTAAACACCCTAAAAACATGTCTAAATTTATTCGTCCATAGGGGCTGACGCCTCCTGAAAATCCGATATCTCCATGGATGTGGTTGCATCTTCCGGACGATCCACAGCTGCAAAGTTAGACTCACGATGTGAATGATACTTGGCAATAGCCTCAGGGGAAGCTCGGCATACGCGTGACCAATGATCATTTGATCCACAACGATAGCACATGTCCAGTTCAGTAGAAGCAGACTGACCGGGAGCTTTGCCCTTGTTCTTGAAGTTTGGGACCTTAGGGGCGAGTGGTGGACGCTGCTGGGTCGCAATCCTTCCCTTAGGTGCGGCACTCTGTTGACCTTGGGCTCGTGGTGGAGCTTGTTGCCTATTACCACGACCACCACGATTCGTACGTCGTTTATGGCTACGAGAATATATGGCATGTGCTTCAGGCACAGCATTCGAGCCAGTCGGTCGAGCTTGATGATTTCTCATCAAAAGCTGGTTCTGCTTTTCAGCGAGAAGTAAAACAGAGATTAGATCCGAAAACTTGGTGAATTTCTGTGCCCTATATTGTTGCTGCATGACAATATTGGTGGCATGGAAGGTCGAATAGGTCTTCTCCAGGAGATCTGATTCAGTGAGTTCCACTTTGCAGAATTTCAACAAAGAACGGATTCTACAAACTTCAGAGTTGTATTCATTCACGGACTTAAAGTCCTGGAAGCGAAGATGCTACCAATCGTGTCTTGCTTCAGGCAAGTAGATGTCTTTCTGGTGATCGAAACGGTCGGCCAGAGCAAGCCAGAGGGTGCGTGGGTCCTCCTCAGCGAGGTACTCGGTCTGCAGTGCATCATGGATGTGTCTTTGGATGAAGATCATTGCAGTAGCCTTCCGAGCTTCGTCAACAGGTTTGTCAGTGACGGGTGCCTCGATGGTGGCTCTAATACCCTTTGCAGTTAGATGGAGCTTCACGTCTTGAACCCACTTTAGATAGTTTCTTCCAGAGACTTCTAGAGCGGAGAAATCGAGCTTGTTCAAGTTCGACATGTCCCTAAAACAGAGGGAGAAAAACGTGAGTAGTCATATGGTAAGCCATAGACATATATTGTAGAACATACAGGTTCTTTTAGACATGTATTGGTTTAAATCATGCATGAAAACTACAGGTTTCATGTGGTATGTTTTGAATGAAAACTTCAGGTTTCAAAGGCACTAAATTTGAAACTACAGGTTCAATTTAGTTTTATGAACAATTAATTCATAATGAGAGGTTCCTGCAAGAAACACAGAATACAATATACAAATATACATATAGTGGATTTGAGGTTCTTCGGGAACTCAAGTGTGAGAGCTTCGTTACTACGAAAGTATGTGACGGTTCAAAGTATAAAAATAAATTATTGAATCGTTAATGTCCAAAAATGATCTTCAAGTCAATAATTTTGGATTCATAATCAGATTAATGAACTGCAGGTCAATTTTAATTAATTCAATAAATCGGGCCATACGGGGTCGATTGTAGAAGCAAAATAATATTAAAATAATATTTTTGGGTCGAAAATATAGCCCCAAAATGTTGGGCATGGTTTTGGGTGTCTTAAGTATAAAACAAGTCTCCAAAACATTGGATGGTGGCTGCAGGCCACGGGTAGGACAGGCAAACCCCCAGCCAAGCTGGGTTTGGGCTGATAGGGCTACGAGGGAAGGCCCAGCGAAAGCTGGCCTTCTGGTTTGTGCGGGAAAAGCCCAGCCACCAGGCTGGCATTATGCGGGCCGCAGGGCGAAGCCCAGGCCGTGACACGAGGGAGGCCCAGGAAACTGGGTTGGCGTGATGGGACCGAAGGGATGAGGGCTGCAGGCCCGTTTGGTCTCCCTCAGCCAAAAGGCTGGTGTCAGTGCATAAGGATGGTGCGGCACCCGCACCAAATCCTGACCAAAATTTTTTTTTTCAAAACCTTTAGGGTTTAGGAAACCCTAATTTGCTTCTAATTTAATTTTATAATTTGACTCACAAATTCCACATAGCAATTTAATTTTGCGATGCATGAAACAAATATATATATTGACAAATATATGAACATATACAATATATATATATCGAAAGGAAAATATAAACATAGAGGGGTTCATGCATCATGGGGAATGTTTTCATGCTTCGTGGACGTTTCAAATATCTTCATTTATTTTAAGCGTACCTGATTAGCAGAAAACGAATAAGCCTTTGAATATTTGGTGGATGAAAGCCTCCTCCAACGATGCGTCAATTCCTTAGCTTCTAGCAAGAGCGTGCTGATAACGTGTTGTAGGCCTATTTGATTGAGCGATCTAGGGTTAGAGAGGGAGAGGGAGGCCGGCCACTTTAGAGAGAAGGGAGAGAGATTTAATTGTGAGGTGTGTTTTTAATTCACCCCATTGTGCCTCTATTTATAGTGGTAGAAAGGACAAACCCTTTCCCATAAGGATTACAATACTTAATGAGTAATCTACTCCTAATAGGAATATAAGATACATTCCTAATCTATTAGGATTTACACAATCACATTCCTATACTAAATAGGACTGCAACATATATGATATAATTTTAGAAACTCAAAAGAATATGAAGAAAAAGTATGCTTTTTACAACCTTTTTTTTTAGCCAGAATGATCCATGAGATTAGCAGAGCTTCTTACTTTGGTCTATGAGGTTTGAAATCGATAAAAGTGATTCATGAGTTTGTCCACCATTAATCATTTTGGTCATTCTGCGAAAAATTTTGGAAATAAAACCAAGATGATAAAATTACCCTCAAGCTAATAAACAATTGATCAAAATGATTTAACAAAAAATTGAGGATATTTTTGTCATTTTATTCGTATTTAATGGAGATTTTTCACGCAATGACCAAAATGATTGATGGTAGACAAACTCTGAGGCCACTTCTAACGATTTCAAATCTCAGGACTAAAGTGAGAAGTTATACCAATTTTAGGGACTATTTTGGTTAATCTATGTCATTGAGATTGAAATGTTTCTATGAGTCTTCTCGGCCTTCGAAATGATAAACTGTTATGGCAAAGCCACCGGCTGATATTTTTTAAAAAATGAAAAATGTCACTAAGGTTATCTTGCTAAAATTCGTCGTGCTAAGAATTTTACTCTTCTTTGCGAGCTGGTCCCAGTTTGGAGGATGATGTTCATGTTTTACGCACTCATGTTGTTGAGCACTTCTCCATTGCTTTTACTGATGATGGCACCATAACAGATACTGGTTTAGTTTCTCGACTTATTTCGCCCTTGGTAACGGACTCTGAAAATGCTTCTCTGCTTGCTATTCCTACACTTGAAGAGGTAAAAAAATATCATTGTTTCCATGGACCCTGACAGTGCTTCTGGTCCTAACAGTTATGGTGGTCATTTTTTTCGAGCCACATGAGATTTTATTAGCGGTGATGTGGTCTAAGCAGTTAGATCTTTTTTTATATCATGTTATATCCTTCCCAATTTCAATTGTAGTTTTGTAACACTGATTCCAAAAACTCAAGACGCTAATTCTATTTCACAGTTTTGCTCCATTGCCATGACTAATTTTATGTTTAAAGTGATTACCAAAATTTTGGCAATTCGTCTTGCTCCTATTGCAGCTCAGATCTATGTATTTGTTCAAACATTCACATAAAACTTACTTTTTCTCCTACAATTCTTCCAATTTTTCTCTCTACCATCTTCCAAAACCATTTCTTCCCATTTACAATTCTTCCAATCTCTATCATATGTTTCATATTCTTCCATAGTGTTCATGCGTCGATTTAGTGAATTTTCAATATTTATCATAATTTAAATATTTTTAGGTCAAAATGTTCATAAAATTAATTTAAGATAGTCTACATAATTTTTTTTTAAAGCTAAGTTAAAAAATAGCCTAAATTCATTCTTTAATAATCTGAGGCTAAAATTTTAGGCCAGAAGGGTTGGAGCATAAAAACTGTTTGGGTTAAAACATAAATTTTCTAATTTTTTTAGGTTTTACTCTAAAGATTGGAGATGGTCAAATCCTGCTTATCCTCAATGTTGTCATTTAAAATGTTTCATGTGTTCACATTACCACGATAAGGATTTAAATTTTCTAACTTTCTATATATCAAATGTGCATAAACGTTTAATTCTGCGAATTCCAAGTCATACCGCGGTGGCCAGATACGGTGCAAGCAAAAGCCTCGGAGGCAATATCATAGAGGCGGACTTGAACATGTTTAGTTACGGCAGCGATGAGCATGTGAGAAGTTGCCAACGACGACATTGCAGTCCGGTACACCTTCCCAGGCATCTTGAATTCCATCACTACCTGCATTGTATTCGTATCCCAAACATTGATGTGATGATCGTATAAACCCGTCACAAACAGTTCGGTGTTGACAGGATACCACACGGTGGAAGACACCGCATGCTTATGCCCGTGCTCGTGCTGCTTATCCACCACGAACAAGCACTTGTGCCTCGTGATAACTCTGCCGCCTACGTAATCGGTCTCGCGCTGGACATCATACACGACGGCGAAAGCATCGGAGGCGCCGGATAACAGGTACCGGTCCTCCGTCAAATCGAGCTGGAGAGAGTTGACGGAGCCGCGGTGAGGGGAGATGATGTCTTTGTGATTGGAGAGTTGGAGCGTTTGGATCCGGGTCGACTTGATTCGATTCGAGAACAAATTTGGGCGGAGCTTGTGCGCTTCCCTATCTCCGATTTCCTGCCACATTTTCGGAGCATCTTCTTCTTCTTGTACCAAATGCAAAAGCGAAGCAGAGGTTCACAACACAACGGTGTCGTATCGCAGTGTTTTCCTTCACACTTTGAAGTATGAATTCTTAAACCGGAATCGGTTTTGTTGTTACTGAGTCTGTTTTTTGTTCTTCCGGGCTTCGCTTTGATTGTCGTCTTGGTTGACTCGGACGAACTCGGACAGATTATTGAGCGCGTTCAGGTTATACTGGTTGACAAATGACACGTCAGCAAAACAACATCGTCAGCGTATCCAAAATTGACAAGCGGGTTTGTGAATGGAAGGTGTCAAGTTTTGTTCTCGAATGATAAATTCGATATTGTTGTAAAATCGACGATGTGTGCAGTGGAATAAATAAGCAAGACGCAAAATTTACGAGGTTCCTCTACAGTCAATGTGACTGGAGTACATCCTCGGGGCAGCAGTAGTGCTTTCATTATATTTTGGAATAATAGGAGTACAAAGATAACTCTCTCTTATTCTCTCATGCCTCTTCCTTTCTTTTCTTCCTCTTCCTCTTCCTTTCTTCCCTCTCTCCCGTATTACTTGTGTGTGTGTGTGTGTGTGTAACATCTTCTTATTCTTTGGCCTTCCTTATATAGGCAAATGAATAGACAAGATGTTAAATCAAAACCTACCACACTCACTTAATGCTTTCACCTATTACATACATTAAGCCTTTACCTACTATACCAACCACACTCACTTAATGGACATCCATATTTACATCCATATTTACAACACTCCCCCTTGGATGGCCATAAGTCTTCGATTGACTCGTTAAAATCTTAATCTGTTTTGGATGCTCCCCCTGATGAGTATCTCCCCCTGATTTCAAATCATTTAGGCTGATCGTTGATCATTCTGTTTCGATCTCTTAGCGAGAAGAGTTGCCAACAGATGTGCTTTACTGGTAGTTAACTTTCCACAGGCTTATTCTTGAACTGGGCTGGATGACCTTTTTACTTACAAGCGATCCTCAGCTTAGTTGAGGATGAATCAGCACGTTGTTTCCACATGTTTCAAGTAATCGGATCTTCATGCAGGTCTGGCATCTTCTTTTGCAGTATTTTCCCTCTAATGCAAAAATTCCCATGAAAGCAATTGGAGATGCCGCTCCAAAACATTCAATGTGGAGATTAGCTATGCTGCAAAAATTCCCATGAAAGCATCAGAACATCACTTCTCAGCGACTCATCATGTTTTCCAGCTTCCAACATCAGTTGAAGATGACTGCTCGAGAGCAATGCTAGGTAAGCAATCAGGGAAGGGTTCCAGACAATCAGTCCCAGATCGGAAGCTTGACTCCAAGTGGCGACTGATCGCTCTCTTTCTCCTTGTCTTGCAAGTGATAACAAAGACAAAGAAAAGGACATGGAGAAAGCATGATATGAGATACTCTTGCTTTCGACCCTGATGATATGAGATACTCTTACTCTGGATGACTAAGTTTGTAGAGGTACTCCAGGGGATGAAGAACACTGAGTAACTCGAGAGTTTTCTTTGGGAATACATTTTCGGAAATGAAGAAGTGTTGAGGGAGTTTGCCTTTGCTAATGGAAGGCGAAGGTAGACCTTTATAGGAATAATTCTTCACAACCGAAACTATTCCCTTACCCCTGTCGGCAGCCGGTGGATGGATGAACAATACAAGTTACGCGCTTTCTGACAAAGCTGTCCGTAATTTCCGCAAAGCTGACAGTGCATGTGACGAGTGACAACAATTCTGGAAAAGCTGACCTCGTGATTTCTGAGCAGACCCGGCTTTTGAGAGAGGTGTCTGACTTTTGAGAACGGAGTCCAGCTTTTGAGAAAGGAACCCGGCTCTTCGATTTGTGAGATTTGCCTCTTCGATTACTGAGTGATGCCTCATCGATTTCTTTTTTTTTTTTTTTATAGAGACACTCATTTGGTTCCACGGCACCCTGAATTGCCAAAACACTCTATTCTTGCACTTGTGAAATCTTCATCTCTCCGATCTCTTTTTTTTTTTTTTTTTCAACACCTTCGAAAAATGTCTTGACCTTCTGACCGTTGCCTTAACTTGAATGTCGGGGAAGACGCTGACATGTCTTCTCCAGACAACATATGGCACCCATCCTTCTTATCCCCTAACGGTCCTCTTACAATTGGGGATTCTGTGATGAAGAATGACATAACCGCTACGGTGGTAGCGAAGAATCTTCTCACCCCCAAGGATAGCAGGATTCTTTCCAAGCGGTCCGACGAGTTGGCTGTTCAGGATTCTTTAGCCTTCAGCATTCAGTGTGCAGGCTCTGTATCAAATACGGGCCAACGTCTTCTTGCTCGATCTCGTCAGGTCGAGTCTCTGATGGCTGAAGTGGCTAGTCTTCGGCAAGAGGTCAGAGGACTCAGGCTCGAGAATAAGGAGTTGCACATGCTCGCAACTAGTTACTCCACCAGCATGAAGAGGAAGCTGGACCAGCTGCAGGAGTCTGAAGGTCGGATCCAGAGTGATCATCAAAGGTTTATGGCGTTACTCCCGAGGTTTATGTTACCTTCGTCATCTGGAGTTGCACCAAGTGTTGAGGCTCTGGAGAATCCAACTTTGGCTCTTCGTCTTTCAGGAGCTCCATCGACTGCTGAGGCTCCACATGAGCAATGAAGGCTCCCTCATGTTTATCTGCACTTTGTATATATATTTTTTTTTCATAATTGTAGCTCATGTGTATGCACATATCTGTAATTTCTTTGAAATATCAATAGATAAGCTTTATTTCATTCAGTGTATTGTGCCAAATACAATAAAGCATATTCTTCACTAAGATGTGGTACTTCTAGACCAAATATCAATTTTATCTTTACCCTCTCGAAGATAAATGATCATCTTTAGTGTCTAAATCATTTGAGTATTTAACTCATAATCTTCAATCCATATGCTTCTTTAATATCATAAATATCATGGATAAGATTCGTGTTGGCATATTGTTCGATTCTGCAGTTTAAAACAATATTTCTCTCAACACTTTATAATCTTTCTTAACTCTTCAGGAGTCCCAATTTAATATCATCAACTCTTCAGGAGTTCTAATTTAATGTCATCGACTCTTGCAAGAGATTTTAGTATGTTGCAACAATATCATAATGATAGTACTTACTCAAGCAATTTATACCATCCATTGGTACTGAGTACATAATTTATGCTTTATCCTTTTAGGACTTACTTCAAGCAATCTGAATCCTTCAGGGATTTTCTACACTTCATGACACATTTTCTTTTGGAATTTATACAGAGCAATTTGCTCCCATGTATACTTGAGGGATTTACTTATGGAGATATGATGTGGGCGACTCACAACCCTTCGTATATAATTCTCCATTCATATGAACTCGTTTACAGGAGTATAATTTCAGGTTTCAATTAGTAACCTTGTGTCATATCATGTGAGTGTAATTCACTGTATTACAAATGCCCATATGTAACCTCTTTGGTTCAACATCTTTTGGCTATTTGTATTATATTCAAATATATATAGATCCATTTTTCCACGTTCTTACAAGATTGTAATGGAATTGCCTTTCTCCATTTTTTTGCCAATAATTTTTCCATTCGTCGACGAACAAAAGAACGTGACTCATTATCAACACAGCTTATTGATGAAATTTAGTAGCTACTTATAAAAACCAAATTTACCATTGGTTATCATCAATTCGTGATTCCATATTCTCATGTGCATGCGCATGCATAAAAAGCTTTTCATTTCTTTGGATATCCATTGCCTATTCAAGGGCATTACACTATTTCTTCCACGATAGCCATAATTTAGAGAATGCGGATCATAACCTCTTCTTGAGCGTTATAAAGCTTGGATTTTAATCTCCACTTCCGGAAGTTGAGTAATTGGAACCTATACGTTTATCATGCTTCATGCATGAGACACCAACATTCTCATGTCCACGGATTGTCCTTCTGGAACATTTATCCATGCGGTGACTGTCATGCTTCCAGCATGTAACAGTTATGCTCCGGGAATGCAATAATTCTTTAGTGCCATATTCTTTTTCTTTCAAAGGACTGAACCTTTTGAGTCTGAGGGTCTGCCACGCTTCAGGCGTGTAACAGATAAATCATTTGCTGCCACATTATTTTGTCCAATAGGGACATCAATTCTTGTAGGCACATTTGTAGGAAATATATGTGATTTCATCACTTTCGTTACATCATTCAATTATTCTTACTTCATTTTCTCATTGATTACTTCGTGAATCAAAATAAAACAAATTCTCTTCGTTCTTCTGGAACGGTATTTTCTCATCATTCTTCTACAACGATGTTATTTTCTCCCCCTAATGATGGGAAAACTGTATTATTAAAATTATAGTCCGCAAATCATGCGGTAAATATATCCCCAGTTAAGGGTTCAAAATATTGAATGATGGATGATAAATCAAATCCAACATAAATTCTTAATTTGCAATGATGCCTCATTTTAATACGTTTGTGGCATTGCAATAGGCACATAGATAACATAACCAAAAAACTCGTAAACGTGTAATGTTTAATTAGTGCCCAAACACGAGTTATACTGAGAAGTATTAGTGGTTGGCAACATGTCTCAACCAAGCTAATAATGTATCATGTAACATGACATGTCTCCAGGTAGAAAACTTGGCAATTTCGTTTTCATGAGCAGAGCACGGGTAATCAATTGCATCCGTTTAATAAATGCTTCTGCTAAACCATTTTGAGTACGGACACGAGGAACATGATGTTCAACATCAATGCCCAAAGTTATGCAATAATCATCAAAACTTCGAGATGTAAGCTCTCCAGCAAACATGTATTATATTATCATTTACATACATCAAGGAACTTCTAGTCCTTATTTAATTGCATATGGATTGGTACTTTCATGGTTTTTATTACAATTAAGTTGTGGCACTTCGGCTCTTCAAACTTAAAGTACTCATCAAGAAACTTCATATCTGATCTCTGAGGATCAAGGGTCTTCATGCCCAATCTTTTTGCATGATGGAACTTCTGGTCCAATCATTTTTATATGATGAGGATCAAGAAACTGCAGGTTCTAATCTGATCAAGGAACTTCGGGTCCTTGTTATACTCATTGTAACAAAAGAAGTACAATAAATAAATTAAAGCAGTAAGCGGTAATTCCAACTATGGTAAATAAATTGCTTTTAAGTAAATAAAGCTTGTGATAAGGGCTTTGATTCAGCACCATTCACATAAATCAAAACTTAAAGCAGTAGGCGGTAAAACCGTCCATGGTAAGTAAATTGCTTTAAAGTAAATAAAACTTGTGAATTGATTTTAAACCAACACCATTCACATAAATCAAAACTTAAAGCAGTAGGCGGTAAAACCGTCCATGATAAATAAATTGCTTTAAAGTAAATAAAACTTGTGAATGGATTTTAAACCAACATCATTCACATAAATCAAAACTTAAAGCAGTAGGCGGTAAAACCGTCCATGATAAATAAATTGCTTTAAAGTAAATAAAACTTGTGAATGGATTTTAAACCAACACCATTCACATAAATAAAGCAATAATAGAAAAGGGTGATGATTAAGTTTCCATCAATTTTCTTTTCTTTTCAAATGGTGCAACTCACCATTCCAAAACCTTTTCTTTGTCTGCCACTTATAAGAAGATCAAACCGTTAGATTTAGCTCAAATTTTAGTATGATATGGATAAGAGGATACCAAACAACTTTCGTGAAGAAACGGTTTCAATCTGAGCAACTGAAAATGGCGTTTTGGTACTCATAAGATGGCTGTCCAGTTTTCTGCGGAAATTGGAAACTGGTTTGGTATTTCAGACATATGTGACGATCGCACCGTTAAAGTTTTCTGAAATTTTAATATGTTGTAGATACTGGGAGGATGGACAACTTTCAAGAAGAAAATTTTTCAATCCGAGGTCTGCAAGTTGGAGTTCCGAGGCTGTTTCCATGGCTATTAGATTTTCTACGGATTTTGAGTCCGTACCATTTTGCTTCTGCAAATAATGATATACAGTTATACAACAACATATACATATTTGCTTCAAGAAAATCAGTAGTACAAATATTTTAAGATGAAATGAAAAGATTTTCTTATCTGTGAGATTCCAGGCGACATAGGTGAACAAGATTTGTGGCGTTGTGCTTTCCACTGACACGAGAGCTTCTCGTGCTGATAACGTGTTGTAAAATCGACGATGTGTGCAGTGGAATAAATAAGCAAGACGCAAAATTTACGAGGTTCCTCTACAGTCAGTGTGACTGGAGTACATCCTCGGGGCAGCAGTAGTGCTTTCATTATATTTTGGAATAATAGGAGTACAAAGATAACTCTCTCTTATTCTCTCCTTCCTCTTCCTTTCTTTTCTTCCTCTTCCTCTTCCTTTCTTCCCTCTCTCCCGTATTACTTGTGTGTGTGTGTGTGTGTGTGTAACATCTTCTTATTCTTTGGCCTTCCTTATATAAGCAAATGAATAGACAAGATGTTAAATCAAAACCTACCACACTCACTTAATGTTTTCACCTATTACATACATTAAGCCTTTACCTACTATACCAACCACACTCACTTAATGGACATCCATATTTACATCCATATTTACAACAGATATTTAATTAAGATTAAGGGAGATTTTTTAGCGTGGCTGATAGACGAGGTGGTATACTACGTGTTACTATACAAATAGTAGAATACGTGTGTTAAAAAGTTAATAACTTAAAAAATAAAATTTATCACCACTTTTATAAAAACACATGGTATATCACTCGTGTTCTGGTTACAATGAAAAATTTCTCTTATGAATGGTATATCACTCGCTGCTAAATTCCCAATCACAAATTAACACGTGTCCATTATAATTTTTAGTTTTAATTATTTGGACACTAGTCCATTTATGATTGGGTTCAACAACAACTACTGCTATTCTTTCAATAGCAAAGTAGTGTTCTACATTCAATGATAGTGTAACCTAAATAGCCTAACCTAGAATCCACTATCCAAACCAAAATCATTAAGAATTGAGGAGCTGAGATCTTCTCCGAATCTCTATGCCTGGAGCTCAAGGACTCAAAGATCGAAGTCGTTAAAGAGACAAAAAAAAATCCGGATCATTGGTTTGTGTGAAGTTGGCCTGTAAAATGAGCTAATGAGGATTGCATAATTAAAATGAAGACCATTACAAAGAAACAAACAACATGTAATTTCATCCGGTTGTTATCATTCTTTTACAATTCCCAACTGACAGTTCTGTTACCTGTTTCAAGCGGTGACAACTAACAACTTCCAAAATTGTTAAATTCTGAAAAGGTATTGCAAATGACCTTAGATTTGGGCCTGCTTGTGGGGAGTTCTCCTTCCACTGATACATCGACTTTTGCATTTCTACCATCCAAATGTTGATGAGATGTGAGTGCTCACTATCATAAACTCCTACCATTCTAAATTGTGTAGCGATGTTAATTAAACGAAACGAGGAATACTATCCACCTCTAAGACGGAGTCTAATTTCAGGTCAGCTCAGTTTGTTTAGATGTTATCAATCAGACGTGGAGCCCAATGTTTGGTAAATGCATTTAACTAGCCTTACTTTTTATACCGAAATCCAAGTTGTATTGGTCTTACATCTGCCTTTGTTTTCAGATCTGGCAAACGTATTTGAAGTGTTCTTGCCACAACTTCTGATGTGTCTCAATCCCTCTGACCCTTTAAATGGAGAGGCTGCAGCTTTAATGATGAGTTGCCGAGCTGCTTATGAACAAAGAGTTAAAGGTATTGATTTTTTTTAGGTTCGTGTCTCCCTGTCATCATGCATCTGTTTTCTCTAGTTTTTCACTTAAGTTTCGACTTTAGTGTATTTGTGTCAGGATTACTGCTAATTAGAACATGGATTCTTCAAATGCAATCTTTTGAGTAGTGTTAGGCCTTTTGTTTACGGAGTATCAACCTTAGAATGTTGACATATAGTGTTACTCTTACTCCTGCAAATGTCGACTTAGGTGTGTTTGAGTTGAGAACCTTGCATTTTGTTACATTTGACGGTTTGAGAAGTAAACTTAAGTTGACAAAAACAGAGTGGTTATCAAACAGGACCTTAATTTTTGCATAAATGAGTCATAATATGCATTACCGAATACTAGCTTGTGTATTTTCTTTAATTGTTTCCTCGAGAGCATTCCAATGCATCACTCAACATGACTTTATGCAAAGCAACGATCGTGTTGTATTTAACTGATGTTACTAAACTCAAGCAGCAATTGTCATTGGACAAGTGTTTGAGCCTCAAGTTTTCTTCAGTCATGTTGTGTTTGTCTGTTTTTAATGGTTGGTGTAGGCTTAAAGGAGATTGTGAAAAGTTGCACCGACTCTTCCAACAAAGCCGCCAATTGCCTCCTTGCCCAAGGTGCTCCTCTATCTCTCTCTGTCCTCACTTTGTCTCTAAAATCTTTATCCTTTTCAAAAAAAATTGTCTAATATTTGAATTTAAAGTTTTGGGTTTTTTTTTCTTTCTATTTTAGGCCAAATAAAAAAAAAATTAGTTTTAGACTGAGGTATAGTTGTATTAATGGATCTCTAATTCTAATAAATTCCAGATTCTGAACCTGAAAAGTGGTGGGGAATGCAAGTACATTATTGATGGACTTCCAAATAGTGGTTAGTTTAGTTTATAAATTTGTAATGCATGTGCTCTTTAACCTTGAGCATTTCTCCATCATGACCACAGAAGGCCATGATCCTGTTGGACACATGCTGGTTGCATGTTTTCTTAAATTACAGTTGTCGTGTGGGATGCCTTTGGTAGGTGTTCCTCTCATATTTCTTAGTTTAGTAGGATGTGCAACTTTAAACAATTGCTTACTTGGTATACTGGTCCTAAGTTATTTTTTCATTCTTCAGTATTGTACGGGTAATTTTTCTTCAGGTCCGACAGGAAGAGGGTGCATCTTTTATCACTTTCTGGGTTCATGCACATTTTTCATTCTTTGCAAATTGAACATGTTAATCAAGCCAATCTTTAAGTTATCAATCACTTAATCATACTCTCACGATCCTACCTTATTCAGTCTGTTGGTTGGAATGGTGGTAGTATCTGAGTTATTTTTTACAAGTTACGACAGCTACCATGCTCCATTTGTTTGGAAAGGAGGCACCGCATGCGTATTTTGACGCTGCCAACAACTGTTTTACCAAAAATTGCACTGTGTATTGCAGTTCTTACTTTGTTAGTCTACCGAAAGCTTATAAAAAATCGATGTCAAGTATCTTGACTTTTATGTAGTCTAAACACGCATTCCTACTACGATTAATTAAGCTGGCATTGCATTGTGATAATCCTGCTTCACTGTACTTGGCTGTTATTTGACAGCATTGCACTGCTTTATTTTGGCCTAGATGACTTTAGTGCAATTGATGCAGATACGAATAACAAGAGCCTGTCTCCCAAGCTCGGACGCAGGAAGAGCTTACTCCCTACAATTTCTGAAGCAAACGGTAATACCAATGGTCGATCAAGCAGGTTTAGTTTGGATGAGAAAGTACCTTAGAACAATGATAGACGGCCTTCTCCTATGTATCCAAAGAAGCCACAGCGGAAGTCTGTTCCTAGACTCCCGAACTTTTGTTTTGGAGAATTGTTGGTGCTGCTTGAGCAATGCTTAGTTTGTACTGTTTTGTACTCTTTGTTGCATCCATATTTGTATGTTGAATTTGGTGGTTAAGTTGAATTGAGTAATGAATCTATAATATCTCTTTTTGATTGAATGGTTGTGAAGATATGATAATGTGGTGATGATTTAATGGACTTGCATGTTTAAAATCCGCAGCATAGCGTGGGCAATCTTTGCTGGTTGGTGACAATCAAGTAGAAAGAAATGTTGATAAAAAAAAGTTTGATCTTCTGGGAAAAATGATAAAAAGGGTTGAATTTAATTTTGATATGTGATTGAGAATATGTGCTTATGAAGGGTTTCAATTTCTTGTGTTCTTAAAGATTGTCTCTAAAAGCACCTTAATTTTGATGAATTTAATTTTTTATTTTTATTTTTGGTTTTGAAGCTGAAATTGGCGTTTGGGAGGGAATGCTGCATCAAGATGATCTTGGAGGCTGTCCAGGGAGAGCATTTGTCAGGTCATTATTTGAGGTGTAATAGTACCTATATACACAGTACTCTTAGGCACGTGTATGTTCAGAACTTTCTACACCTTCAACAATGTTTCCATTACTGCATGTGAAAACTTAAAATCATAAGCAAAAATTTATTTTAAATTATTCAAAATTTAATTTAAAGTGGACAGAAGCCTGTCTTCATTAAAATCATTACACACAAATAACAAACATGTTAAACAAGAGAACTAACTATGCAGCAGAGTTGTTAATTCCTTATATATAGAGTGTAGTTTTGTCATCACCACCACCACAACTACCACGACCCATCAGCAACATCTGCATCACCGTCACTCTCGTCATTAGAATCATCATAGCTTCCATCATCATTAATATCATTGATGTGAAAATTATCTTAACACACAAATAAAACCCTCTTTTTATCAATTGTAGTAAAGTATGTAAGTAGGGATCGTTCTAAACCAGGGATTAGGAGGGATTGCTAAACACTTGGAAACTGACTTAAAAACGTAAAAACAAAGTTTAAAACACTAAACTAGACTCAAAGAATGCAAAACTAGAATTTAAAACACTAAAACAAACCAAAAACTCAAAACAGCAACCAAAAGACTCAAAACTGCGTTAAAAACACAAACAAAACAAGTTTAGAATAATTTGAAACAAGAAAGTAAATGGGGGGTTTGATTTGGACGAATTCAAATTAACAAAACAGATTCTAGAACTAAACAGATTGCAAAACGAATTTGGGGATTAAGATGAATGATGGACAAGCTAGAGGTTCTTTCTCTACACATGATTTGTATGCAAACGAATTGATTTTCAGTTACTTCTTATTGAATCATGAACGACAATGCCCCAAATTAACCGTGACATCACTAGTTAATTCTCAGATTTTCCTTAAGTTATTAGATTGGATGACATCATTCGACAACCTAAAGCATTCTCCAAAAGTCCTCTACATGACATCATAAAAGAGATACATTCAAAGATCATTATGTTCAATGAAAATCATAAGCATTGACAAAACACTTATAACTATGACATCATGTTACTCATGCTAGGAATTGAACTTAACGCGATCGTGACCAACGACCTTCACTACATATGAATATAAGCTTGTAATGATTATGTGAAACTTACTTATACTCTAGCATCAGATTTATGCAAGCCAATTAAGTGTCGACCCTCAATCAACAAACACAAATAAGTTATCAATCCAACGGTTAAGCCAATTTCATTCAAAACTCAATAATCCATAACTGAAATTTATCAATTCATATTACACACATAATCATGGCTTTGAAATCACCCCTAGCCAAGAGGGGTTTAGCCACTCATGTTCACAACAAGGCAAAGTAAACAGAAATTAAACATAAGAGACATGAAACGAATTACACCTAAAACGCTCCAATCTTCAAACGTCCAAGGTTCCTTCTTCTTCTCCTTGCTGCGGCACAAGTGCTAAAGGGGTATGGTTGATGTGTATGGATGAAGGGGATGGTTTAGGATAGAAGGGGTGGTGCGGCAAAGAGAGATGGAATAGTTTCTGCGTGAATGGGAGAGAATGGATGTGAATGGTGTAATTGTGGCTGAAACAAGAGAGTTTATTTATAGGGATGGGAAAGTCCTAATCCCTAATTAATTTAGAATGACATAATTTCAGCCCAAATCCAAAAAGTGTTGCAGATTTTAGGGAAAAGTTGTGCCAGATTTTAGGGAAAAGGTAAATCCAAAAGCATGGCAGATTTTAGGGAAAAGGTGTGCCAGATTTTAGGGAAAAGGTGTAACCAAAAGATGTGGCAGATTTGAATTAATTTTTCTTCCTCTCTTTGACTGATTCCTAGCATGCTTTGGTCATCAATTTCGTCCATCTACATTGCTCCAAGCTTATGCTATCCATTTCATGCCCAAAACTGCTCCAAAAGGCTTCAAAATGCATCTTCTTACATACTTTGTCCTTAGAATCTGAAAACACACGAAAATGACTTCAAACACTAAAATAACTAAGGAAACACAACGCACATGCACGAGAACAAGCCAATTAAGTTGCATAAATATGCTCCTATCAATCATCACCGTCACCAACACTACACTAGACATCATCGTTAGATTCATTACCGTCACCAACACCATCATCTGCATCAACGGTCGTCATCATCCTCATCACCACCGCATTTGTTCTCCTCTGTTATCTGCACTCCTTGTAGTTCTGGGGAACTCTTCTACTCACATGAGTTAATCTTCAACTTAGGGCATTCGTATATATTTACAGTTTTCAAGGATGGGAATTTGACAATGCAATTTCCAGAGAAGAAGTCTTGCAGACTTGGTAGATGGAAAAGTTCCAAACTTTGCAACTGGCTAAAACAAATCTCACCATCATTTCCTGCATCATCTCCATCTGATGTCGTTGCCCCTATTTCCTGCATCATCTCCAAAGACGGAAACTTGACATTACAGCTTTCTGAGCAGAATCTAGAGAGTTTTGGAAGATTTTTCAGCTTCAGATACTGTAGCTTGCAAAACATGACATCTGTTTTTTCTTCACCATTTTCATTTGTTGACACTATCTCTTCCATTGATTCACATTCGGTTATGTCAAGTTCTTGAAGCTGTACAAGATTTCTAGCCGTGGAAGACGATAACACAAAAGTTAAACGATCACAATGACGCACCACCAAGCTTGTTAAGTTGGGCAACACAACCTGCAGTATTTGTACATTCCATTTTTAAGAGACGAGAATTCACATTAATTGTTACTATCTAGTCAAATGGTATCTTTAGATTAAAAAAAAAATTATACCAATAGATATTTCTTGATATGTACTAGATAAAACTGAACCACTTCAAATGATCAAATATATATAAATAGAGCCACACAAAATCTAGGAGGTCTATGGTGGTTGTTTCATTTTCCTTTGTAAATCATATCCCTCAAATAATAAAAAATCTTCAGTATTGATATGCTTAAATGGGAAAGAATGGCACCAGTGGCATACCTCTTCAGTAATGATACGTGTAAATTGGGCATTGTTTTCGACATGGAGATACTTGAGTTGTTGAAAATCTTCACTACCTGAGTGGTGCACAACATTATCAGCTCCCTCCGACCCGTCCAAATACAAATGTTCACATGATCTCTTCAACAACATTTCTAGACCTTGGTCCAATTCACAGCCAGTTGGGAGCTTGAGCTTCAATGTGTTGAGGGTTTCATCCTTAAATTCCCATCCCCACGAAGTGCCGATTAATATTTGGTATCTTTTTAACTTGTCAGTGAACAAGTCCGTCGGAATACTGCCAGCATCTGGAACATGTATGCTTAATGCAGCTAAATGAGGCAAGTCCTTCAGTTCTGAAAGGCTTGCATTACTTCTTTCTCCGGTTACTCCTTCGGCGGGCACCCATCTGTTGAAGCTGTTTTTCATTCTCAAGTCTTCTAGACTTGTCAACCGTGATATGACATTAGGTGAAATCACTTTGAGTTCAGAGCAGCCGCTTAAATCCAGCTGTCGAAGACGAGTCAATTTCCCTATTTCTTCAGGCAACTCTTTAAACTTGGAATTATTAAAGCTGAGAATTTCTAGTTGCGATAGCTGTCCAACTAGAGTTATGTCTCCCAACACGCACCGATCCAAACACAATGTCCGAAGATTTTGTAGAAGATGAAGAGATGGAGGCAGACGAAATACACGCTTTGGTTAAATCCATAACTTTTTGGCCGCACATAAACGTCAACGATTTTAGATTCCTAAACAACTGTGATGTGGGTGGACCGCACCATGTCTCCATGTCTCCGTCTAAGGTCATGCTTTCCAAGTTGGGGAATGATACATCCTGAAATATTAGCAACGCAAGAATGACAAAAGGGCAACAAAAATAATGACACGAGGAGATATTTTTCTATGAAGTAGCTTGAAAAGCTAACTTTCGTTAAAGAAAATTGTGTAATGTATTTTTACCTTTTCAATTAAGAAGAGAGAGTGTTTAATTGGAGTGTAAAGACCGCCAAACTCATGCTTCTGGAAACTTGAAATTTCAGTGGCAAAAATATCCAATTTACCACATTTCCTCACCTTCACTTCTTTGAGTAGCGGCCATTCTGAAGCATGCATTCCTGGATAAAAGCTCTGAAGCATGCATTTCATTTGAAGTTTCGTTCCATAGAATTTGCTTCACCGGTGCAGATGATGTTAGAACTGTTTTAATGGTCTGAATGGATGATTTAGAACTGCTTCTTCGTATGCAGATTACCATATGTATTTGAGAGCACAGCTGATGTAAGTTCTCTCTCTCTATGTCTCTGTCTCTCTGTGCATCGAACTGTTTTGTCTGTCAACTTGCTTATAACTTACTCTCCTTGCTTTCCCTTAATCAGGAAAATTTACTGATTGCAAATGATAAATGTTACGAGCATGGAAAAAGCATAACCAATTTTAAATCAGCCTTTCAGGTATGCATTGATTCCAGATTCAAACCATCACTTCCGTTTAGTATGTTGTTTATCATTTTGTGATCATAACACTGTCAGGCGCTGTTACTATTGTGAATGTTATGCGAGAAAGCAAAGAAAATTCTAATGGGAGAAAGCAAAGTTAAGGTGAAGATTTTGGTTTGTCCTTTAGCTTTCAATAATTTCAATGCTAATTAGGGGGTTTTCTTCATATGTTTTCTTTCGTGTTTCAACTTCCGATTTCACTCAATTTTATGTATTTGCTGAACACCTTCTCTGTTTTACAAAATGTTTCTATATTCCCCAATAGTTGTACCAAGAAGAAGAACCAATACTACTTAGATCACACGGATAGTACTTAGACCCAAAAAAAGAATGGTCAAACGGATCTTTTATCAAAGTCAAATCTCAATTGTACAAATGACTGATTTTTTTAATGTGTTGTTAACGTTTGATCGTTTTATCTTCAAAATATTATTGCTGTATCATTAACATTTGATCGCTATATTGCCAATTTTAGTTCCAATCAATTCAGCACGTGAAGTTTAGTTTCTAATCATTTTTAGGTTTGACATTGAATAGATTATTTGTACAATATTATTAAGAGACAAATATCTGTGCAAAAAGTAGAGGAAAAAAAAGGAATGAGTGGGTGTGGATCAAAGTGAATTAAAGATTTCAAAAAAGTCAGATAATGGGTCATGTCGTACTAATATCAATCCATTTGATTCTATTTATTCAAAGAAAAGGATTCATTGTCCCACGACAACAAAAGAGAGAAATGTTGATAAAAAAAAAGGTTTGATCTTTTGGGAAAAATGATGAAAAGGGTTGAATTTAATTTTGATATATGATTAAGAATACATGCTTTCGAAATGTGTTAGTTTTTTTGTGTTCTTAAGTTTATGTCTCTAAAAGCACCTTAATTTTGTGATTAATTTAATTATTTTCATTTTGAAGATGAAATTGGCGGAGAGAATGTTGAGTCAAGATGATCTTGGAGGCCGTCAATATACACGCTACTCTTAGGCACGTATATATTCAGATCTTTCTACACTTTTAACAATATTTCAAATACCGCAACAACGCAAGGGTACACCAGCTTATGAAAACTAAAAATCAAGCAAAAAAATAATTTAAATTATTCGAAATTTAATTTAAAATGGGCAGAGGATTGTCTTCGTTAAAACCCAAAACCATTACACACAGAAATAACAAACATGTTAACAAGAGAACTAACTATGCAGCAAAGTTGTTAATTCTTTATATATATTGAGTGTAGTTTTGCCACAACCACCTTCGCTCTCTTTGTTAGAATCACCATAGCTTCCATCATCATTAACATCGTCACCCTCGCCAACACCATCATCTGCATCAACAGTCATCATCATCATCCTCATAACAACAACCACAACGGATATTCTGTTATCTGCACTCCTTGTAGTTCTGGTGAACTCTTCCACTCAAAGCAGTTAATCTTCAACTTAGGGCAGTAGTATATATTTACAGTTTTCAAGTAAGGGAATTTGACAATGCAATTTCCAGAGAAGAAATCTGGCAGACTTGGTAGACCGTGAAGTTTCAAACTTTCCAATTGGCTAAAAGATATCTCACCATCATTTCCTGCATCATCTCCGTCTGATGTCGTTGCCCATATTTCTGTCATTCTTTCACAATCCCCAACGCTCATTTCTCTTAGCCGCTTTAAAGTTTTGGCTATCGTATACGTTGCTAAATATTTCAAGCTGCCACAGCCAATTACTTCCAAAGTTGTTAAATTCTGGAAGGGAATAGCAGATGACCATATATCCTTCAATGCAGAACAACCATATTCTTTTGTTGACACCATCTCTTCCATTGATTCACATTTGATTATTACAAGTTTTTGAAGTTGTACAAGATTCCTAGCCATGTAAGACGATAACCCAAAAGTCAAACCAGTACAATCATACACCACTAATCTTGTTAAGTTGGGCAACACAACCTGCAGTATTTGTACATTCCATTTTTAAGAGAAGAGAATTCACATTAATTGTTATTATCTAGTCATATGGTATCTTTAGATAAAAAAGAAAAATTATACCAACAAATATTTCTTGATGCGCACTAGATAAAACAAATCACTTCAAATGATCAAATATATGTAAATTTAGCCACACAAAATATAGGAGTTCTATGGTGGTGGTTTCATTTTTCTTTGTAAATTATATCGCTCAAATAAAAATAAAAATTTATAAAAAAAAAAGTACTAATGGCATAAATGGAAAAGAATGACACCAGTGCATACCTCCTCAGTAATGATATGTGTAAATTGGGCATTGCCTGCGACACATAGATGCTTGAGTTTTTGAAAATCTTCACTACCTGAGTGGTACACAACATTATCAGCTCCGTTCGACCCGTCCATGTACAAATCTTCACATGATCTCTTCAACAGCATTTTTAGACCATGGTCCAATTCACAGCCAGTTGGGAGCTTAAGCTTCAATGTGTTGAGGGTTTCATCCACACCGTTCCATTCCCACGAAGAAGTGCCGATTAATATTTGGTATCTTTTTAACTTGTCAGTGAACAAGTCCGTCGGAATACTGCCAGCATCTGGAACATGTATGCTTAATGCAGCTAAATGAGGCAAGTCCTTCAGTTCTGAAAGGCTAGCATTACTTCTTTCTCCGGTTACTCCTTCGGGCACCCATCCGTTGAAGCTCTTTTTCATTCTCAAGTCTTCTAGACTTGTCAAACGTGATATAACATTAGCTTCAAGTTCAGAGCAGTCGCTTAAATCCAGCAGTCGAAGACGAGTCAATTTCCCTATTTCTTCAGGCAACTCTTTAAACTTGGACTGTATAAAGCTGAGAATTTCTAGCTGCGATAGCTGTCCGACTAGAGCTACGTCTCCTAACTCGCACCCATCCAAACACAATGTCCGAAGATTTTGTAGGAGATGAAGAGATGGAGGCAGCGAAGAAATACGCGCTCTGGTTAAATCCATAACTTTAAGCTCTTTCATCTCCTCAAAAAAGTTACCTGGTATTTCAAGCAAGTCACCATAAACGTATAAATAAAAAAGCTCCAGTTGTTGGCATTTCAAAACTTGAGGAAGCCTAGGGATGTTTTTGCAAGACAAGGAGATAATTGTGCAATTTTCAGAAAACTCCTTATTGTTTGGCCATTCCTTCAAGTCTTCTCCATCTGCTTTTAGTAAGGCACGGTGGCCTTTGGATGCAATCGAGATGGCAACATCACGTAACAAATCATGCATTCTGATTGAATTATTGTCCTTGGAGTCGAGTAACAAACAAAAATCTTTCAGCTCTTCAATCCGCGCGTGCAATGCACATTGTGCGTCCTCCACTGAATCGATGTTCTTAAACAAACCCAAACCAATTGCATATTTCAACAAGTCTGTCAGATCAGCATTTCCAAAATTATTTACTAAAATTCCACAGATCAAGAATAGTGGCTTCAGCTTTTGATCATCCAATTGATTGTAACTCCACTCTAAAGCCGAGTATGCTTCTTGTTCGGCTGAGTCTGTCAAACATTTTTAGGCATCTCAAGGCATCCTTCCAGACTGGTAAAGTACTTCTAATTCTTAAAGAGCTTGCTACCGTGACAACCAGAACTGGCAAACCTCCGCATTTTTTGGCTACTTCGGTTGCCACAGCTCGTATGTCGGGATTTTTAACAACATCACCTGCCTTCTTCTCAAATAAACGCCAAGCATCTTCCTCGTTTAAAACTTGAAGTGGAAAGTATATTTGGAACCGCTTCTCTGAGGACAGCAATTTCCGAGTTCTGGATGTCAAAAGTATTCTACAAGTCGGCAGACAAGGAAGTCCTACACCCTGCAAGTCAATGCTTTCCAAAATGTTGTCTAAAATTACAAGAACTTTCTTGTCTTTTACCCTGTCACATAGACGAAGTGCTCTTTCTGACATAGTCTCGCTATCACGAACTTCCATACCCAACTTTTTGGCAATTTCTTCTTGAATTCCTTCAAGGCCCGGCTTTTTCACATTTCTTACCATAACCGCATCAGCAAATAACTTCTCATTTACAGCTTGCTTAAGGACTTCTTCAGCGAGTGTGGTCTTCCCCACGCCGCCAATACCATACACCAAAACCAGGTCGGTATTAGGAATTCTCAGTTCATCCATGATTTTCTTTACAGTTGAAGTCCTCGAATCAAATGCCTCATAATGTGTGTTAGAAACAATGGATACCTCTTGTGGGCGGACATTGTACGAAATACTAGCGAAATCTCCTTTTGCGAAGAGTTCAACAACCGCCTGCTCCAACTTTGTTGATCTCCTGCCTAGCTTGTAACGGAGCACTGGGTTTGGACAAACCCCACGGAGACAGCTCATCTTTGCTTGCGTATCAGGCTTCCATAATTCGTTCGCCTTCTCGGTGATCTCAACCACGCTTTTCAGCCAGTTCTGGACGTCAGTGTGGATTTTTTCACCTTTTTCTTCAGCTCCAACAACCTCGACCTCTAGCCGCTCTCTAGCGGCACTTAAGTCGTTCACTTGAGTCCGCAGTTTCTCAAGGTTTCTTTTGCAGTGAGCTAGGTAACCCACTTGGCGTATAGCTGGTTCAACTGCATACTCGGCAACTTTTCCGACAATTTGACCAACAATCTCCATGCCTGCTGATGAATACAAATTAAATTAGAAAAAAAAGGATCACAAGAAATACTCTACTTTTCTAATTGACTTACGAGTTATGATCTTTCAACAACTTATAAATAAACACATTACATTTCAAAGTGTATTATAAATACAAACGTTCGTCGGGAAACATTGATCAACATTTTGGTTTCTTCAAAGGCTTTTGCCCGACAAATTGAATTCGATGGGCAAAGTGTACTTAGTTGGGTAATGTTTTTGCACCAACAAAAAAAACTTCGCACGTAATGTGACATGCTTTGCACGACGAACCATTCATGTTTCGTCGCGCAAAGTTATATTTTAAGGTTTATATTTCTTCAGGAAAAATATAATATTTCGACAGGCAAAGGTGAGAGACATGATTGTTCAATTTAATCCCTTTGATGATTTTTGAAATCTATAAATTAATTTGAACGATCCAGTCGATGTCATCGCAGTTGATCATTAGTGGCTGCTGCTCCACCTCTGCTTCGGGTCAGAGTGACTTGGCGTGAGGGATACCCAGCGACAACCAGGCAGCCGCTACCGAGTCAACAGCCGGCCCTAGTACTTCTGATGCATCATGGCGGGTGGCTCGATCTGCCAAACGTCCTCACAGCCAAAGATGACATGAGCCTGTGGTAGCCCCAGCCCAACCCTACTAATGTAGCGGAGGCCAATTCGGAAGAGAACTCTCAACTGGAAAGAGGACCCAAAAAATCTGGGGGATCTACAAAGGCTTAGCCTCCAACCGGATCACTTGCTTATCGCAAGCCCAGATCATTGTCTATTACAGCCCACTCTTTCGGCGAGCTAGCGAGAAAGTCAGTAGCTTGTTGACTCACGACATGGGTGCCATCATCCACACCAAGTGTCCCATGGGCACTGAATCGTGAAGGAAGCTCAACCCTTATGTGCATGATGATATAATGAGACAGATTTCGGTAAGTGTAGAATTTTTTTAATTTATTACCTTTTTTTTAATTTTTACTTTTACTTATTTAATGATTTTTTTTAAAACTAGTACACTTTTTTTTTGTCTACTCCAACCCAACTTCAAGAGTACATACACTTAGATCTAGAATGAGTGGTACAAGGAGTGGAAGTACGAATTGCAGTGGTACTACAAGACTTGTGCATCTCCTGATATGTAGCTCCCACCGATCTACCCCTAGATTTCATGAGATGATTGGTGAGTGGCAGTTTTTATTTTAAGTACCTAGCATTTTTGGTAAGTTTTTATTTTAATTAATTTATTTAAGTTTTATTGATTTTATTTAATTTTTTAATTTACATCGTAAATCAGCTGCAAATAAAGCTAACCGAGAAGCGTAGCCGTACCTTCATCCCTCTGGTTCTCAACCCCTATCTTTTCGAGCCGAGGAACAACATGCGCAGGGTTCACGCTGTTGGATTTGTGGCCAAGTGGCCAACTTGGCATCCACATTCGACTAGTAAACAAAAGAAAAGAAAAAAGAACAACATGATGATATTTGTTGAAAAGAAAAAGGAAGACAGAATCATTGTGTCTCTTCCATGTTTTGGGAAAAAAAAAAGAAAAGAAAAAGGGGCAGCTTTTTTTCCTTAAGACCCGTGACTTGTTTTCATTGACAAGTGTGGGTGTTGGCTTTTCGGTTTTGGAGAGAACACCATAAAATAGAGAGAGAAGGTGGAGCCTTTGTTTATAATAAGGCATTTGATTATGCCCTTGGTTTTTGGGGGGAAGAGCACAGCAGATGAGAGGCATACCAGGGAGAGCATTCGGCTCTCCCATTTGAAATAGTGATGCTCCTTCCCATTTGTTTGTAATCCCCTTTTGTTAGTAATTCCTCAATCAAAGATGTTGTTGCTACATGTTGTGTAGCTGTTGGGAGAGATGGTATTTGATGTGTGTCCATCTTCTCCATTTGTTCTTTGTGAGAGTGAGAGCTATTAGGTGTATGTGGGATTTGGGTTTGAGAGTTAAAACTCTATTTGTAATCTCCATATTGATGTTAGTGGAATTTCCTCGCCGTCTCGGAACTGGACATAGGCTTACGCCGAACCAGTATAAATCCTTGTGTTTTTTGGATTTTTTGTCTTGTCATATTTTTCCGTGTTAGTTTATTGGTTTCATATTTGACGCTTCCGCACAACACACGCTTCCTGGAAGAAAAGGCTTAGGAGGATACATATGCCAATTATGGCAATCAAGTGGGTGACAACATTTATATAATTTAAATTTTATATTCAAATTTTATTAGACTAATAAATAATTAATTATGATTGATAATCTTAATTGGTTTTTTTTTGTAGGCTTCTACGTCACAGAAGAATGACGAGTACATCGCCAACATTTCTTAGCAACCATAATATCTCATCCTGAATTTTGGTACTTTATTTCATTTTTAGAAATATTTTAGAGATTTAATGGAATTTCGTTAAATTCTCTAGTTTTTAGATAAACGAAGTGAGGGGTATTTCGATCATTTCAATTTTGCTCGACCTTTTCGGTCAACTCTTGAGCTGGTTAGGTAGAGTTTGATTCCACAAGCGCGTAATCCATGAAATCTGATTGTTCCAACTCGTGTTTGGCGGCTCTTCAACGAATCAGCAAAGCGATGACCGACGCCACCACCTAGGATTTGTAGCCCTTCATCCCAAGAGTAAATCCCAACTAGCCTTGATCTAGTTGAACCACCGTAGGCATCAAATTGATGTCGGGAAGCCTTAGGCACCCTCAAGCTTTATTGGAGAAATTGACCATCTTTCGTCCACTTTTGGACTTCGCCGTAGGTATAAAAGTTGATCCTTATCTTGAGCTCTTCCTTCCCATAAATTTTGGTAGAATTTGGAGTTAGTCGAAAATGTAAATTTTTGGTCGCTGGAAACCACCACGCGCAGCGACGCGTGTGGCAGCGGGTGGGGAAAATCTAAATTTCATGGATTTTGGACAGTGAGACTTTCTTGATGTCCTGAGCCCATATCCAAGGCTTGTTAGTTGAAGTTCGATATGATGGTTCGATTATTGGGATAATTGTACTGCTATACGACTTTCATAATTGACGACAATTCGATTGTTGGATCGTCATGCAATTTTGTAAGTATCCTAGTTATTAGTTGTGGAACTTTTAAAAATTTATGGATAAAAAATTCGATGTGCAGATCTTCTAGATTGAATAACCTAGAATTGTTAACCTTAGTGGACCTAATTTGAACGACGGTTGACTTTTTAGTCAACATGGGCCAAATTCATCTAGTGTGTCATTGTTTATAGAATGTTGTTGAGGCTTGATGGAGCTTAGATGGCTCATCTCGGTGACGTGTTGTTCCTAGTTGACAGGCTTCTAGATTTACGAGAAAGTGGAATTTAACCTTGGTTTGTGTGTCAATCTTACTAAGTTTCCTAAGTGGGGTATTATTTGTTGTATTAGGTTCTTTGAAGCAATGTCGGTGAATTTTAAAGTGCAAAGGCTCCAGGTGAGTGACTTTAATATTAAGCTAAATGATTATTACCCATGAAATTCCTTGTTATATTCTATATGGATATAACATCGATTTACAAATGATTTTATGGAAATGTATGCTACTATGCTAAGTTTACTTGATGGTGCTATCAATCATCTATATATATATATATATATATATGATTGTGATATGTCAAGGCTAGTAGTTGACTACTAACCTAGAACATGGGGTAATGTGGGAGAGAATCAGAATTTGCACCATGAATCAGTGGTACATGGATGGTCCTGCTTGGTTAATCTGCAATGGGGATCATACTACCTTAAGATCGTGCTTGGTTAGTCCACATTGGGCAATCCTTGTTACCTAGGTATGTCCATATGTAGTTTTGAGGTGATCACGCCTGGTTAATATGTATTAGGTGATCATTGCCTACTTATGGAGTGGTTTTGCTTGGTTTATTCGCAATAGGGGACCACTTTCACTTCGTGCTTAGTTACCTATTATAGGCTTTGGCCGAACTGTGTCTCTCTATAACCTTAGACTATTGTTTATTACATATATGAAAGATGATATTCAAGGCTTATGTGGCTCAATCTAGAAAGTGATGATTGAATCAAATAATTTACATGATGGTGCTACCTAAAAGAGAATGGATTCGGATATGACTCATTTCTACTCGTAATGAAGAGATGCGATGATGAAAAAGATGCCAATCTCATTCCTACACGTAAATGTATTTATGATGGTGTGTCATCCTACACAGCTTCGGGTTGTGTATGACTGAATGTTATCTCGATATACGTGTAGTGAAATTCAAAATTGAATAATCAATGATATACGTATAATGAGGCGTATGGTGGTTAAATTATAAAATATGTGGCAATTGGACCCTTGTGAGTACCTGAAATTGATGAAAGGCGAATGGTGAGTCACAATCTGAAGATAATGATGGAATAATATTGATAATGATCATAGTAATGGTTGTCCCAATAGTAAGAAGAAAGTCAAATGTGGACATAACACTACTTTTACATATAATCATATGATGTCATTTCTTTTCACATATGTTGTATTCTTGTCACTCACACGAGTTTCACAACTTATTCGGATTTTTCTTTGCTTGGTGCGTTATTCCCACGGCGTATGGTTGTTTTGCAGAGTAACGGGTAACGGTTAAAGGAGAAGATTTCACGTGGTGTAGCTGTTGTGGGTAGCGCACTTGAGAGTAGATAATACCACCCTTTATTGTAAGTTATTTCCATTGAAGTTATGATGTATATTCTATGTATGAGTCTAAGTGACTACGTATTCTATATTGTACTGCTAATCCTATCGTCACGTGTCAATTTTGGTCATATCTCGAGGTCGAGCGCGACAGCAACAACCGGGCATGGTAATGGAAATACTAACACCTGATTCACATGTATCTCTATAGTTGTTGATGGCCAGGGTTAGCCGATGGAAAGGCAAAAAAATCTGCAGCCTAGGACTGGGTCGGGTTTAGAACCTTGGGGGTTCTTTTTTATCTAGCTCTCATCTTCCAAGTGAGACGTCTTCCAGATAGCAGTAGTTGGAAATGAAGCTAGCGAGCTAGTGAAAAGAAGCTGCGCGAGAAGCTGTGCACTAGCGAGAAGAACATCAGCTTCTAGCATTTGCATTCCCAATCCTCCAAGCGATGTCAGCTTCTGGCATTTTCATTTCCAATCCTCCAAGCGACCTTCAAGCGCCATTCCACTAACCACCCCAATAGTCGTACTTAAATGAGTTTTTGTTAAATACAATTGTACAAATATTTTATTTTTAGTATAATTAGATAAATTTCTTTAAAGTTTCGATTTATTTGAACTTTTTATATTAATATAAATAGAATCAATAAATTATTTAAACTGAATATTATTTTAATTTTAAAAATATTTAAAGGCTTTGCCTGACAAACATATTCATCGAGCAAACATTTACTGTTTTTTTCTTTTTAACATTTACCCGATGAATAATTCGTTGAGAGAAATTTGTAACCATTTTATTTCCAGATACTCGACTAAAGTGTATCGTCAAGCAAGATGCATTCATCCGGCCAGACCAGTCAACGCCCTTTTACCTGATGGCTCTATTTCGTCGGGTCAACTATGTTCACTTGACGAATGCTTATATTTCGTTAGACAAATACTTCAGCAACGGATTTTGCACTACGAACTTTGCTCGTCAAAACTTTGTCGGGCAAAACATAGGCGATGAAATGATATTGGCCAGACCAATTTTTTTTTGTCTGGAAATGGGTTTTCTTTTGTAGTAAAATTGTTGCTTTTTATAAAAGCAAAGGGTTAATCGATTATGATCTCGGGTTTAGCAACCACGAGTTTAGCACCCCGATTCAAACATCCTTATCTATCCACTTGTCATACTCTAATTAATTCTGTCTCTATGTCATTAAGGGCAATTACATGTGAAAAGCCGCTAAATCAAATCAAATATGCAGACAACCACCACCAAATAACCATGAAAAGCCCCTAAATCAAATCAAATCAAATATGAAGACAACAACCACCAAATTACCATAAATGAGATCCAAGATTCCAACTCAAATCAAATATGATTATAATCAAAGAACATACCTTATTTATGTTGGTTATGGATGAACTATGAAGTGAGTTGCTCTTCAATATCTACGTTCCTTCGAGTACGAATACAAATCAGTCGGTCTGTAAACTGCGAATAAGTTAATGATGAAGTAAGAACGGAGAATACGTTATAATTTCTTTATTTCTAGCAAAGTTCTTCTGGATACAATTGCAATTTGCTAACTAAAAGCAAAAAGATTCATGAAATCTAAAAGCACTAAGTTTTATTTTCTTCGTCTATTTAACAAGATATGTAAAAATAAACTAAGAAAAAGAACCGTACATCTAAATAAAATGATTATCAGACGGGTTCCTAAACCACAAGCAAAATTGTGTGTACTTCAATTAGGATCGATGCGAGACATTTTTTTAGGTAACTAAATCTTCTTAAGATGAGATCTGGATCCTGATTTCACTAAGGGCATTCTTTAAGAATTTAGGAATAATTTTTAAAACAGAACAAAAGAAAAACAAAGCAGATGAAGTCAAATAAGAAGATTAAATGACGTACCTTTATTACTTTTGGTGAGGAATAAGGATAACTGCTCTTCAAAGTCTTCTGCTTAGACCAGAGAGTTTGTGATGCTCTTTCTTTTGAGTAAACAGATACAAATAAATAAATAAAAGTCTTCTGCTTAGACCAGAGAGTTTGTGCTGCACCGAAGAGACTGCAATTGTGCAGGAGAGACTGACTCTAATTTAACCAGAAAGAAAACGATGAACAAATCGCGGGAGTGGAACTATCTTTCAAGGCTTAAGTCCATCATAGAGAAAATGCTAGATCATTACGGGATAAACCAGTGGAATGATAAGAATTTGAGAAATTGAACGTGAGAGTCAACGTGCGTGAATGCAGAAGAAAATGGATGGTGTACTATGCATGGTTCATGTGGAGAATGGAGACATCAGTTTTGGAAGACAAAGCTGACAGCTCATTCAATTGAAAAGGTTTACTTGGTTAAAAAAAAAATTGAAAAGGTTTAGAGCCACATGCTTTGCTCCCCACTGTATTAAGCAAGCAAATAGCTGTATTAGTGGACACCAGCTGTTAAACATGGTAAGCGTCTGAATCCCACGTCAAATAATTAAGGTAAGGGATCTTGCATTAGTTAACTCTTCATTGCTAATTATATTTAGGATACCAGGTAGATCAAATTTTTTAAATTAAATTTGCATACCAAATGATGTGATTGTTAATGATTGAATTATAAATAATCAAACATATGTTGTCTTAATTACAAGCTATAAGAGTGGGACTTCGTAATTTGAGCTTAGACTCTGTTTCAATCTAATTCAATCTAAGACACCACCATGGATTAAAATGCCGATAATATCGGCGAAATATCGCCGATATTATCGGTATTTAGAGACATCGATATTTAAACACATATCCATACGGTTTTCGGCAAAAAATCGACGAAATATCGAAAAAATCGATAATATCGCGATATTTGCGATATTATCGACATTTCTCTTGGTCTGAAAACAGCTGACGGAGGGGAAGATGCGGACGAGGAGGAAGGCGAGGGAGGGAGGTCTGTGCATGTGGGAGAACTTCTGTGCGTGAGTGAGGGAGAGAGGGAGGTCTGTGGGAACTTCTGTGCGTGAGGGAGGGAGGGAGGTCTGTCTGTGGGAACCTGGGTGTGGCGTGTAGAAAGGAAGGGAGGGAAGAGAGAGACGGAAGGGAGAGGAGGAGAGAGAGGAGAAGGGAGAGACGGAAGGGAGAGGACAGAGAGAGACGAGGGGAGGGATAGAAGAGAGGGACGAAAGGGTTTTTTTTTGTGGGGAGGGGAATCACAGAGTGCTTTTGTGTTTTTGTTTTGGGGGGGTAATCAGAGTCGGCTTTTTGGGGGGGGTAATCAGAGACTTTAGAGGGGGGTAATCAGACTTTAGAGTCGGTGTTGTGGGGGGGGGGTGGGGGGGGTGGGGGGGTGGGGGGGGGGGGGGTTAATGATATGACAGAGTAGGGGGGTTAATGATGCGGCAGAGTAGGCTTTTGTTGGGGGGGGTAACAAACCAGCTTTGGTTTTTGGGGGGAGGGAAGTCAGTGTGCGTGAGTGGTTTTTTGGGGGTGCAAAAAGAATCCAATGCAATGTGTGTCAGTGTAATGTGTGGTGGTGTGAGGAGAAAAAAAATATCCAGTGCAACGTTCAAATAAAAAATATATATAAATAATTCAAAAGTGTTTGTTTAATAATTTTGACAAGACAAAAAGTAAAATCTTTTTCATACACGATGTTATTTTACATTCTCAGTCAAAGGTAGCTAAGCAATAAAACTACCTCTCCCTATGGTCGAGCTTGTTTTATTTCAGAACCAGAAGTAGGAAGCAGCATAAACAAAGAAGGATTTGTCATCACACATTTTGTGACCATTCAAAAATTGGAAAACCTCTACCACCTTTTCGTTTCTTCTTCTTCTCGGCAATCCAGAGCCATTCCAAAATCCAGAGTAATTGTTGCTCCTTTCAGATTCTATTTGGCCTTTACAAATTACACAAAGGGTTCCATATTTAAGGTAAGTTTACAAACTTATATTTATATTATTGTAATTTGTAATTTATACAACAACAAAAAAAAATTGTGTGAACCTATGCATGTGATCTACGAACCAAAAAATACTTGCATGTTAAATTTTTGAAGTAATTAAGTAATGTTGTATAATTATTTATTCCCTAGAATAATTTTAATATGTTTAATGTTATTTATTATTTTATTAATATTAGGTTTTATTATCAAATTGGATTATTATTCATTAATATTAGGTTTTTTTATTATCAAATTGGATTATTATCAAATTAGATTATTCATTAAATTGGATTATTATTAAATTAGATTATTATCAAATTGGATTATTATTCATCACTATGTTTAATATTAGGATTATTTTTTATCAAATTGGATTATTATTCATTAAATTGGATTATTATCAAATTGGATTATTCATTAAATTGGATTTTTATTCATTAAATTGGATTATTATCAAATTGGATTATTATTTATCACTATGTTTAATATTAGGATTTTTTTTATCAAATTGGATTATTATTCATTAAATTGGATTATTATCAAATTGGATTATTCATTAAATTGGATTATTATCAAATTGGATTATTATTCATCACTATGTTTAATATTAGAATTTTTTTTTATCAAATTGGGTTATTATTCATTAAATTGGATTATTATCAAATTGGATTATTCATTAAATTGGATTATTATTAAATTAGATTATTCATTAAATTGGATTATTATTCATCACTATGTTTAATATTAGGATTATTTTTTTTATCAAATTGGATTATTATTCATTAAATTGGATTATTATCAAATTGGATTATTCATTAAATTGGATTATTATCAAATTGGATTATTCATTAAATTGGATTATTATCAAATTGGATTATTATTCATCACTATGTTTAATATTAGAATTTTTTTTTATCAAATTGGGTTATTATTCATTAAATTGGATTATTATCAAATTGGATTATTCATTAAATTGGATTATTATTAAATTAGATTATTCATTAAATTGGATTATTATTCATCACTATGTTTAATATTAGGATTTTTTTTTATCAAATTGGATTATTATTCATTAAATTGGATTATTATCAAATTGGATTATTCATTAAATTGGATTATTATTAAATTAGATTATTCATTAAATTGGATTATTATTCATCACTATGTTTAATATTAGGATTATTTTTTTTATCAAATTGGATTATTATTCATCATTATGTTTAATATAGGTACGTTTAAGATGTCTAGTGGAGCTACTAAACGTGATCCAGCTTGGGAACATGGAGACCCAATAGACGGAAACAAATATGACACAATTTGCAAATATTGTGGTCGGGTAATGAAGAGTGGTGGAGTGACACGACTTAAGTACCATCTTAGTGGATTAGATCCAGCAAAAAATGTCCAACGATGCGATAATGTCCCCCCAGAAGTGAAGGCATTCATCAGCTCATTATTAAAAAATAAAAAACAGCAGAAGGAAAAGAGAACACAAGGAATGGAAAATATTCGAGCTGGGCTACGAGGAGAAGTCATTGGCCAAGCAGTTGACAGTGATGATGATGACGATGAGGACGAATGTGATGATGACATGGGACCTGAAGAACGACGCAATTTGAAACAAGGATTACGTGCCTCCAAACAGTCAGCATGGGAAAGAGAACACCTTCATAAAATTCCTAATATAGCACAAGGTTCCGGGACAAGTGGTGGTGCACAAATGAGACGGGGAGGCAGTCTTAGAGAATCACAACCAACACCACCAATAGCCCCAAGTTTATATAAGTCATCCAACGCACGTCAAAAGAGTGTTTGGAGTTATTTCAAGGGAGGTAATGTGAAGGAAGGAATGGGGCGTCTAATTAGCAAGTTCTTTATATATGAAAATGTCCCTCCTGCAAAGGCATCATCACATCATTTCAAAAATATGGTAGTGGGATGTCAACAAGCCGGTGTTGGAGTACAACCTCCCACTCCCTATGAGATAAGAAACAAATATTTGGATTGGGAGTATAACGACATTGGCGAGTATGTTAACAAGTTGAGGTCAAAGTGGGAAACACATGGTTGCACAATCATGTGTGACGGATGGACTGGGCCGACCAGATTGTCTATCATAAACTTCATGGTATACTCCAAGGGAAAAACAGTTTTTTTGAAGTCTGTTGATGCTTCAGACCATATAAAGAACTACAAGTATATTTACAAATTATTGAGGGATGTAATCATGGAGGTGGGAGAGCATAATGTTGTCCAAGTCGTGACCGACAACGGTTCTGCATTTGTCAAGGCTGGAAAAAAGTTAATGAAGCATCATAATGTGTTTTGGACATCATGTGCAGCACATTGTATTGATCTCATGTTTGAGGCAATGGGGAAGAGAGAGAATGTTGCTACTGTGGTCAAAAGAGCTAGAACGATCACAAATTATATTTACAATCACAGTTGGTTGTTGGCAAAGATGCGTGAATTTTGCAAGGGGGAAATTATTCGTCCAGCTACCACTCGATTTGCCACAAATTATATTGCATTAGACAGCCTAGTTAAGAAGAAAGCAGGGTTGAAGCAACTATTCACTAGTGACGATTGGGCCAACCACAATTTCAGCCGCTCAAGTACAGGTCGTATGGTGGAAAGTATAGTGCTTGATCATGTTTTTTGGACTGAATCAGAACATGTGTGCCAAGTGTTTGAACCTCTGTACAAAGTTTTACGGATCGTTGACACAGAAGTGTATCCTACTATGGGGGCAGTATATGAGTTGATGCGTGTAGTGAAGGATGAATTGCAAAGAAAACATGGTGCAAGGTGGGTCATAAAGATAATTGATGACCGATGGTATAAAACATTATACCACGATTTGCATGCAGCAGGTATAAATTATGTCATAATTTGCAATTCATTTCTTTAGTTGCATAAGTATTATTTCTCTTATTAGAGTATGTGTTTCTTTGAACAGCATATTATTTGAATCCCCGATACCAATACAGACCCGGTGTTGGAGATGATGGTACCCTTATACGTGTTGTACATAATGTATTCTCTAAATTAGACCCTGCATCACCAGCAGTTGGCCAATTTTGAAATGAGGTACACAATTACTTAAATTATAATAATTACTTTGTTGGATTAAACTAACACGATTTATTGAATTCAGCTAACATGGTTTAAAGATGCAAGAAGAACTTTTGGAGAACCAACATCAGTTGCTGCTCGAACAAATATGTCTCCTAGTGAGTATAAACATATTTCACTATAAGTTTATAATAGACTTTGTTGGAGTTATTAGGCTTATCAATATTGTTTTTCATTGTAGCTGAATGGTGGATCATGTATGGGACCGATGCACCAACTGTGAGAAAGTTAGCAATTAAAGTATTATCACAAACAGCTTCCTCATCTGCTTGTGAAAGAAATTGGAGCACATTTGCACTCATACACACAAAGCAAAGAAATAAGTTGGCTCATAGTAGCTTGGAAAAATTAGTTTATTGCTACTACAACATGAAGCTTCAACTTCGAGATAAGGAAGCAGAAATAAATCATATCGACCGTGGTGACCCACTAGATGTGTTTGATATTGTCGGTGCAGATGATGATACACAGGATAACCAACTTTATCAATGGATTAGACCTCTTCATTTAGATGATGATGAAGGCAACCCAGCTCCCAGAGTTGCTGAAGAAGCACGTAATGAAGGGATAAATGTAGAAAGAGTATTAGAAGAGGAGGTGGGATCTAGCAGCACCGACTCTTTGGAAGAACATTTGCGCCCAAGACCAAGAAACACTGGAATTCCACCTTCTTCCAATCCTACACAACCACAACATCGTGCTGATACTAATGATAGCTCTAGTACAAGATCAGGAGACTCACCTACCACCGGAGGTGGGAATGATGAAGGATACAGTGGAGCTGGAGGTAGTGGAGCTGGAGGTAGTGGTGGTGGATATGGAAACTATTATGGACCACCTCCCGGATTTATGACCCCCTTCACTGGTGAGGCAAACTTCACGCATGCAACACAAGATGATGACCATGGCAGTAGGCGGGCAGGACCAGGAATTGGTGCCATAGGGAAGGACTATACTCGTAGAGAAAGAGGCAAGGGGATTTTGTCAAGTCAAGAAGATGACTCGTTATCTAGAACTTCAGACTCTGTTGGTGTGGGAAGTAGTAACTATGGTTATACTCATAGCCAACCATTTCCCTACCCTTCATATCCCATTCCTGTTGGGATGGAATCGAGCGAGTCATGGAAACAATCCCAGACTCAATCTTCAAATGATTTTGCTTATGGACAACCTCAACCAATCTCAGATCCATATGGGTGGCATGTTAACAATTACATGCAAAACTATTTTGGGGATTTATCATTTGATAACTACTCTTCACAATACACTCACTCTACACGTAGAGATGATGAAGATAGTGAAAATTTTGAACCTCATAGGAACTCTATGTGGTACTAAAGTGTAAAATATTGTACTAATTCATTATATATAAATGATTTATGGTGTGTTTAGACTTCTTTCATTAATTACTACATATTTTTTACACTCACAATGTTTGTCAGCTCGCTATATAATCAACTTGATAATGTTAAATCCATCATGCAATGCATTTCCTTCCAATTTTTTGTGATAAACTAATAGATAATTGACTAAATAAACATCCTGCAAAGTTTCAATAAAAATTTCCAAGTTTTTCTTACAATTTCCGTGGTTTCCATGTTATTTTTATCGATATCGATATTTTATCGATATTTCCGTCGATATTTCCGTGTTTTCGGACTACCGATATTTCCGATATTACCGATATTTAAATCCTTGGACACCACACAAACCATTAAGGTTCACATGACAATGTAGTATGGTTTGCAAAACTATTTCTTAATTTTCAACTGTTGATGAGTTAAGTTTAACATGACTGTGAACTTATTTAAAAGTAATTTTAATTGATTAAACACTTTTTTTCATATGGGGCATGGCCAACATGAATCAAATAAAACCAAAGTAAAGAGACAGTATTATGTTCATATAAAAGATGTCTTACTAATAACGTAATCAATTAGAATATTTAGTCAGAAAATAAGAGGTGCCATAGAGTCCTAGTATAAGTTGACCCAAATCCATTAACATCCTTGTCAGAGCAATTCGAAACACCAAAGATTTTGAGCTAGCCTGATATTTTGCTTCATACATAACCCCATACCCACCTGCTTCAAGTAATGCCCAAAAATTCATATCTGCATTCATATTCAAAACATCACAAATTTTATCATATTTCGGTGTATCATACGTCTCAATTTTTTTTATTTATATATATATATATTGATTCTTAATCCAGAATTTAGCACTCAAAAATTTCATAAAAAAAAAATGTTCTCTGCAGCCAACTTGAAACTCTCGTAAAACAACAGATACTCTAACTATTTGTGTTGTTAATGAAGATGATGATGCATGCCAAGAATAGGAGGAGATTATTCATTTTTACTTCACACACTTTTTTAGTTTTTGACTGTCGAACTAATGAATTAAAGAATTGTGGATAGGACACCCTTTTTTTTTGTCAATTATTAAGTTTTATTTAATTTTAGTAAACTAACTACTACTACTTATTGTTATTTTTGGTTAGCGAACAAACTGCTAAATTTATTAGTAAATAATGACTGACGGCATTTCAGTTAAAAGTAATGTTTTAAAAAATTAAATTGTTTTAAAACAAATTGCAAATCAAATAATATATTATTAATAATAAAAAATAAGCAATATTTAATTAATAATTTAGCTGCATACAGCTGTCTTATTTGATTTAAAATTTAATTTAAAAAATTTAATATCTTTAACATTATTATTCAGCTAAACTATTACAGAGATTAAATTTATAGTGAATATTAATATTTTGACAAGAGGACAAGGTGGGAGTGGGACCCCAGAAAAGCAAGCAGCAAAGGAGGAGAACTGGGAAGGAAGGATACTCTCAGGCTCTCGTCTTCACTCGGATCAAAGTGTATCACGTGGGTGCGACCAACAAGAAATCAAAGTGTCAAAAATCACATCGGCGCGACCAACAAGGATCCAAGTCAAAGTGTCAGAAATCACGTTGGGTGCGACCAACAAGAAAGTGTAAGTAAGAACTTGCAGATAAGTTACAAAACCCCACGGATTCTCGGATGGAATCTTAGAAATTCTGTAATTCTGTCTGTTTATTTTATAACTTTTCGTTAGGTAGTTATTATATTTAAATTTTAAATGATTTCTGACTGCATGATATACAATAAATTGGCATAATTGTGAGATCTTTAAGAAATGGATCCGGCGAGAATCTTGATTCTTACAAAACGACATCAAAACCATGGGAAATTTTTCTTTGCAATTAAAACACTAGTGACACATCACATATTTTTATATAAGTAATGAAAAATTATAATTTTTAATTAATTTTTTAACGTAAATATCTCATTATTTACATAATAACAAATGATATATTATTTTATCTTTCGATCACATTAAAAAATTTCTCTAAAACCATCACTCACCTGCTTCAGTGCTCCCCCTCCAGCATGAGAGACAAAAGAAAGACCCATCACGTGGGTCATTGTCACTTTATAAAAACAAAATGAAATAAATAAAGGACCAGTATTCTCACCGTATCCATTCCTTAAGGATCTTAGGGATATCACAATCATGTTCGTTCATCGTATATCGTATGGTACGAAATCATTTAAAATTTAAATTTTAAAATTCAAATATAAAGAATATCTAACGAAAACTGACTGCACGATATAAAATGAACGAATAAGATTGCGGGATCCCTAGGGAGTGGATCCAGCGAGGATCCTGGGGGATAAATAAATATGTTGTGATTCTGCGGAACTGAAATATTAATACTAGTGTAGTTATTAATTTGATTTTTTCTCCTAATTTTTACTCTTAATTGTTAAGTTCATATATCATTCGGTATTACAGATTATTAAAGAAAATTGTATTCTTTTATCCAAACGTTGTCATAATTTCACTGGCTTCAAAAATTTGGTTTATACTCTGGAGAAAATGTTGAAATACTGTCAAGCTAATGTGCGGTATAACACGGATTTGGATCCTCTCCGGATCTCCTTCATGGGGATCCTAGGGATCAAACAACAAGGACCGTTCATCAAAAATCGTGCGGCTACAATTAAATGTTTTTTACGCAAAACGAGACTACTTTATTTTTAAAAATATAAAAATCATTTAATTGTAGCCGCACGATTTTTTATGAACGACCCTTATTGCTTGATCCCTAGGATTCCCATGAAAGGGATCCGGAAAGGATCCAAATCAGTATAACACAAGTGGCACAAACATATATAATATAAAATGAATTTAAGATATCATATTAACGTCTTATAACATAAGTGAATCAAATGATTGTTGGATCAACATTAAGTTTGTAACACACTGAGAGAAATTACTCTTGTTTTGGTTTTGTAAAATGTTAATGCGATAATTAAGTCGGAATAAGATGCGCCAGTCTTGTTGCGTGGTGTGTTTATATCGGAGCATTGACGGGTGTGTATGTTCTTCTTGAGCAACGTGTCAATGCAATGCTGGCAGAATGCAAAATAGGAGTAGGATTATCTCATTTTTAATCTCTTATTTTTCCTCTCTTT
Source organism: Crataegus laevigata (assembly GCA_963580275.1). Lineage (NCBI taxonomy): Eukaryota > Viridiplantae > Streptophyta > Magnoliopsida > Rosales > Rosaceae > Crataegus > Crataegus laevigata. The sequence continues at coordinate 7,059,514 of OY756949.1, forward strand.
CTATTTAAATTATTACGATTGAGCTACGTTAACGTCATGTTTTGAAATTTTTTATAGAGAGAAAAAAGACAAAAATGAAAGTGTGAGAGAAAGGGAGGAAGACAAGAGAGGTGAGAATCCTAATTAGATTTGATTTTGGAAACTCAAAAGAATATGAAGAAAAAGTATGCTTTTTACAATGCTTTTTTTAGCCAAAATGATCCATGAGATTAGCAGAGCTTCTTACTTTGGTTTATGAGGTTTGAAATCGATAAAAGTGATCCATGAGTTTGTCCACCATTAATCATTTTGGTCATTCTGCGAAAAATTTTGGAAATAAAACCAAGATGATAAAATTACCCTCAAGCTAATAAACAATTGATCAAAATGATTTAACAAAAATTAAGGATATTTTTGTCATTTTATTCGTATTTAATGGAGATTTTTCACGCAATGACCAAAATGATTGATGGTAGACAAACTCTGAGGCTACTTCTAGCGATTTCAAATCTCAGGACTAAAGTGAGAAGTTATACCAATTTTAGGGACTATTTTGGTTAATCTATGTCATTGAGATTGAAATGTTTCTATGAGTCTTCTCGGCCTTCGAAATGATAAACTGTTATGGCAAAGCCACCGGCTGATATTTTTTTTAAAATGAAAAATGTCACTAAAGTTATCTTGCTAAAATTCGTCGTGCTAAGAATTTTACTCTTCTTTGCGAGTTGGTCCCAGTTTGGAGGATGATGTTCATGTTTTACGCACTCATGTTGTTGAGCACTTCTCCATTGCCTTTACTGATGATGGCACCACAACAGATACTGGTTTAGTTTCTCGACTTATTCCGCCCTTGGTAACGGACTCTGAAAATGCTTCTCTGCTTGCTATTCCTACACTTGAAGAGGTAAAAAAATATCATTTTTTCCATGGACCCTGACAGAGACAGTGCTTCTGGTCCTAACAGTTATGGTGGTCATTTTTTCGAGCCACATGAGATTTTATTAGCGGTGATGTGGTCTAAGCAGTTAGATCTTTTTTTATATCATGTTATATCCTTCCCAATTTCAATTGTAGTTTTGTAATACTGATTCCAAAAACTCAACGCTAATTCTATTTCACAGTTTCGCTCCATTGCCATGACTAATTTTATGTTTAAAGTGATTACCAAAATTTTGGCAAATCGTCTTGCTCCTATTGCAGCTCGGATCATTATTCCAAATCAGTTTGCTTTTCTCAAAGGTCGTCATATTTCCGACTGCATACTTTTTGCTTCGGAATCTCATGGCTTTCATGGATGAATATGGCTTGAATTCTGGGCAATATATCAATCAGCAAAAATCTGTGGTGTATATTGGGAAAGACGCATTTCATCGTTGTTCCCAAATTGTTTCTTGGCTTAGTGTAAATTTGGGGTGACCTTCCTTTTATTTATCTTGGTGTTCCTCTTTTTCCTGGTCGTCAAAAAGGGTTTATTTGCAATCCTTGGCTGATAGAGTGTCAACGAATGTCTCAATGGCAAGGACGTTCTTTATCTATTGTTGGACGTGTTGCTTTAATTAAATCGGTTGTTATTAGTATGCTTTCTCATAGTTTTTCGGTTTATCGATGGCCGTCTATTGTTTTGGTGCAAGTTAGAAATTGGGCTCGTAATTTTAACTGGATAGGCTGTGCTGCCTCTCGTGGTTTTTTGACGATTTTGTGGAAGAGGTGTTGTGCTCCAGTGAATGAGGGTGGTCTTAGCATTCAGAATTTCGCTTCTTTGAATTAGGCTTTTCTTCTGAAACAATTTTGGGACATCTTGCTCACCTCTACTTTGGCTTCTTCATTTTTTCGCGGTCGATTTTTCAATAATCATGGTTTGCCCTCCTCTTCGTATAAGATTTCTTCTATATGGCCTGGTTTTCGTCCTCTTTTTTTCTGAATTACAACATAACTCACATTGGATTATTGGTTTAGGTAAAAACCTTTCTTCTATCAATTAGATCCTTTATCTAACTCACATTGGATTATTGGTTTAGGTAAAAACCTTTCTTTTTGGCATGCCAATTTGTTGGATAAATCCTTAATTGAAGTTTTAAACATTCCAAATGTTTTGGGTAAAACTTTGCATGCACGGGTCTCCAATTTTATTATTGATGGGAATTAGATATGTCATGCCTCTCTCCATGATAGTTTACATCTTATTTGGAGTCAAAATTATTCTATTTTTTTGCCTAAGAATACTGAAATTAATTGATGATAATTTGATTTGGACTGATTCTTCTAATGGTTATCTCATGCTTTCTCGTGCCTATGATATTAAACGAAGCAAGCAACCTTTCGTGGTTTGGGATCGTTGGTTTTGGAATTCTTATTTTCATCCTAGAAATTCTTTTTTTCTATGGAAATTCATGCATGGGAAAATTGTTACAGATTCTTTATTACAAGATAGATGTTTTGCTATTCCCTCCATGTGTTCCCTTTGTTGCTCACATATGGAAACTCCGCGACATTTGTTTTTTGAATGTTCTTTCTCACGTCAGGTTTGGTTTTCATGTTTAAATTGGTCTGGGGTGATCTCTCATTTTGATGATATTATGACCTTCTTCACTTATCCTATTCACAAAGGCTATGGCTTTCAGATTCAACTTCTATGGTGGGGCTTAGTTGGAGCCTGTTTATATTGTCTATAGACCGCACGTAATAAGCTTCGTTTTGACGATATTCGACCTTCCATTACTGTTATTGTTCGCTCAATTAATTGCCAGCTCCTTGAAATTGATTCGCTGAGCAAGGGAAACATGAAAAATTATGTGGAAGAACTTTGTATTCTTCGCGCTATTGGTTTGTCTGGTCGTCCTGCCAAGTCACCTCGTGTTATTGAAGTTTTATGGAAACCACATTCTCTACATTGGGTCAAGGTGAATACCGATGGTTCAACTCGTGGATCACCTAGATTGGCTGGTACTGGCGATATCTTTCGTGATCATTTTGGTACATGCGTCGGGTGTTTTGCTACTTCTTAAGGGGTGGCTACCTCTTTTGAATCTGAATTGCATGCTGTAATTATGCAGTAAACTTAGTTTGGGAGAAGGGTTGGCATTCATTTTGGATTGAGTGTGATTCATCATTGACTGTTCTTTTCATTTCTGCTTCTCATAATCATGTTCCTTGGCGTTTGAGGGTTCGTTGGTTGAATTGCCGAGCGTTGCTCCCTTCTATGTGCATAAGAGTTACACATATTTTTCGCAAAGGGAATCAAGTGGTTGACTGTTTGGCAAATTTTAGTGTGGATCATCCTAGGGTTCATTGGTGGGACTCTTACCCTCCTTGTGCTATTGCTGCGTATCATCATAATCTTTCTCTTCGCCCCAATTTTTTATTTTGCTAGGATGGGTTTTACCTTGTTTTTTTTTGTAACTGGGTTTTCATGTTTCAAGCAGTCATCTACTTCTTGTTAGGGTTTGGCTTCAAAAGGTGTTTTTAGCGGGTATTGGCTTAGTTCCACCGCTTGTATTTCTTTTCCTTTTTTCTTCATATTATTAATAAAATCTAGTAAAGAGGGGATGGGCGGTGGGTTTTTGGGTGTATCGGCCTTTTCTCCTTCGGGAAAGGGTTGGTGCTTTGCACATAACTGTTGACAAATAACTAATCACACCTAATCCTTCTTTACAAATAAATAAATAAATAAAAACTAAAGTTTGCTTTTATAAATTAATTCATGAAATGACAGAGAGAGGCTTCATAACCCGTTTATTATACGTAAAAAAATAAAAGCTCTTAACCTATAAGCTCATCGCCTTAATCCAGCCAATGTAACCCTTATATAGGAAAAGACTGCTTATATCTTTTGCCCATACAAGAAAAGTGCTTCCTACTTTTTCCTACCAAAATTTCAAAATTTCTTCTTTCGTGCCATTTCATGACCTACCACAACAAGACTTCTCACCCATTTCATGACCTACCATTTTGATGTTTTACTATTTCTACACAACAAATCACACACAAGTAATTTTTTTAACAAACAATATTATCTACACTAAGGGTGTGGAGAAATGAGCTAATTTTCACAATAAGCTAGCAATAAAAGCAACTCCACCGTTGTTTATTACCTTCGGGATAGGCAACCAAATTCACTCTCCTCCTCTCCCCAAAACACTCCAAGCCACTCCGGCAATTGGACCCAAGGCGAGCTCGATGGAGAAGTCAGACAATAATCGCCTAGCCCATCACCTTGCTTAGGTGACGTCAACCACAATTTAAATTATTACAAAATTATAGAAATTATTAAAAATTATATAAAAAAATATAATTAAAAATACAATTTTTTCTATAAAAACGTAACCATGTTCTTCTACTTTACACTACATTTCAATATTTTCGAATACTTTCAACTAATCTTTTATTATTATTTGAAATTAAAAATAAAGTTATCTTTTATTATTTTATAAAATAAAAAATACAAATATTTTAAGACGAATTGTCTAGGTTATTCAATTTAGGAGCAAAGATGCATTTGGGCAGTTACTGTTCATTTAAACGCATCATTCAAATTGTGGGAAACGTAATATTAGTGAGCCATGTTGAAATGGTTAGACATAGACCCGTTAAATAATGTGCTAACTCAATAGTTGAAAATGTTGTGTTCGTGATTGATTGTTCTAGTCGCCAGCTTAACGAGTCGTATTTTGATAATAATCAAATATATGTTGTCTTAATTACAAGCTATTGGAGTGGGACTTCCTAGGATTGAGCTTAGACTATATTCCAAGCTTATTCAGTCTAGGCTACCATACGAGCCCTTAAAGTTTACATGACAATGGAATAAGGTTTGAGCGACTATTTCTTAAGGTTCAAGTGGTGATGAGCTAAAATTAACTTGATTGTGTTGGATTGTTAATGGGTACTCATTAAGACCCGTTAATTTGATACCACCATAATATAAAAGTGAGATGATCTAGGACAAGATTGGGGTGAAGAATAATATGACAGGAAAGAAAGTGATGAGTTAATTTTATATTATATATTATACCCTATTCTTGGTCTATTTTAGTTATTATTTTGGTGAGATTTTAATACTTTGTTATGTAATTTCAATATAGGATATGCCGACTTGTTTGGAGCATAAATTAATCAACAGTGGAATTTTTGAGTGATTCCAATTGGAGCGGGTTCATGTGTCAATTAAGAAGGTGGTGTCAAAATTTCATAATTTTATCCCGAAGTTTCTGATCGTGGCAAATTAATTTATGGTCAGCGCGCAGTGCTGCCAGATTGGGCTACAGAGCTTGTTTGCGACTTTTGGGTTGGAGGATGAAGGATTTTGGACTCGGGGTGTTCTTGGAACTTGAAGAGGGGGTCCAGATCTTTAATTTGACTCGTTTTGGGCCTATTTTGGAGCCCTGAAGGTCCAAAAATGTGGCTTTTCTTTTGATAGGCAGATTTCCTAACTAGAATAGGAATGTAATTTTTATTTCTCCTTTTATTATTTTATTCCTTAGTTTTTAGAAAACCTTTTCCTATGAGGGTTTTAATTAGGAGGAGTATAAATAAGGCTTTTTAGCCATTAGGTTTTTTTTTACGCAAGTTTGGAGAAGGAGAGAATTGAGCAAGATTTTGGAGAATTTCAGACTTTCTACCTACAAGGTGTCTTCATTCTTTTCTAGTCAATGATATTTTCTTTGATTTTTATTATGAGTATGTATAACTAATTTTTTCTTACTAGGGCGAAGCCTTGAGCCTTAGCATGAATATGTAGTTTTTATTTAATTGCTTATGATATTATGCATGCATACTTTGAATTATTAATCATTGTGCTTTAAACTGTCTCTATATCTTAATGTTTAGCTACCATTAGGATGTTTAGATAAGTAATCGGATGCAATTCGGTCGGAATGCCACCGGAGAATTGGGTATTGCTTCTTGTGATTGATAGTTGTAATTTCACCTAGAGTGAATGCCACGTCATAGGGGTTGCATGGTTTTTCAAAGGGTTTTCACAAAGCATAATGAGTCATGCATGTTTAGATTTGATCTGAATGCCACAGACGGATTGCATGTTTGATATACATTCTAGCTTGAATGCCACAAGTAGAATATGTATCAGGAAAACCTAACCTTCAAAGTTGCATGAATAATTCAGAGGTAATTGGTAAATCTGCATAGGATTGTTAAAGGGATGGCGGAACCCTAGTGTTTTTACAAGTTGGTTGATCATAATCTTTTCTCTTTGATTTATTTCCTTTTGAATTGGTTAATTGCTTTTTCCTAATTTACTTTTGTTAAATTCGTTTTTATTAATTTTAAATTCAAAATCAAACTTTTCAAATCTTTGTTTCAAATAATTAGCCAAGATTTCAGTTTTGCATTAATTGTTTTAAATAATCCCAGCGGAAAACAACCTTACTTGAGTCGTTTATACTACAACAACCTTGTTCTCTTGCAAGTATTTTGTGTGTTTTTATTCCTACTTTTGTACGTAGTAAAAAGCCTATTAGAAAGCAAGCATAAAAACGTATTACAGTACCAATGATTTAATAGGCTAACAAAGAGGAAACAACACTTCCCAAAAACGCATGTAGAACCATTTCAGAAATGCTAGTGAAACAGGCTAACAAACAGTGGTGCAAATAACATTAATAAAAGAATTATACTGCACTTACCATCTATTTGTAGCATTTCATTATAAAGATAGAGCCCGTCAACGCATATGGGTCCTATTTATGTTAGAGATGGTACACATGATAGTATAAATAGATGGTAAGAATATTTTTTTTTTGTTCATATTAAAAATTGAATAAAATAAGTACGTGATAAGTAATTTGAAAACAATCGCTTTTGGCTTAGCCAAGAAAAGAAGAAAACCTTAACTGTGGCAGAGCGTTCCAGTATGGGTGGACGCCTCCCAATCTGAGATTAAGATTGATTCAAAACAAGAAAACATCTAGCACATCTAATGTCCCAAGAAACAAGATTAGAGAACCCAAAGGAAGAATATAAATCTACCAAGAGCTGTAACCTAGCTTTGCGATACTAAGGTTCTAAGCATGAATTCCACTAACATGGTATACGTAAATTTCTTGCTGTCCAGAAATGTCAGGCCAGCCTTAAGCCTTCTATACAAATACAGGGTTCAACCAGAAAATCCAAATGCTACAAATTTACAAGATGCTGAGAAAACAGACCAAGCCGGATTATTTAAAGAAGCAAATTTTGGCAACATTCGTGACTATCCACCCTAAATTTCAAGAACAATCCCTGCTTATATCCTTAATATTGTCATCCAAAATGTTTCATGTGTTCACATAACCATGATAAGAAGTTTATGGCTTGTTTGGTATTGTACTTGAATTCAACTTTTAAAACTCAAAAACTTTTCAAGTTTTAGGCCTTCAAAACTTGTTTGGTAAGATTATTTTAAAAAACTGAACTCAAGACTAACTTCAAAATATAGTATATTCTCTAAAAATACCAAAAGTTAGTTTTTAGAGTTTTTAAACTTAAAGCTTACTTCTTTTCTCCCTCCCTCCCCTCTCACTTCAAATCTATCTCTCTCTCTCTCTCTCTCTCTCTTCTCCTTTCTTTCTCCTCATTCTCTCTTCTTTTTTTCATCTTCTTTCTCTATCCTCCAATCCACTCTCTCATTCTCTCACCTCCTCTCTCTCACCTCCTCTCTCATCTTTCTCCCTCGACTCTCTTTGGATCTCTTTGTCCAGTTTAAGTGTTAAGATTTTAAAATGTTAAATCTCATATCAAACAAGTTTTTGAGTCTTAAAGAAAATTATTTTCAAGAGATGTTATTAAAAAAAAGGGTTAATCTCAGTTTACTACCCTCAAGTTTCGTGTTTTTCAATATTTGGTACATGACGTTTTTTTTAATCCAAGAGTCATACCTCAAGTCTTAATTTTGGGACAGGTTCGTACATCTGTTATGTTGGTTGTTAAATCAACTGTTAACTAGTGACGTGGCTCTTATGTGGATAATGACTGGGCGCCACATGTCATTAAAGGCTCAGGTGGAAATTTAAAGAAAAATAAAAACTAAACCTAAACCTAAACCAATGCTAGTCTTTTTATGTTTTTTTCTTCCTCCCGGATTCTTGTTTTTCTTTTTTCTTTTTTTCTTTTTTGTTTTGTTTTTCGTTCTCTTCCTCGCACAGCGAGAGATTCACATAAGCTAAAGTGAGAAGAATCCAAGCCGTTGCTTCTAACCTTTGCGAATTTAGGTACTCCTCCTTGATTATTTGGGCGATTTGGAGAGTGGGTTCAACAATTTGGGTTATATTTTTTAAATTCTAAAGGTACAAATCTACTAGGTTTTTTATCAAAAAAAGGCTTTGGTTGGAATCCGTTCAAGAATTTGGTATTTTCAAGTATGGATCTTCTCTTTGTGAACCCAGAAGAAAAACCCATAAAATGCAAACTCGAAGCAGGTGGAGGAGACCCAAATCCTTCAAATTTTCTAGAAAACTATAAAGTTAAAAGAAAAAAAAAATCAAATCAACTAATATTGGGTTTCTTTTGTGAACCCAGAAAAATTGGGGTCTCTTTCGAAATGAAAGAAAACGGAAACGGACAAGGAAAATCAAAACGAAAAAGAAAGAAGGGAAGAAGCAGAGACGGGAAGGCAGAGAAAAGACCAAGAACTACAACAGCACCACTGTGGCAATGGGTCCAGTATACCTGTAAACGGGTCGGATTTATTGGGTTTGGGTCGGGTTGAACCTGACCCGTTAAGCTAATGGGTCACCCGAACCCGACCCGTTAAGTTAACGGGTCACCCGAACCCAACCCGTTAAGTTAACGGGTCACCCGTTTCACCTGTTAAGACCCGTTTCACCCATTAAGACCCGTTTCACCCGTTAAGACCCGTTAACATTTTTTTTTTTTTTTTGCATAGAGTTTATTTTTTATTGTTAAGATTTTATTAAAATTACTAAAACATCCTCAACTAACGGGTGCTAACGGGTGTTAACGGGTGTTAACGGGTCTAACGGGTTGACCCAAAGTGACCCATTATTTAACGGGTTGTTAACGGGTTCACCCATTAACGACCCAACCCGTTAAGCATCCACCCAAATACTAATATTAACGGGTCGGGTCAAAAATGCCACCTCTAGGGTCCAGGATCTAGACGCAGAGGACGACATGTCGTCGATGGCGGAGATGGTGGCCGCGAAGTAGGCAAGCCGAGTGAGGGGAAGGGACTCAGCGGCCAGGGTTTCGAAGGAACTCGGGATTTGGTATTTTTGGGGTCTGAGGTGGATTTGGGCTAAGTACTGCTTTTATTAGTTTTTTTAACTTTTAAAATTTTTTATTTTCTTTAATTTTCACGTGGCCCCTTAATGACACATGGCATCCAGTCAGTGTCCATATAGGAGCCACATCACCAATTAACTGATGGCTTAACAGTCAACTTAACAGATATATGAGATTGTCTCAAAATTAAGACTCGAGATATGACTCTGGAATGAAAAAACTTCATGTACTAAATATTGAAAACCATGAAACTTGAGAGTAGTAAACTGAAATTAACCTTTATTTTTATTTCATATAAAGTTACAAATCCTTAAAGAATGTTGTCTATCTCATATTGCATCGCATGATTGGTTTGGGACAGCCCCTCCTAACTTACTCATTTCATGAAAGTCATCCCGTCATGTACTACTAGCTATAATGTTTTTGAATTCATAGAGACACTCCATAGTGTAATAGAAACTGAGATATAGATAGAGCTAATTACCATCCTTCCAAACAACCAACGTTGGATTTTGATTGTGGCGGCAGCGGTGGAGGCTGATACATGACTTGAGGCGGCGGAGGATACCCCTGTGCCGGATAACCTTGTGCTGTATATTAACTTGTACAATGTAAATTTATCGTAACTTAGCCTAACATCTCGACCCATTCCACATTATCATCCTAGTTGTCTTGTGGCACGTGATGAGAGATGCGTTTGAGACTGCGTTTGTTAGAAAAGCTTGAAGCTTTTTTGGAGTTCAGCTTCTAATTCGATTTTCCACTGCCGAAAGCTCTAGAAACAAGAACACGACTGCTCGGGCATTGACAAGAAGATGAAGCGGAAGATGATGGTGGCCTTCCTCTTGAACCAAGAACATAAAATGCTGCCCCACCAGATGTTTCTCCTAAAGAACTGACTGTAACAGTGAGCATGATTTTCATGTCAAAGTACAGAATCCGGCATCTGCAGATGAATCCGAGCAGAAGACCATTTCTGATGAAGCCAAAGAGTTCATGGATTGTAATCGGGAGATAAGTGACATCATTGGTCTTTCTGACGGTCTCCTGTAGAGCATAAAAACCGTGAAAAAGCGCCCAGAGAGTCTTAACATTGTTCTGTCTGATTCCTCGGAATCTGATGCTTCAGATACTTGGTCACCTTCCATGGAATCGGAAGTTTCAGATACTTGGTCTCCTCTGGTGGGCGAGATACAACCTAAACATAAAGCTCAAAAGACAAGAAAACTTGGAAATCAACCTACGAGATGATTGGGGGTTATGCTTTCAATTTTGAGCTTATTTTATGAACTTTAACACGCAGTTGCCGGTTGATAGTCAATTGTTTCTCCTAATATGCAGCTCAAACTTGCCACTGCCTAGCAGGAGGCGGCGCATGAAATTACACTGGACAAAAGAAAATGAAGGAAAGTTGAAGATATTTGTTTATGTTCATAGCCTTCACGCGTTGCATTTCTTGCATACATTTTATCATCTAAACTGTAGTTTCATGGATGTGTAAACCACCTTGTCGTTATCATTCATTTAGAAACTCAAATTTATGTTCTAAGATGTCTTTCGTTTTCTAAGTTCTTGGAAATTTTCTATTTTGTAGTTGCATCCTACAAAATGTACTGCAGCAGCCCATCAGTGATTCACACACCAGAAGACTAGCGACATAAAACAAAAACTTGGATTACAAGAAACCGATGCAAACTACCACAATCTGAGTTCAAAACTAAGACTGAAAACGAACAAACTAATTAATACTATTACCACAAGGAGAAAAAGACACAAATTCACTCCAGATATCGATAACCATGGTCTTGATCTTTCGTTGCTTTCACTACGAGAAACCCTTGGCTGCCTCGTACAAATTACAGGGTCACCATCAAGAAGACAAAGGCTCCCCACTACAAAAGTAGCTTCTCCATTGTGAGGGGCCATACCACGGGTTTCTGTATATTCGTCGATCTCTTCCTCTAAATCAAACCAACGAAGACCAGGGTGCGACTCACTTTGAACGAGAACCATTTCACCATTTTTTGAAAACACCAAAGGTTTGTAACGATTGCAAAGATGAGAAATACTTGAATAAAGCAAGGTCCAAGATTCTCTCGCTCCATATTCCTTCATAATCCAAATACCGAATTCGCTGTTGTTATAGTTACGAATACAAACACATAGATAGCCTCCCAAGACCTCCAGCTCAATCCTGACATCCAAAATGCCGTTGAGCGGGCAGTAAAACTCGCCATATTTCTCAGTGGCAAGATCAAGAGTTAAAATTATGGTCATATTTTTATCACCCATCACCCAATTTAGAGCACCGTTTGAAAATTGGATTTTCGAAACAAGTTCAAGGCCTTTGGAAGGCATGTTTTGAATCTTCTTCCACAAGTTGGATTTTAGGCTGTAAACATGCACTTCATAAGTCAAAGTAACCCAATAGGGCCAAGAACCATCAGAAATGTCTTTCCAAGACCAGTTAGAAACGTCTACCGAAGACGGAGTCGTGATCTTCTCAATTTCCACAAGTTTATAGTCATCAGTAGTCGAATCATATCCGAATCCATACTGAGGATTTGAAACTGAGGGTGTGAAGGGAATTCTCTTGAACTTTTGAATGGAAGGATTCCACAAAGCTATCTCAGCATTTTCAGTGCTTTTAATGCAAACCAGGCCATTACAGGATCCCAATATCGATATTTCACCCCAGCCGCGACGTTCAACCAACGGTTGCCAAATTTCTACGGCTGTGCTGAACGAATCGTCGTCGGAAAGAGGCAACAAAAAGAAATCCTTGGGATAAATGGTACCCCATAGACTAAATAAAATGGTGCGAGCGGAGTTGGTGTTGATGGAGCGTTGAAGATGACTTTTGGTGAAGCGTCCGTCGCGGATGTAAGCATTCCAAGCTTTGGAAACACACATGCATCGGATCAAATCCCTGGGCGGGAGAAGTAAAAGGATTTCGAAGAGTAGCTCCGGTAGGAAGTAGTCTGACATGCTTAGGTTGAAACATGAAAGCTTGAGTCTAGGGTTTTGGGATTTAGAATTATTGATTTATGTTGTCGTTCCACTTAGAGTTATATTTACGTAAAACAAGGATTACTTAAAGTTCAGCTTCCACAATGACTCTTGTGAGATCCCTCCATGTAACCCTAATGTGTCGATTGGTCTCTGAGTTATTATCCGAGTGAAAATATTAGAGAAGACTAGGAAGGAAAGATGTCTTTTTAATTTCTAATTGTGGTGGAAAAGTAAAACCCACTAATTGCAATTATTTATCTAGCGTTCAAGTTTCCCTTTACATTCTGGGAGCTTGCTCTGTTACTTTTGCCCAATATTTTACATGGAGGTTCAGAGAAATGTTGATACATCTTGGTGCATATATTGTCACACATGATACATCTATTATCATTGCTACACAGCCAAAGAGATCAGTCTCTTCTTTCACAAATTCTTGCTTCCCAAGGAACCAGTGACTTAAGCTAGAGTTATGTTATATAACCAACCATTCACAAAGTTAGTGTACCTAACATTATTAAAAAAAGTCACAGGTATGTCGATAAATGTTCAAATTTATTTGTTCTTCTTTCTTCTTAATGTTATTTGTGTTTGTCTTTTCTTGAAGAGTAATGTGACAATCTTAACGATAAGCGTAGAACAAGTTCATGAGACGGTAAAAAAATATGACAAGAAAGTTAAAATTGTTGTATTGATGCAATGGTCACAGAATCTACTCTGCATATTTTCTTTCCAGGACATTTCATTGGTGAAATGACCCTTGTACCCTCTCTCTCTCTCTCACTCTCTCTCTCTCTCTCTCTCTCTCTCTCTCTCTCTCTCTCTCTAAATCACTGGAACAGCGTAATTACATTCGTATCACAACCAATGAAACATATACTTTTCTGTAAAAACTTGGACCACAAGGAATCAACATATCGTGTACAATTTGGTAATAGAACAAATAGCATCATCACCAGAGTCCTGAGTCCCAGCGTGGGACTACTCAGTAGGACAATCAGCAAGCATTTAGAAGAGTCCCCGCGCAGGACTATACGACAGCGTACTTTTGCAAGCCATTTAGCCACTAGCAGTTCATCCATTGACTTGAAGCGCCATCTTCTATCCGATGAGCTGAGCACGCGCTGATGGTTAACCTCTTTCCTTGAGGTTTCTTGACAATCTTGAGTTTTGTGGGAGCAAGGAAATCATCGTCCTCTAGGTCACTGAAAGATATGTCTTCTTCATTGATCGCGTGAATAGCCGTTCCACTATACCCATCTAATTCAGAATCTTCCTCTGGCCAGTCATCATCGTCATCATCTTCGTAGATATTATCTAGCATCTTCGAGGATGGACCAACTGTTAGATTCTTGTCCTCGCTCTTAATGATGGGCTTTTCTTCAACAACAGACTTGTCAATAAATGGGACATCATCACTCTCAACTGGGTGCTTCTCAGTCGCATAAGCCATGGGGGACATCGTTGATTCACAAGGATACGTCCTTAGCATCTTGTCCTCGTAATAAACACTACATGACGAGACCGGAGCACAATCTTCGTCTAGTATATTGGAACTGTCTTTTAAAAAAGAAGTGTTTCTTCCAAATTGATCATGTTCTAATGCAGTCTGACAATGTAGCTCCTGCATCCACTTTGCTCTGGCTTCCATCACCTGCGACCAATATGTTATACTACATTAAATTTCAGAAACCTAACAGGTAACTTAGGTTCAATCACAAAGTATAAATAAGTATTAATCTAATAAATGTTGTCATTTTTCCGTAACCCTCTATAACTCCTAAATCCTAACTTTATTCCCAACCGGGAAGATCACTTGCAACCTAAATAGAAAATTGAAGTTGAACGTCTAGAACTACCAAAATCCACGCCGTGATAATCCTACCCATGGAGGAGTTCAAGAAACTACTAGCATCCAACAACAACGAGAACTTGTGATATACAATCAAGCTGATCATGGATAAGAAAAAAGAAATGGAAGGCCGCAATCTAGAATTGGCATGAAGCAACATTTCCCACTTTATGATGCCACAAGTATGGTTTAAGTTGGAAGCGGAAACAAATTTAATCAATTGACTGACGGACACTAAAAGTAATTATACAAAGAAGGAAGCTTACTTGGGGTGTGGATAAGACCTCGGCATCCTGCTTATTGAGCCTCGAATGCAGAAGAACAAAATAGACTTTCCAGAAGTAACTCTCGCTCATATGGCACGGACACAGTTCAAATCTCAAAGCAGCAAATCTTGGCGCAAGATGTTCAATCACCATAGCATGCTCTTGCTGGGCATCAGACATGTCAAAATCTAAAATAAGAAACGCGTATCAATTAGGCAATCCCAAAACTACGTAACTGGAAAAAGCAACAAGTTTGATCAAAAAAATTGTAAAGACGGAGAAAAAACTACTATCAACTAGTTTTTCTGTGCAACGTAATCTTAACTCCCCAGTCCAACAATTTTACAATGCAATATTTCAAATTTCCGCGATTAATATCAACTGCATTGTGCATAACATCCATCACCGCAATGAGACAAGCTATGAATCCTATGCCACTCAACTGCCACAACCTTATGCGTTGTCCTAACAAACAATAGGGCAAATTCTATGTTCCTAACATATGAATCTCCAATAGCAAAACATCTAAATTCGAAGATTAACCCAACAATTTGAAGGAGAATAATGCAATGTACATTTCAACTGCACCAAAGTCTCCACATTTCTAAAATTCACCAACGAAAACTGAGTAATACATTGAAAAATACATACTGTATAAAATTTCGTATACATACCGCCCAAATCCTCCTCCTCGTCGAGAGGAAAGTCCAGCCACGTCTCCGGATGCATCGCGATGTTCCTGGCGAACGCCAATACCTCCTCCGTGACCCCAACGGCGCAATCCCCCTCCAATTCCTCCTCCTTCTCTTCACCTTCATCAAAATCCATCGCCGATTGATCGGGCGGCTCGGATCGATCCATGTCGGGAGGATCCGATCGATTATTAGACGGCAATGAAGGGTACGGAGGTGGCGGCGGGGGAGGCGGCGGAGCGAGGAACGACGCGACGCCCCAGAATTGGCGGGTCAGCGTCTGCTTGAATTCGTCCAAATCTTCCCTCACGCCTCGGGTTTGATTGTCCTCGTCTTCGTTTTCCTCGTCTGAAGATTCAATTTCACTTCTTCTTCGAACGACGTCGTTGTCAGCGCTGGGTGGGGTTGGTGATCCATTGTCGTTGTCGTGGGGTACGGCGTCGTTCTCGGCGTCGCCGTCGTCGTTGAGACGTAGAGAGTCACCGAGGGAGCGAGCGAGCCATGACATTTTTTGTTTTTGTTTTGGAGTTGAAACAAAGTGACGGATTTAAAAAACAAAAAAATAAAAAGAACTGGGACGTTTGAAAAGAGTACGGGAAAGTCCGGGGGAACGATCCACTGGTTTTTTAAACTGACGGCATCGATGTTCATGGAGGCTATGGGATAGCGACACGTGTTCATTTTCCCCGGGTAAAACAACCGAATTATTTTATCCGGCACCTGACGATTAAGGTAGATCCGGAAATGATGATTTATTCAATCATATGGAGCTCGAAAGTGCCTAAGAACGACCGGTTGTAAGAATCGGAATACAGTAAATACATTACGTATTTTTATATAAATGGTGAGAAATTTTATTTTTTAAATTATTAACATTTTAACACATATATCTTATCATATTAAAAAATTTATCCCACCTTAGGATGATCAAGACGAATTTTATTAAAAAATTACATGGGCCAGTTGATGGGGTGAATGGAATTCTGCTTTCCAAGCTTGAAGCCCGTATTTTAATGCATTGGGCTTAATGTAGTGTGGAAAGAATAATTTTTAGTTCTAGGCCTTTAGAATAAATAGATAATTATGACTTATCACTAGTTGTTCCTCTTTTAAAAAAAATAAAAACTTTATTTTTATGAATTACGACCTAAGTTCCCTATAGTCAATTACAATTTATTTATTTTTTTACATGTAAACAGGACATCACGAAAAATTCTAATGTTACGAATTCGACACTAGTCAAACTACTTCTCGATTACAATTGAATTTTTTGATTTTCTAAAAGCATATAATTGAGCATTGCATATGCATTGTTTATGCTGTATAAAACATAAATAACAGGTAATGGATGGGTCCAGACGGGTGTGCGCGGCGGAAGAACAAAAAAAGATGTTGAAGCCATTGATGACTTGCATTGAGTAATATTTAATTTTCTCTTTCTTTTTAAATATAAAATAAAACAAGAA
This sequence comes from Crataegus laevigata, assembly GCA_963580275.1. Taxonomy (NCBI): domain Eukaryota; kingdom Viridiplantae; phylum Streptophyta; class Magnoliopsida; order Rosales; family Rosaceae; genus Crataegus; species Crataegus laevigata. Next base: position 7,076,015 of record OY756949.1, read on the forward strand.
AATATGTTTTATTTATCAAAACAACAAATTTCGTTAAGTTCTAGTAGTGCAGCATAATATATAGGTGGTGGGGGGAGTGCTACGAGATAATAGTGGTGATTGACTTGGTGGGTTTTCGGTTAATTTGGACAAATGGCCTTTCGGTTGATGCTGAAATTTGTGGGCTTTTTTTTGGCCTACAGCTTGCAGCAAATAAAAGTTTTTAAAGCCCTTTGTGTGGAGATGGATTCAGTTATGGTGGTTAATTTAGTTAACATTATAACTAACACTAGCTTTCTTTCTCTTACCAATATCATTGATCAATGAATACAATTTATGGTATGCAAAGCGGATTGTGAGTTGGTTTATGTCTACTAGAAGTAGAATGTTGTGGCGAACAGCCTTGCCAATTTGAGTTATAATGTGAATTTTGGGTACCATTATTTTGAGAATTCACCTAAATGGATTGGAACCGATTTATTTGGTGAAATGATCAGTCTCTAGGAGTCGGACTGCTTGTAATAATTTAATAATTTATTGAGTTAGTTTTGGGGTGATTTATGTTGCGGAAAAAAAATGGTTTTGAATTTGACTTTCATGTATGATGAATTTGATACTAAAATAATATGACTGATTCATTGTATGACTTAGTCCAAATCTCTCACTCCTTAATTAGTATAAATATATCGATGTATACAAAAATCGCATTTTTATTATTTTTTGTTATTTCGAGTGTTTGTATTTTCCGCTTGCATTATTGCATTATTGGTAAATATATTCCGATTCAAAGATGCTAGATGTTGCAAATGTCACAAAAGAAGCTTTGGATTGTCGTAGTCGTGGTCTCTCCTTTTTCAAGTAGACAAGGTTTCAACGCTCTTTATATCCGCTCCACTCCACGCCAATATTTGTGCAAATTTATTTCGATTGCCAAAGGGCCCAAAAGGAACAAGTGTCCATGTGCACCCATTCGTGACAACAAAAGTGACATGTGAGGGCCCTTTCATAGACACCCCCCTCCCCCCCTCAACGTCTAAGTTTCAACAAAGTTAATTCTGAGGATGCCAACAAAATAAAGTTTTAAAGCAACTAACACCCAATTCGAATTCCGTTTGAGATTACTTTTGGAAAGACTAAAAGCGTTGTTTTACAGTTAAAGAGGATTCTGAGCGTTTTTTATTTTAAAAAAAATTAGAAGTGTTTTTGGGTGCTGAATGCTTCTCCGAGAAACACTTTTAAGTGCTTTTTTTTTAAGCAAGTGTTTGAGTTTCGAGTAAAAATTTATATGTGCTTATAATCAATTCACTTTTAGCATAAACTCTTGTGAGGAATAGTGCTTCATACACAGAGAATCACAAAAGAACCCTTAAACAACACTTTGAAAAACTTGTAATGAATTTATTTATGATAAATATTTTAAAGTGTCAATTACAGTTTCATTTGTTTTGAAGATTTTCAAATTTAGTCATTCAAATTTCATTTCATAGTTAAAAAATACTTCAACTGTCATTTTGAGTTCGGAGCACTCCTTGGTAAATCTTTTAAAAACACATATTCTACAAGGGCGATTGGATCACAGACATACGAGTCTTTGATTTATTACACGATCAATAATTCGGTTCATTTTCAATTAGGCGTTGCTCTAGCCTCTTTGAGAGTTATTGATTTTTAAAGTGTTAGAAACTTCCACGAATGTAGTATGTACACTATAAATAATTTTTACAGCAGTGCAAAAACTTCAGCTATAAAAAAAAATAATAATGAAACTTTGGAAATCCAAAAAAATCATAACCCTATCTGAAGATTGTGGACCATAACATGGATGACCTTAGCCGTTGGGACCCTGCAGGCTGCCCTGCAAATATCATCTTAAGAGGATGATCAATGATTATTGGTAGGACTTGGTATTAATATTTGCATCATTTTTCTCTGGTATTTGTTAATATTTATTATTCACTAAATTCCATTGCATTTTATTTATTTTTTATTACTATGTTGATTTATGATGAATGATGAGCAAATTGACGAGATTAGCTATTCGGCAATGATCGCGTGCATGACACATATTCTCCTTTAAAAGGATAAGGACCATTACATTCAAAAACCCCTCACCCGTCTCTTCTCCATCATTTTTATTGATAATAAATGAAAGTAAACGAAAAAGATACACGAGAAGACTAGGCCAAGACCTGGCAAACAAAAACGGTCATAAAAACAAAATGATATGTCACGAACATAAGCAGAGACTACAAAATAAAACACGATAAGCAATTAAAAGATCAGTTAATTTTTATCCCTTGTCGTTTGAACTTTTTCATTCACGTATGAATCAAGAAACCCCTGCGTTGCTGCTGTAGCAGCTTTTCACACAAAGTAAAACAGGCAAAACCCAAAATCCCACCCTCCCCTCTCACCCATCTCTCTCACCCAATCAGCTCTTCAAGTTATCCAAGGTGAAAGAAGATTATTAGCTGTCCCTCTTGCAGCTAAAATTTCGATAGGGCAACCTGATCATTTGGATGGTTAAACGCACTCATAAGAAAAAGTTTCTGTATGTATTTGGGTACCATCCGCCCTTGTGTAGGCACTACTTCGAAATTTCGAATGTTGCCTATGCATTTCGGTATGATCCGGCCTTGTATGGGTACTACTTCCCAAAGCACGCAGTCTTAACCTAGTAAGAGTTGCCTGATCAAATTCAAGCTGCTCTGCTAAAGATTTTCTACTTGTATAGGCCTATTTGGCAGGTTGAATGAGATTTATGATTGGATTGGCATAAATTCGTAAGACAAGACTTATAACATATGTATAAGAATAAGTTAGATAATCCATTCTATTGTGCACGCATAACTCATCATGTCCAATCATGTCTATCTTACATATTAACACAGCAAACAACGGACTGGACTCAGGTCCATTTTAATTGGTTACTACTCATCCCATCCCGCGTCAAACGGGTCTAACTCTCGTTTTGCTCAAACTAGTGAGATCACACAAGTTAGTGAAGGAGGGAATTATTGGATATTCTCAATTGTATATCTCCTCGTGTTTATCTCTTTCGATGCAGATTCAGAAATAAGCTACTCATCAACTTAGACCAATACAGTGTCAAACATAAATAAGTGAATGGAAATTCAAAAAAATACATGACGTGAAAAGTATGTGAATCAATTAGGCATTGCAGCCAAGCAACATCAACTACAATTACACTTCAGAGCTCATAACACAAGCTTTCACCTTCACTCAACTTCTTTACAGATACATGATATAAAAAAAAACTGCCCTAATCTGGAAATTGCAAAAAGAGAAAAGAACGAACAATTTGTCTGTGAGAGACAAAAAGATTAACTCCATTTGGATTGAAACTTGCTGAGGCTTATTGGCAAACTCAGCTCAAAATTGCCAGCTTATATAGACAGTGGAATTACAAATTCGAAAACTGCAACGGCGTGCCCCTCCGTTTATAGCTTGTCGGCTTTGTGGTACAACTTAAGGTTATCAAATCTTGGGTTTGACTGGAACCCGAATGGATCAGCGTATCATATTTACCAGAAAATGGCAGTACATTGCCCAAATCGATCCACATTATGATGCTTCTTCTGGTGGCGGAAACAATCGATCCAAATCAAAGATGTTATAGTATACACAAGAAAGAAGGGTACCTCAGAAACACCAAATGACCTTTTGTCTTGAATTTTCTTGGATCCCAAACAAGCTCTGCGGCTCCAATTATGGGACAGAAAAATCGAGAGAATGTATATCAACAAAGTGCCATTTTTTCTTCATTGTATTGTTCTAGTAAGCTTACACTTTGAAATGAATAGTGTAGCGGTATAATTTAGACTACACAACTTCAAGAGCTCGGCAGCTCTTTGCTTCAACACAGGATTGCAACCACTTTGAATTACAAGCAGCAGCTTGGCTGCCAAACCCGCCTCTACCGCAAGAGGAGCGCATTCGTCCGGTGCTAGCTTGCAAACCGCCCACAAGACCGACAATGCGAGCTGAGTGCAGCTCTCTGAAACCTTCATCAGTAGTCTAACTACACTGGGAATTGTCTTGGGACAATCTTTCAAAGCCTGCCTTCCCTCGGGAAGTGTTGACAAAACTTCTAGAACATGAAGGGCTATCTCCAAACACTCGTGATTCAAACCGGGCAAGAGCTCAATCAATTGAGGAACTGCCCCAACGCTGACAACCGAGTTCCTGACTGATTCGTGGGAACAAATTGTCTTGAGCAAACTGAGACCGGGCAAAACCCCATTAGGGTTTCTTTTATCCTTGACCAATCTCAACAATCCAACCACAAGACTCAAGCTTGAGACGTTTTCGGACTCCAAATCCTTGCCCTCCATCAAAACCTCAATCAATTTCGTGCAATTGATCTTCGTCTCAATCGATCCCTCGTTCAACATATCAACCATCAATGAAACCTTTGCAGGTTGCTTCAGACTCGTCCTGGACTCTGAACTGAGCTCCAAATTCACAAGGATCCCAACTGCTTCCGACCCAACGGCATGCGAAGTGAAAGGACCCAACAGAGAGGAGATCAAAGCAACACCCCCATTGTCCACCACCGTGTTCTTAGCTGAAGCGTGAGCTGCCACTACCCTTCTTAGCTCCTTGAGAGCTTGGACTCTGGCTTGGCCCTTAACCTTCTTTAATGTGTCCAAAATCTCAAGAGCCCTCCCCTGAACGTCCTCCGACCGCTTCTTCATCGCCACGTACTTCTGCGAAAACCAGCTGCAAATCAGCTGGTGGAGGGTCATATTTGGCGTGACCGAATCATCCCAAAGCTCCTGCATTGTTGTGGGGCAAGTGAAGTGCCCCAAAGAGAACCATTTGAGAATGTTCGATCTCTCGTAGGTCTGACCCGTGCAAAGGGTCACCGGATCCTGCATTGGCTCCAACGAAATCGGGCAGATGAACACTGAAGGAATCTCAATGGACTCCAGCTCCTCAATCATCTTCTTCAAATCCAATTTATCCGCCACAACACCAACACCAACTCCGCCGCCGAAAATTAACCCGCCTCCGCCGCCCAAAATTCCATCTTTCACCGCAGTTTCCAGATCTAGAACTTGCCCACCACTGCCTGCATCAAACTTCATCTCCCCACAACTTCTTTTCCACCCAGAGGGATGGTACACAAACAATTACAAAACCCCTTTTCCCCCAAATCAAGAACAAAATCAACCAAAACAACAACTGGGCATTTCAGATTTAACTTCAACACCCTCAGAACCCAAAAACACCAGAAAACAAGGATTCAACTCGAAGACCAATCTGTCCTCCCATCAGGAGATTAAGAAGCGTGTGGCAAACCAAAGGCAGAAAATGTAGAGAGGGAAAGTGTGGAAAAGAGAGAGAGGAAGGAAGCGTTTTTTTTTTCTCTCCTTTACTCTTTGGCTAAAGCTTCTCATTAACAATTACAACCAACAAAGACCATCAAAATCCAACGAGGATCTCTTTTATTTTTTTCCTCCTTCTCACCCAAACTTTCCTACTTTATCTGATCTCTTTTTTCAATGGTCAAAACTCAAAGGCCCACCTTCCTTCTCCTCCACCACCACTACCACAAAACCCATCATTTTCTCATCACCAAATCAAGCAAAATCATCAACAAGTAACAATAGTAATCCTCCTCCTCCAATACCAAAGCTCTCTCTCTCTCCTCACTCACTCACTCACTTCCTCTTCAAGCTCAACAAAATGTTTGAAATCATAAATACACCCCCCAGATCAGGGAAAGAAGCAATAAAAAGGTACACAATTCACTCATACCACTCAACCCAAATTAAATTACAAATTAAATTCCCAGAAAGAAAGCATACCATCGACAGCAAGAGAGGAAAAAGATGGAGGCAGAAAAAAAAAATAAAGCTATCTCCTTCTGCGCAGTCTCCTTCACTGCTCCTGCTGGTCTTCTTGTGGGGGCAAGCGACGAAAACCCCCGTAAATTTGTTTATTTTATTTTATTTTTTTTAAGGAAATTATGGGTTTGGGTGTGAGGTTGACCGGCTATAGCCGGTGGCGGCAAGCTCAGGTCTGGACGACTGTGCACCACACGTGCAGTCATAGCTTCGGTCACAGAAATATCTGATGATATATTTTTTTTGTTTAATTTTATTTAATTTTTTGGTATTATTATTGATATTCAAAGTAATTATGCAACCGATGCAAGTTAGGAGAAAGGCTCCTTTTGACTGGAATATAAAGTGTTTGACTGATAAACTACAAATTCATAATATACCTTTTTATAACTTTATTTTTTATGCCACGGAAATAAAGAGAAAATTATTAGTTTGTTACAATTTTTCTAGTCTTTTTATCTACTAAATACAAAAGAGCATTCGAAGTTTTCTATACTATAAAAATAAAATAAAAAACATATGAAACTGTAGCACTATTTTTTCTACAAAAGAGCATTTAAAGTTTTCAAACATATCATATGAGCAGGATTTGTGTCACTATTTTTTATTTACACAATATTTTACATAAGGTTTAGTGGGGGCCCATTTTATAATGTATTTTAACGGTTTAAACTGTCTATCTTTAGATCATTCATATATTATTCTTGCACAAAACTAGACAAATCTAGCAAAACACTAGACAAATTTATAACCACTAAAACATTTATTTGTAGTGAAGAAAATAGACGAATACGATTTATAAAAAAATTCTAAACTCTTAATCCAATGGTCATATGGTTTTAAATTTAGGTGACTTTTAGTGAACATGATCTTTAATTGAAGATCTAAAACATAAAAGATTTGCATCGTTGAAATACATTACAAAATGGAACAAAAAAAAACATGTAAAAACTAACAATGCGAATCCCCCGTCATATTATTCTGTCAAAAAGTTAAAATGCTTGACATTGTAACATTCTAAAGTGTAGCTAAGTTATTCTTCTCCACGATGAAGTCATGTTAGGTATGTGCAGCTAGTCAAGGATTTGCTCCGATGGTCAGATTCAACCCCCCTATGACCAGCATTTGCTTCACATAAAATTAATATTAGTTGTTTTAAAATACACATACAATTGTTGAAGGTCGCTCCAAGCTCGTTATTGATACAATTAAGGGTTTTGCGTAATTTATTTGACGATTGCGAAACATCATTGAAGATATCAAATGACTAGTATTTACGTTTGATAGTATACTATTTCTTGGAATTATGTCTACAAATAAAGACGTAGTCACTAGTACATGATTTAAATTTAATTATTTTTATATTAGAGATGGGTCTCTTTCGCACGTAGCAAGAAATGTCTTTCTTTTGACTGTACTAAAAGTGATTACGACCGTATTCATTTTCTTTAATGTATTATTTTTCTTATAAAATAATATTACAATGGTTGGAGGAACCCATATACAATTAAAGGAAAATAGTGGGCGGATGGAAGGAAAGGTTGGATTAATATTTTAAGATAATAGACAATGTTTTAACTTCTGTAGTTTTATTAAATTACAGAAATATTAAATGTCTCATCATATTTATTAAGTGGGTTTTACTTGTTCGTGTTTTTCATATGAAAATTATGTTTTTCCTTATCGAATTAGTTGTTTGTTGTCACGTTAGTTGGTATGCAATTTTGAAAGAACAAATAAGAAAATAAGTTGGTAGTGAGCAAATGTTATTTTCAACCACTAAAGTTGGTTAGGAACGAATTTTAGACTTGTATTTCACAAGGTACATTCTAGATTCGATTCATAGCGTTAGTGAATCACAAGATAGTCAAATGGTGGCCGGGAGGATACTAGAATGCCTATGTGAGTCTTCTTAGCCCTCAAAAAATGGACTATCATGTCGTATAGGTGGCAAATCAACTCATTGGGTTGTTAATGGGTACTCATTAAGACCCATTTAGTGATTTTACCTTACACCATCATCATCACTATCAAAATCGCCTCTACATTATGGCGGTATCAATTCAAACGAGTGTTAGCTGGTACTTATTACCAACCTAATGGGTTGATTTGCCACAGCTACCGTGTTGAAGCCATAAGTTGGAGTGCATTAAATATCACTTTGGTGAATATAGGTATAAGGGGAAATCTAAGTGTCATAATTATCATAGATTTAGGCATTGGGCTCAAGATTGTACTGGAGGAAAACTCTTCATAAGGCAAATTGTGCCAAATCATGGAAGACTAACTCACACCAGCTTTTAGGACAATCAGCATATCAGGTCGGAGTTTCAAGAGAAAACTTCTATTTCTTTTCATTGGTATCTTGGCTACCAAGTTTGACAAAGAACAATTATCATATATCTTTCCTCATTCTTGGCAAGAAGCACAAACATGGCAACCCATGCCGAGTGAGCCCCCTCTTAAAAAAATGTAATGTTAAATATACTATTATCTCTCCATTACAATCACAAATTAAGTTGTTATGAATTTACAATTATTTTATTTTGTGATAAGTTCATATCACAAGTTTCACATGGTTTAATTTGGAGAAGATTCAAAAAGTGCGATTAATTTTATATTTAGACTATTCGTTTTTTTGACAGTTAAGATGCTTTATATTGTGAATGTTACTAGAAGGTCTCTTATTGTCACATTTTAAGTATTAAGAACACCTTGACTAAACAACGAATTTTGTCAATGAAGTAGGATCATCTTCATCTCACATTACAAGCTTACAAATAACTTGTTTTCTTTAGCTACAATAGATTGTTAGCAACATATAGTGCAATAACAGTTGAGCATGCAAATTGACATTGTAGACAGTGAAAATTCGATAAATAAAATGTTGACCGATGGTCAAAATTTTAACACTCGTGTATTACATAAATTGTACACATATTGTATGATTCGACGAAAATTCAAAAAGAGTCCGAAAAGCTGTCAAACAGGACACGTGTCAACACCTGGCAGAGACGACTTATTTCATCTGGGATATTATATTCAAAATTAGGCCTTGGAAAATTCTATAAATAAAAGCCAATTTCATTCATTTCAATTGACCAATTCACAAATACATTTCTCTACTCCCAAATTGGAAGAGAATTCTCTTGAAGTTCGTTCTTCGTTCATCGTTCATCGTTCATCGTTCATCGTTCATCGTTCTTCGAGATCAAGCCCCAACGGCCCTTGAAGAAACGCTCATCCATCCTAGGATCAAGCCCCAACGGCCCCTTGGATTAGCGCAATTGTTCTTCAAGATCAAGTCCAGAAGCCCTTGAAGATCCATCCACCATTCATCATTCATCCGTTCATCCGTTCTTCAAGAACTAAGCCCAAAAGCCCCTTGAAGTTCATTCATCGTTCTTCGTTCATCATTCATCCACCTTCTTCAAGATCAAGCCCCGACGGCCCTTGAAGCAACATCCATCCACCCTCCAAGATCAAGCCCCGACGGCCCCTTGGAATCCATACATCCATTCTTCAAAGAATCAAACCCGAAAGCCCCTTGAACTTCGTTCATCGTTCATCGTTCTTCATTCATCATCAAACCTCTGAAGAACATCACTGTTCATCCAAGGATCAAGCTCCAAAACAGCCCCCTTCGGATCAACACATCATCAACAAATCTGCATCACTGTTCATCCAAGGATCAAGCCCAGCGGCCCTTTGGATCAACAGCCCATCAACAAAATCAATATCTCACGGAGATCGAATCAGAGGACCAAATCAAATAGAGATTGTAACCCCAAACAAATTCATTAATACAAATATATTTTGTACACGTGTTCTTGTTCCTTCAGGAAATTTTCGTGTTTACAAATTTGGCACGCCCAGTGGGACAATCTCTACCTCTCATCTCTTTCTCCGTTCAAGAAATCTAAAGCACACTTCAAGCGCAATGGCTTCAGACAAGGGCGCCACCTCCATCGAAGAACAGCTGATTCAGATGAAGGAGATGTTTGCAATGATGACGAAGACCCTCGAAGAAAAAGACTTGAAGATTGCTATGCTCGTGAGCAAATTGGGGGCAAGGCATGATGAAGGATCCGGCTCTGACTCCAAGAAAGGTGGCGACGAAGAAGAAGAGCCTCCGTTGGAGAAAGTTGAAGAAAACCCAAAGCCAGACCAAGCAGCGCCGCTCATGGGATCCCTCTCAATCAAGCAGTTGCAAGAGATTATCGCCAACACAGTCAAGGCACAGTACCAAGGGAGCTCAAATACCTCCGAGTTATACTCCAAGCCTTACTCTAAAAAGATCGATGCCCTGAAGATGCCAAGGGGATATCAACCACCCAAATTCATGCAGTTCGATGGAAGGGGGAACCCGAAACAGCACATCGCCCACTTCGTTGAAACTTGCAACAATGCGGGCACTGAAGGGGACTACCTTGTCAAGCAGTTCGTGCGCTCACTGAAAGGTAACGCCTTCGATTGGTACACCGATCTTGAGCCCGAATCCATTAACAGCTGGGAACAATTGGAGCGAGAATTCCTCAACCGCTTCTACAGCACCCGCCGCACAGTCAGCATGCTGGAGCTGACAAGCACAAAGCAGTGGAAAGATGAGCCAGTTGTGGACTACATCAACAGATGGCGCACCCTTAGCCTCGACTGCAAAGATAGACTCTTAGAGCGCTCTTCGATCGAGATGTGCATCCAAGGCATGCAATGGGGATTGCACTACATCCTCCAAGGCATCAAACCGCGGACCTTCGAAGAGCTAGCAACCCGCGCCCATGACATGGAGTTGAGCATCGCCAACCATGGAAGAAGGGAGCCAACCACCAACTTCAAAGAGAAAGTGTTTGCTCCGAAGGTGGACGAGACTGGGAAGAAGCCCGCTAAGGAAGCTTTTACCATTAACACCGCCCTTGCCAAAATCTCATCGGCGCCCATCAAAATCCCGTCCAAGTATAAAACAAGGGAGATAAAGAAAGGAGAGCCTTCTAGCACCCAAGACAAGTACAAAAGCACCTTGAGGGAACTAGAGCAGAAGATATATCCTTTTCCGGACTCCGACGTGGCCGCAATGCTGGATGACCTATTGGAGAAGAAGGTGATCGATTTACCCGAATGCCGATGGCCGGAAGAAATAAATCGCACCGACAACCCAAGGTACTGCAAGTACCACCGCTTCATCAGTCATCCGACGGGAAAATGCTTCGTGCTAAAAGATCTCATCGTAAGGCTGGCCCAGCAAGGGATCATCGAGTTGGATCTCGACGATGTGGTAAAGACAAATTATACCACCGTCACTTCCGGAACATTTGATTCGAAATCTTCATCGCCACCGCTGGGGGCATGCTCCGAATCAAGCAAAGCTGAAGGATGGATTCATGTTGCTCCAAAGAAATGGCACATGAAGCCTACGCCTCCACCACAAGACCACCAACCGGAAAGGGGGCAAAGCAGCTTTTGCCAATCTCCAAAGCAACGGGAAATTGTTGAAGATGATGGAAATTCAACACAAAGATCGCCTATCCCCATCACGATGCGCGATTTCCTCCCGGAAGATTTCTTCAAACACTCGGTCAAAGCTCCTTGCTATAAAGATTGCGAGGAACGCTTCTCCAGAATCGCTTGACAAATCCCCCATGCTCCTTGTCTGCACGAGCTGAAACTGCAAGACACCATGCTCATTGTCTGCAAGAGCCTAAACTGCAAGACACCATGCTCCTTGTTCGCACGAGCCTAAACTGCATAAACGAAGGCTCCTCGCCGGCACGAGCCCAAACTGCATGGCACAAGGCTCCTGGTCTGCACGAGCATAAAAGGCAACACCAACGCTCCTGATCCGCACGAGCATAAAAAGCAACACCAACGCTCCTGGTCCGCACGAGCATAAAAGGCGACACCATGCTCCTCGTTCGCACGAGCCTAAACTGCATGAACGGATGCTCCTTGTTTGCACGAGTTAAAACTGCAAACGGCACCAAAAGAAAATACAAAAAAAATGAATGTACTTTGAACTACGTTTTGACTTGATCTCTTTCTTTGGAAGAGTACGTAGGCAGCTCGAATGTTCAATTTTATATATATATATATATATATATATATATATATATATATATATATAAATGTTTTATTGAAAGACAATTTTATTAAAAAAAATGAATACATATGTTTATGTATTTAAAAAAAAGAAATACATATGTTATTATGTATTTAAAAAAAAAAAAATAATGCTGGCAAGCCCAAAATAGTGGGCTGTTAAAAAAAATCGGAAAACCCAAAATACTGGGCTGGAATGTTATGAAAGCCCAATCCGCAACGATCCGAGCCCAGACTTCACCTACAAATCTCAGGCCCAATTCTTGAAGTCTCTCAACCTCCACCCAAACCCTCGGCGAATGCTTCGACTCTACCGCCACCATATCCCCGATGAACTCTCACTTCTCGGCCTTGAATTTCCGGAGCTAGTACCTTCATCATCCCCAGCCTTGATCTGCCGAGCCCACTCCCTTAGTCATCGTCGTTGTCTACTCCAATACCAGCATAATCCATTAACCTCAACAAAGGCACAGAAGGATCTTCCAGCGCCGTGAAATTCACACCAAAACTCTTTGGCTGCTCCCGGCAAGACGACAAGGATTTTTAATCCACCAACGACGAATCTACCGACTGATCCACCCCCACGAGTTCCCTCTAATGTCTTCACCATGGCAAGACTTGAGAGACGAGGCAGTTCAGATCAACGGCAGAGACGTAGGAGAGGCCGTAGAAGATGCGATCACAAAGTCTATACTCGCTAGGGAATAGAATCTGAAGCGCAACATTTGAGGATTTGATCCATCGCTAGATTTCATCCTCGAGGTCCTGCTATGGCGTCTTCAGAACCTTCTTCTCCAGCGCAGCCCAGCCATCATTCTTCACAGCCCCAAGCAGTCCAACGTTGTGGAATTGTAGGAGGTGTCTTCCTCCTTCGAACTGCGTAAAAGGCTCTCACAAACCCAGCTGTCCCTTCATAGATCCCGAGTTTGATTGCATCAAATTTCAACTCTGCGATCTGAGATCAGCAAAAGTGGCGGAAGCTCTGTCGCATGGAGGGCACACCATTCTCTTTTCTCCGTCCAAAATGGGGAAGTTCAATCTCTCTCACAAGGTGTGCTGGCGCCGATGACGAGGTGCCGGGCGTTGAACGGAGTACCACAAGTCTAAATATCCATCGTCGAATCCATTGACAGCTTGAGCAGCTACTAGGACCTGTCATTCAAGGAAGCTCGCAGGTCGCTCCTCAAGCTTCTTCCACTTGACGGAGTTGTGCAGGGCATAGTTGTCGACAAAATCGACGTCGTCGTTGGTCAATGGAGAAATTCCCAGCCTGAGGTGGCGCCATTGCCGGTCTTGGTAGTGATAAAATTAAAGTTTTTCAAGGCGGGGACGGTTGCTAACTTGGTCCGATCGAGCCGCTTTAAGTTGAAGGACCACCATGTTCTCTCTCTCTCACATTCCTCCGCGACGGCAGGCAGTGCAACAGGTGTGCAGTGGTTATGGTCAGTGGCTGTGCTCTGTGACTGTGCTTAGTGGCTGTGCTCGGTAGTGGTTGTGGTGGAGCTTTTTGATTCAAGAGGCTCATCTTCCATGGCAGAACAGGAGGAAGGGTTTCTTCTTCTGTCTCCTCGCCGCTGCCCTCATCGCCTCCCTCGAGCTCGTCATTATGACCACCATCGGACTCAACCCGGGTTTTCACCCACAAATCCAGGCAGAGGAAGCAACATATAAAAAGAAAAAAATAATAAAAAAAAAGGGATAGTGGAATCTTAGTGGTGCTGCACTAGTTGAAAAAAAATGATAAAAAAAAAAAGGGAAGCAAAAATTATTGATGGTGGGTGTCAGCAGCGCCGAAAGCAAAATGGAAAGGAAAAAAAAAATATAAAATAAAAGAAATGATGATGGTCAGCCACTGAGCTGCATGTGTGTGTGCATGTATGTATGTATGTATGTATGTACTGCATGTTGTTTAAAAAAAATGCATTGAGAGAAATAAAGTCCATTTTATTTATTTTTCTGGAAAAAATTACACAAATTTACATTTAAAAAAAAAAAAAAAAGATTACAAGAAATATGCAAACAAGGAAAAGACTCTTCAACGACGGTCAGGTGGTGCCTCAGAAGTCGACGGAGCTCCGGGAAGACGAAGAGCCAGAGTTGGGATCTCCGGAGCCGGAACACTTGGTGCAACTCCAGATGACGTAGGCAACATAAACCTCGGGAGTAACGCCATAAACCTTTCATGATCACTCTGAATCCGACCGTCCGACTCCTGCAGCTGGTCCAGTTTCCTCTTCATGCTTGTCGAGTAACTAGTTGCGAGCAGGTGCAACTCCCGATTCTCGTGCCTGAGTCCTCTGACTTCTTGCCGAAGACTAGCCACCTCAACCATTAGTGACTCCACCTGCCGAGATCGGGCAAGAAGGCGCTGACCCATGTTTGAAACTGAGCCTGCACTTTGGACGCTGAGGGTTAAAGATTCCTGAACAGCCAACTCGTCTGACCGCCTGGATAGCAACCTAGTGTCCCTTGGAGTGAGGAGATTTCGAGCAACCACCGTAGCAGTTATTTCGTTTCTCATCATTGAGTCCCCAACTGTAAGAGGACCGTTGGGGGATATGAAGGACGGACGCCAAATGTTGTCTGGAGAAGACAAGTCATCATCTTCTTCGACGTTCAAATTAAGGCGACGGTCGGAAGGGCAAGACATTTTCAAAATGTGTTAAGAAAGAAAAGATCAGGAAGATTAAGATTACAGAAGTTCAAGAAAAGTGTTTACAGAAGGGAGTTCAAGTGTGAGGTGAAACAAAAATTCATGCCTCTATAAAAAGAAGAAAATGAAGAAACGCTCCTCAGAGATCGAAGAGGCGCTCCTCTCGCAAATCAAAGAGTGACGCTCCTTTCTCGAAGGCCGAAGTCCTGTCTCAAAAGAGCCGTTCCTCTATCAAAAGCTGGGCTTGACTCAGAAATCACGTGGCATCAGCTTTTCTAGTTTGTCATCACTCGTCACATGTGTCGCATGCAGCTTGGAGCGTTGCGAAAACCACGAGCCGAACCCGGATTTGAACCCCGGTTTTCAAAAGATCATCATTCTAGTTTGTCGTCACTCGTCGCATGCGCAGTCAGCTTCGCGAAAATTACGGACGCTTTGTCAGAAAGCGCGTAACGGGTACTGTTCATCCATCCACCGGCTGCCGACAAATAGTAAGGGAATAGTACCGGTTGTGAAGAAAAAAAAAATTTCTATAAGTCCAACCTTCGCCTTCCACAGCCAAAGCGCACCCTTTCTTCATCTCTTCATCTCCGAGAATGTATTCTCAAAGAAACCTTTCGAGTCACTCAGTGTTCTTCATCCCTTGGAGCACCCCAGAAAACAAATCATCCAAAGCAAAAATATTTCATATCAAAGGTTAAAAGCAAAAATATCTCATATCATGCTTTCTCCTCACCTTCATCTGAAGAACATGGAGAAAGTGAGATCTTGATTGCTTACCTAGTCTTGCTCTCGAGTACTCATCTCAGACCCCTCCCAGCCCACTTCAAAAATAAACCTGTGTTGAGGTGCTTCTTCAAAAGCAAAAGTACCTCACAGACGAAGCAGGAGGAGTCTGAGTTGCTTCGAAAAGCAGATGAGTCTGGGTTGATCCAAGAGTTCAAGAAGATGCCACACCTGCGTGGAGACCGGACTACTTGAAGCATGTGGAGACAACGTGCTGATTCATCCTCAACTAAGCTGAGGATCGCTTGCAAGTAAAAAGGCTCCCAAACCCAGTTCAAAAATCAACTTGTACTTCTTCAAAAGCCAAAGTATCTCATATCAGCAGGGTCGAAGGCAAAGATATCTCATGGCATGCTTTTCCTTTACCCTTGCTCTTGCCTACGGGACAAAGAGAAAGAGAGCGATCAGCCGCCACTTGGAGTCAAGCTTCCGATCTAGGACTGATTGTCTGGAACCCTTCCCTGATTGCTTACCTAGCATTGCTCACGAGCAGTCATCTTCAACTAATGTTGGAAGCTGGAAAAAAATGATGAGTCGCTGAGAAGTGATGTTCTGATGCTTTCATGGGAATTTTTGCAGCATAGCTAATCTCCACATTGAATGTTTTGGAGCGGCATCTCCAATTACTTTCATGGGAATTTTTGCATTAGAGAAAAAATACTTCAAAAGAAGATGCCAGACCTGCATGAAGATCCGATTACTTGAAACATGTGGAGACAACGTGCTGAATCAACCTTCAAGATCAAGCCGCAACGGCCCTTGGAGAAATCAAGACCCGATTCAAGATCAAGTGTCCAACACCCCTGAATCAACCTTCAAGATTAAGCCACCAACGGCCCTTGGAGAAATCAAGACCCGATTCAAGATCAAGTGTCCAACACCCCTGAATCAACCTTCAAGATTAAGCCACCAACGGCCCTTGGAGAAAATCAAGACCCGATTCAAGATCAAGTGTCCAACACCCCTGAATCAACCTTCAAGATCAAGCCTCAATGGCCCTTGGAGAAATTACAAATCCGATTCAAGATCAGGTGTCCATCACCCTTGAATCAAAACCAGTTCAAGATGAAAGCTGTGGAAAGTCAACAAGCACAACAAATACACGTGCCGATTCACCCCAGTAAAGTTGAATATAGTCTCAGCCCAATCCAAGATCAAGCCTCGACGGCCCTCGGATCGACGTCTACATTAAGGGACTTCAAAAACACGTCTTCTACACGTGACAAGCACATGTATACGACACGCTTTGAAGTGGGGGCATTTGTAGACAGTGAAAATTCGATAAATAAAATGTTGACCGATGGTCAAAATTTTAACACTCGTGTATTACATAAATTGTACACATATTGTATGATTCGACGAAAATTCAAAAAGAGTCCGAAAAGCTGTCAAACAGGACACGTGTCAACACCTGGCAGAGACGACTTATTTCATCTGGGATATTATATTCAAAATTAGGCCTTGGAAAATTCTATAAATAGAAGCCAATTTCATTCATTTCAATTGACCAATTCACAAATACATTTCTCTACTCCCAAATTGGAAGAGAATTCTCTTGAAGTTCGTTCTTCGTTCTTCGTTCTTCGTTCATCGTTCATCGTTCATCGTTCTTCGAGATCAAGCCCCAACGGCCCTTGAAGAAACGCTCATCCATCCTAGGATCAAGCCCCAACGGCCCCTTGGATTAGCGCAATTGTTCTTCAAGATCAAGTCCAGAAGCCCTTGAAGATCCATCCACCATTCATCATTCATCCGTTCATCCGTTCTTCAAGAACTAAGCCCAAAAGCCCCTTGAAGTTCATTCATCGTTCTTCGTTCATCATTCATCCACCTTCTTCAAGATCAAGCCCCGACGGCCCTTGAAGCAACATCCATCCACCCTCCAAGATCAAGCCCCGACGGCCCCTTGGAATCCATACATCCATTCTTCAAAGAATCAAACCCGAAAGCCCCTTGAACTTCGTTCATCGTTCATCGTTCTTCATTCATCATCAAACCTCTGAAGAACATCACTGTTCATCCAAGGATCAAGCTCCAAAACAGCCCCCTTCGGATCAACACATCATCAACAAATCTGCATCACTGTTCATCCAAGGATCAAGCCCAGCGGCCCTTTGGATCAACAGCCCATCAACAAAATCAATATCTCACGGAGATCGAATCAGAGGACCAAATCAAATAGAGATTGTAACCCCAAACAAATTCATTAATACAAATATATTTTGTACACGTGTTCTTGTTCCTTCAGGAAATTTTCGTGTTTACAGACATTTCATCGAATTCTGGTAGATTTGAGGTCATTTGTCAAGTCATATTGTATACATGTCGACATATATAAAAAATTTCTAAATGAGCATGTCGACTAATGTTAATAGTTTTTTAGCAAGCATATCGACATATGCCAACATATGTCAAGAGAGCCTATCGACAAAAACTCATAACAACACACAAAATTTTATCTGATTACTTATTTATCCAGTCCTTCTTTATTTTCATTCATATAATATTTCAAACAAAAAATCGACAATTTAGGGATCAAGATTTGGAGCAAAACTATTCCAAGACTTTCTCTTGTATGAAGATTCAATCCAAAAGGGGGACAAAGATCCTCTCCAGATGCCCTTTGTGAGGATCTGGGGGCCAATCAATTGTGTCTGTTCATCATACATTGTGCGGTCAGTTTTCGTTAGGTACTATAATTTATAATCCCACAATGTACGATGAACGGACACGATTGATTGATTCTCTAGATGTCCACAAACAGAATCCAAAGAGGATCCTATTCTCCAAAAGGGTCCATAGTTGAAGTTGTAAATGGGAATATTTTTGCTCACTAATATAAATTTTGGTGTATGCTTACCATACACCTCATATCTGTCACGTGTCCTTTTACTTGACTCTAATTAACTTTCATATTAAATGTTTCTTTTGCAATGTCAAGAACAAAAATTAAGTAAAATAACATAAGCAGACGATGAAGTGTACGGTGAACATCCATTTTAGTTACAGAGCAAGCAAAAATGCTTCGGTTGGAAATTTGGAATATAGAACTATTTTTTGGTGGGGGCCATTGACCATTGATCTAATTTGCAAACCCACCACAACATTAAGACTGTGCGTTATGTACTGTAAAGAAGAAAAGAATATTAGACCTAAAAATAAATAAATAAAAACAAATATGAACACCAAAAAAGCTAAAATTAAAATTAAAAAAAACAAGAAAAAGAATATTAATAGCCCAAATCTCGACTTGCCAGTTCCCAGTCGTCGCTCTGATCCACCTTTAAACAATAATACTGCACAAACACAGTTGCACACGCTAATTAATTAATAATTAATGCAGAGAAAAAGTGTCTGGGTCTTGGGACGCACAGTTCCCGTGGCCACGTGGGAGCAGCTGATTTGACGAGATAAAGCAAGTGCATGAGGATACGCACTCTCTGCATCCCCCATCCAAAAGGCTTGAAAGTGGTCAAACCGGACACCGGAAAGCCAAAAATTGCCGATTGAGGACGCCAAAATATTAAAATTACTAAATTTTCCCTTTTTTTATTTTGTTTCTTTATTTATTTATTCGTTTTGTTTGGATGAAATTGTAAATTACAAATCTTTAGACCGCACAAGGAATCAGGATCGGTCAAACGAAAAACTGAGCTGGCAGCCTGGCACTTTATGAAAGCCACGCTCTGGTGGGTCCCGCCCCACGGGGTTCCAGTCCTCCCCGAACTTCTATGCTTTTGTTTCGTAAAATACCTTTTCTTTTCCGGTTAAAAACAGTAAACTAGTTATTCAATGGGTTTAATGGTATACGTAAATAACGGATTTAATATTAAATTAGATTGTTTATTATGTAGTTTAGGCAAACTCTTCTCTTCACTTAATATAAAACATATATTGTAATAAAAATAAAAAAGTAAACTAAGGACACGTTTGGAAAATAATTTTAAAATAATTGAAGTGTTTTTAAAAAAAATATTTCTTTAAATACAAAACATTTAAAATGTTTCTTATTAAAAAAAACACATACGTTTAATCCATTAATTTTAATTAGAGGTACTCCTTTTTATTTAATTATAAAAGGTAACACGAAATTGATTTTCAATTCGCCCAAGTGACCATCTTTTTTTTTATTTTTTATTTTTTTTGTCAAACAATATATTTGTTAGATTTTATGTTAGTTTAGAAAGTTGACGCAATTTGAGCACACGTCGTTATGAAAGAGTAACACTTTTTTTTCACCACTGTAATAGAGGACCGCTTGTCATCTTTTAATTTTGTTCGAAGTTGTCTTGTTTAAAAACAAGGTAGTCTGCTTTAAATTTAAAATTTATTATATGTTATATTGGTTTTTCTACTTAAATGTATGAAATTAACACTTTTTTATTCATTGACATTCACACTATTCGAACTTAATTTCCCTTATACTTAAAATGAGATATCTTTGGATTGTAATATTAACTAGTATAAAACTAGCTCTTGTAACTATGAACTTCTTTAGAAAATGCAAGAGGATTATGAACAATTCATCATACGTCATGGTTCATGATATAAAGATCGTCTACACATTTTCTGTGGGCAATTACAATAGATTATGTTCACATTATAATTTTTTTTTGGTCAAATCATTAATGGCACTTCAAAAATAGAAGTGGTCCCCCCAACAACAAAGGAAAATGTCACGTGACACAAATTTGACAGTCATGTCAACAAGCATCACCACTTAACAACCAAGGTAACGAATTGACTAACGGATGCATAACATTAGAAATTAAAATTAAACTTTGTGTATAACGTTAAAATGTTTTAAAAATGATGTATGAAGTTGTAATTGCACCCAAACTTAAGGGTGCAAACTATAACTTATCTGAAATCTAATACAAGAGTGTACAATTAAATTTTTGGAGTGCAACTAATAATTTTCTTATATATTATCAACCCAATTTTGTTAAAAAAAGATAGGGTTAATCTTAGTTTACTACCCTGAAATTTCTTGGTTTTCAACATTTGGTACATAAAGTTTTTTCTGTCCCAGTCTGGTACCTAAAATTATAATTCCGAGACACTTTCATATATCCGTTAAGTTTTCCGTTAGAACTTCTGTTAACTGATGACATGGCACTCACGTGGACAATAACTAGGCGCCATTTGTCAATATGGGCCTATTTAAATATTTAAAAAAAATCGAAATAAAAATTTTAAAAATACAAAAAAAAAAAAAAAAAAAACCATCCTTCTCCTACCTCGTCCCCCCGCATCATCTCCCTCCCTTTTTCTCTTCTACAACCCGCACCCCTTCCCTCATTTCTCTCTTCTGTAACTCGCACCCCTTCCCTCCATTCTCTCATTTGCAACCTGTACCCACCCTTCCCACACACCCAACCCAACAAAATCCCTAATTTGGATAAATTCCTAAATCTTAACCGATTCTTGAGCATTCCTAGCCTCCGCCATCACCACACTATACTCCGACAACGGCACGTGGTGGCTCCCTTGCTTCAGTTCTTCTATCTCCTCGAGTAGCTTGCAAGCCATAGCTGCTCCAGATAGAATTTCGAATTTGTGTTCCTCAGATTTAGGGGATTAGTGTTTTTGCAAAGGGTGGAGGTGAAAAAAATGATGGAGGAAAGAGAAGGGAGGGTAGGTGAAGAGGGTGGAGGTGCGTCGGGTATAAGAGCATTGGGTGGGTGCAGAGGAAATAAGGGAGGGAGCCGGGGTGAGGTGAGGTAGGAGTGATGGGTGTGGGTTACAGAGGATATGAGGGAGGGTGGTGCGGGTTGCATAGGAGAGAAGGGGGGATGATGGGTGGGGGTTGCAAAGGAGAAAAGGGAGGGTGCGGGTTGCAAATGAAAGAAGGGAGGGAGGGGGTTGGGGGGAGGTAGAAGACCGGTGGGTATTTTTTTTGGGTGTTTTTGTATTTTGTATTTTTTTAATATTCAAGTGGCCTATATTGACACATGGCTCCCAGTTATTGTTCACTTAGGTGACAAGTCATCAGTTAACAAAAGTTCTAACGGAAAACTTAACGGATGTATGAAAGTGTCCCATAATTATAACTTTAGATACTAGATTGAGATGAAAAAAAACTTCATATACCAAATGTTGAAAACCAATAAATTTCAAGATAATAAACTGATATTAACCCAAAAGGATATGTGTTACAAAATACAAAATGTGAAGCATAGTTTCGAAGCGATGGCTCGTGCACTTGTCCAAAGTAATCTGTGCATTTTATTCCACACTTCACCTATCTTCGTTTATTGAGTCCATCGATATGATCCCACATCTTGAAAGAATTGTGGTACATGCACCAAATATATTTGCGCATTTCATTCATCTAATTGTTGGTTGAACTCATAACATACAATTATAGTGGTAGATACACCCGCTTTGGGGAAGTAAAACTTTATATTACAGCATACAAGATATGGGTGCAATTTAGCAAACCACCCAATTTATTAGTTGATGAATTTAAATTTTGAGATTAATGTCTATCCACTATTTATATCTCAAAATTTAAAATCATATAATAATGATAAATAGAGTGGTGACTGGTGATCATCACCAAAACTTGAGGGTGGTGAGCTGTGCCAGAGTCAGAATTTCATGTGTCGGAGAGCCTCTCACATACAGGTAATTTGAACCCCCACAAAGACCCTAAATTCAAGAGAGAGAACTAAAAACATTGCACAAATCCAAAAACTCCAATATGAGGTAAAGAGTAAGCAAGAGTTTTAAAAAAATATTAGTTAAAGCCAAAAAAAGTTGATAGAATGAAGAGGAGAAGTGAAGACTACACTTCAATAAGAGAGATGAAAGAAAAAAATAAGGGTAAAAGACATTTTACTACCCTGATGTTTGGTGGTTTTCAACATTTAGTACATCAATTTTTTTTCATCCCAGAGTCATACCTAAAGTGTAAATTTTGGGACAGTCTCATACATCCGTTAGTCAAACTGTTAGTTCTCCCGTTAAGTGATGACGTAGCGCCCTGATTGAGTGCCACGTGTCATTAAAAAAAATTAAAAATTATTTTTAAAAAAAATTTAAAAATTAGTATTTAAATTAAAAAATATTTTTTTATTCTTCTTCTTATTCTTCTTCCTTCTTTTTCCTTTTTCTTCTTCCCTCTTCCTTCCTCTTCTTCTTCTTCTACCCAGATTTCGTATTTTTTTTTTCTTCTTATTCTTCTTCCTTCTTCTTCCTTTTTCTTCTTCCCTCTTCTTCTTCCCTCTTCCTTCCTCTTCTTCTTCTTCTTCTACCCAGATTTCGTTTTTTTTTTCTTCTTATTCTTCTTCCTTCTTCTTCCTTTTTCTTCTTCCCTCTTCCATCCTCTTCTTTTTCTTCTACCCAGATTTCGTTTTTTTTTTCTTCTTCCCTCTTCCTTCCTCTTCTTCTTCTTATACCCAGATTTCGTTTTTTTTTTCTTTTTTTTTTCTTCTTATTCTTCTTCCCTATTCTTCTTCTACCCAGATTTCATTTTTTTTTCCTTCTTATTCTTCTTCCTTCTTCTTCCTTTTTCTTCTTCCCTCTTCTTCTTCCCTCTTCCTTCCTCTTCTTCTTCTTCTACCCAGATTTCGTTTTGTTTTTTTTTTCTTATTCTTCTTCCTTCTTCTTCCCTCTTCCTTCCCCAATCCCCCCGTGCCCACCCTCCCACCCACACCCAGATCTTCCCGTCGACCCGTGTCCCCCCAACCCAAACCTGCCCTTCGATTTTTTTTTAGTTTTGTTTTGCTAAATTTGGTGTGGGTTGCAGAGGAGATGAGGGAGGGTGGGTGATGCGAGTTGCAGAGGAGAGAAGGGAGGGAGGGTGGGTGGGAGTTGCAGAGGAGAGGAGGAGAAGGAATAAATAAATAAATAAATAAAAAGATACAGAAACGGAGAAGAAGAAGAAGAAGAAGAAGAAGGAGAGAAGAATAAATTTTTTTAATTTAATATTTTTTAAATATTATTTTTTAATAATATTTTTATTTAAATACTAATTTTTAAATATTTTTTTATTTAAATAATTTTTAAAGACACGTGGCGCCCAATCAGGGCGCCACGTCATCACTTAACGGGAGAACTAACTGTTTGACTAACGGATGTATGAAACTGTCCCAAAATTTATACTTTAGGTATGACTCTGGGATGAAAAAAAATTGATGTACTAAATGTTAAAAACCACCAAACATCAGAATAGTAAAATATCTTTTACCCAAAAAATAAAGTCTAATCTGAAACGAAAAAAGAGTTTGAATTAAGAATACACTAATTTAAAGTTAATAAATTGTTGTGCCATTGCAGCATCTATTATAATATAAAGAAAAGAAAAGAAAAAAAAAAGATGGACCAGAGATCATTATGGCCGATTAGTGGTTCTACTGAAACGGCATCATACATCATATCAACACGAAACGTAAAGCGGTAACGAACTGCGTTTGATGTTAAGCCCACCGAAGCCCAAACTTTAGCCCACTTCTCTTACGTCTCTTAAACCCCTAAAACCCTAAAAAAATAAAATAAAAAAAATAAAAAAGCGCCTGAATCCCTAGCCGTGTCTTCTCTCTCGATTTTCTACCTCAGCAGTCAGCAGCACTCAGTTCCATTGCAATCTCTCTGAAGCTAACAGGTACGTATGTAATTTTCTCAGCTCATCGCATTCATTTTCTTCTGTCTGACCAACAAATTTGATTTTTTTTTTATTGTTTTTTTGTTGTGACTGGTGAGCGGCTGATTCTTTCCAGTTTAAGCTGAAGATTGTAAATTTACTTCTGGGAATTGAAATTGTGTTTTTAAAATTAGGGTTTTGAATTTGGGGTTCTGGGTAGAATGCTTGTTGTAGTAATCCGACATGTAGCTCGACGATTTGTTTGTTACCAGCTTTCATGGTTAGAAAGCAGATGGTTGAGAGATTGTTATTTGTCAGCAATTTGTCATTGATATGATTTTATATTCCCAGTTGGATTCCGGCAGCCGACTTGCTCAGCTGTAAGAAAAAATGGCGGATGTGGTCCAGTACCGGATGGAGCGTATGCTCCCGGAGTTGGACGACCTGGAGAAGGAGGAACTGTTCACAAGACGTGAGCTTGCTGAGATTGTCAAGCAGCGTCGCAATTTTGAATTCCGGCTCAAGCGGCCGAGCCCACTCAAGGAGGACTACCTTGCCTACATTGACTACGAGACTAAGGTCGACAAGCTAAGGCGCTTGAGAAAAAAGGGAAAGTTGCCGGAGCGGGAAGATAACGAGGAGACGAAGAAGAAGAGGAAGAGGAAGTCGGTTTCAGACTTTGCTGGCGTCAGGAGGATTCTTGATATTTATAGGCTTGCCGTCACTAGGTTCACTGGCGATCTTGAACTCTGGTTTCGCTACCTTGACTTTTGTAAAGAGCGACGAAATGGTAGGATCAAGGAGGTAATTATTAACGGTTCCTGTTTTGTGGAGTGAATTTAACTTCAAAGTTCAGTATTGATTACTGCATTCAAACTTGGTTCTGTAGGTTTATTTTTCTTGGATTTGGGATTGTTTTGCAGGTCTTGAATAAGGTAATTGGGTTTCATTCCAAACAGCCATCTGTTTGGATTTATAAAGCAGCTTGGGAATTTGACAACTACTCAAATGTCGAAGCTGCCCGTAATACAATGCTACAGGGGTTGAGATTTTGCAAAAATTCAGAAGATCTTTGGTTAGAGTATCTCCGGATGGAACTCACGTTCCTTAATAAACTAAAGGCTCGAAAGGTTGCTCTTGGAGAGGATGAGGGCAGTCTGGTTCGTGATAAGATTAGTGCTGATGAGCAACAGTGGAAAAGTGAAAACAAAGATTTATACATGCCCCTTAATGAAGAAAGAGAAAATGATGAAAATAATGAAGGGTCAGATATTGAAGAAAGCAAATCAAGGAAGAAAGTTGATAAGTTACAAGAGGTAGGTTTTGGCATGATAAAAACCATATACAGTGAAGCAGTTAAAGCTCTTCCCTCCAGCTTTACCCTGAGAAAGCGGTTTTTAGAGATCTTGAAATCTATCAACTTGGCTAAATCTGGGGAAATGCGTGAGGAAGTACTAAGTGACATGAAGAGAGATTTCTCAACAGAACCAGAGTATTGGGATTGGCTTGCTAAATTTGAATACAATCCTGCAAGTACAGAGGAGGAGACAGGTGAAGAAATAACATTTTCTTGTATGGGAAAAGCCATTCAGGTATTAAATGCATGTTTTACTGATTAAATCCTGCACTTTTAAAGTCGTTTATTTAGTCTTCTATTGAGTAATTGGTTAACATCTATGCTATATTTGAAACTGAATTAGACTCCATCTGGATATATCTTATGCCCCTATCTATAAATGTTTGACGAATAATGTGTAGGTCTATGAGGATGCCATACAAGTTTTACCTTCGGCCAAAATGTTCAAGCACTATGCAAAGTTTCTCATGGGTGCTGTAGCTCTTCTAGTAGGAGACAACGAGACTTCTCTAGACAATCAATCTGCTAGTTATGTTTCACGTCTTTTGGGCCTTTACCAAAAGGCTGATACAATCGGGTGCGCTGATGAGGAACTTGCCTGTGAGAATATTTCATTATATTTGCAACTTGGAAGAGTGGATGAAGCTCGGAAACTGGCACACAATCTTTGTTGTGGAAAATTTCCAAATTCAGCAAAGGTGCGGATATTATGGGCCTCTATAGAAATGAAGCACTCGACAAGGGATCTTATTTCTTTGAGCAAAGATAAGCTGCTATCGATCTTTGAACTTGTAAAAGATGGTTTGACAAGACTGTCAATTTCAGAAGCCGAGAGCTTGTGGGTAATGGTATGTTATCCACACCTTTCAATTTGATGAACTCTGATATGACAGAGTGTAATTACCAATTATCTTGATGAGACGCTTTAACAATTATCTCCTATTGCAGGCCCTTAAATTCTTTGCCAGTCAAAAACATTATCTTGACATGTTGGTTGAGATTGCTGTTACATCGTTAATTAAATATCGTGGCAGTGACGAAGGATTTTCCCTCTCTTCTATTATTGTGAATTTTGTTCTTCAAAAAGATGGAATTGCGCATGCTAGAGTGATGTATAAGCGGTAGGCCATTTCATCCTTAATAACTCTACATTATTCTATTTCATCTTAGATTATGCAGTTTGCTTACGAAGAAGTGTCTATGTTTGCATCAATTGAATTAATTGCAGCTTTATGGCTTTACCACGCCCTGGGCTAGTTCTATATAGGACCTGCATAGAATTGGAAACAAACCTTGCATCAAATGGTGATAAAACTGGGCTTGAAAATGCCCGGAAGTTGTATTTTTCTGCACTTCAGACTTATGACCAAGATTCGAGCTTGTGGCGAGATTACTGGCTTATGGAGACCAAGGTGAACTTTCCTCTGGCTTTATGCAAGTAACTCTAGAATCTAAAAAAACTACAACTTTCATTTTTAACAACAAAGCTACTTTTTTTTTTTTTTTTCCAAATTGTTGCCTTGGACATTGGTTAAGCAAATGAATTGCAAATGGAACTATTATTTTTGTTCTACTTTGTAATCCGATATCAGACTAATAGCCGTAATTCTTTCCTCAAATTTACAGATGGGAACATCAAAGACAGCTTCAGACGTATCTTGGCGTGCACGTAAGACTCTAAAGGACAGTAGTGCACTTTCTTTGGCAAATTTGTGATATTAGTAATGCAGACTGCTCTTCAATTGTAACTTGTAAGCCTTTGAATTTAGTTGGTTTTTTGGTCAATAGTTGTTGAATTTAGTTTAATAGACAGATAACTCGGTACTTTTATCCGTGTCAACGGAATTGAGTAATAGTTACAAGTTCAGTTTTTACATTAAACTTGTTATTGCCTGGTGAATAATTGCTCCTGGTCGTCCAACTCCATCGATTTCAATCTTCCATGTTCTTGGCCAGTTGAAGGCGATGGAGTGGTGACTTCCGGAAGAGAAGATAGCTAGCATCCCCACATAACTATCCATTCATTAAACACTTGCATTCTCAACAAAACTTGACTAGGAATTAATACCAGAAATTTCCCAACTTTTTCATCTAGTGCATCTTCATCTTTGAGTATTGCCGTATGAGACCCCCGGAACTCTGATCGTTTTCAGAGTTTGATCTTTCGTATTGGACCACAGAGATTCATGTGCCAACAAGCCACCATGTTCACAGTCCCATCTCCGTCCCCGTAAACACTCAGGCTGCTCATCGAAACCGTTGCTTCCATAGAACAAAGTCTCTGCTGTCTTCACACCACCTCAGGAGCTACCAGCTCCTCTGTTATACCCAAAACCTTAGTTTTGAAAGGATGAACACCTCGAAGTCCAATGCTGTGGAGAAACTGCGGAATATCATAGGCATTATGTAGCATTTGGGGTGACGACAAGCGGGTTCCGACCAAATATTTTAGGGTTTGGCACCAGCCAAAGGTTGCTCTCTGAGCTCCTCTCTTACCACGCCAATGCGATCCTGGTGTGTTTCCTGAATCAAGCGTGAGCATTTCATCCCCAGTACCACCCCACCGCGCAGAGAGTGCAACTGTGCAACAAAATGTTTGATGAATTTTCGCCGCCAAGACGTGAAATTTACTCATTACTATTATACCGTATGTCTATAAAATATGTCTTCGATTCTTATTATAACATGTGAAATTTAACAAAAGTGAGCTTAGCCTCATAATATGTCAGCAAAAATGTGGTTCAAATTCACTTTTGGCGAAAATCAAATCTAAGACCTCTCACTTGCAAGTAAAGATGAATACCACTAAACTGTAGCGCTAATCACACTTAAAAAGTTCATAATTACATATAATCAACTAATTTTTTTACTAATAGACTTATAGTTGGGCATGATTGGAGTTATAAGTCTTATTTTGAGCCAGTAGTATTGGGCTTTTATGTTGGACTGCTGAGCTTGACACAAATTATGGAATTTTGGGCCCATATTCTCAACTTTCGCTCATTTTTTATGAAGTATATTGGAAACTGGCCACGTCATAACATGCAAACAAGAAATGTCACATCACATGCATCTTAAATGTCAAACTTTGGTGTCCATGCTAATCACAAATTTAAAAGCATGTTAGGTTTGCCAAAAAAAAAAACTTAAAAGCATGTCAAATGCGGCTGGTACCTAACTAGAATAATTACCTAGAAGCAATGGGCGCCCATAAATTATATAAATATGTTGGCCGGCTGCCTTTGGAAAAGGCCCTTTTATGCCTAACACTTCTTTGGATATATAGACCCTTTTTCTGTATTGTAGCATGACTGCATGACACTTGGCTACAATTCAAAATACTTATAAATATTATCGTCAGTCTCTCGATATAATTACGTGATGTATTAACTCACATGTACACGTGTATAATATGAGTAAATAATAAAATACAACAAGAAACGCCCACAAATTGTATATATGTGTTGGCGAGCCGGCCTTTGGATTTCCCTTTACGTTCAAGGATTATGTGATAGATATTATCTAGTATAATAAAAAGTGAGTTTTATTATTTATTCTGCTTGTCACATAATTATATGATGTCATCATCTTTTTATAAAAAAATTAGTAACACTTTATAATAGTATCAACGAAAACTTCCTCTTAAATTTGTCTAAAATATTCAGAATCTTACCCAAAACCAGAGAGAACCAGTTCATATATACTGTGACAGAGTCAATGTCTGCCATAGTATTGCTGCTGAGGACAGTGACTCACTAACAAACTAATTCAATAATTTTCCAATAGTTCCAGTAAGCACTTAGCAGTCATTACAGTAGCAGCAATTGACTGAATTTTTTTATTAGTTGATTATCTTGACACAGAATTGCCATGAAAGGGATAAGAAGAAGTCTCTTGATATCCACACATCTCATTTTATTTCTCACATTTTTTCTAATTTTTTGCTATCGGATCGGATGAATTAAAGAAGATTAAATAACAGAAATTAATAAGAGGTGTGTGAGAAGTAATTTGATGTGTGTGGATAGCACACTCTAAAAAGAAATCATTTCTGATGAGAAAAATAAAATAATTCATTTCTGTCTACTATTATATTTTTTTAACACATCTGTTTACGTTTGGTTCTCTAATTTTTTTTATTTGATGTAATTGTTAAAAAAAATAGTGTTATATATTCACATCCTTATTTTTATTTTTTACAAATTCATCTCAATTTTTAACTGTTAAATCATAAATTAAAGATCAACATATAGAAAACGTGTAAAAAGTACAAATGTATTTTTAAATAACATTATCCTGGTTAAAATTGAACAAATTGTTCATAAAATTAAAAAGGAGTGGGAAAATTATTTATTAAGAACATCAAATAAAATCAAGTAAATAAATAAGAAGTCAAATTTGGAAATTTCCCAGTCAATTTAGCCCTTCGTTTTCAAATTTGGCCGACTTTATCATTTTGATTAATTAAACACACACAGACCACTAGACCAGCTCTTCGTTCTTATCTCCCAATTTCTTTATTTTGTATTTTATTAAACTTTCCATGGTGGGTTTTGAAAAGTCTAAACCCACCACCTTCACGTTCATATGCTCTACTCATCCACGTTATTTCTGGGTCACCGTCTACAAAACCATTTGCATAAAACCCTACTTTCCTCGCATCACACGATTCACACCCAACTCCTCCTCTCTCTCACATTTTTCTCCATCAAAGTTTTTCTCTTTCCTCCTAAACCCGATCGCAGCGAAAAATTTCGTGTCCTCCAACAGATAATTCAGTAGTTTCTGTATCACGTAAAAGTTGTCCAGAACATGAGGAAGACCAAGGTGAATAGCCAGAACAAGTTCATGAAAATCATCATGGTGCCCATCAGAGTCCTGAGCAAGGCCAAAGACTTTTACGTCAGAAGCATGACGGACATGGGCGGCAGCAGAGTGGCCTACGGTGGCGCATTTGGAGGGCTTGGTGGTAATGTCACTCAAGGCTTGCCCAAGAGCTTCAGCGTTAGGTCAACTTCTTCTAGGTTAAGTGAAAATGGTGATGATTATTCAGAGCTTATTAGGGCTGCGTCAGCAAGGAACTACGGGGGCAGGATTGACGTGAACATGATCATGCAAGAGCAGATGAAACGATCGGCTACAACCACAACTATGCGATCGGGTCTGGGACCGAAAAGGGTATCGAATAGTCCGGCTGTTTTGCCAAAATGTGGCAGCGTGGCCATGGGGAAGATTGATGAAGATGCACCTGCGGATTTTGATCAAGGTGCTGCTGGTGTCAAGGGTGACTTGTACCCTAGAAGCAAAAGCTATGCTGTTGGAAGGAGAAGTGCTTTTGCGTTTTGATTGTTGATCAAGCGCGTCCAGTGTCAATTGAATTCAAGACCTGCTGATTCGTACCGTGAAGTTAACAAGTTACAAGACGACGGACAATTCTGTTGTGGTTTTGATTCAATTTCTTTGTGAATTTTTTTTTTTGTCGCCAAAATTCAATTTCTTTGTGATTGAAGGTTGTGAAAGTGTACAAAATTAAGGTAATTTAGAATCGCCGTCGTGTTTGAAGCCGTTTTGTTTTGTATATATGCATTTTGTTTTCCTTTCTGTTCAACAATTGTGGTTATGAGATTTGAACTCGCCAATTTCTCTTTCAATGAAGTAAGGATATATGCAAAAGACTTTTTTTGAGGATTAATTATTAATCTGCTTTGCTGCAAATACAAGCAAAATTATGAGAAAAGGAAAAGAAAAAAAGACAGGTTACTTTTTTTTTTTTTTTTTTTTTTGTATTTTGTATTTTATTATTATTATAAATAGTTTTTGAATTTGATCGACATCATCAACATGGTCTCTGAAATTGAAAATACATGTAGTTCTAGAAAACAGGTCTCGCAAATTAATGTGATCATTCCGTCATAATTCTGTCAAAAATTCTGTTATGTACTGATGTGACACATAAATAGGTTCCACAAGTCATTTTTATCACAAATGATTTTTGAAATTGACTCACACCACCAAAATGATTCGTGAAATTAAAAATCGATCAATATAGTCATATAAATAGGTGTTTCAAATCAAATCAATATGGTCACTCTATCACAACTCTGTCGAGAATTATATTTTCAAAATCATTTTAAAGGTGTGGGTCAATTTTAAGAATCATTTGTGATAAAAATCTAAAAAAAAAAAAAACACCAATTTGTAAGTTGACTTTATGTATTACAACACTATATTGTTTTCTATTGTAGGCGAGTAACATATTCTAATACTTTTAATGTGTTGACGTCGGTTAAACAAAATTGTAGGGATATTATTCTAAAAGACTAGGGAGAATGAGTAACATGCTAAAGATGTAAGTAATTTTGTTTATCTTAAAATTCAATATATTATGTCACTCAATACTACGGTCTAGTGGTATTCTTCTTCACTTATAAGTAAGAGATCTTAGGTTCGACTCTCGCCAAAGGTGAATTTACATTATTACTAGCCCATTGTGAGGCTAAGCCCCCTTTCCGTAGTGTAGATAATATCGTTTATTAAAAAAAATTCAATAAATTATATTACATGTATGATCTATATTGAAAACTTGACGAAATAAAATACAATAATTAATAAATGATTTACCATGTAGAAATGCAAGCCATTGACAATTTGGTAATTTGATATATTTTCACAAAGTCATATCATATAATTTAAAGCTTTTGATAAACCAAAATTTTATTTAATGTGCTGGAGCTTTCTTGTGATGTCGAAATTATTCTTATGAAGTGAACAAATCAATTATTATTAAAAATTAAAAATTTGTTATACACGTGAAAAAGTCAATTTCTGACACACCCCGACCCGAAAGTGAGGCGTGCTGGCCGTCACGTGAGTGTGACGTAGCCAAGTGCACAGTGCGGAAGCAAGAATCATTAACAAAATACGAACTAATTAAAACCAATCCACTAGCAGCCTAGAAGAGATAGTGTGTTAGAGAGATATTATAGTATGCGGACCACTTCCCGAGCCGGGATGTGACAATTTCTACATCAAATATTATTAAAGTTAATATCAAAAGAAAAAATATATACAAATATTACTTAAATATCACACGTCTCACTAGGGGTGGGCACGGTTTGGTTTGGTGCGGTTTTGAGTGAAACCGCAACTTTTTGCAGTGCGGTTCGGTGCGGTTTTGAAGCCAAAACTGAAATGAAACCAAACCGTTTGGTTCGGTTCGGTGCGGTTTCAAACGGTTTCGGTTTGGTTTTTGATAAAATATATACAATTTAAAATTTATACTTATCTACACATAACACGATCTCATTTTTCACACAATACATTAATTAAACAACCCATATGAGAATTCTTTTCTTTACTCTGGCTAGCTAATTGCACATATGATATACTCTGTGAGCAGGAAAAAGTATCCAAATGGAGTGCTACGGCTTATTATTTGATTAGATATTTGGTCTTTGTATCTTTCCTACAATGACTACTCTTATTTGATGCTCATTGTTTCTTTTTTTTCTTTTCATTTGCATTTTTTATTAGTCTATTATATAGGCTATCAGTATGAAGTTGTAAATTAGGATTTTGAGGTGCTTTTACTAGTAAATAAATTTTTTATCTTTTCCTATAAAGAAACATTGAGATGCCAAGCTTGATGAGGGATATAATTTGGAAAAAATAATCATTATTATGACATGTACATACTAAATGTATGGATTCTAACAAACAACTAATTAAAATTGGACATCTAATTTAAGGTGCGGTTTCGGTTTCGGTGCGGTTTTCAAAAGCCAAAACCAAAGCCAAACCATTTCCTACAATGCGGTTCGGTTTCAAAACCGCAACCGTTTCAAAACCGCAAAACCGAACCATTCGGTGCGGTTCGATTTGGTTCGTGTTTCGGTTTCGGTTTTCGGTTTCAAGTGCCCACCCCTACGTCTCACGGTTTTAGGTGCATATGTACGTAATCTAATTTTTCAACCAATTCTTATAGCTAACACATTCCTTCTTTCTTGTGACATAGTTGATTGAAGATAAAATTTGATCAACTTTAATTTTGAAAAACTTCTTTACGTAGAGTTAACTGTAATTTGTATGGTTAACAAAATTCTATAAGTAAACACTCAAAGATTCAAAGTCTGTAAACTTAATATTTGAACCTAAATAAAGTTGTAATCTTAAGGGGCCTAGGCGGCCCGACTACTCTAACTACCCTTAGAGCTGGCTATGAATGTGTTGCCAAATCAGTGATGGTTTGCAATTGAGGAGGATGCCGGATCAATGATGGTTGCGATCACTGGAACCTACTCGTCCC
Source organism: Crataegus laevigata (assembly GCA_963580275.1). Lineage (NCBI taxonomy): Eukaryota > Viridiplantae > Streptophyta > Magnoliopsida > Rosales > Rosaceae > Crataegus > Crataegus laevigata. Next base: position 7,109,648 of record OY756949.1, read on the forward strand.
ATTTGCGGTGCCAAGCCAATACAATTGCTCATCACTTAGCCTGCTACGCCCTTCATATTGGTTGCTTTTGTTGTTAGCTTGAGGATCATCCGGACCTTATCTCTAACACGTAATTGTTGTAATTAAGTTGATGCAATTGTTTGTTGCTCTTTTGTTTTATACGGAATCTTCCATCTTCTATGAAAGCTACCTCTTCTCTTAAAAAAAAATGTGTTGCAACTTGCGATAAACAAAATTGTGGGGATATTATTGTAAAAGGCTAGGGAGAATGCATAACACGCCAAAATTTTAAGTAATCTCTGTTGTTCATATTAAAATTCAATTAATTATAAGAGTGTGCCATCTACGCACTTTTTTTACTTTTTATACACTTCTTGTTAATTTATGTCTGTTGATCTTCTTCAATTCATTAAATTCGACGGCCAAAAACTTAAAAGGTGTGTGAGCAATAAAAAAAATGTGTGAATATCACACCCCTTAATTATATTACACGTATAATCAATCAACTATATTCTTATATATTGTGAATATTATTAACCAAATAAAATACAATAAATAATAAATGATTCACCATGTAGTGAGTCACTCATTCGTCATTTGAAATCTTGACATCAAATTATTAGCATGTCGATGCTTTACAATTCCGTACAAAATAGGATGAGTGGTACTTTAAAATTTAAAAGAGATAACGTAAGTAATTTTCTTTACATTTAATTCAATCAAAATATTCGGTTAACACCTATGCACGATGTATTATTATAATACATGTAGTTGACAAATTTATATGAGGAGTTTTCTCGTAACATTCTCAATATTGTTTACTTTAACGAAAAATGACAATTTTATTCTAAAAAGTCACTCTTGACACTATTTACTTACAACACATTTTTGTTATTGTAATTAAAACTTAAAAATTTTCAAGTTATTTTTATTAGTTTTCCTATTTATATGATAATAATAACAAAATAGAACGATGGTCAAACCAAATACATAATAGTACATATATACATCACTTAGTACTACAGTATAGTGATATTCTTCTTTACTTGTAAGTGAGAGATCTTAGGTTCGATTCTTACCAAATGCAGATTTGAACCACATATGGGGAGTAGCTCAACCTCTTATAAGCTCATGCAAGGTTTCTCTTTTCATCAATGTGAGACTCTTTTACCTTCACATTCCAACACGCCCCCTCAAGTGAGAAGAATTTTCAAGCCAAATATGTGAATAACACAAATTGGGTGACGTGGAGCACGTGTAGTCACTGGGTTTCACATGTGTGCTAACCTGCTCTGATATCATGAAGAAAGTTGTGGTTTTACCATAAAACCAATTGACAATATTAGCGAACTGTTGAGCCTGAAAAAAAAATCAGTAGAAATATACGGTATTCAAATTCCAAAACTATCCCAACCCACAAAGACAAACCTAATAACAAAGATAACGTTTCATCACTTATATTTAAACACTGTGCTACCTAAACATGATGTAGAAATGCAAGCCATTGACAATTTGACAATTTTTCACAAAGTCATATCATATAATTTAAAGCTTTTGATAATCCAAAATTTTATTTAATGTGCTGGAGCTTTCTTGTGATGTCCACTTTATTCTTGTGAGGTGGACAAATCACTAAGCGCCACGTAGGTTTAGAAAATTTCTGTGGGCTTTTGGCCCACCAGAACTTTTGCTGACTAGCATCATCGCAGTCTTTTTGGACTCAACTCCAGTTTTGGGCCCACAGCTTTGAGGTGGCAATTCTTGTTTAATGGTCGGCTTTACCTCTCAATACACGAATTCCACACAAATACGACTAAGGTTAATTTATGGTTGTTAATTAGTTTAATACGATATTACTAATTAGTTTACTGGTCACAAATAAAATAAAGTAAATGTTCACGTCAACTAAAAGAGTTAAACTTGTCATTTAAAACAGGAGAGTTAAACTTGTCATTTTAATGTGAATTTAAATGAGTAATCTTTGTAACGTTTTAATTTTATCAAATTTCTAGATATGAATATTGTAATGATTATAAAATATCAATGAGCTGCATGACTTTTAAGTGTCAATTTCATAATTATTTCAATTTTTAGTTTTTAATTTTTATAGAGTTTTGAAATATATGAAATTTAAAAAGTGAAAACTGAAAGAGAAATTATAAAACCTCACAAGTAGGAATTGTTTGATAATTATTTCGTTTTTAATTTTTTTTTAATTATTATTATTTTTTAAATTGAAAAGTCATTTAGTAAATACTTTCTGTTTTTCGTTTTTCCAAAATAAACATTCTATATCTTTCCCCTTTCCTCTTTTTGGACCACCCTTATCATTTTCTCAGTTTGTCATTAACTCGAATGCATTTTAAAATTCATGAATTAATTATTTGTATATAATTCACGTAGCATTGTATGATTGGATTGCTAGGACCACTCGTGAGCCACATGAGCACACTGACAGAAAATTAGAGAAAAGACGTTGATGTGCAACATTCAAATACAAGGACCACATCTATCGATTTTTTACTTTCTTATGTTCTTTTTAGGTATTTAATAAAACATTTATTATTCCGACAAATAAAAAGTAAAAATAGGTTAATTTTATTTTACACAAGGTTTTAAAAGTCGCTAGGCGCTAGTCGGGCGGCGGGCTAGGGCCTAGCACCTAGGCAGCTAGGCGGATTTAAGTAAATCAATCATATTTCGTGTAAATAAGTTTCACTTATACTTGAAATATATATAATTTCATCATAAACTACAAAATAGAATGCATATATATTATGAAGTATTGAAACATAATGAAAACATGTGAAATAAGGATATAATGTGTGTTCATTTAAGTATGCAACAAGTCTTTTACAATTTATTGGAAAAAAAAACAAAATGCAAAATGAAAGTTATCTATTTTCTATCCAAGTGAGTTGTGACCTAGGCAAGTGTTTAGACGGGTCTAGGCGGGTGCTTAGGCGTTCTAGGCGGTGCCTCAGCAGGTCTAGGCGCCTTTAGCATTAATCGGGGCGGCAGGCTGGGGCATAGGCGGCGCTAGGCGGGAATTTTTAGAACAGTGATTTTACACCAAAGTTTTGGGGGTTATTTACAAAATGAGTTATGAGATTTTATTTTCATCGTCTAATTAGATATTAGGGGTGTGTGGTATTTTACTTCTCACACATTCTTTTGATTTTCAGCTGTCTGATCAGATGAATTGAATAAGATCAACAGAAAAAAATTAACAAGAGGTGTGTGGATAGCACACCCCTTAGATATTAAGTATTGACGTGACATAGAATTGACCCACATTTTAACAAATTTTTCATTGTGATCGAGATATGGTGATACATTACCTGTTTTTATATAAGTGGTGCGAAATTTTATTTTTAAGTTATTGACTTTTTAACACACATATATCACTATTTGTATAGTAACACATAGTGTGCCATCCCGAATAAAAAATCTCGCCCACATTTTAAGTACACGTTAACCACCAATTTCAATGTTAGCATTTTAGTCTTTAAATCATTTTATGAAATTGACAATCAAGCTTTAAATGTGAATCCAATCTATGCTACATAAGCATTAATGTCTAATTAGACGATAAAATTATCAGTTACTAAATTGATGCAATTAAAAAACCACGTAATATAATACCCACAAATTAAAACTTGGCTCATTTTATAAATGAGACCCGAATGAACTTTATGATGTAAAATGCAGTTAAACCGAAAAGAAAAACTAAGCCAATTTTGACATCGCAAACGCTATGGCGGGTCAATTTTGAAGTGTGTTTTCCCAGGTCTGCGAAGCCCTTCACGTACGGAAGGTTCAAGAATTGACTGGATTTCAAGAATTTAATGGTATTTGTTTCAAAAATAAATGATTACTTGTGTGAGAAAACGGCATCCACATTGAACACAGATAGTGCAGAATATGGTCGTATAAGGACGAAAACGACGTCACCATGTGAATTTTAACATATTTGTCAAAGTTACCAAATGCGACAGCTTTGCTATCGCTTGCCGGACTTTTCCTTTCAGTTCATTTGATAATTATTTGTATATAATTCACGTAGCATTGTATGATTGGATTTGTAGGACCACTCATGACTCACATTGATACAGTTTAGAAACAAGGGTATCGAGGAGATGAGAATAGATAACTTGGGATTTGCTCAACTAGGGGTAACGAAGTTAGTTGTGGATTCGCTCACACGACTAAGCTAAATGCTTGATTGGGTAAAGAGAAATCACTCACTTCAATTGCACAAAGCAAAATATATTTTAATTCATTCAAATCCAGCAATGGCTTATAATACATCAATATTTAAAGGAATTAAAGATAAAGAAGCATAAATAGACCACAACTTCCTAAGAAACTCTCTAAAAATAACTTAACAAGTTCCTATGTCATTAAAATAAATTTCCAATGCCAACAAGAAGTTTTCAATTTGTTTTTTTTTATTATTTTATTTTATTTAAGCCTTAGATGTAGATATTAAGTATTGACGTGACATAAATTTGACCCATATTTTAACAAATTTTTCATTGATCGGAATACGGGTAGTACACTACGTGTTTTTATATAAGTGGTGGGAAATTTTATTTTTTAAGTTAATAACTTTTTAACACATATATCCCACAATTTGCATAGTGACACGTGGTGTACCACCCCGTGTTCCGGTCACACTGAAAAATCTCTCCCGCATTTTAAACACACATTGACCACCAATTTCAATGTTAGTGTTTTAATCTTTAAATCATTTTATGAAATTGACAATTAAGCTTAAAATGTGAGTCCAATCTATGCTACATAAGCATTAATGTCTAATTAGACGATAAAATTAACGGTTACTAAATTGATGCAATTAAAAAACCACGTGATATAATAACCACAAATTAAAACTTGGCTCATCTTATAAATGAGACCCCGAACGAACCTTATGGCGTAAAATGCAGTTAAACCAAAATGAAAAACTAGGTCAATTTTGAAAATCGCAGACTCTTAGGCGGGTCAATTTTGAAATGTGTTTTCCCTAGGTCTGCGAAGCCCTTCACATACGGAAGGTTCAACAATTGACTGGATTTCAACAGATAGTCCAGAATATGGTCGTACAAGGAAGAAAACGACGTCACAGCGAGAATTTCAACATATTTGTCTAAGTTACCGTATACAAGACCCAAATGACCAAATGAGACATCTTTGCTATCTCTTGCCGGACTTTTCCTTTCAGTTCATTTGATAACGTTTTCCGGCATACATATTACCTTTACAGAATGGGATACTCAATACTTCTGCAACGTTTTTCGCTCCTCTATTTCGAGGAAGTACACAAACAAGCGAGTTGCCATTGGGACTGCGCAGTTGCTCGTTTGTGTTGAAGGATGACATACAGAGTATTCAGACGAAATTTGTCTCCCCAGTTTAGGCGTCTCAAAAAATTTGGAACACATAAAGCTCCGTTTCTATTTGTCGCGTGATTCCCTTTTTGGCAGAAAATCAGGCCGCCTCCACCGGAGATTGAACCACCGCATGCCTACAAGACGAGCAACAGCCATCAAAATCTTTGAAACAACAATATTTTCACTCGAATCCAATCTGAGCTAACATCAGTCATACATGTTATAGACAAGGAGATAAACGCAATGTGTGGAAATAAAAATGACAAGACTTCAAAAGGCAAAGATGATTACCGGTGGAACTTCTTGAGAAGAACTTTAGCACTTCATCGATGATAATAACCTAAAATCAGATCACGAATGAAAGCTTGAATGAGCATCGACCAAAAATACTAAAAAAGGGATTCGATACATAGGCGATCTGAAAGATAAAACCACATACGGGAAATGAAAGGTATAGCACAACAGTCCAGTCAGCCCGAGATAACGGTGTAACCTACAACATAAAATATTAGATTTACGGGACCATTAGTAATGTTCACTTACATAAAAACAATAACAGAAACTGTCAAACACAAGCAGGTATAAGACTACTTACAGAGAAAAGAACAGAGAGCGGATGGACGTATAATATTAGTACGTGAAGGATCATCGTTAGAATAATTGAACCAACAAGCCACAAGTTACTCCACGGAGGGATAACACTGGAAACCAGAGAAAGTCAGTGCTAAAGCCAGTGCTAAAGCCAGTCTAGTCTCCAACCAAAAATGTAGAAATGAAATAGCTTAATCATTAGAAGTAAGCTGCAATACGAGATGGGGCAAAGTAATAACTTAAATTTTAGAAGTAAATTATAACATTAATATCTACGTATATGCTTACACAAGAGATTGATTTTCACTGAGATTATTCAAGGCGTTGAACATTTCAACAACCACAAGCACAGTCATGGCTACAGTTGATGGATGGCGATCATCAAATATACTGCATGGATAAGTTGTCTCCCTCGTTGAGCATGAGTCAAAATTCATCTGGAATGAAATAACTAAAAAAGTGAAAAACTGCAGTTTATACATGATGGAGGATATTTTAAGTGTCTAGTCTACTGACATTTCTATGTAGGTAATAATTAAACGTATGTCATAAAAACTGTAGAAACCAGTAAACAACCGGATGATGAATTTAGAAAATAGAGAATTTCAGAGTCTAGATTTACCAATTCAGAATATGGCAGTTGAGGACCGCTATCAGAGTAAACAAACCACCATATAAATCCCGCAACTGTGGCAAGCCCAACATAAGCTGCAATTCATGCCACAAAATATAAACAAACACATTTACTGTAAACTTATAAAATCCTAAACAAGTAGGATCAATCATGTTATATTCAGTAAATGGCTTCATGTTATGTCTTAAGTTTTTAACTAATTGGCAGCACTAAGTCTGGAAGGTCCTTTTCTCTACCAATTCAGAATGGAAATGGAGTGTAACCAAAGTAGTGATCAATAGGCCATTCAGTAAGTGATACCAATTCATTTGTTCAAACATAAAAGCGATGCACTACAGTGCTTTACAGATTTTAATTGTAGCTAAACCAGTACATGTTGCATCAATTTTACTGGAAACCATAATATGATTGTATGCATACCTCCAATTACCAAATAACGAAAAAACAGCCATCCAGAAACAACTGCTTCATTGACCTGCACACAGATCAAAGTTGTGACGTTTAGCTAAAACTAACCACAGAAAGTTTATGAGATTAATATCATTAATGTATGAAACATACATATGGCCTAATGAAGCAAAAGAAAAAAAAGTCCGAATTTGTCCTCGATATTTATCTTTATTGATCTCCCTGGTGGAAAAAAACTCAGTAACATTTCTCCTTCAGCCACTTTTAGGCAACTAGTGTTAAAGACAGATAAAAGGAAGAAAAGAAAACAAAAAAACCAAAATACAGATAGAAGAATTAATTAATGCAATACCTTACGAGGTTTAGCTTTCATCACATCAGAATCTTGCTTATTAAAACCAATAGCAGTGGCAGGCAATCCATCAGTAACTAAGTTGACCCAGAGTAGCTGGACCTGGAAAATGTTTTCATGAAAGTTTAAAGGACATTAAAACTTTGAGGACATGAAAGTAAAAGAAGCAGAAGACATTACTGTTCTTGAATCGAATGAGTTGGAAAATGAAATATTACAATTTGTAAATAAAAGAACTCACAGGGGCTAGGGTATCAGGTATGCCAAGTACAGCTGCCACAAATATACAAACTACTTCACCAATATTTGAAGAGATCATATATCTGATAAATTGCTTCGTGTTATTATATATAGCCCTTCCCTCTGCAACAGCCTGCCAAGAATTAACCACTAATAAAGCTGAATGGAACAGGCATATAGGTAGAAGTCCTCATCGATTAGTAGAAATAGAATACTTGCCAAAATAATATGAAAATAGAGAAAGAAAGGCTTACTGCAACAATAGTAGCAAAATTGTCATCGGCCAAAACCATATCTGAGGCACTCTGATAAGGGCAGAAATAACAGCGGTGAGAAGAGTACAGTAAGACTACAATGTGGTCATAAAACCAAGAATGGCTCTAGGAACCAAATAGTATAGAAGTTGATTTTGCAACTGTGAAGCATGGATACGGCGATACGATATGACACGACACGGCGATGCAGAAAATCTCTAAAAATTAAGGTACGATACGCTATGGATACGACAAATAAAAATGTAAATAGCAACAAGAATATACATTTTAAAACATAATTCATCATTCAAATTCAAGTACATTTGAGTTGTTAGAGAAGAAAAGTTCGAAATCTAATCCTCTTTATATAGTAGAAGAAGTGTGAGAGTCGTATTCATAGTTTTAATCAGAGGGAAGCTCTTTGTATTCAACAACTTTCAATTATAGATGTCTCCTATTAATTTTCTCCCCCTCATTACCTTTTTTGAAAGTGTAAATTTATCCTAAAAGCCGGATACGTGTATTCTAAATGTAGAATACGCGTATCCATCATGTCAAATTTGTGTCCATCAACCAAGATACGTGTCGGATGAGTATCTGAGAGTATCGGGCAAGTATCGTATCCGATCAAGTATCGGATACGGGACCAAATAGAAGTATCCGTGCATCATAATTTTGCAAGGGCAAGGGTGAAAACAATATGTATCCCGGATTACATTGGTGAAAGAGTGCATTTACATCCTGTTGCCTTTAATTATATATGGGCTGGAGCTTTTAATTGCATACATGTGTATGGATGCAGATATGCCTTCAAAATAAGAATGAAATGATAACTGAAAAGAGGCCACTTACTAACGGCCTCTTCACCTAGTGATATAGGTACTCAGTAACTTTAGTCTGAAGACTGCAACAGGCACCGGGCACTATCGTGCTGTTAAGGTGTCCCTTGAGTACAAAAAAATGAGTACCTTGGCAACAGCTGTTCCTGAACCCATGGCAATTCCAATATCTGCTTTTTTTAGTGCAGGTGCATCATTAACACCATCACCAGTCATTGCAACCTAACAAGCACACCAAAGTTTCAGGAAAATCTACAGAAGAGCATGCACAGTAAGCATGAAAAAGATGAATCTAGAGTAAGATGAGTAGGGCCACTAGTGTTGTTCTCAGATCAATCACTTGTGCCCTCAACTCATACCCTCAAATTAATAAATTCTTTTACAAATTTTAATAGAGCAAAACATTGATTCCTAGGCTAAAATGAAGGAATTGCATCTATATAAAGATTCAGCTTTCCAGTGATAAGGCTATAGAGGGGCGTACCACTTCGTTCTGGTTTCGCAAGGCCTCAACCAGCATCCTTTTATGAGAAGGTTCAACCCTAACACACCAGACGAAAAAATTGCACACTTACTCTAACATATTGAAAGAGAATTTGCAAAAAATATGATTAAAAAAGGTGGAACACATGGCAAATACCTAATCTTCCATAGGAAATTGACAAGATACAGCATGGATGCAACCAGTATACCTGGTGAAAAGTGCCATGCGTTGCAATGCCAGCGTTTTCTGCATTGCTGGTAATTCTTCAAACTCAGTTGCAGTGTAAGAGTGTCCAGCAAGATCTTCTAAATGATCAAAAGCCCCTATCTTGCGGCAAAGTGATTCAGCTGTTGACTGAAATCATGCCCAAATCAGCCGGAGTGTTCTAACCATGTATGTGGATATACATGTGCATAAGCATACATCCATGCATAAAAGTATAGACCTACCTTGTTGTCCCCAGTTACAACTATAACTCGTATGCCAGCAGTCATGCATGAAAGCATAGCATTTCTCACTTCTTCTCTTGGTGGATCAAGCATTCCGACCTTCAAAAGAAACAAAGTAAGAAAAATGTATACGACGTTAATAATAGAGCTAATGAACATCAGGAAACAACGTCCATTTTTGCAAAATAAAAAGTTAAAATCACAATAAAGTACAGTAGCAAGTATTTGGCACAGCAACCAAACTTGAATTTATATTTTGAAAAGAAAGCATACCAACCCAATGAATGTTAGATCCTTCTCATCTTTATGGGAGATGCTCTGTAGAACCATGGGCATCCGCTTGAAGGCCAGGGCCAAGCATCTTAGAGTTTCCTTTCCTGCAAAACTGTCCAAAAAATATGTATTGCAATCTCAAAAGATTTCCAAGCTTGCCATTTAAAGAATTTAGACAGGTTTGACTAGTAAGAATTTTAGGGCCACTATGAGAGACAGAGATGAAGAAAATATTCCTAACCTATGGAACCTTGATTCCAGCTCAGCCCTGATACTAGTGGTTAGTGGTATGGCAGAACCATCATCATTGCACAGAATACTGGTGCATCTAGAGATAATACTCTCCGGAGCACCTTTTGAAAACATAATTTGTAATTGGTTTCGGCTGCAAAGAACACTCATCATCTTCCTATCACGAGTAAAATCTGCAACAGAAATCTGCAAGCAATATATTAAACCAATAAGCAAAACAAATCTTACTGCAAGGTAGAAACTTTTTTTCCACTGTATTTCTTTTTGTGTTTATTTAGTAAATAGTTCAACTGTAAAATAAAACTCAAAGGAAAACATAGATGCATAAGCACAAACACCAGCCAATGATTTGTAGCTAGAAATCAAGATACAGCCAAGTACTTATAGCAGACGGCCAATAAAAAAAATATACAGAAGTACACAAGAATACAAACCAACAAGTAGAAGCAATAACAAGTTAGTCCAAGTTGTTCGGTAAGGAGGTGAAACAGCATTAAAACATCATAATTCATTGGCAGATATTATTATGTCAAGATACATAAGAAAATGGTATATATTTCATATCATATAAATATAATAAAAATGTAGAAAAAATAAAATACATAAAAGCATTAGAATATAAAAACTACAACAGTGGATATTTGTAAACCATGCAGCATACATATTTATAAGCTATATTTTTATCTTGAACTATTAGTTTAACAATTTATTTCTTCTATATTTGGGGCGTGGTGTGAGGGGGGAGGGATCACAAGGCAAACCTTTTTAAAATGGTCCTCCCAGTGGTGATTACAGTAAGATGCACGTTCACGCTTGCTCAGCATATTCAGAGAAGAAGGCATAGAATCAAAGCCAGGAAGACCGATCTGTAAAGGAAAGAAAAAGAACTTACAACTACATACCTTGAATAACTGCATGACAAAAAAACTAGAGAAACTAAGGCGAAGATAGTAAGAATTGAAAACTTCAGTTATTAGCAAATCTTCAGACTTTAGAAAGAGTATAAGTACATAAATGAACCTTCTCTGCAAGAACACGGAGGGCAACTTCAGTTGACTCGCCAATTTTTTCATAGTTACCCTTGTCAGGATTATATTGCAGGATAGACTCATTGCATAGTGCTGAACACATTGCTATGTGAAGAAGACAAGGAGACTGAGCTGGAAGTTCAAGCTGAAAAATAGAGAACACTTCAAAATGGTGTGGAACTAAAAAGGAGAACCTGAACGAAACATTTAAAAACTTATGCCAGGTCACATTTATATAACCTCATCATAATAAATTCATGCGACACATTCAAATTTTGGTCAGTAGAAGGTATTGCAACTTCACATTCGAAGTTTCTTTCAGCTGCGTATCAATATGCCAAAGATGCAAAAGTAAATTACCTGAAGCCCAGTACTGTCAAAAATTATGCCTTCCGGCGCATATGTTGTTCCACCGACACTGTATTCAGAAATAACAGGAGCATGTTGTACAGTATGAAGCACACAAACCTGCAGAGATGAGAGTAGCAATGGGTGAAAAATCATTTGAGTGAAACATAATTGCGCCAAGCCAACAATTATAGTAAGTGAAGAAAGTTTGAAATTAACACTCCAAGATGTTTGAAATTAACACACCAAGATTTTAAATCAGGCAGCCAGGCTATTGTAACTTAGTTTTTGTGAAACCTGGTGAGCAAAGTAATCTCTCGATTGCACTGATGTCTTTGTAAAATGAACAAATACAATTGTACATGACTTCAAACATCTGATACACTGGAATTCATGTCGTCGTTCATGTTACATAACTCACAAATTCCTCGTCATTACCAGAAATGCCTATAAATATAAACATGAGTGTGCATTTCGGTGCCTCTGCTTCCCCCACTGCATATGTATGTACAGATGTTGTGCATATAAATGCATGTGTTGCATCGTTTGGAGGTAGGTTATTACAAGTTTCTACCGCAAGTAGTATATAAAGACAATACACAGCCACAAATCAACCAAAACAAAAACATATATGCCAATAAATTTAGGAAGTGACAATTTATGTTCCTTGCTAGTTACAGCAATATAGGAAGCCAAAAAGATTAGAAAAGTCATATTCAACTGTTTACTATGGCAAGGTCTTTAGATAATCACCTTTGAGGCAGACATCATATTGGTCGTCAGTGTTCCAGTTTTGTCACTGCAGATTACTGTAGTGCAGCCTAAAGTCTCAACAGATGGCAAAGACCTTACAATGGCATTCAACCGAGCCATTCGTTTTGTCCCAAGAGCCAAACAACTAGAACAAAATTGAAGAAAGACCATGACAAAGAAAAGCATCAGACATCATATTATAACGTCTTTGTCATTTGTTCTATACACAAGTAAAAGTTCAAGTACTAACGTTGTAACGACAGCTGGAAGTCCTTCAGGGATTGCTGCAACTGCAAGTGCGACTGCAATCTTAGTGGGCACAAGAAAATAGTTTGTAAACATTAAATCAGGAAAGATTAGTAAGAGCCATTGTAAATCAGCCACTGAAACAGAAATGTGATGAAAAAATGTTAACGAAGAATATGAAAACCTAAAAGAATTTTCTGTGTAAATAAATGATATATAAAAATTACTATGAAAGTACCTTGAAGTAATGAATTGCACCACGCAAGAACCCACCATGAGCAGGGTCACGAAAGTGACCAATATTTACAATCCATACCAGTACACATATGCCAGCAATAACCTGAGAAAGCAATGAAAGTTAAGAAATGCATAATAAAGCATACTGGAGAGTAAAGACCAAATCAAAACTTGGAGAATTACCTTGGCCAAGAATGTACCAAATTCATCCAGCTTCTTTTTCAATGGCGTTACTTCCTGCAAACAGCCATATAATTGAATAATTGGAAGTAAGCTCAGGTCATCTATATATAAACTACAAGTTCAACAAAGGATCTTTTCTTTTGAGCTTCTTTCATGTCAAGTTTCAGAAGAAAAAGTGAGGAAAGGACATCATTTCATAAAGTGCCGTATCAATCATATTGGTGAGCTAGAAAAATGGTCTCCATGAAGTAAAGATATTTCGAGTACTATGCTCTATGTTGTGACTCCTTCCATTATTTCCCTACTGATTTCAAGTAGGAAGAGAGAAACATATAGATATGCAGAACCACACTTCTTCGAACTTGGCAGTAAAATGGCAGTACACAAACAGCTTTACCATATCAATGCTAGAAAAATATTTAAAAATTTAAAGAAAGATTACAAGTTACTGAAATGGTAAGAGCACATAGATATAAACAACTGAAAAAAAATCTGGATTTACAGTTCTTACATCTTCCGTTTGCAACATTGAATCGTGTATACTGCCCATAGCAGTGTGTGTTCCAACTCCTACTACAACAGCTCTAGCCCTGCCAGCAACGACTACTGTACCCTGAGGATCAAGACGTGCAGGACGTTGATCATTGCTTTGTAACATACAGAAATAGAAAACTTGATCAACCCATTCGCTCAAGTTTATAAAATAGGTAAATGGGCCCATAGAAACCGGATCCAGCATATAGCTTCAAGAAACATAAAATTTTACCGAGAAAAGAATATTTGTCTTGTCTTGGTATACAACATTTGTTGCAGTAGTGGACTCAAGCTCTTTTCCGACAGAGCAACTCTCACCTGCCATCATCAAACAAAAGTTCTCAAATAAATTGATCCAGCATGCCCTCAATCATTATGTAGTCACAATTCCAATACACACAATTTAAAAAGTCAATAATTTTTACCCAAAAAAAAAAAAAACGACATTAATGACAAGTATCGATCAACAAACAAATATCCATTTGATTTACTATATCCAGTACATAAAGCAGATGTACCTGTAAGAATTGCCTGATCAACACGTAATTGATTACTTAGCATCTCAATCATTCTCATATCAGCTGGAATTTTGCCTCCCACTATAAATTTGACCCAACCCAAAAGAAAAGTCAGAATCCAAGAGTAACCACAATAATAAACCAATTTTACATGCTCAAAGCTACTTACGAGCCACTTCTACAATATCACCCGGGACAAGCTCTGTTGCTGGAAGTATGGAGAAGCAGCCTGCAAGGAGTTACTTTTACGTCAACTTTGAGTGGTAAGGGATGACACAATTTTATCAAGCAATTTGATTTGATGCTCATAAGATTTTGTTGGTCAACCACTACTCTCAAAAGCTTATGTTGTCCTTAGTTAGCAATTATATCCCTTTTTCAAGCAAAATTAACAATGTTCCCTCAATTTCTCTTTTTTGTCCCCAAGATCCATCCAAGGATCACATTTAATCACAAAAGCAAAGCATCCAAAAGGAATCAACAATAATAAATATGTTTCACTATTCTCCCATTCCTTCACAGACAGATCAGCAGTGTGACTAGCTATGAATGTCTCTTTTTCAAACAAAGCCAGCTATATCACAAGCATAAGATCACACTGATGAGATCTCAACCAGCACCGTCATAATAAAAGGGTGTACTACCTTACACTTCTTATGGTCTGATTTTTACAGATTAAGCTCTAGAAAGAAAACCTTACTCTATACAAAAGAGGACTTAGAAACATGAAATCAAAACATCATAGTGCAAACAGCATTTAGCCTGGTCAAGTCACTTCCTAAAATAATTCTTTACCATTCCGCAGCACAGTTGCAATATCAGCTTGGTAAGCACGTAGCTCCTACAATATCAAGGGTAAAAATAGGGAATCAGAACCAGTCGAAGCTGCAGGGACTAATTTAAGAATTTCCAGAATGAAAAGTAGGTTACCTAGGAATTCATGTATTAATCTTCTACAACATGCAACAGAAAATAAGACACATGCATTGTAAGAGGTAGACACGGGTACATGGGAAAGGGTGAGGATAAGTAGATTAACTCAAGTGTTAATGGCCAATCAACAAATTGAACATAACTTCAAGTTTTAGTAGAGAATGAACTTATAGAAAAAGGGAGCCCGGTTTCCAAAAAAAAGAAAAAGAAAAAGAAAAAATAAAGAAAAAGAAAGATCCACTGAATTGTAGTCATTCATGATGTTTTCTGATATTTATGCAAGTTCTGAAGAGCTATAAATATAAAAGTTACCTCAAGAGCCTTTTCTGCGTTCGTTTCTGTAATCACTCCTACTGCAGCATTTGCAGCCAATATCATGAGAATAACCTGTGCTCCAATAATTTCAATACAACAGAATCTTTATTAAGACCCAGTTGTATCCAGCGTGCTTAATAAAAAACAGACGTAGAAAAGAGTTATAGTGAATCATAACATTCAAAGCCTTACTTGTAAAGTTTCAAGAGCAACAAATTTTGAGCAAGATATATTTTAATACTTCAACAAAAAGACATGCATCAAAGACTTAATAGATGGAAAAAAATCAGAGACAATAGCGAGTGCAAATCAAACACGAAGAAATAAGAATCACATCCAGACATTGAAAGTAAAAGTACGAACACAAAGAAAGCACCAAGACAAGCATCTAGGCATCAATACCTAAACTAACAATCTTTTTTAGCCAGTCTAAAATAACAGTTTAACATGCACAGCATCTTTCCTTTTTTATTTTTCAGGGAAACATAAAATGTATTAAGGAAGAACATGCATACTATCTTTTTTCTTTTTTGGCTAGTAGATTACTCCTGAAAGGTGAATTCAACCCATGCTTTGAAAAACAATAAATAACAATAGCAATAAGCAATCAGTTTAGCAAAGCAGAAAAATATCACATCTTACGGAAGGCTCCAAAAAAGCTGTTAATCCCGTATCTCCATTAATCAAAGCCAGAACAAACGAAACAAGTGCCGCGACAATCAAGATCTTTACAAGCAAATCATCAAACTGTTTCAAAACCAATTTCCAGAATGAAGCCCCTGCATATGGAATATAGACAGTATTCATAACAGGCATGAAAATCACGACCTTGATATACATAGATCCATAATAGTAGCATACTCCTAAAAATGAATTCGAGTAAACAAATTTGTATTTAGACTCCCCAAAATTCTTCATTCTCACCAACCTCACCAAAACCAGCTACCTCTTCTAAAGCGATCATGACTGTGGTTTTCTATGCTTTGTGAAATAGGGAGTATTAACAAATTATTGGCAGTACACAAGCCATTGGCCGCTAAAAGCCACAATCAAATAATGGTCTATAAGTACAACAAGAAGAAAAACTAAATTTCAGGCGGAACTCGTGCTTTAGTAAGTGCAGGAAAGTGTAGGGAAAATTTGAGAAGACATAAAAAACATGCACTTGTACAATCAATGAAAGAAACGTCACATTAACTGGCTTATGCGAGATGGATAGAGTACAGGGAACGGAAGTGGTTTACTTACTTTTCTCTTCTGGAAGCACTGCATACCATGTTCCAAGCATGCACCAGAGAAGAAGCCACATTAGAACTAGACTAATAATACCAAAACCAGCAATCTAGTCTGGAGGACAAAACAACCGAATTGGTAAACGAATATGCACACGTGCTAGAAGCACAGAAAACGTACCATTTTTGCCGTAAAGTCTTGCATGTTGCGCAACCTGCAACCACCGTAACATTTCAAACCTCAAGAGTATAGAAACTAACTCCAAAACTGAATTACAACTAAATAACCAATAAAACAGTACAAAATTTGAAATTTCACAGCTTTCGCTCCGAAAGAAACAGACTTTACAATACCTGTGAGTCAGTGAGGCCCTTCTTCGGGTCCACGCCGAAGAAATCCAACACCTAACCAATTATACAAGGGCAAAACAATGTACCGAATTAATCAATCACATAACCGGAACCGAAAAACGCCGCATTTCCATGGAAATGCTGTGCAAAGAAACTTCCAATGAATTCAAACAAACTTCCAATTCCCAACGAATCCAATTGTTCCACCTCAAGATTCAAATTTTTTTTATCTAAAAACGCACACACTGGAATTTGGAAGCTGGTACAACCGATGGATTACTGGATAACTGAACAACTGAGTCACTGAATTACCTCGGTGACGGATCGAGCATAAGCGTCCTCCATTGAAGGACGAAGAAGAGCTTGGATAGTTGGATTGGATCGGAGCCTTTGGCGCTTCTTCTTCTTCAACTCTGTTTTTGTTCCAGTCCACCGCAAGTAATGGGTGAGATCTGAATAGAAAGGGGAAAATTTTGGAGCGAGACGTTATGTTTAAGCTACGTAGTCGTTTCGGGTTGTGGCCTCTACGTTTCGTAATTAGTAAAGAAAGGCTTTTGACTCACGAGAGTCACGCCTTCGGTTTTAGCCTAGCCCATTGGGCCGACTTGGATCTGGATCTTGGCCCATATGAAATAAATGGTGATTATCAAGTGGATTTTTTCACCTGCAACTTTTTTTTTTTTTGGGTTAAGGACATGTTTCAATTTTCTCACTGATTTCAAAAAAAGGAAAGGGTTCACGCATTCAAAAAAGAAAGGGATCCCATTTTTCGAACCACGTAATCTCAAATTTTTAGTGTTTTATACTAATTGGGTTTGAATATTATTGATAAATGATTGGAAGATATTTTATGTGCAAAGTTATTAAGGTTTTATGTAATTGGATTTGCTGGGTTAAATATTCGATGAGAAGACTAAGTTTTGTAGATGGAAGGGATTTGACATGACTGAAACCTTCTTCTCTCTTCTTATTATAATTAGGTTTTTTGTTTTATTGTTTTATCAATTAGCATTTTATTTTCATCTACGAATAATTATTTAAGTTGATAATTTAATCTCCCGTAAGATTGATCTAAGGCTCATATAAAAAAGGACCACAAGTCCTCAAAATGAGGACATTAGGAAAGCAACACGTTCTTAGGTTCGATCTTTGCTAAGAACTAATTTGAATGAGTAATGTTATTCATACCATATTTTTGTACCACATTTTCATACCACCTTAGGTGGCATTTGATGTGGAAGCCACATTATTTGAAAGGAAGGAGAAAGACTCCTTATATACCACAATTATCATTTAATTAACTAGTTTTTCTTAATTATTAGTTTATTAAATAATGAACTAAATAAGCTGGTATGAAAATGTGGTACAAAAACATGATATAAATAGCATTATTCAATTTGAATTACATTATTACTAGCCTATTATGAGGTTTAAACGTGCGGTCCATAAGTTGACATGTGTAAAACGGTGGGCCGGTGCGCCGGTGCTTTCAAATCTCCAAAATCCACGTTTTTAACACCGTGGACCGATGCTCAATGGGCCTTTTGGATATGCCTCTAATTTGACCTATAAATCTACACACTCCACAATTAAACCCGGTCCGATCCGGTTCACAAGACCGAACAACAAGACCTATCATCCAACCCGCGCCGCGCTTAAACCCTGGAACAAAAACCTAACTTCATTCCGGCTTCTTCGTCTTCTTTCTTCTCCTTTTCTATCTCTGATGCTCTCGCACCTCCATCACACTCCCTTCACTCTCGGAGGCACTCACGGAAACACCAAACCCTAACCCTAATCGTTTGCAGGGGCATTTTCCGGGACTCAGAGCCTCAGACGAACATGTCTGAAGCTTACAGGGCCAGTTCCGTCGATTGGAAGCCCTCTCCCTTGGTTGCCCTTGCCACCAGCGTCGACGACTCCCAAGTCGCCGCTGCTCGCCAGGACGGCTCCCTCGAGATTTGGCTCGTCTCCCCCGGCTCCGTCGGCTGGCACTGTCAGCTGGTACGGTCACAAGACTCACAACCACGAACCTCTCTTTCTATATACACATATATGTTTATGTATAGCTATTGGAACTGATAATCATCAGTAATTGATAGCTTACTTTAATTTAAAGGTTGAAATATCAATGTTTTGTTTTGTTTTGTTTTTGTGCTTAAGACGATTCATGGTGATCCGGAATCGAGAGTCTCGTCGCTTATTTGGTGTCGTGCCGGCTCGAAGGGGTTGCCTTGTGGACGGTTGTTCTCGTCGAGCATCAATGGTTCGGTTTTGCAGTGGGATCTTTTCCATTTGAAGCAGAAGGTATGCTTTTCTGTTTGTAATGAAGCTAAATTGAGCATTTCCATTGTTTAACTTGTAAGCCAAATTTTATGAAAACAATCGATGTACATTTGTAATTACTCATACTTTCATAATTCTTCTTAATTTTTAGTTCTCGAAGCATTTATTGTGATGAATTATCCGATGCTTTAACTAAATTTTGTTTTTCATTCGTAGACCGTGTTGGATTCTATTGGGGTCTCAATCTGGCAAATGGCTGTTGCACCATGTACTAATGAAACAGAACCGAAGGACCACCCTATTGGAAATGGGTTTCTTAAAGCTATTAGTAACGAGGGGGATGATCCAGAAACCAGCGATAGCGAAGATGATTCTGATTCAGCTGAGATTAATGAGCAATCAGTTGTTGAGAACCAGCGTGTGGCATTAGGTTGTGATGATGGCTGTGTGCGGATATACACCATTACCAACACAGATGAGTTTGTATACACTAAATCATTGCCTAGGGTCAGTGGTGAGATATCTGCCCTCTTTGTTATTCTAGCTCTTGGAGTTTTGTTTTGCTTCCTTATTTTTCTCTTTCGTAAGTTTCAATTTTGATGTTTTTGTGATGTTCTATATTTCAGGACGTGTTTTGAGTGTGACATGGAGTCCTGATGCTAAATTTATATATTCTGGGAGTAGTGATGGGTATGCTTGAACATTTACAGCAACTGTACTTGTTGTGAACTTCTATGAATTATTACGAGTTATACTAGTGTCATTTCTATGCATTTGATGATTTTTTTTTCAATGGGCAGGATGATAAGATGCTGGGATGCTAAATTGGGCCATGAAATTTATAGGATTACGGTTGGGCTTGGAGGTTTGGGTAGTGGACCTGAACTTTGTGTTTGGTCGTTACTTTCTCTGAGGTAAAAATGAGGCACATATTTATTATTTTCTGCAGCGCCAAATTGATTTTTCAGTTTGTCGCATCTATTGGTGTTTATTAGCTGCTGAACTACCTTTTTGAAAATCGAGTTCTTTCTTTACACCAGGTGTGGGAGCCTTGTAAGTGCAGACAGTACTGGCAGCGTTCAGTTTTGGGACAGTCAGCATGGAACTCTATTGCAGGCACTTTCGTACCACAAAGGTGATGTAAATGCTCTGGCAGCAGCTCCCAGCCATAATAGGGTGTTTTCTGCTGGTTCCGATGGTCAGGTACATGATACATCTTGGACAGAAAAATCGTTGGTAGTTCTGAATTGTTATTCTGTTAATTGTTTTAGGAAATAAGAATTTGATATCTGTCTCCAGAATATGAGGAAATTATAACTCACTTCAGTTGTAGCAACAGACTAATAGTTTAGCATAACAATAAACGATACACCAGGACATAACCAGCCAGTGCATTATTTTTATAATGCATTCATGTCTCGTTCTTTTGCTGTGCATTATGTGGACCCTGTATCTTATGCTGCATACAGTTCCATTAGAATGTTTTATGCCGTAATTGGATATTGTTCATTCATCTCTTATTGTATTGAAGTGAAATTCTTGGCGGTAGTTATAAACTAATGAGTAGTAACAAGAACAGTTTATTATTTTCTCTAGCATCTTGAACTAATTGAATAAAAATAGAGGGAAATTAGGGACATCAAATTTACTTATGAAATGATAGATATATATTCCTGCTAATAATTCTTTATCGTTGAAATTCACTTTTTTTCTATGGTTTTGAATTTGCTATTTTTATCAAGGAGCATGCACTTGTCAAACTTGCTGATCGGCTACTATAATCTCAAATGGTCCAATATCTTCTTTTGGCAGGTTATTCTTTATAAGCTCTCTAGTGCGACAGTGGGATCTAGTGATGAGAAGTCTTCTTCTGAGGTGACAAAGAAATGGATCTATGTTGGTCTTGTAAAAGCTCATACACATGATGTTAGGGCTTTGACAGTGGCTGTACCGATTAGCAGAGAAGGTTTGCCCATATATTATGATTGATTTAATGTTTTTCCTTGTTTTTGCTGTTATTTAATCTTTCCATTTTTACACATAAAAAGATTCATCAGTTTATACTCGTTTGTGTTCAAATGGATCTATGTTTATTTACGCCCCTTGTTACGTCTTAACTATTTTCCAATTCTTAAATTGAGTCATTCTCTAATTTGCAGATCCCTTGCCAGATGAAGGTATAAAAATACACCGTAAAGAACGTCGTAAGATAACGCCTAATAATATTAATGAGTTCAGTTATCGTAAATGGGCACATTTGGGTGTTCCCATGCTTATCTCTGCTGGTGATGACACAAAGCTAATCGCTTATCCTGTTAAGGAGTTCACACAGTTTAAACCCCATGATATCTGCCCTGCGCCTCAAAGACTACCAATTCAACTGGTGCTTAATAGAACATCCAAAGAATCATTGCTTCTTGTACAAGCTTCTAGTTGGGTGGATATCCTGCTTGTACGTACACAAAGTGGCACCTTTTCTAAGATGGTTCCTGTCTCAAAATGGGGCCAAGCCTCAACAGATCTTTTGGTTCGAGTCAAGAGTAAGGCATCTCGGAAGATCATTTGCAGCGCAATTTCTAACACGGGGGTGCTTTTTGCTTGTTCTGACCATGTGAAACCTAGCCTATATGAATTGAAGAAGAATAAAGTTGGCAAAAGTGCACTGACTGTTAATAAAAGACAACTTCCACAGAAGCTACCATTTGCCCATTCCATGGTTTTTAGTTCTGATTCTTCTCGCTTAATGATAGCAGGGCATGATAGAAGAATATATGTAAGTTGTCTCCTTGTTGCTCTATTTTATCTATTGTTAATTTGTTACAACAAAAAAAAAATTTGGGGTTTGACTTATGTTATTTTAGAAGGTTCCGCATGCATTTCTTCAGCCCTTGATTTGGCAATAACTTTGTGGATAATCATACTTTCTCACTCACATGGATAGGTTACTTTTTTGACCTCAGTTCTTGATAATCCTACTTTCGCTGCTAAAAAAGGTACTCTGATTTTATGGAGTCTTAATGCTTGTGCCTTTGAAGCAAATTTATCAGGCCGTGTAGTTCTTAGGTGAGGCTAAAAGCAACGCTAATAAGCTTGATCATTCCGACTCTTTGAGACATGATTGGACAGTTTAACCTGTAAAAAACATTGATTAGATAGTGGCAAAACCTGTGTATTCGTTAATGTTATATGGCTTCCATTTCTTGACTTACCTCTTATGCTGTAGGTTGTGGATGTGAGCAGAGAAGAACTAGTGCACAGGTTCACCCCTTGTCGTGATTTGCTGGATCAAGAATTACCACCTCGTGAGCCTCCCATAACAAAACTGTTCACCAGTTCTGATGGGCAGTGGCTGGCTGCCATCAACTGCTTTGGAGATATTTATGTATTTAATCTTGAGATACAAAGGTATGAAACTATACTAGATGTATCTTTTTCTGGCCGCTACCTATCATTGATAATAATTTTCGTTTTGATATTGTACTAGGACCTGGACCAATTTTCTATCATAACTCTTTGTTTATATTGTTAAAACTTAAAACAGGCTGCACTGGTTCATTTCAAGACTAAATGGTGCCTCTGTGACAGCTGGTGGTTTTTCCCCACGAAACAACAATGTGCTTGTAATCACAACCTCTTCAAATCATGTATATGCGTTGGATGTTGAGGTGAGAGAACTGGGAAACTGGTCGAGGCAGCATACATATTGTCTGCCGAAGAAATTCCAAGAATTTCCAGGCGAGGTTATCGGGCTTTCTTTCCCACCCTCCACAAGTTCATCTTCTGTTATCGTTTACAGTGCCAGGTGCGCTCCTTTTTCCTTGTGTCTGGATGAGGTGTGATTTGTGCGTATGTTATAGAGCTCAAAACCTTGGAAGTCGCTAATGTGAAACAAAAGTTAAAAATGAGAATCCCTTGTCATTAGATTTTACGTTGCCAGGGTATTACAACAAACGGCAGTTTTCATTCCCGCAATTCAGTTCTGGAGTTTCATGTAGGGATAGTGCAGCTTCAAGTAGATTTTGGGGATATCAGTGTTTATGTTATGACTAATTTCAAGGTTTTCTTATACTTTAGGGCAATGTGCTGGATTGATTTCGGGAAGGCCATTGATCCAGATGATGAAAGTGGTGGCATGCCAAACGGTCAGAATCCGACATCTACGAATTTGCATAATAGTAATTCCATTAAGAAGATTCTAAAACGTAAATTGACAGACAGTGAAACGGAGAGTAAACTTACGGCTATGAAGAATTTTGGTTTTATTTGGTTCCCGAGTCCAGCTTTATTTTTAGGTCATCTTTCGAATAGTTCTCTGTTGATGATGGACAGACCGTGGATGGAAGTGGTTAAATCTTTGGACTCTGCACCTGTACACAAACATGTTTACGGGACATAATGTCGTGGAGGGTTTAGCCTTCGAGAGAGAGTGAGAGAGAGAGATCAAATGTGGCAATCGATCTCTTTTACACGTTGCCATCGTGTATTTTTTTCTCTTTGGTTACGGAGGGCGAAAGCGTGTTGTGTAATTGTACTCGTGAAAATTTTGTTCTTGTTAACCAGTTTAATGAAGTTTGTCTTACAATTCTTTTAGATTCCAGCATTGTATGCGTACTTCCGTTGGTTCCTTGTAGGCTTGTTAGCAAACGATTCCCTATCTAACAGTGAGATGCGATGATATGCGAAATTTCGCTTTCCGGCAGACTTCGGATTTCTGAGTTTTGCTGTTTTGGCGAGGTCCATTTATGTAAATGTCGAGATTAGATGTCAATATTTGCTCTTTATGTTATATAGGACAGGGAATAGTTCAAGTTTGCTCTCCAATTCCGTCGAGCTCAAAGGAGATCTTCTAACCTCTTTGACAATGAGAAAAAGAAAAATAACAAAAGCTGTTTTTCCGTGGCGGTTGACGAGACTACGTCGGCGAAGTTTGGTTTTTCCGGCGAAGTTGTTTGGTTGGTGTTTCCGGTGAAGTTGTGCGGTTCGAATAGCCTGTTACGGGAACCTGAAACAAGGGAGTGGGACCTGAGGGTGCGTTTGGTATGCAGACGGGACGGAACAGGACGGGACAGATGTAAATTTTGAAAAAGACAAGGGGCATTGTTGTCCTAAAATGTTAAAAATTTCTGTCCCACAGACGTGGAACAAGCCCGTTCGAGGGGGGAGGTGGAACCAAAAATCATCCAAAACTTGTTCCGTGGAACGCCTCGTCCCACTCGTTTTAGGCGTACCAAACGCGGGACGGAACGCCTCGTCCCGTCCCGTCCCGCGTACCAAACGCACCCTGAAGGAGGGGGTGGGTGGAGTGCTTTGTGTTGGTCGGACAGCCACGCCACCCATCGTCCCTACCCAAGAATTTCTGTATTCGGTATTTAATGAGGCTTTATGCTACCTTGAGAGTACAAATAGAAATTTAGGACAGGGAATCCAACATTTCCGCCGGTCTCATATCTTGACATTCGTGTTAACAAGGGAATGTTATCGGCCTTCTTATTTGGATCATTTTGAGTTCTCGATTTTGTTTATTTTATTTTATAATGTTGCACGATGAATGAAAGTGTTTATTTTATAGTTTATTTTTAGAAATAAACTCTGTGAAAGTATAGTTAAATAAAAAAGAGTTAAACTATTCAATTAACGTTGTTAAAATTTATGTTTGATTGAATAATATAGTTCATCTATTTATTTATTTATATTTTAGCTCATCTATTTATTATATAGTTGTTAGATAATTAAACAATTTCGGATATGATGGAATTTTTTACAAAGTTAATTTTTAAATAGTGACCTAGAAAATAAAAGCTTTAAATCATTATATAACATGCTAGGATAAAATATTGAATAAAAGAATCATTTTATTTTTTCCAATAAGAATTAAAAAGAAATGTTAATGAGATTCTCAAAAGACTCTTTATCACCTTATGTATTCGGCACAATATTGTATAATATTAGCACATGAATTAACGTTAAAATGTGAGGCAACAAACAATTCATGAAGAATCTCACTTTAAACAAATCTCCTTACCATTTCTCCGAAATTTAAAAGATCAAAGTTCATTTCCAAGATATGGAGCGCTAAATTTGAGGACAGCAACCTTTCAATAAAATCATAATCAAGGGAAATCTCATCTGCCAAAACAAATTCAATAATTGCACCAATATTATTTAATGAATATCACATGCTTAGTGGGTAGCTATCAAAATGTGGTGGGCTGCCTCTTTTGGTTGAAAATGGAGCTTACCCTCTGGTTCCATTTCATCAAGAAATTGTCTTTTTTCTTAAATTATTGTTGGCTTAGAAATTGCATTGCTAAGTTCACTAGAGAATCCCTCGTGCGCCAAAGATACCGCATAACTATGGCCCTTATTATTATTATTTTTTTCGCTCTCCTCTCGTAATTTTTACCAATCTTAAACAAAAAAAGACCAATAAAATTGCGCACTGGATGCACGAGAGATTCTCTCCAAATTAACCCACCTAAAAGTTGTAGTGAACTAGGCTGGCAAGCTGGAGAAGAATAATAAAGTTGAATCATTTATTGCTCCTTTGGCCTTGGAATGGTCATCTCATCTCATCTGTTTATAAATGGGATGCAGCATCACTTTGCTCTTGAGAGGACCACAACTCTTTCTATGATTAGCTTTGTTTCCTTCACCCTTGTTTAACCTAAAACTATGTGAATATTGAAAAGCAAACACTTCACAGGTCACTTATTCTTAATTTATGCACTTTTCTAACGTATTCGTTCATTTTAAAAATATTGGTCAACACTTTAATAATTAACGAGTCATTTCTCTTTATTTACAAATTATACTTTATTTCTAGGCTGATATACATACTGAAGCGACTTACATGCAAAGATCAAGTATTTTCCATTCCTTAATATGTACTTCGTTATCTAATATTGGAGGCAATTGAACTTTAATGCATCTGGGAGTCTACGTCTATTGGGAAAATTTTCTTTTCTTCAAGCTATCACCTTATTCAACGAAAACATAGCAATTGTGCTTGTGCTAAGGTTATTTGGCGATGTTTTCTTCCACCTCGACTATCTATTTTGGTTTGGCGGCCTTTTTCATGATAAACTTCCTACCAAGGGTGTACTTCAATGGCATGGTATTTCTTTGGCATCCATTTGTTGTTTATGTCATAATTTTGAAGAATCTACTGCGCATCTTTTTTTCGGCTGTCAGATATCTAGGCAACTTTGGAGGTGGTTAGTGTGTCAATTTGGTACCTCTTTGCTTTTTCATATTCTCTAGCTAGTTTTTGGTATGCCTACGTGCATAAGCCCATTTCGAACAATTGCATATACTCTGGGTTTTTGCGGGTCTTTCTTCGACTATTTGAAAAACTCGATATAAGTTTATTTTTTAGGGTCGCCTAATATATTTTCATCATCTTTGCATGCCTATCAATTCTGGAATTGTTCATGGTGAGAATTTTATTCTCGGTTTTACTCTCAGGGTTTTGACACTTCTATCATTTCTTCTCTAAGGAACCGACCTATCCCTCACAAGGTGCCTATTATTTTTCATGTGATTTGTTATCACCCTTGGTTTCTTAGGATTAAACTTAATACAGATGGTAATCTTAGTCCTATTGCTTGTTGAGGAGTTTTCAGGGATTTCCATGGTCAAGAAGGTGGTTTTTGCCCAGGGATTAGTTATCGCAACTCTTTCTTTACAGAATTATCAGCAATTATTATTGGTGTAGAGATTGCATATCAGTAGGGTTGTCATTGTCTTTAGTTGGAAAGTGACTCTTCTAGTGTTATTTCTGCTCTCCAATCGACTAATTTTGATCAGTGTAACTTCCTTTTTGTTATCAATAAAATTTCACTTGTACTGTCGAGGTTTTTTGAAAAAAAAAAGGACTACGTGGGAGAAATGAGAAATCAAAAGCGGAAAATTTACTAATATTTTTTGTGTTCCTTAGGTTGTTTCCCACTTCGTTGACAACAAGAAATAAAATGGAAAAGATTGGAAAGACGGTAGCAGAAAAAGCAAGGAACAAGATCCCATGGAATCTAATTGCCTTTTATCTTTTACATTGTTTGTTTCCCAATCTCTTATTTCCACAACTGCAGCAGATGAAATGAAATACTTCATTCCTGTCATCGTCTTATATATCACTCCCAACTTCCACCTTGGAAATCACCTGCGCTTGTTGATAACCATTTCATTTTTAGTTTTCATTTTTTTTATTTTTGTTAGAGATATAAGAGAAATATACATGAGAAGCGAGAGATAAAGAAGAGTGGAGTAATGCGGAAGAAATGATCGGTTTTCGGTTTTACCTGGTTTTTGTGAAGCCGGACTTTTGGCTAGAGATGACTTGAAGAAACC
This sequence comes from Crataegus laevigata, assembly GCA_963580275.1. NCBI lineage: Eukaryota > Viridiplantae > Streptophyta > Magnoliopsida > Rosales > Rosaceae > Crataegus > Crataegus laevigata. The sequence continues at coordinate 7,137,127 of OY756949.1, forward strand.
AAAGTGCTGCAGCAATGCAGATTTTCCCTGTAAGAAATCAGAATTTGCAGCACGTTCTTGAGAGAACAGAAGCAGCAAAAAAAACCGAAAAACCCGAATTAGGAAAGAACAAAAGAAAGAACCTTTATATGTGTTGCAGAAAAACCCTCAGAGTAATCCAACACATTCTGCATTGAAGATTCATCCTTTGGGAAATTAGCACTCAACTTCTTCTGTAAAATAAGAACACATTCATGTAAATACATGGACCCGAAAAACAAAGTTATACATTTGTGAAATATGTTTCTATGATATTATTTTTTTTGCCTTGGAGTAGTTGAGGACTGGGGAGCTAGCAGTGTCATCGAGGTGTTGTTCTCGGCTGCCACTTCCTTTGCTTTTCTTCTTGCTCTTCTTTCCCAACTTGGAACTCCACGAAACCGAAAAGGAAGACCTGTTTTCGTACACGCAGTCTTCATCGAATTCGTGGTAATGTGGAGGTCCAGAAGAAGCATCAGACACCATCGACAGATCTTCTTCTTCTTCTTTTGTCTCCACATAATCAGCAAAACCCCCGGGTTTTTGGAACTGGCTTTGAGAAAGATAGGAGGACTCATCTAAGTAACTTGTCCATCCAGATTCACACCCACTATTGCATCGTGATGGTGATATATTCATCTCCACTCTCCTCGACCCGAAACGGACTTTCACACTTAAATTCGAGCTGCTATTTCTAACTCGGTGTTGTTATTGGGGCTGCAAAAAACGAAGAAAGTGTGTATTTTGCAGTAGTGCAATTAGCTGCTGCTCTGGCAATTCCCCTTTCTTTCTTTTCTTTTTCTCAATGTTATTGTTGTTGTGGTTGTCTATATAAATACAAGTTAGGGGGAGGGAGGAAAGAAACCAAACAAATATTCAAATCCTATGCTACATTTGTCCTTTGCTCAATCTTTTGGTCTTGTTATTTTATCTCTATGTGGATGAATCAAATTTGCCAGTTGGCTGTGTGGTGGTGGTGGGGTGGTGGTGGTAGTGTGGGAGGTGGGGTGGGGTTGGGGGGAGGAAGAGAGGAAACAATGGCAATTGGTAAATAGTTGTAGGAAGGGAAGTGGTTATTATAATTTTGTGTGCAATTTTAGCAATAAACAGCTTGTTTCCACTTTTTGATCAAAAAGAGAGGAGATCCATAACATTTGTCTCACTATTTACTTTTTTTTTTGTTGCTTTTTTTCCCCTTATCCTATAAGCCTAAACCTTCCCTCCTAACCACTACTCTATGGAGGTGGTGTCGAACAAATAGTTAAAGTAAATTAGATAGTGACCACCAAGTTTTTAAAAGATGTTAAGCATTAGTCAGGTGATGGGGTAGAGCCTAAAACCTAAGTAGCTAAGCGTGGCCTATACGGATTTAGATAATTTTTTTTTGTATAATCGTATAAATATGTACTTGCTTATACTTCAAAAAATATAATTGCATTGATATACATAAATGGTAAAATAGTATGACTATAAATTATAAAGTATTAGAACATATTAAAGCATGGAGAATAAGCATATAATGGGTGTTCATCTAAATATTCAACAAGTCTCTTAATTACAATTTATTAAAAAAAATAAAACGCAAATGAAGGTTATTTATTTGTTGTCTAAGTGAGACTATGAGAGTAGTGACATAGGCGGGTGCCTAGTCGAGTCTAGACGGATTAGGCGGGCGCCTACGTAGGTCTAAGAGCCATTTCTTAAATTTCAAACATCTAGTGATTAATCGGAGCAGTGACTAGCCGCATAATGCCTAGACGACACTAGAAGAGGATTTTTAGACAATGGTGATGTCTTAAGACTCTAATGACTCATTTGGTGGTATCTTAAGACTGAATCAAATTGGATAACTCACAATTTTTATCCAAAACTTCAAGGGCTCGTTTGGTGTCCATAATTTGTATTAAATTATAAGCTTCGAGGTGTGTTGAAATAAGGATAAAAAGGTGATTTTCACACATTGAGGAAAAATTTATGAGAAAATCCTTCTCAAGACATAAATGTAGAGGAGAGTATGTTTTTTTTTTTTTGAGGGAATAGAGGGGATAAATTATAGAGAAATGCTAAAGAGGTTCTCAAAGTAGAACTCTTTGCCATTTCTCTAAATTACAAGATGTTATATTCAATCATATTGTTGGGATTAGAAGTTTTTGCCATGACCAATTCATTTTAAACTCTTAAGTTGGACAAAATTTATTCATTTTTTTTTAAATAGCTTGAATATATTGAGTTATCCAACTCACTTCAATCTTAGACGTTAAACGAGCCCAAACTTCAATTTCTTTGCATGACAAACCAACATTGGGAAATATTGAAGAGGAGTGAAAAAAAAATACATATTTTGATAAACAATAATTTTAATGAGTTAAATTGTTAAATATGAGGTTTGATTAAGATTGATAGAAATCACACCCGTACCAAAATGCATAAGCATTATTATTTTCTGTCACTACAGTAAAATATATAACTTGTCCCTACATGGTTTTTGCTAGAGAATCTAGCAAAGAGAGGAAATTGAAATTAAATTTTTTATTGACCCCGTGTTGGGTTAGAGATCACTTAAATCAGTCAACAATTTTCTTTTTATGTGTATAACAAAGGTGTCTTTGACTCTTTTGGTTTTTGACCTACATTTCATTTCATTTGATTTGACTCTTTTGGTGCTTGACACTAATTCTCCATGATTTAATAAAATAAATTTTAGAATAAGAGAAGTTTAATAAAACACTCTCGGTAATGTTTACTTTTAACGACAAAAAAGGCTTGAAAACTGTGAGTTTTAACGATAAAGACAAAATAAAGGGTAAAATAAATAATATCAAAATTGATTTTTTAGTGTAAAAATGTGGTTTTTCATTAAAGTCAATAGTACCGCGGGCTTTTCGTTAAAATTCTCTTAAAAAGCCCAAATAATTAATCAGATTGGGAAGAAACAGAAGTGAATATTTGCTAGAAAAAATCTTGTTGGATATACATCCAATAATATGTATCTTGTTGAATGGGCATCCTGGATCATTTTTGTGAGGATTTCAGGAATCAATATATAGTGTCTGTTTATCGTACATAGTATGATCATAAATCACTTTTAATTCTTTTATTTAAAATTGAATACAAACAGTACTTGACGAAAATTGACCGCACAATATACGACGAAATGACATGATTCACAAGTTTCTAAGATCCTCACAAAAGAGGATCAGGAGAGAATCCTAAAATTATATCTTGTTGGGGCCCTGCTGATGCGTAATAATGCCCATTGGCCAACACATTTTCTGGTTTAAAATTAATGTAAGAAGAAAACAAAAAAAAATATCAATAATATGTCACACATATGCCACCAGTTATCCACATTTTTAGAAACAATAGTATGTCACACATATTTGTACCTCTTTCAATATTTCCACCCTTAGATTAATTTTAGTTCAGAGATCATCATTTTCTGAATGTCTATTTTTCTGCTGTGAAAATTTGAAATGTGAGTTTTGATCCAAGTTAGGAGTATTTGAAACCCTACAATTCTCACCCTTATTTATGTGAAAAGTCTCGAAATTATAAACAAATGATCGAATAATCAAGGAGAGGTTTTTGTGTTCACCTGCCATAAATGACAATTCACTCGACTAGGTATGACTAGTGTGAGATTGGTTTGAGTTAAACAAAGAAAATTATTATTTTGTGCATAAGATCGTATAGATGAGTTGATATGAGTAATCAGACATTAAAATTTCTAATTTCGATGACCGAATAAAGGGTCTAACATTGAAAAAAAGTTTCCCAACACTCATTAAATGGGGATCATGTGAAGTTACAATTCCCATCTATGATGGAAAATCAAAAGTGGTGTGACTGTTTAGAAGGATCCAAATTTCAGATGAGCACATGCCCTTTTCACTGCTTGTGGACCGACCTTAATTTATCCTCCACAATTTTTGTACGAAAACAGTCTATGATCAATTGGGGTTTTGGCCCTTTTCCAATCCTTGTTTGATAGGGTCCAATGCCTTCAATTTCCTCCTAAAAAATTTCCATGTGCTTGTTGAATATAATTCAGGTGACGAGGCCTGACAAAAAGGTTGTGTTTGTCGTATTCGTGCCTTTTTTTTAATAGGTCGTGTCGTATTAAATTTGTTATCTTAACGAGTTCTTAACAGGTGGCCCAATAAAGATATCTTATTGAGTCCTTAATAGAGATTCAATAACAACCCAAAACATAAATGAGTTCGAGCCGACTCATTAACATGTTGACCTGAAACCTATTATTTTCGTACTATGTCGAATTAATGGGTCATTTAAGAAATTGTCAAACATTTATATCCCACTACTTTTTACCACTTTTGCTAGGTGAGAATAAGATTGATACCATTAACTTTCATTATTTTCTTAAGTAATGGAATTGATTATATTAATTCATGGTTTATCTTCTGTTAGAAAAATGGATATGCTACTCTACCAGAGAATCACTTAAAATCTTAATCGAATACTCTTAGAATCATTAAATGAATTAAAATTCTTCAAAATCTCAATTGTATACACTCCTACATATACGATATATGTTAGGTCGATATTTGAGTTCCAACAACATGCCCTAGGCGCTAAAGAGTAGGCTTAGCCCCAACGAGCGACAATAGACTCAAGCCAACCACTAAGTGAGAAACTCAAAAGTTTTACCCAATGGGGTAACTCAACTCCTCTTGCAAAGTTTTTGAACATTGCAAAGGGTCCCGCAACATGTTCTTGGCACTAAAGAATAGGTTTAGCTTCAACGTACAGTTATGGAGACTCAAAACCAACAAATTGAGCGAAACTCAAAAGTCTTACCCATTGATAAGCTCTTGCGAAGTTTCATAACTTTCCGAAATACATATCCTCACATGGTTCCCAACAATATATGAAAATGTCAAACAATGCCAGTTGCTAGTTTAGCCATAGCAATAGCCACCCCACGCTGGTATTTTGTATAGATATCACGCCACCGACGTTACACTTACACACATGCGCACATCATAAATCAAACACTCTGAAGGCTCTCCTCTCCAAAATGAAAGTCAAACCTCCCTCTCTCTCTCTCTTGGATTTTGTCTTTCTGGAGAAGAATAGTAACAAAACCGCCCATATCTTGGCCTTTTTGACCAAAATCAAAGAGTAGTGAGGAATAATTGTTTCCTCTTTTGATTAAGAGTTTGTTTGAAAATACTTTTAAAATGATTAAAAGTGCTTTTAGCGAAAATGTTTTTGAGTTCTGAAGGCAAAAAAATTTGAAGCACCAGTTATGTGTTTTTTGCATGAAGCACTTTAAGTATTTTTTTAAGATTCACTTGCATTTTTACCAAAAGCACTTTTAGGCATTTTAAAAGCACTGATAAACAAGCTTTAATTTTTACTTCTCTGCCCCCACTAATTAAAGTGTGGGAGAAGTAATTTGGAGTGTGTAAATATAATCTCTCTTTGGGGATTTTAGCTAGTTTTTATCAATAATAGCCAAAATTTATGGCTCAATTTCATAAATGTCAATTTTTATAAAATCTTTCAAAAATAATAGAAAGTCCACTTAAATACCCTCAAAATTAAAACCAAATAAACATAAGGATGTAGTTTGTAGTGTAATGGAAAAAATTCTCAAATGTGGCCTCTTCATAACTATGTAGATTTTTGAAACGATGTGGGAGAATTTATTATTGTTCAAACTGAAAAGATGGAGGGTATGACTTTGCCATTGCTCGCGGAGGTGTTTATTGCACGTACAACGACATAATTGGCCAGTGAACTGGGAGTTGAAGCAATTGAATTTGAAGGGGACTCTTCCATTGTACTTGCTGCCATAAACCAAAAGGATCGTGATGATAACTCCCATTTTGGTACGGTAATTAACGAGGTGAATCATTATCTACAATCATTCCCAATTTTGAAGATTTTGCATACACGGAGAGGGGCAAATAGGGTGGCTCATCGATTAGCACGATTTAGATTGCTGATGAACATGGTTTGAAGAACCACCTGATAGAATTTGTGACATTCTTTTAAGGATAGAATTCATATTTAATTTTGGTGTGGGAAGCTCTTTTTCCATTCATCCCTGTTGAAATCCCTGGCAAGGTTTTTATCAAGGCCCATATAATTGCACCTTATCCTCATGTTTACGTACGTATTCCTATTATCTATGAATTAATATGGTACGTTACCTCAACAAAAAGTAAATGAAATAGAGATCAATGAGAATTTGCAAACGCTTGTCTATGATTGATCAATTGCCTAGCTATATAGGAAAAAAAATTTCAACAAAAAAAAAAGATCATTTGGTAGGCTTTGATATGTGAGTTGTTGATTGGGAACAATATTGTTGAATGTGAGTTGTTCCTAAAAAAAATCATCTAGTCACTTGCATTATATTATCAAATAGACAATTTTTCCTTCTAAATGTAATTTGCTGCTTATATGGATGGATGACCATCGATTCTATATTTGAACAAGTTAGTTATGTTCAAGAATTTTACAGGAGTTTTCATCTGCTTTATGAGCTCTTTTGCAATTATATTCTTCTCGGAGTAAGAAGAGTTCCAAGTTTGGAGCGGTTGAGTTGCTTCCATACAACTCCCACAACAATTCCATTGACCCCCATGTTCAAGGAGTTACAAATTAATCAAAAACTAACTTGCACAAGTTTGATATTACCAACTCCCCTCGTGGCCTTGCACTTTGAACAACAATGGATAGGAGATCTATTCAAGTGTTGTAACTTTTTTTGTTTTGTTTGTGTAAATGGGTTTTGAATTTTGAGGGTATTTAGGTCTATTCATGTGAGTTTTATGCTATGTTTGAAAGTTTTTATAAAAAAGTGACATTCATGAAATTGAGTATTAAATTGGAAACTGTTATTAGCATGCCAAAAATCTCATTCTACACTCCTCACAAGTGTATTTTTCTTTCTAATTATAGAAAGTTTAGAGTGCAAAATGAGATTTTTGGAGTGCCAATAACAATTCCCATTAAATTTTGGCTATTAATGATAAATACTCATTTTTAGCATCAAATTTGTATTGGCTATTTCTAACTGTGGTTGTGGCTTGAAGAAGATCTTGTATTCCAAACGTTGTTGATTATCCCATTTCAAAATCATGTATTATGGCTCGTTTGGTGCCTAGGACCAGGGTTTATGGTTTAGTTTAGATTTGATAACTCCTATCATTCAAGATAGGGTAAATTACAAAAAACTACCTCAACTATTGGTGTCACAACACTTTCATACCTCATTTTTTAAAGTTGACAATGTCATACATGTGCCAATGTTATACCTTCCGTTAGCTTGGCGTGAATTTTTCAGTTAAATAGCTGATGTGACTGAATCCGGGACCCACTTTTTATTAAAAAAATGATTAAAAACTAAAAAAAATCATGTAATATTTTTTAAATATTAAAATAATAAAGAAAAGTTTTTTTAAAAAAAAATTTCCCTCAATTCCTGTTCCCCCCCCCCCCCCCCTTTCTTCTCTCTCTTCTCCCCCATTTCTTCTTCCCCTTTCTTGAAACCCAGAAAACAGAAGAACCAAAAAAAAAAAAATGCATTTTGTCTTCCCCCCTCCACCACCTCCACCCCCACTTCTCCCCGCACCCACCCTCTTCCCTCCACACCCATTCCCCCCATTTCTCCACGCTCGGAATCGGGGATCTGGGTTTTTTTTTATTTTGGGTTCCTTTTTCTTGGTTGCAGAAGGGGGAAGAAGAGGGGGTGAGAGGGAGAGAAGATGAAATGGGGGAGAAGAGGGGGGCGGACCTGGGTATTCCTTTTTTTTTCTTCTCTCTCTTATTCTTCTTCTTCTTCTGCAGGTTGGGTGGGGGTGGGGGTGGGGGTGGGGTGGAGTGGGGTGGACGAACTGGGTGTTTCCTCTTTTTTTTTTTCTTCCTCCTTCCTCTTCTTCCTCTCTTCCTCCTTCATCTTGCTTTTTCTTCTTCTTTCTGGGTTGCAGGAAGATGGGGAGAGAGAGGGGGGGAGGAACAAACTGACCTGGTGTTTTTTTTTAATAACTTTTTTTTATTATTTTAATATTTCAAAAATATTAAATAATTTTTTTTATAATAATTTATTATTTTTTTAATAAAAAATGGATCCCGAATAAGCCACGTCAGCATTTAACTGAAAAATTCACGGCTAATTAACGGAAGGTATAACATTGGCACAAATTCGTAAGATGAGGTATGACATTATCAACTTTAAAAGATGAGGTATGAAAATGTCGTGACACCAATAATTGAGGTAGTTTTTTGTCATTTACCCTTCAAGATATGTGTGAAAGGTAGAGGTAAGTAATTTTTTATTTTGAGGTTGAATTGGATAACTCATATAATATAAAATACAGGTGAGGTAAAGGTGAATGTTTCATTATGAAGGAATTAGGTATTAGACATGAATAAAACTTGTCCCTTCTAATTCATAGATTTTTGGTCGAGGTCTTCAGTTCCATGACTACAGATCAAACTTCTAATACTGCCATAAGTTTGCTAAAGAGTACTTCATCTTTTACGTACCTTCAATCTTACGTACCGAACTAGCACTTGGGTCTTTGTGGCTAGATTATGAATGCAATTTCCATTTGATCCCCAAAAATTTGTCCATTTTGTTGTTTGTTTTTTCCTTGATATCTTTTGTGGGAGTTTCAGGGGACCATGAATTTGTCCATTGCAAGTTTCAAACAAATCCCTCTAGCCTTTGCATGTGTGGAAATCTCAGTAACTTGATACGATTCGAAACTTGTTTAAATATAAAAATCCAACGTGTTTCACGATTAAACTCACTATAACATAATCAACACAATTCAACTAATATTATATTAATAAAATTATAACAATTCTCAAATTTTTGAGAAGCACGAGTTAGTAGTCTATTAATTAGACGACACAAATATAAACGAGGAAATCCAAACACGATCTATTTTCAAGAGAGATTTTTCACATCACACGTATCACGTGTTATGTGGATACCAGTTACCCCTAGATGATCCAATCCAAATTTATTCCGGTACTATTATTACCTGCAACTGCAAAAGAGTAGTACTTCTCCTCAACTAGGTTAAAGTTGCACGTCTTTTTTGTATTTATGTCTCTCGTTACAAAATTTGATCCGTTTCGTGGTGAGAAAGACATACACAAGAAGATGTACGCGTGTTCAATAACTAATTAGAAGTTCTTTGGGATGATGTTTTTTCTTTGTTGTATCGATATTTGTATTGGTTATGCTCATAGTGTAGTGATAACATGCTGAAACGTTGTGCTATAGAAATGTTATCTTCCGATATGTTATAAACTGCTTATTAACATTATGTCAACAGTCAATAACTGAAGATGAATTAATCACAAAATTCAAAGATGAATTAATCACAAAATTATAATTATATATGATAATCAGGAAATATTCTTGCTATCTTAGATCATACAACCACTTATGTCTGTCTCGTCTAAAATCTAGTCATGTGATGTGAAACTAGACACAAAAAAATAAATGACCAGTTGCAAGACATTTTTTTTTAAACTAGACTTTTGTTAAAGATTGCAAGAATGAAGGATGAGGATTTGGTCATATAGTACATATATAGGAAAGTATCTTTGTATTATTTAGTTTTTAATTTCGTAAGTCAACATGTAATTACCTAATTTGGCATGCACTCGTCTATATAAGTATGAGTTGTACATCTTCTTATTTTAAACCAATTAAAGAGAATTGGTTGAAACCAAATTAGTTTTCTACAACCTTGATTTGGGTTTCACCAATTTTCAACATGTAAACTAAGAAAAAGGAAAAATACCCCAAAACAAACACAAAAGGGCTGGACAAGACCTTTCCATACCTAACATATTATCTGGCTCCCAAGTCGTCATCAATCATGACAACCATTGCAATTTGCAAGTCCTGCTATATGATATATACACCAGCTCAGCAAATATTGTGTCAAATTGTCCAATTGTCTGAAGCTCCTGCCACAAATCATGACATGAAAACCTTGACAGGTAACCAAGAGAAAGTTTGGAAGGTGTTCACCATTACTTAACATTTCGATTCAATTATGCATTGTTATATGTAAGTTTAACTTTACATATTATTGTATTATTAAATCCCAACGTTACAATGACAATTGTTTTATTATTTATAAGTTGCTCTCGCTAACAAAAAATTGCTACATCAACAGTATTGAGAGCAGTCATTTCAACTATTCGGCTTTATAGACGTCCTACAGAGAGAATATTCCGATATTTGAATGCATTTTCACTTTGCTTTTATTTCAATCAGTAGTTTTATGGACTCAAAAGGATGGGAAGAACTTGTCCAATCTGCAGGGCAGTTTATAGAACTCATTATTCTTAAGAAAAATTAATGAAAATGACTTGATAATATTGAATTTTAACGATAAAGATAAAATAAAGGATAAAGTAAATAGTACCAAATTAACTTTTTAGTGTAAAATTGTGATTTTTTGTTAAAATAAACAGTACCGAAAGCTTATAAACCGAACTTCTACCACCAATTTAAGCCGCTGTCTTTTCGAGATGCTCATTGTCGCACGATAGTGAGCAGTTCTAGAGAGGGCAACTAGAACAGCTACCGTTGTGTGCGACATGAAGACCACATTCACAATGTCCTCTAACTGAAAGTAAATGAACCGAAAAAGAAAAAAAAAGGCGGAAGCTAGTTAGCATTTGGATTTGATTTGCAAACGGAATCAAGCACAGTGACTGAATCGACAAAAATGGAACCGCGGTTACTAAAATTGAAAGCGAGGAACAGCACAGTGATCGAAAATGTATTTTCTCACCGGTCTAGGTCCGCTTTGAGCATGGTCGGACCTAGAGTCATATGATATTTCCTTGTCAAAAATTTGGAGCGTGAAGTTCAATTCCATTTATTCGGGAGGGTATATAGATTAATATATTCTCGGAAGCATTGTGGTACTGAAGTTCCCATGAAGAAAGAGAAGCCTAATACGAATTTTGTTCTGAAACTGTTAAGGTTACAAAATTGGAGAACACCAAGGCCTGCAGAAGCTGCAAGTGGCATTGATATGAACTACCTTGAATGAAAATTAGGGCACTGAAATCCGAAATTGGAAAACGGATGTTTAAGGAAACAAGAGACTTGCCAACACAGCCGAATAAGACACAACAACTGCGATGATCGGTGTAGGAAAAGAAGCGAAAAGTGCTCCAGTTTTTCCTGGTCCAGAAGAGCACCCTCTAAAATGAGAAACATCTAGCATACGAGAGGAACTCCCCTACAACATGTTGTATGAAACATTCTCTGTCCCTCTCATCGTATGACAATCATTGCGATTACCACCACGGCCACCATCATTACTGTTGCTATTGTTACCACCGCAGCCACTACCATCACCATTATTGTTATTGTTGTTGCCATCGCCACCAATCACCATTATTATTGTTGGCCACCACCATTATTGTTGTTTACACAATCACCGTTTTTGTTATTACTATCACCGCCCCCACCATCATTGTTACCGCTGCTGTTTTGGGCCATTTGTTTTGCTAGATTTTTGTAGTTGTGTATGATTTTTTTTGGGGGGGGGGGGGTGGTTTGTGAGGGGTATAAAATGACAACAATTGAGGGGTATAAAATGACAACAATTGAATGCCAATATTCGGGTTTTATTTGTAAAGTTTCTATTCCTTGGTGGGGAGGGGGGGTGGTTATAAAGTGACAACAATTGAATGCCAATCCTAGAGTTTTATTTGTAAAGTTTCTATTCCTTGGTAATCGAAGCCCAAAGATCTATGAACTAACTCATGTTTAAGAGGTGAGTTCGGTACGGTTACCGTACAAAAACCCTCGTGTCAATTATCATACCAAACTTTCGGTTTGGTAAAATCTATTACCATTACCATACCAAACTTTCGGTATACTGAAGTTCAGTATTGCCAAATGTTCGGTTGGCATGGTATGGCAATGGTAATTGCCACTTTGTTTTGAGACAAAATTTGTTTTTGCTTTTTAACTCAATTCAAGGGCAAAACTTTTTTATTGTACCTTATCTCATACATTGTAGCCTAAATTCATTTATTATTCATCATTCACAATTCAAACACACAATAATTCAAAAGATGCATCAAGATTTATGATGAAAATTAAGTTTACAATCCAAATAGAAGTTACGAACCAAAACAAATAGAAGTTTCCCACATGCTAAAGATCTTTTCCATCCCCCATTGGTTCAAACACGCCTCTAGAACTTTCCCAATATCTTCTCCCTTATGACCCGTGATCTTTATGAAGTTTATAATTCGTTTGTGCAACTTTCATTCACTATCCATGAAGTAAACGGTAACTACTATGTAGTTAATGTTCTGTACCGATGTCCAAGTATCAGTTGTGATACTTACCATTTGATTATGCATTGCTTCAAATAACTTAGACTTCTCCAACACATATAAATCACAAGCCACAATCTTCTTCTTATTTGGAATATTGAACCGAGGTTGAGCCTCTTTCATCATATCAAATTATTAGAATATTATAAATATGTGTTATATAATTATATATTATATAATTTATAACTTATATATTATATTATATGTTCGGTACGGTATGGTAATACCGTGGTAATAGTATCAATTACCAATACCGTACCATGAAATTTCAGTACGGTACAATACCGTACCATTACTGATTGGCACAAAAACTTTGGCACAAAATCGGTATGGCACGGTTGGTAATTCGGTTGGCACGGTAATTTGGCAAAAAAATTCACCCCTATATTTGACTAACCAAGCAGGCAAACAACCTTGCATCTTTTGTTATCTCTCCCGCATTTTGATTTGTATTTTATTTGTATAAGTATTTCACATTTAGGATGAATTTTATAAAAATTGACTCGCTCTTTGCTTTGTTATTCCGCTCACACTCGTTCTACTTTAATCAGCGTGCGAAAATCACTTCCGTACTAATTATGGACCTTAATTTCCTGAAGAACCGAAAACAATTCCTGCGTTATAGAGAGCATAAGGGTGCGTTTGGTACGCGGGACGGGACGGGACGGGACGAGGCGTTCCGTCCCGCGTTTGGTACGCTAAAACGAGTGGAACGAGGCGTTCCACGGGACAAGTTTTGGATGATTTTTGGTTCCACCTCCCCCCATGGAACGGGGTTGTTCCACGTCTGTGGGACATAAATTTTTAACATTTTAGGACAACAATGCCCCTTGTCTTTTTCAAAATTTACAACATCCATCCCGTCCTGTTCCGTCCCGTCCCGTCTGCGTACCAAACGCACCCTAAAAGACATGGAGAACTTAATGAAAGTCATGAAATATACCGACACATTTCGACAACAGAGCATCACCATCTTTTTATACATGAAATTCAAATGCCGAAATCACGATCAGTTCCACACGATATCACGATCAACAATCGAGTAAAAGTACCCGAATAACGATTAGATCAATCATCAAACCGACATACGCATGTTCTTAAACCACTGCATCAGCGTGACAAGTTCGGTTCACATCTGTTTCGCCACATCTGTTTTGGATAGTTCTTGCTCGTCTTCCCAGCCAACTTCAGTGAACTTGCATTCAAAGATGTTCCACTCGGACCTGCAGAGCAACCATGAGAAAGAAAATTTATTGAGAGATACTCATGGTTTACCATATTTTCCCTCTTCACTAGCTCCGTTATCCTCAACAGAAACAGAAAAGAATATACTGCCTGATCCGTGTAAGTTATATGGTTGGCGATGTTCCAATACTTCATTCGATATACATTGTTCCGACGAGTATATTATTTTAAACTCCAATTCGACAAGAAATGTTTGTATCCTTATTCTCAAAGCTGCAAGTTTAACAAAACAATGTTGCCTTTGGGTAAGGCATGTTCATAAAGAGGCAATGGTATGCATGAAATCTTGACCGGAAAACTCGTCATGGAAATGATCAGTCGAAGAGCTATACTACCTTCGACATCTTATAGCTTCTATCTGTCAGAGGGGCTGGTTGCCAATAATTTCAGCCTTTTGAGTTCGTAAATTCCTCTAAACATCGATCGCAGCTGGCATCCAGTTCAACTTGTATTTATGATTTCCAGTCCCCTACCTCCTAGACCTCATAACAAAGCTATTAACCATGTCCTGCACCGCCTATACTCTCCTTCTGGTAAGCTACAAGTTTACCAGCTGAACCTGATATTACCCTTCGTTTTCTACTCAACTCAATCTTTTGTAATGACATTTACAATTCTCCTACTAAACTGCTAACTTTTGATCAACGTTATGTATCTAATCTTTCACTCAGACTATCGATCCCTACAGTTCCCAATCTTAACCCATCAACACGAAAACTACCTTTTCCCACAACATTGTAACTTAGAAATGCTCTAATTCATGCTACATTATGATTCTCAGCATACCAAAACCTTTTTTTTGTTCAAATCATTGCATTCTCTACATCTAATATCAGTTAAATACACTATGATAAAATAGCAAACATCAAAAAACAAAGGCATTGCTTAAACAAATAGTGAATTCTGACTCACCAGAGGGGCCAGTTGCCAATAATTTCAACCTTTCAAATCCTACTTTAACTTCCTAAGTTTGTAAATTCCTCTAAATATCGATCGTGGCTGTCATCCAGTTCAACTCAGATTTATTATTTCCAGTCCCCTACCTCCTAGACCTCATAAAAATTTCTTCATTCACAGGTTACAACTATCCTAATCTGTCGAAAATATTTTGACAGCAACATGTATCACCAACTTAAATACATACTCCTCCATCATCTCCAAAGTCCTTTCTATCCAGCATTTTGCTTTAACATTTCCAATGTTTACTTAACCCCTTACCTTATCCAATATATCTAAAGGGCAACCCCAAGCGAACAAGGCTCCCCCGCTTTGTGAGGGTTGGAGGTACGCAGCCTTACCCTTACTTTGCAATGACGTTGTTTCCACAATTCGAACCCGTGACCTGTCAGTCACAAAGGAGCAACCTTTTCGTTGAAAGGAAACTTTAATCAAGAAAAAAAAAATAAAAAAAAAACATTAACCGTGTCCTCCGGCGCCTATACTTCTCTTCTGGTAAGCTACAAGTTTACCAGCTGAAGCTGATATTACCCTTCGTGTTCTTCTCAACTCAAATCTTTTGTAATGACATTTACAATTCTCCTACTCAACTGCTAACTTTTGATCAGTGCTGTGCGTCAAATCTTTCGCTCAGACTATCAATCCCTACTGTTCCCAATCTTAACCCATTGACACGAAAACAACCTTTTCCCACAACATAGTAACTTAGAAATGCTCTAATTCATGCTACATTATGATTCTCGGCATACCAAAACCTTTTTTCTTTTCTTTCAAATCATGGCATTCTCTACATCTAAAATCAGTTAAATAAGCTATGATAAAATAGCAAACATCAAAAAACAAAGGCATTGCTTAAACAAATAGTGAATTCTGACTCACCAGAAACAGCATCACCGCCCTCCAAGCTCTGAACTCCGCCACCATTGCTGTCAGCAACCTCGCCTTTTTTAACCCAAACCCTAAACCCAGAACCTCTCTGTCTCCATAAATGGAAGCGGCCTACCCTCTTATCGTAATCCCTAATTTCACTGTTACCACGGCGATCAGCTTCACTCCACCTCGTCAGCTTATCATCCCCATTACCAGCCTCGCCATCCACCGATAGACCCCCAAATTTCGATACAATTTCCTCCGCCAGAACCACATTCTCGCTCTTTGCCCTAATTTCAGTTTCAATTTCAATTCCAACTCCCTTTTCTTCCTCTCCAGTCGCCTGATCCTTTTCCTTCTCGCCACTCGCTGGAGGCGTGTCCACTCCACCTTCCTTCTCAGTCAGCTCCTCCTTCTCTTCCCTAGCTCTCTTATTCCGCCTTCCTTTACCCTTCTTCTTCTTCTTCTTCTTCTTCTTCCATTTCTTCTCCTCCTCTGGTTCGTCGCTTTTCTTCCCCTCCAGCTCAGTAACCTCGAGCTCTGAAACGCCCCGATTAACTGGGCGAAACTGCCCCCGGTCACTCCGATTCCTCGGCTTGTTAGCAATTTCGGTTCTTCGAACTACGGAGTTTTGCTTCAGCTCTTCTTCGTCGCTTCTTTTAGCCTTCAGCAAGGGTGCCCGATCACTCCGATTTCTCGGATTGTTACCGGTTCTGGTTCTTGGAACGACGGCGTTTTGCTTCTCCTCTTTTTCCTCGTTTCTTTCCCCCTCCAGCAAGGATGCCCGGCCAACCCGATTTACCGTCTGAAACTCTGCCCGATCACTCCGATTTCTCAGATTGTAACCGGTTCCGGTTCTCCGAACGACGCGGTTTTCCTTCGGCTCTCCTTCCTCGCTTCTTTTTCCCTCCAGCTCAGCATCCTCACATTCCGAAACATTCCTATTAATCGGCCGAAACTCTTCCCGATTATCGCGATTCCTCGGCTTGTCAGCGGTTTCGGCTCTCTTAACCACAGCGTTTTGCTTCGGCTTTTCTTCCTCGCTTGTTTTCCCCTCCAGACCAGTCCCATCGCGCTCCGGAACACACCGATTAACTGGCCGAAACTGTGCCCAATCACTCCGATTTCTCGGATTGTTACTGGTTCCGGTTCTTTGACAGACGGCGTTCTGCTTCGCCTCTTCTTCCTTGCTTATTTTCTCCTCCAGCAAGGGTGCCCGACCAACCCGATTCACCGTCCGAAACTGTGCCCGATCTCTCGGATTGATACCGGTTCCCGTTCGGAAGACGCCGTTTTCCTTCGGCTCTCCTTCCTCCTTTTTTTTTCCCTCCAGCTCAGCATTCTCGCATCCCAAAACATTCCGATTAACCAGCCGAAACTCTTCCCGATTACCGCGATTCCTCGGCTTGTCATCGGTTTCGGCTCTCACGACAGCGTTATGCTTCGGCTTTTCTTCCTCGCTTCTTTTCCCCTCGCGCTCAGAAACACTCCGATTAGCTGGCCGATTTCTCGGAATGTTACCGGTTACGATTCTTCCAACGAGGGCGTTTTGCTTCGCCTCTGCTTCCTCACTTCTTCCCCCCTCCAGCAAGGGTGCCAGACCAACCCGATTTACCGTCCGAAACTGTGCCCGGTCACTCCAATTTCTCGAATTGTTACCCGCTCCGGTTCTCCGAACGACGACGTTTTCCTTCGGCTCTCCTCCCTCACCTCTTTTTCCCTCCAGCTTAGTATCCTCGCATTCCGAGACACTCCGATAAACCGGCCGAAACTCTGCCCGATTTTCGCTATTCCTCGGCTTGTCATTGATTTCGGCTCTCTTAACGACGGCGTTTTGCTTCAGGTTTTCTTCCTCGCTTCTTTTCCCCTCCAGCTCAGCCCCACCGAACTCCGAAACACTTCGATTAACTGGCCGAAACTGTCCCCGATTACCACCATACCTAAGCTTGGAACCAGTTTCGAGGTCTCGAACGATGGCGTTTTGCCTCTTCTGCTTCGCCTCTTCTTCTCGGAGCTTCCGCTGCCGGAGGTCTTCTTCTCGCCGTTCCTTCTCCTCTTGTCGTCGTTTCTCCTCCTCTTCCTGTCGTTTCTTTTCCTCTTGCCGTCTTTCTTCCTCCTTCTGCTGTCGTTCCTGGTCTCTGAGCCAGCGCTCTTTGAGGTCGTTGAGGGTGACGTAGTTGGCGGGCACAGATTGGGGCCTCTTGAATTTGGTATCCGCCATTTTTCGCTCCACAGACCACTAAGGAAATAACTGAGCCAAACCCAACGACGAAGACAAAGCCTTTTTCATTATTTATATTTCAATTTTCTTTTTCTTTATTAAAGGAAAAACAGTGAGCAATTTCTAGTAATTTTTTTATTTAAAATTGAAGTCAATCCTACCCTTACGTTTACGTCAAATTGTTGGTCATTTTTGTCATTTCCATCGGGAAACTTACATTAACGTGTGATAGATTCTGTCATTACTGTCAATATGACTATTAAGGTTAATAGTTGGGTAGAATGTCTATCCACACTAGTTGTGAATGACGAATTTTTAATGCAAAAAGTATGTCATAATTAAAACCGTTTATTAAAAAAAAAAAAGCCTTTCATTTTTTTTTAATTTACCATTCAAAGTTCACTGCAAAATTTTTTAATTATTACTAAAATCGTCAATTTGTTCATTGTATGTAAATTACTAAATCATTTTTATTGTTTTAATCTTTAAAATATGATATCGCAATAAACTACTTAAATTATTGAATGTAAACAATAAAGATACATTAGTCACAATCAAAATAGATAAAAACAAGCAGCTTTCTTTTTGAACTTAGTGGAGAAGGACCTATTAGATGAGGTGGTGTGGTGCTCATTATGGGTTGGATTCCTCGTCAGCAGCTTATTAGTGGTTTAAAGACGGATTAACTACAGTAATCATCAACATTTGACGAGTTACTTACATTTTCTACCATTCAATTATCTAATCACCCTTCAACTCATGAGGTACTTATGATTGCAGCTTTTTAATCATAAAATTGTTATTGCTTTCTAAAGAAGCACATACAAAATGTTTCTTTAAGAAGCATTTTCAAAAAAATTGCAGCCACATCAATTAATTGGAAATTGGCTTTCATAAAGGCCCTTTACATTTCTCTCGAACCCTAAGAGACCGACTGTAGATTATCAGAAATCTTGGGTTTCGTGGCTTTTTCGGCTGCTATTCACAAAAAGGCAGCGTTGGAAGGTTTGTGACTGAGGCTTGCGACTCTTGATTGATTTATGGTGTGGGAAAATATTGTACAATTCTCTATACGGTGGTTCCAGGTCTGCGCTCGTATTTGGGGCTGTGTGGTACTCGGATTGCTATCAATGGAGGACATGATGTCTAAATTTACAGCAAGGTTTGCTATAATAGAGAAAGAAAATGAGGTTATTGTTGTTGATATGAGGGAGGTTTGGGCATTGAAGTCGTCCCGAGTGTTCTTAGTAGGTAAGGTTCTCTTTCCTAAACCAGTGAACAATGAAGGTTTTAAGAGACATATGAGAAACTTGTGGTGCCAAAAGCGAATGTGGTGGTGACTGATTTAGAAGACAATCAATTTGCTTTTGGGTTTAATTCCATGCAGGAGCGTACCACAATTTTGCAAGGAGAACCATGGTTGTATAACAATCCGTATCTACTTGTTCTTGGAGAAGCGGATAACTTGGCATATTCTGCTAGGATCTCGTAGTTTTTCCAAGAATTATGGGTTCAGTTTAAGGGTCTACCTCTCTGCTATATGACGCGTCCAATGGGAAAGTTCTTGGGGAACCTGTTGGGGGAATATGTTCTTACGGATCAAAGTAGAAAGGATGAGCAGTTTGGCAACATTTTGCGTGTTAGTGTGCGATTGGATGTGAGAAAACCATTACGACGGTATGTGACCATACAACTGGAAGGCTCGTTGTTGAACATTGGTGCTAGGTATGAGAAACTGCCGTTAACATGTTTTCTTTGCCGTATAATGGATCATGTTGAAGATTAATGTAAGCGTTATAAAGGTACACAGGTGGATGATAGGCTAAGCTGTATGGAAGATGGTTCCAAAATGATGTGTTTGAAAATGACTATATTCGACCTACAAGGAAAAGGTTTGGGCTTTTGAAAACGACTATATTCGACCTACAGGGAAAAGGTTTGGGCTTGATTCTGATGGGGGTTGGGTGATGATTGGTCCGCCGGCGGAAGATTTAGATGACCTTATGGATGAAGTCGTGGTTGAGCCTTTGACTCAAAGGGCAAGTTGTCAACTTGGGAACCTATTACCCGATCTGAATGAGATCCATGATGATCATGGTAGTGTGGATAATGGGGCACTGTTACCATATTTGCCTAGGGAACCTGTTGGGCTCTAAAATGTATTTATGGCATGTCAAGCTGATGAAGTTGAGACAATTACACCGCAGCCTATATTGTTGTTTAGGATTGAGATCACGCCAAATGTAGTGTAAGGTCCCACATTGCCCAGGGGAAAGGATACTATATGTCTTATATGTGCATGCACATCTCCCTATAGCAAGACGCGTTTTGGGAACTCAGTGGCTTTGGATCCCATAAGAACTCCGAAGTTAAGCGAGTTTGGGCGAGAGCGGTTCAAAGATGGGTGACCCCCTAGGAAGGCCTAAGAACCCAAGAATAAAACCGTGTAAGCCGGGCTCAAAGCAAGCAATATCTTGCTATGCAGACTGGGATGTGACATGTAAGGTTTCATGAAGCAGAGCCGATTGCAAATGAGGTTTTCTCAGGGAGTTTGGAGCTTACTTTGTCAGGAGATGAGTATGGAGCAAAGGCATGAACGGATGGTAATGGTGCAAGAAGTGATTATTCCCACTCTATAGAATCCAATCCATTCAACTTGGCACCATTTATCTTTGGGCTAGGGGTTAATCATAGGTTTCGTGCGGGTAGTGGGGTTCGAAGGAAAAGAAACATGAAGGCCCAACTACAATCTTATGTCCTCTCGGAGTTTGGGAAAAGAGGCTTGTATGAGAAAGAGAAGGTATGGGATTTATCGGTTTTGAAAAGACGTGTTATTTCAGTTTCGATGAGTTCTACAACGGTAAAGGTTGACGGAGTTCAGCCTCGCCAAGCCCAATGAATTGCATCAGCTGGAATTATCGAGGGCTTGGGAACCTCAGAGCAATTCGGGCGCTTAATAGACTTGTTCTCTGTTAACATCCCATGGTGATTTTTTTATGCGAAACTAAAAGCTCGAATTAGCATATGGAGAGATTAAAATCACAATTACAGTTTGACTTTATGTTTACAATTCCAAGTTCAGGAAGATCAGGAGGTTTATGTGCCATGTGGAGGAATGAAGCTAATCTTTCATTACGTTTTTATTCTCCTAATCTTATTAATTTGGAGGTGGGAGGGATAGAAGATGCGAATCACTGGAGAATTACTTTCTTTTATATATTTCCGGCTGAGATAGATAGACACAAATCTTGGTGTTTACTTCAGAGGCTGAGAGATAATTATAGCTTGTCGTGGTGTTACATGAGAGATTTTAATGAGGCATTGTGTGCATAAAAGCAAGAAGTGGGTGATATTCATAGGGAACGACAAATTGAGGGTTTTCGTAACGCTCTCACTTATTGCTAACTGCAAGATTTGGGGTTTGTAGGGAATAAGTTCACTTGGGTGACAACAAGGGGTGGAGGAATAAAAGTTCGATTGGATTAAGTGTTAGCAACGTAAAGTTGGGTGGATTTGTTTCCAAGTTACAAAGTCACCCACTAAAGCCCACGTGGTCAGATCATATACCGATTCAGATGGATTGGTTTCCTAAAAAACGAGTTAGTTTTAAAAAAAACCTTTCGATATGAGGAAGGGTAAGCTGGCAAGAAGGGTTGTGAGGCTGTAGTTAAACATGAGTGAAAGGCGAAATTCCAAGGCTCACCCATGTTTCGTGTAACGAAGAAAATTAAAGCAACACGAATTGAGTTGGCCAACTGGGCAAAAGCCACTAAACATTATATTCTTGGGGAGATTTCAAAAACAGAAGACAAGTTGAATTCTTTATTTGGTCAGCTATTTACAGAGACAACTACAACCTAACGGCATGAACTGTATACCTAGTTGAACTTTTTACTGGCACAAGAAAAAGCATTTTGGTGTTAGTAGTATAAGGAGAATTGGTTACAACTTGGAGACCAAAATACTAAGTATTTCCATTAGAAGGTAAATCGTATACAAAGGAGAAATGGATTACAGGGGTTGTTTGACGAAGCCGGAGTTTGACATAAAGATAAGATAGGTACGGAGAATGTTATTATGGAGTATTTTATTAAGTTATTTGACTCTCAAGGTGAAACAAATGCGACAGAAATTCTGAAGGTTGTCAATCCCAATGTGTCGGTAGAGATGAACCAAGAACTTCTTTGGCAGGTTTTAAATGATGAAATCAAGTCAGCACTTTTCTAAATGCATTCGACTAAAGCACTAGGACCTGATGGTATGTCGTCTGGGTTCTATCAAAAGCATTGGGAGATTGTAGGCCAAGATATTTATGATGGGGTCAGGTATCTTATTTCATAGGGGTACATGCTTCGAAAAATTAATTATACTCATGTTACGTTGATACTCAAGAAACTTGATCCTATTTCAATGACCTAGCTCCGACCGATTAGTCTTTGTAATGTGATTTACAAGATTTGTTCTCAGGTTCTCACGAACAAGTTGAAAGTCATTCTACCATATATTATCTTGTCTTCTAAAAGTCTCTTTATTCCAGGCCGTTTAATCTTCGATAATTGTTCGGTAGCTTCAGAGATCGATCATTATATGCATAGGAAGAACAATGGATGAAAAGAGGTCATGACATTGAAGTTAGATATTAGCAAAGCATATAATCATATAGAGTGGAGTTTTCTGGAGAAAATGATGAAGAGGTTAGGGCTTGCGGAGGAATAGATTCACTGGATAATGATGTGTGTTACTACTGTTTCCTATTCCTTCAAGCTAAATGGGGAGACGATGGGTTTTGTACAACCAAAACGGGGTATTCGTCAAGATGATCCATTGTCTCCGTTTTTGTTTATTTTATGTGTCGAGGGATTGTCGACATTATTTGATTCCTGGAAAGCACAAGGTCAGATTCAAGGCACTAAGGTTTGTAATGAGGTCCCATGTGTTCATCATTTTCTTTTTGCAGATGACAATTTTATTTTTGCTAGAAGTTCTCTACAG
The DNA here is from genome assembly GCA_963580275.1 of Crataegus laevigata. NCBI lineage: Eukaryota > Viridiplantae > Streptophyta > Magnoliopsida > Rosales > Rosaceae > Crataegus > Crataegus laevigata. Next base: position 7,159,796 of record OY756949.1, read on the forward strand.
GAACGCATACAGGCGAATGAGTTGTTACAAACTTATGAACAGGCGTCCGGATAAGCTATGAACCTTGCTAAAAGTACTGTGGCCTTCATTAGAAATCTCACAGATATGGACGCACAGCTTCTTACCGATTGTCTTGGGATAGAAAAGGTGGATTATCATGAATGTTATCTTGGTTTACCGGTTTTTGTTGCATATATTAAGGATCGATTATGAAAGAAGTTGAATAGATGGCAGGGCTCCTTGTTAAGTAGTGCGGGTAAAGAAATATTTATAAAAACAGTAGCTCAAGCAGTTCCTTTGTGTACGATGCAGACGTTTTTATTACCTAAGTCATTTTGTGAAGAGTTGAACCAAATGGTAGCTCAGTTTTGGTAGGGCAGCGAAGCAGGTAAGTGTCGTATTCATTGGGTGAAGTGGCAAAAGTTATATGAACCAAAAAATTGGGGGTGGATTGGGATTTAAGGATTTATGAGCTTTCAATTTGGCGTTGCTTGCTAAGCAAGGGTGGCAATTAATTCAACATCCTAACTCTCTAGTTGGTCATATGTTCAAAGCTCGTTACTATCCTATAACAGATTTTCTGCAAGCTTAATCTCTCTCTAATTCTTTTTATTGTTGGAAAAGTGTGGCGGCTTCAAGGATTATTATTTAGAAAGGTGCTCAATGAAGGGTTGGAGACAGATTAAGTATAAATAGATGAATGGATAGTTGGTTGCCAAGGGAGAACTTTTTTAAAAGTGCTTAGTCCCAGAACGGTAGGGGTGCACCCCTCTCTTACCGTGCGATCCCTGATGGTGGACAACAATAGTGTACGATGGAATACAAGCTTAATTCATAATTGGTTTATAGAGGAAGAAGCAAGCTTGATTTTGAGTATCCATTTGAGTTTATTTAATCCAGCGGATTCCATGATTTGGACTAAAGAACCTAAGGGTGTATTTACAACTAAGAATGCTTACTTTGTGGCACGAACATGTCATGGTCTTGGTGGGGATGAACCTGTTGGTTCTACACTGAATGAGGAGACAAAAAATTTATGGAAAGCTTTGTGGCGTGCCTTTGTCCCACAGAAGGTTAAAATATGTGTTTGGATTGGGTGTATAAACGCATTGCCATCTAAGGTGAACTTGAATAATAAATGAATTCTTACAGAGGATATATGCAGGTTTTGTGATAAAGAGGCAGAGACATTTCAACATGCTTTGTTACAGTGCCCACGATCAGCTGTTATCTGGTTTGGTAGTCCATTGGGGATTCGCACGTTTCCTAGGGTTGATAAGGGTTTCGGTGGGTGGTTGACCTATATGGCAAAAACAGTCACTAAAGACAATTTTGAGTTGATTCTTGTGTTAGTGTGGAGTGTTTGGAATTTCTGTAACGAGTTTTTATGGAATAATGTTGACGCATCACCCTTGGATGTCCACTTTAAAGCTCAGACTTGGCTATCAAAATTCAAGAAATGGAATAAGGTCCAACTGCACTCAGCAACGTTTCGTGTTCAGAAATGGAAACATCCGAATTTTAGTTAGCTAAAATGTTATTTTGATGCTGCTTGGGATAAGAACGGTTTGTATGGGGGTAGAAGGATTGTCGTTTGAAATTCAACTAGAGGTTTTATGGCTGCAATGGTGGTTTGGGAGACTGGGATCCGATCGACGATGCACGGGCAGAAGCTGCTGCTGCACGGGCAGAAGCTACTGCTGCACGGGCAACAGCTGTGTTTGCACGACACTAGGGTGCGAAACAGGTGCAAGTGGAAGGTGACGCTTTCATAGTGGTAGCTGCTATTCAGAACGCAGGCAAAACATTTCATTGTCATTATGGTCATCTATTTGCTGATACACAACAGATCCTCCAAGAGTTTAAGCACTGAAAGATTTCATTCGGTCCAAGAGAGACTAATAGAGTGGCACATCGACTTGCACGGTTAAGTCTAACGCTCGATCACTTAATTTCTTGGTTCGAAGAACCTTCTGATGTTATTACTGATTTATTATTAGAGGATAGTCTTAACAGTTAATTTGGTGCGGGACACTCTTTTTTCTTTTGATTGGGTTGAAAGCCTCGACAAGGTTTTTATTGAGACCCGCTGCTAACACCTTATCCTTGATTATGTACGTATTTCTCTATTAAATGAATATAGTACTTCATCAAAAAAAAAAAAAAACATTTCCACGTAATTTTCAAAAAACACTTGCATCTCTAAATTCTAATACAATTTTCAATGATTTAAAAAAAATTAAAAAAAAACTTTTTGAATAAACATTTATGCTCACAAGTACTTGTTACAAAACCAATACCAAACCAGCCTCTAAATGGATTCTTCTCTTCCGGTTAGAGGCTTTCTCTTCCTAAAAGTTATTCTCACCACCTGTGTAAGTGGTTTCCTTTTCGTCCAATTTCGAAGTCGCCGGCCCTTGCTGCGGCTGAGGTCGACGACATATCTTTCCCTTTTTTCCCCATCTCTCTTTCCTAATTTGCCATGTCCTTCATTCCCCATGGGCGTCCATCTTCCTCAAGCACCTCAAATTCGATCTACAGTCAATCTTTAACGCAATTTTTTGCGATCTATCGAGATGGTGTGTAGAGTTTTGATGGCTAAACCGACTCGAGTGTTAAAACACCACCGCCTTCTCTCTGTTTATCTGTGTTGGCGGTGTTGCTCGTGGTAATTTCACGGGCTTCTTTTAATTGGTGGCTGCCTCCTTTCAATTTCTAGCTAAGATCGGCGCGACGCTTGTGGTGGGATGATGGGGTCTTCCTTCACTGATGCATTGTTGCGGCGGTGGAATCGGACATCTTGAATTTTATTTTGGTTTGTTTCTGGTTTTGGGCTCATTTTGGTTAGCTTGGGAGGTCCATTTTTTGCTTTGTACCTATTTGTATTTGGGCCTTTACTGTGTAAGTTAGTGTTGTTGGTAATAAAATTTAGTTATGCATTATGGCCTTTGATTTGCGCTAAAAGGAAAAGGCCCAAAAAAATAGAAGATCTGACTAGAGCCAAGCGGGCCCACAACCTAACCCCATACCCAATAGCCTTCTCCAACCTCGGCGTCCGTTCTTCGCGCGGCGCCTCCCACGCAACCACCACCCAGCGACTTGGCAAGCACCGCAGCGTTGCGCTAATAGCAAAGCAAAACGAACAGGCTTTCTCCACAAAACGCAGAGCCCTAGCTGCACAGAGCACGTTTTCCCACCGTGCCACGTGTAATCCGTTCCCACCTCAAACTCTCTCTCTGTAACGTTTTAACCTCCCGAGGCCTTCACCCACCAATCAGACTCCACCGCATCCAGTTGCATGCAGATCCAGACGCAGCGAATCGACACGTCACGCCCTGCCAAATAAAACCGACCCGGAAGAAGGGGCAGTTTCGTAAATTGAACAATACGCCAAAACTCGCCCAAACCAATCGTGATAGGTGTACCCACGCATGGCGGCCAGACCCACACGCGTTGGTCTTCAGTTTTAAGGAGAATTGCATGCAAAGCCAGGCGTCTGATTGGTGGGTGTACCCAGCCACATACCCAGCACAGAAAAAAAATGGACCCCACTTAGTCCTACGTGGACATTTTTCTGTGTGCTCTCACAAACACGTACCCACCGTACATTTCCAAGTGTCACTCTCTGCTTACTCTTCTATCTATGCTGGCCTTCTCCCATTGGTCCAATTCTCACTCTTATAAACACCCAATCCCTCTCTAAAAGCCCCCCACCAACCCCCCCATCAATTCCTTCCTCCTCCCTCCACATTTCTCCCAACACTCTTTTGGCTCACAACCACCGTCGCCACCACGGTCGTTACCGAACAGCTGGTAGGCCGGCGTTAGCGAAGAGAACCGGCTACCGCCACCATGATCAAGACGCTGAACCCCTACACCAACACGGAGAAAACCGCTGAGATTATGTCCAGGTACAGGCCCATAGCGCCAAAACCTGTGACCACATCAAACCCAGCAGGCGAAAGCCCGTCCATGTCTCAGAAAATCAGGGACTCTCCTTACCTAAGGAACCTCTGGCCGCAGTTGCAGGCCAGACCCACCAGGACTCGAAAGCGGGGTCGATCAGCTCTCTCTCCGACCACCTTTAAGAGGCAGAGGAGTCATCACATGCTAGGCTTTTCAACTCCTTGTCATGTGCAATCTCCGGTGAATAATCCGAGATTGGACGGTTTTGCTCGTGTGCTTCCGAAGCTTCCCATTCCGACCAGCTTCGATGCCGCCAACAACTCCACCGGTTTGATGACTCTGCCTCTTCTGCCATATTCCCCTCCTGCGTCGGCCCCCATTGTCACCAACCCAGCAGCGGTGCCGCCAGAGTTCGAATTGATCAAACCCCGCCGAGGAGGAGAGGAGGAGCTGATTGATTTGAACACCGTGGCAGCTGAAATCCCAGAGGAAAAAGATCTGCTCAAGCAACTACAGGGGAATTCCCCTGCAACTCCACCAACACCTGCCAATGTCATAGCACCGCAGCCAATTCGACCGGTGGGTTCCAGCATAAGCGTCGGATGCATCAGCGCAGACCCGAGCCTAACTCCGGTAGCGCAAGCTCCTAAGAAACCAGAGGACGTTGAGGAGGAGATGGAGTCTGAAGCCCTGCCAGCAATCATATCAGACTCACACAACAAAGTGAGGATGGCAAACTCTGCCTACAAGGAAATGGTGGGCCAGCCAGAGTGTCCATGGCTCGACGCCATGGTGGCCCGAGGCGACGGGCGGTTTGGAGGCAAGAGGATTAGTGGGGAGGTCAGTCTGCAGCTTTCTGATTCCGGAGTGCCCGTTTCCTCAAACGGGTTCTCCTGCTGGGCGAGGATTGAGTGGGGGAAAGACATGAACAAGCACGCGATCAACACGTTCTGCGACGTGATGAAGCTGTCCTGTGAGTCCAAGGACTACCTCTTTGAATGGAGGTTCCACACCCACAGCAGAGAGGGTTGTCAGTCCAGCTCCAGTGCTTGAAAAATTTGTACTGTAATTAAGAGAAGTAGTGTAGCTAGCTCACTAGGGGAGGAAACAATGCAGCTTAAGTGTCTAGTATATATATGTACTATGTAATGCATATAGTAAGAGGAAGCATATGTAAAGTTTGGCCAGCCTTTTTAAGATAAAAAAACTTGTTCATCTCAATTTATTTTCCAAATCCAGCAATTCAAAAGTACGAACACAAGCATTAGTACTGATCGGATTCAAGGAAAGATTTACCTACACCCGCGACTTGACGCCATTGTCGCTACTGGTATGAAGGTATGAAGGTACCGCGCACAATGGCATTTGCGGGTGTAGGTAGGGACATTCTGGGGGAGGAAATACCCTTCTCAGATGTTTGCAGCATCAGCTGCAGTCTTCTCACTCTTTTCAGGGCCCTTCCACTTGAAGTTGTCTGCATAAGCCTTGACCTACGAATGGTCATAAGATTTAGATTAATAGAGCTTCTTCTGTTCTGTGATCCAATTCGAAAAACTAGTAATTTCATCTTCAAATAAGTTTGGTAGGAGGATTTCAAACCTTCAAAAGTGGGGTGTGACGCTTCCTGACCTGCAAACACAGTTCATTATGTGTCAAGAGTGTGCAAAATTGTGGTCAATTTGCACACAAGATATCCAATTCCATACAAAATTTTGTGGAACATTAGGATCATTTCGCGCATAGGATTGGACAGGATGAGTCATAAAATTTAAGGTACGTTAAAAGATAGGGGTAAAGGAGTTTTTATTTTGAGATCATAATCTACCATTGAGGATTGGATGGAATAGGTTTCCGAACAAGTAATTCATCTTCTACGTTCAAGCTGGACAAAAAATTTACGGCGGAGCCATGAAGGGACCACAATGTTTCAAGGCTCAGCCAAATATTTTTTTCACGCTGAAAAGTTTAGTGTTATGCTTACGATTTTCAAGGTTTTTCTGTAGGCTCGAGGCCCCAATCCGACGTTTTTACTTTAATTTCTTTCCATCGGGTTGATTTGAGGCTGGTGGCTCTTATGGAGTTCAAGCAATCTGTTGCTTGTCAGCTTTGAGAAGGAGGAAGAGAGGAAGAAAGTCAGAAAGGCTTGGGGTTTACATTTAAGGAAGAGAATGATGAGGACAACACCATACTAGACCTAAACGACAATGGTCGGTTGCTCTACTCACCACACGGCAGAGTAAGATTATGAAAGCTTTTTAGATTGAGACTTTTGGGCCACTTCTAGACTAAAATCGTGGCTCCGCCACTGTCTACATACCTTGAATACAATGAGTTATCCAATTCAATTCAATCCAATCCTAGGCTTGAACCATTACTTTTTTTACTTAATCATATAATAAAACCGGACAGAAAAATCAAGAACAGTTTGATTTGGGTACAGTTCTATATGCAGAAAGATCAAAACTCGAAGAGGCACCCACCGTATAATCCCAGCCATGTTTCTCAGCAAATGCCTTTGCAGCTTCTTCACTCTCAAAACTCAGTCCTGCTTCACCAACATTGGCGTAGGGATCACCTGTGGATGTCCATCCCATCAATGGGTTTTCCCACCTGCAAATATTTCAATGAAATTTGGTATAATTAGTATCAAGATTTCAGAGAGAGACGGACCTCCCGGCAGTGACGAATCTACACCAATATTATCCCTGACTCGCACATTCCCTCCTCACAACACAGTTGGTGTGCGGTTTTATCGCAAAAGCTCTCGGTGCATTAGTAGTAGAACCATTTATTCCTACTGTGTTTTATTTCGTCAAATTTTCGATCGGGAATATTTACATTCTTCAACAATTTGCGTCCGATAACGGAATTGCAGATCAACCAAGATTGCTATCAAATTTCAAAGAAACACAACACAGCTGAGATAATTGAGCTAATTATAGTCCACATACACAATTAATTATGTAAAATCGATGAAATTAACTATAAATATCATCTAAGTATGCATGCAAAACATGATTAAGACATCAATATACGTACTTCTGCGTCGAAAGAAAATTAATTTTCCATCTCCCGACTTTCCCAGAACCTTGTTGGCTCGCAGTTCGAGCAGGCGAATAGATTATAACCTAATCACACCCAAATCCAGGATTAAATTTATGAACATTTTGAAAAAATAAAATAAATTTTCATATTAAAAAAAAAAAAGAAAAAAAGAAAGAAATACGAAAATTTTGAAAAACGACGAGTAATTGAAGAGCTAACCCTTCGTCGGAGATGCTGTTCGGGGATTCCGGAGATCATGCCAAAGTCGGGGACACTGACCTCCACCAGCGCCTCCGAAGACTGCGACGACGCCCATCGCGGCCGCGATAGCACGTGCGCTCGGGCGATGTTGAAGCCCTGTCGTAGAGATCCGGCCATATTTGGTTGGAGCGAAAAACTTCGAGGTTGCCTCAGGCGAAAGCACAACAGTGGTTCCCTTGACGAAAAGCCCAGCCGCGTAAGTACGAGTGTTTGGTGGAATTACTACCAGAAGGGTTCAGAGTTTGTCCTTTTGAGCCATAATTATGCCACGTACTCAATGTCGAACACAACATTTTTTTTAGTTTAAAAAAAAAAGAATTCTTTTGTCAATCCAACCTTTTGAGAGTTGGAGAAGACTCATACAGTCATTTCAGTCTTTCATGGTCACCAGTATAGTTTACTTACGCTAGGAATCGAACTTAGAATATGTCGTGTAGAATAAAGACATAAAATTTATCTCCAAACTACTAGACCATCCCGTGGTGGTCACAACATTTTTTAATTGGCTTGATTGTTTATTTGGCCTTGAAAATAACATGGAGTCTCACTTTCTTATCTAAAAACAAAAAAGGGTCTATATAATAATTTCAAAATAAGTCACTTAGTACAACTGTCTAATGATGTTATTCTTAATGTATAGTGAGAGGTTTTATATTCAAATATCGTAAATAACGAGTTCAAACAATTATTGTGGTGGTAAAATTTCGCCGTCTTCAGTCCTGATGAAATTGTACCTATAAAACAAATAAACATTTTTAATCAATGACCAAAGCAACGCTCGCTCACAAGGAGGATGATTTGGCCAATGGATCTTTGATACCTAAGTCAATTTCTCTGAAAATACAGAGTTTAAGGCTTGATGGCGCGCCAAAAGCTTACCAGAATTTTGGTGGAGAATGAGGTAATTATAGAGTTGGGGCTGACCACATCTGTAGCGTTTCCAAAGGGTTGAATTACGCATAGAGCGGATGTGAACCTCGACACTTTAATGAGAGCATAGGTCTTCAAGAGGGTTGAATTGCACGTAGAGTGAATGTGAACCTTGACAATTTAATGAAAGCATTCTCGTCATTTGTATGAAAAAATCTACGTGTCAGCATTAGAATTTCTTTATTATCTTTTACTCCTCAATTATTTATTTCCCTCCCCTTCGGTATAATTTATATCGCTTTATAATACAGAGTTCTAAAAAACAACATTTATGTGATGTTTCCTCCTAGACATTACTGCATAATATTGATCTTGCTTCTTCCAACATTTAACGGCAACAGATACTTCGATAGCTAAAAGACTTTAAAAAATGTGCCCGACATCATGTATGTAAACATGCTTTGAACACCAAATACAAAAACAAATCACATAACGTTACATGATTTGTGATAAAATATGTTTTTTCTTTTTTTAAAAAGTACAACTGATCACAAGTCATCTACGATTTTCGAAAATCAAAAAACTCACAAAAGCATTTTTGATCAAATATTTCGTCTATGTAATTATTAATATTTATTTACACAAAAATAAAAGAGTGATTATTCAGCAGAAGCCCAAATGGCATGACCCCAATGTGAACATGGACCGAGCTTGCCGTAGCTGCACGGCCCATAGTATATCTTTTGCGTTGAATAGTCACTATTGGCAGTGGATTGTTTCCTCCGCCCACAGTGTGAGTTTCTATTCAAACCTTTTTGTATTTGAATTATAAACTTTTGTATTTATGATCAGAATCGTTCATATAATGCATTATTATTTAATATTATATTTGCAAGAATTGAATTAAAACTATATTCGTTTAGTCAATTATTTGTAGCAAATACATATACAGTTCGTAATGCTTCTATTAATTTCGTTCATTTATTTTTATATAGTTCGACGACTAGATAACCTTAGTTTTAGTTGATTTTTACAGAGACAGTCTCATAGAATGATTTATAATGTGAACTGTTCTGATCATAAATACGAAAATTTGTAAAACGATCAATAACAATTTTAAACATAAAGTCTTATTCATCTTTTGAATAATCAAGTATTATTTATTTTTATATCCTCGGACCATGACTATAGCGTGTTTATTTTCAATACACAAATATAATGTGAGGATTTGTTTTAATTTACTCTGAATAAGTACTAATATTGTCGTTCATATTATAACACTTAAAATAATATAATATGCGGTAAGTGTCCAGTTAAAATATTCTCCACCGTCTGAGCACTTTTCGAAAGTTACCCATTTGTACGTTTCCAACACACAAATGCCATTTGTTGTTCTTAGTTTGCATCGAGCCTGATGATTGTACTTCCTTGTCCTGTGCCCCCACAAACACATCGTGCTCGTCGTGAGACGATCATATAAACACACATGACACAATACAAAAAACCATTCAACATTAATCACGGTTAACAATGGCGTCTAATTGCAGGTCAGCCGATTCGAGGCTCTCCGATCTCGAGCTAGCATGTTCCAATTTGAAAACTCTCCTAACAGCGACGGCGAAAATGGAGGAAGATCTTCAACAGATGGACAACAAGTTCGAAGTCATAGACGAAACGCTTCTAACTGCGTCTAAAAGAGTAGCTCCTATACAATCACTAGCCATGGCCTCGAAAGCCTTGGAAACCAGAATCAACCGAGCTGTCACGCCGGCCCAGGCGCTTCTCGACAACTTCAAGCTCTCCGAGACCATCCAGGACAAGATCTTGGAGCTCTCGGAGACGTTGTCCAGCGAGAAGTCAATGAAGAAACGACTCAAGAAGCTTGTCAAGTACGTGGACTGCGTGGATCAGTTGAAAATTGCGATTAACTGTATTTGCGAAGAAGGCGAGCCAGTGATTCAGAGGCTGCAAGAGGTGGTGGAGTTTTTGAGCCGGACGAAGGCAACGGACCAGTACAGGACTCACCGGCTGAGGGAGACGCTGGTGACTCTCAAGGCGCTGTACGAGACGGAGGTGGACGCCATGAGGTTTGAAGGGTTGCTTGATGACGCGCTGCTGAATTTGCAGGACGAGTATGAGAGTATATTGGAGCAGATTAAGCATCGGAATGTGGGGGATTTGAAGGCTGCTTGGGATAAAGATGACCGGAGGGATGAGATAGCGATCGTGGGTTCGGATTTGGGGACTGAGTTGGAGGTTGAACTTCTCAGAAGGATTTCACAAACCCTAGCTGCCGATGATTGCTTGGACATATGCATCGATATTTATGTTAAGGTAACTTCATTACAATGATTATTTTTCCTCACTTAGAGAAATGTTTTCTTCTTAATTATGTGATTTGTTATCCACCTATATTAGAGTGAACAACACCCTTAGCTATTAGTCAAAGGGCTTAGGGTCGTACACATTGTGACCTCAACATGATATGATAATTAATTTTTAATTAATACTATAACATGTCCTCGATACTTTTTAAGGCAGAATATGATTGAGATTTTAAGACAGTTTTATAATCTTATCTTTTTAAAAGAGTTTAAGACACGATATGTTCAACTGTAGTCTAATTTAGCGGAGTGTATTCAATTGAGATTTTAAGAGATTTTAATTCTTTTAATGAATATAGGGCTATTCAATCAGGAATTTAAGTATAATTATCTGAAATTCAATGTGTATTCAATCAGGATTTTAAGATAGTTTATTAAAATCTTCAGAAATCCAGGTGTATTCAATTAGGATTTTAAAGAAGTTTATAACATTCTAGGTGTATTCAATTAGAATTTGATTTTAAAGAATTTGAAAATGTTGAGGAATTAGAGGGAATTGGAGAGATTTTGTAGTGTATTTTAAACATCCACAAATCTCTTCTCTTCCCAAGAGATTTTGAGGGAATTGAATCAAAATTTTACATGGAATCTCTACAAATGAATTAGACTCCATCAAAATCCATCAAAATCTCTCAAATTCTCAATTGAATACACCCTTAATAAGTCTATGTTTTAAAATTCATAAATTAATTAACATTGGCCACGAGATATTAGTTCAATTTAATTGAAATAGTCCGCTTCAAGCTGAAGCTATCAAATTATAATTTTATATTTTATACTTCTAATTGTTATGCTTCTTGTTGTTCAACAGGTGAGGTACAAAAGAGTCGCCAAAGCACTAATGAGGCTAAACCCGGATTACCTAAAAACACACATACCAGAAGAAATAGATGAAATGCCATGGGAGAGCTTGGAGACAGCCATAACCCTTTGGATCCAGCACTTCGAGCTCGCAGTCAAAGCAGTGCTTGTATCCGAGAAGAAGCTCTGCGAACAAGTCCTAGGAGGAATAATGGAGGGACTGATATGGCCAGAATGCTTTACCAAAATTGCAGACAAAATCATGGCAGTGTTTTTCAGGTTCGGCGAAGGCGTTGCCCGGAGCAGCATAGAGCCCCAGAAGCTGTTCAAGCTCCTCGAAATGTTTGATTCCCTGGAGAAGCTAAAGCCTGGATTCTCGGAGGTTTTCGATGGCGAATCGGGGACTGACATTTGTACAAGATTCAGGGAGCTGGAGAAGCTGCTTGTTCATGCTTCAAGTAAAGTTTTTTGGGAATTTGGGCTCCAAATTGAAGGCAATTCTGATGGAACGCCTCCACCACCAGATGGTTCGGTGCCGAAAATAGTAAGGTACGTCAAAATGTTATGAATTATTATCGAACACAAGTTTTGATCTCTTAATTAAAACTAATACTTGAATTTGAAAAATATGGAGCACTGGTGATTGACTCTTATTTCATGAGAATTTCGTTAAAAATTAAGTATGTGACACACATATGTATTTAGAACAGCCATCTACGAAGTATCCAATTTGCAAGTTAAAATTTGTCTCACATACTTAATTTTGACAAAAATTATGACAGAGTTGAATTAAAAGGACCAATGCCTCACATTTTATCAAATTCAGAAATCAGTTTTATAGGACTTCAAATTTAGAGATAAAAACTACAATTTTGTCATAATTCAAGCACCATACTTCATATGTGCTGTATGTTATTTTGTCACTTTTCTTACGTGCCCACTTTTTACATTCTTCAATAGGTACGCAGTGAACTACTTGAAATACTTAGCAACTGAAAACTACAGCATCCCCGTGGCGAAAGTTCTCAGAACGGAGGAAATCTGGAAAGCCGGAATCTTGTCGAAGCCGGAAACCTACGAGAACTTACTCAAAGACGCCATTTGCAACATCATGGAAGCTCTGCAGCGAAACGTGGAGTCGAAACGTTCGGGCTACAACAACAGCAGCAGGGGGAGGGACAAAATGGGCATTTCAATACCCATGCAACACGTGTTCCGCATGAACACGTACTGGTACATTTACATGCGGACGAAGAACACGGAGCTCGGGAAGCTGTTGGGCGACGGCTACATGAGAAACAACTACAAGGTTGTCGCCGAGGAGTCCGCTTACTTGTACCAGAAGCAATCGTGGGCCCCGCTGGTGAGGATTCTGGAGAAGGACGATTTGGAGGAGAAGCAGAGCAAGGAGGCCAAGACGGCGCTGGTGAGGGTGAAAATCGAGGCGTTCGTGAAGGGCTTGGACGACATTTCGAAGAGGCACAGGGGGTTTTGTGTAATTCCGGACGTTGATTTGCGGGAGCAGATTAGGGCTGCTACCGTGAAGCTGGTTATTCCGGCCTACGCCGAGTTCGTGAACTCGTTCTCGGGGTTGTTGCAGGGGAAGAGTTATCTGAGTCCTGACTCGGTTCGGGAGTTGTTGGAGAAAGTTTTTGACGGTGGGGATGGGAAGCTTAAGCGGAGAGGGTCTAAGGATCGGACCGGTGGTGGGAGCTCAGTGATGGATGGTGCTGTGAAGGACTATCGACGGTCCAGATCAAGTACTAATGACATTTGAGAGCTGTTGATGTCGTTGGATTTGATTACTTTTGTGTATGAATATTTGATGGTAGTGTAGATGTAGAGTGATTTTTGCCGCTATAATAATAGTTTAAAATTAAATTCAAGTGATAACGTTCTTCAAACTGTATAATAATTTCCTTATTTCTTTATTTGTAACTATTCATTGTGGGATCTCCAACTTCATCTATTCATTTGAGTTCTATTTGTATGTTGCTTGGGTTATTTTTCAATTGACATGTCTTCATCTGAATTATCACGCAGTCTAAATGTCCGAACATAAATTATTCCGTCAACCTGCTCATATCACCAAAATTTCTCTAATGCACCGCTAAATACACATTTCATATACGCATATCAATAATAAACGTTAGACTGAATTGGAGTTACGAGACGAATTATTTTCCAATTTTTTATTTCAATTCTCTCTCTATGCCGGAAGTTCACTCCGCACTTGCCGCTCCACCCCGACGGCCAAGAATTCGAGACGTTGGTGTAACTTTTGTACTGGGACAGTAAGTAACATAATCTAAACTTCCAATATCAGCCGTTGAGATTCATCTAACGGTTCAGAAAAAAAATGTGCAACTTTTTTTTAGTACAACAACAATGTATAATTAGAGAAGCCCTCACCATATGACGCGTGCGCGGTTGGAGTTGTTGGGTTGGGCCTAGGGTGAGTATTTGGGTGCCTGGGCCTTGGGGCCTCCACGTTTCAAGAGTACAACACGTGTCAGGAGGTGCTACTTTACAATTGTACCCTAACAAACGCCGTCAATTTACTGGCACAGAAACGTGGTGGTCTTCGAGACTTCTGTGCTCCAGCAAGGTTGAAGGAAGAGAATCAATCCCTTCCGCCGAAGAATCTCCCGAAGCCAATCCAACACAACACTTTCTCGTTTCCTTGTCCAACACCTGTATTTTGCCACCAATTTTCCCCGGAAAATTCACAACTTTCCCGAGAACATCATCGCCAAAGTTCCCGAATCCGAAATGACGACAATCAAAGACCCAAGTCTCGCAATTGACGAATCGGGTCGCGCCATTTCCTTCTCCGATTTCCCCGAGGACGTCCTGCTCTGCATCCTCTCGTTCCTCACGCCTCCCGAGGTCGCCAGCTTCGCCTGCACATCGAAAGGGTCTGTTTCGCTCTGCAAATCCGACTGCAAGCTCTGGTTCAACATGTGCGACCGCAGGTGGGGATCCAAGACCCAGATCAGGAAGTGGGGAAATGGGAAAATCACGTTCAGGAATCTCTACCAGACCCTCAGCGATTGGGAGAATCTGATTGGGTTCTGGCGCCAAGGCGGCGTCGCGATATCGTCACCGTTGATTTTCTTCGAGTGGGGCCCTTCGTTCGTGACCGGATTCCGGATCTCTCCAGCCAAGGACGGCACTTATGGCGTCGTAAAGGCGCCGTTTTTGTGGATGAGCCTCTCGCCGGAGGGGCAAGTCGTGAACTTTCTCGACCCGGAAGGCCGGGCCGAGATTTCGGAAGATTTCGCGGATTCCGACCGGTTCAAGTTTTGGGAGAGCGAGTTGGTTCCTGTGAATTTGAGCGTGATGGGGAAGACCTATTTTGTTGTGGAGGAAGATGCAAGCTTTGGGGCTCGGGGAAGTTCGAGCTCGGGGAGTGGCCGCGGAAACAACAGCGGGGTTGGCGAGGATGCGATTGGAGCCGCCGAGAGTAGTGGCTCTCCGGGGACCTCGCCGGACCAGGCGGTGGTGGAGATTTATCAGTACTTTGCGAACCGGACCAGCCCGGTTGCGGATAGAGCTTCCAGGAGGCAGAGGAGGAGAGAGAAGGAAAGGCAGGCAAGGAGGAAACTGGAGCCTCAGCATTTCGTCAAGATTGTCGATTGCTCGCCGACGGCGGCTCGGCCTTTGCAGGGCCTCTGGAAGGTGCCTTTTCTCTCTTTGTACTTGTATTTTTCAGCTGAAAGTTTGAATAGAAGATTGTTATTGCCTCGAGATATTTTGTGCCTCTAGTATATACAGACGCATTAACATTTTGCTTTCAGTTTTGCCTGTTGTGAAGTGTTTGTTGAGTGTTGGCGGACTGCTGTGTGTGTAGTTTGTAGTTTGGAACTTAGAATTGGCACCTGAATTTATTCCGAATCGTTAAGGTGTACACTGATGGTTGATCAAGTTGGTTATAGTGTTCTTAGATTATATAAACTTGTACCCATCAGTTTGTTAGGTATGGAATTTACAAGCGGAGATCTGTCTGCGACTCTGCATCAATCAGTTAGTTTACAAGTGCTTGAATCTTACAGTCGATGCTTAAGCTTCGTTGAGTTATTTCAGTAGAATTTCGATGCTACTGAGTATAACAAAGAAAACATGGGTTAAGAAGTCTCGTTGCTACCTTAGGAAAGTCGGATCAGTGTGCTTTAGGTGCATCATCAGCCAAACTTTGTGTATGATGAGGCAGCTCTAGTTTTAACTGACTGGTTTTGCGCTTTTCGCTCTTTGCTTATAATGTGCCATTACAAGATTATGGATTCAGAAGAGGTTTCAATTATGGCACAAATAACCCTCTCATCTTCTTCAAACTGCAGGGAATTTATGATGACATGATCTTGGGTTTTTACCTTGTTGCATATGATGACATTGGGGGCATTTCCTGCCTAAGGATTTGCGACCAGTCTGAGAATTTCTGCCGTTTAATGCGTTTTATCAGTAAGCAACCAGTGTTTTGGACAGTGAACCCTACTTTTATCGAGTCTCCGATTTCCCCAGAGGAAGAAAATTTGTATACTAGTCGCATACATCTTCGACCAAATGCAGCAGCGGGTCACGCTCACCAGCATCTCCCTCTTGCGGGAAATGAAAGGGTCTCCCGCATTCTGCGCATAAACTTAAGTCATGATCTAGCTCTTCCGAACTGGCCCCGACCTAACCCTCTCCATGCACATGGAAGGATTTGGCAATATGGGGATGGAACATTCGGGTTTGGATCTCTTCAAGATTGTTTTATCAGAGACTTGAAGCATGTTGCCAAGAATGGTCTTCTTCTTGATACCGTGGTGCCTTTGTCGTGACGAATGCTCTCCTACTTCATTTTTAGATTTGTTTTTGTACAGAATTTCATTGCAGTCATAATTCCGATGACTAAATTTATTCGCATTTCAGATTTTCTCTTGTAGAAATCAGTTGGGGCTCGTATCTGAATTTCTTCCTGTTTTGTTGTTCTCTTTTGATACAAGCGATATTTTACTTTAAACTAATTTAAGATGTGGGGACGGAGATTCAAACTCGAGTGCGTGGGAGAAGCGCATCGGTTCACTTCTGCATGTTTTATTGCTTTCAAAACATGGGAATCCTCATACTTTATTCAAAATTTCAAAGCAACAAAACATTAGGGTTTAGATTGAAAATATAGGATTTGGTATCTCATTCGATCATTCACAAACCTCACAGGGAAACCAAAAACAACAAACGAATGAACCCACACGCTTCAGTTATACTTAGACTCATCTGTCTTGCAGGAAAATGATAAGGTATGAGGGACAGCAACACCACTCAGGCCTAGTGAACGGATGTTAAGGCGATCGTGTTCTTTGAGTCATATTTCGGCAGCAACTTCTCTGGCGCCGACTTTCTCATCCTCCTCGGTCTTCTCATGGTCACCCTCAAGCTGGCTCAAGTTCCCTTTCTCCTTGATGAGTTGGGTGTGGTGGTGCTTGCAGTAGAGCCGGCCCTCGTGCGCAATGTAGTTCGATGGGCTGATCGTACACCCTCCATGTGTGCATTTGAAACACATCTTGTGGTAAGGAGTTCCGTTCACTGAGACCTTTTCTGTTGGATAAACAGTATTCTTGCAGCCAAAGCACTTATCTCTGGTTCCACCAAACATGCTTGAAGCTTTCGCAATTGCAGGTTTCTGTTACAAAAATTTGTCATCACGACGATGAGCAGATGTCAAAAACTTGCAGAATCCATGGACAAGCTTTTAAAGATTTTCGGACAAATATATACCTCATTATCAATAGGTTTCTCTGGTTTTACAATTTTTGGTGTCCCTGAGAAAGGAGATCGAAACGGAAGTTGATCAACTTGAGCGATAAGAGGGGAAGGTAAGTTATTGGAGCGGGATTTTAATTTTACCTTCAAAGCTTTTGTCAAGACTGCCGGTTCTTTTGAAGAGCTGATCAAAATGTGGCCTGCAGTATAGCACTCCCTCAAAGGAATTGTAGTTGCTGAGCTGCAAATTCATCAATCGGTCAATGGAGTTGTATATCAAAACCAAAAATGCAAAGTTGTTATTTAATCTTCTATCCCGGAACCATTCTTTATCGGCTTACAGATGAAGATCAAATCTAAGTCGATACAGAATGATTTCGGGATAGAACAATGCCAGAATAACTGGTAGAATGGAATGACCAGAATCCGATTTCTGACTCTTTGGTGTTGTAAAAGTTTGCCAATCTGCAAACTCTAGTTCTGTTCTTGCATGTGAACAATCCGCATACCAATTTTTCGGGTCTAATCTATGATCTTATAACATCAAGATGCAGGTGAAAATTGAAATTTCTGGAGTTTCAATGTTAAAAAAAAAAAAAAAAAAAAAAATTGTTCAAGATGAGAATTAAGCACCACAAAGCAGAGTTTACTCTAAACAAGAACATTTATCAGATCGAAAAGTATGCCGAAAACAACACTTAATTATTGCAGTAATTGGTTGAGTGCAAGCAATACGAGACTGGTTTTGCTAGATTTTGCTTCAGTTCAACAATCCATCCCCAAGAAATGGAAAATGTAAATTTTAAGAGTCGTTTGACAACCATTTCATTTTTAGTTATAGAGCGGTGTAAGTTAACGAACCTTGAGAGTTCCCCTGCAGTGGTGGCACCGAAAGCAGGCTTTGTGGTAGACTCGGTTATCAGCTGTGAGCTTGTCCACCAGATACACAGTCTTGTCACAAGCCATGCACTTCTGAGTTGTTCCTGCAAATGCCATTTCTTCTTCTTCTTCTCTCTCTCCTCTTTCTCTCTCTCTAAGAAGGGGAGATAAGAGAAAAGGAATGAGAGAGATTATTGGGGTTGGAGGGGGGAATTTGAGAATGCAGAGACCAAAAGAGAAGCACTACTTTCAAACTGTTGTGATGAATATGATTAAGGTTAGCTGCTGCAATTAGCAATCATGTTGTCCCATTTCCAAGCACCTACCCACCACAGTCTCTTGCTCTCTAGATATTTTGTTTTTTGTCGAAAACACGGCTTAGTCCATTAAGTGTTCTAATGTTATTGTTACCTTTTATTTAAATTTTTTAACTAATTATATTATTATACTTAGTGTACTGGATCGTTTTTTCAGCACACTAAAAAATCTTTCTTGTCCTCTAGTTGAAAAACCATACATTTGATTTGCTTTTTTCTAATGATTTTCTGCATTATTATGAGATGGCAATGTCATAGACTCATAGCTGGAAATATTCAAGACACATGGGAATATATAAAAACAAATTGCTGACTTCATTGCAAATTTAATAGATGGCCAGGCCAAAATGGATGGACGGCTTTGATCGGAAAGAATTTTATAGCTCAAATAGATGGCCAGGTCACTATTCAAGTGGTTATAAACAGTTACCTAACACTAACGGTTGTGTGTTCAAATCTCAATTTTCAATAGGGGTGTGATATTCACACATCCCTTTTTACTTCTCTCACACCTTTTTAGATTTCGGCCATCGGATCGGATAAATTGAAGAAGATCTAACGGACATAAATTAACAGGGTGTGTGAGAAGTAAAAAGGGGTGTGTAGATAGCACACCCCTTTTCAATATTACTAGCAATATATTACGGGTGGCTTAGAAGGTTTTAAAATGATTGAAAGTGCTTTTGATGAAAATGTTTTTTAAATTAATTTTTAGTAAAAATTCAAGTGAATATTGAAAAAACATTTTAAGTGTTTCCTGCAAGAAGCATACATCTGATGCTTCTTCCAAAAGTCAATTTCACTTAAGCGAGCCCTTGGTTAGTTGGGACGGTGCTGTATAAAGAGGTTGAATTAGTTCAGAAAATGACTACTACTAAGTTGATTTGTTTTAGTTGGAAGCTAAATTAGAGTTGTGGGACGCTAAAGAGTGGGTTACATGTATGAATGGATTGGGTAACACCTAAAATCCCCTTTTTGAAAAATTGAACTTAAAGCATCAAATTAGTGACTTTTCACAAAGTATGATGGTCCATGCCATCAAATGCCAGCACTACTTCATCATCTCATTGCCTAGCTGGCTTGCATTGCATGTTTATATTCTCAAATATATTTTACTCCATGATTGCATTCTTTTTAAGCATTTTAGCAAAAAATGGTCTTTAAAATTGACATAACTCTTTATTATGGTCTCTTAGATTTGAAATTGATAGAAGTCATCCTTGAGTTTGTCCACCACCAATCATTTTTGTCATTATGTGAAAATCTCTATAAAGAATGACCAAAATGACAAAAATACTCTCGATTCAATAAACAGTGGTCCAAAATGACTTAACAAAATTCAAGAGTATTTTTGTCATTTTAGTCTTATTTAATAGAGATTTTTCACTGAATGACCAAAATGATTGATAATGGACAATCTTAGGGACCACTTCTATTGATTTTAAATCTTAGTGATCAAAGTGAGAAGTTATGCCAATCTCATAAACCATTTCAACTAAAAAGTTTCTTTTTTATAAAGATGGAGATGACCTCTAAATTAAAGTTAAATCTTTGAGTGAAATTGTCTCAAACATACTTAACCGATCATTTCGATTAACAATCTATCAACATAATTATAACAAACCGTTTTGTTAAAAGAACATCTCCTTGTAATCTTATTCCTAACCAATGTTCAATGATATATCAATTGGACATTTTAGATCTAATAAGATACCTTTTTTTTTTTTTTTTTTTTTGCAGAGTTATGATATAGCAGATGGTAAGGGTTGTTTGATCATATAATTTTTTTTTTATTTGAGCGATATTATAATCTATTTTAAATTAGGATTTCAAATTTAGCTATGGAGAAGGAAAACGTGACTTAGCGTAGGTTCCAAACATTGCACGTGAGTTTTAAATGATGGAGGCACAAAACTAGTCTTTTACCCTCTTCTTTTATCTTTTACCACACTCGATCATGATGACAAATCTTATTCCAAATTCCATGGGAGTCCCACATTGGACTTTTGCTTTTGCCTATTGAAAGCTATAATTTACCCATATGTGGGAGTTCCATCTTTTAGTTCAAACATCGATTTAAGTGTGCCGAAAATACAGTTTGATATATTAAATGTCATAGTTTAATTGGTTGATTTTTTTTTTAAGTTTTCAACTAGTATGTGTCAAATTCCGGCCTGGGCCCCCACCAGAACCCGAGTCGGGATTTGACAATTTGGTATCAGAGTCAAACCTTGGTCGTGGTGTGCCGACGAGGACGTCGGGCCCTAAGGGGGTGGATTGTTGGATCCCACATCGCCCAGTGTAGTGATCATTATATGTATATTCTCATCTCTACCTAGCACGAGGCTTTTTGGGAGCTCACTGGCTTCGGAGTTTATCGGAACTCCAAAGTTAAGCGAGTTCGCGCGAGAGCAATCCTATGATGGGTGGCCCATTGGGAAGTTCTCGTGTGAGTTCCCAGAAACAAAACCGTGAGGGCGTGCTCGGGGCCCAAAACGGACAATATCGTGCTACGGTTATGAGGCCCGGGCCGGAATGTGACATATATGTGTTCTTGATACATTGAAAAATCCCTCAAAAATCATAAGATGTCAAAATTTCTCTATTCATAACGTTCTACGTACGTCGATATTATAAATAACATATTAGTACATTTTGTTGATAACAATAACACCGCCGTATTAACTGCAACTTATTGACCTTCCGTTTTGTAGTAGGACCTCATCCCATGTGAATGAAAGTGAGATGACATGAAGCTCGTCCAAATTGTATTAACTGGGCTCAAAAGTCCAACGGAGAGAGATAGCAATGGGCGCCAATAGTTCATGGGCTTAATTTAAATTATATTTTATTGTTAAATATATTTAGCCATGGATAACAAACAAACAGGGCATTTGGTCTAGTGGTATGATTCTCGCTTTGGGTGCGAGAGGTCCCGAGTTCGATTCTCGGAATGCCCCCTTTTTTTATTTTTACTTTTATTAATTTCTACCCTCCCCTTTTCCATTTGCCGCCGACTGAGTCCCTCAGTTGCCGCCCCCAAATTTAAAACCCTAAAACCCTCTCAATTCTTCGATTGCATTGCCCTGAACAATCACTTCTCTCGATTTTCCGGCGACTTTACCCTAAACCCAAAAATGGTTTTTGGGCAAGTGGTGATCGGCCCGCCTGGGTCAGGAAAGACCACTTACTGCAATGGCATGTCTCAGTTCCTCCAGCTCATCGGAAGGTGAAAAAAATTTCACTCCGATTTCTGGGTTTTCAAGTTTTTCCATGGCTTCACTTTTGGTTTTTGAATCTGTCTGAGATATTTACAGTGGCAATTTGTTGTTTCGGTGTGCAGGAAAGTTGCTGTGGTAAATTTGGATCCTGCCAACGATGCATTGCCGTATCCTTTTCGGGGTTTTTTTATTTTTTATTTTTCGTGTTTGTTGTTCGTAATTTGTTGTGTTGCTTTGCATTCCAATGTAGAATGTTGAGCCTTTACGTGAAGTTAGCTATGAATGTGCTGTGAACGTGGAGGAGCTTATAAAACTGAGTGATGTGATGGTGGAGCACTCTCTTGGTCCCAATGGAGGTGAGCTCCTCTCTTCTTTTTTTGAATCTGTAAAAGTTCATGACTTGAGTAAGTTAAAAAGTGAAAATTGTTTGGGTTGTTAATTAAGAAGGAAACCAATGGAAAGACATTGGATTTGGACCCGTGAATTTCTCTTCAAAAAATAAATGACATTTGGAGAAGTTAGGTGCCAGGAAATGGTTACTTACTGATTTTATTTTTCTGTTTTTATGGATTTAAAGGACGATTTCGTTCACTGATCATGAAAGCTCCTTTATTTCTATTTTTGGGAGAGTTAAATGGAGTAAAGGTTCTAAAATATCCACAAGATAGACAGCACGAATGGTTGAGGAGTGCATGTGAAAAAGCTTACATGTCATTTTAAACATAAAATCACTTGATATACCTTTTGTGGATTTTCTTGACCAAGACAAAAACATATCAAGTGTAAAAACTTGTTTTGGATCAGTCTATCAGATAGTTTACGATATGCTATTCATGTTTACTTCTTGTGGATTTTCTTGAGTTATGACCGACCCATTAGTTGGGTGCTAAGTATGTGTTTCTCAGCTCAACAAACGATGCTTTTTCTAGGAATATTACAAGTTATTTTTTGGTGGGTTTTGTGCTTAATACTTGTAGCGTATGGGCCTTTCTAGTTCTGCAACTTCTGAAGTTTCTTTCCTCATGTTTGTACAGGTCTTGTATATTGCATGGATTATCTTGAGAAGAATGTTGACTGGTTGGAGGCTAAGTTGAAACCTCTTATAAAAGGTTGGTGTGTTCTGCTTTGTTTTACTTGTTTAGATTATTCAGGCTCTGGCATTAAAATCGTGATAATCCGGTTTTATGTTTTCCAGAGGGCATGACAGTTCGGAATTATACTTAAAAGGTATGCCAAAATATAAATGATAAATGCAACCTCTGGAAAAAGAAAAAAGAAAAAAGAAAAAGAAAGCAATGGTTGAAAGAAACTAAGCAAGTATAAATGCTTTTTTGTTTTTTGTTTTTTTGGTTTATCTAACAGTAATATGCAGAGTTATGCATCTTACTAGCATGTTTAAAAGAAAGGGAATGTTAGTGTTCATCTAGTTTGTCCCCTGAGCAGTGATGAAATAATAGTGCCATAACATTGTTATGAACTTTGTAGATCATTATATTCTATTTGATCTCCCTGGCCAAGTGGAACTATTCTTTCTTCACTCCAATGCCAAGAACATTATCATGAAACTCGTGAAGAAGTTAAACCTCAGGGTATGATTACAATCTTCTTTTTAATACTTTTAGCTTGCACCATTCACTGGGACCACGATAACTATGCGACTTGGGATTGTAATCTTAATGGCTTGCTGACTTGGTGCAGTTGACTGCAGTGCATTTGGTTGATGCCCATCTTTGCAGCGACCCTGGAAAGTATGTCAGTGCATTGATTCTCTCTTTATCAACCATGCTTCATATGGAACTCCCGCACATAAATGTCTTGTCTAAGATTGATCTAATAGAAAGTTACGGAAAGCTAGGTATGTTCACGGCTTATTCTTTTGGGGGTTTTTTTATCCGTTCCATTTCTTATACACATTTGAGATATATCTGATACCGATATTTCTGTTTTCTTTTTAATGTCTGCAGCTTTCAACCTCGATTTCTTCACAGATGTAGAGGATTTATCTTATCTTCAGTACAAGCTTGATCAGGATCCTCGCTCAGCTAAATACAGGTTTGATTAATATTTGACCATATGGGAACAAACTATGAAAATCTTGCTCTTTTTTTTTTCTTCCATAAATTGTGGTTCATATTGCAGAAAGCTTACTAAGGAGCTTTGTGAAGTAATTGAAGATTACAGTCTTGTCAATTTTGCAACCTTAGATATTCAGGCATGCCAGTCCCTTTCTTTACTTTACCCCTGACCTTTTGAACTTTATTGTACTTCGTGTTCTCACTTGCTACTTTTCAGGATAAAGAGAGTGTTGGAAATCTAGTTAAACTGATAGACAAGAGCAATGGGTACATTTTTGCTGGCATAGATGCGAGTGCGGTTGAATTCAGCAAGATTGCAGTCGGTTCTGTTGATTGGGATTATTACAGATATCCTTTTAATTTGGTTCTACAATAATAAGTTTGCTCTTATTCCCTTATCTTGTGAAGATGCTTGTGAATCAGACTACAAATACTGGGAGCTATAAAAAAATTTCGGTTTTGCTTAACAAAGTAGTTCACAGTTGCAGCAGTGCAAGAGAAGTACATGAAGGATGACGAAACTTTTGATGACGACAATGAGCAGATGGGACACGGATAATCTATGTCTGGTACATCTTGGTTTGTTGGTCGTCTGCTTCAGAAGCCCGTTACTGTTAACTTTTACCAAATAACTCTCATATTTTGAATGTTGCTAAGTCGTGAGTTCCTCATTGACTGCAGATCCAAAGAACTCCAAGGCTGCGGAAGCTTGTGCCGACAATATTAGGGAACTCACTCTTATGTGCCTGTCTTTGTACGATGTATATACTGTTTAGTCATGCCTTATTATTTATACGAATAAATTAGTTGCATAGAACTGTTTACAAGGGATTGAGCAATTACGATGATGTGGGTTTTATAACAACAGAACTGTGGTTTGATTGAATTACACACCTCTATGGATTATATTGATGATCTTGACAAAGACCCGAATAGTTATGCTCGCTTCCATCACATGCGCGCGTGCGCGCACACACGTGCACGCACACACATGCACATACGAAGTCTACTTGTGTGAAGAGAAGAAGATTCCATAATTTCTCTAGATGTTGTAGACTTCTGGAAGCCATAAACTTAACATTGTTGAATTTGTTATCGACATAAATGTCCGAGGGTGGGAAATTTGGGACCCCATTTTTCAAGTGGGAAAACTGCCCCGCTACTTGGGTGTCCTTTCCAAATGAAATGAGGCGAGAATGATTGCATGTGATAATCTCATTGTTTCCTTTTCTTTTGTTCTAGGGTTCATTTTTGTTTTTTGTTTTGCTAACTATCTGTTTGAAAATGTTTTTAAAATAACTAAAATTGTATTCAAATTCTAAAAAAAATTAGACTAAAAAGTGTGTTTGCATTTAGAAGAGCATATCCTATCTGCTATGTCGTTAATAAGCACTTTAAACATTTTTTCAGGAAATATTTATTTTTTATTAAAAATTTCGATTTGCTTCTAATAGAAGTGCCCTTATTGGAAATGCATTTTTGAGCAAAAATACTTTTTTTTTTTTTTTTTTTTTTTTTTTCAAACGGTCTCTAAATTCACAGCTCAATTCGACGATTCAAGTCCTTGATGCTCCAACTCAAGACTTGGTGACTTTTAGTTGTACCACAAACCCAATAAGTTACAATTGGACAATCACAACTTAAAGTTTTCGTGAGAGTCCTAGATTAGTATTTTACTAATGAATACTCTTTGGCTCAGTATAATTAAGAAACTATTCCTCTTTTAACTGTAAACTAACTTAACAATAATGAAATTATTGTGATGGAAAATGTTATTCATGCACTTATTTTTACTTTTTACACACTATTGTGATTTTTTGGCAATTGACCTCTTTCAATTCATTTAATTTCCGGCCGAAAATTAAGAGACATGTGTGAGAAGTAAAAATGTGTGTGATCGCACTACCCTATTGTGATTTAGTAGCCACTACTATTTAAATTTAACATCCTTAATTAATTGTAGCTATCTTCGTATATATATATGCTAATTTAGGGGCGGATGGAAGATGGGACCAAGGTGGTCCCAGGACCACCCAAGTCCGAAAAATATACATGTGAATGTTTTTTGAGGATCTTTTGAATGCTTGATACGAGTCCCTTCTGTGCTTACTAAATGTTTGATGTAATTGCTAGGCTTATGTCGACAGGTTACTTTGACAACACTCGACAAGTTCTCTCTATATCAATTATCAGATTGCTTTGTCATATGCCGATATCGGTTGACATGTGCATAACAAGCCTAACAAGTGAATAAACTAATTTTTTTTATGCGTTTTCCGCTCTGTTCCTATCTAAATTTTTTGTATTTAACACTGGAACTCTCCAAAATTCAAATCCTGAATTTGCCACTGTATGCTATCCACTCTTTTAAGTTTTTTGACCTAATTTGTATCTTCATTTCCTACTTGTATAATTTGGTGATGAACTTCGAACTCTCTAAGCGCGTGGAAATTTTCTCATGCGTCGCTCACGTTGGCTTGTTCTAAGTCGAACAAGATGAAGATTACCAGGACATTACAAGTTTATAACATCGCAAGCATGCCTCATGTGAACATCTATTTTTCCCATATTATTATTATTTTTTAAATATTTTGCAAACAGGCAGAAATAAGAAAATACAAAGAAAAAATGTATTTCTTGCATGCGGTGGTTGTCAACTGGGATTCACACTTGTACAAAATTATGAAAATTATCAATCGTGCAGACAATCATATTTGAAAATTAGATTCAAACAATGATTGTGTAAAACGGGAATAATATTCAAATTAAGCAGCCAGAAGACGATATATTCCGGCGTCATAAGATCTTTTCTTCCAAGAAATTATTCATGACATGTTTTGATAGCTCATCCTAATGTAACGTAACGACTTGGCAGTTGTCCATGTTTTTTTGAATAAATAATAAATTCGGACAAACATTATGATGTTTACAAAATTACTTTTACAATTAATTGTCCATTTTTTGAATAAATAATAAATTCGGACAAACGTTGTGATGTTTACAAAAATACTTTCACAATCTGTTCGTTTATACATTCACAATAAGTTACACTCTATGTAATCGATAATCACCATAAGTTATAGCTAAGTATCGAAACCATAAAAATACAACAAGATTATTAGGTTCATGCATGTCGAACTATTTTATACATTCTCTCTAACCAAATGAAGACAGCTACCATGAGAGCAAATGCTAGTTGATTGCCTCTCGTTTGTCAACGATATGATTGTGGCTGCGATTATTATCCTATTAGTATTAACTAACATCATTAACATCTTTGAAATATCTCATGGGTTACGCCACCCAATACAATAATTCTTGAGATTTCATCACTTCGAATTATATAGTCACATGCGTGTTTCGCAAGTTTTGCTTTCACAAATTATAATATTGATTTATGGTCTTTCTCTTCATCCATCAATCTTAGATGATCTAACATTCGTATTATGTTTTTTTTGTTTGTGTTATTTTCATGACGTACTCGATATATTAAAGGATTATTGAAAACGTGAGAAAACATCAAGAAAGCAATAAATATTTTTTTGGTTTTAACCCTATGACATAAAAGAAATAGGTCTTGTCGTGCAACACCCATTAAAATGAATGATAATATGACCCGACCTGAACTCAACCCGTTACTATTAACGGATGACATGACCCGACTTGATATTAACAGGTTTTTAACGTGTGATCTGATAATGATCTGATTAATTAAGGTGTTAACTAAAAACCTGTTATTTTCGTGTCATTTCAAATTGAATTAACCAATCGTGTAAGAAATTGTCAAATCTACTTAGATTTAGTAACCAACAAGAAATTGTCAGGTCTACTTAAATTTAGTAACCAGCCCTCACGCATCATTTAGATAAGTGCTTTGCTAATATCCTATTATTTAAATAACTTGCTCCTACTCTTCAATAATTGCAAATGAATATTGCATCATGCAATAAGTATTAACATATTACAATTTATTATTAGTACGTAATCAAATACGTCAAGGAAGACATGATGTTCGATTTAATCTTTGTCATCCACAAGTTATTGAAAAATGACCTAAATTAAATATGCAATTATGGATATACATCAATAGAAAAATTGAATAGATGATGTTGATTTTTTTTTCACTTCTGTGCATTTACCACACAAACTAACAAAAATTATACAATTAACACAAGGCTTAAGAGCGTCTCCAAAAAATATGTTAAAGTATCTAAATAAGTATTATTAATAAAAAAAATAGCAACAATGTTTTCCAATTGAAAAGTCAAATTAAACATGGATTGGGAACCCTCATACTTGCTGTCAAAATTGTCAACACCTTAAAATCTCTTTTTTTTTAATTAATTATTAAATGCATTTTATTAATTTTGTCATTGTTTTTTATTTTAAAACGTTAATATGTCAAAGTACCACATAAGCTGTCAAATTTAAAATTTATATTTAAGATAGATGCTCAAAAATCGTTTGACATCTAATTTTCGTTCCCAATTTTGTCATTATGGGGAACATTTTGCTCACCGCCCTAAACTTTGGTATGCTCACCATACACTTAATTATCGACCACTTGCCCTTTTACTTAACCATGATTTTTTTTTATTATAAAAAAATTGAAAAAATAACGTTTAATGTGAAAGTTAACTAAGTGATATAGAGCAAATGATTAGGTATATAGTGAGCATACATTATAGTTATATTAGTGGGCAACAATGCACCCCTCTTATAAGATGAACCTAAAGGCTAAGAACCAAGGAAGCCGGGTGTCGGATACCTCTAGGCTTGTGAATTGATGAGAATGTCGTGAAAAAGGCTCAAGCAAGCTACGTGCTCATATTTGACATACTGTAAGTGAAATTAGATCCATGTGTTTCTACCAAACTTTTTTGTACGTGAATAAATATTTCATCACTAGAGCTATAAATGGGAGGGGAAATCGAACCCGTGGTATATGCTCACTTAACATGAACTGGAGAAGCTAGACTTGGAGAACGTAGGAAGTACAAGAATGAATAAGATGAACTAGTCTCGTGATTTGATTCACAGTTTTCAAGCTCATTTTCTTTTTCCCTTCATATGTATAGTAAAAACACAAAAAAGTTAGAAAATACAATTAATCAAATAAATTGATTTAACTCTCATTCGATGTAAATAAAAATATCACATTGACACATTTAATACGTACATAAGACAAATACACTCAACCACTTGTATATCATGCCAAACTTCCAATTAATATGTGGCTCATGGTTAGCGGGCCGAGTGATCCTTCTAGAATACATTGTCTCACTCCCTCGTTTAAGATTTTCACAAATACTTGCGCGTCACTCAGCATTTTATTATTAAAAATGTTTTCATATCTAAAATCTGTACCAACTCAATTTTATATAATATTTTTCTTTCCATTTTATCTTTCTAGATATCCAGTTTGCGTATTTGCAAAAGAATTTTAATACGTCATTTATTATTTTACAAAATGATGTATATATTAAATTTTTTTTGGACTGTTAAAAATAAAAAATACGTGGTATTTTCTATTTAGCCAAATTAGAAATTAGTATATATGATATACTCGCTATTCGAGTACCAAAATATTATCCAAAAATAAATATCAGACGTTACATATGTGGCATTATTGCCTTCCTCTCCAAGAAGTCAAACCCACCCCAAAATCCATGTGCGCAGCAGAAGCTTCCATGATATTATGCTTTTGTCAAACCATTAATTTGACAAAAAGCTCGTGTGGATCTCTCTTCTCAGCTTATCACAGCAAAAGCAACCCCTTACATATATAATCTCTCCCTTCTTCCACTCAAACCAAATCACTCAATACTCAAATCCCAAAACTTAAGAATCATTTCGTTTTTAGTCTTTAGTTTATTAAGATGTTTAGCCCTTTCAGCTGCGTATTTTTCCAAACGAAAGATGTTCAAGATGAACCCTTTTCAAGTCCTTGCTCCACGCCCAAAAGATCAACAAAGAGAAGCAGCAAGGAAAGCAAGAACCCCTATTCAAGTCGAGGCCTCGACAAGTTCTCTGAACTGTTAGCCGATCTCGATGACAAACGGCAGAAGATTTATGCGCAAACGCCTCCGCAAGACATATCCCTCGTCCGCTTCATGTTCAAGGACTCGAACGAGGATGCCCCTCCTGTCCCGGTCGTGATCAAGTTGAAGGACAACAAGAAAGAAGACCGCAAAGAGAAAACCAAAACTCAGGTGGTGAAAGAAAAGCATGCAACCAGTAATTCGGATGGCTTGGATAAATTTAACGTCGAGCCCTCCACGCCCACAAAAGAAGTAGCAGTTCAGCAGCAACCAAAGAATTATAAGAGGGTGCGTTCGTCATTAAACTTTAAGGACATGAACTTGGGCATCTGGAGAAGGCCTTCTTACTATTTGCCGGTGGTTGTGGTGTTCATTTTGGTGCTGCTGGCGGTGTTCGGGCGGTCGGTTGCAATTCTGTGCATGTCTATCGGCTGGTACGCATTGCCGACGTTGGAAGAAAGCAATGGCAAGACAAAAAGAGCAGCAAAGAAGAAAAATCATGGTAGAAGATTGAGTGACAATAATAATAATAATAATAATCATGGACTATTGTCTTCCCCAAAGAGTAACAACACAGGGGCCGGAAGCACGCTCAGATCACAACAACACGGTTACCAGAAAATTTGGTGACCGCGGCGATGCGATTGACTTGTGAATTTTGTCCTTATATTCCTTGGTTCTTTCTTTCATATTTCCTCTGTTTTTTTTTTCTCGGTCAAGATTTGGCTGCCATGTATGTACACAGACAATGTTTTGTTTTTGGTCACTGTGCCAACTTGGGTTGAAACCTAAAAATTCAATTCCTATCGTTTGACTTTGTAAATGTAAATTATGATAACTGTAAGATTAGTCTAAAGACGTTTGTAAGATGTGAGTAGTGAAATTTGCCTTGTAATTCCACGATATATGTGGTTTTTTTGGTGTGGTTATATGTATGTATTGGTCTCGAGGGATTTTAGGTTTTATGCTCAAGTTCTTCACAACCAATTTTTCATGACAAAAGCTAAATCAATGATCTAGGGCTCATTTGGGGCTCGGTCGAGACTGAACTTGTTTTAAATTTCGGACTAATGTCGTAGCCATTGTTTGATGAACTTAAAATACTGAGACTGAACTTATGATTTATGAAAGTGGATAAAAACCAACATCTTAAGAGGCAAGACCCATGGGTTGTTAGACTTAATTCCAATCATCTCATGTCTCAATTGCGATTATGGATTAATTAAGGGATGTGCTATCCGCACAACCCATTTTACTTCTAACACATCTCTTGATAATTTCTGTTCATTGATCTTGTTCAATTCATCCGATTCGAAGGGCCGAAAATAAAAAAAATGTGTGAAAAGTAAAATGGAATGTGTGGATATTACACCCCTTAATTAATATCACGTGTGACGTTAGCTCTACCCTAAAAAAACGATGTTGTTCAACAATTCGAGTGATAGGATATGACCTTGACATTTTTTTAATACAATAGTCCTTGAAAAATCTGGTACGCCGGCCTAATAAACTTCCTTACACTAAACCAACAATTTTCACAAAGTGCACAAAACAGATTAGGCCAGAACAACATTCAGCATTTCCATCGAGTAGAAACCGCACAAAAACGATGCTTAATTGGTTTCCATGAACTGCAAGAAACCCAAAGATGCAAAACCAGATCAGTAGTTTTGATTCGGAATAAAAAAATATCGAAAGTCGGGTGATATCAGTACAAGTTCTGCGCCGGAGGGAACTTTGTCCTGAAGCTTATTACGGGCCATTTCCCTGTCTGACTCTAGCCAATAATGATGTCCATTGAAACCAACGGTTCTTTCATCGCTAATCCAATAATGTTCCTTACAGTACCTTTTACAGGGGGTTAACACCATTCGCTCAAGACTGTGCACAGTCTGTGGGTGGATGGTGAGGGGAAAATCTCTTAAACTAGTTGTGCAAGGCTTCCATTTTCGACGTGGGATATACGATACTCTAAACAAAGACCAATTTCTTGTATACAATGATCAGTTAATATAACTCAAGATAAAAGAGGAAGCCAATGCGTATTGGAGTCAAAACATATAGCATGCAAAACAATAATGTCTATAAGGCTTTGTTGTCTAGGATTAGACTTGACAAGTTACTAGATTCAATGTATATTGAAGGAATAGGTATCGATTTCCAAATTTTATCCAAGTTGAAGTAGAAAATGAATTAGTTACGTCATCCCTCTTCCATAAAAAATAGCATATACGATTGTGAGAAGTATCTTCTTCTACTTTTAACTTGGACAAAACTTAAAAATTGACATCAATTTCTTCCTCAACATGCAATATTGAATGTGAATTATTCAATCCAATTGGATCACATACACCAAACGAGGCTAAATTTTGCTTTATAAAAGTTATACTTGTATGATGCTTGTGCTTGTTTACTAAAATGACGAATTTTAGAATACTTGAATTGAAATAAGGCGGTCAATGCACATTTTTCTGACGACTCTGTTTGCCGGGATGTAATTTTGCTCGAAGAATAATTAATTTCTGTTCGACGAGTAAGACTTCGCGCGATGGCTTTTACATGACACTTTGTCTGTTGTTTGAAGTTTTAGGTGACGAAACCCCTTTTGACCCGAGAAAATTTTTCATCTTGCAAGATTTTTTATTTTGAACAAATTTATTTATTTATTTTTGGTAGTGAGGGTTTGTGTGTACGAGGAAAACAACCAACTAGATTGAAATTCACAAAAAGTAAAGATCGATATGAGAAGAAAAATTTACTTTCAAGAATGGAATAGTAGGGTACGAATATTATAATAGATTAATTCAAGTCTAGTTAATTTGTAATAACCCCGTTTCAAAAATATGGAGTAAATTATTATTTTGTCCGGCCCAAATTCTTGGGCTGTGCTATCACTAACCCAAAACCCGGCCCAACATTTCTGTGTGTTTTCCTTTACACGTGATCTCTCTTTTCTCCCTCATTTTCTGCAACCCTCACTCTCTCTCTAGGCAGGGTGCCAATCCCTATCATCATCATCATCATCTAAGCCAAACTCGTTCCCCAAATTACCAAAATCACAATATGTGGAGCTTGGCGAACAACATGTTGCTCTTCCATGTGAGGATCTATGCTGGGTTACGTACTCACCACACCGAAGCGTTTCGACTAAATTGAGTTCGATCTTGACGGATTTAGACTTAATCGAGCTCGAGATCATTTTCAATGATTTCCAGGTAATGAATTCGTACTTGGAATCTCCATTTTTAGTTTGAAGTTTGAAGATTTAACCTTGGGTAGTTTCTGTGCAACTCTCTAGAATCCAGCAAGTTTATTGTGTTGAAATTCGTAATGCATGCAGCTGAAATGGGGTTTCTAACCTCCGTTCTTCATGTCTAGTTTGACGATGGAATCCAGCGACGTCTCATCAATTTTGAGCTGAAACTCTATGAAATTGAGCTGCTTTGGATTTGATCTAGCCCCCATAAAATCTCAGGTGCAATTTAGGTACTCTGCATGTCGAAACTGAGTGAGAAATTTCTGGGTTTTAACTCTAGGGACCCTCTGCATAATTTTTCAGATTTTCCGGCAAGGCTCCGGCTACGGCAAACTGCCACAGGCGACGATCACCTGTTACTTTTAACGGCGGAATCTGGAGATCCGTTAGTTTTAACGGAATTGGCAAAGGTATATTCCATTTACCCCGGATCCAACTCTGTGATCCTGCCCAAGTCCCATTTCACAAACCGGCCCATACCTTTGTGCCATGTTTCAGGCCCAACCCACTAGTGAAGCCAAATCCAACCCAAATGTCATTTGGCCCAACCCAACCAACCCTAACCCAATACCCCAGGCCTAAAGCCAGTCCAATAACCTGACCCACTAACCTAGAATCCAGCCCTAAACTCGGATCCGACCTGGACCCAAACCCAGCCCTTGGGCCGGCGCGTGGCATGCGCGTAGAGCACATGCGTATTGTGCTCCGCTGGCGACCACGATGACGCTGGCGACTTTTTTGGCAAATTTTCCGACGACCTATCTCGGCACTTGTGGTGGCAAGTGGCCGTCCGGGCCGCCACCTTGTGGCTGCACGTTGAGGAACCCTAGGTCCCTCCTTAGGTTATTCAATATACTCTTTTTGTGTTTAGGTGCGTCGGTGGGAAGTGGCACCATCCTCGCTAGTTCAGCAGTTTCCGTGCAATGGAAGACTTGTGAGTGGACCCTTCTTAAATGAATATTTTATAAATCTTAGAATTGCATGCATATCTTATTTAAGAGTTTGAACATGTTTAAAAGTATATTTTACGGATTTGCATATTTTTGGAATTTGAAGAATTTACAAGTTATTTAAATTGCTTTATGAAATATTTTGGATCTATCTTATTTATATTATATTAAAACTATTGGTTTATACGTAATAATTTTGGTGGATTTATGAGGATGAATTAGTATGAATTACTTTACGGGGTTTTGAATTTTTAAACTTTGATGATTTAGCATGGGTTTTGAGATGTGTTTTTGGTATATATATCTAGCGGGTTATCATATAGCACATCCACACAACACGGGTATTAGATGTCTATAGCTATATGACATAGTAATGAGCAGTATCGGATAGCTTTACTAGCCACAGCTAGTGTTGTTATGTGATGTTATAGATTTCTTCTCCAACGTAATCCGGAGTCGTACATCTTCACCTTCGGATGATGGGGCCTACTATGTTTCTTCATCGGCGTAACCTAGTGTTGTACAACTTCACCTTTGGGTGATGGACATGTACTCCTTTCAGACGACTATGATACTCCTAGAAAGTACAAGATTGAGGAAATTTATGGATTTGCCTTTGGGTGGCAATACTATCAGTTCAAGTACTGTTTTATACGCATAGCTTTTATGATTGATTTCATGGTATGCTAGAGTTTTTAGAAAACTACCATGTAATACTATATATGTGTTTCAAAACAGGGGGGTTAGTATGTTTATAAAGGAAATGATTTTCTTATTATTAGTATTATTATAAACTTTGGTCCACTCACATTTTCTGTTTTGTGCCCCCTCAGGATTTATATTCGAGTCACATGATCCTGGCGTCAGGACACTTCTGCCTAGTTATTCTCGAGTCTTCTCAGTATATGTATTATTCCTTTGTTTGTATAATTTCTTAGAAATTCTTCCATATTATTCTTAGTAGTTTTATGCTCTGAACAAGTTTCTGCATTAGCATTTTCATTCTAATTACATATCTTAAAAAATTATTGTTTCTGATCCATTGGTTTAGTGATGGAGGGCAGCCCGGACTAAAAGAAAAAAGGGGGAGATTTTTCTGAGTTATGAACAAAATTAGGGTTTAAGAATCCGTGGAGATTCAGATTCAGCGGGATGACGTGAGTCTTTGGTATTTAGTTAGAAACGAAAAGAAGATGAAGCAAATACCAAATTGACATAAATCTTTTTCAGCATTGAAACGAAATCCCACTTAAATGTATGAATGTACTGTTTTTTTTTATTATTATTAATAGAACGATATTTATTGATAACACACTTATTAGCAAGTTTTGGAAGAGAATATCGTGAAAACATTGAGAGGGTCCTCGAACCAAACTAACACTAAGTTTAGATGAAGAAAATAAACTTGAAATTTAAATTAAAGTCAGAATTTATAAATAGACATGCACTAATTCTTTTGTTTGGATTCATAAATATAGAAATTTAGAATTCCCACGTGAAAAAAAAACTTGAAATTTTAGATCTCCAATTTTGAAGTTTAAATTCGATGTAAATATGTCATTTTCTCAATTTCTATGATTGAGAGTTTAAAAATAACAAATTTCATATTCAATTTCATTGTTTTTAGGTTAATCAAACAAGAAAATTTACAAATTCTAAAAAATAAAATCTCGTTATTTTAATTTTTATTATTTTAAAATTCTTTAGTAATCTTAAATTTCTTCATTCAAATATAGTGTAAAGAACTCCCAATTGAGAGCCAAACTTAGCTATCGTTACAAAGAAGAGGAATATAAGTAACACTAATTTCCTGCACTTGTAAGGCTATGCAATCACACATCCTCCAAGATCAAACTTGGGTAGAGGGTTTGAAAGATTTGAGTTTGAATGAAAAATAAAAGTAGGCGTTTCGTTCATGATCTCGCCACCACTTATACGCATATAACAATATGACTTGGTAATTAGAAGTGGCTTGGAAATGGGCTTAAATAGGGGTGAGATTGATACAATTACCATACCAAAATCCATGTACCAATTATCATACCAAACTTTTGATATGACAAAATCTATTATCATTGCTATGCCAAACTTTAGGTATACCGAATTTCGGCATGTCAAATAGTCCGATTGACATGGTATGATAATGATAATTACCACTTTGTTTTGGGCCAAAATTTGATTTTTTTCCAACCCAATTTAAGGCCCAAACGTATTTTGGCCACTCTCTTTGGGTTTCCAAATTTTTATTATTTAATTATGAGAATTTTATAGAGATTCATTTAAGAAACAAGAAGTAAATAAATGGAAGAATTGCTGAATGAACCCAACATCCCTAAAAAAAATAGTGCAAAGATTCCTAAATTCCATCTCTACATTCTTTAAAATTGTACAAAAATTAACTTGATAGATGAAGCCAGGGAGAAAGACATCCCAATTTGATGAAGGAGAAGATGAGATGGACTGCGAAGAGAGAGAGAGAGTTGTTGGAACGGGAGCAACATAGATGAAGCCGGTGGCTAGATGAGTGAAAAGATGAAGAGTCGCATAACAAGAAGATTTAGGTTTTTTTTTATTGGGAAAGTAGAGGTTAGAGGGTGAGATGATTGGATAAATGACTAGAAAAAAAATATAAAGTGCATGTATAATGATAATAATACCTAATTATATATATAAATGAATAAATAAATAATATAATATAATAGTAGTGGTACGGTACGGTATACCACTGGTAATGATTTTGAATATGGTACTGTACAAATATCGTACTATTATCAATGGTACAAATTTTTTGACACAACTTTGGTATAGTAATTTGGCAAAAAAATCCACCTCGGGCTACTCAAAATATTAATTGAGGGTCCATTAATTGTTCAAAATATGGACCTTGTGCCTTCCAATTGGGCTCTAGTGACTTGTAAAACAATAATCTAATTTTTATTGGGAATGCATATAGTGTCCTCCTCTTAAAAAGAAAAGGTTATGAATATCACATTGGTGTATTATCTAATGTGATTAGTGACGTGTACATAATACATTTAATAAAATCTTACTGTATGTTGATTGTGTGTATCTCTTGCCATATGATATGATCTAACAATGTGGTATAAATATGTAGTTTCCCTATTAAGAGCATCTCCAATGAGAACCCCTACTTAGGAACTCACACCACCAACTTGAATGACGCATTTAGGGACTTTAAAGGAATATTCGAGTCTCCTAAAAGAAAATATTGTTTGCAATAGGAAGTCCTTATAGTATAATTCTTAAATGTAAGGACTAAATATTAAAAATCATTTTTCATTGTTGAAGTATTTTGGCCATTGGTAAAAACCAAAAAGCTATCTCAACCATTAATTTTTCAAGAGTTAAAAAAAAAAAAACTATAGGAGAAAACCAAGTTGTCAATCCCTATCCAAAAAAGGCTTTTCCAATTATTAATTAGGCTAACTAGGTCCTCGTCAAATAATACTTTTTTGTCTCTCCAACAGCAATGTTTATGTCTCCTGCTGGTAAGCAAGTTGATTTATTCCATTTAGTGCTTGTAAGTTCATGAACATATCAAAGGTTTGACGCATACGGTTTGGTGGTTAAAAGCACGCACGGTGGTTAAATTATTCTTCTGGGTTCATGAACTAAGAGCTTCAACTTTTATATGGTCCGCTGTCTAAACCGGACTAAAAAGTTGGTTGATAAATTAATTAATTAGACGGCAAAGCTAGAAACCTCCTTATCTGACCATTCTCATTCTTTTTTTCCCTTTTTCTCGTTTTACAATATTGTGCGATGATCTAAATTATCTATTTATTAAGTCACCATTTCAAAATCAAGTCTACCAAAATCAACTAAATTTTAAATAGTTTAGCCATCAAACGGCTATCAAATAAGTAAATGAAGCATGCTATACTATTAAATACTGAATTTCTAACAACGTTACAGTTAATTTTTATAGGTTGAACTAGAACTAGAAAGTATACAGTGATGATCATCACGAAGACATTGCAGAATGAGAATAAAAAAAGAAGGAATTAGTTATTTAAATATTAGAAGATCAAGAAGAAAATTGATCTTGGCAAGGAAAAAACGATAAAGGCGTTGCCTGAAAAAATTACATATAATAAGTATATATGCCAAGTCGTGCTGTTTTTTATTCACGATCCGACCATTTTGAGATGATAAATGTAGATAGAACGATTTTCAATAATTGCAAGAAGGAGATCAGAAATACATTATAAATTCAGTGGAAGAATGCATGGATGTGTACGCGTCTGTCCAGAAAACATAATCATCAAAATTAGCAAAAGAAAACATATCCCTGAAAAATATTATTTTCGTTAATTAGCAGAATGTTTGCTTTGCTTAAAGCAAAGGACCTCAGCAAATATGTGCAGAGAATATTGTTTCTTTACAGTTTGTTTTGGTATCACCGAAAGAGATGAACTGATTCGAGCAGCCACGCAGGTTACCTTTTGAATTCTATCTTAAAGCTGGTCATCGTTCCTTTATTGTTAAAGTTTTATTAAAAGTTGTAATCTGGAGTTTTTTTCCCTTTGAAAAGAAGAAAAATTATTTTTTAAAAATGTCTGCGGATCTTTAAAACATATATGATTTAAAGAGAAAAAGCTAGAAAAAAACGTGATTAAATGACAAAGTAGATTCGTGTATGGCTGTTCCTGGCAAAAGCTTCCTTCTTTTTGCACGTGTATTATTCAAGTTTTTGCTTCTGGATGTTCAGGTCTTTGTCAAAGTCGAATATTAGTTAATATATTACCAAAAGTATAAATATTAGTGAATATTGGAATGAAACTTTACTGGCCCAGGCAAGGTCCTAGGTGAGAGATTTAGCTAAGTAAGAATAATTAGAATAAAGGACATTTTTTTTGTTTTATAGAAGGGAGGTATGAATAAAATATTACATTATATATTTTTATTAGAAATCTTATGCCGTGATTGTTGATAATTTTGTTTTTTCAAAGAGAATCAACTGGTGGCTTCACTATTGCAGTCCGAACACTACAATTCACCCTTCCAGAGACCGCAAAGACTCACAAAGACATTTCACCCTCCTCCTGGCCACCATTATGCGATTCACTAGATGTTGATAATTGAATTATTACTTAATTGTTGATTAACGTGCTTATTCTTTTTATTGGTAACACATCACATAGTTTGTAAATGTGGTTTAAAAATTGATCTATTTAGCATTACCCTTTAAAGAGGATTTTAAATAAAAGACCAACCGTCAACAACCACATCATATATATGGTTTTAAAAAGAGAGTAATGCCATATTTACCATATTTCTTACCACATAATTATATCACGTCTCTATTAGAGGTAGAACCCACTAACATATATAGGTCACACCTGTATTAGAAAGATAATACAAATGTGGTAGTATAAAAAATAAGGAAAACTAATGAAAATGATTAGAAAACTTTGAGTTTTAACGATAAGAACAAAATAAAAGGTAAAGTGAATAGTACCAAGAATGATTTTTTAGTGTAAAAACGTAATTTTTCATTAAAATAAACAGTACCGAAAACTTTTCGTTAAAGTACTCTAAAAAATATGAAAAAAATAACATTTTTGTTTTAAAAAATCTCCCTCTGACATAACTCTGGGTAGCTTAAACCTTACTATTTAAAGAGGCCCAGGTTAAGGCTTACAGACCACAGAGCGCTAGCTAAAGCACATATAAGAGATTCAAAGCTATTTTCTGACCCAGGAAAATTAAGAGCTCCAAAATACCAAAAATGAAGCCAATTAGTGTAGTTTCCGATCTCATGATTTTTTCATTATTTATCTTGTCATTTCAATTCTCTCTCACTACTACCCACGCTGCTGGTGGAAAATGGAAGCTCTTGCAACAAAACGTCGGCATTTCCGCCATGCACATGCAACTCCTCTACAACGACCGCGTCATCATGTTCGACCGCACCGACTTCGGCAAATCCAACTTGTCCTTACCCAACGGTACATGCGTCAGAAACGACTGCACCGCCCACTCCGCCGAGTACGACGTCACAACTAATACCGTCCGCCCCCTCACGGTTCAATCCGACATTTGGTGCTCCTCCGGCTCCGTAGTTCCCAACGGCAACTTGATCCAAACCGGCGGCTACGACATAGGAGAGCGCCGCGTTAGGGTTTTCGAGCCCTGCACTGGTTGTGATTGGAAGGAATATGAGAATACCTTGGGCGTGAGACGCTGGTACGCCACCGATCATATTCTGCCCGACGGACGGAAGATCATCATCGGCGGAAGGCGGCAGTTCAACTACGAGTTTTATCCGAAGACCGAGTCTTCGAGCAATGTCTACAGCTTGCCCTTCCTTGTGCAGACTAACGACCCCAACGAGGAAAACAATCTTTACCCTTATGTTTTTCTCAATGTCGATGGGAATTTATTCATTTTCGCAAATAATAGAGCAATTCTGTTCGATTATGTCATGAACAAAGTCGTTAAAACCTACCCGCAAATACCCGGCGACGACCCGAGGTCGTACCCTAGCACCGGTTCAGCCGTGTTGCTGCCATTAAGGAACTTGACGGCTCCGTCTATTGAGGCTGAGGTTTTGGTCTGCGGTGGAGCTCCGAAAGGGTCTTATATCCAGGCAATAAAGGGTACTTTTGTGGAAGCTCTCAACACATGCGGTCGGATCAAACTAAATGACCCGAAGCCGCAGTGGGTTGTGGAGACTATGCCTCAAGCTAGAGTCATGAGTGACATGTTATTGCTCCCAGATGGCACCGTAGTGATCATCAACGGTGCATCTTTTGGGACTGCGGGTTGGGAACTCGGACAGAATCCTGTGCTCGAACCACTTGTGTACCGACCAGATAACGCTGTTGGGTCACGGTTTGAAAAACAAAACCCTGCCACCATACCGCGAATGTACCATTCCACCGCGGTATTACTACGTGATGGTAGGGTACTCGTTGGAGGTAGTAACCCTCATGATAAATACGAGTTAGCCGGTGAGTTATTCCCAACAGAATTGAGATTAGAGGCATTTAGTCCTGATTATTTGGATGCCAAGTACTCGAAGTTGCGTCCGAGAATCGTTGATCCCAAATCAGAAGCTAAAATCAGTTACGGAAAAAAATTATTCATTCGGTTTTCGTTAAAGGGAAGCATAGCAACGAATTTGGTGATGGTGACGATAGTGGCGCCTTCATTTAATACACATTCCTTCTCAATGAATCAGAGGCTGCTGGTTCTTGCGGCGGAGACCGTAAAAAAGGTAGGGACAATGACGTACCAAGTTCAGGTGACGACGCCGGGTTCTGGTAATCTTGCGCCTTCCGGATATTATCTTCTCTATGTGGTGCATCAACAAATTCCAAGTGAAGGCATCTGGGTCCAAATTCTGTGATGACATGAAAATTGTATTATACAGTTTGTGTAGTGCTTTACTTCATTTTTTATTATAAAAAAACATGATTAATTGTGAGTTGGAAAAATAAAAATGTTCACTGACAGAATAGCTTTGGTTCCACTTTGCAAGTTGTATTTGTACCTCTTTTTATTTTTATAACGTTACCAAAGAAGTACTAACTTTTAAATATAAAAAATTCGAGTAATGTTAGAGAGACCATACCTTACACAAAATGTTGTACGTTCGGTTTAACAACTCTAAAAGAAATGATGTTCCTGTAATGTGCAGCAAGTTAGGCACCCTTGTCCTTTAACCGGCATAGAGACACATGCTTTAAAATCTAAATCCAGCATAAATTAAATGTTTTGACCCTCCCAGATATATTTACATTAGCTAGATATGGGTTTCAAGCTCTGAAGAGATCCCATGGAAACCAAACTTCATTCTTGTTTTCTATGGGAGATGGAAACCCTCAGTTTAATTTATATATTATTTGGGACCAAGGGAATAACATTTCTATCTTCCAGCAGAAAATAACTTGCTTCATTAAACAAGCATTCGAAAAAAATACGGGATTCCCAAGCTGTACTTTAAGTTCATAAAGTTGATAAGTTATCGAAACCTGTAGATCATAAGTTGATGAAATTCATATCCAAACTCTCCCTATGGAACTACATTCAGGGAACACTGAAGTACAACTCGATGGATCGAGACTGAACAAAATTCTCGAAACACCATGGCCCGAAAAATTACTTGCTCTCCAAACCTCATCGACTGCGAGTGAAATCAGAGGGTCTCCCTCTGCCTGAAAAAACTTGGCCCTCTTCTGGTCTGCCTTGGCTTGTTTTTCTCTTGGTCTGTAAAGGATATTGCCCGTCTGAACCATTGCAATGATGATCAAGATTGTTGGCGTA
Source organism: Crataegus laevigata (assembly GCA_963580275.1). Taxonomy (NCBI): domain Eukaryota; kingdom Viridiplantae; phylum Streptophyta; class Magnoliopsida; order Rosales; family Rosaceae; genus Crataegus; species Crataegus laevigata. The sequence goes on from OY756949.1 coordinate 7,201,839, forward strand.
GAACCCTTCAGCTGAGTCTTGGAGGCAAAGAAAGAGTTCAAACCCTTATTTAAATATTTGTTTCAAGTTTAATTAGAGCTGTTGGATCACAGTCCATGTGGCTATCCTTGCTTCTAGCTTAAGTGATATATTATAATAAGTGGAATCGGATGATAGCAATTAAGAGTTGAGATTTAGTTTGTTATTGATGAGTGAAGGATCTCTTTTTTTTTCCATGTATAACAAGAAATTTTTTTCCTTGTGACTGGTATACAGAAGGTACACTACGTATTTTTATATAAGTAGTGAGAAATTGTATTTTTTAAGTTATTAACTTTTTAACACCCTATAATAATAAGTGGTATACTCCGATTATACTAAAAAATCTCTCGTATGATGGTAACAACCTCAGTTTGTTGAGAGGAATATTTTGCAATCAATTCGATCATTTCAGAGAAGCTTACCAAATATTCCCATACTCTAACAAATATCTCATCGCTGCATCCGAGGTCCACACACGCGAGTAGCATCTTCGATGAGGGTGGATCCAGAGGAAACTCGGCCATTTTCTATATTATTCTCTTGGGTTTCGGTAGGAGGCACAGGCAGCGAATCCAACGGCTTGGCGCTCATCCGCTGTGTAAAATTAGGGTGTTGCTTCTGTAACAGAACATTCTTTTCCAGATGGCAGAAGGACTGAAGGAGGCAGAACCTGTCAAACGCAGCGTTTAGGTTCCGACTGCGTAAAACGACGTTGTTTGTAATAGGCCAAATGATGAGACCGTCCTCGCTTTATGACGTGGCACGCGGCAAATGATCCAGAGAGGTGGGAAATATAAGTTAACTTGCCAAAAAAGGAAATGTATCAGAAAATTTAGAATTCAATCGGAGCAGAAGTCGCAGACTGAGGGGAGAGAGAGATGGGGCTGCTCTGTTGTTTCGATGGAGGCAACAGTGCACAGAGAAAGGAAGAAGAAAGGGCAGCCTCCGCGGAAGCTCTTGCCAACGCTGCCCAAGCCGCCCAGAGAAGGTAAAATTATTTCTCTCTTTTTTTCTTTTTTCTTTTTTTTTTCTTCTAGTTTTTAATTCGACCATTTTTCATTTTTCGAAATTGGAAATTTGAATTCGTTTGCAATTGTATATTTGTATCGTTGTTGCAAGTTGATCAATTTTTATGTAAAGATGCGATTTTGGATAGGATTTGTAATTGTCATGGGGATAAAGTCCAGAATTTTATTTTATTTTTTATAATTTGGAAAGGGGGATGGAATCAGATGTGGGTTAAGCAGAGCGTTCGTATTGGCACCCGACTTCAAATTCCGCTCCTCGTAGATTAGAATAGTTTGGAAATGGGATAGGGAAAAAAGAGGATTAATATGATGATCAGAATTCTGAGTAGACCTTGTTAGGATGCACATTCCACGTTAATACCGTTGTTAATTCTTCTTCATCATATTGATTGCGTTCGCCATTTCTGGCATTGTTTTTTCATGTTTAAGCAATTTTTTCAAGGCTATAGGATTAATATGATGGTTTCTTTCGTCGCTATTTGAGTAAACTTATGCACTGCAACCACAATTTCAGGCAAGAAGAATTCGAAAAGTCTGCAGCAGGAAGAGCTGCGCGTGCACAGCAACAGGCGGCTGCAAAGCAAGCTGCCAGCTCTAACAAAGGCGAACCAGTATTAAAGGTTTGACCGACTGAATTTCCAAATCTTCTGTTGGTTATATGCTAATTTTATACGATGCTGCGTGTACTACCTACTAAGACACTGTATGATGTGCTGGTTTCAATTTTGTCACGTTTTCGCTCAATGTTTATGTTCGTTGACATCAGATAGTTCGTATGTTTAACTATTTTTTGTTGGTGTTGTGGATGCAGTGGTCGGTGGGTTGAGGCCTAGCCTTCGGCCTGTCTCTCCGTCAACTTCCAACTGTAAGTCGATGGATGAACAACCGAGTAAAACTCAATATGTTCTGCATAAACTATAACCTTGTGATGGTTTTAACTTTTTGCCTATAAGTCATTTCAATTCCGATACATGGATTACCTGTGTGTGGTATAGGTAGAGATGAAATATCTTATAGTTCCACAACTTTTGTTTTCGTTTTTCACATTTGATCTTCAATTGTCTGCAGTGTTCATACAGATACAGAATGTTCCGTGGATTGCCAATTCTTTTTGTGCTGAGAACAAATACTCCAGATCTCTAAAGACAGTTGCTGTTATCGATCGACATTCACTTCGTCATTTGTTTTGTATATTGAATGTCAAGAAAATAATAACAGTTGTAAGTTCTTGCTTCGGTGCACCTCTTAGTAATTCAATCCGTGCAACTTTCTTTATTTTGATATTTCAGTAGCAAATGTATATGTACATACTAATCATAAGAATCCGATACCAAGAAATGGTTAGTGTAACAAGTAATAACCCTTAATCTTGCGAATAATTGGGGATACACCAACTATTACACAAAGCTTCGAACTGGAGCTGAGAGCTGAAGCTCGTGCGCAGCTTGAAAAAAGTCGGCTACCAAGTCCCGCCATGCTTCCTTTTCCAAGTGTCCTTCCGCAAATGCCTGTAGCAGAAAGAAGAGAAAGTTTAACAGAGAAGAAGCAAAAATATGCCGACTTCATAGAGCCCTTTCAACTCGTTTATCGCTAAAGGTTTAGAATTAAGGAATACAAACCTCGGAATCAAAGGTTTTCTCTTGCTCAGAGTTCTTAGCCTTTTGATCCCTCTGTGCTCGAAGAAGAGTTAGCAATATTCTGTAGGTTTCTTTGCTTGCTTGGGAAGTTCCTGAGCAACTTGAAGCACGGCTTTCAACCTGAGCAGTTCTAACTGATCCACTCTTCTGGCTTCGTCCAAAGCAAAATCCACTATCGTTTCAGCATCCTTGAACCACTGCTCTGCAGAAACTATAAGGGCTAACAGCTTCCAACCTTGTCCTGAGCTTCCAGCCACCATATCCGAGTACTTCATTGCATTTTCGAAAGCTGCATCCAGAATCCTCTGCACTGCATTTTCAAGGCCCAGACTAAACATCACGTCAGGATCCTCCTTCCTGTTAAGAGCAGTGTGGTTTAGAGAGTTCAAAGACTCTTTGAAATGACATTCTTTCAGAATCCGATACAGAAGCCCTTGCTGCACTGCCATAGCAAACACCAAGATATTTATGGCATTGACCCATGAAATGCTCGCATTGATGATTCACCAAGCCAATAGCTTTACGCGAAAAATCTATCCCTTCACGAGTGTGAATCGGATCTTGGGAACACAATTTTGCTCCCAAGAGAAAAGAAGGGAATTGGGGCTTGTTCTTTGCTTTGGAACAGCCTGCAACCTTCTTCAAAAGGTTCGAGGCTACTTCATTTTTTCCACAGGCAGTATAACAAAGAGCAAGAAAGTACCACCTCTCAGCTCGTGTATACAACCCCGGAAGGGCCTGCTCCACATGATCTGCTAATAATTCATACAATCCAGTAACAGAAAGAGCTTAAGTCAGATGATCCATGATTTCTGGATCCCATTTTATCTCTCGCAAAGCCACCTTTTTCATAAGAATTACCAACAACAGAATTGCTTCTTCTGTATTATTTTTGGGCATAGTTGTGCCCCATATTTGTAACTGAGGGGGAAGGTTTGCTTCAACACCGCCATAGAGTAATGTGTGAGCTAAACTTTTCTGAATAGCAGCCAACCTCTCCGGTTCCAAATTCCATGGCTTGATTAAAGCCCAGCGATACGCAGTGATAGCCTGCCTTTGTCCATAAAACGGGGAGCAACTCGAGCGCTTTGTGAAACATGTCTGGCAATTTGCAGTCCTCGCCAATGAATTCAGGCATTCCGTTAGGTAGTGCTGACTCAACTGTATCAAGCATAACTTTGCACTCCTTTGCAGCCTTTGATGAATAAGAAAGTACGAAAGCACATAAACTAATCAATACTAATCCAAATTTCATTATACTAATCCGAGTGTAATCTAATTTACAATCTCAATCCAAAGGCGAACTATACTACAAAGCGAAAGCCTAAGCACATACCTATAGATCTACCAAGTTCTCCGAATGATCTTGCCTTAACTAATATTGCTTCAATAAGTAGGCTCACAGAGTGCATTGACATTACACTGGGAAGAACCACGTTATTGCCTTTCGTGCGCGGTTTTCTTTGCCTAGTTCTCTCTACAATAGCCTTGGCCATCCCCAGGATTAAATGTCTAATTTCAATGCCTTGAAACACCTGAAGTGCAGCATCAAAATTCCCCCTTTAGAATTCAAGCCTCCCCAACAAAGCTCTAGCTTCCTAAAGCTCATCGTATAAACACGAAATTAGTGGATGTAGAACAAGCTTAGGGTCGTTTGATAACCATTTCAGTTTTCGGGTTTTAGTATTCAAAACATGAAATTCAATTAGTGAAACAAAAACACTCAGCTCGTAATTCAAAGACAGAGCTTCTTTAAGAGTGGAATCAGCCTCGTCCACTTGAATGTCTTCGAATTTGGACTCCCAATCGCCGGTCCTAGACGAAGGGGCACTCGCTAAAAAATCCCTCATGGCAAGGGATTCCGGCGAGTACGGTGGCTCCTCGAATTTGAATTGCTCTCCTGAACAAGAACACAACATCTTCTCCACAAATCTTGGACCCTTGTGATTTGATTTCACACGCAAAATTGGGGGAAAAAAATCACTTGTCTGTGATTTGTTTCATTTGTGCACACACACCTGGAAATAGTAAAACATTAAAACATGTAACTGTCATTGAAGAAACAAAAACAAATGCAAGCAACAAAATTATGAGTTGTACGGATTTTACTATGAAAAATGGTCGGAAACAGTAAGCAACAGCGTAGATCCCCAAAGCAGGATAGGCAATACAGAACGGGAAACAACATTTGCAAACAAAAAACCCAGCAAAAAATCCAAGTTTTGTTAATGTTAAAAAACCATAAAAAATAAAGGAAATAAAAGGGCATAGATTTGGAGGCTAAGACTGAGTCTTTGAAAAGAAGAACACTGAGGAAGTTGAAAAGGGCGAGACAAACGAAGAGGGGCAGGGTTTTTTGAACTTACCCCAGAAAGAAAATCACAACCCAGAACGTGATTTATGGCAGTCGAGGAAGATTTGAAAGCTACCTCTCTTTCCCCTCTCTCTATCTCTCTCGTCTGAGTTTTCCGGGTTTTTTCAGAAATTTGGAATCTTTCGTATTTTTCAGGTTCAGTAGAACCCAAAGCAATTGATGGGACGATGGAGGGAAAAAACAAATATTATAAGGTGGATGAGTAGATGATCTTTTTTTTTTGTTGGTGTGGTTTTTTTTCTACCTGCTGACAAGGTATTAAATATTCATAATATCCCGATATTTCCATCGATATTTCCGTGTTTTTGGACTACCGATATTTCCGATGTCATCGATATTTCCATCGAAATTTCCGTGTTTTTTAAATTTCTATATTTAAAAAAACACCAAGGGGATTCGAACCTCTCCTATTTTATTCCTTCAACACCTTGACCACCGTATCACTTATGTTTTTGTGAAAATATGCTAAAATATTTATATATTTTCTACACTCACAATGGTTGCCAGCTCGCTATATAATCAACTTAAACCAGTTAAATCCATCATGCAATGCATTTCCTTCTAATTTTTTGTGATAAACTAATAGATAATTGACTAAATAAACATCCTGCAAAGTTTCAATAAAAATTTCCAAGTTTTTCTTACAATTTCCGTGGTTTTTATTCAATTTTTATCGATATCGATAATATCCCGATATTTCCATCGAAATTTCCGTGTTTTTGGACTACCGATATTTCCGATATCATCGATATTTAATACCTTGCCTGCTGACTTTGTTTAGTACAGAAAGGATAAAGCTTTGCCTGCCTAGGCAAAAAGTTGTTGCAGATTTGCAGGCCTCATACATTAGTGCGTTTGTTTATGTTTAGAATTTGCAATCGAAAGTTTGATATGGTAAACTAGATATTAATTCACGCCTATTCTTAAATCACATTGAATTTGCAATCTGAAGTGTGACGTTGCGAGACATTCCAGTACTGCATAATCACATATTTATTTATTTTCATTTTATTTTTTATAAAAATAAAATTAAAACCATGTGATTGGTGTTCTTTTTTTCTCATATGTCACGTACCAGAGATTCCGTTAGTGTGATTACAACCACAGGGAGGAGACGAGGAGCAGGGGCAGTGCTGGTTTTGATGTCGTTTTGTAACTTTTCTGCAAAATGGCCCCATTGCAGCTTCTCTGTTTGGTAGGGGTGGACATCATTCGGTTTAGTGCGGTTGTGAATAAAACTGAAACTAAAATCGAAATTTTTTACGGTTCGGTACAGTTTTAAAGTTGAACCGAGAATAGATAAAATCGAAATGAAGCCAAACTATTTGATTTTGATTAGGTGCGATTTTAAACAGTTTTGATTCGGTTTCAAATCATTTTCAAACAAAATGAAAGCAAAGTGACATCACTAAGCTTGCAAGACTAGAGATCCCTCCCACCGGAAAGATCAAGAGGCTGTAAACTTGATGCAAGAGAACAAAAAATCTAAGCTGAACAAAAACTCTAGACTGAATGAGTACATGATTACCTGTTTGGTTACAGTCTTTTTTTTTTCTTTTTTGGTAAATTAAGAGAGTTTACTTCCTGAATATTTTAAGGGTTCGTAGCTATTTGTTTCACCTTATCTGCTTGCCAGCTGCTTGGAATATGAGAACAGGAATGAAGAACTTAAACAAAACACAACAAATATTTAATTCCAAACAAGATCAGTGAATTAAGTTTGAATGTGAAACAACAAACATAAAAATTAAAGATAAAATACCCTTTTTATCTGAAAAACAACAAATAAATGGGTTTGTAGTATACAGATCAAACTAAATGTATGGACTCAAATAAACAACAAATTAGAACACACAACCTATTATGGGTATATTAAATTAAATATTTTTTATTTTTCATGGTGCGGTTTGATTTCGATTCAGTTTCAGAAGGTCAAAACCGAAACCAAACTGTTTTTCCTCATTGCAGTTTGGTTTTAAGACGAACTGAACCGAACTATTCAGTGCGGTCCAGTTTGATTCGTGTTTCGATTTCAAGTGCCCACCCCCATTTTCTAGGAGTCCCACTCCCACCTTCTCATGTCTCTATCAAAATTAGGATTTAATAGGATTTTAATAGACTTTGAAATCTAGGTATAGTCAATAAAGATTTTAGAAGAGGATTTTAAAAAATTATGAAATCATAGTGTAGTCAAATTAGGATTTAAGAAGATTTTGAAAACACATCTAAATCCAGAGATAGTCAATTATAATTTTGAAAAAATCCACACAAGTACAGGTGTAGTCAAAATCTCAAAGATTTAGTAGGATTTTATTAGGTGAAGGATTTTGATGGATTTGAAGGAGGTGGTTGTGAACACGAAAATTTCTCGAAGACAGGAACACGTGTACAAAACAAATATTTTGTATTATTGAATTTTGGGTTACAATCTCCTTTTGACTTGATCCTTTGATTCGATCTTCGTAAGATGTTGATTTGTGGATTTTGTTGATCTAAGGGCCGTCGAGGTTTGATCTTGGATGAATAGGGAGAGTTTCTTCAAGGGCTGTTGGGCTTGATCTTAAAGGTTGGCGAAAGTTTCTTCAAGGGCCTTTGGGCTTGATTTTGAAGGTTGGATGAAAGTTTCTTCAAGGGCCATTGATGGCTTGATCTTGAAGTTGGATGAACGTTTTTTCAAGGGCCGTCGGGGCTTGATCTCGAAGGTGGATGATTGTTTCTTCAAGGGCCGTCGGGGCTTGATCTCCAAGGTAGATGATTGTTTCTTCAAGGGTCATCGGAGATTGATCTTGAAGGTTGGATGAATGTTTCTTCAGGGGCCGTCGGGGCTTGATCTTGAAAGTGGATGAATATTTCTTCAGGGGCCGTTGCGGCTTGATCCTGAAGTTGGTATGAACTACGAATGATGAACGATCTTCAAGGGGAGATCCCAGTACACTGGGAAGAACCACGTTATTGCCTTTCGTGCGCGGTTTGCTTTGCCTAGTTCTCTCCACAGTAGCCCTGGCCATCCCCCGGGGTTGAATTTCTAATTTCAATACCTTGAAACACCTGAAGTGCAGCATCAAAATTCCCCCTTCGGAATTTAAGCCTCCCCAACAAAGCTCTAGCTTCCTAAAGTTCATCGTAAAAACACGAAATTAGTGGATGTAGAACAAGTTTAGGGTCGTTTGATAACCATTTCAGTTTTCAGGTTTTAGTATTCAAAACATGAAATTTAATTAGTGAAACAAAAACACTCACCTCATAATTCAAAGACACAGCTTCTTTAAGAGTGGATTCAGCTTTGTCCACTTGAATGTCTTCGAATTTGGATTCCCAGTCGTCGGTCCTAGACGAAAGGGCACTCGCCAAAAAACCCCTCGTGGCAAGGGATTCTGGCGAGTACGGCGACTCCTCGAATTTGAATTGCTCTCCTGAACAAGATCACAACATCTTCTCCACAAATCTTGGACCCTTGTGATTTGATTTCACACACAAAATTGGGGGGGGGGGGGGGGGAGGGGGGAAATCACTTGTCTGTGATTTGTTTCGTTTGTGCACACACCTGGAAATAGTAAAACATTAAAACATGTCATTGTCATTGAAGAAACAAAAACAAATGCAAGCAACAAAATTATGAGTTGTACGGATTTTACTATAAAAAAAAGGTCAGAAATAGTAAGCAACAACGTAAATCCTTAAAGCAGGATAGGCAATACCAAACAGGAAACAACATTTGTAAACAAAAAATCTGTTGCTACTCTATTAGATTAGGAATGTGATTGTGTAAATCCTAGTGAATCTAGGAATATCTCTTATATTCATATTAGAAGTTCATTACCTATTAAGAGTTAGGGTAAGGATTCTACATATCCTACTACTATAAATAAAGGCACAATGGGATGGAATAACACACACCTCACACTTACACATCTCTTTCTTTCTCTCTACTATTGCCGCACCTCTCTCTATACCTCCATAATTGTTCAGTAAATTATGACTACAACACGTTATCAGCACGCTCTTGACGTTGCGCTAAAGAGAGTTTATGATTCAATTAGGGGAATATTACGTTTTAATCATTCTTTTTATGATTAATTTATTGAATTGATCTACATGCTATTGATTCAATTTAATTTTTTTATGTTGAACGTGATACAATGCATTGGAGATGCAATTCTGGCTTTCAGAGAAAGATCTTCTACAAATTCAAAAGCTTTTGTTGCTTTTTGCCAATCAAGTATGCTTAAAATAAAGGAAGATATTTGAAACGACCATGACGCATGAAAACATACCACATGATGCATGAACCCCTACATTTATATTTACTTTCTGATATATATATATATATATACACGTTCATGCATTACGCAATTATTCTATGTGAAATTTGTAAGTCAAAGAATCGAAATAAATTAGAAGCAATTTAGGGTTGTTCAAACACTAGAGAATTTGGTATAAAAAAAAAGCACTGCCGCACCACCATGACACCATGTCGGACCACCGCGCTGGCATGAAGCCCAACCGCGTGGGGAACGGTGTCGTAAAAGCATCCTAGACTGAGCCACAACAACCCTTTGGACTTGCTATTATTCGAACCCAACCAAGCTTTGGCCTGGGTTGACTAACACACGGGCCTGAAGCCCTGGTCCAACCCAAGTCCACTCTGACACAGCCTGAAGCTTTGCTGGGCTTGACCTCGCCCCGGTCCGTATATACCAAAGGCAGCTCAGTAAGGCTGGGCTTGTTCGACGGCCTAAAAATCGAAGCCAGCCTGAGGCTGAGCTTCGCCCACATATCCCTGGGCCAGCTCTTGAGCTGGGCCCATGTCCTCTGCACTAGTTTTTGGCCCAAACGCCAGCAGCCTGCTGGGCTGCCCAATCTCTCTGTCCATGGCCTGCAGCCATGCTTGGGCTGCTTTGCAGCCAACCCGAGGCCTATATGCCTCTAGGCTTTGCCCTACTCAAGGCGAATCTAATGCTAATGTTTGGCATTCTAAATAATTTTAACCCGAATTTTATTATTATTTTTGCTTCTACGATCGACCTCGTATGGTCCTGATTTGTTGAATTAATTAAAGCAACCAGCAGTCCATTAATCTAACAATTAATCCAAAAGTATTGGCATGAAGCTCACTTTTGGCAATTAACGATTCAATAAATTATTGACTCACTTTTGTTGTCCTTAAGCACTCACACTTGAGTTCTTGAAGCAACTTAAATCCACTACACTTAAATCAGTACATTGCATTATGTGTTCTTGCAGGAACCTCTTTTTTATGAACTAAACGTTCATAAACTAAATTGAACCTGTAGTTTCAAATTTAGTACCTTTGAAACCCAAAGTTTTCATAAAACAAATACACCCATGAAAATCATGTCTTAGAACTCGAATGTTTTAAATTTGATGCGTATGGATGATTCATTCCCATAACACCAATCACAATCTTGTTCCCTCCAATTCAATGGATTGTTGAACCGTCACAAGTTCAATTTCCCTTATTTGGACGTTTCTAACATAAACCACTTTATGTGGGGTGCAAGACATAAATCTCCACTTGACTATCAAGAAGTTGAGAAACCATTGAAGCCAACAATGGCATGGAAGAGCTGAATAAGCCTCCGCCGTGATCTTCATCCGAAAACTTATACCCGAAGCATTACAAACGGAAGTACCTCCCAAACGAGGATTCCATAGCTCTTTGACTCGCTCCTATGGACCGTCTAATCATGAAAGACATTACCTGAAACACACCATGATTACGTCCATGAATGAGTACGATTTTAAAGTTTATTAATCCGACTGAATTTTGACTAGAGAATACTTTTCTCGTCCTTCCAAGTTTCTAACTCACTCATGAAGCAACAATGTAGAAAATGAAAGTTTACCAAATTCTCGGATCTGATTACTACCACAAACATGCGAGAAAGGTATAGACCCAGCTTCGACTGGAGTATACCGAACAATACAGATCTAGTTCGGCTGGAGTCTACCAAATGACTCAACCCAGTTCGGTCAATGAGCATGCTCTACTTCGGCAGGGATGCACTAAAAGGCATGCTCTGCTTCAGTAGAGATACACCGAACGATACTGCTCTGCTTCAGCAGAGGCCTACCGAACAGACCCATTCTAGCTTCGGTTAGAACCTACCGAATCCAATTTTGGGTCTATCTCTCATAATTCAAATTTTAAGTTTGTTTTTACGACATATGGTAGAATCAGAGCCTGCCAAGGTGTGGCATCAAGCCCAAAGCATGATCCACGACACCTAAGACCTAAAACTTCAAGAATAAAAGATATTGTTCCTGAACCTCAACCCTGCATAATCTACTTCCGTCTTGATGGAATAGATCATTGATTATGCACCTGTCTATGCCCCTAGTACCATTCTCGTAGTCAATATGTGAGACTAATATTGCTTTACCAAACATTGTTGGAAAAGCAGAATTTTGACATGGATAGCCTTGTTGCCGAATCCCCTTCGTAAACCATTTACTTTGTGAACATTTTCTATGTTCTTGGATTCATATTTGGTGTATATTTTAGTTATGGATAATCTTATTGATATTTTCCTTGAAGATGAATTAATTGAATCATGTATATATGTGACCGAATTCAATTAAACACGTAATTAGGTATGAATGTAGGAAAGTTAGTTGTCTAGATGAATGCGATACTACGCACACTAACATTACACCAAAATCACATCTTTAGCAACGACTTCAAGTCTATCCACCTGATTAAGAGCATTGGCACGCTCCTCATTGTATGAATGATACTACATTACCATTTAAGAGACCTTATATTCTCCCCGTTTCGGAAGAACGTCGTTGAGTTTTAAAGGACATTCGAGATGACAATGATCATGAATGAAACCACTGAAGAAAATAAAGTGAAATATCTTTGCACCACCTCCAAAAATGAGCCTGAAGCTTTGCTTTGGGGCCAACGGGCTGTCTCCCAACTGGGAACACACCACATGTGGCCGACCTGGAGCCTGTGATTGAGCAGTTTACTTGCTTTGGCATGACATTTTGGGACACTTAGGTCGAACAATGATGCTACGATGCATCTCCTTACCCAAAGTAAGGATATTGTGCTTACAAGCACACTTTGCCAAGCATGCTCGTTGGGGAAATTGATTTTCCAAATCATCCCTAGTAAAGATACAAAATCACCCATCTTCACAATGGATTCAAGGGAACATATGTGGACTAATCCATCTAAAATGCGAACCATATAAATACTTATGGTTTAGGTTAATGAATTGACAAACTGGTCACACACACATTACTGCTAAACCTCCTGGCCGATTTTAAGGGTTTACCACCCTACGTATCCCTTAAAGTCTGAGAGACTGGATAATGCCAAAGATTTTATTTGAATTCCCATATTCACCTCAAAACAGCCTCGTAGAGCGATCATAAAGCGCAATTTAATTAATCGCCCAGACCTTGGCGAACACACCAAGTTTTCGGTTTCTACCGAGGGCTATGCGATCTTGTATACAACTATGTTGGTCCGCCTTGAGGCCTATTGCCACCTAACCTATTTCAACGTTACAATTGGTTACTAGGTACGAACCTGACGTTTTTCATATTTACGCATTTGGGTGTGCATTCCATGTGCCAAGTTGCGTCACTGCAACGTACCAACATGGCTCCTCAAAGAAGGATGTAAATCTTTGTCGATTATGATTCTCCTTCACACTAGCTCTCTTAGAGCCCTTGCATGCGATCTCTTTACCGCTCATTTGTGGATTGTCATTTCAATGAAACAGTCTTCCTGCTGTTAGGGGGAGATAAGAACATCAATGTTCTTGTAGAATGGCGCGAATTTACATTGACGTTGCCCACTATGCCTCATCCCGATCCCCGTCCCGCCAAGTGTGATAAGCAAGTGCGACAAAATTCTAGCTTTCAAAATGTTGCTCCAGATGTATTCCTCTGATCTAGCTAAAATGACGAGATCATATACCAGCTGCAAACATGCTTACAAGGATAGAAGTACTTAACGAACGTCGAGTCAACATCTCGAAAGGTGTGCCGCCCCTGTTGAACGGTCTGGTACACCGACAGATAGCCAATCAATCTGTCTTGGCTTGAAGCACGACAGATCACTCGGTTCATAGGATTCACTTCCCTATAAGAGGAAGGTCATGACACACAATGAATCCGTGCTCAATCACTGTCTCAAATCATTTCCATCTCATAATATTAAATTCGGATTACTCTCGAGACTTAAAGATCTTGGTCCAGTATCTAGTTTGGATGAGATAATGGAATTGAAATGAGATTATCATCGATGATGTTTTCACTTATATAGTAGCTACTGACATAAATGAAAAGCGACGATATCGAACCGTGTTTCGTTGATTAGTGACAATGTAGAATTGATTGGACAACCGAAATTACAATCTAGGTTAAATTCCTTACCAAAGTGTGTTTTGGACCTATCTTTCCTACACTGCCCAAGGTAACCTTGTTGTGTTACAAGTGGGAAAGAAAGCGTTATGAGATGAATGAAATAGTGTTATATGATGCACACCTTACGGCGCAAGGTTTCTCTCAAATGCTCTGTGATTGATTGCAACATTATGAAACGTGGTTAGTGTTTCTCCATGGGGATATAGATATGGAGATTTGCATGTAAGTTCCCAAAGAATTACATGGACTGATTCAAATAAGTTCCAAACCACAGAACACCCTCTCAACTGGTTTGAGTCCCGTCTAAGTGATTATTTGATCAGTCAGGGATATGAATGAATGCCCTTGCATGTTAAACTATGAAGTTTTATTCCGAGTTGTTAGAGTTACAGTTTATGTCAAATGACACAAATCTCACTAAGACTCTAGAAGAGCTTGAGAAAACTGCTTCGCACCTAAAGATGAAATTTGAGATGAATGATCTTGGGAAAACTCGTTTATGACTTGACCTGAAGTTGAAGCATTATTCTGACAGTATTTGGTCTACTAATCGAACTATACCCTGAAGGTGTTACTTTTGAGTATACATGGTCCATACGTTATATGCAAATGAGACCTTTGAAGAGGTTATGGAATCCAAAATTCCATATATGAGTTCAATTTTGCACTTCGCTGTACTTATCTCATTGATTAGACATGAAATCTCCTTCGCTGTTGATCTATTAGTAGCGCCTACACTCAATCACTGAATTTTTATTAAAGACGTTTTTTCGCTACCCTGAAAGGTACTACGGATTTGGGCTAATTCCAACGCATCTCAAGCGGATTTGACCCCCTGATCCTCGGAATGATGTTTGCCTTATTTGTTATGCTAACACTGATTACTTATCAAACCCGCAAAAGGCAAAGTCCTCGAATGGTTATGTCTTTACCGTTAGGGATATCGTAATATCTTGGAGGTCCACGATATGACCTTAGTTGCGAAATCTTCGAATCGTTCCAAAACTCACCTCACTTCACTATGCCACACGTGAGACATGGTTAGGAGTTCTTGTTGAGCATATTCGAAATACTTGCTGTTTTCATCCATCGTTAAGACACAACGATGATCCATGAAGACTATGTTGCATGTATCCACCCGACCAAGACATGATACATTAACAAAGTCAACGCCAAGATATATTGCGTCTACATCTACATCAGCAAAGCATCATAAGATTGAAGTCATGCAAGCCGATCCCAGAGATTGAAGTCATGCAAGTTGATCCCAGACAACCTTGTCGACCTCTACACGACGTCACTGCCGAAGTCAGCCTTCCATAAGCTTATCCGAGGAATTGGTCCTAACTATTCATATGCAATGCTTGTAGTTCTCATTTGGAAGTTTTGTCAAACTCAGGAGGAGTATCTAGAAGTATACTCACTTGATCTTAATGTACTCTTTTTCCCTACGATTAGGAGCATTTTTCTTACTGGGTTTTTCCTACCTAACTAAGTTTTAGCGAGGCACCCATCCTGGGCTGATCACACCCTAGTGAGCTCTTCTACTTGCGTCCATAAGACGTATAGTTTTGACTTAATGCAACTTCTCAATTTTCTCCTTAGTCTATGGGTTTTCTCCCAACTTGAGTTTTACCATACCGAGGTTTTGTAAGTTTTATCTTTTATGCATTCTTCCGTTGATGTGAGACTTGTATTCGCTCATTGTGTTGATTACTTCATCAATTGTACTTACTTCATCGCTGAAGACCTGATGCGCCATTTGTTTGAGTATTTACACATTCAAGGGGGAGTGTTACAGTCCTATTAGATTAGGAATGTGATTGTGTAAATCCTAGTGGATCTTGGAGTATATATCTCTTATATTCCTATTAGAAGTTGATTACCTATTAAGAGTTGTAATTCTAAAAAGGTAAGGATTCTACCTATCATACTACTATAAATAAAGGCACAATAGGGTGAAATAATACACACCTCACAATTACACATCTCTCTTTCTCTCCACTATTTACGCACCTCTCTCTCTATAGCCTTCATAATTGTTCAGTAAATTATGCTTACAACAAAATCTAAGTTTTTATTTCCTTTTTGTAAACAAAAAATCCAAGTTTTTTAACATTAAAAAAACAACAAAAAAAAGGAAATAAAATGGCATAGATTTGGAGGAAAAGAAGAACATCGAGGAAGTTGAAAAGGGCGAAACAAACGATGAGGAACAGGGTTTTCTGAACTTACCACAGAAAGAAATTCACAACCCAAAACGTGATTTGTGGTAGTCGTGGAAGATTTGAAAGCTACCTCTCTCTCTCTCTCTCTCTCTCTCTCTCTCTCTCTCTCTAGCCTGAGTTTTCCGGGGTTTCTTCAGAAATTTGGAATCTTTTGTATTTTTCAGGTTCAGTAGAACCCAAAGCAAATGATGTGACGATGGAGGGAAAAACTGTTGGAACTTGTGAGGGACTTTGTCCCAGATCGTCCATACACTTTTTCTACTTCCTTTTATAAGTGAGTTCACTCCAGTTTGAAAAGAATTGGGCCAAAGCCATGGATCTTGGACCTTGGACTTGAAAGATTTGATTTTAGGATTCAGTTTTTTTTTCGAAGGGATAAGACTGTATACAAAACAGTTACATCCTTTCTGAAAGGATAAGAATGAACAACCATAACTATTCAAAAACGCCATTATATATATGGTTGTGATATCAAAAACGAAAACATAATGTCCATCGCTCTCTTTTTAATCATTCAAAGAGAAACACATAGTAAATTCACCAAGAATTCAAGTTCGAGTGCAAGAACTTGGGTTAGATAGTTGTATCCTGCAAGATAGACATCCGTGAACCACTGCACTGGTGTAGGGGCGAATTCTGTCTTAAGAGATTGCTACTTCAAGCCTCTATCTTTCATAAACAAGTCAGTGATTACTGTTGTGATTTTATATGCAATTTTATTAATTGTTCATATTTTGATATATTGTATATATAGTGAAATTGTCATTCGAAATAAACTGTGCAATTGTTATATGATTATTTTTTATATTTGATTGGTTCTAACAAAAACAAATATTATAAGAGCAACTCCACTCTTAAAAAATGAGTTGTCAATAAACAGTAATTGACCAAGAACATTTCCACTCCTAAAAAATGAGTTGGCAAGAATCTAGTCAATTTGTATTAAAATATTATAATTTATTTTATAAAATAATAAATAATATTTTTTTTTAAATTTCGGGTAGGATTTTTAACCAATCTTGTCACCCCACATGTCATTATCCAAAAGTACAATATTTGTGGATAGATTTTTAAGTAGAATTTTAATCAATTTATAAAGTACCCAATTTAATAAATTTTCGTTTTATTTTTTTATGTATTTTTAAACAATTTTTAATAATTTATAACAAATTTTATTAAGTTAATTAATCTAGACCGTTGGATTTCAAAAAGATTGAAATCCAACGGCCCAAAATTGGACACGTGGCCAACAGTAAGATTTCTAACATTTTCTTTTCTTTTCTTTTTTTTTAAAATTTTTTTAGCCGAAAAACCTGGACTGTTGATCTGGAAATCGAATGGTCTAGATTTTGCCACATCACTAGCCGTTAGATTTCAAATTCAAATTTGTTTTACCATTGAAAATCCAACGGTCCAGAAATCTAGCTATTGGAAATCTAACGGCCATCACCGCGCCACATGGCCCAACTCCGGCTTCCCAATTAGTGCACCTGTAGTGCGAACCCCACCTCTGTGAGCTGTCGAGAACGCGCGCCCACTTGAGCGTGTTTCCCACGCGCCAACAAAAAAAAAGACTCAACCCGTGGATGACGTCAACATAATGTCAGATGGGCCGGTTCCTCACTCAATTCGTTATGGGCATGCTTAGAAATTGGGGTGGACTTTGAGCCAGCCTATTAGATGGGGTGGAGTGGGTTTTTGGGGGGGCTGGCCTGAAAAATGGACTTTGGCCTAGCTTATTTATTAGGCGTGAAAGTGCTCTAAGGTGGATGAGTAGATGATGTTATTTTTTGATGGTGTGGTCTTTTTTCTACCTGCTGACTTTGTTTAGTACAGAAAAGATAAAGCTTTGCCTGCCTAGGCAAAAGTAGTTGCAGATTTGCAGGCCTCGTACATTAGTGGGTTTGTTTGTGTTTGGAATTTGCAATCTAAAATTTGATATAGTTAACTGGACATTAATTCCACACCTATTCTTAAATCACATAGAATTTTCAGTTTTTGGATTAGTGCGGTTATGTGACGGTCACTCATTCTTAAAAAAATTAGTGTTTTATGCCACTAATAATGTGTCAATACTGTCAACACAAACAGAATTTACGGACATGTTACCAATTTGTATCCATTCTTTAGTTACAGAGAATTTTGTAATCTTGGATTACTATTGAATCTAAATGGGTGGGAAATCTTATTGTGGTAGATTATGAAATGCCACAAAAGAAGAGATTTTGAAATTTTAGTAGGAAAAAAGTAGGAAGCACTTTCCTTGTATGGTCAAAGATATGAGTTTCGCATTGGCTGAAAACATACAAGAAGCAAAGCCAACTTGAATGAATATATCAAAGGTGCCAACATTTTGAACTCAAAATATGGCTGCCTTTGTCTAGCTGCCCCCTCCAAGAGCATGTGTTGTGGTTGAGGATTGCTGACTTTGC
This sequence comes from Crataegus laevigata, assembly GCA_963580275.1. Classification (NCBI taxonomy): domain Eukaryota; kingdom Viridiplantae; phylum Streptophyta; class Magnoliopsida; order Rosales; family Rosaceae; genus Crataegus; species Crataegus laevigata. The sequence continues at coordinate 7,219,965 of OY756949.1, forward strand.
TGCCTGGTTGGCCTCTTTATTTGTTTAATTCAACTAACATGAATCATTGTGAATAATGATGCCATGCCCCAAGGCAATGAGGGAATGAGTACAAACTTACAAGCAACTCACTTCAACACAAATGCAATGATTAGTGTTTTAGCATTAGATATGATTAGTGTTTTAGCATTAGATCTATTTGCCCTTTTTGCTATTTGATTGTTTAGGGTGGTTTAAAATGTGTTTTGTAATCGTGTCGTTTTGATTAATTTTCGATTTGAAGAATGTTATTCAGACTTTCTCAAAAGTAGGTTTAAATAGAACTCATTAATGTTTGCAATATCTGTTTTTAATTATATGTACTATAATGAACACAAAATACAAAATAAATTGTAAGACAATAATTACAAACATCAACAAATTTCACTTGAATCAAGGTGATGAGCTTATAGGTTAAGAGCGCTTACTTTCACGCATAATAAACTGAGTATGAATAATTCCTCTATAATTATTTGTGCATGGATTAATTTATGAGAAATGTCAAGAATGCTTTTTCAAAAGTATAATTCTTCACGAACTTTCTATCACTTCATATTTTTTACTCAATATTTAATAATATTAGTTCAAAAATTAACGTTAAAAATTAAGATGGCAAATTGTCCATAAAAAAATTTCATTTTAAAATAATCCACTCAGCACATATCTTAATTTATTGAAAGCAAACCTCAGTGACATAGATTAACCAAAAGCAGGACAGGACATCATGGTACCATCATTTAGATATAGATGATCCTTTTCACTTGATTGTAAAATGCATACTTTTTCATCTTATTCTTTTGAGTTTCAAAATCAAATCTAATATTTTACCCTCTCCCAGCTTCACACGGGCACGTTGCTCAATTATCGCATTACCTTGTTGCAAAACCAAAAGAAATGTTAAGGAGACTCTCTTTACCGTGAGATTCTTTATATATTATCTGTCACACCATAGTTTAACGTAAAATCTCATACTAATATTATAAAATATTTTGTAAAAAGTATGAGGGGACAAAGAGTCCCATTTTTTAGAGAGTTGAACTTTTCATGTTTTCTCAATGTGTAACAAAAGCAATGTTTATGCAACAATCACTCATGTTATAAGACGTGTAATACTATACTTTAAATTTATAATATATCAATTATGTTTGTGTCACTCAGATTATACTACATATTACGCATGACAGTCCTTTAACATTTCCGCTTAGGTACAAACTAAATTTTTGAAGCCTGTATAATTTGTGACAACATTTGAACAAAAAAACATTTTTTTCCTCAATTGTAAATAACATCGAGCGGTAGGATGAATGAGTTAGATTAAAAATAAAAGATCTAATAATTGTAAAAATATTTTTTTGTTAAAAAAAACAGTTGTGAAAATAATTTAATAACTAAAACACTATAGTTATTAAAAAAAATTTGTGCACTTCTTTCTACACTTCCCTCTCTCTCTCTCTCTCTCTCTCTCTCTCTCTCAAAAGAGTGCCGTTTCAAGAAACCCTAAACTTCATCTTTAATCCTGCCGCCGGCCTCTAGCTTCTGCTTGGGGTCGGTGGCAGCAACCTCTTCAAGCTTGTTTCCCTCCTCCTCCTCCTCCTTCTCTCTATCCTTCTCTCCTGTCGAACACCAGCGATGGCCCCCTTTTTCGTCTGGAATTTGGGGATCTATAGTTGTTCTCCGGTAGGAGTGGATGAAGCACAATCTTTAGGCCTTTTGTCTTTCCCCACACTTGCGGTGTCCCCATTTCCCGTCAAGAAACGGTGGAGCAACCCACCATCTATGGGTGGTGTGGATGGAGTACTATCTCCAGGCTATTTGCCCATGTATCATGGTAATCTAATTTGGAGCCTTTGGGTATCTCTTCAGAATGCTGTTTACACCACCTGACCTTTTTTGCGACTGCTTGGTTCTGGGCATTTAGTTGCCCATTGTGTGCTTGGTATCAGCTGAGGACTAGAAATGTGGCGATCGGTATTGGTGTGGTTTCATTGGATCTGCAGGTTTGGCACTTTTTTTTCGACATTGTGACTATGATGGGTTCGAGCAGTGCTCCATGTGGTGGTTTTTCATGGTTTTTTGGTCCGCTGGCCGCCTTCATTGTTTCGGCTGTGTACGCGGCTGGGAAAGCCATGCTTAGGGTTATTAGGTTTTTTTGTATGCTCTCTTTGGGGCCTCTACAATTGGGCCTTTGCTTTTGGTTTTTGCTTTAGGTATAGGGAAATTTTATTTAAATCCATTTAACTTATTTATACAGGCTAAGGTTCTTTGGGGCCTATACAGATGAAAAATTGAAATCGAAGAAGAAGACAGGCTAAGGTTCTTGCAGAAAAAGATTTCAGTGGACATCTTGTCATCTGTAATATGTTTGAAATTTATTTTAATATCAATATAATGTTTTTTCATCAATTTTTTTTTCTTCTGTTCTTGTAGTTGCTGACGGAAATGGATGGATTTGAGTCAGACTCGAAGGTGATTGTTGTTGCAGTAACAAACAAGCCCGAAGCATTGGATTCTGCCCTTAGGCTATCTCCAACCGAAGGGTCCAGAGGGCCAGAGGGCCAAAAATAGCCCAAAAACGGTCTCCAACCGAAGGCTAAGCCAGAGGGCTCTGGAATCTGGGAGGGCCCCACGGAATTTCAAAGGGCCAAAGGGCTGGCTATTTTTTTTTTATAGTTTTCCTATTGCTGTCAGTTATAACCAACAACATTAAAGAAGGATTTTTTAATATTGTCGGTTATAACCGACAATAATAGGCATTCAAAGGCAAGTTTTTTTTAATTTACTATTAGTGTCGGTTATAACCGACACTAATTTGAAATAACTTTTTTTCTATAACTTCTTATTTTTTTCTATAACCTACAAAATTTGTTTCAAATTTTTTAAAATTCTATTTTTTTCCTATAACTTATATTTTACAAAATTTGGTTCAAACTTTTTTTTTCGTATAACTTATATTTTACAAAATTTGTTTCATATATATTTTTTTAAATTCTATTTTTTTTCCTATAACTTCTAATTCACAAAATTTGGTTCAAACTTTTTTTTTCGTATAACTTATATTTTACAAAATTTGTTTCATATTTTTTTTAAATTCTATTTTTTTTCCTATAACTTCTATTTCACAAAACTTGGTTCAAACTTTTTTTTTCGAATAACTTATATTTTACAAAATTTGTTTCATATTTTTTTTTAAATTCTATTTTTTTTCCTATAACTTCTATTTCACGAAATTTGTTTCATATTTTTTTTAAATTATATTTTTTTCCTATAACTTCCTAAGTCATTATACAACATTAAATTAAATTAAGTAACATGAAACAACATTAAATAACATTAAATTGAATTTAAGTTGTAGTTTTTAAATAATAAATTATGTTTGGCCCTATGACCCTTTGGCCCTCGGTTGGAGACGGTTTTTTGTGACATGGCTAAAACGAGCCATCTGGCCTTCTGGCCCTCGGTTGGAGACGAAGGCAAATATGGCCCTGCATTGTTTATTAAAATATTAATATCTTGGAGAATCTTGGAGGGCCAGAGGGCTAAAACGAGTCATCTGGCCAGCCATCTGGCCAGCCATCGGTTGGAGATGCCCTTAGTAGACCAAGCCGCTTCTCAAGAAAAATAGTTGTAGGAGAACCAGATGAAGAAGGAAGGAAAAAGATATTGGCTGTACATTTGAGAGGAGTTCCTTTGGAGGAAGACACTAATCTTATTTGCGATCTCATTGCTTCACTGACACCAGGTTTTGTAGGTGCTGATCTTGCAAACATCGTCAATGAAGCTGCTTTACTTGCTGCTTGTAGAGGTAGGGTATAATTATAGTGTTTGAGTTTATTGATAAATTTGAGTTTTATTATTAATTTCATTTTGTACTTAATAGTAATTATGCAATAGGGTAAAATAGACAATTAACATTCAAAATTTTAAGTTGGGTGTAAAAAGAGGTTGCATGAGTTTAAATAAAATTTCCCTAGGTATATATATGAACCTTTACTCATGCATTGTGTGCATATGTGGCGTCCTGTCTGTACCACCCCTTTTTTAGGGCTGTTTTTATTTCTCGCTTTCACTTGCGGAATCTTTGTAATTTGTCCTTTTGGACTTTGTTATAAAAATTCCAATTGACCAAAAAAAAACAAAAGAAAAGTGTGACATTGTGAGACATTCCAAGGGAAGCGATCATTTCCACCAAATCCACCAAGGCACACAATTCGGACTTTTAAAATTTGATCAACAGTTAAATTTATTATAACTTTTAAAGTGGACCTCTGTTTGTAGCCATTTGATCAAATTTCAAAGGTCCGTATTGTGTGCCTTGGTGAACTTGGTGGAAAGGATATGGACCACATTCCAGTACTAGATAATCACATATTTATTTATTTTCATTTTATTTTTATAAAAATAAAATAAAAACCATGTGATTGGTATTCTTTCTCTCATTTGTCACGTACCAGAGATTCCGGTAGTGTGATTACAACCACAGGGAGGAGACGGGGTGCAGGGTGCAGTGATGGTTTTGATGTCGTTTTGTAACTTTTCTGCAAAATGGCTTCTGACACTTTGATCCAAGAGAGAGACTCCTCTTTTCCCAGTTCTCACCCTTTGCAGCTTCTCTTTTTGGTGGGGGTGGACACCACTTGGTTTAGTACGGTTGTGAATGAAATCAAAATTAAAATCAAAATTTTTTACGGTTCGGAGCAATTTTGAAGTTGAATCTAGAATCGATAAAACAGAAATGAAACCAAACCATTTGGTTTCGATTAGATGCGATTTTAAGCAATTTGGATTCGGTTTCAAATCATTTTCAAACAAAATGAAAGCAAAGTGACATCACTAAGCTTGCAAGACTAGAGATCCCTCCCTGCGGAAAGATCAAGAGGCTGTAAACTTGATGCAAGAGAAAAAACTCTAAGCTGAATGAGTACATGATTACCTGCTTGGTTACAATCATTTTTTTTTTTTTTGTAAATTAAGAGCGTTTACTTCCTGAATATTTTAAAGGTTCGTAGCTATTTGTTTCACCTTGTCTGCTTGCCAGCTGCTTGGAATATGAGGAAAAATGATCCTGGAATCTTGAGGATCTCATGATCAGAATCGTTTATCGTATATCGTGCGGTCAGTTTTTGTTAGGTACTATTTATATTTAATTTTAAATTTTAAAATAATTTCTGACCGTACAATGTACGATGGACGGTCCCGATCACGGGATCCCCGAAATCCCCAAGATCCTTTTCCGAATACGAGAACAGGAATGAAAAACTTTAACAAAACACAAAAACTATTTAATTCCAAACAAGGTCAGTTAACTAAGTTTGAATATGAAACAACAAACATAAAAACCAAAGATAAAATACCCTTTTTATGTGAAAAACAACAAATAAATGCGTTTGCAGTATGCAGATCACACTAAATGTGTGGACTCAAATAAACAACAAATTAGAACACACCACTTATTATGGGTATTTTAAATTAAATATTTTTTATTTTTCGTGGTGCGGTTCGATTTTAGAAGGCCAAAACCGAAACTAAATTATTTTTCCTCATTGCAGTTCGGTATTGAACCGAACCGTTTCAAAACCACAAAAATTGAACTATTCAGTTCTGTCCGGTTTGATTCGTGTTTCGGTTTCAAGTGCCCACCCCTATTTACTAGGAGTCCCACTCCCACCTTCTCATGTGTCTGTTAAAATATTAATTACTCTCTATATTCTAATCTTGTATTATTTTAGCTCAAATGTCTTGTCAATGTTTAATGGCAAATTTAATAGTTGGTTTAGCTAAAATATTCAGTGCAGTCTGGTTTGATTCGTATTTCGGTTTCAAGTGCCCACCCCTATTTATTAGGAGTCCCACTCCCACCTTCTCATGTCTCTGTTAAAATATTAATTACTCTCTATAATCTAATCCTGTATTATTTTAGCTGAAATGCCTTGTCAATGTTTAATAGCAAGTTTAGTAGTTGGTTTGATAACCACCTTCTTAGTCGAGTCTTTGTCAAAATATTAATATCTCTCTATAATCTATTCCCCGTACTATTTTAGCTGAAATGTCTCTAGTCATTGTTTAATAGCAAATTTAGTAGTTGGTTTGCCAACCACCTTCTAAGGCGGTCTTTGTCGAAATATTAATATTCTCCCTATAAGTCTAGTCTCCGTAATATTTTAGCTGAAATGCCTTCACTCATTGTTTACTAGCAAATTTATTAGTAGTTGCCTAGTTGGTTTGCTAAACAGAAATAGTAATTAGTAGTAATTGACATAAAATCAAAAATAGTAATTAGTAGTAGTTAGTTTACTACAATAAAATAAAACTTAATAATTGACATAAAAATAACAAAAAATAAATGCCCTCCAACCTCCTCCTTGACATGCATCATCATCTTCATTAACAACACAAATAGTTAGAGTATCTGTTGTTTTAGGAGCGTTTCAAATATGATGCAGAGAATCTTATATACCGAAATTTTTTAGTGATAAATTCTGGATTAAGAATAAAAATTGAGGCATATGATACACCCAAATATGATAAAATTTCTGATGTTTTGAATGTGAATGGAGATATGAATTTATGGTCATATTACTTGAAGCAGGTGGGTATGGGGTTGTGTGTGAAGAGAAATATCAGGCCAGCTGAAAATCTTTGGTGCTTCGTATTGGTCTGATAAGGATGTTAATGGATTTGTGTCAATTCAAAGTAGGACTCTATTGCACCTCTGATTTTCCAACTCTTTATCAGGACCACAGGCATTAAAGACTCAATAATGTGGGGAGCAAAGCATGTGAGCTCTAAACCCTTTCAATTAAAAAGACCAACTAGCTTTGTCTTCCAAAACTAAAGTCTCCATTCTCCACCTGAACCATGCTTAGGGCTAGTTTGGTATTGCTATGCTTTGAAAAAAAACTGCTGTGAGAATAAGCGGCTGTGCTGTGAGAATAAACAGCTGTGAAATAAAGCCAGCAGAGTGTTTGGTAAACTTTTTTGTAAAAGTGCTTTTGAAAAACAAAGCAGTATGATAGTGTTTGGTAAACTTTTGTGTAAAACAGCTGTGACTGTGTGAAATGACCAAAAAGGGTATAATACTAAATGTGCTATTAATTTAATTTCCTTAACAAATAAATGTGAATTACTAAATATACTTTATTTGTAAAAGAAAAATATTTATAAACTTTATCTTAAATATTAATTAGTATGACAAACTACTGCAATTGAAATATTTTAGACTGAATAGCTAGGATTCATTAGTACAATATTGTTAATGTACTTGAAAGTAATCTAATTAGATGCATTCATCAAACTTGCCGCTATAATATAGGTATGGACGATTCTATTGACCCAATTTCTTTATTAGTTTCCGTAAAAAAATTCGACGAAAGATTGGGCAAAACATAACCTGTTTGAAAGAGAGAATGACCTAATTCCAAAATGGAAGTACTTGATTGTAACATAAACCACTTTCACTGATATAAACGATTCAATACAAAGAGTCATTACATCATGAAGCTACCATGCTTCGTTCGAACTAACTCTGACTAGAGAAGATTACAATGTACACCAGCACAAGATTTTCAATACTCTCTTACTTAGTTCTGACTAGAGAAGATCACAATGTACACCAGCACAAGATTTTCAATACTCTCTTAAAGTAAGATTCAGACGGCCAGATCGGAGATTTGTTTTTTCCAGCAGTGTCTTAGGAGCAGTGTCTGGCTTTATAGACGATACACCATGAAATACATGCCTCGATTTTCTACCAAATATTAGAACATCTCCAGATTCCAGTATAACCTTATTTGCCCTGTCAACATCCCTTTGCTCACCGTACAAGAATTCTGCAGCATCTCCGATGGAAAAAGAGACAACTGGCAAACATTTGCGGAGACTTTGTTCACTTTCATCACGATCCTGCAGCAAGACATGGTCAAGAGATGTTATCAAGTAGTTCAGAACAGTAAGGTTTTACTTATTTTAAGATTCACAAAATAATACATGACGAATTTCGTCATGCAGTTCAGCGCATAAAATAAAAGTGACAGCTGTTCATCCAAAATGGTTAACAGATAGTTCGATGGCTGACAGTTATAGATGTAATGCTTAACAAAGTTATATCAAATGCGCATACGACAGAGGGAGAACGATTAAATTAACACGTATGACAAAGAACGTCTAGGTTTCAACACAACTCTAATAAGGAGTAAGAAGACTATTAAAGCAAGATGTGGTTGTCAAAGAAAAGGCACAGAACAGATACATCATTCCCTTAATAATTTCCAATACTGAAATAAGAACACATGGTTCCGATTCATGTTCATCCTCCAAGATACCATCAGAAACCTTTAACGATGAAGCATATTGGTGATTAACCCTATTGCAATCATACTCCAGTGCTTTGTTCTTGGCATTTTATCAGCATTTACTATAAACAAAACTGTTGGAAAATGTACTTTGATAGGAATATCTCACAAGCATCCTATCTTTTTTTTCGGTTCAGTCACCACAACATTAGGTATGTAAAACGTACGCCATAGTTCAAGGAAAAACAGTGAATCATAGCCTGCTGGTCAGAGGATTTTTCATATCATATATTAGCTTCTTCTTTTTTGATGAAGATATTATGCAACCGTTCAATTTTGAATTCCAGTACCTTCGTCACTCCAAAATCAATTACAATCTTTAGACACGAAACGGAAACACAAATTCATGGCATTTTGCAGAATCAGTAACCCACAATTACTTGCAAACAAATACAGATATCCATTCATTGTTAATTAACCACAGATATCCATTTTGCAGAATCAGTAACCCACAAGAGCTAATCAACCACTGACACAGGAACGGACTGATAACTGTTGGTATTGAAAGGTTAGGGTTTGCTAACTTTAATACCAAGTGAATCGGTGATAAGTTTACAAACTTATCACACCTTTGTCTTTCACACTCTCAATCTTCTCGAACAAACAAGTGAAGGGAGGATAAGAATAATGGCAGCTTAACACACAACACTCTTCTTTGATATATGAACGAAATCAGTTTACAAAGCATGAACAACCGAAGCTTACAAGCTTCTAAGAACTTAGAGAATACAATCTGAAAAACTGGGATACTTCCCTTTGAATACACTCACACTTAAAACCCTAGCATAATATCCTACTTATACAATGCAAGAAAACATTTAATCATGGCAGCTAGCACATGCTAGCTGCTGTCCATCTTCTCACATGGTCTGATGCCCTTTATCCCTTTCACACATGTATCAGATATGGATACAATCACATTGCAGCTTTCCAGCTTGTAGCACACAGCTGAGATTAACAATCACATGGCAACAGATTGCTGCCATGAAGTTTTCTTTCGGCTGACACAAGGAATAAGCATATTCATATGACAAGAGTGGGAAATACTTGAGTGAAGTACAGGCTGGCAGCATGGGATGTTTTTATTTGAATATCCAACACTCCCCTTCAAATCAAAACACCTTCATTCCTAGCATTTCACGTAACAATCGGAATGATTCAATTGGCAGTGGCTTGGTGAAGATGTCAGCCACTTGTTCCTTTGTGTGACAATAGACAAGTTCAATTGTCTTTTGCTTTACATGATCTCTTAGAAAATGGAACCTAGTATCAATGTGCTTGCTCCTTCCATGTTGAACTGGATTCTTTGCAAGTTTGATTGCAGATACATTGTCCACATGAATCAAGGTCGATTCCTCTTGTGAATGACACACTGATTTCAACAGATTCCTTAACCATATTGCCTCACACACGGTTGAGGCTACAGCTACATACTCGGCTTCACATGAAGACAAGGCAACGATTGATTGCTTCTTTGAAGACCATGAGAAAGCAGTTGTACCTAAGAAAAATACATAGCCTGTGGTGCTTTTTCTTTCATCTTGATCACTTCCCCAATCACTATCCGAATAACCATATAATTTTGCATCTTCACCAAAATTATAAAATAGACCAAAGTTTAGAGTACCTTTTATGTATCTTAGAATCCTCTTGACAGCAAGCCAATGAGACTCCCTTGGTGTTTCCATGTATCGACTAACAAGTCCAACACCATACACTATATCCGGTCTTGTGATTGTGAGATACCTTAGGCTTCCAACTAGGCTCTTGTACACGGTTGAGTTTACAAACTCACCTTCTCCTTCTCTGGACAGCTTCAATCCAGTTGCAACTGGAGTATTGACAGTGTTACAATTGTCCATATTGAACTTCTTCAGTATGTCTCTCATGTACCTTTGTTGAGAGATGAAAATGCCCTCACTTTCTTGCTTCACTTCTATGCCAAGAAAGTATGACATTAGGCCAATGTCAGTCATCTCGAACTCACTGAACATGGAGTGCTTGAACTCATTGAACATTCCCTCATTGTTTCCTGTAAACAATAGATCATCTACATAGAGACAAATGATCAAAAATTCCCCTTTCTCACCATTCTTCATATAAAAAGAATGCTCGTATGGACACTTTAGAAATCCATTTTGGTGAAGATAGTTGTCAATCCTTGAATTCCAAGCTCGTGGTGCTTGCTTGAGGCCATACAAGGCTTTCTTCAAGTGATAGACTTTATCTTCTTCCCCTTGTATTTGAAAACCCTCCGGTTGTTCTACATATACTTCTTCTTCAAGCAATCCATTTAGGAAGGCTGACTTGACATCTAATTGATAAATTTTCCACTTATGATGAGCAGCAAGGGAAATTAGCAACCTTACCGTGTCAAGTCTTGCAACTGGAGCAAAGACTTCATCATAGTCCACTCCATGCTTCTGTTTATAGCCCTTTGCCACAAGTCTCGATTTGTACCGATCCACACTCCCATCTGCAGTGCGTTTGATCTTGTAAACCCACTTGACACCAATAGCTTTCTGATTTGGTGGGAGCTTTGTCAACTCCCAAGTGTCATTCTTCTCAATGGCATGGATCTCTTCTTCCATGGCTTTTTTCCAATGGACCTCTTTCACAGCTTCATTGAATGAAAGAGGTTCATGGTCTGCATATAGACAAAATAGGTTTGTTTCTTCTCCCTCTTCTTGTCCATAAATGTCTGTGAGACTCCTTAGCCTCATTGGAGTTGATGAACTGCCTTCCTCACTGGATGTAGGACCACTCCTTGCATTTCTGTGCACTGGAGTTGTTGTGCCTATTTGAGTAGGTTGTGGTTCGACTTGTGGAGCAACTTCTTGTTCTTCAAAATCAGTGGAAACCATTCCCTCCTTACTGACCTCTTTGTTGTTCCATTTCCATGTCTCTTCTTCACTGTAAATGACATCTTTACTAACCACTAGTTTGCTAGTTAGTGGATTGTAGAGTTTGTATGCTTTGGACTCTTCACTATAGCCCACAAATACACACTTCTCACCTCGATCATCAAGCTTCCTTCTCTTAGCTTCTGGGACTTGAGCATATGCAACACATCCAAAAATCTTTAGATGTGCAACATTCGGCTTGTGTCCACTCCAAGCTTCTTGTGGTGTCATTCTCTTGACACTCTTTGTTGGACATCGATTCAACAAGTAAATCGAACAAGCAACAGCTTCTGCCCACAATTCTTTTGGCAGGTTCTTCTCCTTAAGCATGGACCTTGTCATGTCAAGGATGGTTCGATTCTTCCTTTCGGCTATACCATTTTGCTGTGGTGTATAGGCAGCTGTCATTTGGTGCTTAATCCCTTGCTCCTTGCAGTATGCTTGGAAAGCATTGGAGGTGTACTTTCCACCTCTATCTGATCTCACAGCCACAAGCTTGTGGTTGCTTTCAGCTTCTGTGAATGCCTTGAATTCCTTGAAGACTCTTAGGGCAGCAGACTTTTCTTTGAGAAAATAAGCCCAAGTCTTCCTGCTAAAGTCATCAATAAAGGTAATGAAGTATCTATTACCTCCATAGGACATGGGATCCAAAGGACCATATATATCCGTGTGCACCAGCTGCAGTGGTGCCTTTGCTCTCCATGCATTGCCAACAGGAAATGGCAACCTTGCTTGCTTGCCAAGTACGCAGCCTTCACACACTTGATGTTTGGTTTCAATTTTAGGTAGACCACGCACCATTTCTCCACATGACAACAGTTTTAAACCATTGAAATGAAGATGGCCAAAACGAAGGTGCCATCTCCACGACTCATTTTCAATCTCACCAATGTTGCAACTGCCAATCTTTGTGTTCAATCTCAGTGGGAACATACGGTTCTTTGACATTTGAACCCGTGCAATGAGCCTTCTTCTTGCATTCCTTAGAGTGAGAAACATATCTTCCATATGTATGATGTACCCTTTCTGGAGCAATTGACCAATGCTCAGAATATTACTCTTCATACCTGGTATGTAATAGATATCTGAGATGTATTCTTCTTTTCCATTTTTCTGGATGATTTTGATTCTCCCTTTTCCTTCAACTGGCAGCCTTGAAGAGTCACCAAGGCTTACAGATCCATAAGCTTCCATTCTGAGTACGGCAAAGAACTCTTTCCTTCCACACATGTGGTTACTTGCACCAGAATCCAAGTACCAAACATCTTGTTGGCTACTGGAATCATGGTGTGCTAGTAGGACAGTGAATTCCTCACCATCAAACCCACTTGATTCTGCCAAGTTGACATGCTCACTATTTTTGTATGAACATTCATTTGCATAATGTCCATATTGCTTGCAATTGTGACACTGGATATGTGCCTTTCCTCGAGTGGATCTCCATTCTTGAGATTGTCCTCGATTCTGTGCATAGCCACGACCTCTTCCTCGAGCTCGTCCTCGGCTGCGATTGGATGAGCTTCCACGTCGTGTGTTCCATGTCCCACGGCCTCCACTTGGCTTGTCAATACTGAGCTTTGTCTCCAAAGCTTGTTCCAGCGTTGAGGGGCTTGCATTCTTCTGAATGCGTTGCTCATGAACTAGGAGTGATCCTAGTAGCTCTTCTGTGCTCATTGTCTCCAAATCCTTGGATTCTTCAATGGCAGTCACCACATGTTCGAACTTGGATGTGAGTGACCGGAGTATCTTCTCCACAACTCGTACTTCATCGAGTCTCTCGCCATTTCTCCTCATTTGGTTTACTATCACAGCGAGCCTTGTGTGATAGTCTGAGATGCTCTCTCTTTCATTCATGTGAGCAGTTTCAAAATCTTCTCGAAGTGATTGTAATCTCACTTTCTTGACTCGATCTACACCTTTGTAGATGATACTGAGTGTGTCCCATACTTGCTTGCTCGTTGTTGCTTCTGCAACCTTTTCGAACGTTGCATCTTCTAGACCTTGATAGAGGAGATACAAAGCCTTTTGGTCCTTCTTTCGTAAATCCCTGAGAGTGTTGCTTTGATCTGCAGTGTATGCAGCTTCTTGTGCCGTAGTAGGTACAACATATCCACTACTAACAACTTCCCACAGCTCCTGTGATCCAAACAAAGCCTTGAATTGAATACACCATCTGTCATAATTTTCTTTCTTCAATACAGGAACTTGGAGTTGCACAAGATTTGATGCCATTGCTGCTGCGCTTGCCAGAAGGTATTCTGGCTCTGATACCAAATGTTGGTATTGAAAGGTTAGGGTTTGCTAACTTTAATACCAAGTGAATCGGTGATAAGTTTACAAACTTATCACACCTTTGTCTTTCACACTCTCAATCTTCTTGAACAAACAAGTGAAGGGAGGATAAGAATAATGGCAGCTTAACACACAACACTCTTCTTTGATATATGAACGAAATCAGTTTACAAAGCATGAACAACCGAAGCTTACAAGCTTCTAAGAACTTAGAGAATACAATCTGAAAAACTGGGATACTTCCCTTTGAATACACTCACACTTAAAACCCTAGCATAATATCCTACTTATACAATGCAAGAAAACATTTAATCATGGCAGCTAGCACATGCTAGCTGCTGTCCATCTTCTCATATGGTCTGATGCCCTTTATCCCTTTCACACATGTATCAGATATGGATACAATCACATTGCAGCTTTCCAGCTTGTAGCACACAGCTGAGATTAACAATCACATGGCAACAGATTGCTGCCATGAAGTTTTCTTTCGGCTGACACAAGGAATAAGCATATTCATATGACAAGAGTGGGAAATACTTGAGTGAAGTACAGGCTGGCAGCATGGGATGTTTTTATTTGAATATCCAACAATAACAGGGTTTCTATAAGGAACAGTTTGGTTGTAATTGAAGTCTTTCCGAAAAAACAGAGAGAAGTAAAGAATAAGTAGAAAAGAAAACAGAAAATCTACAACAAATTCAAAAATCTCATCGAATCAGAAGCTCCAGATTCTTTTAAGCCGAAGCTTTATAACTAGAATTACATTCCTTTCACAAATACGAAATCCCCTATAAAAACCGATCCAGCCATCGCTCTTTGCTTTCAAAAGTGAAGTAAAAATCACTATCAAGTTATATATCAAATACCATTTAAATGCAATCATAAAACAGATTTATCAAATACCATTTAAATGCAATCATCAAATAGATTTATCAAAAACATGAAAACTAAATTTTGTACCAAGACAAAAATCACCCACCTGTTCGAGTACAGCCTCAGCAATGTCCTCAGAAACTCACTTCCTTCCAGAGAGATAAGATACGAACACTGACAAAGAGATGACAAATCAGAAGCAGACCTTCTCAATTTTTCTTGTTTCCTCCACAAACCCTAATTTTTTTCCCCAATTAATTTTTTCCACAAACCATATCACCTTCCCCAATTAATTTTTCCCCACCCTCCATCCCCAATTGTTTTTCCCGACACCCATACCCTCATCCCTTTGCTCTTCCCACCCCTTTTTCCCTCTCCCATCCCCAAAGTTAAAAATCCAAACAAATAAATAAATAAAATTTACAAGAGAGGCTTACCAAACGAACCTGGAGAACGAGAGATCTGGTTTCCTGGTTCGGGTATGCGAGAGGAGGAAGGAGGGCGAAGAGCTGAAGGCACGAGAGGAGGAAGGAGGGCGGAGGGCTGAAGGCGCGAGAGGAGGAAAGAGTGCCTACCCGTTCTATTGCATTACTGGAAGGCGAGAGAGGCGGAGAGGACAATTTTGGATTATTGAAAAATTCATTAAACCTACACTGTTCACCCGTGTTTTTGGTTTGGGAAGCTGCAGTTGTTTTTGAGAAACTGCTATTTGCTGCTTCAGGTTTTACCTAAAATCCTTCAAGTTTTGGGCTTCTTTTCACCTTCAACTTAAAAAAAAAGCTGCTTTTAAAATTTTTACCAAACACCTAAAATCATTCTAGCTTTTTTTCACCTTAGCTTTTTTTTTAAGCACCACACTCCCAAACTGGTACTTAGTATACCATCCATTTTCTTGTGCATTCACGCACGTAGACTCTCACGTTCAATTTCTCAAATTCTTCATTCCACTGGTTTATCTAGTCATGATCTACCATTTTCTCTATGGTGGAATTAAGCCTTGAAAGATAGTTCCACTTCCGCGATTCGTTCATCGTTTTCATTCTGGTTAAATTAGAGCCAGTCTCCAGCACACTTGCAGTTTCTTCATTGCAGCAACCTTCTTTTTTTTCTTTTTTTTTTCTTTGTTTCTATCTGTTTATTTCAAAGAAAGAGCATCACAAACTCCCTGGTCTAAGCAGAAGACTTTGAAGAGCAGCTATCCTCATTCCTCATTCACCACCAAAATTGTAAAGGTACGTCATTTTATCTTCTTATTTGACTTCATTTCCTTTGTTTTTGTGTTCTGTTTTAAAGATTATTCTTAAATTCGTAACGAATGACCGTAGTGAAAGTAGGATCCAGATCTCATCTTATACCACAACAAGATTTAATTATTTAAAAAAAAAAAAGTCTAACATCAATCCTAATTGGCAGCGTGCTTCTTTTTTTTAGTCGACTTATTGAAGTACAAACAATTTTGCTTGTGGGTTCGGGGGCTCGTTTGATAACCATTTCATTTAGCCATGGTTCTAAAAAAAACGTTAGGTGCTAGTCGAGCGGCGGGCTAGGGCCTAGGTCTTAGGTGTCTAGGCGGAGTCTACCCGGTGGCCCAATAAGTGGATTAGGCGGATTTAAGTAAATATGTTATATATTGTAGGAATAAGTGTCTGCTTATATTTAAAAAATATAGAATTTCATCATAAAATGCAAATAGAATAACATATATATTATATAGTAATGGAATATAATAAAAACATGGGGAACATGCATATAATGTGTGTTCATCTAAGTATTCAAAAAGTTTCTTACAATTTATTTAAAAAATAAAATGCAAAATGAAAACTATATATTTTTTGTCTAAGTGAGTCGCAATCTAGACGCATGCCTAGGCAGGTATGGACGGGCTAGGCCAAACCAGACCCGCCTAGGCATGCACCTAAGTAGGTTTATGCGTCATTTCTTAATTTTCAAACGCCTAGGAGTTTATGGAGGCGATGGCCAGCCGCCTAGCCTTAGGCGGGAATTTTTAGAACACTGTAGGGTTCTTTCTCTTAGTTTAGTTTTACACATCTTGTTAAATTACAAGAAGAAAATATAACTTAGTGCTTTTAAATTTCTTGGCTCTTTTTGCTTTTAGTTAGCAAATTGCAATTGTATCCAGACTAACATATTGCGTACTCTCTGTTCTTACTTCATTAAATTATTCTCAGTTTACAGACCGATCGATTTGTCCTCGTACTCCAAGGAATGTATATATTGAAGAGCAACTCGCTTCATCCATAACCAACATAGCTAATTAAGGTACGTTCTTTAATTATAACCATATTTCATTTGAGTTGGAATCTTGGATCTCATTTATGGTAATTTTGTGGTGGTTGTCTTCATAGTTGATTTGATTTAGGGGCTTTTCACACGTAATTAGCCCTTAATAACAGAGAAAAATGCTTCAAACTCAGTACGTAAAAACTCTATATTACTTTATAATAACACTAAATAAATTTCACAAATAGAAATCAATTGAAACATGACTAGTCAATAGATAAGGGTGTCGAAATCAAGGTTTTGTTGGTTGAGGAGGGGGGTGTGGTTTGGTGTTAATTGGAGCTTATAATTTAGGGTTTAGTACTCTACCTAGGTCATAACAATTAATCCAATGCTTTAAAAAACAAAAAACAATTGAGATCAAATTTTATGCACCTAAAATAGGTGTGGTCTCTCTGTGGTCCTAATTATTGATTGAAATGTGTTTATAAACTTAAATTTTCTTAACTTTGTTGTCATAAACTTAAGGGGTTTTTGAATATTAGTTCTTGCAAAAGATTAGAATTTGAAAAAAAAAATTCTGGTGCTAGATTACTTATTCAATTTAATCCCTTAAAGTGTACTTTTATTAAAATTTATATTCTATTTTTGTTATTTAATGTGTATTTTATTTCATGTCTCCACATTAAAATTTTAATTTTATTATATGCACATATTAGTCTTTTCAATTAGTTTACTTAAATATAGACACCAAAAGCAAGTAGCCCTTAACCACGGTGGTGGAAATGTGTTGAGCCCTTGCATGACGTCGTGGGTTCAAACCCATCAATGACTAATTTAACATCTAATATAACAAAATCTATCGTTTGACCAAAAAAAAAATTATAGACATCAAAATATATTATAATGAATAAAATGAAAATGAAAAGTAATTAATATATTAAAATAGGAAAAAAAGAAAGAAATAAAACATCAACATATAATTAATAAATGAGACTATTAAATGTATAAGGAACTAAAATTAAATTTTAATCTTACACAAGGTTATAGTCTAAAACTCATATTTTTTAAGGATTAAAATGAACTTTTGTATAGACTTAATATGTGTCAAATAATGATTTGGGCCATATAAAGGCCACACTTATTTTGAGTGTAAAAAATTTGATCTCCATTTGGTTTACTTCTGAATGTGGTGCCGTGCATGCTTATAATTTTCAGTCAGTGTATTGATTGTTTACCATTTTATGTTAAATCTGCAATATTTCAGTGTATATACATGATGTAATCTTGAAAAGGAATAAAGAACAAATCAGAGAATTTTAAAGATTGGATCCTTCATACATTCTTATCTCCTCTCCTTCACTACCAAAAAAAGACAACTACTTAGTGAGCGATCAATCCAAGAAACTAATTTGGTGTGTTCGCTTGTCTTTGTTGGATAGTGGCCAAATTAGGCTAGGAAACAAAACAAAATTGATGAGGGAACATCATGATGAGAATTATGTTTCCTTGTTTTGTGGCTTGTTTTGTTCCTTGTTTTGTGGCTTGTTTTGTTCCTTGTTTTGTGGCTTGTCTTGTTCCTTGTTTTGTGGCTTTTTCAAAGCCATAATTATTTGGCTTTCGGGTGGAAGAAAGGAGGAGAAGAACACAAGGGCTTGCATTATAAAAGCATGCCAAGTGGAAAAAAGAAGAGAGCATTCGGTGGAGAACACAAAGGGAAGAGAAAATAGAGTGAGAGTGAGAAACTCTTGGGGAGAGTGAGGTTCTTGGGAAAATTCTATGAGTGGGTGTACAAGGGATTCGGGTTTGGGTTATGTCAATTTAACTCATGTATATCTTGTACTAGTTATTCTCATAGTGAAGATCAATATCTCTCCGAGGACGTAGGCAGGTTTTTGCCGAACCTCGTAATTCTCTTGGTGTCTTTATTTCTTGTATTTTAATTTGTTCAACTGTGGGTTTGTAACTTGGTGAGATAACAGGCCAAAGCACAACAGTCTTATGATATGAGACTATGTCCACACCTAGTTCACTAACAACAAAATAAAACTAGCAGCTACATAACACTAGCAGTTGGAATTCAAACAGACAAACACAAACAGATTTCTTGTGTTTCAAATTGTAGGATCAGAACCGAATCTCATTTAGTTCCAACACCCCTTGTAAATGGCTTCTAGTTTTGACTCCAAACAGTCTTCTCAGACAGAAAATTTTGTGTCTAGGCCTAGTTTTGGTGAAATTATTGACAATTTGATCTTTAGAGTTGCAATACAACAACTTGATTGTGTTTTCCTACAACGCCTCTTATGATAAAATGGAATTTTCTTTTAATGTGTTTGGTCTTCTGATGGAACACATGGTTCTTAGCCATGACTATTGCATGGCTTTCAGCCATGGCTATTGCAGATGCGTAGTCACACATGAATGGTGTGGCATCCAATTGCATTTCCCAAAAATTCTTCAAAACAAATGTCAGCTAGATAGCTTGAAATGTTGCCTTAGCAATACTCATATACTCAAAGTGCAACACTTTGTTGCTTGACTTGTTGCTTGACTGAAGCCCAAGAAAATATCCCATATCCAAATGTAAAGGCACATATAGCCTGAGGTACTTCTCGTATCATCCTCACTTCTACCCAGTCACTATCATAGAAGCCATTTAGAACTGCAATTTCACCTTTTTAATACTTAGTCCAAAATCCACTGAGACTGAGATGTATCTGAGAACCCTTTTGCAATTCCCATGTGAATTTTTGTTGGACTATGCATAAATCTTGATAGTAGGTTTACTGCAAACATAATATCAGGTCTTGTTAGGGCTGGAAAAAAATCCCAAAATTCCCGAAACCAAACCAAAAAAATCCCAAACCGAAATTCCCGAAAATTTCGGTATCCAATACCGAACCGATCCCGAAAATTTGGTACGGGAATCGGTCTCAAGTTTTTGGGATTTCGGTATTCCCAAACCAAACCAAAATATATATATATATATATATATATATATATATTATTTAATTTTTAAATATATAGGAGCACATTTTTAAGGGGAACATCATCTACCTACAATAGTGAAAATTGAAATACTGAAGGAGCACTAGAAATCGATGATGGGACATATACAGGAAGGAGCCCTAAGATAGATAGTGGAACATATGCAAAAATTTTAAATCACAGAAGATTGATAAATGGATACATAGATGCAGAATAAACATGAGAGATTGATAGATGGATACATAGATAGATTATAAGTTACAATTTGCTTGAGAAAACTTTACATCTATCTATAATATTTATATTATATATGTATAAAAGTTTACTCAAGTATATATTGACGTTTTAGACGTAATTTTGGGGACTGACATGATTATAGATAGATATATTAGTTTACTCAAGCACATATTAACGTTTCAGATTGACATATTGCTTTTGAATAGGCAGAAACAAATAGGCAAATACTAACTGGGGCTTGCCATTTGATTGGCAGATTTGTGTGCACAGATTAGTAGAAACAAAATAGCAGATTGGGCTTGCCTCTATGTTAATTTTTAAATATAAATGGTTGAATTATAGCCCAAAAGCATAATATGTCAAATTTTAGTCCAAAAACCCAAAATAATTTCGGGATTCCCGATTTGTCCCGAAATTCCGAAACTATTTTGGGATTCCCGAAAATTTGGTTTGAGATCGGTATTGAAATTGGGATTCTCGAAAATTTCGGTTTGGGAATCGGGACAAGTGGTTCGGTATGGGATATTTTGGGATTCCCGAAAATTGGGAATCCCAAAAATTTGGTTTGGGATCGGTATTGAAATTGGGATTCCCGAAAATTTCGGTTTGGGAATCGGGACAAGGGTTTTGGTATGGGATCCCATACCGAACCACCCCTAGGTCTTGTTGCAGTCAAATAGAGCAGACTGTCAATAATTTTCTTGTACAAATTCTCATTGGCAGGCTTTAGTTCCATCATTTTTCTAGTCAATGGGGTAGCAACTGATTTGCATCCTTTCAGTCCAAATTTCTCAAGTAAAGTCTATGCATATTTCAATTGATGTATGAAAATACCATTGGATTCTTGAATCACTCAAATTCCCAGAAAGTGATGAAGCAATCCCAAATTAGTCATTTCATAATGTTTCATCATATCCTCCTTGAATTCAGAAATCATAGCTTCCTTGTTTCCGGTGAACAACACAACATCAACATACATAAACACAGTTAGCTTTTTTGAGCCTTTCCCGTCTTTGTACAAAGTGTTGTCTCACTTTAACTTTTGCTGAAACCTCTCTTGTTGAAGTATGAGTCAATTTCACTGTACCAAGACCTTGGTGCTTACTTCAATCCATACAGTGCCTTCTTAGTTTAAACAAGTTCTCATCTTTATTTGGAACCACAAAACCTTGTGATTGATCCACATGCACCTCTTCTTCAAGCATGCCATTGAGAAAAATTGACTTTACATCCAACTGATGCAATTTTCAACCTTACCGTGCAGCCAAAGCAATTAAAGTCCTAATAGTGTCTAACCTAGCCACTAAGGCAAAAGTTTCATTGAAATCCACTCCAAGTTGTTGTAAATAACCCTTAGCAACTTCTTGCCTTATTCTTCCATACGGAGCCATCTAGATTCAGTTTGGTCTATTAGACCAATATTGCACCTATCACTAGTTTGTCCCTTGGTCTATTCACAGTTCCCAAGTTGAATTTTTCTCAATCATAGCATTTTCATCAAGTATTCCTTCTACCAACATTGTTCTTTCTCAGCTTCTTCAAAGCTTTCAGGTTCCACTATACAGCAGTTGAATGTTAATAAATGTCACTCGACGTCCTCATTCTTAATAGAGTTGATCCTGGGGAGAGTCTTGCACTTCTAGGTCCTCTGGTGTTGAACTTGAAGGTTAGGTAAACTGAATTTCAAACGCAATTCCACTCTCAGTTTGCGTTTCGCATTTCACTTCATCAAGTCTAAGTGTTATTGAGATGGTGTCTTCAGTCTACCTCATATGACAAATTAGGGATGGGCAAAATACCCGCGGTTACCCCTATTTAAATTTCACGGTTACAGTTATGGGTAAACGTTTAGATAAATAAACGGTTATGGATGTAACCGTTTACCCATGAAATTTAAATGTGTGGTTATGAGGATTAACCGCGATTATAAACGAGTAACCGTTTATCCATTTATTTTATATATGTAAAATTAACACAAACCATGTTCTCTATCAAACAAAACTTAGATCAATGCTATTGACTATAGTGCATGGTTTATATAGCTAATTATAATATAATGTAGCTGATTATATATATTATGTTAATACTTTACATTATGGATTAAATAATCCAAGAATATTGTCTTCTAAACAATTTTCATAACCCAAAAATACTTAACAAATATTATATTACCTTCATTGATAACATGGATTAGTAGTAAAAGTTTTCCCAAAAGATTAGGAAAATAAATAACAATTCCCCTCAGCCCCACTCTCTTAATTCAACCCAAGACCCGTTCCTCAAATATGTTGCGGCTTGCCATTTCAGCTAATCCCTCACTTTTGTTGGCATTGTTACTGTATTTTATATATCCTATGTTCCAATTTTATTTTTTAAAACTAATTTTCTTGCTTTCTATATCAATTAAAAATATCATCTGTAAAATATTATTTCAATTATTGGAATGGTATAAGGACTTAAAAAATTAAAATATAAAAATGTATGATGAATGTACCTATGACGGTGTTTAATTGTCAAAAAAAAAATTACGACAATTTTTTTTTTAATTTTCAAGTTGTTAAAAAACATGTAGACGAGTGAAAAAGGGGTAATGGTAAAAAAAAAGAAGGATAAACAAGTTAAAAAGGGTAAATGGGTAAACGGGTTTAAACGGTTACGGTTAAATGGGTATGCGATTATGGGTATGGTTAACTGTTTATAAACAGTTATGGGTATGGGTATAACCGTTTAGGCAATTACCCAATAGGTAAACGGTTATGCGGGTATGAGCATAAACGGTTATGAGTAAATAACCGCGGTTACCTTCCTGCTATGACTGTTGCCCATCTCTAACATTCTCAGAAATAATCACCTTTTGAGTTTCAAGATTGAAAAGTAGGGCTAGTTCGTGTCGAGATCCAAACTGAAACCTAAAGCCCAATTTCCAAACCAATACATTTTGGGACGGGATTCCAAAACCTGAAACTAAAAAACGAAATTTATGGGTTGAATTTTTTTTTTTGGATTTCAATATGTTTTGGGATTGCAACCCTAGATCTCATCCTTCTGATGGACCCGGCTGATTTTCTGAGGCTGTAGAATCAATTGCGGATCAATACGGTGGACGATACGGAGTCGTTTTGCTTCAGATTGGTTAGAATGTGAGACACTTAAATTAAATATATATTATATAATATATTGTTGTTCGGTTCGGGATTATCAACAAAAGCATATATTGAAATTGAATCCCATATAGAAAGTTCGGGATTACTTTGGTTTGGATTACCGAAGTTTCAGGTTTTTGGGTTTGGGGGGTTTTGTAAGGATCGGGTTCGGGAAATTTCGGGTCGGGTTCATGTTGTTCAAGTTTTTCCATTTTTCCAGCCTCATTGAAAAGTCTATACCCTTTGTCACAACTCCCATATCCCACAAAGATGCATTTGGTGTTGTTATCTTCAATTTTGTGCCTCAATTGTGTTGGACATAAGATAGACTACAGTGTTAACTGCCTCACTCCGAAATGAAGGTGACATCTTCTTTTCAAGCAGCATGCATTTTGTCATTTCAATCACTGCCTTATTTTTCCTTTCTACAATATCATTCTATTGTGGGGAGTAAGCAACAATTAGTTGTTTCTGTAGTCCATATCCTCACATAATTCTTGGAACTCTATTGAGGTATATTATCCACTTCTATCACTTCTAAGCTTCTTGATTTTTAGTCTAGTTTGTAGTTCAACCATTTCTTTGACTTTTTAAAAAAGATAATACTAGGGAGACCAAAATTTTAAATTAAATTTGTAAAACAAATGATGTGTCACCAATAAGAAATAAGCATAATAATCAAAATTGAAGTAATAATTCAATCATCAACCACCAATCATTTGACTCACAAATTTAGTTTAAAATTTTGATCTCCCTAGCTTTATCCTTTTGAAAATAAAAATGCTACTCTTACCACATATTTATATCATTATTTGTATCATTTCTCGAACACAGATGAGACCCAAATGTGTTGGTGGGCCTTATCTTTATTAAAGAAATGGTACAAATATATGATAAATGTAACATTACTTTTATAAAAATAGTGAACACTTTTGCCTTGTTTGCTAAGCACACACCCTTCATATCCTTCACATACTTTGTCAACTTCTTTGCCGAGTTTTCAGAGTACCTATTTGATCTTTGTTCATAGCCCTTCAAGGTATCTATCATCTCTTGAACCCCAATAATGTCAAGATCTTTGGCTTCCTCTGTAATGGATGCAATAGAGTCATAGGTCCTGGGCAAGCTAATTAAAATTTAGGGTAAATTATAAAAAATACCTTAACTATCGGGTCATTAACAGTTTCATACCTCATCTTTAAAAAATTTCAGTGTCATACATTTACTTACGAATTTGTTGCAATGTCATACATTCCGTCAATCTTCCGTCAGGTCCTTAGTTAAAAATGTTGACGTGGCACACTTTATATTAAAACACTAATAAAATAATATTAAAAACTAATAAATAATATTAAAAACTAAAAAAAAATTAATATTTTTTAAATATTAAAATATTAATTTATTTATTTAAATTAAAAAACCCATAAGAACCTTGCCCCTCCCTCCCTTCCCCCCCGCCCCTACCCCTTCCTCATTCTTCTTCCTTCTTCCCCAGATCCCAATTTCTGGAAAAGAAAAAACATTACAAAACAGTCACACACAGGGAAGAAGGAAGGAGAATGAGGAGGGGGTAGGGGCCGGGGGGGGGGGGGGGAAGGGAGGGTGGGGCTAGGAGCGTGGTGGTTGCAACCATGATGATTTTGCTGAGAAAGAGTGAATTGAACGAAGAAGAAGGGAAGGGAATCAGTGGATTGTTTTTCAGTTTTTGTTTGAGGTCTGGGCTTAAGCTTTTGGGTGGGATAGTGAAGGCCCAAGGGAGTGGGCGAAGGTGCGAATTAGAAAGGAGACGACAAGGGATTAGTGGCGGGGGAGAGAACGAGACTAGCAGTCCGCTTGAAATCGAGGGGTCTCCTTAAGAATGTTTAGCGAAACGTTCAGTCGGGGCGAGTCCCCTTTACTCCCATTAAACCTAATCCTTGTCCGGACCAAACAAGGGACTGCCTCCTAATTCGGTCAAACAAACACACCCTTAGTGAAAAAGTTATATATTTTGATCAAAAACCATAAAACGTTATGTCCCTGTATATTTATCAGTTCTCCCAAAACCAATTAAATTTGGTTCTTTCAAGATTTATGTGGGTTCAGCTAAAACTTAGCATGGCAGAGTGCACATATGAGTCAAGTACAAGAAAGACTCTGAAAAGTGTTACACATATAAAGGCAACATTGGAAGCGATCGTTCCTATTCTTGCATACTCATTTAGAATCTTGATGGCGCGTTTTCATATCCGTAATCGGAATGAAAATGTGGAATTGAATTTCGATTACTTAGTACTCCGATGTTTATTAAACATGGAGGAATCAAAAAAGCATTGGGGACTCACACAAATTTTGGAAATCAATTCCTTGTATTGGTGGAATTGGATTCCCTAAATATAGGTGATAATCCAATTCTTGATTGTTTGGGTAATCAGAATGACACTTTTGTTTTCTTTATGCCCTCACTTACTTTTTTTTTATTTTCAAGACTATCCCTTATAAACCTATTAAAGTATTAAAAAAATATTTGATTTGGAACAAGGGCATTTTAGTAATCATACTGGTTTATATTTCAATTTTGCTGAATTAGTTAACAGCTTTATGAAATTCTATTCCGATTCCATAACAGTTAAGTAAACAGCTTCAACAAGAATCTGATTCTGACTTCTCTTCATTCCAACTCCTCCTCAATTCAATTCCTCTTATTTTCATTACCGTTACGTAAACGCATCATGAGAAGTTAACCCAAGTTTTAGGTTTAGACGTATAATTGCAGTTTTCTTCATTGTAGCAATCTTTTTTTTTTTTGAGAACTTTATCGAAAAATTTTAGGTATCGTTCACTTTAACAAAAAATTATATTTTTACATTAAAAAATTAAATCATAGTACTATTTATTTTACTTTTTATTTTGTTCTTATCGTTAAAATAAGTTTTCAATTTTTCTTTTCTTTTCTTTCTGTTTGTTTTTTTTTTCTTTTTGAAAACTTTCTTTTTGTTTGTTTGTTTGC
The DNA here is from genome assembly GCA_963580275.1 of Crataegus laevigata. NCBI lineage: Eukaryota > Viridiplantae > Streptophyta > Magnoliopsida > Rosales > Rosaceae > Crataegus > Crataegus laevigata. Next base: position 7,246,000 of record OY756949.1, read on the forward strand.
TTTTTTTTTTTTTTTGAAAACTTTCTTTCTGTTTGTTTACTTCAAAGAAAGAACATCACAACCTTCATTTAATCTTCTTATTTGACTTCATTTGCTTTGTTTTTTGTTCTGTTTTAATTGTTCCTCAATTCTTAGTGAATGAAGTTAGTGAAAACAGGATCCAGATCTCATATATCTTATACATTTAGTTATCTAAAAAAGTCTCATATTATACTTATAATAAGACCATCTCCAAATATTAAGACAAAAAATTTAGGTTTTAACTCGTTTTTTCTGTTTCAACCGTTCTGAGTTAAATTTTAACCAAAGATTATTAAGAAATGAATTTAAGCTAAATTATGTCCATTAAGTAACCTTTTAAAAAATAAAAATAATGTAAATTTATAAACATTTTGATCGAAAAATAATTAGACTCCAATATATAATGAAAAAACACTAATGGCGTGTTTACCACACCGGAATGGAATTGAAAGAAACGAAATCAAATTTCTCCCGAAGCATTCCAGCGTTTATTAACATATAGAGAATGAGAAAGTAAGTGGGGCCCACTTAAAATCCGGAATCGAATTCCTTAATCTCCCTGGAATCGGATCCCCTAAATGGAGGTGGTATTTGAATTCCGGGGAAAAGGCTCTTCCAGGAATCCAACTTTTATACCCAAACTACCTCCGTATCTTCTACCTCCCCCTTCACGGTTGTAAATGATTCACATTAATTCAATCACAATGAACGGAAAAGTTACCCGAAGCGGTGAGAAGAAAACCTTGGGCTAGGATGACGTCACGGAGCCCCAACCAAGCAAGAACAAAAGCACTCTCATTTGTTCCCATCTCCTTGGTCTTAGCCTCATCTTCTTCAGAATAAAGCAGGGGCTTTTCCACCAGCGACCTCCGAATCACCAATGCCCTCCCTTTCTTCTTATTAGCGGCGGAACGTGGTTGGTGATGAAGAGAATCTTGTGGGTGTGGAGGAGAGTTGAGGCGGTGGAAGGTGAGAGAGAAGAGGATGGGCGAGGAGAGGATGGAAGAGAGACGGCTGATAAGAAAGATTGGGGAGAGGGAGAGAGAGAGGAGGAAGAAATCTCTACTAATTAATAAAATCCTCTCTCTCTCTCTCTCTCTCTCTCTCTCTCTCTCTCTCTCTCTCTCTCTCTCTCTAAAATGTGTTCATACACACAAAGTGTGTAGGCAAATACTAGTTGTTATTAAGTTTACTTTAGGTTAATATTTTTAATAAAATTTAGGGTGATTAAGAGTCTTCCGTAACATGTACAAGCAAATAAAAAACTTATTTCATATTAAATTTGTGCTAAAAGTTTTACTAAAAAATTTTAAAAAAAATTTATTGTCATATCCTGACCCGGGCCCGACCTCTACCGTAGCACGATATTGTCTGCTTTGAGCTCCGACCACGCCCTCACGGTTTTGTTTATAGGAACTCACACGAGAACTTTCCAGTGGGCCACCCATCATAGGAGTGCTTTAGCGCACTACTCGCTTAACTTCGGAGTTCCTACAGAACCCGAAGCCAGTGAGCTCCCAAAAGGCCTCGTGCTAGGAAGAGGTGAGAATGTACATATAAGGCTTACAGGATCCTCTTCCCTGTGCTATATGGGATGTTATTCTCTCTAAAAAAAATTTAAAAAATGGAAGATTAAAAGTTTTATTAAAAATAATTAGCATATAAAATATATTAGTTAAACAGGGGTGCTTTAGTAGTTACATTAGATTTTATTTCGATTCATATTAATTAGTAAACTGCTTATATAGATCAATATTATTTCTACTCTGATTCTAGACAGTTATGGTAAACAATTTTAACATAAATTTAATTTTGATTTCACCTCATTTCAATTCCTTCTCAATCTAATTCCTTTCAATTTAATTACGGATTAGTAAACGCGCCCTAAACTGATTATTTTTTATTTTTTTGAAACGAAGCATTTTATGTTGATTTAATTTTAATCTGCTAAATCTCTTTTTTTACAGTTAAATTTATCATTTTCGGCGTAACTCGTTAAATTTAATGTATTTATAAATTTAAAATTTAAAATTAATAATTTTGAATCAGGACCGTCCAGATCAATGTCGTCCGATCAAAATAATGCAATTGTAAATTGCAAATGGGTGGCTGACAACCCATCAGGCAGGGCCCCACTTCCCCCATCCTGTCCCCTTTCCCTTCACTACGGGCGAGTTTCCTTCCCTTCAGTGGGTCAATAAGGGTGCGTTTGGTACGCGGGACGGGACGGGACGGGACGGGACGAGGCGTTCCGTCCCGCGTTTGGTACGCCTAAAACGAGTGGAACGAGACGTTCCACGGGACAAGTTTTGGATGATTTTTGGTTCCACCTCCCCCCATGGAACGGGGTCGTTCCACGTCTGTGGGACAGAAATTTTTAACATTTTAGGACAACAATGCCCCTTGTCTTTTTCAAAATTTACAACATCCGTCCCGTCCTGTTCCGTCCCGTCCCGTCCCGTCCCGTCCCGTCTGCATACCAAACGCACCCTAATGCACGTCAATCATGCGCGTTTCTGTACTTTTTTTATTGCAGTTTCCACTCGTCCGCCATCTATTTCCTTTTTCTTCGTTGTTGTGCCGAAACTGCCCTCCAGCTGGATCTCCGGAATTCCCGAAGGATCCTTTACGGTTCTGAATTCTGAATATCTTCAAATCGTGTTCGTCTATTATATTTATATTTAATATACAAAAAAATATTTAAAATGATTTTGACCGTCCGATTTATAATGAACGGACATAACTTCAAAATTCTCAGGACCTCACAGAGGATCATCATCCTCCGGAATTGGGTTAATAGGTTCTGTGTTCTTGATAATTCCTCTCTCATCATTGCACCCCTCCTACTAATTCCTCTCTCCCACGTCTCTCACTTGATCTCTCATTACTCAGACTCCTCCATCTTCCGATACTGTCACTCTCTCCCATCCCTCACAAACTCCTCCCTTCTGTCCCCCTCTGCAACTCTCCTTCTCCCTCTCAGCAAAACCCACCGTATCACCTCCAAACACCACCCAAACTCACCCAAAAATCAAAGGGGTCAAGGCGGTGGAGAAGTGGGTAAATGGTTCTGTGTTCTTCTTGATAATTGTATGTGTTTATGCCCTCATGATATTATGAGATATCATGGGATTGTTTGTGATCCATTAAATACATCACAATAAGGATAATAGTTCATATTCTTTTATGAGGGATAAGGTTTCTATTTTTTTACGGTGAATTGTCGAGTGTTAGGTGCACGTATTCAATTCAGAGTTTTTTATTGAATTTTATAAATTTATGAATTTTTATGTAGTTTAATTGATTTGTTGAGATTTCTTATAAATTTTTATTTAATTTTTTTAACATTTTGATAGTAGTTCATATTTTTTATGAATGCTTAAAATTCTCTCAATTTTTTTTATAATTTCTCAACTTTTTCATTTTAAAAAAAAATTAATTTCTCAATTTGTAATTAAATACGCTTAAAATGTTTAAATTTTATTAAAATCTTAATTGATTATAATTGTGATTTAAGAATTTTAATAACCTATCATAAAATCATGATTGAATATGTGGAATTTTATACAATTACTTAAATTTTAATTGAATACCCTTAAATTACATATTTGATCTCCCTCTAATTAAGATAATCTAATTTGAAGAACGAAGCAAAATCCGTTGAAAAAAATGTTCTCAAATTCGATTTTTTCCTCAACGGTTTCAATTCATTAATATTTTACGTTAATAGTTACCAATCAATTTGTCCGGAGATATTTCAACTTTTCTGATGCAGATTTACCAATATAATTTTATCAACTTTTTTATAATTCTTAATTCACTTGATGATTAAGTTGTTTAGAAGTGTTTTCACCATGTTTTTATATAAAAAAAATAATTTTTATAGTTTATTTCATTTGATCTTATGATTGAAAATTATAAAGATATTTGAGAAGTAAAAGAATTTTCATGTTAAGTATATGATTGTGTTGTTTCACCATGATTAGTTGTAGAAATAAGATATGTATTTAATCTGCTTTAATTTGTATTTAATAGAAATAATTGTTTTGAGAAATGTGAATATATTGTCTGCATGCTTAATAACAAATTATTTGCATTTTTTGGTGCCAGCTATTCTCAACTCCATTGGTAGTGACACACAACAACAATTTGCGATGTGATCCAAATGTTTGCAAATTCAAGAACACTGAAGCAAATTATTTTCTCCATAGTGCTCAAGTCGATGACAGCTGGCATGCTAATGCTATTTTCCAACAAAACGTTATTTAAACTATTTTTTTAGCGTAAACAAGGTGATTGCTAGTGTTGTAGTGTAACACTAATTTGGGAATTTCACATTTTCTCCTTCTTTGATTTTATTTTTGCATTCATCATTCCTTTCATCAGATATGCTTTTCAGCATTATTAAAGGTTTCAGTTTTTTTGGAACTTATGGATACTTTATTTTTATTTTTAAAATGACCTATTTTAGAGGCCGAAAGGATTTATAGAGACATTTTAGTTTCTTCATAATCACAGTTAAGCAGACTTACTAGCTATATTTGTTGATGCAAGAGTAACTTTTTAGTTTTCTTAGCTCAGTGAATATGTTATTTACTGCATTCTCTGCCTTTTTTTTTCCTTTTAAAAAAATTGTTTTATTATGAATTAATAATAAATAAAAATCTGAGAACACAATTTTTGGAGTTTGTTCGAGATTATAACATGAAAAACATATTTGTCGCGTTTGTTTTATTTAAATTTGGAAGTTTTGTGATTTTGAGATTTATAAATATCATAATTTTAATCTGTGAATTTTTTAATTCAGATTATTTTATACATTGATGAGAGAGTGGGTTGAAATTGTGATTTGATTTTTTCATTGTATATAGGTAGAAGTTGGTTCAAGGTTGAATTAACAATTATATCTTTTCCAATTCCATGTTTGTAGATAATAAGGATGCACTCATACAACGTACTCGATCTAGCTAAGAATGTTGGTAGTGGTGAAGTCCTGCTGAATTGCTGAAAAAAAAAGATCCTCTCCGATTGGTTTGAACCAAACTTCAATCGAAAAAAAGAAAAAAAATAAAAATAAAAACACTAGGTAACCACACTCTATCCTTATTTTCTTTGTAGTATAATTCTGTTGTCATATAAATTTGCTTCATGTGTTTTTTTTTTTACCTTGCCTAGGGTGCTTCCTTAACAATCAACAAATACTGGACAAAAGCTTTTAGCATTGATGCAAATTTTTTTTGCTTGTTTTGGCATACTCTTTGTATCTTCAAAATACGACTTCTCTTACAATTTTTAATCCCACAGCAACGCATGAGTAGAACTTTTTAATCCAACCTAAGTACACACAGTTTTACATATGGTTTAGGCAGGTTTGATAATTATTTCATTTAGCTTTAGGGTACACATGTTAAATTAGAAGAAGATAAAACTTAATGCTTTTAGATTTCTTAGTTCCTTTTGCTTTTAGATAGCAAATTGCAATTGTATCCAGCAGAACTTTGCAAGAAATTATTACGTTCTCTCCCTAATATGGTCCATACACTTGTCTTATGTAAGTCCATACCTAATTCACTATTAAAAAAATAAATTCTGGACGTACATTGTAGGATCAAACCAAATCTCTTTTAGTTTCAACCGTTTAGGCCTTGTGAATAATCAAATGATTTTATATAGGGTTTTTTTTTTGTACAAATGATATTATCTATATTAAGACCATCTCCAATCCTTGGTCTAAAAAGTCAAATTTTTTAGTCTGAAAAATTTAGCTTTTAACTCAGAAACAGATTTGTTGCTCCAACTCTTCTGGTCTAAAATTTTAGCTCGGAATTATTAAAGAATAAATTTAGGCTAATTTTTTCTTAAATTAATTAAAAAAAATTATGTAGACTATCGTAAATTAATTTTATGAACAGTTTAATCTAAAAATATTTAAATTCCGATAAATATTAAAAAATCACTAAATTTTTACACAAAGCAATGGTAGAAAGAAAAATTAGAAGAATTGTAGGAGAAAATTGAGTTTCGTGGGGATGTTTGAATAAATACTAGGTACTTATAGAGTTTTTGGGTGAATTTTGAGTTTAAAATTATTTAAGCTGTTGGATTTAAATTTGGGCCGTTAGATTTTTTTATTTTTTTATTTTTTTAGTTTTACCTTTAGATTTGATTATATTCGATTTCAGCTATTGGATTCAATATATTTTAAAATAACATTTATTAAAAAAAAAATTGAATCTGGACCGTTGTATCAACCAACGGTCCAAAAATGATAGCCGTTGGATGCAGAAAAGAGCAATTGGGCTCTGGGTTGTGGCCGATAGCGGCCCTGACAGTGGGCCCCCCTGTCGGGCGCTGAAGGCTCACTGGTCGAGAGTGGGTTAAATTTTGGGCGAGTCCACGTGTTTGTGGGGTAAATCTTGGGGGTTTTTGGCCTTGGTTTGGCATTTAGCTTTTAGCCCAAAGATTTCGCTTGGGTTGGGTTGTGTTTTGGAGGAGGGGGTGGGAATAAGTGGGGTATTTTGGCTTTTAGCCTAGGGTTGGGTGTAGTCTAAGGGGTAGATGAGTGTGATAAGGCTCGCAATGAACTAATTGGCTTTTATAGGGGCTTTTAGACTTTAGGTATTAGATAAGATTCTTTTTAGATTTTAACCTAAATGGTTTTCTAAATCTAATTTAAGTCCCTGTTTTTAAAACTTACCAGGGTTTTTTTTCTTAACACCTGATATGTTGTTGAATACACCACCACATACAAATTTATACAAAATAACTTGTGAATGTAATATGAAATGACTATTCAAGCACTCACAAACCACTCTCACTCTCCATTCTATAACAAAACCCTCAAAACAAGAATATGTTGATGAAGAGATATATAATTTTTTACGAACAGAACATAAAATCGAGTTTTGGCTCCCCGTTCATTGGTTAGTTTTCACTTTCAGAAAATTATTTAAATAATGAAATATAAAATTGACTTTTTGTCAAGCCCTGCTCTAATTGAAATCCAAAAAATAGGAAGAAAAGTGGAGGGTGTTGTAAAATTTTAGATAAATTATATGTATTATTATTGTGGCTATTTGATGATGAAGATGTTTCTTGGTTGGTTGGAATTGAAGCAAGGCCATTAGACATATAACCTTTCAAAGGAATTTGGAATTGGGTTATTTATCTTTCTTAAAATGATGTATGTCGATTGGAAGTTTTTAAACAAATAAATGTGTTCTTTTTACAAATCTGAAAACACAAATTGAAAAACCATTTAAACAAAACCTTATAAGAACGGTAAGCGTTTTTACTGTTTGTCCATCAGATTTCTTAGAATTTAACGTGATTATTCAAGAAAATGTGAGATAGTACTTTGATGTCTATATAAGTATAGGTACAAATGTATTATGTATCCCACACTAGTTTCGGTATGAATGTATCCCACACAACGTAATTAATATTTGAAAATTACAATTAAATGCCAAGAAACTAGAGTTAGTTTCTAATTTTAGACAAGGTTTTATTCAAAAAGCAATCTTTTTCAAGAAGTGGAATAAAATTTTCCGTTTTTCATAATACACTTTGAAATGTAAAGTGTTTATTTATAAGTTGTTTAAAGCTCATAACTCATAAGTCAATTAGAAAAGAAAAGTATTTATTGAGATCCTTTTCTTCTAATTTAATTTGTATTCATCAGCAGGCATGGAGATTGTTAGTCTAATTGTCGGAATAGTTGACAAGTATGCAGTTGAACCAGCTATACGCCAAGTGGGTTACCTAACTCACTGCAAAAGCAAACTTGAGAAACTACGGACTCAAGTGAACGAATTAAGTGCCGCTAGAGAGGGGCTAGAACTCGAGGTTGTTCGAGCTGAAGCAAAAGGTGAAAAAATCCGAACTGACGTCCAGAACTGGCTGAAAGACGCGGATGAGGTCACCGAGAAAGCGAACGAATTACGGAAGCCTGATACGCAAACAAAGATGAGCTGTCTCCGCGGGGTTTGTCCAAACCCGGTGCTTCGTTACAAGCTAGGCAGGAGATCAACAAAGTTGGAGCAGGCGCTTGTTAACCTCTATGCAAAAAAAGATTTCGCTAGCGTTTCGTACATTGTCCGCCCACAAGAGGTATCCGTGGTATCTGACAAACATTATGAGGCATTTGATTCGAGGACTTCAACTGTAAAGAAAATCATGGATGAACTGAGAATTCCTAATACCGACCTGATTTTGGTGTATGGTGTTGGAGGCGTGGGGAAGACCACACTGGTTGAAGAAGTCCTTAGGCAAGCTGTAAAAGAAACGTTATTTGCTGATGCGGTTATGGTAAGAAGTGTGCAAAATCCGGACCTTGAAGGAATTCAAAAAGAAATTGCCATGAAGTTGGGTATGGAAGTTAAAGAAAGCGAAACTATGTCAGTAAGAGCACTTCATCTATGTTACAGGGTAAAAGACAAGAAAGTTCTTGTAATTTTAGACAACATTTGGGAAAGCATTGACTTGGAGGCGGTAGGACTTCCTTGTCTGCCGAATTGTAGAATACTTTTGACATCCAGAACTCGAAAACTGCTATCCTCAGAGAAGCGGTTGCAAAAAGAATTCGAGCTTCGAGTTTTAAACGAGGAAGAAGCTTGGCGTTTATTTGAGACGAAAGCAGGTGATGTTGTTAAAAATCCCGACATACGAGCTGTGGCAACCGATGTAGCCAAAAAATGCGGAGGTTTGCCACTTTTGGTTGTCACGGTCGCAAGCTCTTTAAGAAATAGAAGTACTTTACCAGTATGGAAGAATGCCTTCAGTCGACTACAAGTGTTTGACAACGAAGCATACTCAACTTTAGAGTGGAGTTACAATCAATTGGATGATCAAAAGCTGCAGCCACTATTCTTGATCTGTGGAATTGTGGTAAATCGTTGGGGACAAGCTTATTTAACAGACTTGTTGAAATATACAATTGGTTTGGGTTTGTTTAAGAACATCGATTCAGTGGAGGACGCACAATATGAATTGCACGCGCGGATTGAAGAGCTGAAAGATTCTGGTCTGTTACTCGACTATGAGGACAATACATTAATCAGAATGCATGATTTGTTACGTGATGTTGCCATCTCGATTGCATTCAAAGGCAACCGTGCCTTACTAAGAGCAAGAGGAGATGTCTTGAAGGAATGGCCAAACAATACGGAGTTCTCTGAAAATTGCACAATGATCTCTTTGTCTTGCAGTAACATCCCTAGGCTTCCTCAAGTTTTGAAATGCCAACAACTGGAGTATTTTTATTTGTGCTTTTATGGTGACTTGCTTGAAATCCCAGATAACTTCTTTGAGGAGATGAAAAAGCTTAAAGTTATGGATTTAACCAGCGCGCGTATTTCGTCGCTGCCTCCATCTCTTCATCTCCTACAGAATCTTCGGACATTGTGTTTAGATAGTTGCGTGTTGGGAGACGTAGCTCTAGTCGGACAGCTATCGCAACTAGAAATTCTCAGCTTTATATATTGCAAGTTTAAAGAGTTGCCTGAAGAAATAGGGAAATTGACTCGTCTTCGACTGCTGGATTTAAGCTGCTGCTCTGAACTAGAAGTGATTCCACCTAATGTTATATCACGTTTGACAAGTCTAGAAGACTTGAGAATGAAAGAGAGCTTCAACGGATGGGTGCCCGAAGGAGTAACCGGAGAAAGAAGTAATGCTAGTCTTTCGGAACTGAAGGACCTGCCTCGTTTAGCTGCACTAAGCATACATGTTCCAGATGCTGGCAGTATTCCGAGGGACTTGTTCACCGACAAGTTAAAAAGATACCAAATATTAATCGGCACTTCGTGGGAATGGAACTATAAGGATGAAACCCCCAACACATTGAAGCTCAAGCTCCCAACTGGCTGTGAATTGGACCATGGTCTAGAAATGTTGTTGAAGAGATCATGTGAAGATTTGTATTTGGATGGGTCGGAGGGAGCTGATAATGTTGTGTACCACTCAGGTAGTGAAGATTTTCAACAACTGAAGCATCTCCGTGTCGAAAAAAATGCTCGATTTACACATATCATTACTGAAGAGGTATGCCACTGGTGTCATTCTTTCCCATTTACATATATCATTAGTGAAGATTTTTTTTTACTTTTTTTTATTTGAGGGATATGATTTACAAAGAAATATGAAACAACCACCATAGAACTCCTAGATTTTGTGTGGCTCTATTTACATATATTTGATCATTTGAAGAGGTTCAGTTTTATCTAGTACGTATCAAGAAATATCTATTGGTATAATTTTTTTATCCAAAGATACCATTTGACTAGATAATAACAATTAATGTGAAATCTCTTCTCTTAAAAATGGAATGTACAAATACTGCAGGTTGTGTTGCACAACTTAACAAGCTTGGTGGTGCATCATTGTGATCGTTTAACTTTTGTGTTATCGTCTTCCATGGCTAGAAATCTTGTAAAACTTCAAAGACTTGAGATAACCCACTGTAAATCAATGGAAGAGATAGTGTCGACAAAAGAATATGGTGAAGAAAAAACAGATGGCATGTTTTGTAAGCTACAACATCTGAGGCTAGCAGGTCTACCAAAACTCTCTATATTCTGCTCAGCAAGCTGTAATGTCCAGTTTCCGTCTTTAGAGAGTTTGGAAATTCGGAATTGTAAAGAACTGAAGGGATTTGTGTTTGATCCTAAACTAGAGACTGAAGAAGTATACTTTCTTTTTGACGACAAGGTAAAATTGTTATACTATTGTTTCTCTTTTATTGATCATTATTCTTATGTCTAATATATTCACTTCGACCAAAAAAGAATTTAACAATTTCATAATTCGAATACAGCTAGGCTTTCCAGAGTTGGAGATATTGTCCATCCATGGGCTACGTATTTTGACTACAATATGGCACAACCAACTTGAACCAGACTCTTTCTACAAACTTAGATATGTTCGAGTTATTGAATGCCATAGTCTAATAAGAATCTTTACACCGAGTATTTCAGGAAGATTGAATGCTTTAGGAAGTTTATCGATAAGTTGGTGCAGTCAATTAGATGTGGTTTTTGAGATCGAAGAAACACCTGACACGTCTACGACTCAGTTGAAAATGTCTGGTTGTGAAAATCTAGATTCGGTAACGATAAATAAGTGTGAGAAATTGAAATATATTTTTCCATGCTCAGCGGCTAGAGGTCTTCAGCAACTACGACACCTGGGTGTGCATTTCTGTAGAGGAATGGAGGAAATCGTTTCCAAGGAAGAGGGACTAGAAATGATGCCTAAGTTTGTGTTTCCAAAAGCAACAGATATTGAATTTGAAGGTCTAACCCAACTTAAGAGCTTCTATCCAGGAATGCATGTTTCCGAATGGCCGCTACTCGAACAGGTGGAGGTGACTGAATGTGGTAAATTGGATATTTTTGCCACTCAAATATCAAGTTTCCAGAAGCATGAGTTCGGCGGTCTTTACACTCCAATTAAACACTCTCTCTTCTTAATTGACAAGGTAAAAAAACATTACACAATTACACACTCTCTGCTTGTGTCATTATTTTCGTTGCCGTTTATCATTCTTGCGTTGGTAATATTTCAGGATGTTTCATTCCCCAAATTGGAAAACATGACCTTAGACACAGACACAGAGATGGAGATCCCGTTACAGTTGTTTAGGAAACTAAAATCGTTGACGTTTAAGGGGGGCCAGAAAGTTTCTTTATTTGAGAATAGTGCACATCCAGATGCGACCTTCCCACATTTAAATGTTTTGAAGGTTTACAAAATGGAGAAGTTGATGCATCTACGCAACGAGAATGTTCCAGGAGAAGTTTTTCCAAAATTGGAAGTTCTACAAGTGAAGGATTGTTCTGCATTGAAGGTAATAGGGTCATCTGCTATTCCCTTCCAGAATTTAACAACTTTGGTAGTAGTTGGTTGTCACAGCTTGAAATATTTAGCAACATATACGATAGCCAAAACTTTAAAGCGGCTAAGAGAAATGAGGGTTGGGGAATGTGAAGGAATGACAAAAATAGGGGCAACGACATCAGACGGAGATGATGCAGGAAATGATGGTGAGATATCTTTTAGCAAATTGGAAAGTTTAAAACTTCACCGTCTACCAAGTCTGCAAGATTTCTTCTCTGGAAATTGCATTGTCAAATTCCCATCCTTGAAAACTGTAAATATATACGAATGCCCTCAGTTGAAGATTAACAGCTGTGAGTGGAAGAGTTCACCAGAACTACAAGGAGTGCAGATCACAGAATATTTGTGGTGGTGATGAGGATGATGATGATGACTGTTGATGCAGATGATGGTGTTGGTGAGGGTGACGATGTTAATGATGACCGAAGCTATGATGATTCTAACAAAGAGAGCGAAGGTGATGCAGATGTTGCTGATGGATCGTGGTGGTCGTGGCAAAACTACACTCAATATATATAAAGAATTAACAACTTTGCTGCATGGTTAGTTCTCTTGTTAATATGTTTGTTATTTCTGTGTGTAATGGTTTTGGGTTTTAACGAAGACAATCCTCTGCCCATTTTAAATTAAATTTCGAATAATTTAAAATAATTTTTTGCTTGATTTTTAGTTTTCATATGCTGGTGTACCCTTGCGTTGTTGCGGTGTTTGAAATATTGTTAAAGGTTTAGAAAGTTCTGAATATATACGTGCCTAAGAGTAGCGTGTATATTGACGCCTCCAAGATCATCTTGACTCAACATTCTCTCCGCCAATTTCATCTTCAAAATGAAAATAATTAAATTAATCACAAAATTAAGGTGCTTTTAGAGACAGAGACTTAAGAACACAAAAAAACTAAAACGTTTCGAAAGCATGTATTCTTAATCATATATCAAAATTAAATTCAACCCTTTTTATCATTTTTCCCAAAAGATCAAACCTTTTTTTATCAACATTCTCTCTTTTGTTATCATGGGACAATGAATCCTTTTCTTTGAATAAATAGAATCAAATGGATTGATATTAGTACGACATGACCCATTATCTGACTCTTTTGAAATCTTTAATTCACTTTGATCCACACCCACTCATTCCCATTTTTTCCTCTACTTTTTGCAGAGATATTTGTCTCTTAATAATATTGTACAAATAATCTATTCAATGTCAAAACTAAAAATGATTAGAAACTAAACTTCACGTGCTGAATTGATTAGAACTAAAATTGGCAATATAGCGATCAAATGATAATGATACAGCAATAATATTTTGAAGATAAAACGATCAAACGTTAACAACACATTAAAAAAATAGTCATTTGTACAATTGATATTTGACTTTGAGAAAAGATCCGTTTGACCATTCTTTTTTTAGGTCCAAGTACTATCCGTGTTATCTAAGTAGTGTTGGTTCTTGGTACAACTATTTGGGAATATAGAAACATTTTGTAAAACGGAGAAGGTGTTCAACAAATACATAAAATTGAGTGAAATCGGAAGTTGAAACACGAAAGAAAACATATGAAGAAAAACCAAAATCTTCACCTTAACTTTGCTTTCTCCCATTAGAATTTTCTTTGCTTTCTCGCATAACATTCACAATAGTAACACCGCCTGACAGTGCTATGATCACAAATGATAAACAACATAATAAACGGAAGTGATGGTTTGAATCTGGAATCAATGCATACCTGAAAAGCTGATTTAAAATTGGTTATGCTTTTCCCATGCTCGTAACATTTATCATTTGCAATCAGTAAAATTTTCCTGATTGAGGGAAAGCAAGGAGAGTAAGTTATAAGCAAGTTGACAGACAAAACAGTTCGATGCACAGAGAGACAGAGACATAGAGAGACAGAACTTACATCAGCTGTGCTCTCAAATACATATGGTAATCTGCATACAAAGAAGCAGTTCTAAATCATCCATTCAGACCATTAAAACAGTTATAACATCATCTGCACCGGTGAAACAAATTCAATGAAACGAAACTTCAAATGAAATGCATATAGATTACCTTAAATTCTGATTCTATGATTTTGCATTTGACTCCAACCAACATGCATGCTTAGAGGATATATACCATCAAGTATAGCAGTAAGTAGACGCTCATACCACCACCAGCACATACAAACACAAAAATGCAAATAGAATTTTGATGAGGCTCGGCAATTATGAAATATCACCTGTGTTTCGTTCTCAGCAACATTGTCTTGTGAGGAATAGCAACTTTTATGGTTCCGCTCAAGAATTTTGTTCATACCGATCAAAGCGGGAAAACAGTCAAACATTTTAAAGTTATAAATTAGAGGTAATAGATAAATAAAGATAGAGAAATCTGAGTGCGAGATGATAGATGAAATCAGATTGAATAGATCAACCGGTGTTAGGCTGTTTGGATTTTACTATGCGTACATACATACAAACAAGTTTTGAAAACCGAAAAGGAACGGACAGAACTGAAAATGGCTGATCTAATCAATTTCAGATATCACAAGCATCCACGGATCACTGCAAAACCAACCCAATAATACAATAACAAAACAAACACAGATCAACAATCCCAAAACTCAAATTCTGACGCAATCAAATTAATCCCCCGCCTAGCCTACTAATTTCTCCAAAATTAAAACCCTAAATAAAAAATTAATGCCCATATCCCCAATTTGTAAATCCCTAATTCAAAAGCCCGATGTAACTCCCTAATTCGTTTTATAAATAAGAAATTGCTTACCTTAATGGCTTGAACGCCGGAGATAGAGCAGAGAGGATTGTGTTCGACGGCACGGCACGGCACGGCACGGTACCCTAGCAGCTTAACACTAGAAATTGATTTGCTGGTTTCAAACTTGGATTGTGTGGGAATTCTCTTCGTTGATAAGAGGGTTTGAGGTTTTATGCGATTTGTTTGTTTGAGGTTTAGAAATTTTTTTTTTTTGTGAAAGGTGAGTGAAAAAGGAAAAGAACTCAAAAGAAAGAGAGAGAGAGAGAGAGAGAGAGAGAGAGAGTGATGAGAAAAATAAAGAGTGACAATGAGGGGGCCGGTTGTAGAAAATAACGAGAAAGGAAGGTTTAAGAAAGATGGTAGAGATTGTTGTTTGGGGGAAATTGTACGAGAAGATCAGTAGTGGTGGGTTGAAATAAAAAATAAATAAAAGATGAGTGTGATGGAAGAATAGAATAGTTGGAAATTGGATCAACACAAAGGAAACATAAAAGGGCGTGATATTCACACATTATTTTTTTACTTTTCATACACTTTTTTAATTTTTAGCCGTTGGATCGAATGAATTGAAGAAGATCAAGCGATAGAAATCAATAAGAGATATGTGAGAAGTAAAATAAGATATGTGAATAGCACACCCCAACATAAAAGGAGTATGATGGTGTACGTACTAAAATTAAAGAAAAATAAGTGAATTTGGAAAGATGAGGTTGGAGGGATCCTTTAGGATTTTATAATATATAGGCACATATACCTTATTCTATAAGGAAAGTAATTGCAAAATACAAGGATACTAAATCCTAAAGATTACATATTCTCAATTTCTCATCCTACTTAAAGCATGACTCTAATAACATTTACAATTATGACTCAAATCAACACTCGCTTTCAAGTTAGTGCATAAATATCATACATGCCCAACTTAATAATTAAGTCTTGAAAAACCTTACTAGATACTGCATGAGTAAGAAGCTTTCATTAACTCACAAACGGTATAGAGACAATTTTCTTTTCAAGATTTTCCTTGACAAAGTGTCGATCAAACTCCACAAGGTCCTCTGGTTTATTGTCAACTATCTGCCTTGCAGATTTATTGTCACAATATAACTATATAGTCTCCTTTAGTTCAAAACCAAGACATCTCAAAAGTTATTTAACTAAAGAAGTTCACATATTCTCTGTGCTATACCTCTATACTTAGCTTCCGTAGATGACCTTGACACCACTTTCTTCTTCTTACTACGCCACGTAACCAAATTACCTCCAACAAAATTAAAATACCCAGATGTAGACCGTATGTCAATAACATTGTCAGCCCAATCTGCATCTGTAAACCCTCAACTTTTAGATGCCCATGTTTTTCCATAAAGTATTCCTTTACCAAGTGCAGACTTCAGATATGCCAAAATTCACATTACTACAGCCATGTGATCTTCATTAGGCAAGTGCATAAACTAACTTATAACACTTACAACATATGCAATATTAGGACGAGTATGAGATAAATAAATTTACCTCCCCACAAGTCTTTGATACCTACCCCTATAAAAAAGAACCTAATCTAGGTAAATACCGAGTGATGTTTTCCTAACATTGAAGTATCCACATATTTACAGCCTAGTATGTGTACTTCTATTCAAGGTTTAAAATATCGATGATATCGGAAATATCGGTAGTCCAAAAACACGGAAATATCGGGATATTATCGATATCGATAAAAATTAAATAAAAACCACGGAAATTGTAAGAAAAACTTCGAAATTTTTATTGAAACTTTGCAGGATGTTTATTTAGTCAATTATCTATTAGTTTATCACAAGAAATTGGAAGGAAATGCATTGCATGATGGATTTAACTGATTTAAGTTGATTATATCGCGAGCTGGCAAACATTGTGAGTGTAGAAAATATGTAAATATTTTAGCATATTTTCACAAAAAACATAAGTGATATGGTGGTCAATGTGTTGAAGGAGTAAAATGGGAGGGGTTTGAATCCCCTTGGTGTTTTTTTAAATATAGAAATTTAAAAAACACAGAAATTTCGATGGAAATATCGATGACATCGGAAATATCGGTAGTCCAAAAACACGGAAATTTTGATGAAAATATCGGGATATTATGGATATTTTAAACATTGCTTCTATTGAAATTTATCAAGCAAAATAGAACATTTCTTTCTGCTCAAATGAATAGAAGTTATTGAAGACCCAATATTTTTTGCCATGCATGTAGTAAAACATCCCCACATTGGCCTGTAATGTTTCAGGATTCATTTCCCAAGCTAGGAAAGTTGAAGTTGCCCAGCAATATAGAGAGTTGGTGTGGCTCTTTTGCAAACTCAAATCGATTAAGTTTTATGGTGCTTACTCTAAAAAGCAAGTAGTTTTCCTTCGAGGTATTGGGCATGTAGATTTGACGGAGGGCCTGTACCTGTTATCCAAACGCTCCAACTCTCCAATCACAAAGACATCATCTCCCCTCACCGAGGCTCCGTCAACTCTCTCCAGTTCGATTTGACGGAGGGCCGGTACCTGTTATCCGGCGCCTCTGATGCTTCCGCCGCCGTGTTCAATGTCCAGCGCGGGACCGATAACATGGGCGGCGGAGCTGTCACGAGGCATAAGTGCCTGTTTGCGGTGGATAAGCAGCACGAGCACTGGCATAAGTACGCGGTGTCCTCCGCCGTGTGGTATCTCGTCGACACCGGACTGTTTGTGACGGGGTCGTACGATCATCACATCAATGTTTGCGACACGAATACGACTCAGGTAGAGATGGACTTCAAGATGCCGGGGAAGGTGTACCGGACTGCAATGTCGCCGTTGGCAACTTCTCACATGCTCATTACTGCCAAAACCGAAGATGTTCAAGTCCGCCTCTGTGATACTGCCTCTGGGGCTTTTGCTCACACCTTGTCTGGCCACCGCGGTATGTCCCAAAATTCATAGAATTCGACGTTTGATGCACACTTGATACATAGAAAGTTAGAAAATTTAAACTTCTTACCATGGTTATGTGAACACATGAAACATTTTGGATGACAATATTAAGGATATAAGCAGGGGTTGTTCTTGAAATTTAGGGTGGACAATCACAAATGTAGCGAAAATTCGCTTCTTTAAACAATCCGGCCTAGTCGGTTTTCTCAGCATTTTGTAATTTGTACCATTTGGATTGTCTGGTTGAACCCTGTAATTGTGGACAACAGGAAAATTACAATACACCGTGTTGGCGGGATTCATGCTTAGAACCTTAGTATCGTAAAGCTAGGTTTCTGCTCTTGGTAGATTCATATTCTTCCTTTGGGTTCTCTAGTTTTTGTTTACAAAAGTACAATTGTTTTTAGTCTTGTTTCTTAGGTTTAAGTTTTAACATATAACGTAGAATAAATTTTCATGCATCTAGAGGGTCCTAAGTGCTGTATTTTCATGATGGCAGATGGTGTGATGACTGTGGAATGGTCTACTTCTAGCGAGTGGGTTTTGCTTACAGGTGGATGTGATGGTGCAATATGTTTTTAGGACATTAGACGTGCCGGATTTTTTCTTGTTTTGAATCAATTTCAGTCTCAGCTAGGGAGACGTCCACCCATCTTGGAACGCTCTGCCACAGTTAAGGTTTTCTTCTTTTCTTGGCTGAGCCAAAAAAGTTTGTTTTCAAATTACTTATAGCGTACTTATTTTGCTCAGTTTTTTTTTTAATATTATTTGCTTCGCTGTTAGTTAGCCTATTTCACCAGCGTTTCTGAAATGGTTTTATTTACGTTTTTGGTAAATGTTGTTTCCTCTTTTTTAACCTATTAAATGATTGGTACTGAAAAATGTTTTTATGCTTTCTTTCACTCCTGTCATGTTATTCTTCTCCGTTTTATTCAATACAAAGTTGAACACAGCTAAACTTGTTGGTGTCACATGGATCTGTGACTTTTATGACAATGAAATGTGATGAGATCTCAACCAATACGATGATCCACAGTTAAGTCCGGCTCAGGGTTCTCAACAGTTAAGTCCTCGTCCCCAAGTCAAAGCACATCTGCAAAAGCTCGGGCACCACAAAGGAAACTTACGAATGGGAGTGGTGCAAAGCACTCACCTATTGGTAAAGGTCCAGCAAAGGGATCTATGAAGCAAATCCAGGGATGCTGTCTAGTCAGGATCGTGCCACTGCTCATTACGGTGCTGTTACTGGATTAAAAGTCACTGAAGATGGCATGTACCTCTTAAGTGCAGGTTGAGTGATTTAATTTTGGAGGTTTGTTATGCTTGAGAAGGAAATCCATTTCAATTGTCTATCCTATGTTTGAGTCCCTTTAACCGAGTTAATGTTTATACTAATCATAGTGTTTCAGGTTCACTGTTTACTTTTTTAATTACATCCATCAGTTTACACTTTATCACAGAATTATTGCAGTTTAACCCAATTTGCTGGTGTCATACAGTACAGATCACACTTCAGAATACGACCTCCAACAGAAAATAAAAATAAAAGTAGAAAAGCATGCATGGGGATCTCACACCTTAGTTTCCTAATGTTTGATTCATTCCTTTCGTGCAATAGTTAGTCTAATTGGTTTTTCATTCATTCCTCACTGCCGATGTCATTGATCGAGCTCTTGCATTTCAGGTTCCGATTCAAGGCTGAGGTTGTGGGATATAGAATCTGGCTGCAATACTTTGGTGAACTTTGAAGCTGTGCGTATGCAAACCAGCAAGCCCGTACAGTTAGCTACAAGTCAGAATATGGAGCTTGTTTTTGTTCCATGCATGACAGCTGTGAAGGTAATGCATTATTTTTGTAGGTTTGAGTCTTTTGAATTGTACATGTGGATTAAAATACAACCATCTCTACAAACTTCAACGTTTGACATCCAGATTTTGTTTTTCAGGCATTCGATATGTGGTCGGGTAAAACATCCCTGAAATTTCGTGGTCACTATGAACACGTAAACTGTTGCTGGTTTAGTTCACAGGATCGGGTACTCTTCAAACAATTTAGGATTTTTCTATAGGTCTTTTCCAATCAATGCTTTATAAACTAAAATGGCATTTAATATTAAAGTCAGTTGCTCCAACTTCTATGTCAATTAACGGGAGTTGTAAGCCCTTTTTCCAACTGTTCTAAGATCAGATTTAAAATTACAAGGCCTGTTGAAGTTTTCCTCCGTTAATTTATTTATTCCATGAGCTCACCTTGTTATCTATGGATTATTGATGATTTTTGAATCCTGTATGAATTGTAATTCATGTCTCACATTGCAGGAATTGTACACTGGTGGCAATGATAGACAAATTCTAGTTTGGTCGCCGCCAAGAATGGTTTCCGATGAGGTGGGACACTTGTTACTTGCTTGTATTTCATACATGTTTGGAAATGCAGGATAAAGGACCCTCCAAGGACGAGGATAATTAGAGCGACTAGCACCCGCTGTGCTTTTAAGAGGCTGTATTTGATAGGTACAACGATTAGTACACATTTAAACTCTTTCTTAAAGTAGAACCAAGGGAGAAATTCATACTTCAGAGTGTGAGAAACAACACTGCGATACGACACCGTTGCTGGGGAAGGTGTACCGAACTGCAATGTCGCCATTGGCAACTTCTCACATGCTCATTGCTGCCAGAACCGAAGATGTTCAGGTCCGCCTCTGTGATATTGTCTCTGGGGCTTTTGCTCACACCTTGTCTGGCCACCGCGGTATGTCCCAAAATTCACAGAATTCGACGTTTAATGCACACTTGATACATAGAAAGAAAATTTAAACTTCTTATCATGGTTATGTGAACGCATGAAACATTTTGGGTGACAATATTGAGGATGTAAGCAGGGATTGTTCTTGAAATTTAGGGTGGACAATCACGAATGCTGCGAAAATTCACTTCTTTAAACAATCCGGCCTAGTCGGTTTTCTTAGCATTTTGTAATTTGTGGCATTTGGATTTTCTGGTTGAACCCTGTAACTGTGGAGCAAAAATTTACAATACACCGTGGTGGCGAAATTCATGCTTAGAACCTTAGTATCGTAGAGCTAGGTTTCAGCTCTTAGTAGATTTATGTTCCTCCTTTGGGTTATCTAGTTTTTGTTTATTAAAGTACCGTTTTTAGCCTTGTTCCTTGGGTTTAAGTTGAACTTATAACCGAGAATAAAGTTCCTTGGTTGAGTCTAAAGCGTTTGTTTTCAAATTACTTAACACGCATGTTTACTATCTTTCTAATAGAGATGAAACTTATAAGTATTAGTGGGTCTTACCAAATGAGTTAATTTGTCACTTAACTCGCTCCCCGTGTGAAAGAGTGTTTTAATCAATTTAAATGTATTCTAAAACAAGTTCACAATCATGTAACTTTCGCAATCATCACCACTTGAACCTTAAGAAATAGTCAGACAAACTTTATTCCATTGTCTTGTGAACCTTAAGGGCTAGTATGGCAGCCTAGACTGGATAAGCCTAGAACAGAGTCTAAGCTCTCAATCCTATGATGTCCCACTCTTATCTCTTCATGATCTAGCATATTCTCTATGATCGAATTAACTTTATTCCGTTTCCGCAATTTGTTCATCGTTTTCATTCTGGTTAAATTAGAGTCGATCTCCTGCACACTTGCAGTTTCTTCATTACAGCAACTTTTTTTTTCTTTTTTCTTTCTGGTTAAATTACACATAATATAACACAATAATAACATTGATTCCCGACAATCATTAGGATTAAGGTACCATCATTTGATTAGTGCCCCATTTCCGTGATTTAAGCTAAAATCACGGAGTTTGTTGCACCTAAAAGAGCCTCACACTTCCTCAAATATTAAATGTTGTGATAGATTTTCTCCCAAAAAAATATAGAGAATTATCACTTTTTTGTTGTTCTTGTGGAGGACTTTTCATAATGTGGATTGTGGATATCTCCGTCATGGTGGGGTGGTTTATGGGCCTCAATTTCCATCACAATCTTATCTCCAACCCTAATTAACCAAATTACTTACACTTTTTGGGTCTAAACACCTTTTGAATAATGTATAATATGTGAAGTGTGCCTTTACTTGTAGCCCACTATGGCACTATCAGTGTGCTGTAATGTGACGGGAAGATGGGAGAGTACAAGATGAAACTCTTAACAACCTCACAAATTTTATTTTTCTGTTTTATACTAGCGATATTGAATGAGAGAAAATTAGTCTTGAGACTTTGGATACGAAGTAAATATTTTTAACCAACTGAACTACTGTTCCCTTGCAGAAACTCCATGACATTCTGTTTGGCTCTTCATTTTGTTTCGTGGGTAAGTGCCCTATGATTCAAGTTGCAAATCCAAGCTAAAAATGACACAAAATTAAAGTTGGAAGGAAAGATGCGAAAACATAAGAACAATCTTTTACATTTGAAAGGTTCTAACAATCTTTGTATATGTAGTAACCCGATAGTCCAGTGATATTCCTCTATTTTAGTAAATGAGAAGTTCTCATGTTCGACTGACATAAATGACTAATTCAGTGCCTAATTATGTATGACATATTATCTTGTTTAGCCAAAATTCTCTCCTCAAAGTAGAATATCGCCGTAGAAAAAAAAAGCCCTCAAAACATCACAAGAATTAAAAAGGGTTGTACAAAAAATCCACATTGATACATAATCACGAGAGATAGAAAGAATTGTTCTGAATAGAAAAGAAACAAGCATTACAGCCAACATAAATACTGCTAATAAAGCCACTTGATAATCTCAGCATCCAACGGACTTGGGTACTGAAACTGAATTTTTGGCTTTCAAACTCTCAGTCTTAGACTTAAAACTCACTGTGGAAAGACATGAGCGATGTCCTCCAACAACCAAATGCGACACGCAACTGTTTGATATTTTCTTCAAGATCTTTCCTTCTCAGTAACTCATGATTCAGATCCTCCAGTTTCTATCACCCATCCAATCCCTTTGACTCGTCATTGCACCCTCCCACAAACTCATCATTGCCCCTTTAGTGAAAAAGTTATATATTTGATCAAAATCCGAAAAACGTTATGTCCATGTATATTTATCTGTTCTCCCAAACCCAACTAAATTTGGTTCTTTCATGATTTCTGTGGGTTCAGCTAAAACTTAGCATGTCAGAGTGCACATATGGGTAAACTGCAAGAAAGACTACGAAAAGCGGATATTTTTTTTCTTACAACCAACGATATTTGATATTTTATTAATCAACTGAGTGCAATACATATGTGTCAATTTGGTACAATCTTTCAGTGATCAAGAAAATGATTTGGAAGTGAATTTGCGCAAATGAGACAATAATAGTAAACTCCTAAATAGCTATCACATGTACGAGAGCTTTCCACAACACCCATACAAACCTGTCACAGAAACGATATATAACAGATTTGTAAATGTGAATGCAAGTACTCGCCGCCGAATAGCGTTGCAACATAAAGTCATCGTATATATAAATATGAAACAAAAAATTGAGTTTCTTAGGCTACATTGGAAGTGATCGTTCCTATTCTTGTATACCCTCGGGCATGGATCCTTTCCGGATTCAATTATCTTAATCCACCAAATTCATGTATTTCGGTCATTGAAATTTATTCTAACGGTTACAAACAGGAGCCCACTTTAAAAGTTATATAACTTTAGGCGTTGAATTAAATTTCAATAACCCAAATACATAGATTTGATCAATTAGGACAATTGGATCCGGAGAGGATCCATGTCCCCCATTTAGAATTACAACCCCTGAGAAGTTGACCAAAGTTTTAGGTCTAGGTATATAATTACAGTTTCTTCATTGCAGCAACCTCCTTTTCTTTCTTTTTTTCTTTCTGTTTGTTTACTTCAAAGAAAGAGCATCACAATTCATAACCTTCATTTAATTCTCTTATTTGACTTCATTTGCTTCGTTTTTTGTTCTATTTAAGTTGTTCCTAAATTCTTAGTGAATGAACTTAGTGAAAGCAGGATCTATACCTCATATGTCTTACACCAAAGCAAGATTTAGTTATCTAAA
This sequence comes from Crataegus laevigata, assembly GCA_963580275.1. Taxonomy (NCBI): domain Eukaryota; kingdom Viridiplantae; phylum Streptophyta; class Magnoliopsida; order Rosales; family Rosaceae; genus Crataegus; species Crataegus laevigata. Next base: position 7,269,667 of record OY756949.1, read on the forward strand.
ATAAAAAAGTTTCATATATACATATATTAAGACCATCTCTAAACATTAGAACAAAAAATTTAAGTTTTAACCCAAAAATAGTTTTTCTGTTCCAATCATTTTGAATTAAATTTTTAATCAAAAATTATTAAGAAAAGAATTTAAGCTGAATTATGTCCATTAAGTAACCTTCTAAAAAATGAAAATTGTGTAAATTATTCTAATTTATTTTTATGAACATTTTAACTTTAAAAAAAAAGTTAAATTCAAATATTTATGAAAAATCACTAAACCAACTATTCTCTCGAAACAAAACATAGCATTAGCTGTTAATTTAATTTTGGACTGTTAATTTTTTTTCACTGTTGAATTGATTATATCCAATCTCACCCGTTAAATTTAATGTATTTATAAATTTTAAATTAAATAACCAACAGTCCAAATCAATGCCGTCCGAACAAAATAATGCAATTGGAATTGCACATGGGCTGCCGACAACCCATCAGGCAGGGCCCCACTTCCCTCAGCCGGTCCCTTTTTCTTCACTTTTTCCATTCGACAAGTTTCCTTTACCTTTGATCAATCATGCTCGTCTCCATACGCTTTTTACAGTTTTACACGCGTTGTCTGTCATCTTTTTCCTTTTTCCATTTTCCTTTTTCCTTTTTCCTTTTTCCTTTTTCCTGGTTGTCGTGCCGAGGTGCCCTCCGGCTGGATTTTTAGAATTTTCTTCTGGCTTTTATCACCCATCCAGACTCATCATTGCACTCCCATTAGTCATTGTTCATACTCTTTTTTAATTTTTTTTATTTTTAATTTTAAAAACTAATCACACTTTTTAATTTAAATAAATAAATAAAATTGTTCACACACACACGAAAAAATTCTTTATAAGAGCATATTTTTTCTTAATATAGAGTAAAATAGAAAAAAGTAAGAATATGATTATTATTTTCTCAAAAGTTACATAACTACTATTTTGTCCTTCTTATGAAAATATTGGGTATTAAAAGTGAGAATAAAATAAGAAAAATAGGAATATCATTGTTATTTTCTCAAAACAAACACAATTACTGTTTTGTCTTCCTTTTGTAAATATTGTGTAGCCAAAATAGAATAAAATAAGCAAAATGGAGATATAATTGTCATTTAAAAAAAGATTAACAAGACCTCTTCCCTTAATAATGGTATAAATTAAGCATTAATTACTTACACTTTTTCGGGCTAAACACCTTTTGAATAATCATTAGTATGTGAAGTGTACCTTTGCTTGTAGCCCACTATGGCACTGTCAGTGTGGTGTAATTTAATTGTAAGATGGGGGAGTACAAGATGAAACTCTAATAATCCCACAAATTTTATTCTCCTATTTTGTACGAGCAATATTGAGGGAAAGAAAATTATACTTGAGATTTTGAATACAAAGCAAATACTTTTAGGAAATTTTAACAAAAAATTTTCGTTACTTTTCACTTTAACAAAAAAATTTCGTTACTTTTCACTTTAACGAAAAATTACATTTTTACTCTAAAAAGTCAATCCTAATACTATTCACTTACAACACATTTTTATTACTTTCGTTTAAACTCAAAGTTTTCAAGTCATTTTTCATTAGTTTTCTTATACTTTTAATCAAATGAACTATTGTTCCCTTATAAAAACTCCATGACATTTTGTTTTGCTCTTCATTTTGTTTCATGGGTCAGTGCTCTTTGAAATGTACATAAAATTAATTTAAGATAGTCTACATAATTTTGTTTTTCAAAGTTAATTTAAAAAAATAGCTTTAATTCATTCTTTGAAAATCTCAAGCTAAAATTTTAGGCCAGAATAATTGGAGTAGAAAAGCTGTTTCTGAACCAAAACTTAAATTTTCTGAGTTAATATTTTTAAGTTTTAAGTTACTATTGGAGATGGTCTAAGAAAGATTGGGGAGAGGGAAAGGGAGGGAGAGAGAGGAGGAAGTAATTGTTATTAAGTTTAATTTAGGTTAATATTTTAAATAAAGTTTAGGGTGATTAAGAGTCTTCCTTAACATGTACAAGCAAATAAAAAAAATTCTTTCATATTAAATTTGTGCTAAAAGTTTTACTAAAAAATTTTAAAAAAAAATTATTCTCTCTAAAAAAAATTTAAAATGGAAGAGTAAAAGTTTTATTAAAAATAATTAGCATATAAAATATATTAGTTAAACAAGAATACTTCAGTAATTACATTAGATTTTATTCCGATTCATATTAATTAGTAAACAGCTTATATAGATTAATATCAACTGTATTCCGATTTCAGACAGTTTTGATAAACAATTTCAACAAGAATCTAATTCTGATTCTACCTCAATTCAATTGATCTCAATCTGTTTACGGATTACCAAAAGCGTCCTAAATTGATTATTTTCTTAAAACAAAGCATTGTATGTTGATTTAGTTTTAAACCGTTAAATCTCTTTTTTTACGGTTAAATTTATCATATTCGACATAACTTATTAGATTTAATGTATTTATAAATTTAAAATTTAAAATTAATAATTTTAAATCAGGACCGTCCAGATCAGCGTCCGATTTACAACGAATAAATTCTCAGGATCTCACAGAGGATCCTCATCCTCCGGAATTGGGTTAATGGTTCTGTGTTCTTGATAATTCCTCTCTCATCATTGCACCCCTCCCATTAATTCCTCTCTCCCACGTCTCACTTGATCTCTCATTACACTCAGACTCCTCCATCTTCCATTACTGTCACTTTCTCTCATCCCTCACAAACTCCTCCCATCTGTCCCCCTCTGCAACTCTCCTTCTCCCTCTCGGCAAAACCCACCGTATCACCTCCAAACACCACCCAAACTCACCCAAAAAGCAAACGGGTCAAGGCGGTGGAGAAGTGGGTTAATGGTTCTGTGTTCTTCTTGATAATTGTTTGTGATCCCATTAAATACATCGCAATAAGGATAATAGTTCATATTTTTTATGAGGGATAATGGTTCTATTTTTTTACGGTGAATTGTCGAGTGTTAGTTGCACGTATTCAATTCAGAATTTTTTAATGAATTTTATAAATTTATGAATTTTTATGTAGTTTAATTGATTTGTTGAGATTTTTTATAAATTTTGATTTAATTTTTTTAACATTTTGATAATAGTTCATATATTTTACGAATGCTTAAAATACTCTCAATTTTTTTTTATAATTTCTCAACTTTTTCAATTCTTTAAAATCAATTTCTCAATTTGTAATTGAATAAGCTTAAAAAGTATAAATTTTATTAAAATTCTAATTGAATACAATAGGGATTTAAGAATTTTAATAACCTATTATAAATTCATGATTAAATATGTGAAATTTTATACAATTACTTATATTTTAATTGAATACTCTTAAATTACATATTTGATCGTCCTCTAATTAAGATAATCTAATGTGAAGAACGAAGCAAAATCCGTTGAAAAAAAAGTTCTCAAATTTGATTTTTTCCTCAATGGTTCCAATTAATATTTTACGTTAATAGTTACCAATATTTCAACTTTTCTGATACAGATTTACCAATATAATTTTATCAACTTTTTATAATTCTTAACTCACTCGATGATTAAGTTGTTTAGAAGTGTTTTCACCATGTTTTTATAAATACGTTTTTTTTTAATTTTTATATTTTAATTCATTGATTTGACGACTGATAATTATAAAGATATTTGAAAAGTAAAAGAATTTTCATGTTAAGTATACGATTGTGTTGTTCCACCATGGTTAGTTTTAGTAAATAAGATATATATTTAATCTGCTTTAGTTTGTATTTAATAGAAATAATTGTTTTGGTAAATGTGAATATATTGTCTGCATGCTTGGTAACAAATTATTTGCATTTTTTGGTGCCAGCTATTCTCAACTCCATTGGTAGTGACACACAACAACAATTTGCGATGTGATCCAAATGTTTGCAAGTTATTCTCTCCAGAGTGCTCAAGTCGATGACAGCTGGCATGCTAATGGTATTTTCCAACAAAACGTTATTTAAACTATTTTTTTTTAACATAAACAAAGGTGATTGCTAGTGTTGCAATGTAACACTAATTTGGGAATTTCACATTTTCTCCTTCTTTGATTTTATTTTTTTCATTCATCATTCCTTTCATCGATATGCTTTTCAGCATTATTACAGGTTTCAGTTTTTTTGGAACTTATGGATACTTTTTTATTTTATTTTTAAAAGGACCTATTTTGGAGGCTGGAAAGATTTATAGAGACATTTCACAGTTAAGCAGCACAGTCAATCAGACTCACTAGCCATATTTGTTGATGCAATGAGTAACTTTTTAGTTTTCTTAGCTTAGTGAATATGTTATTTACTGCATTCTATGCCTTTTTTCTTTTTCTTTTTTCTTTTTAAAAAAAAATATTTTCTTATGAATTAATAATAAATAAAAATCTGAGAACACAATTTTTGGAAAGAACTAGTGTAAGTATACAACCGATATTATTAATTGTAAGTAAAAATTGATTAAAAAAACTATGAATGTATCAATACATTATATGAGTCACCAACTTTTACCAAATCAATAACTTACAACTAAGAATGTGAGTAAATTTTGGTATAAGTGTTACACAAGTGTTGTTTTATATTTATAAAAATTGTACGCAAGTCTATTTTGCTCGAGATTATAACATGAAAAACACATTTGTCAAGTTTGTTTTGTTTGAATTTGGAAGTTTTGTGATTTTGAGATTTATAAATATCATAATTTTAATCTGTGAATTTTTTAATTCAGATTATTTTATACATTCTGATGAGAGATGAGTTGAAATTGTGATTTATTTTTTTCATTGTATATAGGTAGAAGTTGGTTCAAGGTTGAATTAACAATTACATCTTTTCCAATTCCATGTCTGTAGATAATAACGATGCACTCATACAACGTTCTCTATCTAGCTAAGAATGTTGGTAGTGGTGAAGTCCTGCTGAATTGCTGAAAAAAAAAACACTAGGTAATCACACTCTATCTTTATTTTCTTTGTAGTATAATTCTGTTGACATATAAAGTTGCTTCATGTGTTTTTTTCTTTCCTTGCCTAGGGTGCTTCCTTAACAATCAACAAATACTGGACAAAAGCTTTTAGCATTGAAGCAAATTTTTTTTGATTGTTTTGGCATACTCTTTGTATCTTCAAAATACGACCTCTCTTACAATTTTTAATCCTACAGCAACGCGCGGGTAGAACTTTTTAATCCAACCTAAGTACACACAGTTTTACATATGGTTTAGGCCGCTTTGATAATTATTTAATTTAGTTTTAGGGTACATATGTTAAATTAGAAGAAGAAGGTAAAACTTAATGCTTTTAGATTTCTTAGTTCCTTTTGCTTTTAGATAGGAAATTGCAATTGTATCCAGCAGAACTTTGCAAGAAATTATTACGTTCTCTCCCTAATTTGGTGCATACACTTGTCTTATGTAAGTCCACACGTAATTCACTAATAAAAAAATAATTCTGGACGTTACATAGTAGGATCAAACCAAATCTCATTTAGTTTCAACCGTATAGGCCTTGTGAATAGTCAAATGATTTTATATAGGGTTTTGTTTTATTTTTTTTAAACAAATGATATTATCTATATTAAGACCATCTTTAATTTTTGGACTAAAAGCAAAACTTTTTAGTCTGAAAAATTTAGCTTTTAGTCCAGTAATAACTTTTCTGCTCCAACCTTTTTTGCCTAAAATTTTAATCCGAAATTATTAAAGAATGAATTTAGGCTAATTTTTTTTCTTAAATTAACTTAAAAAATAATGTAGACTATCGTAAATTAATATTATGAACATTTCAATCTAAAATTATTTATATTCTGATAAATATTGAAAAATGACTAAATTTTTCCACAAAGCAATGGTAGAAAGAAAAATTGGAAGAATTGTTGGAGAAAATAGAGTTTTGTGTAGATGTTTGAACAAATATATAGGTACTTATAGAGTTTTTTGGTGAATTTTGAGTTTAAAATTATTTAAGCTGTTGGATTTAAATTTAGGCCGTTAGATTTTTTTTTTAATTTTTACCGTTAGATTTGATTATATTCGATTTTAGCCATTGGATTCAATATATTTTGAAATAACGTTTTTTAAAAAATTGAATTTGGACTGTTGTATCAACCAACGGTCCAAAAATGACAACCATTGGATGCAGAAAGAGCCGTTGGGCTCTGGGTTGTGGCCGACAACAGCCCTGACAGTGGGCCCCTATTGGGCGTTGAAGGCTCACAGGCCTAGAGTGGGGTAAATTTTGGGCGAGTACGCATGTTTGTGGGCTAAATCTTGGGCGGTATTTGGCCTTGGTTTGGCATTTGGCTTTTAGCCCAAAGATTTCGCTTGGGTTGGGTTGTGTTTTGGGGGAGGTGGGGGGTAGACCTGGGCAAAAAATACCGAGAACCGAACCGAACCCGTACCGAATTCGGTCGGTTCGGTTCTTTTTTTCGGTTCATTCGGTATCGGTACAAAATTGGTTCGGTTTGGTACTTAGTCGGTTCGGTTTCGGTTCTAAGTTCGGTACCGAATCGTACCAAATCAGTTTTGGACAAAGAACTAATTTGGGGTTTTTTTTTTTACAAAAATTGAAAAATAGGTCTTATTCCTTACCAAACCGAAAACTAAACCGAACCTACACTTGGACCGAACCGAACCGTACCAAAATTTTACTACAGGTTCGGTTTCGGTACCACTCCGGTACCGAACCGTGCCCAGGCCTAGTGGGGGTGGGAATAAGTGGGGTATTTTGGCTTTTAGTCTAGGGTTGGGTGTAGTCTAAGGGGTCGATGAGTGTGATAAGCCTCGCAATGAACTAATTGGTGTCATTCTTTCCCATATCATTACTGAGGAGGTATGCACTGGTGTCATTCTTTCCCATTTACACATATCATTGGTGAAGATTTTTTATTATTATTTGAGGGATATTATTTACAAAGAAAAATGAAACAACCACCGTAGAACTCCTAGATTTTGTGTGGCTCTATTTACATATATTTGATCATTTGAAGTGGTTCAGTTTTATCTAGTACGTATCAAGAAATATCTATTGGTATAATTTTTTTTATCTAAAGATACCATTTAACTAGATAATAACAATTAATGTGAAATCTCTTATCTTAAAAATGGAATGTACAAATACTGCAGGTTGTGTTGCACAACTTAACAAGCTTGGTGGTGCATCATTGTGATCGTTTAACTTTTGTGTTATCGTCTTCCATGGCTAGAAATCTTGTACAACTTCAAAGACTTGAGATAACCCACTGTAAATCAATGGAAGAGATAGTGTCGACAAAAGAATATGGTGAAGAAAAAACAGATGGCATGTTTTGTAAGCTACAACATCTGCATCTGGAATATCTTCCAAAACTCTCTAGATTCTGCTCAGCAAGCTGTTATGTCCAATTTCCATCTTTGGAGAGTTTGACGCTAAGGAGTTGTAAAGAACTAAAGGGATTTGTCTTTGATCCTAAACCTGAGACTGAAGAAGTATACTTTGTTTTTGACGACAAGGTAAAATTGTTATACTATTGTTTCTCTTTTATTGATCATTATTCTTATGTCTAATTTATTCACTTCGACGAAAAAAGAAATTAACAATTTCATAATTCGAATACAGTTAGGCTTTCCAAAGTTGGAGAAATTGTCCATCGATGGGCTATCTATTTTGACTACAATATGGCACAACCAACTTGATCCAGACTCTTTCTACAAACTCAGAGATGTTGAAGTTAGCTCCTGCGATTGTCTAATAAGCATCTTTACACCCAGTATTTCAAGAAGAATGAATGCTTTACGACGTTTATTGATACGTCTGTGCAGTCGTTTAGAGGTGGTTTTTGAGATTGAAGAAAGATCTAGCACGTCTACGACTCAGTTGAACATGTCTGGTTGTGAAAATCTAGATTCGGTATCAATAGATGAGTGTGAGAAATTGAAATATATTTTTCCATGCTCAGTGGCTAGAGGTCTTCAGCAACTACGAGTCCTGAGAGTAGCTAAATGTGATGGAATGGAGGAAATCGTTTCCAAGGAAGAGGGGCTAGAAATGATGCCTGAGTTTGTGTTTCCAAAAGCAACAAATATTAAATTTGAAGGTCTAACCCAACTTAAGAGCTTCTATCCAGGAATGCATGTTTCCGAATGGCCGCTACTCGAACAGGTGGAGGTGAGGGAATGTGGTAAATTGGATATTTTTGCCACTGAAATTTCAAGTTTCCAGAAGCATGAGTTCGGCGGTCTTTACACTCCAATTAAACACTCTCTCTTCCTAATTGACAAGGTAAAAATACATTACACAATTAGATACTCTCTGCTTGTGTCATTATTTTTGTTGCCGTTTATCATTCCTGCGTTGGTAATATTTCAGGCTGTTTCATTCCCCAAATTGGAAAACATGACCTTAGACACAGAGATGGAGATCCCGTTACAGTTGTTTAGGAAACTAAAATCGTTGACGTTTAAGGGGGGCCACAAAGTTTCTTTATTTGAGAATAGTCCACATCCAGATGCGACCTTCCCACATTTAAGTGTTTTGAAGCTTCAGGGTATGCAGAAGTTGATGCATCTACGCAACGAGAATGTTCCAGGAGCAGGCCCAGTTTTTCCAAAATTGGAAGTTCTACAAGTTGGTGATTGTTCTGCATTGAAGGATATAGGGTCATCTGCAATTCCCTTCCAAAATTTAACAACTTTGAAAGTATTTGGCTGTCGCGGCTTGAAATATTTAGCAACGTATACGATAGCCAAAACTTTAAAGCGGCTAAGAGAAATGAGGGTTGGGGATTGTGAAAGAATGACAGAAATAGGGGCAACGACATCAGACGGAGATGATGCAGGAAATGACGGTGAGATATCTTTTAGCAAATTGGAAAGTTTGAAACTTCACCGTCTACCAAGTCTGCAAGATTTCTTCTCTGGAAATTGCATTGTCAAATTCCCATCCTTGAAAACTGTAAATATATACGAATGCCCTAAGTTGAAGATTAACTGCTTTGAGTGGAAGAGTTCCCCAGAACTACAAGGAGTGCAGATAACAGAATATCCTCTGCCCATTTTAAATTAAATTTCGAATAATTTAAAATAATTTTTTGCTTGATTTTTAGTTTTCATAAGCTGGTGTACCCTTGCGTTGTTGTGGTGTTTGAAATATTGTTGAAGGTGTAGAAAGTTCTGAATATATACGTGCCTAAGAGTAGCGTGTATATTGACGGCCTCCAAGATCACCTTGAAGCAACATTCTCTCCGCCAATTTCATCTTCAAAATGAAAATAATTAAATTAATCACAAAATTAAGGTGCTTTTAGAGACATAAACTTAAGAATACAAAAAAACTAAAACATTTCGAAAGCATGTATTCTTAATCATATATCAAAATTAAATTCAACCCTTTTTATCATTTTTCCCAAAAGATCAAACCTTTTTTTTATCCACATTTCTCTCTTTTGTTGTCATGGGATAATGAATCCTTTTCTTTGAATAAATAGAATCAAATGGATTGATATTAGTACGACATGACCATTATCTGACTCTTTTGAAATCTTTAATTCACTTTGATCCACACCCACTCATTCCTTTTTTTTCCTCTACTTTTTGCAGAGATATTTGTCTCTTAATAATATTGTACAAATAATCTATTCAATGTCAAACCTAAAAATGATTAGAAACTAAACTTCACGTGCTGAATTGATTAGAACTAAAATTGGCAATATAGCGATCAAATGTTAATGATACAGCAATAATATTTTGAAGATAAAACGATCAAACGTTAACAACACATTAAAAAAATCAGTCATTTGTACAATTGAGATGTGACTTTGATAAAAGATCCGTTTGACCATTCTTTTTTTGGGTCTAAGTACTATCCGTGTGATCTAAGTAGTATTGGTTCTTGGTACAACTATTTGGGAATATAGAAACATTTTGTAAAACAGAGAAGGTGTTCAGCAAATACATAAAATTGACAGACAAAAGACAGAGACATAGAGAGAGAGAACTTACATCAGCTGTGCTCTCAAATACATATGGTAATCTGCATACGAAGAAGCAGTTCTAAATCATCCATTCAGACCATTAAAACAGTTCTAACATCGTCTGCACCGGTGAAGCAAATTCTATGGAACGAAACTTCAAATGAAATGCAGATATGTTACCTTAAATTCTGATTCTATGATTTTGCATTTGACTCCAACCAACATACATGCTTAGAGGATATATACCATCAAGTATAACAGTCAGTAGACGCTCATACCACCACCAGCACATACAAACACAAAAATGCAAATAGAATTTTGATGAGGCTCAGTAATTATGAAATATCACCTTTGTTTCGTTCTCAGCAACATTGTCTTGTGAGGAATAGCAACTTTTATGGTTCCGCTCAAGAATTTTGTTCATACAGATCAAAGCGGGAAAACAGTCAAACATTTTAAAGTTATAAATTAGAGGTAATAGATAAATAAAGATAGAGAAATCTGAGTGCGAGATGATAGATGAAATCAGATTGAATAGATCAACCAGTGTTAGGCTGTTTGGATTTTACTATGCGTACATACATACAAACAAGTTTTGAAAACCGAAAACGAACGGATTACTGCAAAACCAACCCAATAATACAATAACAAAACAAATTAATGCCCATATCCCCAATTTGTAAATCCCTAATTCAAAAGCCCGATGTAACTCCATAATTCGTTTTATAAATAAGAAATTGCTTACCTTAATGGCTTGAACGCCGGAGATAGAGCAGAGAGGATTGTGTTCGACGGCACGGCACGGCACGGTACCCTAGCAGCTTAACACTAGAAATTGATTTGTTGGTTTCAAACTTGGATTGTGTGGGAATTCTCTTCGTTGATAAGAGGGTTTGAGGTTTTATGCGATTTGTTTGTTTGAGGTTTAGAAATTTTTTTTTTGTGAAAGGTGAGTGAAAAAGGAAAAGAACTCAAAAGAAAGAAAGAAATAGAGAGAGAGAGAGAGAGTGATGAGAAAAATAAAGAGTGATTATGAGGGGGCCGGTTGTAGAAAATAACGAGAAAGGAAGGTTTAAGAAAGATGGTAGAGATTGTTCTTTGGGGGAAATTGTACGAGAAGATCAGTGGTGGGTTGAAATAAAAAATAAATAAAAGATGAGTGTGATGGAAGAATAGAATAGTTGGAAATTGGATCAACACAAAGGAAACATAAAAGGGTGTGATATTCACACATTATTTTTTACTTTTCATACACTTTTTTAATTTTTAGCCGTCGAATCGGATGAATTGAAGAAGATCAAGCGATAGAAATCAACAAGAGATATATGAGAAGTAAAACAAGATGTGTGAATAGCACACCCCAACATAAAAAGAGTATGATGGTGCACATATACCTTATTCTATAAGGAAAGTAATTGCAAAATACAAGGACACTAAACCCTAAAGATTACATATTCTCAATTTCTCATCCTACTTAAAGCATGACTCTAATAACATTTACAATTATGACTCAAATCAACACTCTCTTTCAAGTTAGTGCATAAATATCATACATGCCCAACTTAATAATTAAGTCTTGAAAAACCTTACTAGATACTGCATGAGTAAGAAGCTTTCATTAACTCACAAACGGTATAGAGACAATTTTCTTTTCAAGATTTTCCTTGACAAAGTGTCGATCAAACTCCACAAGGTCCTCTGGTTTATTGTCAACTATCTGCTTTGCAGATTTATTGTCACAATATAACTACATAGTCTCCTTTAGTTCAAAACCAAGACATCTCAAAAGTTATTTAACTAAAGAAGTTCACATATTCTGTGTGCCATACCTCTATACTTAGCTTCCGTAGACGACCTTGACACCACTTTCTGCTTCTTACTACGCCACGTAACCAAATTACCTCCAACAAAATTAAAATACCCAGATGTAGACCGTATGTCAATAACATTGTCAGCCCAATCTGCATCTGTAAACCCTCAACTTTTAGATGCCCATGTTTTTCCATAAAGTATTCCTTTACCGAGTGCAGACTTCAAATATGCCAAAATTCACATTACTACAGCCATGTGATTTTCATTAGGCAAGTGCATAAACTAACTTATAACACTTACAACATATGCAATATTAGGACGAGTATGAGATAAATGCATTGCATGATGGATTTAACTGGTTTAAGTTGATTATATCGCGAGCTGGCAAACATTGTGAGTGTAGAAAATATGTAAATATTTTAGCATATTTTCACAAAAACATAAGTGATATGGTGGTCAATGTGTTGAAGGAGTAAAATGGGAGGGGTTTGAATCCACTTGGTGTTTTTTTAAATATAGAAATTTAAAAAACACGGAAATTTCGATGGAAATATCGACGACATCGGAAATATCAGTAGTCTAAAAACACAGATATTTTGATGAAAAATATCGGAATATTATGAATATTTTAAACCTTGCTTCTATTGACATTTATCAAGCAAAATAGAACATTTCTTTCTGCTCAAATGAATAGAAGTTATTGAAGACCCAATATTTTTTACCACGCATGTAGTAAAACATCCCCACATTGGCCTGTAATGTTTCAGGATTCATTTCCCAACCTAGGAAAGTTGAAGTTGCCCAGCAATATAGAGAGTTGGTGTGGCTCTTTTGCAAACTCAAATCGATTAAGTTTTATGGTGCTTACTCTAAAAAGCAAGTAGTTTTCCTTCGAGGTATTGGGCATGTAGATTTGACGGAGGGCCTGTACCTGTTATCCAAACGCTCCAACTCTCCAATCACAAAGACATCATCTCCCCTCACCGAGGCTCCGTCAACTCTCTCCAGTTCGATTTGACGGAGGGCCGGTACCTGTTATCTGGCGCCTCTGATGCTTCCGCCGCCATGTTCGATGTCCGGCGCGGGACCGATAACATGGGCGGCGGAGCTGTCACGAGGCATAAGTGCCTGTTTGCGGTGGATAAGCAGCACGAGCACGGGCATAAGTACGTGGTGTCCTCCGCCGTGTGGTATCCCGTCGACACCGGACTGTTTGTGACGGGGTCGTACGATCATCACATCAATGTTTGCGACACGAATACGACTCAGGTAGAGATGGACTTCAAGATGCCGAGGAAGGTGTACTGGACTGCAATGTCGCCGTTGGCAACTTCTCACATGCTCATTGCTGCCGGAACCGAAGATGTTCAAGTCCGCCTCTGTGATGCTGCCTCTGGGGCTTTTGCTCACACCTTGTCTGGCCACCGCAGTATGTCCCAAAATTCATAGAATTCGACGTTTGATGCACACTTGATACATAGAAAGTTAGAAAATTTAAACTTCTTACCATGGTTATGTGAACACATGAAACATTTTGGATGACAATATTAAGGATATAAGCAGGGGTTGTTCTTGAAATTTAGGGTGGACAATCACAAATGTAGCGAAAATTCGCTTCTTTAAACAATCCGGCCTAGTCGGTTTTCTCAGCATTTTGTAATTTGTACCATTTGGATTGTCTGGTTGAACCCTGTAATTGTGGACAGCAGGAAAATTACAATACACCGTGTTGGCGGGATTCATGCTTAGAACCTTAGTATCGTAAAGCTAGGTTTCTGCTCTTGGTAGATTCATATTCTTCCTTTGGGTTCTCTAGTTTTTGTTTACAAAAGTACAATTGTTTTTAGTCTTGTTTCTTAGGTTTAAGTTTTAACATATAACGTAGAATAAATTTTCATGCATCTAGAGGGTCCTAAGTGCTGTATTTTCATGATGGCAGATGGTGTGATGACTGTGGAATGGTCTACTTCTAGCGAGTGTGTTTTGCTAACAGGTGGATGTGATGGTGCAATACGTTTTTAGGACATTAGACGTGCCGGATTTTTTCTTGTTTTGAATCAATTTCAGTCTCAGCTAGGGAGACGTCCACCCATCCTGGAACGCTCTGCCACAGTTAAGGTTTTCTTCTTTTCTTGGCTGAGCCAAAAAAGTTTGTTTTCAAATTACTTATAGCGTACTTATTTTGCTCAGTTTTTTTTTAATATTATTTGCTTCGCTGTTTGTTAGCCTGTTTCACCAGCATTTCTGAAATGGTTTTATTTACGTTTTTGGGAAATGTTGTTTCCTCTTTTTTAACCTATTAAATGATTGGTACTGAAAAATGTTTTTATGCTTTCTTTCACTCCTGTCATGTTATTCTTCTCCGTTTTATTCAATACAAAGTTGAACACAGCTAAACTTGTTGGTGTCACATGGATCTGTGACTTTTATGACAATGAAATGTGATGAGATCTCAACCAATACGATGATCCACACTGAAGATACAGTGTGAATGCACAACCCATTATATTCGATGTCTATTTGCTTGTATAAGTCCCGAGTTCCCTCTTTTTCCAATTTCAGTTATAACTTCATTGCATCAATGTTTGGGACACGAATACGACTCAGCTAGTTATGGACTTCAAGATGCCGGGGAAGATGTACCGGACTTCACGAATACCACTACCAACTTTTACCAAATCAGTAACTTACAACTAAGAATGTGAGTAAATTTTGGTATAAGTGTTATACAAGTGTTGTTTTATATTTATAAAAATTGTACGCAAGTCTATTTTGCTCGAGATTATAACATGAAAAACACATTTGTCAAGTTTGTTTTGTTTAAATTTGGAAGTTTTGTGATTTTGCGATTTATAAATATCATAATTTTAATCTGTGAATTTTTTAATTCAGATTATTTTATACATTCTGATGAGAGATGAGTTGAAATTGTGATTTGTTTTTTTCATTGTATATAGGTAGAAGTTGGTTCAAGGTTGAATTAACAATTACATCTTTTCCAATTCCATGTTTGTAGATAATAACGATGCACTCATACAACGTTCTCTATCTAGCTAAGAATGTTGGTAGTGGTGAAGTCCTGCTGAATTGCTGAAAAAAAAGATCCTCTCCAATTGGTTTGAACCAAACTCCAATCCGAAAAAAAAAAAAAAAAAAAACACTAGGTAATCACACTCTATCCTTATTTTCTTTGTAGTATAATTCTGTTGACATATAAAGTTGCTTCATGTGTTTTTTTCTTTCCTTGCCTAGGGTGCTTCCTTAACAATCAACAAATACTGGACAAAAGCTTTTAGCATTGAAGCAAATTTTTTTTGCTTGTTTTGGCATACTCTTTGTATCTTTAAAATACGATCTCTCTTACAATTTTTAATCCTACAGCAACGCGCGGGTAGAACTTTTTAATCCAACCTAAGTACACACAGTTTTACATATGGTTTAGGCCGCTTTGATAATTGATAATTATCTAATTTGGTGCATACTCTTGTCTTATGTAAGTCCACACGTAATTCACTAATAAAAAAATAATTCTGGACGTTACATAGTAGGATCAAACCAAATCTCATTTACTTTCAACCGTATAGGCCTTGTGAATAGTCAAATGATTTTATATAGGGTTTTGTTTTATTTTTTTTAAACAAATGATATTATTTATATTAAGACCATCTCTAATCTTTGAGCTAAAAGCAAAACTTTTAAATTAAATAACCAACAGTCCAAATCAATGCCGTCCGAACAAAATAATGCAATTGGAATTGCACATGGGCTGCCGACAACCCATCAGGCAGGGCCCCACTTCCCTCAGCCGGTCCCTTTTTCTTCACTTTTTCCATTCGACAGGTTTCCTTCACCTTTGATCAATCATGCTCGTTTCCATACGCTTTTTACAGTTTTACACGCGTTGTCTGTCATCTTTTCCTTTTTCTTGGTTGTCGTGCCGAGCTGCCCTCCGGCTGGATTTTTAGAATTTTCTTCTGGCTTTTATCACCCATCCAGACTCATCATTGCACTCCCATTAGTCATTGTTCATACTCTTTTTTTTTTTTTTTTTTTTTTAATTTTCAAAACTAATCACACTTTTTAATTAAAATAAATAAATAAAATTATTCACACACACACAAAAATTTTCTTTATAAGAGCTATTTTTTCTTAATATAGAGTAAAATAGAAAAAAAGTAAGAATATGATTATTATGTTCTCAAAAGTTGCATAACTACTATTTTGTCCTTCTTATGAAAATATTGTGTACTAAAAGTGAGAGTAAAATAAGAAAAATAGGAATATCATTGTTATTTTCTCAAAATAAACACAATTACTGTTTTGTCTTCCTTTTGTAAATATTGCGTAGCCAAAATAGAATAAAGTAAGCAAAATGGAGATATAATTGTCATTTTAAAAAAAGATTAACAAGGTCTCTTCCCTTAATAATGGTATAAATTAAGCATTAATTACTTACACTTTTTCGGGCTAAACACCTTTTGAATAATCATTAATATGTGAAGTGTACCTTTGCTTGTAGCCCACTATGGCACTGTCAGTGTGATGTAATTTAATGGTAAGATAGGGGAGTACAAGATGAAACTCTAATAACCCCACAAATTTTATTCTCCTATTTTGTACGAGCAATATTGAGGGAAAGAAAATTATACTTGAGATTTTGAATACGAAGCAAATACTTTTAGGAAACTTTAACAAAAAATTCTCGTTACTTTTTACTTTAACGAAAAATTACATTTTTACTCTAAAAAGTCAATCCTAATACTATTCACTTACAACACATTTTTATCATTTTCGTTAAAACTCAAAATTTTCAAGTCATTTTTCATTAGTTTTCTTATACTTTTAATCAAATGAACTATTGTTCCCTTACAAAAACTCCATGACATTTTGTTTTGCTCTTCATTTTGTTTCATGGGTCAGTGCTCTTTGAATTGAGTTGCAAATCCAAGCTGAAAATGACACAACATTAAAAGGTTCTAATCATCTTTGTATATGTAGTAACATTATATTCTAGTGATATTTTTCTACATTAATAAATAAAAAGTCTTATGTTCAACTAACGTAAGTCTCATATTATACCTATAATAAGACCATCCCCAAATATTAAGACAAAAAATTTAGGTTTAACTCAAAAATAGAGCAAGGGCTTTTCCACCGGCGACCTTCGAATCACCACCGCCCTTTCTTCTTATCAGCGGCGGAACGTGGTTGGCGATGAGGAGAATCTTGTGGGTGTGGGGGAGAGTTGAGGCGGTGGAGGTTGAGATAGAAGAGTATGCGGGAGGAGGAGAGGAGGGAAGAAAGACGGCTGCTAAGACCATGTGGGCTATAACCTAAAATTTCCCTTCCCTTCCCTACCTCCCAAATCCACTCCAACATATGACCTAAAATCCAAATAGAGGTCAAATTCCGGCCAAATTTTAGGCCACTAAGTAAAAGGAGCCCCACCATTTGTCAGACTAATAAGTAGCTTACCTGCTGCTTTTAATGATCCCCACGTGGGGGTGTTCCCCCATTTGTCAAACTAATAAGTAGCCCAACAGCTACTTTTATCATCCAAGGGTTTTTATTAAATGGCGGTTAATTCAATGGTTCAGATTCAAATTATTTTTTTAATTTTATATTTATATATTTATTAAATTCAACAGATTAAATCGTATATATCAAATATAACAGTTTAAAAAAAAAATTACCAGTCCAAATTTAAATTTAAAGGCTAAAATAAGTTTATGTGGTTTATCATGATTTTCATGTATTGATTTAGTAATTTTTCAAAATTTATCGAAATTTAAATAATTTTAGGTTGAAATGTACATAAAATTAATTTAGGATAGTCTACATAATTTTTTTTTTCAAAGTTAATTTAAAAAAAATAGCTTTAATTCTTTGAAAATCTCAAGCTAAAATTTTAGGCCAGAATGATTGGAGTAGAAAAGCTGTTTCTGAACTAAAACTTAAATTTTCTGAGTTAAATATTTTTAAGTTTTAAGTCACTATTGAAGATGGTCTAAGAAAGATTGGGGAGAGGGAAAGGAAGGGAGAGAGAGGAGGAAGTAATTGTTATTAAGTTTAATTTAGGTTAATATTTTTAATAAAGTTTAGAGTGATTAAGAGTCTTCCTTAACATGTACAAGCAAATAAAAAATTTCTTTCATATTAAATTTGTGCTAAAAGTTTTACTAAAAAAATTTAAAAAAAATTATTCTCTCTAAAAAATTAAAAAAATGGAAGAGTAAAAGTTTTATTAAAAATAATTAGCATATAAAATATATTAGTTAAACAAGAATACTTTAGTAATTACATTAGATTTTATTCCGATTCATGTTAATTAGTAAACATCTTATATAGATTAATATCAACTGTATTTCGATTCTAGACAATTTTGGTAAACAACTTCAATAAGAATCTAATTCTGATTCTACCTCAATTCAATTGATCTCAATCTGTTTACGGATTACCAAAAGCTTCCTAAATTGATTATTTTCTTAAAACAAAGCATTGTATGTTGATTTAGTTTTAAACCGTTAAATCTCTTTTTTTACGGTTAAATTTATCATATTCGACATAACTTATTAGATTTAATGTATTTATAAATTTAAAATTTAAAATTAATAATTTTGAATCAGGACCGTCCAGATCAGCGTCGTCCGATCAAAATAATGCAATTGGGACTGTACATGGGTGGCTGACAACCCATCAGGCAGGGTCCCACTTTCAGTGGGTCAATAATGCACGTCAAAAATGCAATTGGGAAATAATGCACGCCATCTATTTCCTTTTTCTTCGTTGTTGTGCCGAAACTGCCCTCCAGCTGGATCTCCGGAATTCCCGAATGATCCTTTACGGATCTGAATTCTGATAATTTTCAAATCATGTCCTTTCATTTTATATCGTACGGTCAAATTTCGTTAAATATTATTTATATTTAATATATAAAAAATATCTAAAATGATTTTGACCGTCCGATTTACCATGAACAAATTCTCAGGATCTCACAGAGGATCCTCATCCTCCGGAATTGGGTTAATGGTTCTGTGTTCTTAATAATTCCTCTCTCATCATTGCACCCCTCCCACAAATTCCTCTCTCCCACGTCTCACTTGATCTCTCATTACACTCAGACTCCTCCATCTTCCAATACTGTCACTCTCTCTCATCCCTCACAAACTCCTCCCATCTGTCCCCCTCTGCAACTCTCCTTCTCCCTCTCGGCAAAACCCACCGTATCACCTCCAAACACCACCCAAACTCACCCAAAAAGCAAAGGGGTCAAGGCGGTGGAGAAGTGGGTTAATGGTTCTGTGTTCTTCTTGATAATTGTTTGTGATCCCATTTAATACATCGCAATAAGGATAATTGTTCATATTTTTTATGAGGGATAATGGTTCTATTTTTTTACGGTGAATTGTCGAGTGTTAGGTGCACGTATTCAATTCAGAATTTTTTAATGAATTTTATAAATTTATGAATTTTTATGTAGTTTAATTGATTTGTTGAGATTTTTTTATAAATTTTGATTTATTTTTTTTAACATTTTGATAATAGTTTATATATTTTACGAATGCTTAAAATTCTCTCAATTTTTTTATATAATTTCTCAACCTTTTCAATTCTTTAATACGCTTAAAAAGTATAAATTTTATTAAAATCCTAATTGAATATAATAGGGATTTAAGAATTTTAATAACCTATTATAAAATCATGATTAAATATGGGAAATTTTATACAATTACTTAAATTTTAATTGAATACTCTTAAATTACATATTTGATCGTCCTCTAATTAAGATAGTCTAATGTGAAGAACGAAGCAAAATCCGTTGAAAAAAATGTTCTCGAATTTGATTTTTTCCTTGGTTTCAATTAATATTTTACGTTAATAGTTACCAATCTACTTGTCCTGAGATATTTCAACTTTTCTGATACAGATTTACCAATATAATTTTATCAACTTTTTTATAATTCTTAACTCACTTGATGATTAAGTTGTTTAGAAGTGTTTTCACCATGTTTTTATAAATATGTTCTTTTATTAATTTTTATATTTTAATTCATTGATTTGACGACTTAAAATTATAAAGATATTTGAAAAGTAAAAGAATTTTCATGTTAAGTATACGATTGTGTTGTTCCACCATGGTTAGTTTTAGTAAATAAGATATATATTTAATCTGCTTTAATTTGTATTTAATAGAAATAATTGTTTTGATAAATGTGAATATATTGTCTGCATGCTTAGTAACAAATTATTTGCATTTTTTGGTGCCAGCTATTCTCAACTCCAATGGTAGTGACACACAACAACAATTTGCGATGTGATCCAAATGTTTGCAAGTTATTCTCTCCAGAGTGCTCAAGTCGATGACAGCTGGCATGCTAATGGTATTTTCCAACAAAACGTGATTTAAACTATTTTTTTTTAACATAAACAAGGTGATTGCTAGTGTTGCAGTGTAACACTAATTTGGGAATTTCACATTTTCTCCTTCTTTGATTTTATTTTTTTCATTCATCATTCCTTTCATCGATATGCTTTTCAGCATTATTACAGGTTTCAGTTTTTTTGGAACTTATGGATACTTTTTTATTTTATTTTTAAAAGGACCTATTTTGGAGGCAGGAAAGATTTATAGAAACGTTTCACAGTTAAGCAGCACAGTCAAGCAGACTCACTAGCTATATTTGTTGATGCAATGAGTAACTTTTTAGTTTTCTTAGCTTAGTGAATATGTTATTTACTGCATTCTATGCCTTTTTTCTTTTTCTTTTTTTTTTTTTATAAAAAAATTGTTTTTCTTATGAATTAATAATAAATAAAAATCTGAGAACACAATTTTTGGAAAGAACTAGTGTAAGTATACAACCGATATTATTAATTGTAAGTAAAAATTGATTAAAAAAACTATGAATGTATCAATACATTATATGAGTCACCAACTTTTACCAAATCAATAACTTACAACTAAGAATGTGAGTAAATTTTTGTATAAGTGTTATACAAGTGTTGTTTTATATTTATAAAAATTGTACGCAAGTCTATTTTGCTCCAGATTATAACATGAAAAACACATTTGTCAAGTTTGCTTTGTTTAAATTTGGAAGTTTTGTGATTTTGAGATTTATAATTATCATAATTTTAATCTGTGAATTTTTTAATTCAGATTGTTTTATACATTCTGATAAAAGATGAGTTGAAATTGTGATTTATTTTTTTCATTGTATATAGGTAGAAGTTGGTTCAAGGTTGAATTAACAATTACATCTTTTCCAATTCCATGTTTGTAGATAATAACGATGCACTCATACAACGTTCTCTATCTAGCTAAGAATGTTGGTAGTGGTGAAGTCCTGCTAAATTGCTGAAAAAAAAGATCCTCTCCAATTGGTTTGAACCAAACTCCAATCCGAAAAAAAAAAAAAAACTAGGTAACCACACTGTATCCTTATTTTCTTTGTAGTATAATTTTGTTGACATATAAAGTTGCTTCATGTGTTTTTTTCTTTTCTGCCTAGGGTGCTTCCTTAACAATCAACAAATACTGGACAAAAGCTTTTAGCATTGAAGCAAATTTTTTTTGCTTGTTTTGGCATATTCTTTGTATCTTCAAAATACGGCATCTCTTACAATTTTTAATCCTACAGCAACGCGCGGGTAGAGCTTTTTAATCCAACCTAAGTACACACAGTTTTACATATGGTTTAGGCCGCTTTGATAATTATTTAATTTAGCTTTAGGGTACACATGTTAAATTAGAAGAAGAAGATAAAACTTAATGCTTTTAGATTTCTTAGCTCCTTTTGCTTTTAGATAGCAAATTGCAATTGTATCCAGCAGAACTTTGCAAGAAATTATTACGTTCTCTCCCTAATTTGGTGCATACACTTGTCTTATGTAAGTCCACACGTAATTCACTAATAAAAAAATAATTCTGGACGTTACATAGTAGGATCAAACCAAATCTCATTTAGTTTCAACCGTATAGGCCTTGTGAATAGTTAAATGATTTTATATAGGGTTTTGTTTTATTTATTTTTAAACAAATGATATTATCTATATTAAGACCATCTCTAATTTTTGGGCTAAAAGTAAAACTGTTTAGTCTGAAAAAATTAGCTTTTAGTCCAGTAATAACTTTTCTGCTCTAACCTTTTTGGTCTAAAATTTTAATCCGGAATTATTAAAGAATGAATTTAGGCTAAATTTTTTTCTTAAATTAACTTAAAAAATAATGTAGACTATCGTAAATTAATATTATGAACATTTTAATCTATAAATATTTATATTCTGATAAATATTGAAAAATGACTAAATTTTTCCACAAAGCAATGGTAGAAAGAAAAATTGGAAGAATTGTAGGAGAAAATTGAGTTTTGTGTAGATGTTTGAACAAATATATGGGTACTTATAGAGTTTTTTGATGAATTTTGAGTTTAAAATTATTTAAGCTGTTGGATTTAAATTTAGGCCGTTAGATTTTTTTTTTTAATTTTTACCGTTAGATTTGATTATATTCGATTTTAGCCATTGGATTCAATATATTTTGTGTGACATCCCACATCGCCCAAGGAGTGATCCTTAAATGTATATTCTCATCCCTACCTAGCACGAGGCCTTTTGGGAGCTCACTGGCTTCGGGTTCCGTTGGAACTCCAAAGTTAAGCGAGAAGGGGGCTAGAGCAATCCCATGATGGGTGACCTCCTGGGAAGTTGCTCGTGAGTTCCCAGAAACAAAACCGTGAGGGCGTGGTCGGGGCCCAAAGCGGACAATATCGTGCTACGGTAGTGGAGCGGGCCCGGGAGATGGCTGCGCCCGGGCCGGGATGTGACATTTTGAAATAACATTTAAAAAAAATTGAATCTGGACTGTTGTATCAACCAACGGTCCAAAAATGACAACCATTGGATGCAGAAAGAGCCGTTGGGCTCTGGGTTCTGGCCGACAGCAGCCCTGACAGCGGGCCCCTATTGGGCGTTGAAGGCTCACGGGCCTAGAGTGGGGTAAATTTTGGGCGAGTACACATGTTTGTGGGCTAAATCTTGGGCGGTATTTGGCCTTGGTTTGGCTTTTAGCCCAAAGATTTCGCTTGGGTTGGGTTGTGTTTTGGGGGAGGTGGGGGTGGGGGTGGGGGTGGGGGTGGGGGTGGGGGGTGGGAATAAGTGGGGTATTTTGGCTTTTAGTCTAGGGTTGGGTGTAGTCTAAGGGGTAGATGAGTGTGATAAGCCTCGCAATGAACTAATTGGCTTTTATAGGGGCCTTTAGACTTTAGGTATTAGATAAGATTCTTTTTAGATTTTAACCTAAATGGTTTTCTAAATCTAATTTAAGTCCCTGTTTTTAAAACTTACCATATTTAAGTAAGGGTTTTTTTCTTAACACCTCATATGTTGTTGAATACACCCCACATACAAAATTTATACAAAATAACTTGTGAATGTAATATGAAATGACTATTCAAGCACTCACAACAACTCTCACTCTCCATTCTAGAGCAAAACCCTCAAAACACGAATATGTTGATGAAGAGATATATAATTTTTTACGAACATAACATAAAATCGAGTTTTGGCTCCCCGTTCATTGGAATTGGGTTATTTATCTTTCATAAAATGATGTATGTCACAATTGGAAGTTTTTAAACAAATAAATGTATTCCACTAATGGAAAATCCATTTAAACAAACTGACATGACCTTATAAGAACGGTAAGCGTTCTTACGGTTTGTTCATCAGATTTCTTAGAATCCAACGTGATTATTCAAGAAAATGTGAGAGAGTACTTTGATGTCTATATAAGTACAGGTACAAATGTATCCCACACTAGTTTCGGTATGAATGTATCCCACACAACGTAATCAATATTTGAAAATTACAATTAAATGCCAAGAAGCTAGAGTTAGTTTCTAATTTTAGACAAGGTTTTATTCAAAAAGTAATCTTTTTCAAGAAGTGGAATAGAATTTTCCGTTTTTCATAATACACTTTGAAATGTAAAGTGTTTATTTATAAGTTGTTGAAAGATCATAACTCATAAGTCAATTAGAAAAGAAAAGTATTTCTTGAGATCCTTTTCTTCTAATTTAATTTGTATTCATCAGCAGGCATGGAGATTGTTAGTCTAATTGTCGGAATAGTTGACAAGTACGCAGTTGAGCCAGCTATACGCCAAGTGGGTTACCTAACTCACTGCAAAAGCAAACTTGAGAAACTACGGACTCGAGTGAACGAATTAAGTGAAGCTGGAGAGCGGCTAAAGCGCGAGGTTGTTAGAGCTGAAAAAATTGGTGAAACTATCCACACTGACGTCCAGAACTGGCTGGATGAAGTGGTTGAGATCACCGAGAAGGAGAGCGAATTATGGAAGCCTGATACGCAAGCAAAGATGAGCTGTCTCCGTGGGTTTTGTCCAAACCCAGTGCACCGTTACAAGCTAGGGAGGGAATCAACAAAGTTGGAGAAGGCGGTTGTTAAACTCTACGCAAAAAAAGATTTCGCTAGCATTTCGCACAATGTCCACCCACAAGATGTAGCCGTGGTATCTGACAAACATTATGAGGCATTTGTTTCGAGGACTTCAACTGTAAAGAAAATCATGGATGAACTGAGAATTCCTAATACCGACCTGATTTTGGTGTATGGTATTGGAGGCGTGGGGAAGACCACACTGGTTGAAGAAGTCCTTAGGCAAGCTGTAAAAGAAAAGTTGTTTGCTGATGCGGTTATGGTAAGAAGTGTGCAAAAGCCGGACCTTGAAGGAATTCAAAAAGAAATTGCCAGAAAGTTGGGTATGGATGTTCGTGATAGCGAAACTATGTCAGAAAGAGCACCTTATCTATGTGACAGGGTAAAAGACAAGAAAGTTCTTGTAATTTTAGACAACATTTGGGAAAGCATTGACTTGGAGAGTATAGGACTTCCTTGTCTGCCAACTTGTAGAATACTGTTAACATCCAGAACTCGAAAACTGCTATCCTCAGAGAAGCGGTTGCAAAAAGACTTTGAGCTTCGAGTTTTAAACGAGAAAGAAGCTTGGCGTTTATTTGAGAAGAAGGCAGGTGATGTTGTTAAAAATCCCGACATACGAGCTGTGGCAACCGAAGTAGCCAAAAAATGCGGAGGTTTGCCAGTTCTGGTTGTCACGGTCGCAAGCTCTTTAAGAAATAGAATTTCTTTACCAGTATGGAAGAATGCCTTGAGAAGCCTAAAAGTGTTTGACAACGAAGACCCAGCCGAACAAGAAGCATACTCGGCTTTAGAGTGGAGTTACAATCAATTGGATCATCAAAAGCTGAAGCCACTATTCTTGATCTGTGGAATTATGGTAAATGATTCGGGAGACGCTAATCTGACAGACTTGTTGAAATATACAATTGGTTTGGGTTTGTTTAAGAACATCGATTCAGTGGAGGACGCACGATATGCATTGCACGCGCGGATTGAAGAGCTTAAAGATTCTGGTCTGTTACTCGACTCCGAGGACAATACATCAATCAGAATGCATGATTTGTTACGTGATGTAGCCATCTCGATTGCATCCAAAGGCCACCGTGCCTTACTAAGAGCAGAAGGTGATGTCTTGAAGGAATGGCCAAACAATAAGGATTTTTCTGAAAATTGCACAATGATCTCTTTGTCTTGCAGAAACATCCCTAGGCTTCCTGAAGTTTTGAAATGCCGACAACTGGAGTATTTTTTTTTGGAGGTTCATGGTGACTTGCTTGAAATCCCAGGTAACTTCTTTGAGGAGATGAAAGAGCTTAAAGTTATGGATATAACCGGAGCGCTTATTTCGTCGCTGCCTCCATCTCTTCATCTCCTACAAAATCTTCGGACGTTGTGTTTGGATCATTGCGTGTTGGGAGACGTAGCTCTTGTCGGACAGCTATCGCAACTAGAAATTCTCAGCTTTATATATTCCAGGTTTAAAGAGTTGCCTGAAGAAATAGGGAAATTGACTCGTCTTCGACTGCTGGATTTAAGCGGCTGCTCTGAACTTGAAGTGATTTCACCTGATGTTATATCACGTTTGACAAGTCTAGAAGACTTGAGAATGAAAGAGAGCTTCAACGGATGGGTGCACGAAGGAGTAACCGGAGAAAGAAGTAATGCTAGCCTTTCAGAACTGAAGGACTTGCCTCATTTAGCTGCATTAAGCATACATGTTCCAGATGCTGGCAGTATTCAGAGGGACTTGTTCACTGACAAGTTAAAAAGATACCAAATATTAATCGGCACTTCGTTGGAATGGTACAATGTGGATGAAACCCTCAACACATTGAAGCTCAAGCTCCCAACTGGCTGTGAATTGGACCATGGTCTAGAAATGTTGTTGAAGAGATCATGTGAAGCTTTGTATTTGGATGGGTCGGAGGGAGCTGATAATGTTGTGTACCACTCAGGTAGTGAAGATTTTCAACAACTGAAGCATCTCCGTGTCGAAAAAAATGCTCGATTTACACATATCATTACTGAAGAGGTATGCCACTGGTGTCATTCTTTCCCATTTACATATATCATTAGTGAAGATTTTTTTTTACTTTTTTTTATTTGAGGGATATGATTTACAAAGAAATATGAAACAACCACCATAGAACTCCTAGATTTTGTGTGGCTCTATTATATTTGATCATTTGAAGTGGTTCAGTTTTATCTGTAGTACGTATCAAGAAATATCTATTGGTATAATTTTTTTATCTAAAGATACCATTTAACTAGATAATAACAATTAATGTGAAATCTCTTCTCTTAAAAATGGAATGTACAAATACTGCAGGTTGTGTTGCACAACTTAACAAGCTTGGCGGTGCATCATTGTGATCGTTTAACTTTTGTGTTATCGTCTTCCATGGCTAGAAATCTTGTACAACTTCAAAGACTTGTGATAACCCACTGTAAATCAATGGAAGAGATGGTGTCAACAAGTGGTTGTTCTGCATTGAAGGATATAGGGTCATCTGCTATT
The DNA here is from genome assembly GCA_963580275.1 of Crataegus laevigata. Classification (NCBI taxonomy): domain Eukaryota; kingdom Viridiplantae; phylum Streptophyta; class Magnoliopsida; order Rosales; family Rosaceae; genus Crataegus; species Crataegus laevigata. Next base: position 7,296,399 of record OY756949.1, read on the forward strand.
CCCTTCCAGAATTTAACAACTTTGGTAGTAATTGGCTGTCGCAGCTTGAAATATTTAGCAACGTATACGATAGCCAAACCTTTAAAGCGGCTAAGAGAAATGAGGGTTGGGGATTGTGAAAGAATGACAGAAATAGGGGCAACGACATCAGACGGAGATGATGCAGGAAATGATGGTGAGATATCTTTTAGCAAATTGGAAAGTTTGAACCTTCGCCGTCTACCAAGTCTGCAAGATTTCTTCTCTGGAAATTGCATTGTCAAATTCCCATCCTTGAAAACTGTAAATATATACGAATGCCCTAAGTTGAAGATTAACTGCTTTGAGTGGAAGAGTTCCCCAGAACTACAAGGAGTGCAGATAACAGAATATCCGTGGTGGCAGTGATGAGGATGATGATGATGACTGTTGATGCAGATGATGGTGTTGGCAAGGGTGACGATGTTAATGATGACGGAAGCTATGATGATTCTAACAAAGAGAGCGAAGGTGGTCGTGGCAAAACTACACTCAATATATATAAAGAATTAACAACTTTGCTGCATAGTTAGTTCTCTTGTTAACATGTTTGTTATTTATGTGTGTAATGGTTTTGGGTTTTAACGAAGACAATCCTCTGCCAATTTTAAATTAAATTTTGAATAATTTAAAATAATTTTTTGCTTGATTTTTAGTTTTCATAAGCTGGTGTACCCTTGCGTTGTTGCGGTGTTTGAAATATTGTTGAAGGTGTAGAAAGTTCTGAATATATACGTGCCTAAGAGTAGCGTGTATATTGACGGCCTCCAAGATCATCTTGAAGCAACATTCTCTCCGCCAATTTCATCTTCAAAATGAAAATAATTAAATTAATCACAAAATTAAGGTGCTTTTAGAGACATAAACTTAAGAACACAAAAAAACTAAAACATTTCGAAAGCATGTATTCTTAAACATATATCAAAATTAAATTCAACCCTTTTCATCATTTTTCTCAAAAGATCAAACCTTTTTTTTTATCAACATTTCTCTCTTTTGTTGTCATGGGACAATGAATCCTTTTCCTTGAATAAATAGAATCAAATGGATTGATATTAGTACGACATGACCTATTATCTGACCTATTATCAGAGGTTAATTCCAGTCCACAGATCATTCCTTTTTAGGATACACGAAGTATGAGATTCCAGTAAATTGACTCTTTTGAAATCTATTCAATGTCAAACCTAAAAATGATTAGAAACTAAACTTCACGTGCTAAATTGATTAGAACTAAAATTGGCAATATAGCGATCAAATGTTAATGATACAGCAATAATTTGGGTCCAAGTACTATCCGTGTGATCTAAGTAGTGTTGGTTTTTGGTACAACTATTTGGGAATATAGAAACATTTTGTAAAACAGAGAAGGTGTTCAGCAAATACATAAAATTGAGTGAAATCGGAAGTTGAAACACGAAAGAAAACATATGAAGAAAAACCCCTAATTAGCATTGAAATTATTGAAAGCTAAAGGACAAACCAAAATCTTCACCTTAACTTTGCTTTCTCCCATTAGAATTTTCTTTGCTTTCTCGCATAACATTCACAATAGTAACAGCGCCTGACAGTGTTATGATCACAAAATGATAAACAACATACTAAACGGAAGTGATGGTTTGAATCTGGAATCAATGCATACCTGAAAGGATGATTTAAAATTGGTTATGCTTTTCCCATGCTCGTAACATTTATCATTTGCAATCAGTAAATTTTCCTGATTAAGGGAAAGCAAGGAGAGTAAGTTATAAGCAAAGTTGACAGACAAAAGACAGAGACATAGAGAGAGAGAGAACTTACATCAGCTGTGCTCTCAAATACATATGGTAATTTGCATACGAAGAAGCAGTTCTAAATCATCCATTCAGACCATTAAAACAGTTCTAACATCATCTGCACCGGTGAAGCAAAGTCTATGGAACGAAACTTCAAATGAAATGCATATATGTTACCTTAAATTCTGATTCTATGATTTTGCATTTGACTCCAACCAACATACATGCTTAGAGGATATATACCATCAAGTATAACAGTCAGTAGATGCTCATACCACCACCAGCACATACAAACACAAAAATGCAAATAGAATTTTGATGAGGCTCGGTAATTATGAAATATCACCTGTGTTTCGTTCTCAGCAACATTGTCTTGTGAGGAATAGCAACTTTGATGGTTCCGCTCAAGAATTTTGTTCATACTGATCAAAGCGGGAAAACAGTCAAACCATTTTAAAGTTATAAATTAGAGGTAATAGATAAATATAGAGAAATCTGAGTGCGAGATGATAGATGAAATTAGATTGAATAGATCAACCGGTGTTACGCTGTTTGGACTTTACCATGCATAACATTTTCATTACTTTTGTGCAAGATGATAGAAGAAATCTGAGTGCAAGATGATAGAAGAAATCAGATTGATTAGATCAACTGGTGTGTGCGCGGCACGCTAAGAAACTCCAGCAGTTAATAGAGAAACTGAGGAAGTTATATGAAAAAGATATTGTTAAAACATGGGCCTGTAGCTTCAGCTCAAGCTCGCGCACCATCTGAAAGAGCCTCTTGCATCCATTCCAATTATACTCCCTGAGGAGCATGTCCCTCTACTATTCCCCACCAGCTATCAACCATAAATTTCAATGGCACTCACATGTTTGTATCATGGAGATATGTAGCTACAATTCCGATAGGCTAATAGTTTATATCATATGTTGGTTGCTTTGATTGCTCACACATAACATTTTCATTACTTTTGCTGATTATTTCAGTTAGCAATAGATTCTCGCAACCAAAAAATTGAGTTAGTTTTAAATAACTAGAGTTAGGTTGTTTGGATTTTACTATGCGTACATACATACATACATACAAACAAGTTTTGAAAACCCAAAACGAACCGAGAGAGCTGAAAATGGCTGATCTAATCAATTTCAGATATCACAAGAATCCACGGATCACTGCAAAACCAACCCAATAATACAATAACAAAACAACCACATATCAACAATCCCAAAACTCAAATTCTGACGCAATCAAATTAATCCCCGGCATAGCCTACTCATTTCTCCAAAACTAAACCCTAAAATATAAAATTAATGCCCATATCCCCAATTTGTAAATCCAAGCCCAATGTAACTCCCTAATTTAGAAATTGCTTACCTTAATGGCTTGAACGCCGGAGATAGAGCAGAGGGGATTGTGTTCGACGGCACGGCACGGCACGGTGCGCCGCGGTTCGTATGGAAACAGCTCGTCGGAATTCGAAGACCCAGACCCTAGCAGCTTAACACTTGAAATTGATTTGTTGGTTTCAAACTTCGATTGTGTGGGAATTCTCTTCTTTGATAAGAGGGTTTGAGGTTTTATGCGATTTGTTTGTTTGAGGTTTAGAATTTTTTTTTGCGAATTGTGAGCGACAGAGATGAATTTCACCTATTTTTTTTGTCAAAGGTGAGTGATAAAAGAAAACTAAGCCAAAGTTTGAAAACTTTGGGTTAACGGGACAAAATAAAAGATAAAGTAAATAATGTTATAATTAATTTTTTAGTGTAAAAATATAATTTTTTATTAAAATAAATAATACCGTGAAGTTTTCGTTAAAACTCCTAAAAAAAATCAAAAGATAAAAAGAAAGCACGAAACAAAGAGAGAGAGATGATGAGGGCCCGGCCGGTTGTAAAAAATAACGAGAATGGAAGGTTCAAGAAAGATGGTAGAGATGGCTCTTTGGGGGAAATTGTACGAGAAGATTAGTGGTGGGTTGAAATAAAAAATAAATAAAAGATGAGTATGATGGAAGAATAGAATGGTTGGAACTTGAATTAACATGAAGAAAAAATAAAGGGGTATGATATCCACAAACTCTTTTTTACCTTTCACGTATTTTTTTAATTTTTTGTCATCGGATCGGATGAATTGAAGAAAATCAAGGAATAGAAATCAACAAGGAATATGTGAGAAGTAAAAAATGATGTATGGATAGCACACCCCAACATAAAAGGAGTCTGATGGCTAACGTACTAAAATTAGAAAAAAAAAATGAGTGAATTTGGAAAGATGAGGTTGTAGGGATCCTTTAGGATTTTATAATATATAGGCATATACACCTTATTCTATAAAGAAAGTAATTACAAAATACAAGTACACTAAATCCTAAAGATTACATATTCTCATCCTACTTAAAACATTACTCCAATAACATTTACAATTAAGACTCAAATCATTACTCTCCTTCAAGTTGGTGCATAAATATCATACATGCCCAACTTGATGATTAAGTCTTGAAAAACCTTACAAGATATTGCATGAGTAAGAAGCTTTCATGAACTCACACACGGTATAGAGACAATTTTCTTTTTAAGATTTTCCTTGACAAAGTGTCAATCAATCTCCACCAAGGTCCTCTGGTTTATTGTCAACTATCTTCCTTGCAGATTTATTGTCACAATATAACTATATTGTTACACCTACCCCCACATTTTATGTATATTTCTATATTCCTCCCTAAACCATGTTTAAGTCTAGCAATTTAGTCTTTTATCTCATTTAATCCTAACAGTTGATCTATATACCTTATTCCTCCTAAACTGCCAAGCGGCAGCTCCCTAGCTTTCTTCTCTTCCCGATCTCTCCCTCTTCATTTTCTGAAAATCCTCTCTCTCTAACTCTCGAACCCTCTGTCTCTCTAAGCTCCGAGAGTTTCATCCCTGCTTCCACTTCGATTCCCTCACACACCCAACCTCAAAAATCACATATTTGGAACCCCTGAGACTCAAGGAACCTGAATATGTCCTTGCATGCATCATTAGAACACCTTTGCGTGTTCTACCATTGAAGCCAAGAGTTTCAAATCTTTGAAACTCGAACACAGGTGTTGCTTACTGCCCTATTCTGTTTTGTTGAGTTGTTCCCAGTCCAAATGGAAGGTTCTAATCTGTCCATGCTCTCTATTTTTGTTTTCCAGAACCCGGCGAGAAAAGACAGCGAGTTCCGTAAGAAACCCAGCAATTCTCGACCACGGTCGAGACTCACAGTGGTATACAATTGTGCCAAATGGTGCCATTTGGATGTCACGTGCTGGCCGACACCCGAGGGGTGACGTAAGCCATTTAGAGTGCATAAGAACGAGAAATAAGAATTAAATTGAACATTAATAAGCATTTAAGGAACGTGTTCAGAGCATACAACTAATTTGAAATACTAAAAGGAAGAATATAAAATTGAATAAATAAAAGGAAGGGGTCCTACACCGAGAGGACTCGAAGATGCCGAAATGGAAGTGCCTTGATGCCGTAATTGTACGCCTCCAATCTAAGCCCTGAAGGGGGCGCAAAACAAAGGTGAGTGAACCAATTTGATATACATATAGGAAAATAGCTATCAAGATACTAACCCCCAAGTTAGGAAACAAAAAAAATGATATATAAGTAAGTTTTCCTAAGCCTACCATACAGTGCAGTATCTCAATCACAACTCATATATTATAACCATAATCATACAGGAATAATCGCTAGTGAATGTCCAATATAACGCTTCAGGCCCCATGCCAGCTCCCCGTCCCTGAGCAGACAGTCAGAGGAAACCACACTTCAGGCCCAATGCCAGCTCCCCGTCCCTGTACTCAATAGTCAGAGGAAACACACTCCAGGCCCTATGCCAACTCCACCGTCGCCCGGGATGGACCGGAACATATCCCTTCATCCCGTAGCGGAAATTGGACCACTAGGTAATATCAAATCAATGCCACATATATTTATATAATCTCAACACCACATCACAACATTCGATATTTCAAGCATCATATCACAATATTCTATACGCAAGCTCAGCAGACATGTAATCCTTTAAATAAAATAAGTATTTTAGAAGGGATCCACTCATAGTACTTAGCCGTCCAACGCTGCGCTGCTAGCGAATCTAGAAAAGCCCCAATAGTTGCCCCTAAGCACATAAAGGGTACAACTTAGTCAAACTCTATTCTAACGATTTAATTTGGGAAAACGGACTTCAAAAACGGGTACAGGACGTTGAAATTAGCCTAGGAGGGGTCCCGAACGAAACCCAAAAAAGTCAACTCTGAAAGTCAACCTTTGACCGTTGACTGGTCAAAGTCAACGTTGACCGTTGACCAGGTCAACGGTCAAACGGGTCAGGGTCAACAGGTTGGGTCAACGGGTCGGATCCGGACCTGGGTTTAGGGTTTTGGGTTAATGGGTTGGGTTGGTTAGGGTTTTGGGTTTGGTCTACACAGGCCCAAGATAAAGAAACCCAAAGGGTTTCTGGGTTTTACAAATAAACGGGCCAAAGGCCCTTGTCTACCCTACGGCCCAAGGCCTTATTAGGTTTTAAATAACCCAAACTAAAAATGCAACGGGCCAGGGAATTGGTCCGTTAGAAATGGGCCTAATGCCCAAAATAAAATGGCCCAAGGGCCTTATAAATTAACAAATTAAAATAAATAAAATATAAATAAAAGAAAATGGGCTGGGTTTGCGGGATGCTTCGAAACGGGCCTAAGGCCCGTGGGTTATCTGAAAAGGCCCGAAGGCCTGGGTTGAACGGAGAAGAAGGCCGGAATCGGCCGGAATACTACACTACTTTCAAACGTCCATAACTTTACCAATACTCGACGAAATCAAGTGAAACAAAAACGAAAGTTGTAGTTCTCGAAGAGGCGAAGAGAATGATGCCTCACACGACGTCTAACTCGCCGTGGTTTGGCCGGAAATCGCCTCGAAAGCTGTCGGACTCGCCGTAAACTGGGTTAGATTCAAACGAGTATAACTTCTTCAATACTCAACGAAATTGGGCGAAACAAAAAGGAAAGTTGTAGTAATCGACAAGACGAAGAGATTGATACCTTGCATGCCGGCCAACTCTCTGTGGTTTGGCCGGAATTTTCCTCGAAAGGGGCGGCCTGTCGGAGCTCGACGAGAGAGGGAAAGAACAATGGTTTTCACCACTGTGGTGTACCACGGACCTGTCTTGGGTTTGAATTCTCGCCAGGGATGATCCTAGGGTGTGAGGGTGACTGGGTGTGTGTGTGTGTGTGTGTGTGTGTTTTCGGTGCTAACGAGAGAGAGGGAGATATGAGGTTGAGAGGGCTGAGAGAGAGACAGAAAAGAGAGGAAGAAAGACTCGGGAGAGGGAAAACAAAAACAGGGGTGGGCCCCTTGGCTCACCAAATAAGAAACAAAACAAATTAAAAATTAAAAAGGAAGAGGAGATAAGGTTTAGAGACCAAAATGAAAGTTTGCAAAACTTTAGGGATTAAAAATGTATAATTGAAAATGGTTTAGAGGTCAATTTCTAAAATTAAAATATAATTGAGGGGCGGGTGTGACACCAAAACCTTAAAACCCGGCCCAATCAATTATTTTCCTTATTTTAATGTTGTTAGTTGTTTTTTTTAAGACCCAAAGGCATCAGGCCGTATAGGAACAGGGCCTTGGGCCCGTAATCTAAATCCAAACCCAACCCATTTCCTCTTAATTTCTGCTATTTGTTTTAAAGGCTCAAATGGGCCTTGGACCGGTTTTATTCAAGTGGTTTTAAGCCCAGCTTTCTCTTTGGCTATTAGGCCTGCGGGCTGAGTGTGTGTGGCCTGTTTGAGAATGTGTTTATGTTTGAGTGCTGGGCTGTGTTTGCGTGTGTGGTATGTTAGGACGTGCATGTGTGTATGTGTGGTATGTATGTGGGCTGAGTGTATATGTATGGTATGTGTGTACAGTGTGTGTGTGTGTGTGTGTGTGTGTGTGTGTGTGTGTGTGTGTGTGTGTAAGCGTGTGTGAGTGTGTGTGGTGCACGTGTGTGTGTGGGTTTGCGCTTAAGCCCAAACCACCATTTTTCACCCCAAACCCTTTTAACCCAAAAACCTTAGAAACCCTTTTATTTATTTATCATATTTTTGTGCTTAGGTGAAGTTTCTAGTGGGAAAATTCTTAATCATTTTCCGCACAACTCTACTGTTGCGGAGTATCTGTGAGTGGATCCTTTCTAAAATTGCATGATTTAATTATAGAATTGCACATATTAATAGCATGCCTTACAGATTTATGATTTGGCTAATGTTTTACAGGAAGCATGATTATTTGAATATTATATATGTTGAGAATTGATTATAGCCAATATTGAGTTTATTTTAAATATCGTATCATCTATATAAAAATCATGTTCTTGTAGAATATATGATGGATGACGATATGATACTTAGAACATGTTTTTCGAACACCTCTTTATAGTATAAATGATGGATGACTCTATACTATGAAGTTGACTTTTAGAAATGTATTATTATGTTTTGTGCGTACCTAGTGGACACTATGCCTCTTGGGGCGAGGATCTGGTGTTGGCAATTAGGCCGGGAGAAATAATCCCTAGCTTCAGGCTGAGGGATACGGAGCAGGCATTGGGCCTGGAGTAAATAATCTCTGGCTATGGGTGCAAAGACCACAGAGCAAGCATTGGGCCGGGAATTATTATTATTCAGTGAACTCACTAGTAGCACACTGTAGATATATGATGACTTGTGAACTGCTTCCTGAGTTGACCCTGTGAGAATGATTTATGTGATGAACTTATGCATTGATTTATGAATTGTTTTATGGCATGCAAGAGTTTTCTGAAAAACTATCACTTATTATGCTAGTAGTTTTCTTTATATAAACTGTGGGGGTTAGTATCTTGATAACTGTTTTATTATTATTGTATTTATGAACTTGGTCTACTCACCTTTGTTTTGTGCCCCCATTCAAGTCTTAGGAACGAGGACTATGACACAACGTACGAGGCATTCCCCTGCCAGTAACTGTGTGCCATTCTCTTTGTGTGATATCTTGTAATAATCTTTCCTTTTGTAATCTCTAATTAGAACATGCTTGTGCACTTTAGCCACTTTCTTAACGTTGTTTATTTCCTTTAGAATTTCTGACGTTATCTATGCATATTTTCTCCTAATCATTACTCTTGTATTCAATAAACGGTTTGCGTCACCCTTGGGTGTAGGCCAGCACGTGTCTATCCTGATGTTCGGGGAATATCGGGGTCGGAGCGTGTCAATATAGTCTGCTTTAGTTCAAAACCAAGACATATTCTATGTGCCATACCTCTATACTTAGCTTCCGTCGACGACCTTGACACCACTTTCTGCTTCTTACTACTCTACCTAACCAAATTACCTCCAACAAACTAAAAATACCCAGATGTAGACCGTATGTCAGTAACATTGTCACCCCAATCTGCATTTGTAAACCCCTCAACTTTTAGATGCCCATGGTTTTCCATAAAGTATTCCTTTACCGGGTGCAGACTTTATATATGCCAAAATTCACATTACCACAGTCATGTGATCTTCACTAGGCGAGTGCATAAACTAACTTACAACACTTACAGCATATGCAATATCAGGATGAACGAAGGAAAAATAAAGGGGTATGATATCTACAAACTCTTTTTTACTTCTCACACACCTTTTTAATTTTCAGCCATCGAATCAAATGAATTGAAGAAGATCAAGGAATAGAAATCAACAAGGGATGTGTGAGAAGTAAAAAATGATGTGTGGATAGCACACCCTAACATAAAAGGAGTCTGATGGTGTGCGTACTAAAATTAGAGAAAATGAGTGAATTGGGAAAGAGGAGGTTGGAGGGATCCTTTAGGATTTTATAATATATAGGCACATAAAACATTACTCCAATAACATTTACAATTAAGACTCAAATCATTACTCTCCTTCAAGTTGGTGCATAAATATCATACATGCCCAACTTGATGATTAAGTCTTGAAAAACCTTACAAGATATTGCATGAGTAAGAAGCTTTCATGAACTCACAAACAGTATAGAGACAATTTTCTTTTCAAGATTTTCCTTGACAAAGTATCGTTCAATCTCCACAAGGTCCTCTGGTTTATTGTCAACTATCTCCCTTGCAGATTTATAATCACAATATAACTATATAGTCTCCTTTAGTTCAAAAGCAAGACATCTCAAAAGTTCACGTAACTAAAGAAGTTCACATATCCTATGTGCCATACCTTTATACTTAGCTTCCGCAGACGACCTTGACACCACTTTCTGCTTCTTACTACTCCATGTAACCAAATTACCTCCAACAAACTAAAAATACCCAGATGTAGACTGTATTTCAGTAACATTGTCACCCCAATTTGCATATGTAAACCCCTCAACTTTTAGATGCCCATGTTTTTCCATAAAGTATTCCTTTATCGGGTACGAACTTTATATATGCCAAAATTCACATTACTACAGCCTTGTGATCTTCACTAGGCGAGTGCATAAACTAACTTACAACACTCAGAGCATATGCAATATCAGGACGAGTATGAGATAAATAACTTCACCTCCCCACAAGTCTTTGATATCTACCCCTATCAACAAGAACCTGATCTAGGTAAATACCCAAGTGATGTTTTTCTACCATTGAAGTATCCACATATTTACACCCTAGTAAGTGTACTTCTATTGAAATTTATCAAGCAAAATAAAACATTTCTTTCTGCTCAAATGAATAGAAGTTATTGAAGACCCAATATTTTTTGCCATGCCTGTTGTAAAACATCCCCACATTGGCCTGTAATGTTTCAGGATTCATTTCCCAAGCTAGGAAAGTTGAAGTTGCCCAGCAATATAGAGAGTTGGTGTGGCTTTTTTGCAAACTCAAATCGATTAAGTTTTATGGTGCATACTCTAAAAAACAAGTAGCTTTCCTTCGAGGTATTGGGCATGTAGATTTGACGGAGGGCCGGTAACTGTTATCCAAACGCTCCTACTCTCCAATCCAAAGACATTATTTCCCCTCACCGAGGCTCCGTAAACTTTCTCCAGTTCTATTTGACGGAGGGCCGGTACCTGTTATCCGACGCCTCTGATGCTTCCGCCATCGTGTTCGATGTCCAGCGCGGGACCGATAACGTGGGAGGCGGAGCTGTCACGAGGCATAAGTGCCTGTTTGCGGTGGATAAGCAGCACGAGCACGAGCATAAGTACGCGGTGTCCTCTGCCGTGTGGTATCCAATCGACACCGGACTGGTGGTGACAGGGTCGTACGATCATCACATCAATGTTTGGGACACGAATACGACTCAACTAGTTATGGACTTCATGATGCCAAGGAAGATGTACCGGACTGCAATGTCGTCGTTGGCAACTTCTCACATGCTCATTGCTGCCGGAACCGAAGATGTTCAAGTCTGCCTCTGTGATATTGCCTCTGGGGCTTTTGCTTACACCTTGTCTGGCCACTGCGGTATGTCCCAAAATTCATAGAATTCGACATTTGATGCACACCTGATACATAGAAAGTTACAAAATTTAAACTTCTTATCATGGTTATATGAACACATTGAAACATTTTGGATGACAAAAGAACAAGTGTTTTTAGTCTTGTTTCTTGGGTTTAAGTTTTAACATATAACGTAGAATAAAGTTTCATGCATCTAGAGGGCCCTAAGCGCTGTATTTTCATGATGGCAGATGGTGTGATGACTGTGGAATGGTCTACTTCTAGCGAGTGGGTTTTGCTTACAGGTGGATGTGATGGTGCAATACCTTTTTGGGACGTTAGACGTGCCGGATATTTTCTTGTTTTGGATCAATCTCAGTCTCAGCTAGGGAGACGTCCACCCATCCTAGAACGCTCTGCCACAGTTAAGGTTTTCCTCTTTTCTTGGCTGAGCCAAAAAAGTTTGTTTTCAATTTACTTATAGAGTACTTATTTTGCTCTTTTTTTTTAAATATTATTTGCTTTGCTGTTAGTTAGCCTATTTCACCAGCATTTCTGAAATGGTTTTATATACGTTTTTGGGAAGTGTTGTTTCTTCTTTTTTAACCTATTAAATGATTGGTACTGAACAGAGTTTTTATGCTTTCTTTCACTCCTGTCATGTTATTCTTCTCCGTTTTATTCAACAAAGTTGAACACAGCTAAACTTGTTGGTGTCACATGGATCTGTGACTTTTATGACAATGAAACGTGATGAGATCTCAACCAATACGATGATCCACACTGAAGATACAGTGTGAATGCACAACCCATTATATGCGATGTATTTGCTTGTATAAGCCCTGAGTTCCCTCTTTTTCAAATTTCAATTATAACTTCATTGCATTATTAGCAATGTTTGTTATTGAAGCTTGTAGTCGGTAGGAGAATCTAGTTTTAACTGGAGAAAATGGTTATGTTGAACTTTTCCTTTTACTGATAATATTTGATCTTATGTCCGGCTCAGGGTTCAACAGTTAAGTCCTCGTCCCCAAGTCAAAGCACATCTGCAAAAGCTCGGGCACCACAAAGGAAACTTACGAATGGGAGTGGTGCAAAGCACTCACCTGTTGGTAAAGGTCCAGTCAAGGGATCTATGAAGCGAAGATTACATCCAGGGATGCTGTCTAGTCAGGATCGTGCCACTGCTCATTACGGTGCTGTTACTGGATTAAAAAGTCACTGAAGATGGCATGTACCTCTTAAGTGCTGGTTGAGTGATTTAATTTTGGAGGTTTGTTATGCTTGAGAAGGAAATCCATTTCAATTGTCTATCCTATGTTTGAGTCCCTTTAACCGAGTTAATGTTTATACTAATCATAGTGTTTCAGGTTCACTGTTTACTTTTTTAATTATATCCATCAGTTTACACTTTATCACAGAATTATTGCAGTTTAACCCAATTTGCTGGTGTCATACAGTACAGATCACACTTCAGAATACGACCTCCAACAGAAAATAAAAATAAAAAGAGAAAAGCATGCATGGGGATCTCACACCTTAGTTTCCTAATGTTTGATTCATTCCTTTCGTGCATAAGTTAGTCTAATTGGTTTTTCATTCATTCCTCACTGCCGATGTCATTGATCGAGCTTTTGCATTTCAGGTTCCGATTCTAGACTGAGGTTGTGGGATATAGAACTAAAATACTTTGGTGAACTTTGAAACTGTGCGTATGCAAAGCAGCAAGCCCATACAGTTAGCTACAAGTCAGAATTGGAGTGACTAGCATCCGCTGCGCTTGTGATCCTCATTTCCGCTACGTAGAGGACCTTTGTCTTTCTCGGAGTTTCTTATTTTGCTTTTAGATCTAAGAGGCTGTGTTTGATAGGTACAATGATTAGTAAGTTTATATTTTCTTGCGGCGTGTATATATAAGTACATTTAAACTCATTTTTAAAGTAGAATCAAGGGAAAAACTTGTGCACTTATGAATTAAAAGAAGAAAAACTGAGTTTGTTCTGAACGAAAAATAAAATTTGATGAGTGATATTTAGTTTAATAACACATTAAAAAATTTGTACATAATTACCAAATGTATCTGTCAAATATCTCCATCGATTATTTGTTCAGTTATCCTATATAGTTACACCCTCACAAAATCCTGGAATCAACCTAAAATTCTGTTCTTTGTACCACGCCAAGAAACTAGATTCGTTGTTGTCCAACAGCGTGCAGTCAACATCAATCAAAAACTTGTCACCGGAGGCAACGCTCCCCAATTCTTGGTCTGAAGCTCCATTCTCCGGCTGATTGTCTTCTGCCTGAGTTACTGTAGATGTGGCAACGGGCGATCCATCAAATTTGATACTTCCTCCGAACGGTATGGTTGCTTGTGTCGTAGAGTTGGCCTGTTTCAATACTTTATGGCACAAGATAGTGCCCTGGAAATCCATGAAAGTATAATTCAGAAACTGCATCCTCTCATTAGGTGTCATCTTTGAAAACCCAAATGAAGTGCTAGTCCATGTATCCAGTGTACTAGAAGCAGAAGGCAAAATCAGTCTCTCAACTCCCAAGTTGACGAGCTGGTTTTCGAGCTCATCCATCATAACACGACACATTCCTTGTCTACGATAATGGAACCTAGTTGCCACCAGAGGTACTTCCGCCAACTCACTGTAGATTCTCAGGCTACCAACAGTGATCACTTCCTCATCCCTCTCCAAAAGCACTGTGTAAAACCTTCTAAAGTTCAGGCGGCTCAGGTCCGATTCTTTGTTGAAAATAATGTCCTCGACAATGTCTCTTTTCGTGTAAGGATCCTTAGAAGGCTCGAAACACTCGTGCATCACACTCAGGGCCAAATTGAGCTTGCCGTAGTTTTCTGTCAAGTCCTCCATGTCAGACTCAGAAGGAGGAGAATGCCTCAATATTGTCCAGGTCAGATTGTCAGGACCCACCAGAATTCGTTTCCCCACAATCTTGTTGATCCCCATATATATGCCTTCACATTTTCTGCTGCAAAACCAGTTTCCTTTAGAATCCCTTTCCAATTCCGCAACCCCTTCATTCCTCAGGCACCCAAAGTGGTATTTTTTATCACATTGGCTACATATCACAAAACCATTATTTCTATCCTCCTTAGGGTTTCCTTTACCACACTTCACACAGCAACACGATGGGCAGAACCAATCGCCTTCCAACACGTCCTTCAAACCGAGACAACTAGTGTGGAATGCAGCAGGACACTGATCACACAGAATCAGATCGCCTCCAAAGTGACACACAGTGCATATATCGTCATTCTGCTCACGTTGATGATGGTGATCATCTTGATGCACATTGTCAGTCCTCGCGTTGTCATTTGACCTTGTGACAATGTCGGTGCTTCCTTTCCGACTCTTCATCATCTGCCTCTGACAATCGTTGAGAGTCCTGCCATCTTCCAAAATAATGTGGGCGCTTGGTCTGTGGTTTGTGCTACCGGCATGTGTTTCAAACCCAGTGAGGGTAAACATCATAGAACAACAGTCACACTTGATTCCCTCGCGAGTTATCTGACCCGTCGCCAATGGACTGTCAGTGCCTCTTCTAGGGCGGTAGTGTACCTTAGCGTTCGGCGACACAGCATTACTGTCTATCAACCAAGACAGGACTGTCCTAGGATTTCGAGTACCAGGATCCGTCATCTCAATCTCTCTGGCTTGTTTGGTAGACCGTAAAAGGCGTGTGGCCTGCTGTTTAGTAGCTTTATTCTGTTTCCTTAGTCTCTTCATATCCGCAAGAACCTTTCCTCGCTTCTGTTTCGGACTCCAATCATCACCGACCTTCGATGTTTCACCAATCTTTCTCTTCTTAACCGTTTTTCTTGATGTCGATTGCGGCGTAACATCTACTACGATATCAGGAGCAGCAGAGCACTCCAAGGACACCACAGAATTCGAAGTAGTGCTTTCGGAAAACACTCCTCTTCCTCCTGGAGAATTTACACAATCTTGGCAAGCCATGCGAAGCGAGTAGTAGACTTTTCCGATGGGAGACTCGTACCGCAACTCGGTCTTCTGCTGCTTGTTTGCATACCAGAACTTCCATCCCAAGGCGGAGAGGTGCCTTTTCGCCTTCTCAGTGACGTCGGACTTCCCGCGTCCGCGCTTCGTGTTGCCATTCGCCCAGTATTGGACTGCCGAGAGGCAGAATTCTGGTTCCACTGTAAGTACCAGCTTTTGCTTCATCACCTTCCTCAAATCTTCAAACCCTAAAAACCCTAATGCAGCAAAGTATAATCCAAGAACTCAAGAAATTGCGAAAGACAGAGAAGTTAGAGAGAGAGAGAGAGAGAGAGAGAGAGAGAGAGAGAGAGAGTTATATTAGGGTTCAATGTGGTGGAGGAGGTGTGGGATATTTAACTTGGGTGCTACGGAATTCCTAGTACCAACAGGAAAGTTTTGATCTTTGCCCAGATCAACGGTCAGAATTCGTCTCAACTTCTTTTTTCGAATTTTGTTGGCATGGAACGAAAAAACCCAATCTCTGTAAATATTTGACGATGTAAGAATATCAGTAGTGGGAGAAAGACTGGGAGATTAATAGTGAAGTATTTGGGTCGGTTGAGGATTGTGATATATATGGGGCCGTCGGGTTTTCCGAATGGGCTGAGGATTTCTGGTTTTTTTTAATTTATTATATTTATTGGAACGTTCCGATTTACTGCCTATTTTTAAGACTAACCTTAATGGTTGGGATTAAAATCTAAACTTTTAACTCAGAATATTTAAGTTCTAACTCAAAATAGTTTTTCTCCTCCAATGATATTTGCTTAAAATTTTAGCCGAAATTCTTAAAGAATGATTTTTTTTTTTTTGGCAAGCTTTTTTATATAAATAAAATTTATGTAGATTATCCTACTTATATTTATGAAAATTTTAACATAAAAGTATTAAAATTTTGATAAGCAATAGAAAATCACTTAATCTATCTCATTTTTACGCATATGCACCACATGAAAGGACATGGAAAACCACAAGACTTACCCCATTCTTAAAATCAAATACATAGGTGGGCAGAAAGATAAAAAAAAAAAAAAGAAGAAGAAGAAGAAGAAAAATTGTTTGGCAAAAGTGGTTTTTTGTAGATGTTTGAACAAATACATAGGTATTTATAGATTGTTTGAGTGAATTTTTATTTAAATAATTTTTTTAATTGTTTTACCTATTGGATTTAATTTTAAGTTTGTTAGATTTGCTCATATTCGATCCTATGCATTGGATTAATGTACTTATAAATTTGGATTTTTTTTAAAAAAATTGAATATGGACCGTTGATTGAACTGACAGTCTAACCACATGGGTCGTACAATAAAAAAAAGTAGTTATTTTGTTCGCAAGTGGCCGATAGAGTCAATAACTTGGTTAAATTTGGCTTAAAAATAAGTTTTAATCTAAATTCATTTTTTTAGCTCAACGATTAAAGAAATTTTGGGTAAGTTTAAAACTTAAATTTTGAATTTTAACCCAATCATAATCATAAGAAATTGGTCTAAAGGTTTAGAAATTTTTAGTCAAAATAGTTAGCCATCAACTTGTGAATGAGACGCTAAAAGCGGTTGATAAATCAATCTAAAAAGTGTGGAGGGCTCAAACCAACGGTAAAAAACAATCTTGCTTGCACGAAATGTGAGGTTGAATCCCCTAATCATATATATATATATTTTTTAGTACATCAATCTTTTTATAATAAAGGGAGGGACAATTCGGCTAAACCAAATAATAGGCAGCCTAATTTAGTATCAAATTCGTCATCCATGAGATTCGAACTTAAGAGCTCTCATTTCCAAATAAAGATAAATATCATCATACCGTAGTACTGAGTGACCTCAATCATATATAGTTAAGTTACTCCAAATTGACTTTCATAGACTTTATCACTTCACCAATATATGTTGCATATAAAATTGGAAATTAATCCAAAACAAGCAAGCACGTAGTTGATATTGTGGTTCATAGTTAACAAATTTAGACTTTGGCAACCAAAAGTTAGTGGGAAATATGAAAAAGGTTAATTTTTAGTTTTTAAAAATGAAGGGGGAGGAAACACTAAATCAATAATAATTCATACTTTAGTGTCATGTCTTAGTCCTATATTTGATTCCAAATCTATAGAAAGTTCTATTTAGTACATATATTTTAGTACCATGCTCGATTCTCTTGAGGCGTATTTATTTATGGGGTGTGTTATTCACACACTTTTTTTACTTCTCACACACTCCTTATTAATTTTTGTTCGTTAATCTTCTTCAATTAATCCGATCCGATAGCCGAAAATTAGAAAGGTGTGTGATAAATAAAAAGAGTGTGTGGATATCACACTCCTTATTTGTTTATTCTAAGTTGGTATGCAAGATAAAGATGTTTCGTGCATTCTTAATAGGCTTTTTAACAAAAATAGTCTCGGAGATTGGCATAACTCATCACTTTGATCTCTGAGATTTAAAATCAATAAAAGTGGTTCTTGAGTTTATTAACCATCAATCATTTTTGTTATTCCGTAAAAAAAATTTTAAAAAAAAAGGCCCTCAACTTAATAAACACTAGGCCAAAATGATTTGACAAAATTTGAAGATATTTTTGTCATTTTATCCTTATTAAAGGAGATTTGTCACGAAATGACCAAAATGATTGATGGTGGATAAACTCAGAGATCATTACTATTGCTTTTGAATCTTAAAGACTAAAATAAAGAGTTATGTCAATTTCAGGCACTATTTTAATTAAAAAGCTTTCGTATAACAAGTATCGTTTACGACTTTATGTTCAAGTTTTCTATGCAGGTGGGTGGACATGCGTTCATGTCTAACATTCTTAGACCAAAATCTTGATGCCCACTTGATTTCCCATCCCAAAATTTGCACTTAAAAATGATTAACCAGCTAACACTTGATTCTCTCTTGATTATTAAAATAAACACTTGGATTAAGTGTGAGTAATTAAGGTCATTAGCGTAAGTCAATGCTTTCTACATCACTTCGTATTTAATCTTCAACCCTCTCGCGGCAAAACCTACACACTCTCTCCCTCCCTCCTCCCAAATGCTCTGTTTCAAATGAAAGACCACTCTCAGCCAAACCACAGCTGTCAAACCACCGCCGTCTCCTCCTCTCCTTCCACCGCACCGGATATGGATGCCGGAATATGGAGCAAGCTGCCGGAGGAGCTTCTCGAGCTCGTCCTCTCTTTCCTTCCTCTCAAAAACCTACTGAAACTTCGATCGACTTGCAAGCGCTTCAAGTCTCTGTTATTCTCTCCCTCCTGTTGAATAGTGGCCAAATAATGTGGCCAACTTTTGGCTATAAAAAATTATAAAGAAATAAAAAGGTGGAAAACATCTTTCCTTGTTTTGGGGAAAGAAAGAAAAAAACTGTCAGCCAAATTTGAGGAGAAAAGGAATGGAGGAGAGCAAATGGGCAGGTGGTTTTTTGGAGTCTCTTGGCAGACTATCAGTGGGTTGCTTTTGAAGCAATTGAGTGTGAAAAAAAGAAAAGCCCATTCGGTTTTGAAGAGAGCAGAGAGCAGCAGAAAAAAGAAAAGGTTTTTGCAGCTCCTCTTTGAAGAGAAGAAGAAAGTACTCCTTTCATTTGGTTAGTAATCATCCACCAAAGATATTGTTGTTGTAATAGCTTGAGCTATATGTATAGAGAAGAAATTATTTATTATATTTCTTTCTCTATTTATTTTTTTGGTGTGTGAGAGTTATTGGGTGTATTGGGCTTTTGGGTTGTGAGATTGCCAACACTTTGTAAACTTCCATTTGGTTGATAGTGGATTATTGGGTGAGCTCCTACTGCTCCGAGGACGTACTCCAGTTACTCTGACTGTGGAGGAACCTCGTTAAAATCTTGGTGTCTTTAATATTTTGTTCTTGCATTTTCATTTGATAAATTTCCTGTGGGTTAGATTGAGTTGGTTCCATTTGGTTTTGGTGCTATCCTAGCACAACACCTCCTTCGTCATCAAGCACTCCTCCTCCCCCTTCCCCTCCTTCCTCGTCCTCTCCCACCCTCAGTGCTTCCATCACTTCCCTCTCTACGACTCTACCGCCGCCACCTGGCGCAAGTTACCTTTGTCTCTCTCTCTTCTGCTACCCTGCTCAACTGGCGCAGCACAAGCCTCCCTCCTCTGTTCCTCCAATGGGTTGCTCTGTTTCTTTCTCCCCAGTTCGTTTCTTGTCTTGAACCTTCTGACCAAGTCCTCTAGAGTGATCAAATTCCCATATTACCCTTTTAAATTCGAGATTTTCTCTTTGATTTCCACCCCTGCTGGGTACAATATGTTCATGATCTCTTCTGGGTCTTCATCCAAAAGCACTTTGCTCTACGATTCGAAGGCCCAATCTTGGAAAAAATTCAACTTTTCCGAGACGGTTTTAAGCAACAATTGTCAGGAGAAGGGAGTTTACTTCAATGGGTGTTTGTATTTCGTGACGCCGGAGCCGTTTTCGATTGTCTGCTTCGAATTGGAGAGCGGAAAGTGGGAAAGACCGATTCCGAAACTGCCTACGGAGCTCGTGTTTGCTCGGCTAATCAGCAGCGAAGACGCCGGAGGAGGAGAGGGGAAGAAGCTGTGTCTGATTGGTGGGGTCGGCAGAAATGGGATTGCCAGGAGCTTGAAAGTGTGGGAATGGGAATGCAGCGGCGGAATGAAGTGGGTGGAGGTGGAGAGATTGCCGGAACGGATGTGCAAGAAGTTGATGTCGGTTTGTTTCCACAATTACGAGCATCTATACTGCTTTTGGCATCAGGGTTTGATCTGCGTCTGCTGCTACAATTGGCCGGAGGTTTTGTACTTCAAGGTTTCGAGGAGGACGTGGCATTGGGTCCCCAAATGCCCTTCTCTGCCGGATAAATCCAACTGCGGGTTTCGGTTGTTTTCCTTTGTGCCGAACTTGTATGCATCGGCTTGAGGAGAAAGAATTGCATGAAACGTTAAGCAACGATGGAGTTGTGTTATTAACTTGTTAGTCCGAGAGGTGACGGTGGTAGTGTCTAAGGAGTGCAAGTCTTTTCTCAATTTCTGCTTCTGCTTCTGATAAGTACTTATTTGTTCCCTTGATCCGATTCTGCTTGTGTACATTTTCATAAAGGGAGATCTGTTTAGACATTAGATTTTTACTTTTTTTATTGTTTGTATTTTTATTTGTTGTGGGATTTCAGAATATTGTATTGCGATATTTTGTAATGATATACTATCACATATTTGTATTATTTTTGTTTTTTTTTTCCTATTCAATAGTACAAGAGATGCTAATTTGATATTAATTTCTTACCAAAAGTGATTTCGAACACTGATTTTAGCTTCATACATTTCTCTTTATTTAAGACCATTAGATTGAATAAATTAATCGAAATCAATTATAAAAAATACAAAATGGTGTAAAAGGCTAAAAGAAACTATGTGATAATCACTTTTCTTTCTTATTTAATGCAAGTAATATCGTCTGAATTGACTTAACATGAAAGAAATGAAAGCTGACACAAACGTTGACCCTTTCTTTGCTTGCTATTGGTCATTTAAATTATTTAATTTCCTACCAAACACAATACTAATTAGCGTGTCACTATTAACATAATTATGGATTCGAAAATTTCTATTTAAAAGGAAGTTATTTTATTTTCAGCCGTAAATTAAAAAAAAGAGCATTGAAATTTGGAGTGAAAGAAAGCAAATAGTCGTTGCTTTATTAATTATTTTCCGTTGCTTTCCAAACTATTTGTCAGAAATCTCAAGGAGACTCTAAAAAATAAGATTATTTATAAAAATTTTGCGTCGTATTTTTTTTTTTACAATATTTAATAATATGTGCATATAAATTGTGTTAAAAATATGAAGTGGCAAAGAGTATAGAAAATTTCATTTTTTAGAGTTCTCTTAGTATTTCTCTTATAAAAAATAGGTTGGAAAATTGTAGATGACTTGTCAAAAAGTATGAAATTGGTTGATCGTTGAGAGAAACTGAAGATAAGGGGAAGAGAACGCATGCCACACTAGTCAACTACTCTAGAAACTAGAACCAAGTTGAACAGGTCACAGAAATACGAGTTTGTTGTACTTTTATGCGCATACGAAAGTAAATTCTTACAAAATAACAAATATCAACGTCAGAAGAAAAATGAAGTAGGCAAACCACATTTGATTGTGTATCAGTTTTGACATCGAGGGTGGCATTGTTGTATCTGTACTGTGCTGCTACATCCCCAGAAGAGAGACGTCCTTTCTTAGCCAAACCCGAGTTAAGGGACTGAAACTGCAGAGATAAATTCATCACACCTAACTGCTTTAAGCTTTGAAGACGATGCGAGTTATCCACTTCAATCAAATCCCATTGCCAAACGAACCCGACGTACCAACAAGGTCGCTTGATTTGGGTTAAAGCTTATAATTTCCAAGAACCAGTCCACAAAATTGACAAGAAACGTTTCAAGAAGTCGTTTATAATCGCGTTGAAGACAATAGATTCGGAAAAGGCAAAAGGAATCCAATTTTTCTCCCTCTATGATGATTATTGATTCAATTGCTTCTAATCCAATGCAGCGACTCAAGAACTACATAAAAAATCGCACCAGCAAACAACTGATAATTCAAATCGTAACGCACATCATAATACATAGCAATCCAAAAATTCAAAACAGAAATTGTCCAACAAAATAAAAAATAAAAAATAAAAGTGTTGAAAATATTATTTGGGCTTACATCCAGTTTGAGTGTAGGTGGTGATGTTGGTCTTCTGGTCAGTGCTGTAGTGCTTGTTCAGCAAGTCTGCAAATGTAAACAGTACATCAAAAACCCATTACAGAAAATTCAAAATGTAAAACCCTTCGCTAGGGTTTTGGGGCTTTCTTGCCAGTAGAGATTCAGAGAGAGAGAGAGAGAGAGAGAGAGGAGAGACCTGTGGATTTCTTGCCAATGGCGAAATGAGGGCAGGGCATTTGGTCGACATATTTCGGGTAGAGAGGATAGAGAAACTTTTAGAAGCTTGTTCTAGAGAGAGAGAGCCTGGAGTTCATGTAAAACCCTAGAGATCAATACTTGCAGAACCGGAAAAAAAAAAAAGAGAGAGAAAAAAGATGGAAGAAATTGCTCTCGTTGAGAGTCGAACTCAAGACCTCCCGCTTACTAAACGGGTGCTCTAACCAACTGAGCTACGAGAGCTCTGATGCTTAAGATTCCGTTTAAAATATATATATTATATTTTTTGTAGTGAAAAACCGAAATAAACTGTTCTCGTTCAGAGTCGAAAGTCTCGCTTACTAAACAGTAAACACAACTTCCATTGAGAGTTTAAACACAAAATTAGGAGGAATTCTAATTGAACTGCAAAGTCTGCAATTAGCTGAGGTAAAATTTTTGCAGAAGGTCTCTTAATTTTTGCTTTCTAGACACTAATGAAAATCTATCAAATAGTCTTTGATATCTTTTGATGGCTTAGCAAACTATATCGAACGTGTGGCACTCGTTATCAGTTGATTGCGATAGTGGATCCACGTATGGACCAATGTATTCAAATGCCCTAGTTTCTTATAATTATTTCTCATTCATTGTTTATTTTATGTTCTTCTTGAACAAGATTATCACGAGAGCAAAATACTTGAAAAATGTCTCGCATAAGTTGGAGTAGAGTAAGAAACCATGAACAACAAGCCAAACTAGTGTTCAAAGTTGGAGTAGAGTAAGAAACCATGAACAACAAGCCAAACTAGTATTCAAAGTTTCATTAACTCGGATAGTAAAATTTTATGAATCTACCATTGGTTGAGCATGAAGTATTTATGAAATAGTCGTTAAAACAAGAAAACATGTGTTGCAATATTATTGGTTCATGTTATGAGTGCGAGTTTATCAATTTTGCGGGATGCCTTGTGGATTAGGAGCATTCCCAACTATATGTTAGAATGTTAGGATGCAGTCCCTCCTTGTGATCTTCCCTCAGTCTCAATCGAGAAATGATCCCGATCTCCTTCTACTTGACCTTTTCACACACTTTCCTTGAAAATTTCATAATACAAAACCACACGATCGATCCCTCAGCTCTTATTTTTTTCCAGAAACACACACAAGCAGCAGCTTAGAGCACCCAAGTCCAGCCACCCGCACCGCCGGATTCACCATTGGATTGTCAATCCCTCCGGGAGCTGATGGCCGGGTAAACAAAGTCCCAACCTACCCAGAGTCTTATCAAAGTCTTCACCTCTAGGTTCTAACTCACCTAATTAGTTCGGAACCCAAAAAATAAGGGTGGGACAAAAATGCGTAACAAGCTCTCAACTCGTACGTTCTGAGCAATATTTCCACCTGCACTATCACCACCTATGTACAATCTCACCTCCATAGTTGACTAACCATGGCTCTCTTTTGCCATCTGATTCTTTGTTGCTTGTGTGAGAAGCAACCCATTGAAGAGCCGCCCAGCCATGCATCTTCATAAGCACAAGGAAGTGGGTTCTCTGGGGCAAGTCTCTAATCAACATAGATAGCTACAGCTTTGGCTTCTGAGACACATCGTTTGAGAGATAAAGGTGGAAAAGAAACGAGAAGGCAGGCAGATTCATGGCAAAATGCACATGAAAATGGAAACATCCGACAACGGAACTTTGTTCAAGGAAGCGATTAAATGATATAGGCACTAGCACAAACAATCATTTTTACGATTAGGTTTTCCGACGGAGGATCTCCGGTTTGACCAGCTTGATTGGGCAGCCGTTGATCTTGATCAGACCGCGTCCGCGCTTGCAGTAGGTCACTGCCACCACCGTCTTCTTCCGCCCGAAGGACCCACTCGATAGCTGGGGCCACCATGGTATGGTTGTTGCTCTCTAGGCAGGTTTGGGTCTCCTCCGCCTTTAGGCTTTTGGTGGCTCTGTGTGCACGCGCGACTACGAGCTCGGAGGCGCGAGATATGAGAGGGGAGTCAGGTTTGTGTTCGATTGGAGCCATCTGTGCGCGCGAATAAGCCTTTTTTTTGGCCGGCCCATCAAAGAGGCCCACACTTTGTGTTGGTGGAGCTTCTACAGTGTGGGTTTTTTTAGTGGCTTTTTTCTCGCGCGTTTTTGGAGCGAATCCAAATTAACCTACTAACACGGAGTGACTCAAACGATGATATTGTAATTGAATACTAGCATTTGCCTACACATTTTGTGTGTATGAACACATTTTTTTTAGAAAATGAGAATGAGAGAGAGAGAGAGAGAGAGAGAGAGAGAGAGAACGTGGGGGAGTGGGAGGTTTTTGTTTTTGGTTTTTTTTAATTTTAAATATTAGAAATATTTTACCATTCAGTGGCGAAGCCAAGATTCTGAATGAGGAGGGGCCTTTCACAAATATATAACATGTTGACATATGCAATTTGTGTAATCCTCACAAAACTGAAAAAAAATCTCTTAAATTCAATACTAAGAAGAAAAAAATGTAAAAACCCAAACAACCAAGTAAGAGGTAGGTTGTGGAAGGCTAAAGAAAATACAAAGAAGTAGAAAAAGAAGGAAAATGGGGAGAGGTCTGCAAATAAAGAAGGTGGGTTACTTTAGAAAATTATAGAGTGTATATTACTTTTAAGTGAGAGAATCGAACCAGAAGTGGGGTTGCTTTTTCCATTTAAAATTGCACATCTCTTTTAAAAACTTCCCTGCCAAACTTATCGTTTCATTAAACAGTCGAAAAGATTTAAAATCTAACAGCTTAATGACGTTGTTTGCTTCATCTTCTTCCATGAGGTTCACACCTCGGCTGAAGTCAGGATGGGCCTGGGACTACCCTAGTCCCTTGGTGGCTCCGCCCCTGTTACCATTACCTATAGGTGAGACTTCAATAAAAAAACAGTAAAATTTGGACTTGTGAAATTACATTATTGCCCATCATTTTTTTGTGTGATAGAAGACTAAGTTGTCTTTTCACCTTATTTTGGTTGACAAAGAGAGTTTCATTAATTAGTAGAGATTAATGTAATATGTTAATATTCATACTATTATATATTGTATATTGGTAGCTAATTTGATGTTAAATCAACAATTTTGCCTTGGCAAATAGGTTGTGTATGTCGTGTTTGTGTAGTTTTCGTGTTATACCTGTTATCTTAACTGATTGTGTTATGTCAAACTCATTATCTTAATGGATTCTTAACAAGAGATCCTAATGACCCAACTCGTTAACGAATTGACCAGAAACCTATTATTTTGGGTCGTTTTCGTATCATACTTGTTATCTTAACAGAGTCTTAACGGGTGATAGGATAACGACTTGACTTGTTAACAAGTTTTTAACTAGTACTCTGATAAGACTCAACATGTTAATAGGTTGATCCGAAAATTGTTATTTTTTTTATCATTTCATGTCGAACTAGCAACCGTGTAAGAAGCTGTTAATCCTATCAAAAATTGACGTTATATTAACCGTATTTAAATGAGAGATTTCTATACTATCGTGTCACGGGAGCAAAATACCTGATAAACTACCTCAAAAAAGCCAATGTAAGATAAGAAGCAACGAGCCAAACTAGAGCAGTGGCAAAGCCATGTGAGGGCGAGGAATGGTGGCCGCCACTCCTCTTGCCGGAAAAACACAACTAAAGCGCTGGTTCAGCCCCTCCCCTCGCTGGAAAACCCAACTGGTTCAGCCCACTGCTATTGTCGATGATTTGGTTCTGCTACCGCACAGAAGAGCTATTTTTTTTAAACATCTAGGCTGCTGGAATCTGGGATGGGTTTGGTTCTGATTGTGAGATGCGGTGCTGCACTGTTGGTTTGGTTCTGGCTTCATGGAATCTGCGTTTTAATTTGTTCTTAAAATACCCAAACCAAACGACGTAGGTTGGCTTTGGGGTTTGAAAAAAAAAATTAAAACAAAACGGTGCAGTTTGTGGGAAAGTATGGTGCCAATTAGAGATTGAGGTGTGGGACTGTGGGGACCGCCTGATGAAATTCAAGCACCCCACGATTTGTATTTTGAATGAAGATAATCAATTTTTAATTCTGGTCTTATCTAAAAAGAAAATTATAAGAAAATAAATACAAAAAAGTTAACGTAATGACACACTCCGACCCGGGAAGATCGAAGCATGCTGGTCATTACTATGAAGTGACGTAACCATAAGGGTAAATGATGTAAAAAGTGCATAAATTTAAATCAAACTAGAACTAAGTTCAAATAAAGATAGTGATAGAGTACACAAACGTGGGAGTGACCCACTGGGAAGTTCTCGTGTGAGTTCCCAAAAATAAAAACGTGAGGACGTGGTCGGGCCCAAAGCGGACAATATCGTGCTATGGCGGAGGTCGGGCCCGGGAAGTGGTCGGGCCCGGTAAGTGATCGAGCCCTAGCCAGGATATGACAATTTGGTATCAGAGCCAAACCCTGGCCGTGGTGTGCCGACGAGGACGTTGGGCCCCTAAAGGAGGTGGATTGTAAGATCCCACATCGCCCATGGGAGTGGTCCTTATATGTATATTCTTATCTCT
This sequence comes from Crataegus laevigata, assembly GCA_963580275.1. Taxonomy (NCBI): domain Eukaryota; kingdom Viridiplantae; phylum Streptophyta; class Magnoliopsida; order Rosales; family Rosaceae; genus Crataegus; species Crataegus laevigata. The sequence goes on from OY756949.1 coordinate 7,323,135, forward strand.
ATCTAGCATGAGGCTTTTTGGGAGCTCACTGGCTTTGGAGTTCGTCGGAACTCTAAAGGTAAGCGAGTAGTGCGCGAGAGCACTCCCATGATGGGTGACCCACTAGAAAGTTTTTGTGTGAGTTTCCAAAATCAAAACCATGAGGGCGTGGTCGGGCCCAAAGCAGACAATATCGTGCTACTGCGGAGGTCGGACCCGGGAAGTGGTCCGCTCCACCACCGTAACACGATATTATCCGCTTTGGGCCTTGACCACGCCTCACGGTTTTGTTTATGGGAACTCATAAGCAACTTCCCAGTGGGTCACCCATCATGGGAGTGCTCTAGCCCCCTTCTCGCTTAACTTTGGAGTTCTTACGAAACCAGAAGCCAGTGAGCTCCCAAAAAGCCTCGTGCTAGGTAGGGATGAGAATATACATTTAATGATCACTCCCCTGGGCGATGTGGGATGTCACAATCCACCCCCCTTAGAGGCCCGACGTCCTCGTCGGCACACCATGGCCAGGGTTTGGCTCTGATACCAATTGTCACATCCCGGCCCGCTCCACCACCGTAGCACGATATTGTCGGTTTTGGGCCCCGACCACGCCCTCACGGTTTTGTTTCTGGGAATTCACAAGCAACTTCCCAGTGGGTCACCCATCATGAGAATGCTCTAGCCCCCTTCTCGCTTAACTTCGGAGTTCTTACAGAACCCGAAGCTAGTGAGCTCCCAAAAAGCCTCGTGCTAGGTAGGGATGAGAATATACATTTAAGGATCACTCCCCTGAGCGATGTGGGATGTCACACGTAAAATCAAATATAAATTTACAAGACATCATTTTTATTTAAACAAGAAGAAAATATGAAATTTTATGTTTCATTTTTAAATTTTCTATGCTAAGTGGCAAAGATTTTCGATGAAAATTGACTATCCTATAAAATATGGGTGGAAGACTTGGGTGTTAGAGGAGTCTTGTCAAAATCAACTGTAACTCCTAAGGATATGAATTAATATTGTAACTTGATTCTGATTGTATCTATATAGGATGAGATTCTTACTTGTACACCAAGCATAAACGTTGTATAAATATAAGCTTTTGTGTTATGAATCATTCAGAATATATTTTCTATATTAGGGGTTAGAGTGTTAATTGAAAGTGAACTTTGTTTGGTAAAGAAATTCTATGGAAGATAACAATGCATTACAAGATGGTTGCGGTGTCATGCCCAAAGATATATAATTAATGACTAATCATTGTGATTTTATTACATGGGTACTATACCATGTTTGATCTTCAAGACTTTGGACTTATGGTGACCTCGAATTTTTACATAGGTACTACCGCATTTTTATGACATGAAACTTCGTTGATAATAATTGAAATTTATTTGTATTGATAGATTATGAACAAAATTAATATTGTCTACTATTTAAAAGAATTTGATTGTCTACATTTTTTAAAATCTTTTACGTTTTTAAATTTCGCCCCTCTTCCCGACAATTCTTGGCTTCGTCACTGAACTAGAGTGCTGAGTTTTATTAACTCGAAAAGGAAAAATTTCTAAATCCGTCGTCGCTTGGTTGCTTGAAGGGAGTATGTATTTAATTTTCCAATGGTTCACTATTAAACGTTTCACGTGTGATTCTATATGTGAACCAGAAGAAAAGACAAACAAACATGACAAGGGCTTCAAGAGTTTAGGGACTATTTTTTCTCTGCATAGAAAAAGAGCCCATGAGGATGGGACTTGAAGCCCATGAGTTGAAATTAATTTTTCCCAATTATACCACTTAAATTTCCTATTTTATTTTATTTTATTTTTCTTTTCACATATACGTCATCACTTCTTTGACGTGATCTGATTACGTATCAGGTATCGCCCAATTAATTGGAGGCAGATTCTCTGCCCTCCTTATTCCCGTACTCTTCTATTTGTATAGTCACGGTTAAGTCACGTCAATATTTTATATTACTATTTATTTTTGTCTTATTATCTACATTAAAAAATAATATAAAATGTTGACGTGACTTAACTGTGACCCCGCAAAACAGAAAGGTATGGGAGGGCACAAGATTCGGGAGGGCAGAGAATCTGCCTCCCAATTAATTAAAGTCCAATTGTCACATCTAGAAATGAGAAATGATGCAACTTAGTACTACGGTTCGTGGTATTTTTCTTTACTTATAAATGAGAGGTTTTATATTCAATTTTCACTAAAAGTCAATTTGAACTACATTATTATTAGTATATTATGAGACTTATCTTACTATGCTACTCCCTTAATATAAATAATATTGTTTGTTAAAAAAAATGAGAATGTTAAGAGACTCGTTCAAAAATGGAGCTCTCCATGTATTCTCTATTATCTCAAGTTTTTGGTACAATATTCTGTGGAGTAGGAATTTCTCCCCTCTTTTTTTCCCTTCCCTTTCCCCCTCATATTTGAACGGTCACGATTAAGTCATGTCAACATTTTATATTAATTTTTTATAGTAAGAGAAAGACAAAATAAGAGAATGTGAGAGGAGGGGATGGAAAGAGAAGGGGAGAGAATCATTGTCCATATTCTATATATTAGCTGTTGATACATAAATAAATGTTAAATTGTAAGGTGATAAAAAATCATGAAAGCTCTCAGTTCTGAAAGAGACCCTTTAAAATTTAGAAAAACTAATGAAAAGGGCTTGAAAACTTCTCTTTTAACGAAAAGCCACTTTTAAAGGTATAGTGAATAGTGACAGTTAAAGGTAAAAAAGCGATTTTTCGTTAAAAGTAAACAGTACCAGGGTGTTTTATTAAACCTCTCTTAAAATTTCTCTATTGAAATTCCAAATTAATTAAGCTCTCCAAATTGCCAACCTACGCACTTGAACGTAACACTAACGTTAAAAAAGTAATCATATACAACTATTGGGGTTTATTTAGTTCAGTCCAATCGCCAATCCCAAATCTTTTAAACATAAATAAATATTTGGGCAGATCGCATACCACGTCCAACTCTAGCATTATCCGGTGAAGTATGTTACTAGACTTTTCTTCAGTATTATTTTTGGTTTGTTTATATTGTCAATGGGGATTGATTCTAAAATTTTGATTCGATTCCACTTCGTGACGTATTTGTTAGGTTATATATTTAATGGATAATATTTGAGTCTTCACTAGTAGGAATATCATGGCGTATCCAGTAGTAAGTAGTGACGCATGTACTATTGATTTCTTTAAAACAAATATCGTATTATTAATTTGGTGCATATTTTATAATAAGAATTTTAGCTAAAATAGTCTCTGACATTAATATAACTCTTTACCAAGATATTAAATATCGATGATATCGGAAATATCGATAGTCCAGAAACAAGAAAATATCGACGGAAATATCGGGATAATATCGATATCGATAAAAATAATATGGAAACCACGGAAATTGTAAGAAAAAATTGGAAATTTTTACTGAAACTTTGCAAGATGTTTATTTAGTCAATTATCTATTAGTTTATCACAACAAATTGGAAGGAAATGCATTGCATGATGGATTTAACTGATTTAAGTTGATTATATAGCGAGCTGGCAAACATTGTGAGTGTATAAAATATGTAGTAATTAATGAAAGAAGTTTATACACACCATATTTATATATTATTCTTCTCCCTATTTTCGAGTATTTCAGTTTAGTAAATGATTTTAAATTTCGAAGGCGAAATTCTTTTAAGAGAGGTAAATTGTTACACCCACCCTTAATTTAAATTATATTTTCACTAAGTTTGAGTTTATTTTACTTTTAAAATTGTTTTTGAGTCTTAATAGGTGTGCCACGGGGCCCACCTTTGTTTGTTATTCCCCGGGTCCAAGGCTCCAAGCCTATCTCTCTCTCTCTCTCTCCTCTTTCCTTCCCTCACACTCTCTTCTCTTCCCCGAGGCAAACACTCTCTTCTCTTTCCCACCCTGACGTCGACAACATCACCACCATCACCTCGTCAACTCTCGCCCTTTCTTCCTCGTCTCGGTACAACCCTGAGAAACGGTCCGGATGAGCTAAACCATAGCTCCAAGCTCTCCCGTCTTCGGGTTTGCCTCTTTCTCTTCTAGATTTAAGCTTATTTGTGAAATTTAAGTTCAAAATCATGTTTTTGCAAGGTTTTTGGGATGAAATCGGCACACCCATCTCCGGCGACCTCTGGTGTTCTTCTCCGATTACACAGTCCAAAATATCGCGATATTATCCATAATATCGCGACATTTTGACGAAATTCAATGGATAACAATTAAAATATCGTTAAGTGAAAAAACCGATATTATCAGCGAAATATCGCCGATAATATCGGCATTTAATACTATGCTCTTTACTTTAGTTCTGAAGATTTAAAATCAATAAAAATGATTCTTGAGTTGGTCCACAAACAATCATTTTAGTCATTCCGTAAAAAAAACTTTGTCTAATATAAACCAAAGTGATTAAAAGACCCCCAATTTAAGAACGAATTGGTCAAATTGTGACATCCCACATCGCCCAGGGGAGTGATCCTTAAATGTATATTCCCATCCCTACCTAGCACGAGGCCTTTTGGGAGCTCACTGGCTTCGGGTTCCGTAGGAACTCCGAAGTTAAGCGAGAAGGGGGCTAGAGCAATCCCAGGATGGGTGACCTCCTGGGAAGTTGCTCGTGAGTTCCCAGAAACAAAACCGTGAGGGCGTGGTCGGGGCCCAAAGCGGACAATATCGTGCTACGGTGGTGGAGCGGGCCCGGAGGTGGCTGCGCCCGGGCCGGGATGTGACAACTGGTATCAGAGCCTATCCCTGGGCGGAATTGTGACGACGAGGACGTCGGGCCCCTAAGGGGGGTGGATTGTGACATCCCACATCGCCCAGGGGAGTGATCCTTAAATGTATATTCTCATCCCTACCTAGCACGAGGCCTTTTGGGAGTTCACTGGCTTCGGGTTCCGTAGGAACTCCGAAGTTAAGCGAGAAGGGGGCTAGAGCACTCCCATGATGGGTGACCCACTGGGAAGTTGCTCGTGAGTTCCCAGAAACAAAACCGTGAGGGCGTGGTCGGGGCCCAAAGCGGACAATATCGTGCTACGGTAGTGGAGCGGGCCCGGGAAGTGGTCCACCCCGGGCGGGGATGTGACACAAATGATTTGACAAAAATTGAGAGTATATTTGTTATTTAATTCTTGTTTAATGCAGATCTTTCGCGTAATGACCAAAATAATTGACGGTAAACAAACTCAGCAACTACTTCTTTTGATTTTAAAACTCAGGAATCAAAATACAGAACCATACCAATTTCAGTGATTATTTTAGCTGAAAAGGCCTTTCTTATATTCTAGAGTATGAAATGAATTGAACCATGAGGAATTGGAAGTGGAGCAAAAGATTTGCCAAGTATCTCCTTAATTAGGTTTTTGTCGAGTCATTATAAAATAAAATAAAAAGTATATGTGTTGCATTATTATTGATTCACGTTACGAGGTAATTTACAAATTTTGCAAAATGCTAAATTGTTAACGTTGTCTTTGATATTTATTTTTGGCTAAATTTTTTTCTTGATCCCTGTGGTGAGACAATACTTTTAAATCGACCCCCATGGTGAAAAAAAGTGTTAATCTTAACCCTGTGGTGAAGTTCATTATCAATCATAGTCCAAATTGAAATTTATGTCAAAATCTCATCCACATGCAAAGGTAAAAAGGTCATTCCATTCTTTTTTTCTTTTCTTTTTGGTAATTCCACTTTTTTATAATCAACAAAAATAGAAGGGAAAAAAATGGAAATCCATCCCCAATCCCTACCATTGTCGGCTACAACGACCACCCACTACCTTCCCCCCTCTCTCTCTCATAACCCTAGCCATCTTGTCCACCACTGTTCTTCTTAAAATAAAACTAAATTCAATGTTTGCATAATAACTTATATTCCAACCTAAACACGGCAAGGTACTTTGTGATTTTTAAATCTTGAATTTGAACTCTTGGCTCCCTTGAAACAAGAAAGTCTGATAATATGAACCTTGTAATTTTATTGTTTATTTATTCTTTTATTGTAGCTCTAAAAAATTTTAAAATAAAAAAATTATGTCTATACGGCGCTTTATGATTGGTTGATTGAATCAATAAAAACAAAAAATAACAATTTTGCCCTTACAAATGACAGAAGAATGAGGAAAAATCCAATTTGGACTATGATTGATAACCAATTTCAACACAGGACTACAATTAATAGTTTTTTCATCACAGAGATCTATTTAAAAGTAGAGTGTCACCACAAGAATCATGAAAAAAAATTGGCCTTTATTTTTTGCCAATAAAGAAAATATAAATAAATTTGCCCCCACCGGCTATGGGCGGGCCTGACCCCCTCACCTGTACAGATGCAAATACTGGACCACCCCATGTGCAGCCCATCAAATAAACAAATCAAATTCTCGTGTTCACGTGCTACGTGGCACACAACCAGCATGCAAACGTAGGAAAACGCAAAACATACCTTACTGTACGGGGGGATTAAAAATTCCAGTTTCTCTTTTGCTATTTTTTGCTTGGCTGAAAATATTCCACAGCATTATAAGGTTTGGAGTCCCAATCAGGGAAAAATGAAAGAAAGGGTTTGAGTTAATTTTTTTTAGGCTTTTCAGTCAAAATAGTCACTCATATTGGCATAACTCTTAACTTTCGTCTGTAAAATTCAAAATCGATAGAATTGGTTGATCCACTATCAATCACTTTAGTATTTTTTTTTTCATGAAAACTCTCTATTAAATACGAAAAAAATGATTAAAGTACCCTCACTTTTTTGTCAAATTATTTTGGTCCATTATTTATTAAGTTGAAGATATTTTTGTCATTTTATTCTTATTTAATAGAAATTTTTTCAAGGAATGACCAAATTGATTAATGGTGAACAAACTCAATGATCACTTCAATCGATTTCAAATCTCAAGGTTCAAAGTGAAGAATTAAGCTAATCTCAAAGACCATTTTGGCTAAAAAAATTATTTTTTTATTACGAGCAACATACTATACCAATCGTTCCTAACGAGAGGAGATGATTGATATTGGTATATATTGGGTTGACGCTCTAATAATCAAGACAATCCATTGCTTGTTTAGGTTCAACTTGGGATAAACTGAGAGATTGAACCAGAAATGCAATAGGTTGGAGTCAATTTTAAAATGTATCATTAGGTAATTATTTACTATTAACAGTTTAAGTATCAGAGCATTAATCAAGTCAAAGATATGCATACCAAAGACATTTTAAGATGTCACACACTTTCGTACCATTATCTAAAAACAATAAACCTAATAAATATCGGCAAGAAAAATGCGTGGGGGATTATTTTTTACTCTATATTTTGTAATCCATGTGATTTTTATTCTATTTTTTACTCTATATTTCCAACTATTAAATCTAAAACCTAATTTTCCTAGAATTCTTTTTAGATATTTATTAGGTTAATTGTTTATAGGTAATGATATGAAAGTGCATGACATACTAAGCTCTGGTTTGGTACTGAGGTGATTCTGAAAAAAGCTGGTAGCTTTTTTATGTTTGATAAACATTCAGCTTCAACTTTTTTGACATTTTTTTGGTGAAAAAAGCCAAAAACAGGAAGCTGCAAAACCCAGCTTTGAAAAACTAGCTTTTTCACATATGTTTTACATAAAAGTTTACCAAACACTATAATACTGTTTTTTTTTCAAAATCACTTTTACAAAAAAGTTTACCAAACACTCTGCTGCTTTATTTCACAGCTGCTTATTCTCACAGCACATCAGAAGTAGCTTTTTTTTAAGTACAGTAATACCAAACCAGCCCTAAATTGTCACTCTTGCATCACCCCTTATTTACAATTATATATGACGGAATAACGGAACATATTAGTACCAAATGTAAAAATTAAGAATAATATTAGCTAAATTAATTTTTCAGATCACATTTATAAATTGGTGATGTATTTTTTTTTTAACAAATGATATTATCTATATTAAGGTGGGGAGAGGGTGGGCTTAACCTCATAATATGGTTCAGATTCGCTTTTAGCGAGAATCGAACCTAAAATCTCTCACCTATAAGTAAAGAAAAATATCACTAGATCGAATACTAGGTAAATAATTGATGATGTAACTACATTATATGATCTACAAAATATAAATTAAATTAATGTAACGGTGTGACATACTATGAGTACAGATCCTCTCCGGATCTAAAAAAAAGAGCCTAATGATCTAATGATCTGGATCGTTGAAATTTAATTAAACGGCTACAAACAGAAAATTTTCTAAAAATTATAATAATTATAACTCTTAAATCAAATTTCAACGACTCGTATCATTTAATCCTTGAACTCCGTTCTTTCAGATCCGGAGAGGATCTGCACGCGCATACTACGCTCTTTTCTATTCTATTTCATTTGTTAAGACCAAGCTTGTAAAACTTTCATCGAATAGCGAACCTTCCATGCACGCGTTAAAAGCGACCCTTCGAACGTGTTCTCCTCGCCCCCAACTCCCACTGCGATTTCTCAATACCGAAACACGTGTCAGCGAGACCCCCAAGGCCTTCCTCCACGTCTTACCCTTCACATCCTTGTTTTATATCATCGCCTCCATTTCCTCCTTACTTTTCAAAAACCAGAGCCCCCAACCCACGAAATCCGAATCAAGCCCGAACTTCGCCAAATAACAAATTTCGCCGATTCAGACTAGTTTTTCGGTGACAATTTGATGCGTTGAGGGCTGAGAATTTCGGAATTTCAGATATGGCGATGGAAAATCCCCCGAATTTCAAGTACATGGGGAGGAACTTCAGTGATCTGAGTAACGGCGATAACTCTTCTGCTTTCAGCGAGTGTAACAGCGACCGATCCGGAGAGTTTCCGACGACGTCGTCTCAGGGCCGGCGGCTTCTGATTGCCTGTGCTTCTGACAACTCTGACGATCTGATTCAACAGCTCGTGGCCGTCCTCGAAGACGGTTCGATTGAGGAGCAGAAGCAGGCGGCGATGGAGATCAGGCTCCTCGCCAAGAACAAGTCCGAAAATCGGCTCAAAATCGCCCGAAACGGCGCGATTAAGCCGTTGATTTCGCTCCTATCGTCGACCGATCTCCAGCTCCAGGAGTACGGCGTCACCGCGATACTCAACCTCTCGCTGTGCGACGAGAACAAGGACGTCATCGCTTCGTCGGGAGCGATCAAGCCGCTGGTCCGGTCGCTCAAGACGGGGACCGCCACTGCGAAAGAGAACGCCGCCTGCGCTCTGCTCCGCCTGTCGCAAATCGAAGAAAACAAAGTCGCAATTGGACGGTCGGGTGCGATTCCGCTGCTGGTGAACCTTCTGGAGTGCGGTGGTTTTCGCGGGAAGAAGGACGCGTCGACGGCTCTGTACTCGCTCTGCTCAGTCAAAGAGAACAAGATTAGAGCCGTCGAGTCGGGAATCATGAAGCCGCTGGTGGAATTGATGGCGGACTTCGGTTCGAACATGGTGGACAAGTCGGCGTACGTGCTGAGCGTCCTCGTATCGGTATCGGAGGCCCGCGCGGCGTTGGTGGAGGAAGGCGGGATTCCGGTGCTGGTGGAGATCATAGAGGTGGGGTCGCAGCGGCAGAAGGAGATATCGGTTGCGATTTTGTTGCAGATTTGCGAGAACAGTGGTGTCCACCGCAATATGGTGGCCCGCGAAGGAGCGATTCCTCCCCTCGTCGCTTTGTCTCAGTCCGGCACCAATCGCGCCAAGCAAAAGGTGAGCATTTTCCGGCACCAAAAAAACAATCAACATTTCCTTCCTTTTTTTTTTTTGGGTCCAATCGGGAATTGGATCCTCTCCGGATCCCCTTCATGGGGATCTTAGGGATCAAGTTCCGTGGACCGTTTATCAAAAATCGTGCGGTTACAATTAAATGCTTTTTACGCAAAACGAAACTGCTTTATTTTTAAAAATATAAAAATCATTTAATTTTAGCCGCACGATTTTTAAAGAACGGCCCAAAGGCCTTGATCCCTAGGATCCCCATAAAGGGGATCCGGAGAGGATCCAAGTCCGTCCAATCGGTCCGTGGGCAACAACCCCCGAGTTCCTCGATGACGTGGCGTGGGATTTTTTGAAAATATTCCTCAATTTAATGGGTTTTTCTGTCTTGGGGTGTGGGCCACGTGGCATATTCTTTTTCCGATTTATACTTCTTCGCTGAAAAATAAAATGCAAAATCCCACGTCCCCTTCGCCACAATTATGTTGATAATTTATGCCATTAGAGACCATGGGTAGGATCGTCATTTCGTCGTAGATTACTTCTCAGCCACTAAATTATTTTGTCGTTTTTATTATATTTTAAATAATTGCGTGTGTGATGGTTGATTGTCGTTTTGTGTTTCTTTATGGGGACAGGCGGAGACATTGACAGAGCTTCTCCGGCAAACGAGATCCGGCAACGTCGCTGCACGAGCGTCTGACGTTTCATTATAATTCACCTCCACGTCAGCAGTGCGGGCCCACCACCTTGCTAATCTCCTCCATGTAAGATGTAATCAAACAGTGAAAGAGTAAAAAAAGAGAGAAGAAAAAACAATACCAGAAAAAAAAAGGGAAGAAAAATCGAAAACTTGTAAATATCTGTGTTACGAGAGGATTTGTAAAGCTTGTGATGAAAGTATTGAATTGAGCTGAGTTTGGTTTGCCTTTTTGGAGCTTATCTTTCTTTGTATTACAAAAATTTGAAAGAAATGTGTCTCTTGGCCTACCACTAGTGACCAGTGTGTTTCTCAATAGTGCATTTTGTGTGTTATTTTATAGGTTAATATGGCAAGTGTGGGAGTTGGGGAGGGAGAAAAGAATATAGGAAAGAAAAGAATGTTCTACTTCCCACTAAGCAAAGCAAAACGAACGCTCTTTAGCAGTTATATTTTTCCTTCAGTTGTTAGTGAAACGTGGGCATACGTGAAATGATAAGATTATTAAGAATGAGGATATCTGAGATAAGGTATGAGTAGCTAAAATTAAAAAAAAGATGAGACTTATCAAGAATGAGGATATCTGAGATAAGGTATGAGTAGCTAAAATTAAAAAAAAGATGAGAGAAAATTGGTTACGGTAGTTTGGACATGTGAAACGAAGACTTACTAATGCTCCGGTTAGAAGGTGCGATTACGGGACAGATGTTCAGGGCCCAAAGGGTAGATGAAGACTTAGAAGGACTTTAGAAGATAATCTAAGAAAAGAGTATTTGGATCTAATGAAAGGCGTGACACAAAGCCGAGCGCAATTGTCGTTCTAAAATTTATATAGCCGACTACACTTAGTGAGAAAAGACTTTATTGTTATTGTCAGCGAAACGTTTTATGTTCGATTATCTGCATAGTAATTTGTTCAGTTGTCAATGAAACGTTTTAGTTTCAATTATCATGAATGATGATTTGTTATTAAATTATTAAGGATAACTCATAATTGATAACATAAAGAAATCTTAAAGAAAGAGATATAGATCAAGAACTTTAGAAAGAGAGAGAAAGCGAGAGAATGATATCCTTTTCTTTCTATTCGACTTTAACATGACTAACATAAATCATCGGATCAATGACATCTATCACATTCCTATATTCCTTTAGAAACTAATTTATAATTTGTTATACAATTATCATCCCCCACAAGCTCATAGAGCTTCACTAAGCATGAGATTGGAGCAATGACAGTCAAATTGAGGTGAACCCAAGCCATTGGTTAGAATATCGGCATATTGCTCATATGAATAAACAAACTGAAGTTACAAAATTTTTGTTGAACCATTCTCTAACAAAATGACAATCTACTTCAATGTGTTTAGCTTTTGAGTGCAACATAGGATTGCTAGCTAAAGTCATAGTAGATATATTATCACAGTGTAAAATTAGTGACAGACAAGTGAAAATCGTAATCTGCAAGTAGTTGAGTAATGCAAACCAATTATGCAGTTGCAATATCCATAGCTCGATATTCCGCTTCAAGAAATGATTTAGAAACAGTATGTTATTTCTTTGATGCCCAAGAAGTAAGACTAGACCCCAGCATAACAACAAAACCTATAGTAGAACGCCAATTGTTGTGATTTAACTCAAACATTGTACAGGATAGTTTCATATATCCTTGTATTGTATTAAAAAGAAAAAAGAAAAAGGAATAAAAAAGCGATGATTAATCGAGTGGAGAGGATAAAAGCAGTATGAACTCCGGAAGGGTCGCTGGTGGGAGTGGAATATTGCTTTAAGAAATCAACTAATCAAGTGTTTTTTAGTGTTTGATTTTTTATAAACCACGAGCTTCGCGTGCATGAGAACGACGATGAGGAAATGAAAGTTATGTCCCAACTGTGGTTAGGAAACCACGACATTGGAGATATTTTTAATTGTGACGGGAGCGAAGTGATGGAAAATTTTATTTTTTAAGTTATTAATTTTTTAGCACACATATTCCACAATTTGTATAATAGCATGTGGTGTACAACCTCGTGTACCGGTCACACTGAAAAATCTCTCCTGACACTGTCCAAATGTTTGAGTTTTGTCCACCTTGGTCCTCTAGACAGAGGCAGATTCTCTGCCCTTCTACTTTTCATCCCCTCTTATTTGTGCGATCAATGTTAAGCCACATCAACATTTTATATTTATTTTTTATAAAAATAATAAGACAAAAAATAATAATAAAATAAAATATTAACGTGACTTAACCATGATTTTTTTAAATAAAAAAAGATAGAAGTGTATAAGAAGTGGAATGGCAGAAAAACTGCCTCCCTGGAGACTTTATTTTCTTCCAAGTTAGGCCTTCAACTTTTACATGTTTGTACAAGTAGTTACTTATGTTGAAATGTTGAAATATGCGGATATGCGACGGATATTCTGACCTCTCGAACAAAGTTGCTCATTAACAGTTGCATCGGACTTGTTGCCACCACTTTTAGCGATTGGATGTCATTCATGTTTTGCAAACTCAATTCAAAGACATTATTTGCATTACATTCCACTTATATTGTTGTTACGCTAATGTCACTTGGGAATAAGGTCTAAAATATTCATAATATCTCGATATTTTTATCGAAATTTCTTTATTTTTGGACTACCGATATTTCCGATGTCATCGATAAGGTATTAAATATCGATGATATCGGAAATATCGGTAGTCCAAAAACACGAAAATTTCGATGGAAATATCGAAATATTATCGATATAGATAAAAATTGAATAAAAATCACGGAAATTGTAAGAAAAACTTGGAAATTTTTATTGAAACTTTGCATGATGTTTATTTAGTCAATTATCTATTAGTTTATCACAAAAATTTGGAAGGAAATGCATTGCATGATGGATTTAACTGATTTAAGTTGATTATATAGCGAGCTGGCAAATATTGTGAGTGTAGAAAATATGTAAATATTTTAGCGTATTTTCACAAAAACATAAGTGATATGGTGGTCAAGGTGTTGAAGGAGTAAAATGGGAGGGGTTCGAATCCCCTTGGTGTTTTTTTAAATATAGAAATTTAAAAAACACGGAAATTTAGATGGAAATATCGATGACATCGGAAATATCGGTAGTCCAAAAACACGAAAATTACGATAGAAATATCGGGATATTATGGATATTTAATATATGGTTTTATTTTGAATTCTTTTTGCAAGAAACAAATTTGCACATGACAATTTTTTTTCAAGTATCTACTTTTGAACTACTCACCACGTTCACTCACTTAACTAATTAGTTGTAGTTATATTTCTATATATATGGACAACATCAACCAATCTCAGATCTATATGGGTGGAAAGAATTCGAGACTCAATCTTCAAATAATTTTGCTTATGGACAACGTCAACCAATCTCGGATCCATATGGGTGGCATGTTAACAATTACATGCAAAACTATTTTGGGGATTTATCATTTGATGACTACTCTTCACAATACACTTACTCTACACATAGAGATGATGAAGATAGTGAAAATTTTGAACCTCATAGGAACTCTATGTGGTACTAAGTCAATCATGTATCTTACCATGCAATGTATAAAGTGTAAAATATTGTACTAATTCATTATATATAAATGATTATGGTGTGTTTAAACTTCTTTCATTAATTACAACATATTTTCTACACTCACAATGTTTGTCAGCTCACTATATAATCAACTTAAATCAGTTAAATCCATCATGCAATGCATTTCCTTCCAATTTTTTGTGATAAATTAATAGATAATTGATTAAATAAAAATCCTACAAAGTTTCAATAAAAATTTTCAAGTTTTTCTTACAATTTATGTAGTTTTTATTCAATTTTTATCGATATCAATAATATCCCGATATTTCCATCGAAATTTCCATATTTTTGGACTACCGATATTTCTGATATCATCGATATTTTAGATCTTGCTTAAGAACAATCTTCTTTACAAATGATTTGAGTTTCGATTGTTTTTTTATTTTTCCAAAAAGAAAAATCAAGTCTCCATGTAAGATCCAATCTCAAAGTGAAAGGGCTGGCAAAGGGTTCAACACATTTTTGTTAAAAAGAATGCTTAGCTACTTAAGGATGAGTAAGAACTCCTACTCAAAATTCTTTGTGTTCAAATTACAAAATTTTGTGCTTATGATCAGAACCATTCATATTATGAATCACTCTATAAAGATCATTCATGCAAAAAATAAATTAAAACTAAAGGCCATTTAGTCAATCTATTGTAGCAAATACATAGATACTTCATAATACTTTTACTAATTCCATTCATCTGTTTATATACAATTCGATGACTAAATGACCTTATTTTAGTTGATTTTTTTGCAGAGACAATATTTAAAGAGCAATTTATAATATGAGCAGTCTGATCATAAAAACAAAGTTCTATATATGATTTGGGAACAAATAATTTAGAGTATGAGCTCTACTTATCCTTTGAGTAACCAAGTATTATTTTTTTCTTAAACGCAATGTCTTCAACGTGCTTGACACGTGACCGCTTTTGTCATATATTTAAGATCAAAATGGGAATCAAAGAGTTGAGAGGCAAGTTTGCAAGGAATCTCTTTATTTATCCTAAAGTTGAGGGATGCAAACTGTAATTAGACCTACAATTAGCCTTTAATTTCGGAGCTTATTAAAATGCAGTCCAAGTGCTCGCCACGTGTGCGAGTTTCTGTTAATATAGCGGTTGGTCGTTTGGTCCCATCACATGGGTCAGTTATGGGTCCCGTTCACGACGGCTAAGTGCTAACAGCTTTGAGAAAGTTAGGGTTAACTTTTGAATTATTGACTTAAAGGTCTCGTGATTTTCCATTTCTTAATTTCTACTTTAGGGCTTGACAAATAGATTGAAATTTGAGAGATAATTGAGCCGGGCTTCTAGGGTTAGGGTTTGTGAGATTCATATGCAGCATGCAGTCCCCCTCGCATTCGCATGCATGTCACGATCCATGTTACAAGTTTATAGATTGTTTTTTCATTTTTTTTTTCAAAATTATAGATTGTTATTTCAACGACTACGAGATGATTTGTCAAGAAACGATAGCGATATATCATCAATTTGAAGAAAAGTTAACTACACAAATATACGACGATTATTATATGTTGTTTGGTCTTTTAAATATGGGGAAGACCTGCGGCGTCATTTTTTTTCTACTCAAATTTTGACACATGTTTTTGGTAAAGCTCACTACGTAATATATTTTAAGGATTCGAACCGTCTATCTTGTAAAATATCATTCATAAATCATCCTTACAAAACAAAAAAAAGACAAATCTAAAATCATTAAGACATTCATTTGTAATGAAGAAAATAGATGAATACAGTTCTACAAAGAAATCCTAAACTCTTAATCAAAGGATTATATGGTTTCATATTTGAATGATTACATGATCTTTGAGGAATGACCTAAAAGATAGACGGTTTACATCGTTAAAATAAATTACTGGATGGGCTCTATAAATACGTGTGTAAAAAATTATGTAAAAAAAAGTGATGTCATAAATTGGCACCATAAATAAATATGTATATGTATCGGATCAAGGGACAACCATTTTGACAAATATTTTTACACTTATTTGTTGCTTTAGATTTTATAACGTTCAACAGTCTTAATTAAGAGAGATGTGGAAACTTTTATACATTAAATGACTTGGATGATGACGTGGAATAGAACTAACAATAAAAATAAAGAGATTTTTTTTTTTAAAATTTAGAATAAAAAACCCGAAGAAGGAACCAAAATGGCATGTTTGGATGCAAGTGTAGAAGCACGACTATCCCAATTGCTTCATTCAACCTCAACACTTCGACTTCCTATCACTCACGCCATCAAACTCAACAATGTTAAATTAGGGGGTAGCAATTTCAGGTTCAAGAAGAATGTTTTGAGATTGCAAATAAGGGGAAAATGACATGCTGTGTTTGCATCAAACTCTAACTCTAGATCCGGATGAAAATTCGATCAAATATAAATCATGTGGGGTTGAAACCAATGATGCTGCCAAATGCTTGCCTATGCTAGTGCTAACCATTTTCAGTCCTTTTTCTTATATTTTGGGTTCTTGATCAATTCTTACGTTGATTAGGGTTTAAGGTTTGATTTTAATAAAAAGATCAAATGGTAGCTTATAATTCGGGTTCATTGTTCGATAAAAGAAAAGAAGAGTTTTCATCTAGAAGTTGCAAATCTCATCGGCAAAGAGGGAGATGGATTTTTCATGTTTTTGTTTTTCTATTTTCATTTTTTTAATTTGGATATTTCAAAGTTTGATTGTTATTTTATATATCTTTTTAACTTAAAAGTAGTGTTTTCCTTATTAGTTATAATCCACATCATGATCCAAGTCATTTAATGTTTAAAAGTCTCCAAATTCCTCTTAATCAATACCATTAGATGTTATAAGATCTGAATGCCACAAAGGAGTAAAAAAATTTGTCCCTTGATCCTAATTATCATATGTGGATGAATATTTGTGTATGAAAATTTGAAGTACCAACTACCAGCTAATTAAAACTATTAATTATAAGGATTTCAGAAGGAATACGTTATATCTACCGTATTAGAACCCATCAATCGACTTTTGAGACATGATCAGCGTCATTCTGAACAATTTAAATTCCTACTTTTACTAAATAAATAATTGAAAAATGAATTTCCTACTTCTGCTAAAAAAATAATTGAAAAATGAACCAATAGTAATAGGGGTAGTAAATTTCTTACTTCAATTTTCTTCTTATGCACTTGTTTTATTTATATATTTCCACTTATTCTCTTTTTTAATTAGTTAACTCTGCAAATTATAAAGAATGATCGCAAAGAGACAAAAGAGAAGTGCGAAAATCATTTCAAAAATAAAAAACCTCTTCTCGCCCGTTGGTGTTGACATCAACTGTGTGTGTATGTTTCTTTCTGTATCCCTTTTAGGTCATTTCTCTCGATCGAGTCATATCGATTTGATTTGACTTGTAGTCACGAAAAATACCAAGATAGAGAAGAAAGAGAACGAAAGAAGATCAACACGGAATAAGAACACTAGGCAGTCGAGAAAGGGGATGTCGTTGGTGAAGGAGTGTCGTTGTTGGTAGTGCATGCATGCAAGTTATCGATCTTCAATTTATCGATTTGTATGTTGAGGTATTCATTTATCGTCGGCAACTTTCTTAAATTCAGACAAAAAAGGCCAATTCTAACTTATGTCCTAACCTTTCTTGATGTGTCCAAATTTTAGTCAACCCACTTGATTATATGTACCTACTTGTGCTGAAGGTTTAAAACATAGAAGAAATTATTTATGTTGTCAGAAACATGGCCTGGTTCACTAAATTTACAATACTAGTGATTAGATATTTGAAAGAAAAAAAAAATTCAACCAGTTATACTATGACATTTAATGTACCGAGTGCACTGCAGATTTGATCTAAAACATGAGCTCAAGGAGAAGCCAACTTGTCCCATTACATCACCATTTGTTTACACATTCGCTTCCTTGTGACAAAGAAGCTTTCACATCACTTCACTGAGTCGTCCATCTCTATGCAGCCTAACTAATCATAATTTCCAATTTCGTTTTCATACCCAAAAATAATTAAGTTGGACCAACATTTTGAGAAACTAGGGTGTGACGTTCCTTTTTTTTTTTTTTTTTGGTGGTTTATCTGTTTGCACCAATGGGTTCATGAGTGGTTCGAAACTGACCAGGTCTTGCTCGAGTCATCCGGTGGTGTGACGATATAGACCCTCTACTTTGCTATTTCTACCCAACCACTCTTTAAACATTGTGGTCAAATGGCACTCTAATGAGAAATTTTTCAGTGTGCTATAAATGCTTTTACCTGTATAATAACACATGACGTTACACGCCACGTCCCGGACACCATTACAATATCTCTCCACTTTTGGCACCCAATTTTGACCACACAAAAGTTCCAGCTTATAAGATCATAATTAATTTGTGTTTTATTCTGTTTTCGACAAGTTGTTCTATATTAGTAGATGTTAATCATGATTAGTAGGTTAATTAGTTGACTTTGGTTACTCCTCTAAGCTTCCCATCAACTTTGCACACACAAGTTATATCCTTCAATTGTCAAATGCTTAATCAATTTTGATGTGCGGGTGTAAAAAAAAAGGGGAACTTTAACGAAAAACTACATTTTTACACTAAAAGTCAATCATGGTACTATTCATTTTACCCTTTATTTTGACCTTATCGTTAAAACTCAAAATTTTCAAGCTATTTTCATTAGTTTTCCTTAAAATAAAAAAAAGCTATAAAGCCGTGAAATATTTTTAAATTTTGGGCAGGCGACCATCTAATTTTCTGATAATATTTTATGTTGTAATAGTTTCAGATACAAAGTCATCTTATTTTTATTAACAAATAAATAAAATAGTGTTTAAAAAAAACAAACGATATTATATACACTAACAGAGAGGGTGTGAGCTTAGCCTCACAATGGGCTAGCAATAATGTGGTTCAAATTTGCTTTTGACGAGAATCAAACATAAGACCTCTCACTTCCAAGTATAAAGGAATACTACTAGATTTTAGTATTAAGTGACATGAACAAAATGGTGTTACATCTTAAGTAATTGAAAATCAGTTTTTTTTTATATGCAAACCAACAATTTTCATTACTGAAATATATTGGTTAGATCAATTCCTTGTATTGACCATATTTTTTGGGACGTGCTGTCACACACTCATTTTTACTTCTCAGACACCCTTCTCAATTTTTGGTTGTCCGATTGGTTGAACTGAAAGAGATCATTGTCCAATCCCAAATGGCCCCAAAATGAAATGGGAACTAATTTTCACACATTTTTTTTAGCTTAGCATACACCCCTCTTATTTAAAACCATTGAGGGAATAAATCAAACGAAGGAACCGTTGAAAGTATGTGAAATGCTAAAAAGAATGTGTATCCATCATTTTCTAACGAAAAAATAAGAAAAGAAAAACTAATTAGTTGGGTGGAGACTTCGGTAAACGGTAAACCCAACAGGCTCACGCAACAATTAGAAGGCTTTCACAACCACAGCCCATGGACTGGGTTAATTGGTCTCTGAAACTCCAAGAGTGGGCTCTGATTACAAGTGACTCTCTTACACATGAAAAATTACAAATAAAAGCCCAAAAGGAAAAACTAGCCTAAGAATGTTAACGGGGTATGAACACGATAGGTTGGGATATTATTTTGATACAAGAAATATTGGGAGAGGAGAAATGAATTTGGAACATCGAGCGTCAGAATGAATGATCTAAAGCCGCTAAGCTACAAGTACCCCGCAATGAAATTGAGTTCTTTCTTCCCATTATTAGCTTCATTGGAATGAATTTTGCATATGAAGAAGAATTAAGCGCAATTTGGTACTGATCATATCATCTTCTCTATAGCTCCATTCAATCTTGTAAGGACTTGCTTCACATATAGTGGAGTTGCCGGTCAGTTGATTCGTGTTTTAGAGAAAAAATATAGTGGCGGATAACCTTACTCATAATTTCTCGTTATCGTATATAACTTAGATCGATCTAATTACTTATTGTATCAATATTTCACTTGTCTTTATTCTTCTTATACAAAATGAAATTAGGGAAATGAGAAAACTTCGGAATTTCAAGCGCATAACTATTTGAGCTACACATTTTTCTCGCAATTTGTTACTCTCAATCATGTCAACATATTTCCATTAACCAATCATATTCTTCAAAACGAAACACAATCATAGTTTGGAACAAAGAGAATATAATTTTAAAAGTGAAAAGGAAAAAAGTGGATATAAGAAGACGAGTCAATTGCAGAATTAAAGCAAAGATACCAACCCAAAGAAGAAAAATCGTAAAGCACAAGAACAATGGAAGAAGAAGAGGAGGAGGAGGAGGATTGGGCCATTGCCAATTGACAAAAGAAGGCTACGTCATCACGTGACATTCACGTGGAGATTCTTATCCTTCCAAAACTAGTTTCGCTCCAAAAGGACTAATGTCCACAGTTATTGGACCACGTGTCGCCATATCCATGCTTATTGCTAATTACCTCCCTCTCTTGATCCCGCCTCGCAGCTAGTCCTCCCCTCCGGCGGGCCCCACCTACGACGCAAGGGCGTGGCGAAGCTTCCGAGCCAGCATACCCGGGGCGCTCAGATGGGGCAAGTGCCCTTCCGTCTCCAGAATCACCACCGTGTTCCGACCGCCCAGGTGGTCCCTCAGGTAGTTCGCCACCGAAGCCGGCACGGACACGTCCTTCGCCGTCTGGATTATCCAGCACGGCACTCGGACCAGCCCCAAAACCCCCCTCAAATCGCTGTTGAACACGGCCCGAGACACGAAAAGCGAGATGTCGGGTCGCATGTTGAACAGGGTGCGGCTGAATTCTCGGACCGCTGTCGGGACGTCGGCCCCAACGGCCAGCGGCGCGAAGCCGTGGACCCATGCTTCGTAATTGGCCTCCATGGCTGAAAACACCTTCTCAATCTCCTCCTGCTCGAATCCTCCATGGTAATCTCGATCGTTTAGAAACCTAAATAAAAAAAATTAAACAATTGGGTTCTTCAATTCGGATGAAATATCCAATTGGGTATTAACAATTTGAAGAAATTTCTAGCTTTTGAGAAAATGTGCGAATTTTAATTTTACCTCGGGGAAGCGCCGATGAGTACGAGCTTGGAAAATAGTTCGGGGCGGCGGATAGAGGCGAGGATGCCGATCATGGCGGAGACGGAGTGGCCAACATAGGCGCAGCGGTTGACGCCGAGGGCGTCGAGAATGTTGAGGAGGTCGTCGACGTAGGCGTCGAGGGTGGTGTAGCGGCGGAAGTCGAAGTAGTCCGGGTTGACGCTGCCGGCGCAGACGAGGTCGTAGAGAATGACGCGGTAATATGGCGTGAAGTACTGGAGAATGCGCTGCCAGGCGGACTGGTCGGTGCCGAAGCCGTGGGCGAAGACGAGGTACTTGTCGCCGGAGCCAACGACGCGGACGTTGAGAGCGTCGAGGATGGTGGTGCTGACCATGTTTGACAGTTAAATTTTTTGGGGAGGATTGAAGTCAATGGGAATTAGGTGGAGAGTAGCGAGTGGATTGTGGAGGAGTGTTGTGGTATTTATATTGGTAAGGGAGTATCAAAATCTTTGGAGGGAAGAAGATTGGCAGCATTTTGTTGGTTTGGGTGTGATGGAGATTGGGACAGGTTTGTTTTTGTGTGCGGTGGAGCTTTGCGTTTTGTGGAGGAGTGACTGGTGAGCATATATTGTTTTAGCACAAGAGATTTCTATCATGTGTGATAAGGCTTGGAGTGTGATGGTTCTCTCACTTAGTTGGCATTAAAGAGGTGGCTCGTGTGATTTAGATAGAGAAATCAGTTTAGGTGGTTTGGCTATAGAAATTTCGATTAGAAGATGGGACCATGAGACGGAGGCTCAAGTCAAAAGGAATTGAGGAAGACCTAAGGCCATCTTCAACCGAAGACTGGCTAGAGCGCTCGTTTTAACCATGTCACAAAAAACCGTCTCCAACCGAGGCCAAACATAATTTATTATTTAAAAACTACAACTTACATTCAAATCTAATAGCTAAGTGGTGTTAGCTAGCCGTTGGTAGCTAACTTTAGCTATTCGTTGTATCTCTATAAATGAGTACATAAGACGCTATAGAATGATACGTTCATGTGCCACAAACAAGTATCTACAACATGATCTTGTTGCACATCTTTGGGCCAAAAATATCATGGAGTAGGCGTTTAAGTTTTATGTTATTAAATGTTTTTAAAAATGTTGTTTAAGTTTCATGTTGTTAAATGTTTATTTTTTATTTTTATAATGTTATGTTGTTTAAGTTTTTTTAAAAATCTTTGTTCATGTTGTTTAAGTTGTATTTGTTTCATGTTACTTAATGTTATGTAATGTTTAATGGTTTAGAAGTTATAGGGGGAAAAACATTTACAATTTTTTTTAAAATATAAAAATAAAAATAACGGCTATTTTGAATTTTAGCCAGGCCCCGGGCCGGTTAGCTCTATGACCCTTTTTGTCCAGTGGGCCCCACGAGCCATCTGGCCTGGCCCTCGGTTGGAGACCGTTTTCGGGCTATTTTCAGCCCTCTGACCCTCTGAACACTTTGGTTGGAGATGGCCTAAAAATACTTGGAGCTAACGGAAATTTTAGCACAAAATAGAGTGCAGTGGCGTTCAAGGATTCGTATAGCAAACTCTACTTAGTGGGCTAAAGTTTGGTTGTTGTTGTTTGTTTGTAATGAATATTCTTAAGTCAGGACAAACGAATCACGTGGTGGTATCGTTGGAAGTCTCAAAAACACGAAACACCTCACTCTTTCAACTTTACAGTCTCTCACTCTTTTGTGGGTTTAATTATATGGCACATGGTCCGTTCATTCCGACTTAAAAAATTTCATGTTGCACAAGAGAAATAGGAAACATCAAACCTGAAACAAAAAAACATAAATGTGGACGGATGACAAATTTGGAAATCACATTTTCATGAGCAGAAGCGAGAATATATAATTATCTGCTTATCTCACTCGCCAAAAGATGAAGATATACAATAAGGTGAATTCTATAACGTAAACACCAAATTACACTAATTAATATTGATTTTGAGTAGAGAAAAAAGGTAATTACCACCTAAGTTGTATGTTTAGCATGGTATTTTGTGGACAATTTCTCACAAATATATGTGTGTAGTTCAACAAAAACCAAAAGCCAACTTTAATCATGACTGATATGACTCTTGATCATGTAGCAAAGGCATGCTTGTCTCTGGATAACACTTTGACATGTACCAGACCTCAAGCAACTAATCCAATTGGTAGTATTAATTTATTCTAATTGGGGATTACCCTCATGGTGGACTTCTGATTAGAACTTGAGTTATTGGGTAATCGTATGTTTCATATGGATATTATTGGTCAAAAGTAAACGTGAAATTAGCTAAAATGATGAAAACACAAATCTCAGTTGCTGAAATAATTACTTTTTGAAATTTTGTCGAAATGTCATCAAAATCTAATTGATAACCTCATTAATATTGGATCAATATGCCATTGTTATTTAATTTTGATTATTTTAACAAATCCTTATTTCGCCCAATTTTCCGAAGTACATCGCCTACCTACATCACACTAGCATTTTTCTACGTGGTCCAACTTCCTGGTAGGAAAAGGTGTGAGAAAAATATGTCACAACTTGCAGACAGATACTTCATATGTTTTTACAGGCTTTATGGCATTGGCATATATGGCGACATCCTGATAGAGATGACATTTTGCTCATGCACTTGAAACACAAACATAAATTTCAGAAAATATCAATAAAAGAAATATAGGGTCGTTTGACAATTATACAACAGTGCAATGACAAAAAAAGAATCATGTTTATACACTCTGATACGAGTTTTTTTTCACCAATCTCCCTCTTTCTAACAAGTAACAATTTAACCCGCTAGCATCAGTTGCGAAGGCAGCATGGGTCATTGGTTTTATGTGATCTCAACAACCTAAAAAACTCCATGTATATTTGTGTATTGTATTTGACCATATGAACAGTTAGGACAAACTAAATTACAAACTTCTCATCCTACTCCTTCTTCTTCTTCTATTTTTTTTAATTTTTTATCATCCTTGTCTTTCCTTTCTCTCTTCTTGTGTGCAACTCTATTGTGCACACTAAATACTTGATAAAATGCCTCAGTTGATAAGCATTAACAGTCTTCAACATTACTCTATAGTTTTCCAATTGCCACCTTCAACAATAATTGAAGCTGTTGCTTGTTGGCATATGTTGGTAAGAATCGACAAGTCAACTAGATGTTCAATGAACTGCTGTGATGAAGTTCTTTTTTTTAAGATCGTGATTTCATTATTAAAAAATCATGACTTCAGCATTATCGTTTGTTTAAAAAAAAAAAAATCAGGTGATATGTTAATCCATACGTAACAGAAAGGCTCTAAAGTTGTTCCAACATAGACTTGCCTGGCAAGCATTAATTACCCAAGTTATAGGATAAGTACAGGGAATGACAGAGTCGTGTGTACTTCTACGGAGCTCAATATCTAATTAACAAGCTTAATCATGTGCCGATTGAAGTCTTCGTCGTATGCCACATGGCGCTTCTATTACCCTAGATCTATTGAATGCATGCCCTAGCATAGTACAATTGCTGACAGCTGAAGTGACGTACGGACACCATGCATGACAACGATGCATCGGTGGAGGACTCCGAGGTGTGAAACACATTAACTAAATTCTGGATTAGATTGAAGGGAGGATGTGCACATGAAACGGGCCTATCCGGACTGAACTGTCTGGAACTAGCCTGGCAAGTATCACGCCTCGAGAATGGCTTATGCATCGAGTTCATCGTTATTGTGATGTTTTGATGTAATAATGTAATGTTATATGTAAAGGTTTTTTTTTTTTTTGCATGACATTAGATTATTGGGCAGAAATTCTCGCAACTGTGAATTTATTTCATGCAAATTGCTGTTCAATATGCCTGGTGATTACATGGATTATAACTAAAATAATTATATCAACATACATTGTGGATATTACTTAGTCTTCCGACTCATCTTAGGGATACGAATAATGATTGTCTATTTTTATGAGATACTGTAGGTAGTACCAGAACTCTCAATTCTATCCTGGTATATGGATGGGATTGTAATGAGTGTCATGAGTCATCTGAAGCAAAGCCAGCGTCCTAGAGCAATGGATAATGAACTGTTTTGATGTAGCTACATAGGGCTGGTTACAGAAGAATCTGATTCAATGGGGGTAGCATACAACATAAAGAAAATATATACCATATTGAATGAGAAATGTGGTCCTTCTTTTTCACGTTGCCGCATCTCCTCGGACTTGCTTCGAGATATGAAGTTTAGTTATGGCGAATATTGAATGGTTTTCAGAGAAACAATGGCGATCATTCCGTCTTCATAAAAATCGAACGGTTTTCAGAGAAACAATGGTGATCATTCCGTCTTCATAAAAAGAAATCACATATGATATTTGATTCATTGCAAGAAATAGAGAAATAACGAAAGTTGTGGATGCTATAGAGACACATGGCCAATAGGGATATTAATTATTAACTATGTGTCTAGCTCGTTAGATATGTTGAATCGGGCATGTGTGTTTTATTATTTTTATACATTTATTGTGTGTCAGAAAATTGAACGAAGTGTCGATTGTGTCGTAATCACTATTCATTTGCATATATAAATGTAAGGGGTGTGCTATTCACACACCCCAAATTACTTCTCACACACCCTTGTTAATTTCTGTCCGTTGAACTTCTTTAATTCATCCGATCCGACGGCCGAAAATTAGAAGGGTGTGTGAGAAGTAAAATGGGGTGTGTGGATATCACACCCCTAAATGTTACTATGTAGTAATATTAAAAATTTGCCTAAAAGCTAGTACTGGTAAATATCGAAATGACGTGTAACTTGTTAAAACTATAACATCTTCTTATTTGAGAACTTCATAGGATTCAAAGTCCTATATTTATATAGGGGTTTTTGAACTTTAATCCTTCAAGAAGATTAAAATTTAAAAAAAAGCTGGTGTTAGATTGAATATTAATTTTTAGTCCCTAATGTGTCCTTAATTCAAAATAATTAATGTGTATTTTATTTAATATCTCCCATTAAATATTTAAATTTATTAATACACAAATTTTAATTTATTTTTTTGACCAAAAAAAAGTTTTTTTAATTTATTAATTTTATTTAACATTCTTCAAACTTGAAAGACTCAATTAATGTACCTAAATGTTAGTACCGAAATGTGTGTACCAAAATATATTATATTGAACTAATATATTTAAATGTTAGTACCGAAATGTATTAATATTAAATTAATGTACCTAAATATGTATACCGAAATGTATGCATCGAAATGTGTGTACCTAAATATATGCACCGAAATGTATATACCTAAATATATGCACCTAATATATGCACCGAAATGTATGTATCTAAAATATATGCACCGAAATGTATGTACCTAAATATATGCACTGAAATGTATTAATATTAAATTAATGTACTTAAATGTGTGTACCGAAATGTATGCACCGAAATGTTAGTACCGAAATGTATGTACCTAAATGTATGCACCGAAATGTGTGTACCGAAATGTATGCACCAAAATGTGTATACCTAAATCTATGCACCGAAATGTATTATAATGAATTTAATATACCTAAATGAAGAAGTTACAGTACATCGAAATATATTGTATAACAAAAATTAATTTATCTAAATGTTCACAACAAAAATATATTACAATGAATGAAATGAAAATAAAAATTATAATGAAATAAAATTAATACATTAAAAATTAGAAAAGAAAAATATAAATAATTAAAAAATCAAAATATAATTAATAAATGAGGTTATTAATGTATCAAGGGACTAAAATTAGATTTTGATCTTACTCATGGTTTTAATCAAAACGTAATCTTTGCCAAGAACTAAAATGAAGTTTTCTAATTTATATACAAAAAATTTAAGTGCGTAATTGAAGTTAAGTACATAAAATCAGGTAAGAAGATTAAAAAGATCAATTACGGGAATTAAAGAGAAAATTTAGGTGACATATGATGCAGCTAATTAGCTTATCTAACTATCTATATATATAGCCTAAGAAATAAAGTAGGGTTCCATCAATTGGATGAAGGCAAGGCAAGTGAGCTAGAAAGTTTTGCAGGTAAAGATTTAAAAATTTTGGGTCCCCCACTCCCTTGATACTTGACAATACAGTGTTAATGTTAGGAAGAGAGAGTAATGGAAGACGAGAAGTGAGTACATATACGATGTATTTGTCGATTTGTTTCCGATTCTGTATAGAGTTGTAAATTTTCTCTTTAACTTTAATTTTAGTTGATTATCCTTTTGAACTTTTACAATTAATTAATTTTTTTTATAAACTTTAATTTTAGTCGATTATCGTTCTGAACTTATATAAGTAGCCAATATTTCTTATGGAGTTAGATTTTAAACCTTTCATCCATCCAAAATTTTCATCTTTTTTGCCCTTATACAATTGTCATGGTGCCCGCGTGACCAAAAATGATATAAAACTAGCCGCACGATGTACGATGAACGAATTTGATTGGAGAATCTCTAGAATCCTCACAAAGAGAATCCGAGCGATCCTCTCTCATAGTTGTACGTGCAATATCTTTGGGGAAGGTCAAGTTTCTCGGCTTGAGATTGGTGGTGATGAGTCATAAAGCTTATCATCTTATCTAGTTCACTTTATAGGCTTTATAGGCCTTTCTTTTCTATTGTCTACTTTGTTATATGTAGAATCTTCATGGTATTTCTGACTTGTCCATGGCTAATTAGAAAGGGGTACCCTATGCAAGCACATGTACTTTACTTATTAATACTATAGCCTAAAATATAAACTCGTCACTCACCCACTATGGTCATAACCAATACTTTTTACTATATTCATACCTAAGAGTGGATTTATTTAATGCCAAAAATCAAACAATCTCCTTGTAAGACTGGATTTACCCATCTAGTAGTTGAAGAAGGTTGAGAGTACGAGTGCTTTTCTAAGATTCATATAGTCGACTCCACTTAGTAAAAGAAGCTTTGTTGTTGTTGTACCAAAAACCAACAATCATTTTTGGCTGTTCTCCTCCGTTGCAAACCCGTTTCATCCAAATTCACCAACTTCACTCAAAGTTCGCTAAAACTTGCCCACCAACAAAAAATTTGGCCAAAAACACCCACACCAAGCTTATATACATAAAATTTCTGAATTCTTCACTGCTTAAATTGTTTAGCTAAAAGTATATTACTATTTTGGCTATGAATGATTTCATTTTAGTCAATGAGAAATCAATCGATATCTTTCTTAAGCTATCTTATATTATTAGGCCATCAAAACTCAAAATTCAATGACGCTTATGTCAAATGAATAGCCAATCATATCATTCATCCAAGTTGTAAGTTTTTGTTAAAGAAAATTATTATTATTGTTAAAGAGAAGGATGATGGTTCAAAATTATTATATTAATTTAAGAGATTAGAGAATTTCGAACCTAGACGCATGATCATAAATTCAACACCATAACCACTAAAAATATTAGACCACGTTAAAGTTGTAATTAGGGTATACATCAATAAATAATGTTGGAATTTTGAAATTGTTTTTCTTTCCCACTAAGTTGGGTTTTATGTGACATGCCATCTTATAAACTAACACATGGTACTACCAATAACATCGTTCACTCAATATTTCAAAAGTGAAAAGTAGCGTCCTTAATTATTGTTGAGCTGAAATATTACAAAAGAGAGGATTATGTATATACTTTTAACTTGTGTAAGTCCATGAACCTCGTTTTTGTCATTGATTCCATGTCCACTAAAAAAGGCTGGTTTGGATAAATCCATTTCTACTTTTTAGCTTTTCTACCATTTGCATGGACCAACTTCATTCCACTTTCAATCCCAACCCTCCAAACATATCTTTAGCAATTTTTGTGTACAATGAACACTCGTCGCATGATATTTTTTTATTATATATATTATAGTATAAGTGAACGACAAAATTGATGCATAATATTTCTATATTAACAAATAGAATTGAGCATAAAATCTCCCAATCTTTTTAGTGTCATTTTAAATTGGTTTCAATATTTTTAAACATTCCAAACAAGTACTCAATCTATTGAAATGTCACATCTGTTAGACCCCAGTTAAATTTATGTTAAATAACTAGGTTTACATTGTCTAAAAAATCGATAAAAGGTTATAAAAGCATGACCTCCACCAACTAACAGTCACCACCATTCCATCAGGATATCACCTCCAAATCCAACTCCATCCAAAAACTCAAGCTGCCAACATTCAAAAGAAGGTCATGGGGTTTCGGTAGTTGTAGGTTGAGCTTGGAGGTGGTGAGACTTGATATTTCTCAATCTTCATTTTTGTTTTCCATTTTATTTGTGAATTTGTTTATTTATTTTGTCATCTTCATGTCTTTTAAAGTTATTTTTATTATTATTTTATTGTTCATGTGAGCTAAAAATTGAGACTCATCGTTGCCACATGAACATTTAATAGAACAATTAATTGGACCTTAAAAGATGTGACATTTCCAATAATTTGGGCAGGGATAGCCCTAAGAATTTGGAGGCCTTAGGCGAGCCTTCAAAAGGGGTCCTAAAGTTCTCTAACCCTAACTCTTTGTACATTGATATGTATATGTGTGTGTGTGTATTGCTCAATACATGAAAAGGTCAATTTCTATGTCAAATATCATTAAAATTTAATATCAACAGGAGAAAGATATACAAACACTAATTACATATTACCCGTCTCGTATTTTTACACGCAAATGCAACAATCAACATTCAACTCAATATCCTAAAACAACAAATTATTAGATAAACAAACTAAAAACTCAAATTCCACCATTACCCATATATTATATATTAATATAAGCAAAGCATAGGCAATCAAGTAAACGATCAGATATTCAGATTCATCATAATAAAGAATCAAACCACGTTAACCAATCTATTCCACCCATTACGACATTACCCTAAAATTGAATCAATAAATAAATCCCTAAAAGATTGAATCTCTAAATCCCTAAAATATTTCAAATCCTAAGTCCATATAGTAATCCAGAAACCCCTAAAAGATTAACTCTATAAATCCCTAAAATATTTCAAATCCTAAATCCCCAGAGGGAGCATGGATTCGAAAACCCTAATTCCATTTACAAGCAAGCTTACAAATAAAATTACAGGAAAAAGAAGACGGAGAAGCTAGAGAAGCAGTGACCTGACTTGTAAGTAGGGAAAGGATATTGCCTTGCCAAGCTCGCCTGCCAGTCACCACCAAGTGGGACCGAAAGAGGAGTTCCTACCAAGTACGCCAAATTCCAATCATTTTTCTATTGTTACAGTGCTATTATTATATTCAATAAATGAATGAACGTTTGGATTAACTACATTTGATGGCTAGGAAAAATATTAGAGTGAAGAGGGTAGTAATTTCGTATGTGTGTAAAACTATAGTTACATGTGGTGCGAGAAAAGAAAAAAAAATTGTGAAAAATTATTTTGTTGCCTATGATATTATTTTTTTGATATTTTTATTGAATTTGAATTGAAAATTTTTGGGGCCCCTACGAAACGGGGGCCTTGGGCGGGCGCCACTTCGGCTACCCTAAATCTTGAAGTTGAATACTTGTTTGAAATGTTTAAAAATGTTGTGATCAATTTAGAATAACACTAAAAGTTTAGAAGAATTGAGATACCTATCCTAAGTGTATATACACATATATTAATTAGAATGAAATAGTATGTTAATTATGAGTATCCTATTTACTAAAAAATCACTAACAATAAAGAAGTTTTGAACAGATTTCATTTTTCTCTGCAAAAAAATAAAATAAATAAAAAACAGATTTCATTTTTCTCAAAGAGCACGCGTTAGAATGAAATAGTATGTTAATTATGAGTATCCTATATACTAAAAAATCACTAACAATAAAGAAGTTTTGAACAGATTTCATTTTTCTTCGCAAAAAAAAAAAAAAAAAAAAAAAAAAATCAGATTTCATTTTTCTCAAAGAGCACGCGTGTGCATGGATCTGCCTCCCACTGATCTATTGGTTTCCCATGCTAGAATGTGACTTTGTGTTTTGCTTTTGCATCTTCGGTTTTCATAACTTAGATTAGATTTGATGTACCTGGATAAGGTGGACAACAACGTACGATCGACCAATTTCCTCCTATTACACAATTTAGAAGATCCTCATGCATCAACTCCAAAAGATTTTGAGTGTCTTGATAGCATCGTTCATAGCGTGTTATTAAGTTTACGTGTTATAATTATACATGTGTTGTGGACTATTTTATCTGACAAAGAGAGAGAGAGAGAGAGAGAGAAGGGCCGGCGGCACAAGAGGGAAAGAGAGAATTGTAGGGGAATTGTGTTGTATATTCCTCCTACTTTGCACCTCTATTTATAGTATTAAGGTAAAGGTATTCCTTGCTCTCCAAGGAATAAGAGATACAATAGGATAAGAATTACAACCTTAATCAAATCTAATCTAGGATTTACACAATCACACTTAAACTAGGATTTGTTTACAACACTCCCCCTTGAGTGTGTAAATACTCAAGGCAGATCTAGCATCATGCAAAAGTTGATGAAGTCGACTTGTCAGTGCTGATTCCAAGGAACAACACTTATTCTCAATAAGGTAGGAATTTGCATAAGTACGTAAGTCTCACTAAAAACCCTAAGGCTATGGCAAAAACCCGAGTTGGGACAAAATCCATAGTCTAAGGAAAAATGCATGAGAAATGCAAAGTCAAAAGAAACGTCTACAGGACGTCCTCAAGGATATGACCAGCCCAAGGTGGGTGCCTCGTTAAAACCTAGTTAGGTAGCAAGAACCCAGTGGGAAAAATGCTCCTAATCGTAGGGAAAAAGAGTACATTAAAATCAAGCAAGTATCTACAGGATACTCCCCCTGAGTTTGACATAATTCCAAAGAGAAATAGCAAAGTTACAACTCAGAAAGTTTACACATACCAATTCCATGAACAAGCTTCTGAAACGTCGCATTCGGCAGTGATTTGGTGAAGAGGACGGCCAGATTGTCTTGTGAACGGATTTGCTTGACTTCAATCTTCTGATGCTCTTGTTGTTGATGTGAAAAGAAGAACTTCAGCGCAATGTGCTTGGTGTTGTCTCCTTTGATGTAACCCTTCTTGAGCTGTTCGATGCAAGCTGCGTTGTCTTCAAAAATCGTCGTCGGGATGAAGATCGCAGGAGCTTCGAATATGGCCCACTACTGATCTCAACCAAAAGCATTCCCGAGTTGCTTTATGTAAGGCGAGAATTTCAGTATGGTTAGACGAAGTGGCAACTAAGGTCTGTTTCGTTGACCTCCAAGATATTTGCGGTGTCTCCAACGGTAAAGACATAACCCGTTTGAGAACGCGCCTTGTGCGGATCAGATAAGTATCCAGCGTCAGCATAACCAATAAGGCGAGAATCAACTCGAGGAGCACAAGATGTAGCATCATTCGAGGATTCGTAGGGATAGAACAAGCCCAGATTCGTAGTACCCTTAAGGTAGCGGAAGATGTCTTTCACGCCAGTCTAGTGTCTGCGTGTAGGTGCATTACTGTATCTTGCCAAAAGATTAACAGCGAAGGAGATGTCGGGTCTAGTGCATTGAGCTAAGTACAATAAAGCGCCTATCGCACTTAGATAAGGAACTTCAGGTTCCAAAATCTCTTCATCATCCTCATTCGGACGGAAGGGATCTCGTTTTGCATCTAGCGTACGAACGACCATAGGAGTACTCGAAGACTTCGCTTTATCCTCATTAAAGCGGTGCAACACCTTCTGGGTGTAGTTCGATTGATGTACTAGGATTCTATTCGAACAATGCCCTATCTCGAGACCGAGACAATATCGAGTCTTACCTAGATCTTTCATCTCAAATTCCGACTTCAGTTGCGAAGCAGTTCTCGCGAGCTCTTCAGGAGTTCCAATGAGATTCATGTCATTGACATATATTGCAACAATCGCAAATCCAGAATGTGACTTCTTAATGAACACACAAAGGCATAATTCGTTGTTCACATATCCCTGACTTACTCACTCAGAAGGTTATACCACATTCTTCCAGATTGTTTCAAACCGTAGAGTGAACGTCTCAGCCGAATTAAAAGTGTGTTCCCAGGTTTGATAATATTTGAACCAGTCAATGTAAGTCATTCGGGAACTTTCATATAAATTTCCGTATCAAGATCCCCATAGAGATACGCGGTTACTACGTCCATCAGCTGCATATCCAGTTTTTCGGAAACTACCAAACTGATAAGGTAGCGAAAAGTAATCACATCCATAACGGGTGAATAAGTTTCGTCATAGTCAATCCCGGGGCGTTGTGAGAAGCCTTGCGCAACAAGACGAGCTTTATAACGCACAATTTCGTTCTTCTCATTTCGTTTCCGAACGAAAACCCACTTGTAGCCAACGGGCTTCACATGTGGAGGAGTAGGGACTACAGGTCCAAACACCTTACGTTTCACAAGTGAATCGAGTTCGACTTGGATTGCTTGTTTCCAGTTTGACCAATCAGCTCTACGTCGATATTCATCAACGGAACACGGTTCAATGTCATCGCTCAACATGATTTCAATAGTTACTGCAAATGCTAATGCATCGTCGACAATCATCTCATTTCTACGCCACACATCATCTAAGCTAGCATAATAGACCGAAATCTCACGATTCTCGGGAAGATAATTCGTCTCTTCAAGGACGCTTTCATAATCTAGAATTTCCTCATGAGTTGGGTAGAATGAGTAAGCGATAGTCGGATTCACGGTAGGTTCTTCAGGACCTTGTACCGTAGTTTTCCTTTTTCGAGGGTGTGAATCCTTCGAACCAAGGGGTGTGAACATGGGGTACTAGATGTTCAAATTCAACCCCAACCAACATGAAATAGTCATCAAAAGTTTTAGATGTGAATTCTCCAGCATTATCTAATCAAATAGATTTGATTGGATAATTAGGGTGGTGAGCCCTGAGCTTGATAACCTGAGCCAACAGTTTGGAGAATGCAGCGTTTCTTGTGGACAACAAACACACGTGTGACCAACGTGTGGAAGTGTCAACCAAAACCATAAAATATCTAAATGGTCCGCATGGAGGTTGAATCGGTTCACAAATGTCCCCCTGAATCCGTTGTAGAAAAATGGGATGATTCGAATGAATCTTGTCATAAGAAGGCTTAGTAATAAGCTTTCCCATAGAACATGTTTGACATGCGATTCCTTGGATTGAACCTAAACTTCGGGTTAGTGGATGCCCGTGTGATGATTTGAGGATACGGCGCATCGCTATTCGTCTAGGATGTCCCAAACGGTCATGCCAAAGTGTAATTTCGTGCGCGGTCCCAGTAGTAGGGTCGGCCACATAGTGTCTTTCTATGGGGCGTATGGTTGTAGTATACAGACCACTCGGGATACGCTCCATCTTTTCTAGAATATGCTTCTGGCCATATTCGTAGGAAGTTATGCACAAAAATTCAACTCCGTTTTCTACGTGGGTTTCAGCGTGGAAATTATTATCTCTAATATCCTTGAAACTTAGTAACGTTCTTTCGGAACGTGGGGAATAGAGTGCCTCAGCAATGGTCAAGATTGTACCATTGGACAACATTATACGTGCCTTACCGTATCCTTCTATCAGGTTGGATGGGCCTGAGAGGGTTGTCAGAGGTGCATTCTTAGGTATGAAGTTAGTGAAATAGATGCGTTCACACAAAACAGTGTGCATGGTTGCACTATCTGCCAGACAACTAACTTTCCCACTAGTCATACCGAGAATGAAAAATTAATTTGAATCGGTCACATGCATAAAGGTTTATAAAAAAATTATCAATTCAAAATAATTTAATTTATTCAAGGATTAAAACTTAATATCCAAAAACAAATCACCAACGAATAATCCAAAACATAAAGGAAAATTGTTCAAAAATCAACCAAAAAACAAGGTGGGGTTCGGCCACTAGGTGGAATTCGGCCCCATTTGTCTTATTTCAACTAAAAAATAAGTCTATGTCTAAGATTTTAATCTTCCATAGGAGTGGTATTCTTCTGAAAGTCAGAAACCTTCATCTTTGTAGTCTCCGGTTCGTCCACTTGCATGAAGTTTGATTTAAACTTCTGACGACGTGAATGATATGCATCTACAACCTGCTTGGGAGCGCGGAAAATACGGGACCAATGGTCCTTAGCACCACAACGATAGCACATATCGTTATCTATGGTTTTAGGTGCTTTGCCCTTATTCTTGAAGTTCTGGGCCTTGGGAGCGAGGTTTGGGCGCTGCTGGGCCTTATTTCCTTCCTTGGGTGGGCCTTGGCTCTGTTGACCTTGGTTGGATGGCTTCTAGCCACCCTTACCACGCCTCTTTTGGCGTCTTGGGTGCTGGTTAGTGCTATAATGTGCTTCAGGCACAACAGTAGCCCCAGTAGGTCTAGCTTGATGATTCTTCATCAACAGCTGGTTCTGCTTTTCAGCGAGAAGTAGAACAGAGATCAAATCCGAGAACTTGGTGAACTTCTGAGCTCTATATTGTTGCTGCAGGACAATATTAGAAGCAGAGAAGGTCGAATAGGTCTTCTCCAGGAGATCCTCTTCAGTCAAAGTTTCATTACAAAACTTGAGAAGTGATCAGATTCGACAAACTTCAGAATTATATTCATTCATAGACTTAAAGTCTTGGAAGCGCAAGTGCTGCCAGTCGTGTCTTGCTTCAGGCAAGAATACGTCCTTTTGGTGATCAAAACGATCAGCCAAAGCGACCCATAATGCACGTGGATCCTCCTCAGCAAGATACTCAGTTTGCAGAGCGTCATGGATATGTCTTCGAATGAAGATCATAGCAGTGACTTTTTCAGCTTCGCCAACAGGTTCATCTGTTGCTTCTTCAATAGCAGGACGCAAGTTCTTTGCAGTGAGGTAGAGCTTCACATCTTGAACCCACTTGAGGTAGTTTCTTCCAGAAACTTCTAAAGCGGTGAAGTCTAGTTTGTTCAAATTCGACATGTTTCTATCACACAAGAGATAGATAAGATGTGGTTAGTGTAATGGAGAAAAATCAATCCATTCACATAGGAGTAGAACATACAGGTTCTAATAGACATGTATTGGTTTAATTTTTGCATGAAAAACTTCGGGTTTTCATGGGTGATATGTTTAAGTGAAAACTTCAGGTTTTCAAATAAAAGCATGTTTATAAGAAACTTTAGGTTTCAAATTAATTATGCACTTCAGGTTCATATATTCCTGCAGGCAAACACAAATATATATGCAAACAAATATGCAACAAGTATATGCAGAAATATAATTTTAGGTGTACAATTATAATTGAATTAATTTATTTAATTATTTGGACTTCGGGCCAAATTAGAGTGTGGGTAAAAAAATATAAAAAACCCAAATTATTTTTAAAAAATATTAAATAATAAAATCTCGGGGCCTAAAAAATATAGGCCAAGAACCCTCGGGTCGGGGAGCAAAAAAAATTGGGCTGCTTCTAGTAAGCCCATCAGAAAACAAAAAAAAAGAAAAATTTTCTTTTTTCTCTGGTGCACGAGCTGGGCCGTGACAAAGCAGAGCAGCAAGCCCAAAAGGGCGCTGATGCAGGCCGAGGGACAGGAGCCCACTGGGGCTCGGGTGTTGGGATCAGACACCCCAGCCAGCGCTGGGTGAGTGTCACCGGAGAAGAACACCGGACTTGGCGCTTCGGGAATCGGTCTGGGTGATGTTTAAGACTCGATATGAGTCATGTTGATTATATAGGTGAACGGAGATTTGAAAAATCTCAAGATTTATGGTGAAAAACCCAAGAATTTCGAATCGGGGGTTTTTTTTTGTTTCGAAAAAAAAAAACCAGATAAGATTCATGCGAATCTCGATCCATCGATGTCGGGGACGAGTTTCAGGCCGTCGGACAAGGGAACCCGAGGTGTGAGGATGGGTGGCGACGCCTTCTGGGCGTCAGGTCTAGGTTTTGGGCTTGGAGCTGTGGTTCCAGGATTGTTCTCGGCTCTGTGGGTTTTCTGGATGCAGGCTGCAGGCCTGGCGACTTGCATGGTGCAAGTGCACGGGTTCGAGCAGAACCCTATTCCCCAATTTCAATCGTTTTCCAATTCAAGTATTTTGCCAATGCAATATATATTTTTAATGAATCACAGATTTATGTTGATGCATATGCAAAAAAATAATATTTTCAATGCATGTAAATATGTAAGATTCAATTCATGGCAAATATCAAATTCACATAATTTAAATAATTATGGTTATGAGGCATACACAATTTATGTAGAATCTAA
This sequence comes from Crataegus laevigata, assembly GCA_963580275.1. NCBI lineage: Eukaryota > Viridiplantae > Streptophyta > Magnoliopsida > Rosales > Rosaceae > Crataegus > Crataegus laevigata. Next base: position 7,360,517 of record OY756949.1, read on the forward strand.
TATACGTTAAACATAAAGTTGGGTCATGCATCATGGTGAATGTTCATGCTATCAGGGCTTGCAAAATATCGAGTTAAAAGTCGTTATTTTGAAAGAACCTGATTGCGTGATGATATGGATGAACTGGTTTGATGCAGAAAATTTCTCCAACGTCAGATTCCTCAGCGCAGCGATAGGAGCGTACTGATAACGTGTTGTGGACTATTTTATCTGACAAAGAGAAAGAGAGAGAGAGAGGGAGAGAGGGGCCGGCAGCACAAGGAAAGAGAAAAAGAGAGAATTGTAGGGGAATTGTGTTGTATATTCCTCCTATTTTGCACCTCTATTTATAGTATTAGGGTAAATGTATTCCTTGCTCTCCAAGGAATAAGAGATACAATAGGATAAGAATTACAACCTTAATCAAATCTAATCTAGGATTTACACAATCACACTTAAACTAGGATTTGTTTACAACAACATGAGAAAAATACGAAATTTATACTTTAAATTATAACAAGTTGTATATAATTAATAATTTAATACAGATTGATTGGTATCTGGTGGTGGGATTATGGTCTTACGAAAAAATTCAACCACATGCCCTAATTTTTCTATTATGAATTTTCACGTTCATTTTTTTTGGGGCTTTTAGATCCAGGTCCAAAAACATAGAGCGTTTTTAGGAGTGAATCCAGTTATCTAATTATATGTTTTTATTTCTTTTATACTCATTTTATATTTTCTAAAAATATTAAAAATCAATTAAAATATTCTAATATTATGCATTTTCCAACTCCAAAAAAATATATTTAATATCTTATAACAAAAAAAACTAATATACTAACAGAAATTTATTTGCAAAACATTCTACCCTAACTCAAGTAATAAATATATGAATGTATATTATACCTATACGTGAGATATGAAACATAATTAAAAGGTAGAAAAAAAAATATAACATACCTACAAGCAAGACACATCAATCTGTGAGTTTGTGACATGTTGATTATAAAAAAAAAAAAAAATCTGTCATATAGGTATATAAATATAATTAACTTGTAATATAGGTTGATTATAAAAATAAAAAATAAAATCTACAAATGGGGTTTAAAGCAAGGGAAAGAACGAGAAATAACAAAAAGATAAATAAAAAGAAATAAGCACAGAGATAATTGGAAAGAAATTTAATTTTTATAAATGTATATTCCCATCCCTACCTAGCACGAGGCCTTTTAGGAGCTCACTGGCTTCGGGTTCCGTAGGAACTCCGAAGTTAAGCGAGAAGGTGGCTAGAGCACTCCCATGATGGGTGACCCACTGGGAAGTTGCTCGTGAGATCCCAAAAACAAAACCGTGAGGGCGTGGTCGGGGCCCAAAGCAGACAATATCGTGCTACGGTGGTGGAGCGGGCCCGGGAGGTGGCTGCGCCCGGGTCGGGATGTGATAATTGGTATCAGAGCCAAACCCTGGCCGTGGTGTGCCGACGAGGACGTCGGGCCCCTAAGGGGGGGTGGATTGTGACATCCCACATTGCCTTGTGAGTGATCCTTAAATGTATATTCCCATCCCTACCTAGCACGAGGCCTTTTGGGAGCTCACTGGCTTCGGGTTCTATCGGAACTCCGAAGTTAAGTGAGAAGGGGGCTAGAGCACTTCCATGATGGGTGACCCACTGGGAAGTTGCTCATGAATTCCCAGAAACAAAACCGTGAGGGGCGTGGTCGGGGCCCAAAGCGGATAATATCGTGCTACGGTGGTGGAGCGGGTCCGGAAGGTGGCTGCGCCCGGGCCGGGATGTGACATCTTATCATTGAATAGATAACTATTGATAATTAAATATAATAAATTGGACTTATTTTAATAAACTGGACTATTCCTACTATTGGCTCAAAAAATTAGATTTATATTAAATTACCCTTTTCTACTCCATCACTCGTCTTTCTTTATTTTTATTTTTATTTCTAAATTATTATTGTCAAAGAAAAATAGGAGGATTCAGACCTATTACAATAAATTGAGGATGGCATTTCACATCCAAAATGTATTGGTATAAATTCAACACCTTTTTCACTAAAATGTTGGACCACATACACATTTTTTGACTTGATGAACTGCGATATTGGAGTATTATATTATATACAAAATTGTAAGAAGAAGAGCCAAGTGGAAACAAAGGCAGATTCTCTACTCTCCCACTTCCCATACACTTTCATCATCTCCTATTTGTGTGATCACAGTTAAGCCACGTCAATATTTTATATTACTATTGCTTTTTGTCTTATTATCTTTATAAAAAAATTAATATAAAATATTGACGTGACTTAACCGCTACTGCACAAATAGAAAAATAATTAAAATGTAAGAAAAGTGTGAGAGCAAAAAATCTACCTCCAGTCGAAACATCGAGAAAGTGAATTGGTTTTGGACCTTTTTGGTCAAGTCTTCCATGGATGTTTGGGGTCATGCACGTGTAGTACTTTTGTTATATCCTTTGTCGCACTTTCATGATGTACTTCTCATCATTACATAGTTCTATTGTACATGGTGGGTTAGCTTTGATATCACATCGGTAACATAAAACATTTCATAAGAGTTTGAATGATCTTAGAGTTCTGTGTTATTAGTAAATTAATTTTGAGTTAAATGTTCACATTTTGGCACACACATAGATTTTATAAATTTAGCATATTACAAAGAGACAAGCATCTTGATTCTTCTAGGTTTTTTTTAAAAAAAATAATAAAAAGAGATGACCATTTGGTGGTGGAGCCACAACAATCCACTATTTTAAGCGTTGGAAAGGCTCAACAGATGCATTTTAGTTTCTTCTGACCACCGTCACGTGATTCATCAATGCCAGAAATCGAATTTAGGACAAGCCGTGAGAAATACAAGCATGAAATTCGCCTCAACCATTGAGGCGCCGGTGGTGGTTTCTAGCTAATATATAAAGTGCTATAATTTGTAGTGTGATTAGATTAGACATGGTGTGCAGGCACGCGTGCATTGGAAACAAATGTACATCCACACATTTTTGGATATGTAATTGTAAGATTGTTGGATTTCCAAGTTGTTGTCTGCTTAGTGTTTTTGTTACTGTTCTATCTATTACGTGACGATTTCATCTCAAATCTCTATGACATAATATATAGGTGCCTCTAAAAATGTTATATTTCTATCGGTATCTTTGAAAATTAATAAAATGGGGCCGTGGGCCTTGAGCTAGAATTTTGAAACCCATGAAATCAGAGTCGATGAGTGATTGAACCCATTTTTATTTTGGGCCTCTTGGCCTCAATTGAAAAGTACCGTTTCAATGGCCCAAATCTTCTGCACTTTATCGTTGTGCTTTCATGTGGGGAGCCAAGAGGAATCGAGAAGTAATGGGCGGTGATTCCGGCAACGAGGCCACCGGAGATGTTATACCGAACATAGGGGTAGTGGTGTCTGAAAATACCATTCCGGTGTAAACAAATTTTCCTTTGAGCTAAATACCAAACCAATCTTCGTGTTTTTACCTCGTTAACCAATTTAGCAAATTTATTAAGACTATTTTGTAAGGAATGTGTTATCTACACGCCTTTTTTTACTTCATACACACCCTCTTAATTTGTGGTCGTCGGATCGACTGAATTAAAGAGGATCAAAGGACAATAACTAACAAAGAGTGTGTAAGAAGTAGAAATGAGTGTGTGGATGATACACCATTTTCGTAAATGCAATTCATAAAGACCTATCCTAAATTTTTAACCATGATGCAAAATTGGGAACTCATTAAAACGCTTTTACTAGTGCACAATAAAACTAAACAACCAATCTGTACAATTGAATAAAAACCATTAGATCAATTAATCTAACGGTTTTTATTCAATTTTGTAGATTAATTTTGTTACACATGCCCAACTTGTCTAGAAACTTAGAGAACTTTTCACTAGAAACTGCTTTGGTAAGAATGTCAGCTATTTGATATTCCGTTCTGATTGGAGGCAATTCAATTATTTTACCTTCTAGCTTTTTTTAATAAAGAACTTGTCAACCTCTACACGTTTAGTTCTATCATGTTGCACCAGATTATGAGAAATATCATGAGCAACCTTATTATCACAAAACAACTTCATCGGTTGCCTATGTTTGACAACCAAATCTTGTAATTAGTAGTTTAAACCATAAAATCTCACAAATACCAAGGGTCATACTTATGTATTCCGTTTTTGCACTCGACCTTTGACACACCCCGACTGGAGTCAAGGCATGTTGGGCGACACCTGAAGGTGACGTAGCCATAAGATAAGTTATGTATAAATGTGGATAAATTTAAAACGAAGCTAGAGTTTATTTAAGCTAATAAAGAGTGTGAGCAGTAGTAGGAAGAACCCATAAAGCTTAAGTAGTCAGAGCATAGATAACAGTACGACACAAGTAGAGCAGTCGAAACTAGTTAAGGTACTTATTACACGACCAGAAATAAGCTCCTACATTTATTTGAGAGAATTTCAGAAATGCCAAAGATTCCTCATGCGCCACAGACTAAGTCCTGGAGGGGCGAACATACTAACCCCTCGCCGTAAATCAAGTACAATTTCCAGAAAATCATACTACATATAAGTATGAAATCAAAGGTATTTCAACAATAATTCAAGGAACATTCAAATCACAATCTCAACTGCGACATAAGAAAATCAAGTTCTCATCAGTAAAATCAAGTGCTCATCAGTCTATGCTAACACATGAGTTCACTCAGAGAAATTTTGACATGAACAGGACTGGGTGTAATCATAATATATACGCTCTAATACTACAATCATGTCCTATTGCAACCTAGGACATGATTGGCACCTATAATGGATCTAAGGTGAGTGTACAGTGTGATGTGAACATACACACGAAACCTTGGCCCTTTTTTCGACGTCTCGAAACTGTGTGTTTTCATGTTGGCTTAACTTCAAACTTAGGCTAGGGATATCGAGGAGTTGTGTAGTAGCTTCTACACCTTCCAAAACCTTGTAACTCGAACGAAAAGTTGTCAGAGAATTTACACTCGAGTCAGAGCTCCTAGTTGGACGTTCAAAACTTGGTTACTTTTGAATCTGTTTGTATGGATGGACTCATGAGGATGAGAGGAACACGATGGTGGTGATTTGAAGTTCGATCTACTATGTTTGATGATGGTGTTTAGGTTGCAGAGAGAAGAGAGGTATGCGGTTTGAGAGAGAAGAAGAGAGAGAAGGAGAGAGAGAAAGTGTCTGAATGATGAGGGAGTGAGTGTCTGCTTGCAATATAAAAAAAAAAAAAATTAAAGGAATGATTGCTGATAGAAATAATGGGATGAGTCTTCGGTTAGTGTGATAGGTGGGGTGGATTTCTGACCCATTTTTAAAGTTGGAAAGGATCCAACTTTCATGATTTGAAAATACAGAAACTTAATCCATTAATACACTACACTGTTAATTAATACTGCATAAATTGTACATTCGTGTACAATTTTATTTGTTGTTAAAGTACTTTAACTAAGCATAATTTTTTTGTTACAAATTCGATTTGGATTTAGTTAGCGTTCGCGCGTTCGTACTAATGAGTAATATTTAATTACGATAATACGAAAAATAAAGTAAATGCCAAATGACAACGTCTACATCAGATTTCACTTTACCAACAAGGATATAATTGTCATTTTACATACTCGGGAAGGAAATTACATAGAAAATTAGGGACGAGTCGTCATAGCCTTGCTACTACTCCCTACTTCTTGCACTCCAAGTAACCAGATTTCTACCACTAAAGGTGAAGTAACCTAATGTTGAGCTCATATCATCACTTGAACCGACCCAGTCATCATCCATATAACCTTCAATACTAAAATGACCAAGATGGTGACATGGGTTCAATTTCAATTTTAGACTGCAGCGGCAGCGCGAATTTAGATCAAGATGGTGACATGGGTCAAATTGATTTCAGTCAGATAAGTTTGTGCAGCAATGATTTCAGGCTAGGTGTTCCCATCAATTCAGCAGTAGAAGTAGAGGATCGACAACTAGGTTGGCGTCGGTATTGCAGCAGTGATGATTCGATGTCGGTTCGTGAGCTACGAGGCACGCGAGCTTCGATCTGGACGTGATGCAGCAATAAATCATGATGGATACGGGATCGGCGTAGTGGACTTGAGTTAGCAACGACGGCGTCGATCGCTGGTTGGACGGCACAACACAACTAGTGCGTGATTATGAGTTCTGTTCTGCGCATAGTGTGGAGCTTTTTTTTTTTTTTTTTTTTTAAACCTAGGCTCTGATACCAAGAAGAGAATGCTTTGAATGATATGTTTATTCTTCTCATGAAGAGGTATAATATACAATATTAATCCTAACTAAATAGGAAAGAATAATTACAGGAGATTACAAAGAGATTTCTCCCAGATTACCTGAGATCCACCCTAAACTAGGAAATCCTAAATTATAAGAAACTATACAGGTCAACATAGATATTTGAAAGAAAAAAAAAATTTCAACTAGTTATATTATGACATTTGAACATGAGCTCAAGGAGAAACCAACTTGTCCCATTACATCACCATTTGCTTACACATTCGGTTCCCTGTGACAAAGAAGCTTTCACAACATCACTTCACTGAGTTGTCCATCTTTATGCAGCCTGGAACTGGATTCTCTTCGGACCCAAATGAACTGAGCTTAAGGATAAAATGATCCGGACCATTAAAATTTAATCTAACAGCTACAATTATTATAACTTTAGAGGGCCCTCCTTTTTGTAGCTATTGAATCAAATTTCAATGGCCCGAATTATTTGATCCTTGGGCTCAGTTCTTTTGAGTCCGGAGGGGATCCGGTTCCATGCAGCCTAAGTATAACTAATCATAATTTCCAATTTCGTTTTCATACCAAAAAATAATTAAGTTGGACCAACATTTTTGAGAAAATTGGGTGTGACGTTCCTTTTTTTTTTTGTGGTTTATTTGTTTGCACCACTGGGCTCATGGGCGGTTCGAAACTGACCAGATCTTGCTGGAGTCCTCCTTCTTCTTCCTCCTTCTTCATCCTCCTTCTTCTTCTTCCTTCTTCTTCCTTCTTCTTCCCCCTACTGTGCACGCCCCCAACCCAGATTTTTTTTCTTCTTCTTCCTCCTCCTTCTTCTTCCCCCCCCCACTGTGCACGCCTCCAAACCCAGAATTTTTTTTTCTTCTTCCTCCTCCTCCTTCTTCTTCCTTCTTCTTCCTCCTCATTCTTCTTCTTCCTTCTTCTTTTTCCTTCTTCTTCCCCCATGTGCACGCCCCCAACCCAGATTTTTTTCTCCTTCTTCCTCCTCCTTCTCCTTCTTCTTCTTCTTCCTTCTTCCTTCTTCTTCCTCCTCCTTCTCCTTCTTCTTTCTTCTTCTTCCTTCTTCTTCCTCCTCCTTATTCTTCTTCCTTCTTCTTTCCCCCCCACTGTGCACGCCCCAAAACCCAGAATTTTTTTTTCTTCTTCCTCCTCCTTCTTCTTCTCCTCCTTTTTCTTCCTTCTTCTTCCTCTTCTTTTCTGGGTTCGGGTTTTTTTAAAATTTTTTATAATATTATTTTTATTTAAATAATTATTTTAAAATTTTAATGACACGTGACGCCCAGTCATTGTCTACATGGGCGCCACGTCATCACTTAACGGGAGAACTAACAGTTTGACTAACGGATGTATGAGACTGTTCCAAAATTTACACTTTAAGTATGACTCTGGGATGAAAAAAAATTGATGTACTAAATGTTGAAAACTACCAAACGTGAGGGTAGTAAATTTTCCTTTGCCCAAATAAAAATAAAAGCTTGCTTAAAGCCATGAAATATTTCTAAATTTTGGGCACGCGACCATCTAATTTTTCAATAATATTTTATGCTATAATAGTTTAATATACAAAGTCATCTTATTTTTATTGACAAATGAACAAAATGATGTTTTTTTTAATAAACGATATTATATACACTAACATAGAGGGATGAGCTTAGCCTCACAATGGGTTAGCAATAATGTGGTTCAAATTCGCCTTTGACGAGAATCGAACCTAAGCCTCTCACTTACAAAGTAAAGAGGAATTCTATTAAATTGTAGTACTAAGTGACATGAACAAAATGGTGTTACATCTTAAGTAATTGAAAATCAATTTTTTTTTATATGCAAACAACAATTTTCATTACTGAAATATATTGGTTAGATTAATTCCTTGTATTGACCATATTTTTGGGGTTGTGCTGTCACACACTCATTTTTACTTCTCAGACACCCTTTTTAATTTACGGTCGTCCGTTTGGTTGAATTGAAGGAGATTAGATAATTGTCCAATCCCAAATGACCTCAAAATGAAATGGGAACTAATTTTCACACATTTTTTTGAACTTATCATACACCCTCTTATTTAAAATCATTGGAGGGAATAAATCAAACGAAGCAACCATTGAAAGTATGTGAGATGTTAAAAAGAGTGTGTATCTATTGTTTTTTAAAGAAAAAAAGAAAAGAAAAAATAATTAGTTGGGTGGAGACTTTGGTAAACGGTAAACCCAACAGGCTAACGCAACAACTAGAAGGCTTTCACAACCACAGCCCATGGACTGGGTTAATTTGTCTGTGGAAAGACTGGGCTCTGACTACAAGTGATGCTCTTACACATGAAAAATTACAAATAAAAGCCCAAAAGGAACATGATAGGTTGGGTTATTATTTTGATACAAGAAATATTGAGAGAGGAGAAATGAATTTGGAACATCGAGTGTAAGAATGAATGATCTTAAGCCGCTAAGCTACAAGTCCCCCGCAATGAAAGTGTGTTCTTTCTTCTCATTATTAGCTTCATTGGAACGAATTTTGTATATGAAGAACAAATAAGCGCAATTTAGTGCTCATCATATCATCTTCTCTATAGCTCCATTCGATCTTGTAAGGACTTGCTTCACATATAGTGGAGTTGCCAGTCAGTTGATTCGTGTTTATGAGGAAATGATAATGGTGGCGGATAACCTTACTCATAATCTCTTGTTATCATGTATAATTTAGATAGATTGATCTAATTGCTTATTGTATCAATATTTCACTGGTCTTTGTTCTTCTTATACAAATGAAACTAGGGAAATGAGAAATGTTTTGAATTTCAAGTGCATAACCACTTCAACTACAAATTTCTTTCGCAAATTATTACTCTCAATCATGTCGACATATTTCTGTTAACTAATCATATTCATCAAAACGAAACACAATCATATTTTGGAACAAAGAGAATATATTTTTAAAAGTGCAAAAGGAAAAAAGTGGTTAGTCGAGTACAATTGCAGAATTAAAGCAAAGATTCCAACCCAAAGAAGAAAAAGCGCAAAGCACAAGAACAATGGAAGAAGAAAAGGAGGAGGATTGGGCCATTGCCAATTAACAGAAGAAGGCTACGTCATCACGTGATATTCACGTGGAGATTCTGATCCTTCCAAAATTAGTTTAGCTCCAAAAGGACTAATGTCCACAGGTATTGGACCACGTGTCGCTATCTCCATGCTTATTGCTAATTGCCCCCCTTGAACCCGCCTCGCAGAAGAGATTTTTTGAATGTATACGCATAGGCCCTGTTTGTCAGATCGGATAAAGCATCGGATATGATTAGTTATACGGAGCCGGGTGTTTGGCGTCCCTTCGTACTAAATAAGCACCGGATTAATCTAACCGGTCTGCTTATTTAAGCGGGTATACGCCTGCTTAATAAAACCAACCAAAAGGCTCGAATTATTTAAGCAGGTCGTCGTCCTCCCCGTCAACTTCTCTCGCCATCGTCGTCCTCCCCGTCACCTCTTGCCATTGTCGTCCTCCCCGTCAGCTCGTCGTCCTCCCTGTCAGCTCGCTGTCCTCCCCGTCACCTCTCGCCATCGCCGTCCTCCCTTTTGTCTTCTCTCGCCGTCGCTTTCTCTTGCCATCTCTGCTCTCCTAGTCCTCGTCGCCCTCTCCTTGTGGCCTTCCTCATCTCCTACTCGCCGTCCTCCCCTGCAACTGGGTCTTGCAAAGAAACATGGTGCGGCTAATAGATGATTTCAATTTGGGATTCTGCTGCAACTGGTTGTTTGAATTTATTTGGGATTCTTCTGCAGTCAGGGAAGAAGAAGAAGGGAGAGAGGGAGGGAGTTTAGGGGGTGCAGCAGAGAGATCTGGGGAAAATTATTTGGGATTATGCAGTCGGGGAAGAAGAAGGGAGAGAGAGGGAGGGAGTTTGGGGTGCGGAGACATCTGGGAACAAAGCTGATTTCAGTTTTTTTTTTTTTTTAAGTTTGATTCATCTTATTCGGGATAATACCAAACACAGTATAAATAATACGGTCATTAGTCTGATACTACACCAAACGCCCGACTAATTTAGTCAATACTATCCGGTGGCTATTTATCCTATCCGACAAAAATAGTCAGTACAGTCCGAGCTGACAAACGAGGCCATATTATTATACAAATACTAAAATATGTTTGCTAAAATTAATAATTTAAAAAATAAAATTTCCTGGTATGTTGTTCCATGAAAAAAATTTCGCCTCGCAGCTAGTCCTCCCCTCCGGGCGGCCCCACCTACGACGCAAGGGCGTGGCGAAGCTTCCGAGCCAGCATACCCGGGGCGCTCAGATGGGGCAAGTGCCCTTCCGTCTCCAGAATCACCACCGTGTTCCGACCGCCCAGGTGGTCCCTCAGGTAGTTCGCCACCGACGCCGGCACGGACACGTCCTTCGCCGTCTGGATTATCCAGCACGGCACTCGGACCAGCCCCAAAACCCCCCTCAGATCGCTGTTGAACACGGTCCGAGAGACGAAAAGCGAGATGTCGGGTCGCATGTTGAACAGGGTGCGGCTGAATTCTCGGACCGCTGTCGGGACGTCGGCCCCAACGGCCAGCGGCGCAAAGCCGTTGACCCATGCCTCGTAATTGGCCTCCATTGCCGAAAAGACATTCTCAATCTCCTCCTGCTCGAATCCTCCATGGTAATCCCGATCATTCAGAAACCTAAATTAAAAAAATTAAACAATTGGGTTCGTCAATTCGGATGAAATATCCAATTGGGTATTAACAATTTGAAGAAATTTCTAGCTTTTGAGAAAATGTGCGAATTTTAATTTTACCTCGGGGAAGCGCCGATGAGTACGAGCTTGGAGAAAAGTTCGGGGCGGCGGATGGAGGCTAGGATGCCGATCATGGCGGAGACGGAGTGGCCAACATAGGCGCAGCGGTTGACGCCTAGGGCATCGAGAATGTTGAGGAGGTCGTCGACGTAGGCGTCAAGGGTGGTGTAGCGGCGGAAGTCGAAGTAGTCCGGGTTGACGCTGCCGGCGCAGACGAGGTCGTAGAGAATGACGCGGTAGTATGGCGTGAAGTATTGGAGAATGCGCTGCCAGGCGGACTGGTCGGTGCCGGAGCCGTGGGCGAAGACGACGTACTTGTCGCCGGAGCCAACGACGCGGACGTTGAGAGCGTCGAGGATGCTGGTGCTGACCATGTTTGACTGTTAAATTTTTTCGGGAGGATTGAAGTCAATGGGAATTAGGTGGAGACTGGTGAGTGGATTGAGGAGGAGTGTTGTGGTATTTATATTGGTAAGGGAGTATAAATCTTTGTATGGAGGCAAGAAGATTGGCAGCATTTTGCTGGTTTGGGTGAGAAATGTGATGGAAATTGTGACAGGTTTGTTTTTGTGTGCAGTGGAGCTTTGCGTTTTATGCAGGAGTGACTGGTGAGCATATATTGTTTTCGGACAAAAGATTTCTATCATGTGTAAGTGATAAGGCTTGGAGTGTGATGGTTCTCTCACTTGGTTGGCATTAAAGAGGTGGCCATGTGTTATTAGATGAGAAAAAATTGATTAAGGTGATTTGGACATGTGAACTTAAGATCTATAGAGGCTTCAGTTAGAATATGCAATTATGAGACGGATGCTCAAGTCAAAAGGGATAGAGGAAGACTTAGAAAAAGACATAAGAAAATATATGGATACTTGGAGCTAACGGAAGACTTGATGCAAGGATTCATACAACCGATTTCACTTAGTGGGATAAAACTTTGTTGTTATTGTTTGTTTGTAATGAATATTTTTAAGTCAGGACGAACGGACCACGTGGTGGTATCGTTGAAGTCTCAAAAACACAAAACACCTCACTCTTTCCAACTTTACAGTCTCTCACTCTTTTGTGGGTTTAATTATATGGTCACATAGTCCGTTCATTTTGACTAAAAAATTTCATGTATTACAAGAGAAGTAGGAAACATCAAACATGAAACGAAAAAACATAAATGTGGAAGGATGGCAAATTTGGAAATCACATTGTCATGAGCAGAAGCGAGAACATATAATTATGTGCATATCTCACTCGCCAAAAAATGAAGATATGCAATCGGTGAATTCTATAACGTAAACACCAAATTACACTAATATTGATTTTGAGTAGAGAAAAAAGGTAATTACCACCTAAGTAATATGTTTAGCATGGTGTTTTGTGGATGATTTTTCACAAATATATGTGTAGTTCAACAAAAACCAAAAGCCAACTTTAATCATGAATGATATGATTCTTGATCATGTAGCAAAGGCATGCTTGTCTCTGGATAACACTTTGACATGTACCAGACCTCAAGCAACTAATCCAATTGGTAGTATTAGTTTATTCCAATTGGGGATTATCCTCATGGTTGACTTCTGATTAGAACTTGAGTTATTGGGTAATGGTATGTTTCATGTGGATATTGTTGGTCAAAATTAAACGTGAAATTAGCTGAAATGATGAAAACACAAATCTCAGTCGCTGACATAATTACTTTTTGAAATTTTATCGAAATGTCATCAAAATCTAATTGATAACCTTATTAATATTCGATCAATATGCCGTTGTTATTTAATTTTGATTATTTTAACAAATCTTCATTTCGGCTACATTTTTACACTAAAAAGTCAATCCTGGTACTATTCACTTTACTATTTATTTATTTTTCTTATCGTTAAAACTCAAATTTTTGAAGCCATTTTCATTAGTTTTTATTTTTTCTATGTGTTCCAGCTTCCTTGTAGCAAAAGGTGTGAGAAAATATGTCACAACTTGCAGAAAGAAACTTCATATGTTTTTACAGGCTTTATGGCATTGGCATATAAGGTGAGATCCTAATAAAGATGGCATTTTGCTCATGCACTCGAAACATAAACCTAAATTTCAAAAAATATCAATAAAAAAATATAGGATAGTTTGACAATTATACCGCAGTGTAATGGCAAAAAAGAATCATGTTTATGCATCTTGATGCGAGTTTTTTCTACCGATCTCTCTCTTCCTAACAAGTAACAATTTAACCTGCTAGCGCCAGTGGCGAAGGCAGCATGGGTCATTGGTTGTATGTGATCTCAACAACTTAAAAAACTCCATGTGTATAAAAAAAACTCCATATATATTTGTGTATTGTACTTGACCCTATGAATAGTTAGGACAAACTAAATTACAAATTTCTCATCCTACTTCTTCTTCTTCTTTTATTTTTATTTTTTATCATTCTTGTCTTTCCTTTCTCTCTTCTTGTGTGCAATGCTAGTGTGCACACTAAATACTTGATAAAATGCCTCAGTTGATAAGTATTGACAGTCTTCAACATTATTCCATAGTTTACTAATTGCCACCTTCAACAATCATTGAAGCTGTTGCTTGTTGGCATATGTTGATAAGAATCGACAAGTCAACCAGATAGTCAACGAACTGCTGTAATGAAGTTATTTTTTTTTTGTTAACATCGTGATATCATTATTAAAAAATAATGACTCCATCACAAACTAGCTAGCGTTACCATTTGTAAAAATAAAAATAAATAATAAAAAATCAAGTGATATATCCAACATAGAGACTTGCCTGGCAAGCATTAATTACCCAAGTTATAGGATAAGTACAGGGAATGACAGAGTCGTGTGTACTTCTACGGAGCTCAATGTCTAATTAACAAGCTTAATTCAGCAGCAGGCCTTGCTCACATCTAATCTTGGTTAGACATGTGTTTAAATTTTAAATTTTTTGATTAAAATTTAAATACGTGTCTAGTTAGAATTGAATGTAAGTAAGACCTGTTGCTGAATTTGCAGTAGCAAAGTCACCACATGGCACTTCTATTACCCTAGATCTATTGAATGCATTCTCTAGCATAGTACAATTGCTGACAGCTGAAGTGACGTACGGACACCATGCATGATAACGATGCATCGGTGGAGGACTCCTAGGTGTGAAACACTTTAACTAAATTCTGGATTAGATTGAAGGGAATATGTGCACATGAAACGGGCCTATAGGGTGCGTTTGGTACGCAGGACAGGACGGGACGAAGCGTTCCGTCTCGCGTTTGGTATGCCTAAAACGAGTGGGATGAGGCGTTCCACGGGACAAGTTTTGGATGATTTTTGGTTCCACCTCCCCCTGGAATGGGGTTGTTCCACGTCTGTGGGACATAAATTTTTAACATTTTAGGACAAAAATGCCCCTTGTCTTTTTCAAAATTTACAACATCCGTCCCGTCCTGTTCCGTCCCGTCCCGTCCCGTCCCGTCTGCGTACCAAACGCACCCATACGGACTGAAGTGTCTGGAACTAGCCGGGCAAGTATCACGCCTTGAGAGTGACTTATGCATCGAGTTCACAGTTTTTGTGGTTGTTTTGATGTAATAATGTAATGTTATCTGTAACTTTTTTTTTTTGCAAGACATTAGATTGTTGGGCAGAAATTTCTTGCGACGGTCCCTTTTTCACATTGTCGCATCCATCAATCTCTTCGGACTTGTTCGAGATATGAAGTTTGATTATGGTGAAGATCGAATGGTTTCTAGAGAAACAATGTTGATCATTCTGTCTTCATAAAAAGAAATCACATGTGATATTTGATCCATTCCAAGAAATAGAGAAATAACAAAAGTTGTGGATGCTATAGAGACACATGGCCAATAGGGATATTTATTATTTGCTATGTGTCTAGCTCGCTAGATATGTTGAATCAGGCATGCGTGTTTTATTATTTTTGTACATTTATCGTGTGTCAAAAAATTGAACTGGAAGTGTCGATTGTGTCATAATTGCTATTCATCTGCATATATAAATGTTAATATGTTGTAATATTAAAAGTTTGCTTAAAAGCTAGTACCGGTAAACATCGAAATGGCGTGTAACTTGTTAAAACTATAACATCTTCTTCTTATTTGAGAACTTCATAGGATTCAAAGTCCTATATTTATATACAAAAAATTTAAGTGCGTAGTTGAAGAAAAGTACATAAAATCAGGTAAGAAGATAAAAAAGATCAATTACGGGAATTAAAGAAAAAATTTAGGTGACATATGATGCAGCTAATTAGCTTATCTAACTATCTATATGTGTGTGTGTATATATATATATAGCCTAAGAAACAAAGGAAAACTAACGAAAAGGGTCTGAATAGTGACAGTTTTAATGAAAAGTCCTTTTTGAAGGTATAATGAATAGTGACAGTTAAAGGTAAAAAAGGACTTTTCGTTAAAAGTAAACAGTACCGGGGGTGTTTTATTAAACCTCCCAAGAAACAAAGTAGGGTGTTTTCCCAAAAAAAAGAGAAAGAAATAAAGTAGGGTTCCATCAATTGGATGAAGGCATGTGGCTAGAAAGTTTTGTAGTTAAAGATATAAAAAATTTGGGTCCCCCGCTCCTTTTTTTTTTTTTTTTTTTGAAGGAGGATTATCATTCCACAGGCAAGCGCCAAACAGACACCAGAAAGCCTACGCAGAGGCTAACAAACCAACAACCAAAAGAGCAGTGAAGGAGGATACAGAGGAAGACACACCAAACGCAATGGGCGTCACCCTCCCCACCGCCGGCCTATTCAATGAGGACATGGAAGACCGTCCTTATCCAACACAAACACCAACGCAGATGGGGGTCTGTCAATCCAAACCCGCTCACCCATCTCCACAAAGTCAAATGCCACAAGAGTATCGGCTATCATGTTGGCTGATCTTGGCACCCAAGACCAGCGACAGACCTGGAAGGCACCACACACCTGTTTGACTCTCGCCAAAAGGGGGTAAGCCTCCCAACTGCCAGAGACATCATCCCTCGAAAGACAATCAATGCACTCCCGAGAATCCGATTCAATAATGATAGAGTTATACCCTAAGGAATGGCCCAACTCATACCCACGCAAGATAGCCGTCGCCTCCCCCGCAGCTACACAAGGGGCATCAACAACATTCCTTGCAGCCGCCACAAAGCTCCCACCCGCACCCCTAATAACCACCCCAGCAAACCCCGAATTAGACGTCGCAGACCAACTAGCATCGACATTAATTTTGATAAAAGGAGGAGAAGGGGGACACCACGTCTGGGCCGTCGCCGGCAGAGGCCGAGAATGAGCACTCCTCACCGGATCTTCCACAGCATCCCAAAAGGCCTTCACCGCCGAAGATAAATTGCACAGCACCCGAGCAGGAAGAATAGGGACCTTGTTGAACACAAAATCACACCTTGCTTTCCAAATGAACCAGCAAGTAAAGGCAATATACGAGTGTAACCAATTCCTTTCCGGCAGAACACCACCATGTAAAGAGAAAACCGCAAGAAGCCAAGCGTCCCAAGAACTAATACCATTCACGTCCACACAATAGTTCAAAGCTCCCCCAAACCAGATAGCAGCGACCCAAGGGCAGAGAAGAAATACGTGAACGATAGTTTCTTCCTCACCACCACAAATAGGACAAAGAGGGGAGACGTAAGACTTACGGGACCAAAGAGCAGCCATAGTGGCAAGGCCATTATGCAATGATAACCACAAAAAGTGTCGAAGCTTAGGGGGGCCCATAATTTTCCACACCGACCGCCAAAGCTGAGAAGGGACACTACGAACCCGTTGGGTCCGATGATCCCGGGAAGCAAGAGACCTAGATTGCAGCCATCGGTACCCCGAATTGACCGAGAACTGCCCATTTTTGCACACTGGCCACACCAGCCGATCACCGCACCGGAGGTCCCCGATAGGAAGTTGGCGGATGGCCAACAGCGCCTCCATCGAAAGGAAAGGCTGCAAGAATTCCAAGTCCCACACCAGAGAGTCAGAGCGAATAAGAGAACTGACCCTGAGATTGGGGGAGACAGCCACGTCCCCAGATGGCACCGGATGCCCCGCCGGAAGAGAAGGAAGCCATTTGTCAATCCAAACCCGGACATTCCTACCACCCATTATTTGCCAATGAGACCCACCTTTGATAACTTCCCGCCCCACCAAAAGACTGCTCCAAGCCCACGAGGCTCGCCCACCTTTAGTAGCATCCCAGAAAGAGCAATGGGGAAAGTACCGTGCCTTTAGCACACGAGCCCACAGAGAATTTGGGTCAGAAATAAGATGCCAGCATTGTTTCGCAAGCAGAGCATCATTGAACTCACTGAAATGCTGGAAACCCATCCCACCCATATCTTTCGGAAGGCCCAGGGCCTCCTTCGACACCCAGTGAATTTTGCGAGTCAGACCACTCTCCCCCCACCAAAACCCAGCAACCATAGCATCCAAATCTTGACAGACACTAGCAGGAAGCTTAAAGATACTCATTGGATATGCAGGAATAGCCTGGACAACAGCCTTAATAAGAACCTCCTTCCCAGCACGAGATAAAGTGTTTTGCTTCCAACCTTGAAGCTTCCCCAGAATACGTCCCTTAAGATAAGCAAGGCCGCGCTTTTTCGACCTTCCCCAAATAGAAGGAACCCCCAAGTAAGCTCCAGGATCGGCAACCACATGCATACTAAGCACATTAGCCAGATCGGACACCACCCGTTTTGGAATATTCGCACCAAAGAAGACACTGGACTTATGCATGTTCACTTTCTGCCCAGATGCAATACAGTACTTATCCAGAAGCTCCACTAAGTTCCTGCAGTTTTTGTGGTCTGCCCTAAGAAAATGGAGAGTATCATCAGCGAATAACATATGAGAAATAGTAGGTCCCGTAGCCCCAACTCTCACCCCATCCAGTTTCTTCGCCACCACCGCCTCCTGAATCCCTCTCGAAAGGATCTCTCCCACAAGCAAGAAAAGGTATGGGGATAACGGATCCCCCTGTCTGAAACCCCGGGTAGGAGTGAACGGACGCCCAGGTTGACCATTGAGGATGACCGCCATGCGAACCGAAGACACACAAGCCATGATAAGATGCCTCCACTCAGCGCAAAAACCCATCCTCTCCATAATAGCATCAAGAAAGTCCCACTTCACCCGGTCATAGGCTTTTTGCATATCCAGTTTTATCCCCATCTCAAATTTATTTTTAGTTCTTCTCCCTTTCAGAAAATGAAAGACCTCATGGGCAATTCCGATATTATCATGGATCAGTCTGCCAGTGACAAACGCATTCTGAGATGGAGAAATAATACTCGGGAGAACCCCCTTTAACCTGTTAGCAAGAACTTTAGACAACACCTTATAAGAATAATTGCAGAGACTGGTGGGATGAAACTGAGAGACCATCTCTGGATGAGGAACTTTAGGAATGAGAACGACATGAGTATCATTAAGAATGGTCGGACTCGCCATCCTAGACATCAGAGAAGAAATCAAATTGTTCACAGCCACCCCCAGTTGATCCCAGAAAGACTGGTAAAAAATCCCTTGGAAACCATCAGGCCCCGGAGCCTTCAGTTGTCCCATCGACATCACAGCCTCCCTGATCTCCGTAGAAGACACCGGAGCACAAATATTATAATTCCAGTCCGCAGAAATACAAGGAGACACGCAATCCAGAATAGAGCCCCAATTCCTCGTACTCTCAGTCTTGAATAAGGTCACGAAATGATCTTCCACAAGCTCACGGACCCTGTCCGGGTGCTCAACCCAATGCCCATCGTCATCTCTTAATTTGATTATTTTATTGTATCTGCGTCTTTGGAGAGTGGACCGATGGAAGAACTTAGTATTAGCATCCCCATCACGAAGCCAAGTAATACGGGAACGCTGAAGCCAAAAGCTCTCCTCCTGAGCTCTTAGATCATCAATGAGGCGGGCACGCTCTTGGATTTCCGAAAAGTTATTCGCCCAATCAAGTTGAAGTCGCTCAATATGGGCTAAATGCTCCTCGATTAGAAGCCCCCTTTTTTTGAATTTATTCCGACTCCATCGGTTTAGCCGGGATCTGCAATCCGCAAGAGTTCTGACCCATTGCGGCAATGCCTCCCCAGCTCCCCACCGATCCCAGCAGGCCTGCACAATCATTTTACAATCCTCCTCCTTGGCCCAAAACGCCACAAAGCGGAATAGACCCCTACACTTCGGCCCATCCAAAACAGATTTCACAGTAATAGGACAATGATCAGACCCCAACGCTAGACCATGAATGACAATAGAATTGGGCCAAGAGTCCTGCCACAGCCCATTGATCAGCCCATGATCCAATCGCTCTTCCACCCATTCCCCGTTGCGACGACCCCTCCAAGTAAAGGCTGGCCCTTTAAACTCAAGGTCAAACAGCTCCGCAGCGTTCATGAAGTCAGCCAGAAATCTGGGCCTATTATACAGAACCGCTGCCCCACCTACTTTTTCATGATCCCAGACGAACTCGTTAAAGTCCCCACCACAAAGCCAGGGAATATCCGAGGGATTGAAATGAGATTGCATCCATTCCCAGAAACTAACTTTATCCGATTTGTAGGGTGTGCCATAGACCCCAGTGACCCTCACCCTTCTAGAACCTTCCTCAAGAGCAACCAGAGCATCAATAATATGTCTAGACGAAAACAGAATATCCACTTTGAGCGAACTATCCCACCATAAACTGACACCACCAGCCTTGCCTATAGGATTAACCGAGAAGCCATGAGAATACCGCATTCTTCTCCTAACCCCCTCCACCCTATTAGCTTTCATTTTTGTCTCAGACAGAAAAATCATTGTAGGTCTGTTATGCCTGATCAGCCCATGAAGGGCCCGAACTGCCGTGTCCGACCCCAGCCCACGGCAGTTCCAAAAGACACAATTCATAGTGACCGTGCGGCTGTTGAAGGCCAGCCGCCACCGCCTCGGGCCATAGAGCCCGAACCTTTTATCAACCGTTGATTAATTCTCCATCCTGTTTCCTCCTCGCCCCCCACCTCCAAACTACAACCCGTATTTGTATGCTCTTGAGAGTCATCATCCGCTGCAACATTGCTCTCAGCCCACTCTCCACATTCCGATTGTATATACCCATCCCCCGCTTCTCCCGACATCAGTGAGTGAGATCCTATTCCATCCACTCCCCGCATTTTCTTATACGGGTTTTGAAGAATCTCCCAGTAATGAACCAGACCTCCCCTCTTAACTCCACTTATTCTGGCTACACTTTCAGCTAACCGAGAAACTTGTCTATCAATACTAGATAGACCCCTCCCAAAATCCATGATGTTCCAAGTTCTGTGATCCACAGAAATAGAGGCACCCCAGAAGTCACTGTCTCCCAAGTGAGGCGTATCCTGACTTCCTGAGCGAGAGGAGTCGCCCAGAGCCAACGGTCTCTCCCCAGGAATGCCCATACTCCTCCCAGACCCAAGCGAATCGGCCTTACCCATAGGTCGTCCCACTCTGCGTCTCCACCTTTTCTTGTTACAGTTCAGGGAGTCAGACCCATCCCCTCTGCCCGCCACCTCCCGTGTAGAAGCACAGTGGTGTTCCGGGCGGAGAGCATCCACCTTTTCCATGTTAGAAGTCATAAGACCACGCCTTTCAGTCCCAGCCTGTCTGCGTTCCCCCCCTCCCATCACCACAGGACGTGAAATACTGAGTTCGTCCCTTACCGGAGGTGCCTTTGTCCATTCACCATACCCAACGTCACCATCCGAGCTAACTTCGAATTGGCATTCCATATTAGTGTGGTCGAGTCGCCCACATCTATAACAGAAGTCCTGTAATCTTTCGTATCTAAAATCCACCCAAGTGTCCCTCGTTGAGTCGCGTTTGATCCAACATCCATTGATCAGCGGGTTGGTCGTGTTAACAAGCACGCGAGCTCTCAAGAACCCTCTCGCCTTGGCTGGGTCTTCCAATGTCAGAACCTCTCCAGCCCTATATGTGAGACGCTTGATATTTTCCAGTGAGCAGAGTCCCAGTGGGACACCACGAATCTGAACCCAGAAAGGCACCATCTCTAACTTGATTTCCTCCAAAGCTTGGTCCGGAAGCCATTTCGTTACCGAGAAGTTTTTCTTCATAACTCCCCAAGGGACCTGCGCCAAAATTCTCTGGGCCATTGTTTCATCCTGAACTGTGATAACATAGACATTTCCTTTCACCCATTTAATATCCACCTCTCCATAGTCACTCCAGGCTGATTTGAGAATATTGCGAACACCCCATTTGTTCAGTGTTTTAGTAGCTAGCACCTTCCCCACAAGTTTCATACCACGCTCCATGGCCGACAAATCCAAAGACTCCTCCAGCTGAACCACCAAATCATCAACTCCACTAGTCGTCATGGCAGGTCTCCTACTTAAAGGTATTTGCCAATCCGAACGACCCAGAAATGTGGTTGGCCGTAGGCACAGTTGTCGCCGCTTCGATAATTCCTTACTTTCCTCTTCCGATGAACAGTAGATCCCTATTAGACTATCATAGACAGTACAGATAAGAAAAGCCCAAAGAGTGATAGCATAATAGAGTTGTGTGCCACTTACCCCTTCATTAGTACTCTTTGGGTCCGTGGCATTACTCCGCTCTACCCACCTTTCCTCCTGCCAATTGATTGCGAATGGGGAACAGTGCTGATGCGAATTTTAACTCGACACAAATTAAACCCTCTTTTGTCAATCGTAGTATAGGTGTAAGTAGGGTATCGTTCTAGGCCGGGGATTAGGAGGGCTTGCTAAAACCTCTAAAATTAATTTAAAAACTTAAAAACAAAGTTTAAAACACTTAACTAAAATAACTCAAAATAAAACTAACAAATAAACTAAAACAATTTAAAAGACTCAAACTAATGAAAACAATTTAAAATAAAAACTAGGAAATTAATTAGACGGAAATTAAATTAAAAGATAAAAACTAATAAAAATTAACTAAATAATACAATATAATAATGGGGGGATTTGGCTTTGAAGAAACGTAAATTAAACTTAAATAAATAACAGAATTGACAAAAACATAAAATTAAAGTGAACGGATGGTTGACGGATTGGCTAGAGGGTTTTTCTCCACACATGACACATATGCAACCCAAATTGATTTTCAGTTGTTCTTTCAATAAATTATGAATTCTCAACGCCCCAAATTAACCATGAATTGCATAGATTAATTCTCAAATTTTCCTTAAGTTAATGGATTGGATGATTGCATACGACAACCCAAAACATTCCCCACAAGTTCCCTACATGAATTGCATAATAGAGATACAAGCGAGAATCATTAAGTTCTATGAAAACCATAAGCATTGACGAGGCACTTATTACTATGAATTGCATGAAACTTATGCCAAGAATTTACTTAACGCGATTGTGACTAGCAACCTTCACTACTCATGAATATAAGTTCATAACGATTAGGTGAAATTCACTTATATTCTAGCATCAAATTCATGCATGTAAATTAAGTTTGCATTCTTAATCGACAAACATAAATAAGTTATTAATCAAACAGTTAAGCAAATTAAATCACAACTCAGAATTCACAACTGAAGTTACCAATTCAAATTACAAATATAATCATGGTTTTGAATTATCCTCTAGCCAACACAAATTTAATTACACATCATTTATAAATTAAAAACAGAAATAAAAACATAATTAAAATATGAGTTTGGAGGATTAAACCGAAACGGGGTCAAGGGTTTCCACTGCGCCGTGCCCTCTGTGCAATTTTGTCCAGGCTTGCTGTGATTGGTCCGAGGCCTTGATTTCTCCAAGACTTCTGTTTTTGCCTCTCGCTGCCCAAGGCAGCGCCTTGGTACCCTCTGCTGCTCTGTTTCCCAAGTGCTGCCACTTGGCTGCCTTCAAGGCAACTTCTTCGGTATTGGCTCTTGGTTGCAAGCTGCTCTTGTAGCTTTTGGCACCGACTCAGGCTCCTGCTAATTGGCTGCCCGTGACTCCAGCTGCCCCTCCTTGCTGGCTTCGAGAGGCTCCACGCTGCCTTCGGTGAGCTTCTGTTTTTGTCTCTGCCCGCTGCCCTTCAAGCCAGCACTTGGTTTTCTCGCAGCCCTCGCTGACTCCAAGCCCGCGCGCTGCCCTCTCTCTGAGCTGCTGCTAAGGCAGCTCCTTTTATTATTTTTTTTTTCTTTTTCTAGCGCTGCTAAGGCAGCTCTCGGTTCTACTTCAAAACCTGCCTTCGCAGCCTTCCTTCAATCCTCTCATAAGCTGCCCCGTAGGGGCTTCTTCCTCGCACACCAAGGGCAGCCCTGTCCTTTATTTCTGACTTCTCTCCAGTTCTTTTCTTTACGCTCCGAGGAGCTCTAGCAGCTTTATATTTCTCCCACCGAGAGCAGTCTTGGTTTTCCTTTTCTTTTTTTAAAGCCTTGCTTTCCGTCCTTCATTCTTTACTGCCCAAGGCAGTGCCGTGACCTAACTTTCTTTTGTTTTCTTAATTCCCACTTCATCAAGCTGCATGCCAGCTTGAAATCACACACAATATTAAATTATATTAATATAATATATTAATATATAAATATATATATATAAATAAATATAAATATATAAATAAATATAAATATATATATATATATTATTTTCTAAATGATAAGTATTAATTTAACAGACAAGATAGTTTAGATGAAATTAATACTTAACACTTCACTTATTCTATTTTTATTTTCTTAGCTAGATAAATTCTATTAAAACACAAAAATAACGTAAATAGCTCAAAAATAACGAACTAACTAAGAAAAGACGAGTGAATTTGATATAAAAATATATATAAATATGATCCGATCAAATACCCCCACACTTAGCTTTTGCTAGTCCTCGAGCAAAACAAAGAAAACAGAAAAAGTAATAACATGAAAAATATTAGCTTCCCCTTATTTGACCCTCATAGAATTTCATTCGAAAACGCAAATCATCAAGAACCATAGCTAGCACCAAACAAACTAATCCAAGTTCATTTTCCTTATTCAAATATTAGCAGTAATCTTTGAATCATCCTTGAAGTGTAGTGTGTGAGATAGCCATGCCAATGCAATTTCAAGTTTTTATTTTCAAAATCATCATATGCAAACTAGCAACCTTCTCACGGGATATGCACTCAATCACACATGTGTTTAGTTTTAATGTGTTTCGCTCAAAGAAACAAATGTGAAAGATCTACCATAAGCTTGCATAAAGATCACTTCTCCACAGTCATAATTGCAAAACTTAAATCAAGAGGACTTTTATTGGATGTAATGAGGCTTAGGGATAGGGCTATTGAAACGAAAGAATAGGAAAACACAAGTTCCAAGCTACATTGCAAGCAATTCTTTTAGTTAAGATTTATAAGAACTCAAGTTCTCCAACGATTCTTCTAACACCTCCCATCACACCCTTAAACTGAAACTTTAGAAACTTTTTATTTTCTTCGTATACAATCTTTCTTTTTCTTTTCTTTTCTTCTCTTTTCTTTTTTTTTTTTTTTTTTTTTTTTTTTTTATAAATATGAAATACCCCCACACTTATTCTTTTGCCAAACTCATTCCAAGTACTTCACAAACATTTCTCATAAAATAGTCTCAAATTGCTCGCTTGGAAAGGGTAAGGAAACATGTTTTGAGGTATAAGGGTATACATATCTGGTGATAAGAAATAAAAGGCTCAACATAAACGGCTCAAATTGGCAATCTAATGATATCATTTTTTTCTTTGGAAAATATGGATATTTGGGCCATGGTGGTGAACCTAATGCCTCTATCATTTTCAAGTTCATGCAATTAATGACAAATATTTCGAAAGATCGTTACGCAAGTTCTAGAGATGCATCTCACATAAGTTCATCACACATGAAAGAATAGGAGTGTATGAAAAATGCACACACTTTCAATAGGCTCAAAAACTCACATGGGATGTATATGGTCACTAAATTCACATATGAAGCTTTAATTCATGCTTTAGTTTCACATCAACAAGGCTATGTGCATTTGGATTTTCAAAGATGATCAAACATGTACAATACTAACAAGAGAATAAGGAATTTCACATAACACATGTTAACTAAGTTCTTGATAATCATTGTTCAAATTCATCCAGTTATATCATTGGGTCGGGAAACTAATAAAAATCTAATTTAAAACCATAAGGAAAACAAGACAATATTTTTGGATTTTTTAAAATTTTCGAGAAAAATTAAATAAAACACAAAACTCCGGAAAAAAATTAAGTAAAACACAAAGCTAATTAAGAAAACAAAAAGCAATAACACGGAAACAAATGAAACCAGTTCAAAGTCGAAGGTACAAAAATTTTCAATTTGGTCAATTTTTTTTTTATCTTGATACCCCCACACTTAAACTAGACATTGTCCCCAATGTCAGAAAATATTAATACGAAAATAAAAATATAAAATAAAAATAATAAGAAACAAAATTAAGCAATAGGACTGAAAACTTCCCTAATTTGCAGAAAACCAAGCGATGACCCCCAAGCGTAAATTTTGCAATCAACTTCAAGGGAGAAAATAACCAAACGTTCCTGCAAAGAAAAGAAATAAATCAGTTAAGCACGCAAGAAAATATAGAAAATGCAAACGAAAATTGAAAATGAAAATAAAAGGTAACGAAAAGAACTAATAGGTGGTCATTGGTCATGACTGTTGATTTTCCACAGCTTTCATCTTGAACTGGATGGGCCTCTTTTCTTGCAAGTGCTCCTCAGCTTAGTTGAGGATGAGTCAGCACGTTGTCTCCACATGCTTCAAGTAGTCCGGTCTCCACGCAGGTGTGGCATCTTCTTGAACTCTTGGATCAACCCAGACTCATCTGCTCTTGGGTGCACCTCAGACTCCTCCTGCTTCGTCTGTGAGGTACTTTTGTTTTTGAAGAAGTACCTCAACACATGTTTATTTTTGAAGTGTGTTGGGAGGGGTCTGAGATGAGTACTCGAGAGCAAGACTAGGTAAGCAATCAGGATCTCACTTTCTCCACGTTCCTCAGATGAAGGAGAGGAGAAAGCATAATATGAGATACTTTTGCTTTTAACCTTTTTAATATGAAATACTTTTGCTCTGGAAGGTTTGTTTTCTGGGGTGATCCAAGGGATGAAGAACACTGAATAACTCGAAAGCTTTCTTTGGGAAGACATTATCGGAGATGAAGATAGGTTGAGAGGTTGAGAGGTTGAGAGGGTGTGAAGGTGTGAAGGTGTGCCTTTGATGTGGAAGGCGAAGGTCGACTTATAGAAATTTTCCTTCACAACCGGAACTGTTCCCTCACTATTTGTCGGCAGCCGGTGGATGGATGAACAGTGCCCGTTACGCGCTTTCTGACAACGCGTCCGTAATTTCCGCGAAGCTGACTGCGCATACGACGAGTGACGACAAATTGGAATGATGATCTTTTGAAAACCGGGGTTCAAAACCGGGTGCGGCTCGTGGTTTTCGCAACGCTCCACGCTGCACGTCATGAGTGATGACACATCCGGACAAACCGACCCACGTGATTGCTGAGTCAAGCCCAGCTTTTGAGAAAGGAAACGGCTCTTTTGAGAAATGAGCGTCGAGCTTTTCCGAATTGCGTGAGGACGCGTCTTCAACCTCAGAGGAGCGCCTCTCTTTGATTTGCTTCTTTTTATAGAGGCGCTAATTCTGCTTCACATCACACTTGAACTCCCTTCCTCAAATACTCTCCTCTGTAAACACTCTCTTCTGCACTTCATAATCTTTCCGATCTCTTCTTCCGCTTCAACAATCTTAATTTTTCCGAACTCTTTTCTTCCTCAACCCCCTCTAAAAATGTCTTGCCCTTCCGACCGTCGCCTAAACTTGAATGTCGGGGAAGACGATGACTCGTCTTCTCCGAACAACATTTGGAATCCATCCTTCATATCCCCCAATGGTCCTCTTACAGTCGGGGACACAATGATGAGGAACGATATAACCGCAACGGTGGTTGCAAGAAACCTTCTTACTCCCAGAGACACTAGGTTGCTGTCTATGCGGTCAGACGAGCTGGCTGTTCAGGACTCACTGGCTCTCAGTGTCCAGTGTGCAGGCTCAGTTTCAAACATGGGTCAGCGCCTGCTTGCAAGATCTCGTCAGGTGGAGTCGCTAATGGCGGAGGTGGTCAGTCTTCGGCAAGAAGTCAGAGGACTCAGGCACGAGAACAAGGAGTTGCACATGCTCGCAACTAGCTACTCGACCAGCATGAAGAGGAAGTTGGACCAGCTGCAGGAGTCGGACGGTCGAATCCAGAGTGATCATGAGCGGTTCATGGCGTTACTCCCGCGGTTTATGTTGCCTTCGTCCTCTGGAGCAGCACCAAGTGTTCCGGCTCCGGAGATTCCAACTCTGGCTCTTCGTCTTCCCGGAGCTCCGTCAACCTCTGAGGCGCCACCTAACCAAAACCAATGATTGCTATTAGTTTTTTTTTTCGTATTATTGTAATTTTTTTATGCTTTTAATGTTTATTTAACTAAATATATATATATATATATATATATATATATATATATATTACTAATATTATTATTATTATTATTATTATTTTTTTTTTTTAGGTATATTTTAAGCAAATTAAAATATGTAAAGTAAATAAATGTAAACTAATGTAAAAAGACTTTATTTATCCGTACGTAAAATAAATAAGGCCCTTAATTTATTTAAACACAAACTAAATAAAAAAAAAAAAAATCAACCAAATAAAACAACTAACTAAACAAAACAAAAATGAAAGTAAAGGCAATAAAAAGAAAAGGGTTAAGAAATGCAAATCTGGTTGCTTGGGTTGCCTCCCAAGAAGCGCTTGCTTTAACGTCTTTAGCCGGACGATTCTTTCCTTAACCTCCCAACGGCTCCATAGCATGGAATTTATCTTTTAATGGGAGGTGATACTTGAAATGATTCGGCAGCGGTCTAAATTCAAGAGTGGGCACCTGAATCATTAAAAACAAAGTGTTAGTAAAAATTAAAATTAAAATTGGAGAAGATGGCTTACTTTCTTTTTCCTACGCGAACTCAATGACAAAAACCATATTTTTGGATATTTTCGGGATTTTGAACTTGGCCAGATTGACTATGATGGTTGTGGCCTGTTCCGTGTCATCAAACTCAATTGCTTGGGCCTTTGTTGTCTGCACAGCCTCTTTGATGTATTCTTGAAATGCAACGCATTCTCCAGCCACTTCGATATCTTGAATCTCTTTTCTTGGTGTGCAAGGTTCGTGAACTTGTTTTGGTGCACCAAGAATCGAGATATCACTTTGCACCATTAGAAGAGCGTCCACAATGTCCTTTTCACTTTCTTCGTTATTTGAAAAAAAATCTGCAAGGAAAAGAGACATTCGGTGGAAAAATGTTAGAATGAATTGAACTTGGAACAACCTCACCATAGTTGGATGACATAGAGACTTGAGGGGTTTGAGACAAGAATTCGTCTAAACTGCCCAAGTCGTCCTCCTCATCTTCTGCTTGCAGCGGTGATTCGTCCAAGTTTGGGCTGTGTATGGACGGTTCTAAGACAACTTCATCCTCCACGTCACCTTCCAAACTGGTGGCTTCATCGATTTCACAATCTTCCTTTGAATTTTCAATAGGTGAGTTGGAGAGTTCACTTTGATCTTGAATCTGCGCCATGATCTCCATAATCTCCCCAACTTGCCTTTCCAATTCATCCACCTTGTTGGTCCAGTCTTGCATCTCCTGGATTCGATTTTCCACTCCCTGATTCAAAGAGGAGAGTAACTTATTAAACGTATCATTATCCAGAGATGTACCTGAATCGAATTGGGCATATTCTTGTGGTGGCTGTGACGGTTGACATGGCCATTGATAGAACTCTTCCGATGACGACAATTGTTCTTCTTTTTGTGAGCCCTGCGTCAAAGAAATTAGTCCTTCAAGAATTTCATTATAATTTACGGCCATACTTGAATTCGATTGGAATTGTTGTGGGGGATACTGTGGTGGCTGCATAGGTCTGGAATAGAACTCGTCTTGCTGCCAATATCCACTTTGTTGAAAATGTTGAGGTTCATCCCACATTTGATTTGAATAACCTCTCCAATCCGAATTGCAAGCATTGGAATACATATTGCCCCTTGGTTGGCTGTGGCCTTGATATCCCCAATCATCTTCATATGCAGAAAATTGAGGATATTGCTGAGTTTGATATCCTTGCCCATAGGGCACATCCAGTGTAGGGACACTTGGCATTGAGGTTCGTTTGGCATTTTGAGTCAATTGAGCAGTGAGCTGCGCCAATTGAGCTTGAATGGTATCCATATCTTGCTCCATTAGTACCTAAAATTAAAGAAAGAAAAATAAATCAAATACCAAAAGTAAAACACACAAACACAAATATAAATAAAAACACAAACAAAAATAAAGGATTAGCAAAGTTGCTAATCCCCGGCAACGGCGCCAAAAATTTGATGGGATTTTTAACTCGACACAAATTAAACCCTCTTTTGTCAATCGTAGTATAGGTGTAAGTAGGGTATCGTTCTAGGCCGGGGATTAGGAGGGCTTGCTAAAACCTCTAAAATTAATTTAAAAACTTAAAAACAAAGTTTAAAACACTTAACTAAAATAACTCAAAATAAAACTAACAAATAAACTAAAACAATTTAAAAGACTCAAACTAATGAAAACAATTTAAAATAAAAACTAGGAAATTAATTAGACGGAAATTAAATTAAAAGATAAAAACTAATAAAAATTAACTAAATAATACAATATAATAATGGGGGGATTTGGCTTTGAAGAAACGTAAATTAAACTTAAATAAATAACAGAATTGACAAAAACATAAAATTAAAGTGAACGGATGGTTGACGGATTGGCTAGAGGGTTTTTCTCCACACATGACACATATGCAACCCAAATTGATTTTCAGTTGTTCTTTCAATAAATTATGAATTCTCAACGCCCCAAATTAACCATGAATTGCATAGATTAATTCTCAAATTTTCCTTAAGTTAATGGATTGGATGATTGCATACGACAACCCAAAACATTCCCCACAAGTTCCCTACATGAATTGCATAATAGAGATACAAGCGAGAATCATTAAGTTCTATGAAAACCATAAGCATTGACGAGGCACTTATTACTATGAATTACATGAAACTTATGCCAAGAATTTACTTAACGCGATTGTGACTAGCAACCTTCACTACTCATGAATATAAGTTCATAACGATTAGGTGAAATTCACTTATATTCTAGCATCAAATTCATGCATGTAAATTAAGTTTGCATTCTTAATCGACAAACATAAATAAGTTATTAATCAAACAGTTAAGCAAATTAAATCACAACTCAGAATTCACAACTGAAGTTACCAATTCAAATTACAAATATAATCATGGTTTTGAATTATCCTCTAGCCAACACAAATTTAATTACACATCATTTATAAATTAAAAACAGAAATAAAAACATAATTAAAATATGAGTTTGGAGGATTAAACCGAAACGGAGTCAAGGGTTTCCACTGCGCCGTGCCCTCTGTGCAATTTTGTCCAGGCTTGTTGTGATTGGTCCGAGGCCTTGATTTCTCCAAGACTTCTGTTTTTGCCTCTCGCTGCCCAAGGCAGCGCCTTGGTACCCTGTGCTGCTCTGTTTCCCAAGTGCTGCCACTTGGCTGCCTTCAAGGCAACTTCTTCGGTATTGGCTCTTGGTTGCAAGCTGCTCTTGTAGCTTTTGGCACCGACTCAGGCTCCTGCTAATTGGCTGCCCGTGACTCCAGCTGCCCCTCCTTGCTGGCTTCGAGAGGCTCCACGCTGCCTTCGGTGAGCTTCTGTTTTTGTCTCTGCCCGCTGCCCTTCAAGCCAGCACTTGGTTTTCTCGCAGCCCTCGCTGACTCCAAGCCCGCGCGCTGCCCTCTCTCTGAGCTGCTGCTAAGGCAGCTCCTTTTATTATTTTTTTTTCTTTTTCTAGCGCTGCTAAGGCAGCTCTCGGTTCTACTTCAAAACCTGCCTTCGCAGCCTTCCTTCAATCCTCTCATAAGCTGCCCCGTAGGGGCTTCTTCCTCGCACACCAAGGGCAGCCCTGTCCTTTATTTCTGACTTCTCTCCAGTTCTTTTCTTTACGCTCCGAGGAGCTCTAGCAGCTTTATATTTCTCCCACCGAGAGCAGTCTTGGTTTTCCTTTTCTTTTTTTAAAGCCTTGCTTTCCGTCCTTCATTCTTTACTGCCCAAGGCAGTGCCGTGACCTAACTTTCTTTTGTTTTCTTAATTCCCACTTCATCAAGCTGCATGCCAGCTTGAAATCACACACAATATTAAATTATATTAATATAATATATTAATATATAAATATATATATATAAATAAATATAAATATATAAATAAATATAAATATATATATATATTATTTTCTAAATGATAAGTATTAATTTAACAGACAAGATAGTTTAGATGAAATTAATACTTAACACTTCACTTATTCTATTTTTATTTTCTTAGCTAGATAAATTCTATTAAAACACAAAAATAACGTAAATAGCTCAAAAATAACGAACTAACTAAGAAAAGACGAGTGAATTTGATATAAAAATATATATAAATATGATCCGATCAAGTGCGAACTGGTGAGGAGGACGCCCCAATTAGTTCGGATCCAGACCAACATCCCTAACCCCCACCTCATCAATTGAGAGTCCACCCAACTTACAAAGAGAATAAGGGGCAAAACCCCAATTCGAGGTACCCAGACCAGTCCCCCCCAATCAAATAGGGTGAGAGGTAAAAGCCCCCGCCCACCCTCATAGGAATTAATCGTCAGAATAAATGAAGGGCGCCGCACCCCACAGAAATAACTCCCCTCTACCTACCTCGACTCCTTTCTCCACCAACCCCAACCCAAAAAGAACAGATCTAACAGCCACAACAGGAACCGCACCAAACCCACAGCGAAACAGGGAATCACAACCCACCCCAACCGAGAAAAAGCCTCGCACCACGGCGGAATCTCACAAGGGAGAAAGAACTCTCACAACCCGGAGAGAAAAAGAAGTTACTAATCTTTTCTGGGTCCCCCGCTCCTTTGATACTTGACAATACAATGTTAAGAGCACTTCCACCATGAGCAATAGCCGGATGGACAGGCTCCCACACCAACTCAATGGCCCAAGCTGCATGCTCTAGCCCACAGTGGCTTGTGGATGAAAAGGGGCCCGAGCGAGAGGCTCGTGGGAAATCATTGGCCCGAGAGCCCAAAGTGGGTATGATGTAAGGTTGATGTCGGGACGACGTCAGCCACATGTTATCTCTTTTTTGCGTTAGGCGCGCGTGGACACGCATCGGCTGACACAAATTCAGAGCTGGTTCTGAGAAGTTACCATTGGGGAGGCCATGCAGCTTCTCTACGTCTGTTGGATTTCAACGGCAACATTTTATGGGCTGTTGGATTTCCAACGGAATTTTTTTTTTAAAAGCTTATTTAATTTCAACCGTTGAATCTGAGGTCAATGATCCACGTGGCACAATCTGGAGTGTTGGAATTCAATTTTTTTTTAATCCAACGACAAAGATTAATTATGTGAATAATTTTTTTTAAATGTAAAAAATTAATAAAAATTCGATTTTTTTTTAAAATAAAAAAAAAGATTTTATTTTTCTATAAATACATTGTCATTATCTTCTACCTTACACGACGACATTGGATAAAAATCTTATCGAAATCCATCACCAACAATTGTCTTTTCAGATAATGACACGTAACGCAACGAGAACGATTAAAAATCTTATCCGAAATTACAAATAAAATTATTTTATCAATAAAAGAATACTAATATTTTATTGCCTATTGCCAGGGCTATTTAGTGTAGAGGTGGAGATACAAAAGGCAGTTACTGTTCATTAAGGGAAGTTATGGTTCACTGGGTGGATTAAATAGTGAATAGCCCAAGGGGGCCTTAGCAACGGTGGAGTTGCTCTAATGTTAGGAAGAGAGAGTAATGGAAGAAGAGGAGTGAGTAAATATACGATGTATTTGTCGATTTGTTTCCGATTCTGTATAGAGCTGGGAATTTTCTCTCGAACTTTAATTTTAGTCGATTATTCTTTTGAATTTTTACAATTAACTAATTTTCTCATAAACTTTAATTTTAGCCAATTACCTTTCTGAACTTTTATAAATAGCCAATATTTCTTCTGGCGTTATATTTTAAACCTTTCATCCACCCAATTTTTTCATCTTTTTTGCCCTTATACAATTGTTATATGTTGTTCGCGTGACTAAGATGGATAGAAAATTGGATTAATTTTTAAAAAATTTAGTGCGGGGGAATATCAGCTAAAGTTAATGTCACAT
This sequence comes from Crataegus laevigata, assembly GCA_963580275.1. NCBI lineage: Eukaryota > Viridiplantae > Streptophyta > Magnoliopsida > Rosales > Rosaceae > Crataegus > Crataegus laevigata. The sequence goes on from OY756949.1 coordinate 7,393,915, forward strand.
CCCGGCCCAAGGTCCACCACATCTGGGGTCCGACCTCCGCCGTAACACGATATTATCCGCTTTGGGCCCCGACCACGCCCTCACGGTTTTGTTTCTGGGAACTCACACTAGAACTTCCCAGTGGGTCACCCATCATAGGAGTGCCCTCGCGCGCTACTTGCTTAACTTCGGAGTTCCAACGAACTCTGAAGCCAGTGAGCTCCCAAAAAACCTCGTGCTAGGTAGAGATGAGAATATACATATAAGGATCACTCCCCTGGGTGATGTGGGATGTTACAATCCACCCCCCTTAGGGGCCCGACGTCCTTGTCGGCACACCACGGCCAAGGTTTGGCTCTGATACCAAATTGTCATATCCCCGCCCGGGCTCCACCATATCCCAGGCCCGACCTCCGTCGTAGCACGATATTGTCTGCTTTGGGCCCCGACCCAGCCTTCACGGTTTTGTTTCTGGGAACTCACACGAGAACTTTCCAGTAGGTCACCTATCATGGGAGTGCTCTCGCACGCTACTCGCTTAACTTCGAAGTTCCAACAAACTCTGAAGCCAGTAAGCTCCCAAAATGCCTCATGCTAGGTAGAAATAGGAATATACATATAAGGATCACTCCCCCGGGCGATGTGGGATGTTACAGTTAAAGTTCAATGAGGAAATTGGACAATTATAAAAGTTCATGGGGTTATCAGCTAAAATTAAAGTTCAAATAAGAAATTGATATTTTCATACAAGTTTGGAGAACAAATCGAAAAATATGCACATATATATGGTAGTAGAAGGCCTTTAATGAGCGATCCCTATATATATATATATATATATTTTTTTTTAATTATATAAAAATGGGAATTAGTTGTGGGTCCCGCACCATAGCTAATTTCAATGATCCGAATAGTCTATTTTTTAAGTTGCAGCTCATAGACCATCCTTACATAATATTAGCCAAATCGGAAATATTTGAGGCATCTAATTGAGTTCAAAGAAATTGACGAAACTTTGTTCTAAGAAAACATTGAAATTTCATTATGTTAATTAAATAGGCAAATGATTTCGGATTGAATTGAATTTTTGCAAGAATATATGAATCGAGACTTACAAAATAAACGGTTCAAATCGTTGAAATTTGATGTGGAGTAGATCTCACAACTAATCCCCGTTTTTTAATAAAAAGGGAACCCTTTCCCTTAATGGGCATGTATGGTAGTATCGGATTCTTGTCGGATCCTCTTTGTGAGGATCTTGGAAATCCTCAAATTATATTCGTTCATCGTACATCGTGTAATAAAAAATTATTGTAAATTATTTTATTTAAAATTGAATATAAATAGTACCTGACAAAAATTGGTTGCACGATGCTCGATAAATGAATATAATTAAAGAATTTTTGAGATTCTCGTAAAGAGAATCCGGCGAGTATTCTCGGCTTGAGATTGGTGGCGAAGAGTCATAAAGCTTATCATCTTATCTAGTTCACTTTCTAGGCCTTTCTTTTCTGTTCTCTACTTTGTTATAGGTAGAATCTTCATGTATTCTTGACGTGTCCATGGATAATTAGAAAGGGATACCCTATGCAAGCACATGTACTTTAATTATTAATAATATAGCCTAAAATATAAACTCGTCAGTCACCCACTCTGGTCATAACCAATACTTTTTACTATATTCATACCTAAGAGTGGATTTATTTAATTCCAAGGATCAAACAATCTCTTTATAAGACTAGATTAACCCATCTAGTAGTTGAAGAAGGTTGAGAGTACGAGTGCTTTTTTAAGATTTATACAATCAATTCCCCCTAATAGGAGAAGCTTTTTTGTTGTTATTGTTGTACCAAAAACCGACAATCATTTTTGGCTGTTCTCCTATGTTGCAAACCTGTTTCATCCAAATTCACCCATTTCACTCAAAGTTCGCTAAAACTTGCCCACCAACAAAAAAAAACTTGGCCAAAAACACCACACCAAGCTTACATACATAAAATTTCTGAATTCTTCACTGCTTACATTGTTTAGCTAAAAGTATATTACTATTTTGGCTATGAATGATTTCATTTTTAGTCAATGAGAAATCAATCGATATCTTTCTTAAGCTATCTTATATTATTAGGCCATCAAAACTCAAAATTCAATGACGTTTATGTCAAACGAATAGCCACTCATATCATTCATCGAAATTGTAAGTTTTTGTTAAAGAAAAATTATTATTATTATTATTAGTAAAGAGAAGGATGATGGTTTGAAATTATTATACTAATTTAAGAGAGAAGAGAGTTTCAAACCCGAGACTTATGATCATAAATCCAAAACCATAACCACTAAAATATTAGACCACATTAAAGTTGTAATTAGGGTATACATCAATAACTAATGTTGGAATTTTGAATTTTTTTTTCTTTCCCATTAAGTTGGGTTTTATGTTACATGCCATCTTATAAACTAACACATGGTACTACCAATAACCACGTTCCCTCAATATTTCAAAAGTGAAAAGTAGCGTCCTTAATTATTGTTGAGCTGAAATATTACAAAAGAGAGGATTATGTATATACTTTTAACTTGTATAAGTCCATGAACCTAGTTTTTGTCATTGATTCCATGTCCACTAAAAAAGGCTGGTTTGGATAATCCATTTCTACTTTTTAGCTTTTCTTCCATTTGTATGGACCAACTTCATTCCGCTTTTCAATCTGTTTGGACTCGATTTTACAATATCAGCCTAAGTTATCGAGGCTGTTGAATGAACGGGTTCTAGAAAGTTAAATTTCATATTTTTCTAGATATTACAATTTGATTTTTGTAGTAATTATCTTATGAAATATATTTTTGGAAGCAAAGGAGATCAATTCCAGTTCGAATTGCTACACTTACATGATGATTGGTTTGAAAGCTAACGTGGCGGGTTAAGAGACTATTTTCCATGCGTTTCATGAATAAGTTAATTAGCAGTTGGAAATGGAGATAAAGATAGCAAAGGTGGATAAGGGTCGAATTTGCTCGGAATCGAACCATGCAAGCGGGTTATCTTGGTAATGGTGGTATATGATGATTACCAAAAGATAATTAGAATAGCGATGTGGTGTGATCAGATTGGTTTTGAAGAGATAAGAATTGGTAAAGAATGAAAGAATATTCTTTTGTTTTCCTATCTGATCAAAACAACAATTTGCATGCAAATTGAATGTTTTTCAGATAAGAGAATAAGGAGATAAAGATGAGAATAAATCGTCAAAGGATGGGGTTGCAAGCAGATGTGTAGGTCTAAGTCTGAGATGATGCGATTTCATTGGTGCATGAGGCTCTAAGAAAGCTTTGAAGCTCTAACCACATGGAAGGCTTTACAATTTTGAAGTGTTCAACATTATCTTTAAGAATTGGGAGATATATGCATTGAATTATCTTGGAGAAAGTGGACGGCAAAGAGATATGATGCTTAGAACTTGAGATAAAGTTTGAATACAAGATGATGTTCTCTATTGTTGGATTGTTGATTGGACTCTTCGAACATCACCAGGCCATATCAAGCAAATATCCAACCCTATAAATACGAGAGGTCATGCAGCATGAAAGCCCCTCTCCAATTCAACACGTAAAACTGCCCTGCGCAAACTCGCTCTACGCGAAACCTTTCAACAACCTTGAGAAATTTATCATTCTCCCTCTTTCTCGCCAACACATATTCAGTTTGGATAAACAACACTGTGAAGGCAACCGGCGATATCTTCAGTTTGGATAAACAGCACTGCTTCGAGACCCACTGGTTATTTATTCAAGTCTTGGTTAGCAAGGATTTTCGAGTCTTTGTTGGCAGAGGTCATCTCATCAGTATTCTTAGCGAAGTGGGGGTGTTACCAGGTTACTATATTCCACACATTGAAAGCCGAATTTGATATTGAACTTGGCAGAATTAGCAGCCTTGTCTTCAGGCTTTAAAACCGAATGCCGAGACGTGTTCCTTCCTCGGCCATAGTCATAAGATCGAGAAGTCAACAGTGCGCCCAACGTCATGCAACATATTTTACTCCCCGACCGAGCTTGTTCAACGAGTTCACAACTAAAGGGCGTTAGCTCATTAGTTACTCGGCTTGCGTGCCACGTAGGCTTGGTAGTTTTTAGGGTCAACATTTTGGCACGCTCGGTGAGACCCAGTGCTATAACTACGAAGTTCATATGATATATCAAGATTCCAATCCGACTCCACTTAGCCGATTGGACACATTTCTAATTTAACTTGATACGGAACAAATTGATAGGAACATATTTATGTGATTTTATTAGTTTGTTTCCTTGCATTTACTTAAGTAGTTTCATCTTATTAGAATGTTTTAAGCTATTTTCGTGTGTTTGTAGGTTCTAATAACAAAGTTAGCAAAGAAGTGCATTTTGGTGTAATTTGGAGCTGTTTTGGGGTGGAATGGATTGCATGCATAAGGATGGACGTTTTGGTGCATGAAAGGGCTTCAAACATATGCTAAAATATGGACACACTTCACCTACAACATCCACCTACTTCACCTACAACATCCACCCACTTCACCAAGAAATTTTGTGGTGGTGATTCATTTTCAAAGTCTATAAATAGGCTTGTCCATCACATGACAAAGGGGGAATACATCTACAACACATTCCATAAATAACACAATTTCTGCCGCAAGTTTCCTTCTTCCTCCATCCATTTCCATCCACCTCTTTTCCTATCCATCCCCTACCACCCTTCCATACTTTCTCAACCTATCCAATCTTTGCCACATCCCCTAGACCATCCAAACACCACACCCACCTTGGTGCCGCATGTTTGCAAGAAAGGAGGATGACTTGGAGCTGTGCTAACCATTCAAGACGTTGGATTGTTGGAGCGTTCTAGGTGTCTTCTACTTTTATTTATCATGTTTAAATTCAATTATAGTTGTTTAATTGCAAATATGTGGAACTAAATTCGTTTTGGCTAGAGGTTGATTCAAAGCCATGAATATGTTTGCAATATGAATTGATTACCTTCAGTTGTTATTTCATGAATTGTGAATTCAATTTGCTTAACTGTTTGATTGATAACTTATTCTTGTATGTTGATTAAGGATGCATACTTAGTTTGCATGCATGAATTTGATGCTAGAATATAAGGGAGTTTCACCTAATTGTTATGAACTTATATTCACAAGTAGTAGAGGTTGCTAGTCACAATCGCGTTAAGTGAATTCTTGGCAGGAGTATCATGCTTTTCATAGTTACGAATGCCTCGTCAATGCTTATAGTTTTCACAAAGCTTAATGATCTTTGATTGTATCTCTATTATGCTGTTCACGTAGGGGACTTTTAAAGAATGTTTTGAATTGTTGTATGCGCTTTCCCGTCCAATTCAATAACTTTAGGAAAACCTGAAGGTTAAAAAAGTGATGTCACAGTTAACCTGGGGTGTTGAGTTTCATAGTTTATCGAAAGAACAATTGAAAATTGATTTGTATGCAATTGTGTCATGTGTGGAGAAGAACCCTCTAGCTAGTCCATCAACCATCAATTCACCTTAATTTTATGTTTTTGTTTACTTTCTGCAAGTTCTTACTTTTCAGTTTTTAAATTCGTCCAAAACCAATCCCTCTTTTACATTGAGTGTCTTTTAGTGTCAATATGTCCATTTTGGTGTCTTTTCATTGTTTTGAGTCTTTGTAATCCTATATTCGTCCAAATCAGTCCCTATTGTCTAGTTTGACTCCATTTGGTTGTTTTGAGTCATTCTAGTGTGTTTTGAGTTATTAGAGTGTCTTCTGCCTAGTTTTGTGCTTTTGAGTCTTAAATTAGTTTAGAGTAGATTAGCAATCCCTCTTAATCCCCGGCCTAGAACGATCCCTACTTACATCTATACTACAATTGTCAAAAAGAGGGTTTAATTTGAGTGTTGTTTTACATCGCATCACAAATCCTTGAAGCATGTGAAGAAAGGAAAAAATCTTTCTCTCAAATGATAAAGGTGAAAGTTCATCATAGCCTACAAGATCAATGGTTAAATGAAGATAGAGCTCGATTTTATGAGTGGCTCGATAAGAAAATGCTTTTTGGTCTTAGGTTCAAATCAATTCCATTTGAAGAATAGTTGGTTCAAAAGACCAGGGGCAATTTTCCGCTTCTGCCACAATCGAAATTCGGCCTAAGAAAATTGTCAAGATGGCCGAAGAAAAACCTAGGCCACCTGTTTTTTTGGTTGAGACTTAAAAGTGTTGTAGTTTTAGAAGAAAAATTTCAAGTTTCTGAGCCAAAAATTGACTCAGAAAATGATTCGTCAGAGGAGTTTTCCAATGATGAACAAGACCGATACATGGCTTCAGATGGAAAAACCACATTAATTGATATGGTAATTGGAGACATGGTCTTAGACGCCGAAACTACACCAATCGATATGCTTATTTGCGATAAAGCCGATATGGAGAAATCCTATTTGGCTAAGTTGTTCGAGTTAAAGGCAGAAATTGGCGAAATTATTATGCCCGGGGGTTTAATAATTATTCAATGAGTTTTGCAGCTAAATGTGAGAAATATTTAGCCAAGTCAAATATATTTGGAGATCATTTTTTATTCGGTTCAGTGTAAAATCTGATTTGAAATTTTGATATAAAAATATCTCGGCTTGGAATAAAGCATCGTTGACCTCCGCCTGTTTGTTGATTCGGCCACTTTTATTTTCTTTTGCTAAAAAGAAAAGAGAAAAAAAAAAAGATGAATAAATTATTTTCTTAACCATTCGGCCTTTCAGGCCGATGCATAAGAAAATAAGGGGGGTAGCAAGATGGTGCGGCAATCCAAAAGATGGTGTGCTCGGCTTAAAAATTTAGTGCATTCGCCGAGAAAAGATGTCACTCGGCACCATTGGTGTCTAGAATTAGAGAAAACGAATAAGCCTTTATCAAGTAAAGCATTATGGGATTCTTCAATTTGAATTCAAGTATCTGAATGATTATAAGTCTCAAGGTGCAGCTGTTAATTCGATGGAGTTATGTTAGCCTAGCATGCCTTTGACTATTCAGCATAACAAGAATTGGAATGGTGGTGAACTGATTCAATTGGGTTTCGAGGCCCTCGGCCATCATGACTGTTGTCTCTTGGTTGAGGCTTTGTCATTGGGACCATGGCATGCAAAGATTCAGTGATGGAATTCATTTGATATTGTATTGGCCGAGAGAGCCATGGTGCTGTTTGGGTGCAATTTGATTATTACCGAGAGATTTTTTCTAGTTTTGTCGATAAGCATGTCCAGTATTCGGCTTTAGCAGAACGAAATTTCTGTTGATTTAGTAGTGTGGATTTGGTCGTTTGCTCACCAATCAATGTTGTGGATTAGTGGTTCTTCTCCAAAAGTTGTCTTTGGTCGTATGAATTCAGTCATTCGGTCGCCATGACTATAATGAAGAGTTGTTTGACATCAGTTTAATGGCCGAAGAATGTTTGTCGAGATCAATGATATATTTCTTGGTCGAGACGTACTTTTATCGTGAAGCGAAATGATTTTCTGCTGATTTGGTCGTATGAATTCGGTCATTTGGTCACCGTGATTATAGTGAAGAGTTATAAGTTCGGCATCAGTTCAATGGCCGAAAAATGTTTGTCGAGATCAATTACATATTTCTTGGTCGAGAAAAAGCAGGCCGTTGGAGTTGTTTGAAAAATGTTTGTCGAGATCAATGGCATCAGTTCAAAATCAATATATTTCGGTGCCGCTGTACTCCTGATTGGTTGGAAAGACTTAATTTCCTTAACTATTCAGCTTACGAGCCAAAGTTCAAGGAAACTTGGGGGAATGTTTGGACCCGATTTTACAATATTAGCCTAAGCAATCGAGGCCATTGAATGAGCGGGTTCTAAACCGTTGAATTTCATATTTTTTTTTATATTACTATTGGATTTTTGTAGTAATTATCTTATGAAATATATTTTTGGAAGCAAATGAGATCAATTCCAGTTCGAATTGCTACACTTACATGATGATTGGTTTGAAAGCTAACGTGACGGGTTGAGAGACTATTTTCCATGCGTTTCATGCATAAGATAGCAGTTTGAAATGGAGATAAAGATAGCAAAGGTGGATATGGGTCGAATTTGCTCGGAACTGAACCATGCAAGCAAGTTATCTCGGTAATGGTGGTATCTATTGATTAATGATTACCAAAAGATAATTAGAATAGCGATATGGTGTGATTAGATGGGGTTTGAAGAGATAAGAATTGGTAAAGAATAAAAGAATTTTCTTTTGTTTTCCTATCTGATCAAAACAACAATTTGCATGCAAATTGAATGTTTGTCAGATCAGAGAATTAAGGAAATAAAGATGAGAATAAATAGTCAAAGGATGGGGTTACAGGCAAACATGTAGGTCTAAGTCTGAGATGATGCGATTTCATTGGTGCATCAGGCTCCATGAAAGCTTTGTAGCTCTAGCCACTGGGAAGGCTTTACAGTTTTGAAGTTTTCAACGTTATCTTTGAGAAATTGAGAGATATATGTATTGAATTATCTCGGAGAAAGTGGACAGCAAAGAGATATTGTAATACCCTAAAAACTTAAATATATGGAAAATATGCATAATTGTGAATATGTGGAGGAAATCGAAAATAAATCGATTTATGGTCATGGAAATAGAATTGGGAAATTGTTATAATTCACGTAGTTGTATTATTGAGATTTTATGTTATTTTTTTCAAGAAATTATATTAATTTATTTGAGATCAGTTTTAAATTAAACTGGTTAAAAAAATTTGAAGTTTGAAAATTAATTATTTAAAATTAAAAAACCTTTCAGGGTCACAATTTATATTTTTGAATAGAGCTCGATCCCATGAGTGTGTGAGCGTAAGCCGTTTGTGAAACGGAGTTATAACGAAAAAGTTATTAACGTTTAAAGTCAGGGATATTTTGGTAATATTAATCCATTTTAGAAGACTCCAGAAAATCTGGAACCTTGTGAACATGCCACGTGTGTGGCTGGGATAAAAGGAAGAAACCAAAAGGACGACTGAGATTTAAAGAAAAGAACAGAAAGAAGGAAATGAGGGAAGGAATTGGGAAGGGAGATGACCAATGGGAAGGGGGTACCGGGAAGATAGGGAAAGAAAGAGGGGAATACCGGATTGCACAGGATCCGGCGACCCGACCCATTTCACTCTTCTTTTCCGGGGTTTTTGTCAGTTTTTTCGGCGAACCACCTCGATTTAACTTTGGGAAATCACCTCACAACCTCTCCTTTACCCATTCCATCCACAAATTTGGAGAAATTTCACTTGAACTCGTGCAATTTGCACAGTGGGTGCGCCGGAGCATCTAGGCCGATAATCAGCGTTTCCCGAAGTCACCTGCGACCACAAACACCATTAATGTACTCCTTGTGAACCCAGGAACATGTCCCAGACCTTGTATGGAGCGGTGGAGCACAAGAGAACATGGATCAAAGGCACCTAAATCCTACATTTCCGGCGGGTTTTAGTGAAATTGGAGCTTTTCTCGGCCAAATTGGGCGAGTCAGGGCGACCGACCGCTACCTAGGGCAGCGCATGGCCAATGGGCTGACGCTGCCTTTTTCATGCAAATCTCGATATTCTGAATTCATATTTCATAACCATTTGATGGGTTTCGATTGTGAAAGTTAAGTTTGAATGTGGCCTAAACTAGAAACATTTTCAGAAATGGAGAATAGATTAATTGGTGAAATACGAATGGCTTGATCCCTATTGAGGTTGAGGGTACGTAGGCAGTCTAACGAGATGTTAGATGCAGCCATAAAACAAGTGAAATTAAATATTCGAGAATCAATCTTTTGTTAGAGGTTGCTTGGTAAACGAATTTGAGGAAATAAATGGATACAAAATTGATTGTTTTGGTAATTAACAACATAGTAAGAATTTAGTTGTTTATAGTGTTGAATTGTGCACTTTCTCCAAGACAATTTAGTAAACTAAATAAAAGGTTTAGTTTGGGCCTATCCCTTATACGATTATTATTTTTCCGAAATTAAATAAATATTTCGGGGCGGGGCGTGACAGAATGGTATCAGAGCAAATGATCCTACCCTATATATGCAATGTTCTCGAGTTCTTGTTGGTTTGAATGATGATATGCCTTAGGGGGTCATGATTTCACAAATTTTTTGAATAAAGTGGCATACATGTGATAAATATATATGTGAGATAAATTTATGATTGGCCTTGTGGTTGTGGTGCAAGTTCCATGATGTTTATGAAATTCCGTTAGTGTGAATTTTGAATTACATTAATTTTGCATTATCTTATATGATCTATGAGTATGAAGGAATTTATGTGGAATGCATATATTGTGAATTAAGATGTGCTGAATTGAATGGGAATTGAAAATTTTTAAAATATTGTATGCATGTTATAGCTTTGAAGATGAGCATTTGATTAATGTTTTGGATTAATTTTGAATTGAATCGATATTATGCTATGCATTATGAAAAAGTTGAATGTTAAAGTGACGGTGAAATGGTGACAAGTAGACAGAAGAATTGTATTATACATGTGTCAGTGGATGTGAGAAATGAATGGGCACAAAGACCCAGTGGATGTGAATGGGTACAAAGACCTAGTGAATGGGTACAAAGACCCAGTGGATGTGATTGGGCACAAAGACCCAGTGGATGTTAATGGGCACAAAGACCTAGTGAATGTGAAATTGGGCGAGAAAGGCCTGTGAATGTGAAATTGGGCGAGAAAGGCCCGTGAATGTGAAATTGGGCAAGAAAGGCCCGTTGATGTGAAATTGAAAAAAAAAATGTGATGGCCAGGTATATTATAATCTTTTCCGACCTATTAGTCACCAATTGGAATAAAAGGAAATGTGATGAAATTATTGTTTTGTCAATGATTATGGCTAGAAATTCTACAATTTTATGGCCAACAATAGTTATGTTTAGTGACACACCCCGACCTGAAAGTGGGGCGTGTTGGCCGTCACGTGAGCGTGACGTAACCATGTGCACAGTGCGGAAGCAAGATTAATAATAGGAATTCGAACGAATTAAAACCAAGCCACTAGCAACCTAATTAAGATAGTGTGCCAGAGCGAGAATTTATAGTGCTTATACAGAACTAAAGCATACTAAGTCAAATTCAGTCAAGCAAGAATAATAAGTTCGAATAACACCGAGGGGTGTCCTACATAAATGAATTCTGTCAGAACGTCCGATGAAGTCCTCGTATGCCACCAACGAACACTAGCTAAAACCTGGAGGTGCAAAAAACAAGTTGAGTGGGTCAGCAAAACAAATCTTTTCAAAATCATTCTTTTCTCAAAAGTTATAACCCTTCTCCGTAAAACCTGTATAATTTCCTAGAAATAAAGTATATACTCATATATATAAATCTCAAAATCATGCTGGAAATGTGTATGTATGCCATGCCAAAGTATCATAACTGAAAGCCCAAATTATAACTCTGTGGATGTGATCAAGTGCCAGATAATCAACTCAGCATTTGGCTGTATATATAGCTCATAATTGTTCTTAATAATCAATTCAGCCCTCGGCTGTATGTATAGCTCATAATCAATCTCATCATATCATGTATATATCCTGCACACAAATCAATATCACCTCTAGTGATTTGCACAACATCACTGTATAAAGAATAAATATGCTCTAGTGCTACAATCACGTGAAGACTATGCGAAGGATTCGCGGGTCACCTATGAGTCGAACCCACTTATAGTGGTCTATATGACAGGACTGTGCACCTAAACTTGGATCCAAGGCGAGCATGCGGTGCAGGAGGTGAACATCACGTGAAAGACTATGCCCCTAACTCTGGGCGGGAACACTAATATCAAGGTGCAGGTGTATGAGCTCTCAACAAATCTCATCATTTCATTCTCATAATAGCTCGTAAATAAACTTACATGACACCTACATGTGCGTTTGCAGCACCATCATAATTATATGCAATCACTAATGCATAAATAAAATAAATAGATACTTTGCATGGCATTTCAAAACGTATAATCATTTAAGTTCATTTTTTGGGAAAAATAGCAATATATAGGTATATACGAAAAACGATTGCCTACTCATTGGTAAGTAGCCGGGTCGTAGCCCCCACGCCTAGCTTGGCTACGATCGTCCTCGGGATATGTCTCACCTATATGAGAATTTATTGAAATAACGTTATTTAAGCACATAAACGGAACTTCAGAAATAACTTCTCAGACATAGCTCAATTTTGGTATTTGAATATACCAACGTGACCTACACGACGTCACGAACTCGTACAAATTTTTAGAAAAAAATTTCTTGGCCGCACGTGCCCCCATGCGCCGGGAGAGCATGGCACCACACGCCTCCACGCGCGTCATCTCCTACCTCCAAACGCCGGAAAAGTTCGCCGACGCCGAAATCTGGGCAAACCTATAAATGCCATTTTCTGGCTCGTTTCTGCACCATTTTCTACGAAATTTTCACCAAAATGTCACAAATCTCGAGAGGAAGAAGGTTATACCTCTTTGAAGCTCCAAATCCTTCAAAATCACGTCGGGAAATTTCTACCAAAACCGGCCACCTTCGAACCTCGTGATCCCGACGTCAAAACTGAGCCAACGAAGCACTCTGAGCTCGTGGGAACCTCCTTGAGCTCGCTGTGAGCTTGGATTGTCCTAAAACCACTGTTCTGAAAATTCCCGTCTAGCGCCGCCTAGGCGCTAGGCCCCAGCACGCCGCCCCGATTAATGCTAAGGGCGCCTAAACTTGCTGAGGCACCGCCTAGAACACCTAGGCAACCGCCTAGATCGCCTAGGCACCCGCCTAAACCGCCTAGGCACCCACCAAGACCGCCTAGACCCGCCTAGACCTGCTTAAACATTCGCCTAGGTCGCAACTCACTTAGACAAAAAATCGATAACTTTCATTTTGCATTTTGTTTTTTTCCCAATAAATTGTAAGAGACTTGTTACATACTTAAATGAACACACATTATATCCTTATTTCATATGTTTTCATTATGTTTCAATACTTCATAATATATATGCATTCTATTTTGTAGTTTATGATGAAATTATATATATTTCAAGTATAAACAAACACTTATTTACACGAAATATGATTGATTTACTTAAATCCGCCTAGTCCGCCTAGGCGCCCGCCTAACCGCCTAGGCGTTAGGCCCCAGCCCGCCGCCCGACTAGCGCCTAGCGACTTTTAGAACCTTGCCTAAAACACAACCATTTAAAAGTTCGTGAACAGTGCTCAACTCGGAGCTAGGTTATTCTACGGGAAAACGAGGGAGTTCACACCTGAAATTTGTACCTCTGAACTCACCACACCACGAGGAACACGATGGTGACCTCAAATTCCTCGATCTGTAAGGTTTAGTGCGAGTTTGAGTGTCGTCCGTACGTGAGAGAGAAGAGAGAGAAGAGAGAGAGAGTTCGAGGTAGAGAGAGTGAAAGTCTGAGAGTAGAGAAAGAAGGACACGAGAGTGAGAGAGAGGATGTGTTTGTGTGGTCTAAATCCCATCCACCAATCAAAATCAATAATTTCATTTGTTTCTCATTGGTGCCAATAGATTAGGAATTTATGCAATTGGACCAATACATTAACTCGAAATGCAATTACGTACTCAACGTTCGAGGGTAAATCCGTCAATTCATATTATCGATATGAAAAATCCGGGACGGGCTGTCACATTTAGGAACCTTAATACTTATGAAGGTATTGATGATTTATTTAACAAAAATGAAATTACAAAAGATGGTTATGGGTTGTCCAATTGAAAATTTGAAATGGTGGAAATACCATGGATATTAAGAAAGAAGCATGGAGTCCTGAAGAAGACAATATGTTGAAAGCTTATATTGGATAAGCATGGTCATATGAATTGGCGTGCACTTCCCAAACTTGCTGGCAAGTACATAAAACAACATACATAATTGTATCTTCAAGGAATTTTCTTAAGCTTAATATCATAAATTATAAGTCAGCTACAACGTTCTGGGCTTATTTGTGACTTCCTATTTCATCCCCATTCAACTGTCATGAGAGTATGTGGGACTAATTTGACTATAGTTTGCAAAAAAAAAAAATCGTCATTTAGCTTTTGGTTTGGATCACATGCTTAAGGACCTTTGAAAAAAAAGAAGTATGTATGATATATCAGACAATTCGAGTGATGTATAGTGATCAAATATACTGGTTTGTTTGCATATAATCTCACTGCTCTCGAGAAGAAGACATTTTGATCATCGAATTACGTGAAGAATTTGGGAATACGATTGCTTCTTCAGTTATGAGATCATCATATATTGAATTATGGGTGACATAAATAAAAAGTATGAAATGAGATTTTAGTTTCGTTTAATATAAATGTTTTTTAGTTAAGTTTTTATATTTGATGCAAAGAATTGATGAGGACTTGAAAGCAAGAAAGAACAATCTTTCTGAAATGTTAGCTTTGGTAAGAATGAAATCATGTGTTCACATTTCAATATATATATTGTCCTAATTTGGGAAAGGGGAAGAAAGAAAGCGAAACAATATGGACCCATATAAAACTTGGACTCATTTGGTCAACATTACCATTTCATTAGTGAACCGCACCTAGATTTGGAAGTATGTTTTCTTAAGAGCACATTAAAGCATGCATCTTGTGAATTAGTCTTTAATCTTATCTTATTTGGACCAAGAAATGGCATCCGCGCTTGTTTTTCCTCTCCTTGCATTCTTGTAATTTTCTTCTAGCCAATAAATTAAATAAATCGAAAGAAAATCAAGAAACGAAGAAAGAGTTGTCAAGAGAAAACAAGTGCTGAAACCCTCTCCTTTAAATTAGCCTCCGAACCCAATTTTCTTCATTTCTAAAGTAAAAGTGGATGACAGCCCAAGCCACAGATGTTGGTAGAAGGTCACCATCATCATTGTGAATGCATGGTGCATGTGAAATGGTCTTAATTATCATAAAGTAAAGTTGCACGGTACCAAATGGCCTGCAGCCCTAATTACACCAAAGATTATTATTGGCTTAAATATCAAAGGCTAACTAGCTCATCAAATCATGCCTAAGCACTTTTTAACATCCTCATTCATTTACCCGTAATTGTAAATGGGAATGGATTTTCCCATCCAAAAGATTGGTCAAAAGACCAAATATCTATCATGTTCTTTATTTGCCAGAAAAATATATGGAGGAGGTGGTGGTCAGGATCAAAATTCCTACATGGAAATTCAAGGAGAATATGTTTTGAAAGATAGGGCAATTTTGAACAAGGACGTGTGAACTTTTGACCCTCCTTTGGCACTTATTCTCGTAGCTATGTGATAAATAAGGTTTAGTTTTATTGGCCAATAGAGTGTAAAATATTTAAATTTTCTCTTTTGATTGATGGAATGTGAATGGTATTCTGGAAGTGCGAGTCAATCATTTATTTGATTTGTGGCTGCACTTTGACGTAATTTAAAAAGAGAAACGAATGAAAGGAAGATTGGGAAAAGATAAGATTTTAAAATCATCAGGAGTAATCTAGTGTAAGCGTGGAAAGGAATGAAATCATAGAATAAATTTTGATTTCGTTCAAGATTAGTTTTAAATTTCCTTCCATTACCCAGTGGGTGTGGTAATTACTTAGACACTACTGAGTATGGCTTGTATTTTGATATTTTTGGTCCGATGATGGTTATGGCTGAGATGTATGATACTTATTTGTTAATGTTGAATAGGACAAGACTTTTCTGAGGTTAGTTAACTCTAGCGATTGTGAATAGAAATTTTGAGAAAGAATCGTGAGTGAATAATGGTAAATGGGTTGTCAGTGAGAATATGAGAATGTGAGTGAAAATCACAGTTAATATTCGTTAGTGCTTATTTTGGAGCCTGAAAAATATGCATAATTATGAAGTGGAGGAAATCGAAAATAAATCAATTTATGGTCATGGAAATAGAATTGGGAAATTGTTATAATTCACGTAATTGTATTATTGAGATTTTATGTTATTTTTTCAAGAAATTATATTAATTTATTTGAGATCAGTTTTAAATTAAACTGGTTAAAAAAATTTGAAGTTTGGAAATTAATTATTTAAAATTCAAAAACCATTAAGGGTCACAATTTATATTTTTGAATAGAGGTCGATCCCACGAGCGTGTGGGCGCAAACCGTTCGTGAAACAGAGTTATAACGAAAACGTTATTAACGTTTAAAGTTAGGGATATTTTGGTAATATTAATCCATTTTAGAAAACTCCAAAAAATCTGGATCCTTGTGAACATGCCACGTGTGTGGCTAAGATGAAAGGAAGAAACCAAAGGGACGGCTGAGATTTAAAGAAAAGAACAGAAAGGAGGAAAGGAGGGAAGGAATTGGGAAGGGAGGTGACCAATGGGAAGGGGGTACTGGGAGGAAAATGAGAGAAAGAGGGAACACCGGATCGCACGAGATCCGGCGACCCGACCCATTTCACTCTTCTTCTCCGGTGTTTTTGTCAGTTTTTCCGGCGAACCACCTCGATTTAAACTTGGGAAATCACCTCACAACCTCTCATTTACCCATTCTATCCACAAATTTGGAGAAACTTCACTTGAACTCGTGCAATTTGTACAGTGGGTGCGCCGGAGCATCTAGGCCGATAATCGGCGTTTCCCGAAGTCACATCCGAACACCATTAATGGACTCCTTTTGAACCCAAGAACATGTCCCAAACCTTGTATGGGGCGGCGGAGCACGAGAGAACATGGATCGAAGGCACCCAAATCCTAGAGTTCCAGCGGGTTTTAGTGAAATTTGAGCATTTCCTGACCAAATTGGGCTTGGCCACATGTATAAAGTTTATTCTACTCTTTGAGATCTTCATTTTTGTAAATTTTGAGAATTTTTTTAAATAGTTGAATTTTTCGGCGAGTCGGGGCGGCCGACCGCCATTTAAGGCTGCGAGTGGCCAGTGGGTCGACGCTGCCTTTTTCATGCAAATCTCGATATTCTGAATTCATATTTGTTAACCATTTGATGGGTTTCGATTGTGAAAGTTAAGTTTGAATGTGGCCTAAACTAGAAACATTTTCGGAAATGGAGAATAGATTAATTAGTGAACTACGAATGGCTTGATCCCTATTTAGGGTACGTAGGCAGTCTAACGAGATATTAGATGCAGCCATAAAACAAGTGAAATTAAATATTCGAAAATCAATCTTTTGTTAGAGTTTGCTTGGTAAAGGAATTTGAGGAAATAAATGGACACAAAATTGATTGTTTTGGTAATTAACAATTTGGACAATTTAGCAAGAATTTAGCGGTTTATAGTGTTGAACTGTGATGATTGGTAGTAAACTAAATAAAAAAATTTAGTTTGCGCCTATCACTAGTACGATTATTATTTTTTCGAAAATAAATAAATATTTTGGGGTGGGGCGTGACAGATATGATGCGTAGAACTTGAGATAAAGTTTGAATACAAGATGATGTTCTTTATTGTTGGATTGTTGATTGGACTCTACGAACATCATCTGATCGTGCCAAGCACATATCCAACCCTATAAATACGAGAGGTCGTGCAACATGAAAGGCCCATCCAATTCAACACACAAAACTACCTTGCGCAAACTTGCTCTATGCGAAACCTTTCAACAACCTTGAGAAATATATCATTCTCCCCCTTTCTTGCCAACACATCTTCAGTTTGGATAAACAACATTGTGAAGGCAACTAGCAATATCTTCAGTTTGGATAAACAGCACTATCGCCGTAGAATCAGCCAATCGAGGAGCACCTTTAGTTTAGATAAATAGTATTGCTTTGAGACTGACTGGTTATTTATCCAAGCCTCAGTCAGCAAGGATTTTCGTGTCTTTGTTGGCAGAGGTCATCTCATCAGCCTTCTCGGCGAAGTGGGGGTGTTTCCAGGTTACTATATTCGACACATTGAAAGCCGAATTTGATATTGAATTTCGCAGAACTAGCAACCTTGTCTTCTGGCTCTAGAACCTGAAGGCTAAGACGTGTTCCTTCCTCAGCCGCAGTTGCAAGATTGAGAAGTCAGCAGCGTGCCCAATGCCACGCAACCCATTTTACTCCCCTGCTAAGCTCGGTCGACGAGTTGGCACGCCCCACACACAATTGAAGGACGTATTTAGCTCATTAGTTACTCAGCCTGCGTGCCACATAGGTTTGGTAGTTTTTAGGGTCAACACAATCCCAACCCTCCAAACAAATTTGAGCAATTTTGTGTACAATAAAAACTTGTCACATGATATATATATATATATATATATATTTACATGTTACAGCATAAGTGTACAACAAAATTGATGCATTATATTTCTATATCAAAAAATAGAATTAAGCATAAAATCTCCCAACTTTTTTAGTGTCATTTTAAATTGGTCTTCTTTTTAAACATTCCAAACAAGTACACAATCTATTGAAATGTCACATCCGTTAGACCCAGTTAAATTTATGTTAAACAACTAGGTTTACATTGTCTAAAAAATCAATAAAAGGTTATGGAAGCATGGCCTCCACCAACTAACAATCACCACCATTCCATCAAGCCATCATCTCCAAATCCAACTCAACCCAAAAACTCAAGCTGCCAACATTCAAAAAAAAGGTCTTGGGGTTTCAGTAGTTGTAGGTTGAGCTTGGAGGTGGCGAGACTTGATATTTCTCAATCTTCATTTTTGTTTTTCATTTTATTTGTGAATTTGTTTATTTATTTTGTCATCTTCACGACTTTTTAAAGTTATTTTTATTATTATTTTATTGTTCATGGAAGCTAAAAAGTGAGACTCATCGTCGCTACATAAACATTTAACAGAAGAATTAATTGGAGCTTAATAGATGTGACATTTCCAATAATTTGGGCAGGGCTGGCCCTACGCATTTGATATGTATATTAAAAAAATTGCTAAATACATGAAAAGGTCAACTTCTACATCAAATATCATTAAAAATTAATATCAAAAGCAGAAAGATATACAAACATTATTTACATATTACCCGTCTCGTCTTTTTACACGCAAATGCAACAATCAACATTCAACTCTATATCCTAAAACAACAAATTGATAGATAAGCAAACTGAAAACTCAAATTCCACCCATTACCCATATATTATATATTAATATAAGCAAAGCATAGTCAATCAAATAAACAATTAGATATTCAGATTCATTAGAATAAAGAATCAAACCACGTTATCCACTCCATTCCAGCCTTTACGACATTACCCTAAAATTGAATCTATAAACCCCTAAAAGATTGAATCTCTAAATTCCTAAAATATTTCAAATCCTAAATCCATATAGTAATTCAGAAACCCCTAAAGGATTCAATCTCTAAATCCCTAAAAAGAAAAATATACACTTGCGGAGTGTAGAATGAGATTTTTGGAGTGCTAATAACAGTTCCCTAAATATGTCTAAATAAATATTGTACGTGACATTGACTTAGACTTTTGTGAATAGACTTATAATTTTTGGTATCTAATGAATATCAAGATTGAAAATATTCATCGATCTATAAAATTTTCTCATGGAGGTACCCATTTTTTTGCCACAGATACCAATATAGAAGCTAACAGACAATACGATATTAAATTCATATGTGGTTGAGATATTTATGAATTTAATCATTAAAATGTATAAGCTAAATTATACATTCAAGTTATATCAATTCCTGAAGTTTTGGTCAACAATAAAACTGCTTACCTATGAGTTCACCCTATAAAACATGCAAAGGTGATATACTTTTTAAACACAGTTCTATATGTATTGTGAATTTTTGTCCGCAACTTTTGTGGCATATAGAGGCTAAAAGATACTATGATGTTAAATCCATATATGGTCGAAATATTTATCAGTTTAATCATTAAAATACATAAACTCAATTACACATCCCGGTTAGATCAATTCTCGAAGTTTTACTCCACAATAAAAACTGCTTAGCTATGAGTTCGCCTATAAAACGTGCAAAGGCAATATACTTTTTAGCCACAGTTCAATGTAATGTGAATTGTTGTCCGCAACTTTTGTATCTAATAAATATCCACGGTTAAACTTAAAAATATTCATTGATCTACCAAAAGTTATCATGGACGTACACATTTTTCTACCATAAATAGGAATATAGAGGCTAGAAGATTCTCATTTAATTGAAACATACCAAACTCATTAAACACTCTAACCAGAAGCTTATACCGATTATTAAGCTAATTAGTGCTCTAGAAATTTAGGGGAAGAGGAAGAGGTTTGGATGACTACAAAGGAGTAGATGGGAGTGTAGAATGACAACCACGAGAGATGGAAGGATTTTTTAAACAGAGAGATAAGGGGATTTGCTCCATGGAGATGATGGACTGGCTAGCGTTTTATTATTTTTTATTTTTAAGTAGATTGAGTTGGGTGTAAAAAGAAGTTTGATTGAGTTGAGTTTTGATAAGTAAGAGCGGTTTTGGAAATAATGTTGGGTGTACATAGATAATAATAGATAAATTAAATACAATGTGAATATAAAAAGTAAGCTAGGTATTGAGATACAAAATATGAGTTCAAATAAAATTTTCTATAAAATATTATAGGATTTCTGAGCCTTTCTATTGTTTTGTGGGTGAGTTTTCCGCAATGCAAGTTTCCTGGAAATTGCAAATCATTTGGCTTTAGTTGCTGTTTGTTTCCTTCTTTTTGCTTGATGCTTTTGCTTGTTTACGTCGGCAATATAAGGTAATAAATTCGTCAATGTGGCCTTACTAGGTTGTTTCCATGGGCTTTCCAAATTATGCACAAAGGTATTAAATATTCATAATATCCCGATATTTCCATCGAAATTTCCGTATTTTTTTACTACCGATATTTCCGATGTCATCGATATTTCTATCGAAATTTCCGTGTTTTTAAAAATTTTATATTTAAAAAAACACCAAGGGGATTCGAACCCCTCCCATTTTACTCCTTCAACACCTTAACTACCATATCACTTATGTTTTTGTGAAAATATGCTAAAATATTTACATATTTTCTACACTCACAATGTTTGCCAGCTCGCTATATAATCAACTTAAATTAGTTAAATCCATCATGCAATGAATTTTCTTTCAATTTTTTGTGATAAACTAATAGATAATTGACTAAATAAACATCATACAAAGTTTCAATAAAAATTTCCAAGTTCTTCTTATAATTTCCGTGGTTTTTATTCAATTTTTATCGATATCGATAATATCCCGATATTTTCATCGAAATTTCCGTGTTTTTAGACTACCGATATTTCCGATATCATCGATATTTAATACCTTGGGACCAACCAAGTTTTGCAAATAAAATATTCTTTTCTCATTGACTATGAATATACATATTTATATATATATATATATATATATATATATATATATATATATATATATATATATATATGTATGTATGCATTCTTGCTTATCAAACTTGGAGTTTCAAAAGTGAAAAGTAGCGTCCTAAATTATTGTTGAGCTGAAATATTACAAAAGAGAGGATTATGTATGTACTTTTAACTTGTATAAGTCCATGAACCTAGTTTTTGTCATTGATTCCATGTCCACTAAAAAGGCTGGTTTGGATAATCCATTTCTACTTTTTAGCTTTTCTTCCATTTGCATGGACCAGCTTCATTCCACTTTTCAATCCCAACCCTCCAAACATATTTTGAGCAATTACGACAAAATTGATGTATTATATTTCTATATCAAAAATTAGAATTGAGCATAAAATCTCCCAATCTTTTTAGTGTCATTTTAAATTGGTCTCAGTTTTTTAAACATTTCAAACAAGTACACAATCTATTGAAATGTAATATATGTTAGACCTCAGTTAAATTTATGTTAAACAACTAGGCTTACATTGTCTAAAAAATCAACAAAAGGTTATGGAAGCATGGCCTCCACCAACTAACAATCACCACCATTCCATCAGGCCATCACCTCCAAATCCAACTCCACCCAAAAACTCAAGCTGCCAACATTCAATATAAGGTCTTAGGGTTTCGGTAGTTGTAGGTTGAGCTTGGAGGTGGCGAGACTTGATATTTCTCAATCTTCATTTTTGTTTTTCATTTTATTTGTGAATTTGTTTATTTATTTTGTCATCTTCACGTCTTTTTTAAGTTATTATTATTATTATTATTATTATTATTATTATTATTATTATTTTGTTTATGTAAGCTAAAAAGTGAGACTCATCGTCGCCACATAAACATTTAACGGAACAATTAATTGGAGCTTAATAGATGTGACATTTCTAATAATTTGGACAGGGCTAGCCCTAAGAATTTGGAGGCCTTATGCGAGCCTTCTAAGGGGGTCCTAGAGTTCTCTGACCTCTGATGCGAAAATAAACTAACACACAAATTAAACCCTCTTGTTGACAATTGTAGTATATATGCAAGTAGGGATCGTTCTTAAACCGGGGATTAGGAGGGATTGCTAATCTATATAAAATGAATTTAGAAGCACTAAATAAAACTTTTAAAAACACAAATCTAAAATCAGAACATTTAACTAGATTCAAATGATTCCAAATAAACTAGAATAACTTAAATTAAAATTAATAAATAAACTAAAACAAAATCACGAATGAATTTAAAAGATTCAAGCTATGAAAATTAACCAACTCTAAACTAAATTACTCAAAGAACTCAAAAGAAATCAAATAAGGTAAATTCAAGTCAAAAGACAAAAATTGAAAAAGGGGGATTTGATCTTGATGAGAATAACTTGAAAATAAACAAATTGAAAACTAGATAGATTTAAGCACAAAATATGGTTGTTTGAATGGATGATAGATTAGCTAGAGGGGTTTCCTCCACACATGATACACTTGTATATAAACCAATTTTTAGTTGTTTTTTCGATAACTTATGAAACTCAATACTCCGGATTAACCGTGATAGCACTTTTTTAACCTTCAAGTTCTCCTTAGTTTAATGAATTGAATGGGAAAGCGCATATAACAATTCAAAACATTCTTCAAAAGTTCCATACGTGAAAAGCACAATATAGATACAATAAAAAATCATTAAGATTCATGAGAACTATAAGTATTGAAGAGGCATTCGTAACTATGAAAAGCATGATACTCTTGCCAAGAATTCACTTAACACGATTGTGGATAGCAACCTTCACTACTCTTGAATATAAGTTCATAACGATTAGGTGAAATTCCCTTATATTCTAGCATCAAACTTATGCATGAAAACTAAGCGTGCACTCTTAATCAACATACATAAATAAGTTATCAATCAAATAGTTAAGCGAATTGAAATCACAAATTATTAAATCACAACCAAAAGTAATTAATTCATAATGCAAATGTAATCATGGCTTTGAATCCCCCCCCCCTAGCAAAAGGGGGGTTTAGTTCCTCATAATCATAAAACAAAGGTAAATAGATTTATACATTGAAAATGAAAGAAAGAAAACACCTAAACGCTCCAACGGTCCTTGTTGAGTGGTATGCACGTCCAAGCACTTTCCTTCCCTTCCTTTGCTATGGCACAAGGAGTGGATGTGGTTTGAAGGTTTGGTTGTATAGAGGAGTGGATCGGGGGATGTATGGTGGTGTTTATGATGGCTAGGATAGGTTTATGGGCAGATTTTGTGGAGGAAAGAAGGGGGGTTGCGGTTAGGATAGTTTAGGGTGTGTGAAATGGGATTGTTGTGTGAATTGGTGAGTCTAAGCCTTGCAAGAAGGCTTTATTTATAGGTGCACAAAGGTAAGGAGCCACTCAAGTGATTCTAATAAACAAATACAAAGCAAGAATTAATCATCAAAAACAACTAGCACACATGCTTCATTGCAGAAATTTCATGATGAAACAACTTGCATTCATCCTCCTTGGTCCATGCCTTGGATTCCTCTTGGTCTTCTCATGATGAATCAGCTAGAACACTTGCAAAACAGCTAGCACACTTGTATTTCATGATTTAAACAAGCTAGCACACTTGCAAAACATAATCATTCATCCATGCCGTGGGTCATCCTTGCAGCTGTCCGCCTATTCCTTCCCCATGTGCTCTCTTGACCTTCCCTTACTAAAATGCCCATAACTTCTTCTAGAAAAATGATCTTAACAATCCGCAAAATGCTCCAGAAAATAGACATCTGTAGCTTTCCAAGCATATAAGGCTCATTCTCTAGTTCATTTTGGGCCGCTCGCAAATTGCTTCCAAAATGGGCTGATCTGCACAGGCAGTTTTGACCCATGTGCTCTCTTGACCTTCCCTTACTAAAATGCTCATAACTTCTTCTAGAAAAATGATCTTAACAATCCGCAAAATGCTCCAGAAAATAGACATCTGTAGCTTTCCAAGGATATAAGGCTCATTCTCTAGTTCATTTTGGGCCGTTCGAAAATTGCTTCCAAAATGGGCTGATCTGCACAGGCAGTTTTGACAAATTTGTTACATAAAATCTCACTTGTGCTATTTTTATTTTCTTTGCCTGATAAATCTTATAAAACACAAAAACAAAGTAAAAAGCCAAAAAATGTAAGGAACTAACTAAGAAAAGACGAGTAAATTTGATGTAAAATGTATATAAATATGGTCCGATCAACCTCCAATTCTTTGTACATTGATATGTATAAAAAAAAAATTGCTAAATACATGAAAAGTTCAACTTCTACGTCAAATATCATTAAAAATTAATATCAAAAAGAGAAAGATATACAAGCATTATTTACATATTACCCGTCTCGTGTTTTTACACGCAAATATATGTTTTCTTTGATTGACTTGATTTGGTGGTGGTAATCAACCTAAAACATGGAAAACTGAAAATATTCACATGTTCTAACAACAACAAAAAATGTAAATGGATTGGTGGACCCATCCCGAACCGGCCGGTTTCAAACAGACCGGGTTAAGTTCGATTCCAAGTTTCAAAACTTTTATAACCGGCCCGGCCTGCCCCGTTGCATTTTAAAACGGGCCAGCCCAGTTCCTCCAAATTTAATGGCCGGGCAAGAGTCACCTCCCTCCGGCCCCGACAATTGTGGTGAAGTTGCCCAAACTAGATGATTTAATACAATTGAATGCAAAAAGCTTCTTGCAGATGGTAAATCTTGAAGAGAATATAAAAGATTATGCAGCAGCAGAGAAGAACATGGAAGGTTTGTGCTTCAATCCCTTGATAGGTTTGAGTCATTAAATTATATAGGGTAATTTTATTTACACCCCACAAATTTATGAAACCACTCCACATTAAAAATCCTACAAAATTCCAATTTTATCTTGATTTTTCTAAAGCTCACCCCACCTCCCCACAACGAAAAGAGAATGCCAATCATCCCAACTCGACAACCATCACTGATTATATCCATCTCGGCATCGACATTGCCGTAAATTCCCATTTCGCTGGTGACAGCCCAATGCCCCAGCTGATCACCCGGAAATTCGCATTTACAAAGTTCCCAGTTTCATACAAAAGCCAAAACTTTAAGCAAAACCCAAGCAACCGATTTCAAGTTTTTGTCAAACTTCAGACAATTAAATTTCCTATCACCGAACATCAGCAATCAAATGCCTCCACTCCAAACTCAACAAATATTAAGTGTATATATAGACTTATTTGAATATTAACTACATCACAATAAAATCCCCTCATAGTTTGTATTACTTGCAAGGCAAGAAAATTCATCGTGATTAGTATAATTAAAGATACAAGTCATAGAGTGACAACACGATTCTAATTTAGTGAAACAAAAAAATTATCCACTAACACTATCGTTTGTAAAAAAAAATAGTAAAAATTATACACTACTCTTGTGTACGAGATGCATGAAGCATTTAAATTGTTGGATTTGTATGGCTGTATGTTGACAGTTTCAGTCTAAACTTTTATGTAATAGAAACCCTAATTTTTAGATCGCAGACAACTAGGTTTTGGGAAACTTCATCCTTTATTTTTATATATTTTGTTTACGGACGCGCATGTGAACGGACGACTCTGCAATATACGACAGAAAAGCAACGACGCTTTCATATGGTAATATATTTACGTCGTTGCATCGGATCCGTAAGCCAGCAATTAAAAAAAAGTTAAGTGGAAATTAGCTGTAACACTACTACAATATTAGCTTTAGGTGTCGGATGATCCTGACGGTTAATAAGCCATTCTGACGGATAAAAAATATCCGACACATAATTTATTTACTGTCGGATTAAAGTTACTTTCTGTCGGATATATCCGACAGAAATTCCTGGCGGATTTTTCTTGGCGGATTTAACCCTCAGTATTTTGGAATTATTTTTTTTAAAATATTTTTAACATATTCTGGCGGTTTTTAAGTTAATGGTGGCGATTAGAACCGACAGAAATTGACTATTTTATTATTTTAGTTTCTGGCGGTTATTATTTTATTATTCTGACGGTTATAACCGACAGAAATTGACTATTATATTATTTTAAAATTTTATATTGATTAAAAATAAATAAAAAAATGGTTTAAATATTTTTTTTTCACTCACGGTCCCGTTACCTAATCTCTGAATGTTTTTTTTTGCTACTTTTTACACATGCTATCTCGGAGTATATACAAACATATTTGACTGTTGGATCGTTGAAACTAGTTTCGTAGAATGCATATCCTATCAAATTGATAGATTTAACAAACACTTAAGAGTTAATGTTATACTTCCATTAAGTATAAAAAATTATCCACTAGTGTAAATATTTTAAATTGAAGATCGAATTTGTTCAATGCATTCTTATAGGGTCGAGGAGTGTAGCTGTAAAAAATCATCAAAATCGGAGCTAAAATAATCGTAAAATTGTGATTTTTCGTTTATAACCGTCGAAAACTTTTGTTTTGTTACCTAATCTCTGAATGTTTGTTTTTTGTGATTTTTTACGTATGCGATCTCGGAGTATATACAAACATATTTGACGGTTGGATCGTTGAAACTAGTTTCATATAATGCATATCCTATCAAATTGATAGATTTAACAAACACTTAAGAGTTAATGTTATACTTCCATTAAGTATAAAAAATTATCCACTAGTGTAAATATTTTAAATTGAAGATCGAATTTGTTCAATGCATTCTTATAGGGTTGAGGAGTGTAGCTGTAAAAAATCATCAAAATCGGAGCTAAAATAACCGTTAAATTATGATTTTTCGTTTATAACCGTCGAAAACTTTTGTTCTGTTACCTAATCTCTGAATGTTTGTTTTTTGTGATTTTTTAGGTATGCGATCTCGGAGTATATACAAACATATTTGACGGTTGGATCGTTGAAATTAGTTTCGTGGAATGCATATCCTATCAAATTGATAGATTTAACAAACACTTAGTTAATGTTATACTTCCATTAAGTATAAAAAATTATCCACTAGTGTAAATATTTTAAATTGAAGATCGAATTTGTTCAATACATTCTTATAGGGTCGAGGAGTGTAGCTGTAAAAAATCATCAAAATCGGAGCACCGTTAAATTGTGATTTTTCTTTTATAACCGTCGAAAGCTTTTGTTCTGTTACCTAATCTCTGAGTGTTTGTTTTTTGTGATTTTTTAGGTATGCGATCTCGGAATATATACAAACATATTTGACGGTTGGATCGTTGAAATTAGTTTCATAGAATGCATATCCTATCAAATTGATAGATTTAACAAACACTTAAGAGTTAATGTTATACTTCCATTAAGGTTATACCTAATCTCTGAATGTTTGTTTTTTACTATTTTTTACGTATGTGATCTTGGAGTGTGTACAAACAAGTTTGACGGTTGGATCGTTGAAAAACGTTTCACAAAATGCGTATCCCATCAAAACGGTAGATTAAACCAATACTTAGAGTTAATATTATACTTCTATTAGGTATAAAATAAGATTTTGTGGTATAAACTAGTGTAAATATTTTAAATTGAAGATCAAATTCGTTCATTGCATTCTTATAGGGTCGAGGAGTGTAGCAAAATTGAGTGGCGTTCTATTATTTATATAATTGATTAATTTTAGTAAGATAAGATTTCATTTTGTTGTTGTTGTATGGCAACAGTAGGGTGATTTCCAAACAGATTCCATAATAAATAAGGTTTTTTATTTTATTTTTAATTTAAAACATTTTGAAACTAACTTATCTTTCAGGTTGAAAGTTTTGGATTTTCGGTTGCAAATTTTTTTTTTTGAAATTTTCAATCTTTGTGCTTCTGTATATGCAATTCAATAAACGAATATAAAAATAATTAACAAAAGATATCCAATTTAACAAAGAACATGGCAAAATATAAAAAACGTTTATAAGATACACACAATTAGTAAATAACAGCAAAATGTTCAATTTTTTTGGAATATTTTAAGTGGATTATCCAAATTAACAATGAACATGATAAAAAAAAAGTTTACAAGATGTAGTTAATAGTTATCTATTAAACTAAATAATTATTTATTTTCGACAAAAAATAAAACAATTATTTATTTAATTTTTAAAAACTTATTCTACTTAAATACATTTTTTTAAAATAGTAACAAAATTTTGGGGGGAATTTAAAATTTTGGGAGGGAATTTTGGGGGGAATATTGCCGGCATTTTTTGTACTGTCGGTTAAAACCGACAGGAATGAAATTTTTTCGTCGGTTTATATTTTAAAAAATGTTTCTGTCGGTTTTAACCGACAGTAATCATTTAGATTTTCGATGTGGGATTAACCCACTCTCGGTCCCTCTGTTTTCCTCATTCTAGAAACATTATCTCTTTGTAAACTCTCTCCCTCTCTTGAACTCGCTCATTCTCTCTCTCTCTGTGTCACCGAGAACCACCATCACCATCTCCACTTCTCTATGGACGAAACCAAGCCCACCACCACCATTTTCTACATCCTCATGCTTTGGGTATTTTTCTGGTACCTTTGCATGTGTGATCAGTGACGAAGAGGTCAAGCTCGAGAGCTCCGAGTTCCCATTTCGAGACTCAGGTGAGGCTTATGAACTCAAACCTACAAATTTACATTCTTTACTTGTTTTCGTGGTGATTGGTGATTGAATTTTAGTTGGGGTTCGAAGGTTTAACCTATGCGTCTCTCTGTGTATGCTTTCCAAATTCCGACGATGAAATCCGACCAAATCCGGACGAGTTTGTAACTGGTGGTGCACAGACTCACCTGAGACCGATTCTAGACCGATTCTATGTAACTAAATACTTGTTTGCATGTGTGTTTTAACTGGAAAACCTGGTGAAACTTACATGCCTGCTCTTTGTCCTTCATTTTCAGAATCCGGCCAGGGAAAACAAACGAACTTCAGTGAGTTCGAGACGCATTCTCCCCTCATTTCCACTTCTCTTTACTTAAGTAAGTTTATGAGGTTTTAGTTGTGCTATGGGGTTGAAAAATAAATTAAAATTTGGGGGTCGGTTAACACTCGCTCTCTTTCTCTCTTTCTCTGGACTGAGATTTCGATTGTGATGGATTGATGGGTTTTGGGCTGGACGAATCCTATCTACCAAGATGGATTGGATATGGGTTCGGTTTGCTTTTGATTTTGAACCATTTTGTTGGTTCCACTGCAACCCCAGCACAGCTTGTAAGAGAATGAAATGTTTTTTCTTGTGTTGTATTTGTTTCAGTTTGTGTTGGATTTTATGTTAATTTTTGTGGGTTTGTGTGTTGCTTCTTCTTCTTCTTCTCTCTCTCTCTCGCTCTCTTCAAAATCCCACAACAGGTTTCCAAGATCGAGCTCCGGCGAGGTTTCGAATGGTGAATGCAGAGGGGATATGGAAAATGCAGATTTTTTTTTATTATTATTAACATATTTGCTGTCGGTTTTATCCGACAAAAATGATTTTTTTAATTTTTATAATAAATTCTCTGTCGCTTTTAGCCGACAGAGTTACTGGCGGTTTTGGTATTTTCTGTCGGTTTTAGCCGACACATTATAATTATACTAATTCTCTGTCGCTTTTAGCCGACACATTTCTAATTCAACAGCCTCGATAACTTAGGCTGATATTGTAAAATCGAGTCCAAACAGATTGAAAAGCGGAATGAAGTTGGTCCATACAAATGGAAGAAAAGCTAAAAAGTAGAAATGGATTATCCAAACCAGCCTTTTTTAGTGGACATGGAATCAATGACAAAAACTAGGTTCATGGACTTATACAAGTTAAAAGTATATACATAATCCTCTCTTTTGTAATATTTCAGCTCAACAATAATTAAGGACGCTACTTTTCACTTTTGAAATATTGAGGGAACGTGGTTATTGGTAGTACCATGTGTTAGTTTATAAGATGGCATGTAACATAAAACCCAACTTAATGGGAAAGAAAAAAAAATTCAAAATTCCAACATTAGTTATTGATGTATACCCTAATTACAACTTTAATGTGGTCTAATATTTTAGTGGTTATGGTTTTGGATTTATGATCATAAGTCTCGGGTTTGAAACTCTCTTCTCTCTTAAATTAGTATAATAATTTCAAACCATCATCCTTCTCTTTACTAATAATAATAATAATAATTTTTCTTTAACAAAAACTTACAATTTCGATGAATGATATGAGTGGCTATTCGTTTGACATAAACGTCATTGAATTTTGAGTTTTGATGGCCTAATAATATAAGATAGCTTAAGAAAGATATCGATTGATTTCTCATTGACTAAAAATGAAATCATTCATAGCCAAAATAGTAATATACTTTTAGCTAAACAATGTAAGCAGTGAAGAATTCAGAAATTTTATGTATGTAAGCTTGGTGTGGTGTTTTTGGCCAAGTTTTTTTTTGTTGGTGGGCAAGTTTTAGCGAACTTTGAGTGAAATGGGTGAATTTGGATGAAACAGGTTTGCAACATAGGAGAACAGCCAAAAATGATTGTCGGTTTTTGGTACAACAATAACAACAAAAAAGCTTCTCCTATTAGGGGGAATTGATTGTATAAATCTTAAAAAAGCACTCGTACTCTCAACCTTCTTCAACTACTAGATGGGTTAATCTAGTCTTATAAAGAGATTGTTTGATCCTTGGAATTAAATAAATCCACTCTTAGGTATGAATATAGTAAAAAGTATTGGTTATGACCAGAGTGGGTGACTGACGAGTTTATATTTTAGGCTATATTATTAATAATTAAAGTACATGTGCTTGCATAGGGTATCCCTTTCTAATTATCCATGGACACGTCAAGAATACATGAAGATTCTACCTATAACAAAGTAGAGAACAGAAAAGAAAGGCCTAGAAAGTGAACTAGATAAGATGATAAGCTTTATGACTCTTCGCCACCAATCTCAAGCCGAGAATACTCGCCGGATTCTCTTTACGAGAATCTCAAAAATTCTTTAATTATATTCATTTATCGAGCATCGTGCAACCAATTTTTGTCAGGTACTATTTATATTCAATTTTAAATAAAATAATTTACAATAATTTTTTATTACACGATGTACGATGAACGAATATAATTTGAGGATTTCCAAGATCCTCACAAAGAGGATCCGACAAGAATCCGATACTACCATACATGCCCATTAAGGGAAAGGGTTCCCTTTTTATTAAAAAACGGGGATTAGTTGTGAGATCTACTCCACATCAAATTTCAACGATTTGAACCGTTTATTTTGTAAGTCTCGATTCATATATTCTTGCAAAAATTCAATTCAATCCGAAATCATTTGCCTATTTAATTAACATAATGAAATTTCAATGTTTTCTTAGAACAAAGTTTCGTCAATTTCTTTGAACTCAATTAGATGCCTCAAATATTTCCGATTTGGCTAATATTATGTAAGGATGGTCTATGAGCTGCAACTTAAAAAATAGACTATTCGGATCATTGAAATTAGCTATGGTGCGGGACCCACAACTAATTCCCATTTTTATATAATTAAAAAAAAAAATATATATATATATATAGGGATCGCTCATTAAAGGCCTTCTACTACCATATATATGTGCATATTTTTCGATTTGTTCTCCAAACTTGTATGAAAATATCAATTTCTTATTTGAACTTTAATTTTAGCTGATAACCCCATGAACTTTTATAATTGTCCAATTTCCTCATTGAACTTTAACTGTAACATCCCACATCGCCCGGGGGAGTGATCCTTATATGTATATTCCTATTTCTACCTAGCATGAGGCATTTTGGGAGCTTACTGGCTTCAGAGTTTGTTGGAACTTCGAAGTTAAGCGAGTAGCGTGCGAGAGCACTCCCATGATAGGTGACCTACTGGAAAGTTCTCGTGTGAGTTCCCAGAAACAAAACCGTGAAGGCTGGGTCGGGGCCCAAAGCAGACAATATCGTGCTACGACGGAGGTCGGGCCTGGGATATGGTGGAGCCCGGGCGGGGATATGACAATTTGGTATCAGAGCCAAACCTTGGCCGTGGTGTGCCGACAAGGACGTCGGGCCCCTAAGGGGGGTGGATTGTAACATCCCACATCACCCAGGGGAGTGATCCTTATATGTATATTCTCATCTCTACCTAGCACGAGGTTTTTTGGGAGCTCACTGGCTTCAGAGTTCGTTGGAACTCCGAAGTTAAGCAAGTAGCGCGCGAGGGCACTCCTATGATGGGTGACCCACTGGGAAGTTCTAGTGTGAGTTCCCAGAAACAAAACCGTGAGGGCGTGGTCGGGGCCCAAAGCGGATAATATCGTGTTACGGCGGAGGTCGGACCCCAGATGTGGTGGACCTTGGGCCGGGATGTGACATTAACTTTAGCTGATATTCCCCCGCACTAAATTTTTTAAAAATTAATCCAATTTTCTATCCATCTTAGTCACGCGAACAACATATAACAATTGTATAAGGGCAAAAAAGATGAAAAAATTGGGTGGATGAAAGGTTTAAAATATAACGCCAGAAGAAATATTGGCTATTTATAAAAGTTCAGAAAGGTAATTGGCTAAAATTAAAGTTTATGAGAAAATTAGTTAATTGTAAAAATTCAAAAGAATAATCGACTAAAATTAAAGTTCGAGAGAAAATTCCCAGCTCTATACAGAATCGGAAACAAATCGACAAATACATCGTATATTTACTCACTCCTCTTCTTCCATTACTCTCTCTTCCTAACATTAGAGCAACTCCACCGTTGCTAAGGCCCCCTTGGGCTATTCACTATTTAATCCACCCAGTGAACCATAACTTCCCTTAATGAACAGTAACTGCCTTTTGTATCTCCACCTCTACACTAAATAGCCCTGGCAATAGGCAATAAAATATTAGTATTCTTTTATTGATAAAATAATTTTATTTGTAATTTCGGATAAGATTTTTAATCGTTCTCGTTGCGTTACGTGTCATTATCTGAAAAGACAATTGTTGGTGATGGATTTCGATAAGATTTTTATCCAATGTCGTCGTGTAAGGTAGAAGATAATGACAATGTATTTATAGAAAAATAAAATCTTTTTTTTTATTTTAAAAAAAAATCGAATTTTTATTAATTTTTTACATTTAAAAAAAATTATTCACATAATTAATCTTTGTCGTTGGATTAAAAAAAAATTGAATTCCAACACTCCAGATTGTGCCACGTGGATCATTGACCTCAGATTCAACGGTTGAAATTAAATAAGCTTTTAAAAAAAAAATTCCGTTGGAAATCCAACAGCCCATAAAATGTTGCCGTTGAAATCCAACAGACGTAGAGAAGCTGCATGGCCTCCCCAATGGTAACTTCTCAGAACCAGCTCTGAATTTGTGTCAGCCGATGCGTGTCCACGCGCGCCTAACGCAAAAAAGAGATAACATGTGGCTGACGTCGTCCCGACATCAACCTTACATCATACCCACTTTGGGCTCTCGGGCCAATGATTTCCCACGAGCCTCTCGCTCGGGCCCCTTTTCATCCACAAGCCACTGTGGGCTAGAGCATGCAGCTTGGGCCATTGAGTTGGTGTGGGAGCCTGTCCATCCGGCTATTGCTCATGGTGGAAGTGCTCTTAACATTGTATTGTCAAGTATCAAAGGAGCGGGGGACCCAGAAAAGATTAGTAACTTCTTTTTCTCTCCGGGTTGTGAGAGTTCTTTCTCCCTTGTGAGATTCCGCCGTGGTGCGAGGCTTTTTCTCGGTTGGGGTGGGTTGTGATTCCCTGTTTCGCTGTGGGTTTGGTGCGGTTCCTGTTGTGGCTGTTAGATCTGTTCTTTTTGGGTTGGGGTTGGTGGAGAAAGGAGTCGAGGTAGGTAGAGGGGAGTTATTTCTGTGGGGTGCGGCGCCCTTCATTTATTCTGACGATTAATTCCTATGAGGGTGGGCGGGGGCTTTTACCTCTCACCCTATTTGATTGGGGGGGACTGGTCTGGGTACCTCGAATTGGGGTTTTGCCCCTTATTCTCTTTGTAAGTTGGGTGGACTCTCAATTGATGAGGTGGGGGTTAGGGATGTTGGTCTGGATCCGAACTAATTGGGGCGTCCTCCTCACCAGTTCGCACTTGATCGGATCATATTTATATATATTTTTATATCAAATTCACTCGTCTTTTCTTAGTTAGTTCGTTATTTTTGAGCTATTTACGTTATTTTTGTGTTTTAATAGAATTTATCTAGCTAAGAAAATAAAAATAGAATAAGTGAAGTGTTAAGTATTAATTTCATCTAAACTATCTTGTCTGTTAAATTAATACTTATCATTTAGAAAATAATATATATATATATTTATATTTATTTATATATTTATATTTATTTATATATATATATTTATATATTAATATATTATATTAATATAATTTAATATTGTGTGTGATTTCAAGCTGGCATGCAGCTTGATGAAGTGGGAATTAAGAAAACAAAAGAAAGTTAGGTCACGGCACTGCCTTGGGCAGTAAAGAATGAAGGACGGAAAGCAAGGCTTTAAAAAAAGAAAAGGAAAACCAAGACTGCTCTCGGTGGGAGAAATATAAAGCTGCTAGAGCTCCTCGGAGCGTAAAGAAA
This sequence comes from Crataegus laevigata, assembly GCA_963580275.1. NCBI lineage: Eukaryota > Viridiplantae > Streptophyta > Magnoliopsida > Rosales > Rosaceae > Crataegus > Crataegus laevigata. The sequence continues at coordinate 7,428,783 of OY756949.1, forward strand.
AGAACTGGAGAGAAGTCAGAAATAAAGGACAGGGCTGCCCTTGGTGTGCGAGGAAGAAGCCCCTACGGGGCAGCTTATGAGAGGATTGAAGGAAGGCTGCGAAGGCAGGTTTTGAAGTAGAACCGAGAGCTGCCTTAGCAGCGCTAGAAAAAGAAAAAAAAATAATAAAAGGAGCTGCCTTAGCAGCAGCTCAGAGAGAGGGCAGCGCGCGGGCTTGGAGTCAGCGAGGGCTGCGAGAAAACCAAGTGCTGGCTTGAAGGGCAGCGGGCAGAGACAAAAACAGAAGCTCACCGAAGGCAGCGTGGAGCCTCTCGAAGCCAGCAAGGAGGGGCAGCTGGAGTCACGGGCAGCCAATTAGCAGGAGCCTGAGTCGGTGCCAAAAGCTACAAGAGCAGCTTGCAACCAAGAGCCAATACCGAAGAAGTTGCCTTGAAGGCAGCCAAGTGGCAGCACTTGGGAAACAGAGCAGCACAGGGTACCAAGGCGCTGCCTTGGGCAGCGAGAGGCAAAAACAGAAGTCTTGGAGAAATCAAGGCCTCGGACCAATCACAACAAGCCTGGACAAAATTGCACAGAGGGCACGGCGCAGTGGAAACCCTTGACTCCGTTTCGGTTTAATCCTCCAAACTCATATTTTAATTATGTTTTTATTTCTGTTTTTAATTTATAAATGATGTGTAATTAAATTTGTGTTGGCTAGAGGATAATTCAAAACCATGATTATATTTGTAATTTGAATTGGTAACTTCAGTTGTGAATTCTGAGTTGTGATTTAATTTGCTTAACTGTTTGATTAATAACTTATTTATGTTTGTCGATTAAGAATGCAAACTTAATTTACATGCATGAATTTGATGCTAGAATATAAGTGAATTTCACCTAATCGTTATGAACTTATATTCATGAGTAGTGAAGGTTGCTAGTCACAATCGCGTTAAGTAAATTCTTGGCATAAGTTTCATGTAATTCATAGTAATAAGTGCCTCGTCAATGCTTATGGTTTTCATAGAACTTAATGATTCTCGCTTGTATCTCTATTATGCAATTCATGTAGGGAACTTGTCCCGTGGAACGCCTCATCCCACTCGTTTTAGGCATACCAAACGCGAGACGGAACGCTTCGTCCCGTCCTGTCCTGCGTACCAAACGCACCCTATAGGCCCGTTTCATGTGCACATATTCCCTTCAATCTAATCCAGAATTTAGTTAAAGTGTTTCACACCTAGGAGTCCTCCACCGATGCATCGTTATCATGCATGGTGTCCGTACGTCACTTCAGCTGTCAGCAATTGTACTATGCTAGAGAATGCATTCAATAGATCTAGGGTAATAGAAGTGCCATGTGGTGACTTTGCTACTGCAAATTCAGCAACAGGTCTTACTTACATTCAATTCTAACTAGACACGTATTTAAATTTTAATCAAAAAATTTAAAATTTAAACACATGTCTAACCAAGATTAGATGTGAGCAAGGCCTGCTGCTGAATTAAGCTTGTTAATTAGACATTGAGCTCCGTAGAAGTACACACGACTCTGTCATTCCCTGTACTTATCCTATAACTTGGGTAATTAATGCTTGCCAGGCAAGTCTCTATGTTGGATATATCACTTGATTTTTTATTATTTATTTTTATTTTTACAAATGGTAACGCTAGCTAGTTTGTGATGGAGTCATTATTTTTTAATAATGATATCACGATGTTAACAAAAAAAAAATAACTTCATTACAGCAGTTCGTTGACTATCTGGTTGACTTGTCGATTCTTATCAACATATGCCAACAAGCAACAGCTTCAATGATTGTTGAAGGTGGCAATTAGTAAACTATGGAATAATGTTGAAGACTGTCAATACTTATCAACTGAGGCATTTTATCAAGTATTTAGTGTGCACACTAGCATTGCACACAAGAAGAGAGAAAGGAAAGACAAGAATGATAAAAAATAAAAATAAAAGAAGAAGAAGAAGTAGGATGAGAAATTTGTAATTTAGTTTGTCCTAACTATTCATAGGGTCAAGTACAATACACAAATATATATGGAGTTTTTTTTATACACATGGAGTTTTTTAAGTTGTTGAGATCACATACAACCAATGACCCATGCTGCCTTCGCCACTGGCGCTAGCAGGTTAAATTGTTACTTGTTAGGAAGAGAGAGATCGGTAGAAAAAACTCGCATCAAGATGCATAAACATGATTCTTTTTTGCCATTACACTGCGGTATAATTGTCAAACTATCCTATATTTTTTTATTGATATTTTTTGAAATTTAGGTTTATGTTTCGAGTGCATGAGCAAAATGCCATCTTTATTAGGATCTCACCTTATATGCCAATGCCATAAAGCCTGTAAAAACATATGAAGTTTCTTTCTGCAAGTTGTGACATATTTTCTCACACCTTTTGCTACAAGGAAGCTGGAACACATAGAAAAAATAAAAACTAATGAAAATGGCTTCAAAAATTTGAGTTTTAACGATAAGAAAAATAAATAAATAGTAAAGTGAATAGTACCAGGATTGACTTTTTAGTGTAAAAATGTAGCCGAAATGAAGATTTGTTAAAATAATCAAAATTAAATAACAACGGCATATTGATCGAATATTAATAAGGTTATCAATTAGATTTTGATGACATTTCGATAAAATTTCAAAAAGTAATTATGTCAGCGACTGAGATTTGTGTTTTCATCATTTCAGCTAATTTCACGTTTAATTTTGACCAACAATATCCACATGAAACATACCATTACCCAATAACTCAAGTTCTAATCAGAAGTCAACCATGAGGATAATCCCCAATTGGAATAAACTAATACTACCAATTGGATTAGTTGCTTGAGGTCTGGTACATGTCAAAGTGTTATCCAGAGACAAGCATGCCTTTGCTACATGATCAAGAATCATATCATTCATGATTAAAGTTGGCTTTTGGTTTTTGTTGAACTACACATATATTTGTGAAAAATCATCCACAAAACACCATGCTAAACATATTACTTAGGTGGTAATTACCTTTTTTCTCTACTCAAAATCAATATTAGTGTAATTTGGTGTTTACGTTATAGAATTCACCGATTGCATAAGCCAGCGATTAAAAAAAGTCAACAAGTGGAAATTAAGGTTAAGTTAACGTTGTCTGAAAGAATACTGAGTTTTATGAACCAAGGAAAATACTTATGGGAACTGGGACTGGGAGTATTGATTCACTATTTGATATGTGCATAAATCTTCATTTTTGTATATAAACTGTGAATTGAAAATAAAAAGTGAATCTCTTTTTTATGAATTTCTGCATAATGTTCTTATTTTACAAACTTTTAGTAAAAAATGAAACATGAAGAACAATAAGACATTCGTAAAAGGTCGTGATTATTGGATTTGCCGGATTGAATTGTCTCTAAGTGTAACTCTTACGTCAATTTTTTGGGAACTTCATTTTTATTACCAAGGAGCATGCGATTTTTTTTTTTAAAGGTTTATTATTATTATTACTAACTATAATATAAGACAGAAGCAATGATGTGCTGTTATCTGATTAGAAACACAATCAAGTCCGTGAGTCCACATCCATGCTGATCCATCGGATGCAGTAAGCCAACAATTAAAAAATTCAACGAGTGGAAATAAGGTTAAGCTATTATTGGCTGAAAAGATACTATTTTATGAAGATTTTTTTAGTCAAAATGATTTTTGAGATTTACATAACATTTTATTTTAGTTTTTAAAATCTGAAATCAATAGAAATAATTTTTAAAATTGGCCACTATCAATTATTTTGGTCATTCTATTAAGAAATCTCAAAAATTATTTTGACTAAAAAAACCTTCATAAAATAGTATCCTTTCAGCCAATAATAGCTTAACCTTATTTCCACTCGTTGAGTTTTTTAATGGTTGGCTTACCGCATCCGATGGATCAGCATGGATGTGGACTCACCAACTTAATTGTCTTTCTAATCAGATAAGATAACAGCACATTATTGCTTCTGTCTTATATTATAGTTAGTAATAATAATAATAAACCATTGACTAAAAAATAATCGCATGCTCCTTAGTAATAAAAACGAAGTTCCCAAAAAATTGATGTATGAGTTACACTTTAAGATGACAATTCAATCCGGTAAATTCAATATTCACGATTGACCCTTTACTAACGTCTTATTGTTCTTCATGTTCCAATTTTTACTATAAGTTTGTAAAATAAGAACATTATGCAGAAATTCATAAATAAAAAATATCACTTCTTATTTTCAGTTCACAGTTTATACACAAAAATAAAGATTTATGCACATATCAAACGGTAAATGACTACTCCCAATCCCAGTTCCCATAAGAATAATCTAGGTATTTTTCTGAGTTACTAAATTTTTTTTACCCAATAACGCTATTGACACACCCCGACCCGAAAGTGGGGCGTGCTGGCCGTCACGTGAGCGTGACGTAACCATATGCACAGTGCGGAAGCAAGATTGATTAGAAAGACACGAACCAACTAAAACCAAGCCACTAACAATCCAATGAAAGAGAGTGTGCTAGTGCAAGAGTTCTTAGTGCTTATACAAATTCAGAGCATAAATGGCCTATGTGAAATGCAACAATCAACATTCAACTCAATATCCTAAAACAACAAATTGACAGAGAAGCAAACTGAAAACTCAAATTCCACCCATTACCCATATATTATATATTAGGGTAAATGACAAAAAAACTACCTCAACTATTGGTCTCACGACACTTTAAAAGACTAACAAATAAACGAAATCAAAGAATTCCTGTCGGATAAAAACTAACAATTTAAATACCAATGAACTAACAATTTAAATACCGACAGGAATTCTTTTATTTATTTGTTTATTTTCATAACTTTGTCAATACTCAACGAAATCAAGTGATTCAAAAATGAAAATCGTAGTTCTCTATGAGAAGAAGAGAATGGTACCTCGCACGATGGCTAACTCGCCATGATTTGGCTGGAAAACACCTCGAAAGCCTCGGAGGTCGCTGAAAATTGGGTAAGATTCAAAATGATATAACTTCGTCAATACTCAACGAAATTGAGTGATTCAAAAATGAAAATCGTAGTTCTCGAAGAGACGAAGAGAATGGTACCTCGCACAGTGGCTAACTCACCGTGGTTTGGCCGGAAAACTCCTCAAAATCCTCGGAGGTCACCGGAAACTGGGTAAGATTAAAATGGATATAACTTCTTCAATACTCAACAAAATAGGGTGATTCAAAAAGGAAAGTTGTAGTACTGTTTCTGGAATGTAAAAGTAAACTCTTTCTGGAATCTAAGTCACTGTTTCTGGAATTTAAGTCACTGTTTCTGGATTTTGGTTCCTTTCGATGGACATTGTTTCTGGAATGTAAAAATAAACTGTTTCTGGATTTGAAGTAAAACTGTTTTTGGAATTTAAGTCACTGTTTCTGGAATTTAAGTCATTGTTTCTGGATTTTGGTTCCTTTCGACGGACACTGTTTCTGGAATGTAAAAATAAACTGTTTCTGGATTTTAAGTAACACTATTTCTGGAATCTAAGTCACTGTTTCTGGAATTTAAGTTATTGTTTCTGGATTTTATTTCTTTTCTTTCCAGATACAGTGTTTGTTTGTGCATGGCCCAAAGGGCTTGGTGTGGTTACTGCTCGCCGGAGCTAAACGGAAGGGAAGGCCGGATTTCGGCCGAAAAGTTGGACAAACTTTAAACACTCATAACTTTGTCAATACTCAACGAAATTGAGTGATTCAAAAACGAAAATCATAGTTCTCGAAGAGACGAAGAGAATGGTACCTTGCGCGATGGCTAACTCACTGTGATTTGTCCGGAAAACACCTAGAACGCCTCAAAGGTCGCCAGAAACTGGGTAAGATTCAAATGGATATAACTTCTTCAATACTCAACGAAATAGAGTGATTCAAAAAGGAAAGTTGTAGTACTCAGTGAGACGAAGAAGAGGAGGGGGATGAGGGCCAAAGGAGAGCCCATAAGTGACTGGTTGGTGGTCGAGCTGTCGGTTAGTTTGGTGGGTTTTACTTTGTTCTGTGATGGTTTTTGGTTAAAAAAAGTTATATGATGATTTTTGGTTAAAATAAACTTAGTTCAAGCCCTTTTTATTAAAGCTCCCTATTTTTAAATATTAAAATAATAAAGAAAAGTAAAAATAAAAAATAAAAAAGCCCAATTTTTCCATCCACCCCCACCCAACTTGCAAAAGAAGAAGAAGAAGAGAGAGAAGAAGAAGGAAACCCAAAACCCAGTTCGTCTGTTCCTCTCCCCCCACCCCCACCGAACTTGCAGAAGAAGAAGAAGAAGAGAGAGAGAAGAAAAAAAAGAAAAAAAAGAAGGAAACCCAAAACCCAATTCGTCCGTCCCCCCTAACCTACCCAACTTGCAGAAGAAGAAGAAGAGAGAGAAAAAAAAGAAAAAGAAAAAAAAAACAGGTAGGGGAAGAAGATGAAGGGGGAGAAGAGAGAGGGGGAATGGGCGAAAGGGGTTTTTTTAATTTTAATATTTAAAAAATATTAAATAGTTTTTTTTAGTTTTTAATAATATTTAATTTTTTTAATAGATAGTGGGTCCTGAATTAAGCCACGTTACTGAAAAATTCATGACCAAGTAACGGAAGGTATAACATTGGACCAAATTTTAAAGATGAGGTATGACATTGTCAATTTTAAAAAAATGAGGTATGAAAGTGTTGTGAGACCAATAGTTGAGGTAGTTTTGTGTAATTTATCCAATATATTAATATATGCAAAGCATAGTCAATCAAGTATACGATCAGAAATTCAGATTCATCAGAATAAAGAATCAAACCACGTTAACCACTCTATTCCACCCATTACGACATTACCCTAAAATTGAATCCAGTAACCTCTAAAAGATTGAATCTCTAAATCCCTAAAATATTTCAAATCCTAAATTCATATAGTAATCCAAAAACCCATAAATGATTCTGACACACCCCGATCCGGAAACCGAGGCGTGCCGGCCGTCACGTGTGAGTGACGTAGCCGTGTGCGTCAGCGGAAGCGAATTTGGTATGAAATGCAGCAGTGAAAATTAAGTTTATAATATACATATGATACAGAGCCGATCCTAGGTGCGGTCAAGTTAAAACAAACGTTACAACTGTGAAAGAAATCCTACATAAGTGGTGGTAGTCTGTCAGAACTGCCTTAGCGCCTCGCTAACCGTCCACGACGTAGCTACCTAGTACCTGGAGGGGCGCAAAACATGAAAGGTGAGTGGGCAAAAACAAAGTTTTCCAAAACCATTTCATAAGATCCATAAATAACCCCTCGCTGGAAATCAGTATAATTTTCCCAGAAAATAGTACGTATATAAACGTATATACGAAAACATCGTCTACATATCACAACTCATCATCAAGCTCAAGATTAGACCATATCAAACATACTCAATCCCTATCAATCATTATCATTATCATCATCTTGCACACGAGTCGGAACCACCTATTGTGGTCTGTACGACAAGCTAGGTGTATAATATTACGCTCTGTGCTACGATCACGTGAAGGCTGTGCGACGAATCGCGGGTCACCAACGAGTCGGAACCACCTATTGTGGTCTGTACGACAGGCTAGGCACCTATCTTGGATCCAAGTTGAGCGTACGGTGCGTGAGGTGAACGATCACGTGAAGGCTAGGCCCTACTCTGGCGGAGCACAACACCCGAGGTGCAGGTGATTAACTAAATCACAATCTATCACATCTCAAACACTACCACAGTACTTACCTGACTTGTCTGGCCGTCCTCGGCATCGGCACACAATATATGCAATCATAATTATATTTATATACTATAGCAGGCATTCGACATGGCATTCTAATTATCAAATCTAATCAATTCGTAATTCAATCAATTTACGTTTCTGGGAAAAACGTCATATATATATATATACTGAAAACAAAAGCCCACTCACTGGTATGTCGACGGGTCGTATCCCCCGAGCCTAGTGTGACTGCGCTCGTCCGTCGGATACGTCTCACCTATACGTGAATTAATCGCAAAACCGTCAATAACAACACATACACGACCTACGTAAATAACTTTTCATACGAAGGTCAATTTTGGCATTTGAATATACCAACGCGACCTACACGACGTCACGATCGTCGTGATATTTTTAAAATAATTTTTGGACTGCTCACGCGCCCCCACGCGCCAGGAATAGCATGGACAGACGCGCCCCCACGCGCTGTCACGTGCTGTGCACGCGCCAGGGAATATTCCCTAACAGCAAAGGAATATTCCGTTAACTTCTAACGGCGTCAGTTAACGGCGTTAGTTAACGGCGTTGGAATATTTCGTCAACTTTGACGGAATATTCCGTCATCCCCTACCTCAGGTCGCCGGCCGGATTGGTTTTTCCGGCGACCGTCGCCGGCGCCGGCGACCGATTCCGGCCAAAACTTCAAACTAGCCTATCTCCTTCATTTTTCATCCTTTTTCACTCGTTTTTCTTCCTACATGCTCTAAATTCAATGTAGAACATGTTTATAAGCTCAAATACCTTGAAAAATGGCTGAAAATTTCTCGAGGAAACCTTCCAAGTTCGGCCAACTTTGAAACCAGTGATCCCGACGTCCAAGCTTTGCAAACTAAGTACTCCGAGGTCCGTGGGAAGGTTTTAGGATGACTGGTGATCTCCTTTTTGTCTAAAACACGCTGAAACAAAAGTACATGAACAGTACTTTGAATTTAGGTCACGGTTTCGATATGCTTTCGAGGGTTTCACAACCTAAAATCTATATCAACAAACTCAGCAAGTCTTTGGGAGTGAAAATAGGCTTACCTGAGATTCGATTTACGTCGAGATGGTTGTATGTGTGTGTGTCCGTAGGAACGAAGTCGAGAGAAATAGAGAGTTTGAGAGAGAGGGATAAGGAAGAAGATAACAGAAAAGAAAAAGGGTTGTGCACGTGTACGTTCGCATGTATAGGGACAGGTGTCCCTCATTTAGGTTTAAAGATTTAGGATACCCCAAAAACCCAATTCCGTGTCCAAACGTACCCGTTCACGCGTAGGTAAGGGTATTTTCGTCATTTCATATCGTCCGTATAAAAATACGGGACGGGATGTCACAATTCAATCTCTAAATCGCTAAAAAGAAAAATACACTTGTGCGGAGTGTAAAATGAGATTTTTGGAGTTCTAATAACAGTTCCCTAAATATGTCTAATAAATATTTTACGTGGCATTGACTTAGACTTTCGCGAATAGACTTATAATTTATGGTATCTAATAAATATCCAGATTGAAAATATTCATCAATCTATAAAAATTTCTCATGGAGGAACCCTTTTTTTTGCCATAGATACCAATATAGTGGCTAAAAGAAAATATGATATTAAATTCATATGTGGTCGAGATATTTATGAACTTAATCATTAAAATGAATAAGCTCAATTATACATTCAAGTTGGATCAATTCCTGAAGTTTTGGTCAACAATAAAACTGCTTATCTATGAGTTCACCCTATAAAACGTGCAAAGGCGATATACTTTTTAACCACAGTTCTATATGTATTGTGAATTTTTGTCCGTAACTTTTGTGGCATATAGATGCTAGAAGATTCTCATTTAATTGAAACATACCAAACTCATTAAACATTCTAACCAAAAGCTCATACCGATTATTAAGCTAACTAGTGCTCTAGAAATTTAGGGGAAAAGGAAGAGGCTATGGAGGAGTAGATGGGAATGTAGAATGACAACCACGGGAGATGAAAGGATTTTTTAAACAAAGAGAGAAGGGGATTTGCTCCATGGAGATGATGGACTGGTTGACGTTTTATTTTTTATTTTTAAGTAGATTGAGTTGAATGTAAAAATAAGTTTGATTGAGTTGAGTTTTGATAATTAAGAGCAGTTTCAGAAATAATGTTGGGTGTAAATAGATAATAATAAATAAACCAAATACAATATGAATATAAAAAGGAAGTTGAGTTTTGAGATACAAAATATGAGTCCAAATAAAATTTTCATAAAATATTCTAGGATGTCTGAGCCTTTCTATTGTTTTGCGGGTGATTTTTCCGCAATGAAAGTTTCCTGGAAATTGCAAATCATTTGACTTTAGTTGCTGTTTGTTTCCTTCTTTTTCTTTGATGCTTTTGCTTGTTTACGTCGGCAATATGATGTAATGAATTCGTCAATGTGGCCTTAGTAGGTTGTTTCAATGGGCTTTCCAAATTACTCACCAACCAAGTTTTGCAAATAAAATTTCTTTTCTCATTGACTATGAATATGCATATATGTATATATATGTATGTATGCATTCTTGCTTATCAAACTTGGAGTTTCAGAGATTTCTTTCTTCCAAACTCCTATTTTAGATGGGCTCTTCGATTTGTTCTCAATTCTTTCTGTCGCCGAGAGAGGAAACTGAGCTGAGAGGAAGTCTGAGTTTCACTTGAGAGGTGTCTCTCCCTATTCAGCCGAGCTCAAATCCCTCTCTCTCCTCAGTTCAGATTAGTTTAAAAGAAAGCAGCCTCACCCTTGTTTCAAATGCATTTATAAATCTGCGATCCAAAGCAATTGCTCTCTTGTTTCAGAATTCAGATTTTCAGAGCTGGGTGGTGGTTGTTGTTGTTGCAACTATGGCTGAGGTCCTTGTGCCAGTCCTTGTGCCAGTTGCAGGAGCTGTTGTAAAAGTAGCATTTGGATTGCTGTTTGATGCCGCCAAAAAGGCGCACAAGATGGCTAAGATGTTTCCAAATCACCACAGGAATCTCATTTCAACGCTGGGGTCTTTGGGAGTACTGATCGCACAGATAAACCAGACCGGAACCATTTCGGTTTCTGAAAATTTTAAAACAACAATGGAGGATGGCGAGAAGCTGGTCGAAAGGTGCGAGGGGAAGCTGAAGTCCTCTGAAAAGGCTAAATATGCTAAAGAGATTGTTGAATTGAACAATTCTCTTCAAACGCACATGCTTCTGCTGACTGTGCAGTTAGGAGTCAATTCCGCGGTGGTGCTCAAACGAATTGAGGCAATTCTTGTGCCTCAAAATCAAATCCGAAACCTTATTACAACTAGGTATGCAGTTCCTTACCTTCCAGACGATACACTTTGGCTGGATGCACAATTGGCTGAGATGAGGATGAAACTCCTTACGGACAACGCGCCGTCAATGCTTGTGCTCACTGCTCTGCCAGGATGTGGGAAAACCTATTTGGCAAAAATGCTTTGTCATGATCAACGAGTCAAAGGTATGTCTATAAAGTTTTTGCAATTGTCAATGTGTGGTCATAGTTTGTCCCCACGAACATTTACTCACAACGTGTTTTCGTGGCCAGATAAATTCAAGGGCAATATCTTCTTTACCACGGTTTCCGAAAGCCCCAACATTGATGTCCAAGAATTCTTCCAACATGCCGGATTCAGGCCACGTGCTTTAAAAAATGAAGAAAATGAAGAAAATGCAGCTGGGCAAAATCCTTTCCTATTAATCTTGGATGATGTTCCGCCTACATCAGAATCCGTTCTTCACGAGTTTAATCAAATCAACATTTCAGATTCCAAGATTTTGGTGACATCAAGATGCCGTTTTCCCAAATTCGGGACTCCACTTGAAGTACAACCATTGAGTGAAGACGACGCAGAGACTCTTTTTTGTCGTTCAGCATTCCGGAATTCGAGCCTCAGCAAAGGTGATTTTCAGGAAGAGTTGAACAAGGTGATTTATTAGTTTGAATTTCTGACATACATGCTTATTTATACATTCTTGCTTGTCAAAAATATAACTTATTACACAAATCACCCATGCACGCAAGTGAGCCCGTAGATTTTTCCATATCTGTAAATAGTTATTCACCTTATTTGGGAAAATTGGGCTGCAGATAGTAAGCCACTGTAAGAAATTTCCACTTGCCCTTACAACGATAGGAGGGTCACTTTGTAATCAGCCTATAGAGAAATGGAGTGACAAATGCACAGAATTATCTAAAGGTTCTATTCTTGAGTCAGAGGAAAGTTTGCGTGAAGCCCTCCAAAGTTGCTTAGATGACTTGAATAAAAGAACGGCTACTGTCAAGGACTGTTTCAAAGACCTTGGTTTATTTCCCAAAAACCAAAGAATCCCCGTTGCTGCCCTCCTTGATATGTGGGCAGAGTTCTATGAGGGTACAAATGATAACATCTCAATGATGAACCTCTACGAGCTCACCATCTGCAATTTGGCCAGTATTGTAATCACAAGGTATTCAAACTTTACTTTGATAACTAATTCACTATTGTGATCTGCACGTTTCAGAAATTTCTTCTGTGAAACTAAATTTTGATCACCACCAGGAATAAGGGTATGGATGGCTACTATGGTGAACACTTTGTTATCCAACATGATATGCTTAAATTGCTATCAATCCTTGAGAGTAGAAAAGACCCGATGGGACATAGACTGATTATAGACATACGTGAAAAGGAGGTTCCACTAACATGGTGGAAGGAGAACCAGCAGAAAACGAAAAAGGCTCGCTTGGTATCTGTCTCAACTGGTTGGCATCTCCGAACTCTCTTTAGAAAATAGATACATACATATATACAATCATGTACTACAAGCTCACAAACGTAATTTCACATTAATTTCCTCCCCACAGTCGCATCATGTAGCACATTGTTTATTTGCAGGCGAATCATCTTCAACAGAGTGGCACAACATGGATCTACCAGAAGGCGAGGTTCTAGTTTTGAATTTTCAAGCAAAGAACTATGCCTTGCCCAAGTTCATGAAGAAAATGTGCAAGTTGAAGGTTCTAATAGTCACAAATGATGGCTTCTCACCTGCTGAGCTAAGCAACTTTGAACTGCTGTGTTCTTTATCTAATCTAAAGAGACTAAGATTAGAGCGTATTTCAATTCCTTTGATAAGCAAGAGATCGAACTGTCTAAAAAAAAAAAAGAGATCGAAGAGTCTAAAGAAGATATCTTTATTCATGTGTAACGTCAGAGAAGCATTTGGAAACCCTTCCATCCAAATTTTTGAGACATTCCCATACCTAGAGGAGTTGCACATCGACTATTGTAACGATTTGGAGAAATTGCCTGCCAAGCTATGTGATCTTAAACACCTAAAAGTTCTCAGCATCACCAACTGTCATAAGCTATCTGTCTTGCCTGAAGACATCGGAAAGCTGGAGCATTTGGAAGTGTTGAGGCTAAGGTCCTGCACAGACTTGGAAGAGCTTCCAGGCTCGATTGAGAAACTCAGTAAGTTGTACTTTCTTGACATATATAATTGTTCCGGCATTAAGGAGTTGCCCGAATGCATTGCAAAGATGAGTGGTTTAAGAAAAATCAACATGGCACAATGTTCAAGATTGAATCTGACTGTGTCACTGTATGAGCTTCATCAGCAATTAGAGAAAGTGACATGTGACGAAGACAAAAGAGATTTCTGGCAATCTGTCTTATCAAATCCCGACAAAATAACAGTGGCTAATGAAGAATTCAACCTGAATTTTCTCCACAGACTTCAGAATTGAGAGCTCTCTTTCCACGATAAGTATTGGAGCAAAATGTCTTGTGTGTGATTTGTATAGTTTATTCTTCCCTGTTTCTCATTCGGTGTTTGTATGAGATATTGCATCATTCCTCTGTCTTGGATTTCCCTGATTTTCTTCTCTATATACTGTTGAAATGGTACCGGGCCATGATATTTTTGTTTAATTCCTTAAAGGTTTTAACTTTCAAGAATTGGGGATTCGAAGAATAAGAAATGCAGAGAGGCATAAGCGCGAGTAATTTTTTTTCATTGTAATTCTGTTGGCTACAAATGTCACCGAGCCTACGTGGCGCGCAGGCCGAGTAAATAGTAGACTAACTGAGTCCTTCGAATGTGTGCGGGGCGTGCCAACTCGTCGGCCGAGCTTTGGCCGAGAAGTAAATTGTCTTGATATGGTATGGATGCGCGCGGCCAACTTCTGTATCTTGCGATTGCGGCCGAGAAAGGAACGTGTCTCGGCCTTTAGGTTCTAGAGCCTGAAGACAAGGCTGCCAATTACAAAATTCACAAATTATGGTCGTCCAATTCGGCCACGGTCACCGTATTGATGAAGGTGAGACCACGCCGAATCGACACTAGAGTATAAGTGCAGAGGTACTCAAAACTGACGAAGGCCTCGACCACAGACGTGGTTCGGCCGTCTCGGTGTTGAGTTATGAAATCCTCTTGTGAGTACGTAATCGTAAAACGACTCGGCGTCGAGGCACCGAGTTTTAGTATTAGTAACACCTCACTTCGCCGGGCCGGCTGGTGAGATGACCTCTGTCGACGGGGATTCGAGACTCCTTCGTCGGCCGAGACTAGGATAAATAACCAATCGACCCTGTCGCAGTGCTGTTTATCCAAACTGAAGGTGCTTCACGGACGGCTGGTTCTACGGCAACAGTGCTGTTTATCCAAACTAAAGGTGTTTACCGGTTGCCTTCACAGTGCTGTTTATCCAAACTGAAGATGTGAAGGCGAAAAAGAAAGTAAAAATTCTCAAAGGTGTTGAGAGGGTTTGCGCAGGGCAGATTTGTGTGTTGTGTTGTCCCTTGCATGTTGCCACTGCTTCTGTATTTATAGGATCTGAATCCTCCCTTGTTGGGTCTCGTGAAGAAGCCACTTGCTTTCTCTTTTTCTTGTTTTCTCTTTTCCTTGTTTTAGGGCATGTTTTTCACCTTAAATCAAGGAAAAGTTGTCGTCCTAGGCTTACCTAGTTCTTAGAGTTCCACGTAAATCCCCTTTTAGGCCGAGAAAATCTTCCCTCGGCCCAAAGTGCTATTTTGGGCCCAAACATTTGCCCCCTCGCTCCTGAGGTCGCCGGTTATGACCGAGCCCGGCCTTGAAGGAGCGGGAACGCCTCTATCTCTGAAGCCGTTGATCTTGAGAACGATCGGTGCCCCTTGCCTTTCCTGCCTCTTGACTTTCCTTGCCACGTGTGACACCCTAATGCTCTCAGCAACCCTATCGACAGCACGCACAGCTACTGAACCGTTTTCCATTATTGCTCGCCGCCACACGCAATTGTGCATCATAATGTACGCGTGGGATGTTCGGTCTTTTCACCTGGATTCCTTCAACTGTTCGGAAAATCTTGGCGCTTTTCCCGATTGATTTTATCCGAATTTAAAAATCAAACGCTCTATCTTCTTACCCAAATGCCTATAAGTACCCAGAATTTTTCCACTGATCCTTTTACGCTCCCAAAATTCTCAAGCTTTTTCTTGATTTTCTTCTCCCATATCTTCATCGCTCAAAGAATCCCGTCAATTCCCAATTCCTTCTGCAACTTTTCAATCTTCTCCAATGGCATCCCTATCTTCCAAGCTTACCACCGAATGCGAGAAGTGCAAGGATATTCTCGACAAGGTTTCCGTCAAAGCTATGCGCTTTGAAAGTGATCTGAGCGTCAGTCACCAGATGCTTGGACCGGTCTTCAGAGCAACCGTCCATTCCTCCATCATCGACTTATGCAAGAACCATTGCCTTGCCCCCCTGCTCCATGGGATTGACTGGGCCAAGTGGGATTCGGCCAAGCCCCAAGGCTCCTGGCCTTCAACTCCGGCTAACTGGCCAGTCTGGGTAGAGCGCATGTCAGAGTTCCATGGCGCTCAATGGAAGAAGCTAGGCATTTATGATGCCATCTGGCTTTCCACCGTGGAAATTGCCATGGATAAAGAGCTGCTGCTGGCGGCCCTCAACTTCTGGTGCTCGGCCACCAACACGATGGTTCTACCCTTTGGCCCGGCCGGCCCCACCGTCCTTGACATTTCGGCCATTCTGGGGACTTCCCCTTCTGGCCTTACAATCAATGCTGCCCTCGCCGGCTACCCGAAGAGACTTGATCTGAAGGCCTGGCTTGAAGTTCGGGCTGCCGAATCCTTGAAGGAGGAGAAGAAGGGCGCCAGTTCCACCAAGGAAGAAATTCAGAAGCGATTCAAGAATTTCTTTAACTATAATACCCTTTACTGGCATTTCGCCGGCCATGGGGAAAAAGTGGCTAGGAAGGGGGAACATGAAGCTTTCCTCTTCTACTGGTACAACAAATTTATTTGTTGTCCCAAGTCAAACAAATGCTTGGTGGAGAACCTGCCAGTGGCCGAAGCCCTGGCGAGCGGCAAGTCCTTGGCCCTGAGTCCAGCCGTTCTCGCCCACCTGTTCCGTTGTTTGGCCGAGACGACTGCGGCCACTATTGACCCCCAGCAGAGTGGGCCCCTCTGGATTTTCCAACTCTGGCTGCAGGTCTACTTCACTTCACTTCGGCCTGACCTTCCATCCTTCCATCCGGCTGAGGCGCTCGGTCCTCAGCTGGCGACTCGACCCATACCTCCCCACCGAGCCGAAGAAATTTTCAAGTTCTTCTTTGGCCTGGCCGAGCTGTCTGATGACGAGTTTTTGATATGTCGTCGTCGGAACTACCCCCAATCGATCTGTCTTCCATCTGAGGCCTGGGATGAAGAGACGGATCTTACTTTGCGCCAACATTGGGGATCGTTCGTGTTATCACGCGATCTTCCTCTCGGTTGCGAGGCACGCCGAGCCAGCTGGGAAGTTTACCATCCCCATTTCACTGCCCGGCAACTTGGCTTCGTCCAAGGTGCCCCGGTCCCCCTCCTTTCTTCCCGTTCCCTTCTTGGCCGAGGACGCCTCTCCGGCTCCCCTGGGAAGGATCTTGAAGTCGCCGAGACGGACTTCCAGGAAAGGTGCAAGAGGTTTCGTCTGAAGCCGGCCATCCCTGAAGCCCTTTGCACCGACACTTTTGGTGACTGGTAGGAGGCGTACACAAACGATTTTTTCGGCGCGCCGGTCGATGACATAATCGCCAAACTCTTCGGTACTTATTTCTTATTTTGTCTCAAAAACCTTTTTTGCCCTTTGGTGGCTTAACTTCGTCGAGGATCTCTAACTATTTGTCTTTTTCTAGGTGGCCGAGCATCTCAGCCGGCAGATGTTGCTACGGTGGTCGTGGCCAAGAAGAAGAAGACCATTGTTCTTCCTAAAACGGCCACGGCTGCTGTAGCCAAAACCAAACCGTCAGGCAAACGGTCGCGTCAAGAGGTTGAAGCGGCCGATAAATCTCCCCGCCCAGCAAAGTTCCCAAAACCTTCGGCGGGGAAGCGAGACCGGGAGGCGCCGGTCAAAGCTTCCAAAGGCATCCGTATTGGTGCACCCCGGCCATCGTCTGCGTCTATTGCTTCTCAAGCCGTACCAGAACCTGTCCGGCGGGTCGAGTCCTCCAAAATCCAAAAAATCTCTGGCGGCCCTGTATTGGAGCAAGTGACCCCTTTGGCCGTCAAGTCGCCCCCAAAACATCCGAAGCGAACGTCGGTCATTCTGGATGATGAAGAGGTTTGAATCTCCTACTGGTTTCCTTGTCTGATTTCATAGTCTTTGTATTGACCAATCTTCGACCAATCTTCTTAGGATGATGGTGACATTCTAAGCTGTCCTCTTCCAACTCCAACAGCCGAGAATCTTTTAGCCGATCCCCATGTGATCGACAAGGGAAAGAAGGCCGCTGTCGAGCTTAAAACGCCGACAGCGCCAGTGGTTTCCCCTTCGGTTGCAGATCCTACCATCCCCTCCCAAGAGGCCCCTCCAACCATTGTGAGTTTTCTCTATTCTTTAGAATTCTTTGACATTTGCCTCGAATGATTCTCACGTTTTTGTTTTCAGCCTACCTGGCAGGCCGAACTTGACGTTCTGTTTTACACGGCTTCTGGTGGAGCCGGCCCCTCTGTCTCGCCAACCAGATCTGCCGCCGGGGCCGCTGATCATCCGGCTTTCTCTCGGCTGCACGATGTTCTATCGTTGTCCGCCTTGGAGGTCCTCCAGAACAACGGCCTTGAAACTATTGGGGAATGCTTGAATGCTCTTGCC
Organism: Crataegus laevigata; assembly: GCA_963580275.1. NCBI lineage: Eukaryota > Viridiplantae > Streptophyta > Magnoliopsida > Rosales > Rosaceae > Crataegus > Crataegus laevigata. Next base: position 7,446,677 of record OY756949.1, read on the forward strand.
TCCGAAGGTCATCTGGACAACGCCACCGTTGCTCAGTTATCTTCGATTTTGGAGAAGAATCGAGACTTCTTCCCAATTTTTGAAAACGCATTCGTTCTGGCGACGTTCTGAAGGCTGACGAGGCTGCTCAAGAGGCTGCCCGGCCGGAGCTTGAAGTTATAAAGGCCAAAAAACTTGAGCTGATAGCCCTTGATAACCAGATTGCGGAGCTGCAACGTAAACGGTCGGATGTCGCTTCATCTCTTGAAGCGACATTTGAGGCTAACAAGGCTAGGCTGACAGAGCTTGCGGCCGGCGCCCGGCGGGTTGCGCGGATGAAGTCAGAGAGGAGGATGCGGGAAGCCGAGATTACTTTGGGGGAAGGAAGGTGGTATGAGCTGAAGGCAGCCCTCACGGCTTATCTTCCTTAGTTTTTATGATTGTGAATTCACCTTTTTTGTAACCCCTTTTTCTATATAAAAAAAAACTTGTTTACTCCTGCATTTCCCAGTTGGTCGGATAATATTTTTTCAAAAATTTTTCGTTAATCGGCAACTTATGCATTAAGCCACCTCGATCTTTGAGATGATATGCCCCCTTGCCGAGAACCTTATGAACAACAAACGGCCCTTCCCAATTCGGCGACCATTTGCCGAACCTTGGGTCTTTTAGTCCAACTGGTAAAACCGTCTGCCAAACCAAATCTCCTTCGCCGAACGTTTTTTGTTTAACGCGCTGATTGTACGCTCGTTCGGCGATTTTCTTTTGCGCTACTAATAAATTGTAAGCGTCAAGACGGACACCTTCCAGGTCTTCCAACTCCTGTCTCATGGCTTGACCATACTCATCACCGAACAGACTGCTATTTTCTATCATTCGTAGTGAATTGACACTTAACTCGACTGGTAACATGGCATCATGCCCATAGGTCAACGCATACGGCGTCGTTCCCGTGGCTGTTCTTGGTGACGTTCGGTAGGCCCACAGCGCTTCATGTAACTTTAAATGCCACATACCCGGTTGTTCCCTCACCATTTTTTCAAGAATCCCTATTAAAACTTTATTACTTGCTTCGGCCTGCCCATTGGCTTGTGGGTAATATGGTGAAGATTGCTCGAGCCGAATTTTGAGATTCATTGTGTATTCCTTGAATCGGCCAGATGTGAAAATCGTGCCGTTATCCGTTATGATTGTTTCTGGCACACCGAATCGAGTCACGATGTGTCCTTCGACAAAATCACACAATTCTTTGGATGTCAATACAGCGTATGATTTTGCTTCAACCCATTTGGTAAAGTAATCTGTTGCTACAAGTATCCAGGCGTGCTTTGCCGAGCCAGATGATGGTGTAATTTTGCCGATGACGTCCATGGCCCATCCCTGAAATGGCCATGGTTTGGTGACCGAATGCAGTAATTCGGCTGGGGCCCTCTGTATAGGGCCGTGAATCTGACACTGTACGCATCCCCGTGCGTACTCAATGCAGTCTTTTAAGATATTCGGCCAAAAATAACCGTGCCGGCGAAGCAACCAACGCATTTTTCGGCCAGATTGATGGGCTCCACATATTCCTTCATGGACTTCGGTCATTGCTAGTGCGGCCTCTTTAGGGCCGAGACACAACAACAGTAAGCCGTCCTCGCTCTTCCTATATAGAGCGTTTTGGTATGACACATAGTTCGTGGCATGAACCTTCGTCTTACGTTCGTGTTTTCCATCAGGATTATCAAGGTATCGCATGATTGCGCCTCTCCAATCATCTGGACCTGGTAATGCTTCTACTGCGCAGATCTCGACGGGGTCTCCTCGCTCCAGTAGTGATGGTAATGACATTACTCGTGTTCGGATCACATGATCCTGGGTAATAACTTGTTGGTTAACCAAGGCCGGGTATGAGCGTCGTACGACTGGTATCGCTCGTCCTCGTTTGCCCCCCATGAGTTGCGCGCCGGAGGCGATTTGGGCCAATTCATCTGCGTCGACATTATGGACCCGAGAGACGTGCTCGAATGTGATACGGTCAAAAGACTCGGCCAAATAGCTAGCGACCATGTGATAAGGAGCTAGAGTGCAACTCATGCAACGAAAAATGCCATTGAGCTGGTTAATGACAAGTTCAGAGTCGCCGAAAACCAGGACGCGGGGTGCTCGCAAGTCATGAAGGATGTCGAGGCCAATGACAAGAGCTTCGTATTCGGCTTGATTATTGGTGCAGTCAAAGTCCAGTTTGAAAGAAAAATACCATCGATGGTGCTCGGGAGACTGAATGACAATGCCTACGCCGGCCGACAAGGAAGTGCTGGAGCCATCGAAATACATATCCAGAAATTGTCTCGTGCTTCCACCATGCCGATTTCGAGATCATTATCCCCAAAGTCGTATGGAGACGGGTGTTGGGCCAAGAAGTCAGCTAAAGCTTGGCCTTTGACGGCCTTCTGAGGAACATACTGTAAATTGAACTCGGATAATGCCATGGTCCATTTCCCGATTCGCCCTTTGACGATTGGCCGAGTGAGCATGTAACGGATGACATCAGTCTGGGCAATGACTTGGGTGACGGATGGAAGCATGTAATGCCGAAGCTTGGAGGCGGCAAAGAACAATGCTAAACAGAGTTTCTCAACAGCCGTGTAATTGATCTCGGGGGTATTGAGGTGGCGGCTGAGATAAAAAATGGCTTGCTCGCGGCCGGCATCGTTGTCTTGTGCTAGAAGGCAGCCGATGGATTCTTCGGCCGCAGATATGTACAACTTAAGAGGTTTGCCACGGCGAGGCGGTCCAAGGACAGGCGGGGCAGTTAAGGCTACCTTGATTTGGGTGAAGGCGTCGTCGTGCTCGGAACCCCATGCAAACTTGTCGTGGTCCTTGAGTTTTAGCAAAGTGGAGAAAGCTCGCATTTTCCCTGCCGAATTGGCAATAAACCTTCGGAGAAAATTGACCTGACCGAGCAGAGACTGTAATTGTTTCTTAGTCCTGGGGGCCGGCGCATTGATAATTGCGCGGGCCTTGTTTTCGTCAATCTCAATGCCGCGGTGATGGACTAAGAATCCCAAGAAATTTCCTGCCGAGACGCCGAAAGCACACTTGGCTGGGTTCATTTTGAGGTTGTGCTGGCGCATGCGTAAGAAGGTTTGGCGAAGGTCCTCTAAGTGTGACTCCCGACGCTTGGACTTGACCACAACATCATCAATGTATACTTCGACTGATGTACCGATGAGGTCATGAAAGATGGTATTCATGGCTCGTTGGTATGTGGCGCCGGCGTTCTTGAGTCCAAATGGCATAACAACCCACTCATACGTGCCGAGTGCCCTTGGGCATCGAAAAGCAGTTTTGTGAACATCAGCCTCGGCGATGAAAATCTGATTATAGCCGGCATGTCCATCCATAAATGAAAAAATGGCATGGCTGGCGGCCGCATTAATTAAGAGGTCTGACATTGGCATAGTGTATTCATCCTTGGGGGTTGCCAAATTTAAATTGCGGAAATCGATGCAAATGCGGAGAGTGCCGTTCTTCTTGAGGACAGGAACTATGTTTGCTAACCATTTGACATATCTGGCTGTCCGAATGAACCCGGCATTCAAAAGGCGAACAATTTCATCCTTTATGCCAAGCTGTACTTCGGTCGAGAACCGTCGAGGGGGCTGACGAAACGGTTTACAGCCGGGCTTAATGCGTAACTCGTGCTCAACGAGCGTTCGGTCTAAACCAGGCATCTCGTGATAACTCCAAGCAAAACAATCTTTGAATTCATTCAATAAATCACGCAGCTCGGTTTTCATGGGTTGGGGCAACAAAGCGCTGATAAATAAAGGCCGCGGTTCCTCGGCCGTCCCAACATTGATTTCTTCCAAAGGGTCCTTAACCTGAGGCCGATGGTCTTCGAGTTTGACCGGTGCAGGCTGAACCTTATCTAAAGATACTACCGGGCCATTGTCTCCCTCGGCGAGAAACTCGACCAAATTAACGCCGGAGTATGGTTGGCTGGAAACTGTATACCAGTGGGCCAGCAGTCGTTCCATGGTTGAAGAGATTGCGGCCTGGCGTCGGTTATGGTCGTCGTCAGTCATCAATAGTAGGGAAGAAAGTGGCTAGTTCGAGTCTCGCCGAGTCCTGGTGAACAGTCTCGGCGGCTATCTCGATAGCCTTTTGTACAGAAATCTTCGTCGGCCGGCCCTCCTCATTGAAACCGTGAAGGGTGATGTAGCCGACGTGATCATCATAGTAACGAGCTTGAATCATATTGGTCTCAAACGGCTGTGTATCGGCCGGGTGGACGATGACCGACTTGCCATCCCAGAAGACGAGGACTTGGTAGAGGGAAGATGGAATACAACCAGTCTGATGGATCCAATCACGACCAAGGAGAGCGTTATACTCAGTCTTCGAATCCACAATGAAGAATGCAGTCATGTGATTGCGACTGGCTATGGTTACATCCAGAGGCAAAACTCCCTTGGTTTGGGACCGGTCACCCACGAAACTGCTCATAGTGATTCCTGATGGAATGAGTTCATCGTGTGACCGTCCCAGAGCGCGCATGACGGAAACGGGCATGATATTGATCGTTGCCCCACAATCGATGAACACCTTAGAAACTGGGTAGCCCTCAATCTGAGCCGTGACATACAACGGCTTCAGATGCTGTAGATTGGTAGTGGGGGATCGGGGAAACAACTCAGCGAAAGCTGCCGCTAGTGTGTCGATTTGGCTGTCCGTTCCTTCCTCGGTGTGGACAAATTCGACCTGTGTTGCTTCTTCGGCCACGACATCGCCGTCCAGGAATGATAGTTGGGGAACCGTTGTTTGAAACTCGGCGGGTAAGACGTGGACCATGCTGATTTCCATGTTGTCCAGGATAGAAGGGCCTAGTAAGTCGCGTTCCATCGCGCAATGAGCGTCAGCCGAAATTGCCCGTTCTGGAGTAGTCTCGGTGAAGGCATCCGTCGTCTCATCGGTGACTGGTACTCCGTTGTCTGGGGCCGCCTTGACTTGGGCGTCACCCGTGCGCATACTGGGGGCAAAGGTATTTGTGGATTGATGGCCTTGCTCATGATACGCAATTAAAGTGTTCATTGTGTCCAGATACGCATCGAGGCGTCTTACCCGTTCATGTTCATCGGCCGTGAGGCCGAAGAGCGCCACTGCTGAGAAGACTTCGAAATGATACCTTAAAATCTGAAGATCGTCGAAGGAAAAGGGAAGCTCGGCGAGTGGTAGGTCTGTGTATGGGTCCACCTCAAAACCAAGCACCTGAGCCTCCCGTATATGTTGGAATCTTGCCTTGATGGCCGGGTCCGTAGTCTTTTGAATGATCTGCTCGGCATCTGGGGAAGTCAAGGCTAAGTCGAGGACTTGCTGACATTCTTTCGGTAGGCCGTATAAATCATTGGCGGAGTGCGTCTTATGGAATTCCAACATATACTGCAGGGCTTCGCCAACAAAGGGAGGATGGAGATTCCGCCGTATCTGGATCAGTGGTTTGGATGTCGGTGTTGGATGAGGGTTTATACTCGACTCTTGTTGAAGTTTCTCGAACCGAGCCTTCATTTCTCCTGATCGGAGCAGGATCTTGATCCGCTTGCCGGACTCTTCGAAGGCCGTCTCGATGTCAGGGGCCGTAGCCTGCTTTCCTTCGAGTAACTCGGTCATGATGGCCGGGAGTGGACGCTCATCTCCAAAGTTTGTACCCTTAGGTTGCCATTTGGGAATCGATGAACCTTGAATTGCCTGTCGGCGAGCCGTGCAATCTATCCTTTGGCGACGACGCTTCTGAGATTTGGACAGGGCGGTGTAAACGCCTGTCGGTGAGTGGTACGTGTACCAGCGCTGGTCATGTGTCTCCGGTGGTTTGAATGTTTTTGGCCTAGCTACCGAACCGGAACCGCTGGAACCTTGCGCGTAGTAATCCTTATTGTAGAACGGGGTATCGAAGCTAAGTCGTCGCCTGCCCGAAGATGACCCCCCGGCCTGTATTTGGGGTCCAAGTCTATTGAACACTTTATGTTGCTGACCCAAACCGGATGCTTTTGGCGGAGTTGAGACACTTGCGGGCGTTGATCGAGGTTCTGCCCTATTCGGCTGTAGTTGTTGTGGCGTCGTTACCTGAAATTGCTGGGCCTGTGGCTTGGTTACGGCCACTTGCACTTTGCAGCGATTACACAATATCTTTGGGTTCTCAGGCTCCTCTGCTTTGGCTTGGACAATTGTGGGCCCTGTCTCTTTCGTTGAGGAGTTATTACAAGCTGGGTCGATCTTAAGCTGTGGCTGGGGGTTTTGCTTCGGAATATGCCGTACGAACTCGGCCTTTCCTTTGCCCTTGCTCCCTGGTAAATGGGCATTTACCATGCCAACCGTTGCCGCAGGGAACGGATTAGCGTCGACAGCCATCTGTTTTTCTGGAAATTTCAGCTTGCCTTTGTCGATCCATCCCTGAATAGTATCTCGAAACACCACACAATTATTGGTCGTATGCTTACTTGAATTGTGGTACTTGCAATAGACCTTGTCTTTCAGCTCTTCGGTCTTTGGGATGTTATGCCCCGGCCGAAGTTTAATGATTTTAGCCGATAACAACTGATCAAAAATAGCATCGGCTTTGGTGATGTCAAAAGTGTAGACTTTGGATGCTTTGGCCGTTGTGTCTTCCGGGGCTAAGCGAGGTTTGGCATCTTTAGTATGAGCCAGAGCTTTACAGATGTACGGCTTATCGATGATGATTTCAGCCGCATCTATACTAGCATATTGAGTGCCGTCTCCTTCGGTCTCGGCGTAATTGACCGAAGGATTCTTGTATATGGTCCCTCTAGCTGAAGATGCTGATACCTTTTCCTCTCGGAGTAAGTACTCGTATTGCTCGACGTGTTGGGCCAATTCGTACATATCCCGGAAGTTCGCCCCTAGGAACTTCTTCTTATATTCCAAGTCGAGGCCATTAAGAGCAATTCTGACGAACTCTACTTCTGGAAGAGGTACTCGGCACCAATTTCGAGCCGACTTAAACCTTGTTAGGTACTCCATTGGTGACTCGTCGGATGCTTGAGCCATCCTAGCCAGCGAAAACACCGACATCTCCATCCCTGGTCGATAGAACTGCTCATGAAATTTTTCGACCAACTCCTCCCAATTTTGGATCGAATTCGAGGGAAGGTTGATGTACCATGCAAATGCTAGACCGGTCAATGAGAAGTTGAACAACCGTAATTTATAATAATCACTGTTGGCATCTCCACATTGCGCGGTGAAGCGTGCCACGTGTTCCAGAGAAGACAAGGATGACTCCCCTGCGAATAGACTGAAGTCCGGAATCCTAAAACCCTTTGGGTACTCGAAACGCTCCACAAACTCCGGGTATGGATGGATGAATTTGGGGAACTTCGGCCCTTTTTTCAAAGCCGAATCGATCATTCGCTGGATTTCTGCAGCATTCACGGCGGGCATACTGGGGCCGCAGTCAGTTGTTGAACTGGTCGATCCGCTCTTCTTTTCTAGATCCAGTGTTCTAGACCGAGTAGGGCCGACCTCGGCCACTGATGCAGTTGCTATATTATCTTTAGGCCAAGATGGTCTTGGTCGTTCGGTCGGCCCCAAGTTTGGTGTGATGTGTACCAAGTATTCGTACAACTTGGTCTGCATGGCACTTTGTTGTCGTACTTCGTCTAGTACCGACTGTACGTCTCGGCCGACGGTTTGTTCGAACTTCCGAGCCTGTTCGTCCAATCGTCTCTTGAAAAACGACCGGGACGGTGGGTCCGTAGCATCGCCCCCATCCTCATCACAATCTTCCACAATCCCCTCAACCAGATTGTCTTTTGTAACCTTTGTGAGAACTCCAGTGTGATGAGGTGGCTCACCGAGAGTGACTTCTTTTTCTCGGTGTGAGTGAGGCGTTGCGGCGTCGTGGACTTCCGCTTGTGACGAGCTTTCGGATCCTGTATTGCGGACTACTGGAGTGGTGTTAGATTTTCCCATCCCTACTCTTTTCTTGAGCGATCGAGTCTCGACGGGCATGAACTTTGTAGTTTTAGCACTGGGTCCCACTGGGCGTGCCAAAATGTTGGCTACAAATGTCACCGAGCCTACGTGGCGCGCAGGCCGAGTAAATAGTAGACTAACTGAGTCCTTCGAATGTGTGCGGGGCGTGCCAACTCGTCGGCCGAGCTTTGGCCGAGAAGTAAATTGTCTTGATATGGTATGGATGCGCGCGGCCAACTTCTGTATCTTGCGATTGCGGCCGAGAAAGGAACGTGTCTCGGCCTTTAGGTTCTAGAGCTTGAAGACAAGGCTGCCAATTACAAAATTCACAAATTATGGTCGTCCAATTCGGCCACGGTCACCGTATTGATGAAGGTGAGACCACGCCGAATCGACACTAGAGTATAAGTGCAGAGGTACTCAAAACTGACGAAGGCCTCGACCACAGACGTGGTTCGGCCGTCTCGGTGTTGAGTTATGAAATCCTCTTGTGAGTACGTAATCGTAAAACGACTCGGCGTCGAGGCACCGAGTTTTAGTATTAGTAACACCTCACTTCGCCGGGCCGGCTGGTGAGATGACCTCTGTCGACGGGGATTCGAGACTCCTTCGTCGGCCGAGACTAGGATAAATAACCAATCGACCCTGTCGCAGTGCTGTTTATCCAAACTGAAGGTGCTTCACGGACGGCTGGTTCTACGGCAACAGTGCTGTTTATCCAAACTAAAGGTGTTTACCGGTTGCCTTCACAGTGCTGTTTATCCAAACTGAAGATGTGAAGGCGAAAAAGAAAGTAAAAATTCTCAAAGGTGTTGAAAGGGTTTGCGCAGGGCAGATTTGTGTGTTGTGTTGTCCCTTGCATGTTGCCACTGCTTCTGTATTTATAGGATCTGAATCCTCCCTTGTTGGGTCTCGTGAAGAAGCCACTTGCTTTCTCTTTTTCTTGTTTTCTCTTTTCCTTGTTTTAGGGCATGTTTTTCACCTTAAATCAAGGAAAAGTTGTCGTCCTAGGCTTACCTAGTTCTTAGAGTTCCACGTAAATCCCCTTTTAGGCCGAGAAAATCTTCCCTCGGCCCAAAGTGCTATTTTGGGCCCAAACAAATTCATACATCCAAAACCCTAGCATATAGAAGGCTTGGAGTGGTCCTATTTTTCAGGGATCAATCTCAGTCCTCTAGAGCATCAGGAGTTGTGATCCTTTCACTTGGGAATGGATCCAGCAACACAATACATTGAAGGGATGAGAACAAACACAATTGTTCATCTTTCACGAAATATTAACTCTACTAGCCGTTGGACATTTAAACATAACGGCTAATACTAAAAATAAAAACTTCCATCATCTTCGATTTCTTCAAGTTCATCTGCAAGATTTGTCATTTGTAGGTTAATTTCAAGTCTGAGAAGCTTAATTCTCAACAGCATCTCCTAAGCTGCTCACTTGCTTCACTCCAAGCTTGTGCCTTAAGTAATTAAATCTTTCTCTAGGCAGTGCCTTAGTAAAAATATTTGCGAGTTGTTCCTCACTTACACTAAACTTCACATCAATCACCCCTTCTTGTAATGCTTCTCTTATGAAGTGAAACTTCCTATTTATGTGTCTAGTTTTCTGGTTGAAGACAGGGTTCTTCACCATAGAAATTGTAGACATGTTATCACAAAATAAAGCTGTTGCATCAGTTTGCATTTCCCCAAAATCATCAAGAAGAAATCTCAGCCAAATTGATTGAGCAATTGCTTCTGGTGCTAATACATACTCAGCTTCAGTAGTTGATAGAGCAACTGTGTTTTACTTCACTGAGGACCATGAAAACACACCACTCCCAAAGCTAAATGCATATCGATAGGTGCTCCTGCTATCATCTTCATTTCTTGCCCAATCAGCATAACAAAAACCAACAAGAATTGTTGTCTTGTCATTCACATATTCAATTCCATAATTTAGTGTACCCTAAACATATCTTAAGACTCTATTTGCTACTCCAAAATGCTTCTTTGTAGGACTGTTCCTAAACCTTGCTAGTAGACTCGTAACATACTTCAAATCTGGTCTAGTTGTTATCAAATACAGCAAGCTACCTACAGTCTTTCTATACATGTTTTCATCTGCCAACTCACATCCATCCACCTTCTTGAGTTTTTCTCCTATGGGTAATGGAATTGACACAAGCTTGCAGTCTTCAAGACTAGATTTCACTATAAGTGACTTTGCATACTTAGTTTGATGAATGAATACACCCTTATCAGTTTGTAGTATTCTCATTCCCAATAAATAGTGAAGTGGCCCTAAATCAGACATCTCATATCTCTGCATCATTTCTCTTTTGAACTTACTGAGTAATCTCTCACTACTTCTAGTGTATACAATATCTCAACATACAATGACACAATGAGCAATCCTCATTCTTCATCAGATCTTGTATATAATGTAGCCTTACTAGTGCTTCTCTTGAACTTACAATTAACCAAGTAAGTATCAATCCCACTATACCAGGCTTTAGGAGCCTGTTTTAAACCATATAATGCCTTCCTTAGCTTGTAAATCTTGTGTCTAGCATTCTTTAATTCAAAACCTTCAGGTTGCTCAGTGCACACTTCTTCTTCAAGCACTCCACTTAGGAATGCTAATTTGACATCTAACTGAAATAACTTCCACCTTTTTTGTGTTGCAAGGGCAATGAAAGTTCGAATTGTGTCTAACCTTGTCATTGAGGCAAAGGTTTCATTATAGTCAATGTCAGGCTTTTAAGCATAACCTTTTGCAACAAGTTTAGACTTGTGCTTTTAGACAGTTCCATCCAAATTCAACTTGGTTTTAAACACCCATTTCACTCCTATGACAGTCTTATCAGCATGTCTATCTATTAGCTGCCATGTGTCATTTTTCTCAATCATTTCAATCTCAGCTTTCAAATCCTCTTGCCAAGCTTGATCATGTGCTACTTCTTGATAGTTTTCTGGTTCAACAACGCGCATGTGACATCTTGCATATATTTCATCCAAGCTTTTCATCTTCACTGTGTTGAACTAGGTGTTGAACTTTGACTTTGAGTTTTCACTCATGCTAATGGATGAATTGGCATAACTTGAAATTTGTTGGGGACTCTGAGCTGTTTCAACTTGAGTTTCAGAATTTGAATTTTTCTGCATATCAGTACCATACACGTCATTTCCCAAGCTAAAAGGTATTGAGAATGTTTCAACTTGCCTGCATTCCTAATTCCAAGACCGATCTTTATTGAACACACACTTCTAAAAAGGATAATTTTCTTGGATTGAAAGTCATAAACTCTATAACCTTTCTCACAGCTGCCATATCTTATGAAAAGGTTGTTGTTTGCCTTTTCATCAAAGTTATGCCTTAGTTGTGATGGAATATATGTGTAACATATGCAACCAAACACTTTCAAATGTTTTATGCCAAGTTTTCTACCTATGGAAGCTTCAAATGGGATTTTGTCTTTCGCTGCAGTTGGAAGACATCTATTATGCAAATACACCGCAGTCTCAACTGCTTCAGCCCAAAATCTCACATGAATGTTCTTCTCATCCATCATTGACCTTGCCATTTCTCCAATGGTTCTATTTCTTCTTTTAACAACTCCATTCTATTGAGGTGAGTAGGCAAAAGTTAATTGCCTCTCCATTCGTATGTTAGAACAGAAATCTAAAAACTCATGAGAGGTGTATTCACCTCCTCTGTCACTTCTTAGTTTCTTTAGATTGAACCCACTTTGCAACTCCATAAAAGCTTTAAATTTTTTAAACACATTGAACACATCAGACTTGTTTCTAAGAAAATACACCTACACATTCTTGAAAAATCATCAATGAATGTGATGAAGTACCTGTTGCCACCAATAGATTCATTCTGCATTGGTCCACACACATGTGTGCATAAGCTTTAGTGGATGACTTGCTCTCCACACACATCAGTATAGTTCAGGTAGACCAAGCAACATTCCCTCTCTTTGCATCCTTTTTTTAGATTACCAAAGCTCAAGTTACCAAGCATTTTATGCCATTTCCATATTATTCTTTAATTGATGCTTTCTTGCCACTGAAGTTATGGATTCTAGAAACAATGTAAAACATCTAGTTCCTGCCATAATTACCTTGGCTACCATTCTCAAGGTTGTAGTCATCAAAGATTACTGCCATATAACCACCAAACAATACATAGTAACCATGTTTCATCATTTAACCAACACTCAATAAATTTTCATCTAGCCTTGGAACCAACATAACTTCATTTATGTATCATTTCCCATGCTTTGTATCCACTACTAGTGTTCCCTTCCCTATTGTTTGTACCAAATCACCAATTCCAATTTTAACTTTGCAAGTAACTGATGTGTCAAGATTCAACAATAGGGGACTCTTGTGATGTCATGTGGTTGCTGCAAGTACTGTCAACAAACCACACTGACCTATCTTGAATGATTGAGGCTGAGTGACAAGCATAAAACATTGTACATGTGGTTACATCTTCCTCATTTGCATAGTTAGTAACTTACTTGTTATTGTCACAGTCCTTTGCAGTATGCCCAAATCTATTACACTTACCACATATTGGTTTACCCTTGTACCTACATATGGCAAAGTGATATTTGTCACAAATTTGACACTATGGTTTTACAGTTCCTTGACTGCTACTACCTTGCTTGTTTTGAAATGTGCTCATGTTGTTCCAATTTCCACTACTTTGGTTGTTCCAACTAGAGTTACCACTGCCATTCCAGTTGCTATTTTGTGACCAGCTCTTTATTTTCTTATTTTGTTGCCAGTTTTGCTTTTGTTTGCCCTGTGCACTTTATAACCTCCACTAGCAATGTTATTGTTATTTCCTCCAATTTTCAGACTACTAAATGCTCTCTCAGTCTAGAGAACTTGTCTCTTTTATCATGTAGATCCTCCATTTTGTCATAAACTTTGACAAAGGCCAGCACTTCCTTAATTCTTATAACATCAAAGGTCTCTAGTCTCCCATATTATAGACACTATAGATTAGTATCTTCTACTTAGACTCATCAACAACTTCTGCACAATTCTTTTCCCAAGCACATCTTCTCGTAGTGATTTCAGGTTATTTACTATTTCAAAAACCTATCCAAGTAGTCATCTAAAACTCCACTATCTTGCATTATCAAGTATTCAAACTCAGCTCTAATGGCTTGAAGTTTAACAACTCTTACCTTTTTGTCTCATCTGAACTCCATTCTCAGAATTTCTGAAGCCCCTTTTGTTGTCTTCTCATTCCTAATCTAAGGAAACAACTCATCAGAAATTGCCCCTTGAATGAGACATTGGTCTTGGCATTTTTTATTTTTTTTCTTCTTTTGAGATGGTTGGTGCCTCTACTGGGATTTGAACAGTTTCATCTTCATCATCTTCTAAGGTTTCATTGCTGCGAACAGGTTGTGCATGAGTGCCAAGCTTGACCACATCCCATATATCATGTGCTAGGAGAATGGTTTCCATTTTAACGGCCCAAAAATCGTAGTTGGTGCCATTAAACTGTGCAGTTCTTAAATCTCCTCCTGATGAACTCGATCTATAACCATTTCCTCGAATGCAAGAAGCAAGAACCACAATAAAGGAACCACCTTTAAGATTTTTTCTGGGCTTCCTTCGAAGATGGATTTCACTTTATCACTCCCTTATTCAGTATCAGACCTAGAGCTCTGATACCATGTTGAAATGGTACCAGGCCATGATCTTTTTGCTTAATTTCTTAAAGGTTTTAGCTTTCAAGAATTGGGGAGTTAAAGAATAAGAAATGCAGAGAGGCAAAAATGATAGAGTAATTTTTTTTCATTGTAATTCATACATCCAAAACCCTAGCATATAGAAGGCTTGGAGAGATCCTATTTTTTTAAGGATCAATCTCAGCCCTCTAGAGCATCAAGAGCTATGATCCTTCCACTTGGGAATGGATCCAGCAACACAGTACATTCAATGGATAAGAACAAACAGAACTGTTCATCTTTCCCGAAGTAGTAACTCTAATAGCCCTAATACAAAAAATTCCGGCCGAACTCATAAACCGTGGTCGTTTGGCCATCTTTCAGGTCATTTTCCGGTCAACACCGGCCACCACTCGGTCCTCACTTGGTATGAACCTCTTCTCCACATTCCTAACTACATTTTAGCTTTTGAATCACTTAATTTGGTTAAGAAACAAAGAAGTTACAAAGCTTTGAAAATTGCCCAAACCTTCGGCACCAAACCCAGTTTTCCGATGAGCACCGCCTCTTTCATGTTTGCTTTTCTAGGTTCTTTCTCCCTTTCAGGTTTGGATCACTTAATTTGCTTTTCAATTATGATGAACATGAGTTACTAAGTTTCAATCAAGCGCGTTAAACATTGATTAGGGTTTTGGATAAACATCCATTTCTCTCTTTGTTTTAAGTTATAATTATAAATGTTATATAATTATATATTATTAGATTTTTTTTTATGCAAGTATATTAGATATGTACATAAAACATTCACATATGTATGTTCTTTTATAAGAAATAACATATTATTCAATAATTATTTACTAATTCATTATATATAAATGATTGTAATTGGTTCGGCGCAATTGTTATTGGTTCGGAGCAACAGCTCACATTGCTTAATCTCTTGCTTAAATGAGTGTAAAATATTGTACTAATTCATTATATATAAATGATTATGGTGTGTTTAAACTTCTTTCATTAATTACTACATATTTTCTACACTCACAATGTTTGCCAGCTCGCTATATAATCAACTTAAATCAGTTAAATCCATCATGCAATGCATTTCCTTCCAATTTTTTGTGATAAACTAATAGATAATTGACTAAATAAACATCCTACAAAGTTTCAATAAAAATTTCCAAGTTTTTCTTACAATTTCCGTGGTTTCCATGTAATTTTTATCGATATCGATATTTCCGTGTTTTCGGACTACCGATATTTCCGATATTACCGATATTTAAATCCTTGCTTGTTGTAAGCAGGGAAAGCATGTCGCCTCACCAAGCTCGCCTGCCAGTCACCACCAAGTGGGACCGAAAGAGGAGTCCCTACCCAGTACGCCAGATTTCAATTATTTTTCTATTGTTACAGTGCTACTATTATGTTCAGTAAATGAATGAACGTTTGGATTAATTGCATCTGACGACTGGGAAAAAAAATACTAGAGTGAAGAGGATAGTAATTTTGTATATGTTTGTAATTGTAAAACTATATTTGCATGGGTGCAGGAAAAGAGAAAAAAAAAACATTTTGTGAAAAATTATTTTATTGTCTATGATATTATTTTTTGATATTTTTATTGAATTTGAATGGAAAAAATTTGGGCCCCTCCGAAACAGAGGTCCTGAGCGGGCGCCTACTTTTCGGCTACCCTCAAGGTCAGTCTTGAAGTTGAGTACTTGTTTGGAATGTTTAAAAATGTTAAGACCAATTTAAAATAACACTAAAAATTAGAAGAATTGAGATACTTATCCTAAAAACTGTATATACACATATATTAATTAGAATGAAATAGTATGTTAATTATGAGTATCCTATGTACTAAAAAATCACTAACAATAAAGAAGTTTTGAACAGATTTCATTTTTCTCAGAGAGCACGCGTGTGCATGAATCTGCCTCCCACTGATCTATTGGTTTCCCATGCTAGGATGCAACTTTGTGTTTTGCTTTTGCATCTTCGGTTTTCATCACTTAGATTAGATTAGATTTGATGAACCTGGATAAGGTGGACAACGACGTACGATCGACCAATTTCCTCTCATTACACAATTTAGAAGATCATCGTGCATCAACTCCAAAAGATTTTGAGTGTCTTGATAGCATCGTTCACAACGTGTTATTAATTTTACGTGTTATAATTATACATGAGCAAAATACAAAATTTATACTTTAAATTATAACAAGTCGTATATAATTAATACAGATTGATTGGTATCAGGTGGTGGGATTATGGCGTTACGAAAAAATTCAACCACATGCTCTAATTTCTCTATTATGAATTTTCACGCTCATTTTTTTTTCTATTCCATCACTCGTCTTTCTTTATTTTTATTTTTTATTTCTAAATTATTATTGTCAAAGAAAAAAAATGAGTGTTCAGACCTATTATAATAATTTAAAAAGAGGACATTTCGCACCCAAAATGTATTGGTATAAATTCAACATCTTTTTCACTATATCGTTGGACCACACGCACAATTTTTTGACTTGATGAACTGTGATATTGGAGTATTATATTATGGAATTAGATCCTCTCCGGATCCCCTTCATGGGGATCCTAGGAATCAAGGCCTTTGGGCCGTTCATTAAAAATCGTGCGGCTAAAATTAAATGATTTTTATATTTTTAAAAATAAAGCAGTTTCGTTTTGCGTAAAAAACATTTAATTGTAACCGCACGATTTTTTATGAACGGTCCACAGGGCTTGATCCCTAGGATCCCCATGAAGGGAATCCGGAGAGGATCCAAGTCCTTATATTATATACAAAATTGTAAAAAGAAGAACCAAGTGGAAACATAGAGAAAGTGAACTGGTTTTGGACCTTTTTGGTTAAGTCTTCCATGGATGTTCAGGGTGATGCACGTGGAGTACTTTTTGTTATATCCTCTGTCGCACTTTCATAAGAGTTTGAATGATCTTAGAGTTCGTTATCACTAGTAAATTAATTTTGAGTTGAATGTTCACATTTTGGCACACACGTAGACTCTAACAATCTAACAGCTTACAAAGAGACAAGGGTCTAAATTCTTCTTGCTTTCTTTCTTTTTATATAAAAAAAAACGAAAAAAAGAAGAATATGACCATTTGGTGGTAGAGCCACAACAATCCACTATTTTAAGCGTTGGAAAACTTCACAAAAGCAATTTAGTTTTTTTTTACCATTATCACGTGATTCACCAACGCTAGAAATTGAATTTAGAACGAGTCGTATAAAGTACAGGCATGAAATTAGCCTCAACCATTGAGTAGCCGGTGGTGGTTTCTAGCTAATGTATAAAGTGCTATAATTTGTAGTGTGATTAGATTAGATATGGTGGAAACAAATGTACGTCCACACATTTTTGGATATGTAATTGTACGATTGTTGAGTTTCCAAGTTGTTGTCTGTTTAGTGAATTTGTTACTGTTTTATCTATTACGTGACGATTTCATCTCAAATCTCTATGACATAATATATAGGTGCCTCTAAAAATGTTATCTTTCGGTATTTAAAAATTAATAAAATCGGCCATGGGCCTTGAGCTAGAATTTTGAAACCCATGAAATCAGAGTCCATGAGTGTTTGAACCCTTTTTATTTTGGGCCTCTCGGCCTCAATTGAAAAGTACGGTTTCAATGGCCCAAATCTTTGTTACTGCACTTTGTCGTTGTGCTTGCATGTGGGGAGCCAAGAGGAATCGAGAAGTAGTGGCGGTGATTCCGGCGAAGAGGCCACCGGAGATGTTATACCGAAGATGGGAGTAGTGGTGTCTGAAAATATTCCGGTGTAAACAAATTTTCCTTTGAGCTAAATACCAAACCAATCTACGTGTTTTTACCTCGTTAACCAATTTAGCAACCATATTAAGACTATTTCGTAAGAGATGTGCTATTTGCACACCTCTTTTTACTTCATACACGCCCTCTTAATTATGGCCGTCGGATCGACTGAATTAAAGAATATCAAAGGACAATAATTGACAAGGAGTGTGTGAGAAGTAAAAAAGTGTGTGTGGATAGCACACCCCTTTCATAAATGCAGTTCATTAAGATTATTTTGCAAATGCAGTACATTAAGACCTATCCTAAATTTTCAACCATAGTACAAAATTGGGAACTCATTAAAACGCTTTTACTAGTGCACAATAAAACTACACAACCAATCTGTACAATTGAATATAAACCGTTAGATCAATTAGTCTAATGGTTTTTATTCAATTTTGCATATTAATTTTGTAACACATGCCTAACTTGTCTAGAAACTTGGAGATAGTATATATGGTATATTGGTGGGTGGGTGTAAAGTTATTACCTACTATAGTTTAATAGCTTTCGTTTCATTTGTAAATGAAATGTCTTAAGATTCAAATCCTGCAATGGTGAGTTTTATATTAAATTTTTAAGACAAACTCATTGTGTGGCTAAGCTCAAATCTCTATTCTTTTTCTTTTTAATATATCAATGAATAAAAAAATGATGCGAAGACCTGGAGTGATAATTCCATAAAGAAGGGTTGCAAACAATCATCGATTGAAAAAAATATGGGTTTCAATTTCACGCTGGACACTCTCAGACCCTTTAATGTAGATAGTATATATTTAAAAAAAATATTTATGTTACAGGAATGATTTTAACCAAGTTAAGAGTAGCATGCTCACCCTTATATATATCCAAATTCGAATCATCCTTAATTTAGACGAAATGTATTGAAAACATTACGAAGAAAATGTTCCTTCCAAAATTTGAGTCACATTTTAAACCATATAAATGACTTCAAAAATTTCTACTTTACGTGATGGTATTTTAAATTATGGGTTAATCTCAGTTTACTATCTTAAAGTTTCATGGTTTTCAACATTTGATACATAAAGTTTTTTTCATTCCAGAGTCATACCTCAAGTCTTAATTTTCGAATAATCTCATACATCCGTTAAGTTGGTTGTTAAGTTAGCCATTAACTGATGACGTGACGCCCATGTGGACAATGATTGAGCACCGTGTGTCATTAAGGGCCCACATGAAAATTAAAAAAATTTAAATTTAAAAAACTAAAAAAAAAAAATTTTAAAAAAAACGTATGCTTCCAATTCTCAACTCTTCAACTACTTCAAGGCTTTCAACCAAATACAAATTGGGTTCTACATAACGGTACTAAACCGTGGATGAACAAATTCATTGCCCTTTCGAAAAGTATGTCTCTACAACGGTCAATGGTGACAGAGAAATCACATAGAGATAATGCTAGAAATTTGGGGATGAAAGTGAAGGTCGTCTACAAGATCTCCCCCTCCGGTAAAAAAAAAACCCAAAAAAATCTGATTCCAGACTTCCTTCGAAACCCGCTCACAGAGGAAGAGTTCGATCCGCCTATCTTCACTCCCCAACCCCCTTTTCCCTTCTCTCATCTGCATCCCACCCAACCCTCCTCTCCTACCTCACCCCCTCCCCGAGTTCCCAATCCCCTTCGCTGCGACGGAATCCACCTGAACGGTGGTGTAGCTGGATATAATCAGAAGGCCGAGAGCAACCGCATGAGGGATTACTGTTACCATTAGGGACAACGGTGACCGATTCGTCGGAGCTCGAGTGGAAGTGAGTCAACAGATTTGAGAGCAAGGTTGGAGATTATAGAGGAGAAATCAGGCGGTGAAGGATTAGGCCGAAGATCAGGGTGCCCTATCACGCCGCCAATACAAAACCCAGTCACACCGCACCTGCAAATTCCATGTTTTCATGGTGGTGGAGATACCAAATCGGGAATCCAGGTCAAGAATGGAGTGATTAGGGGAGGGATGGGTTGGGTTGAGAGGTGGTGGTGAGGGAAGGACGAGTGCGAGTGGGGAGAGGGACGGAGGAGGGAGTCCGAGTTGGCGAAGACAGAAGAGGAATAAGGGGTCTGAGTGATGGGGGATGGTTAAGATTTAGGTTTAGGTTTAGTTTTTTAAATTTTAAATTAATTTTTTAATTTCCACATGGGCTCTTAGGTACCGTTTGGTACGTGGGACAGAACGGAACGGAACGGGACAAGGCGTTCCGTCTCACGTTTGGTGCGTCTAAAACAGGTGGAACGCATTGTTCCATGAGACGAGTTTTGGGTGAATTTTCGTTCCGCCTCCCCCCCAGAACGACTCGTTCCACATCCGTGGAACACAAAATTATAACATTTCCATCTCCTTCTTATTCCTCCTCGTTTCCATCCGAGGGCATCTTTGCTCCCTCTCCGTTTCGTCCCATCATGTCCTGTCCCGTCCCGTCTCGTTCCGTTTCGTCCCGTCCCGTCCCGTCTACATACCAAACGGTACCTTAATGACACGTGGCCCTCAGTCATTGTCTTCATGGACACCACATCACTAGTTAACGACTGACTTAACAATCAACTTAATGAATGTATGGGTGTCCAAAAATTAAGACTTGATGTTTGATGTATGACTCTGGGATAAAAAAAAAACTTTATGTACTAAATGTTGAAAACCATAAAACTTTAAAGTAGTAAACTGAAATTAATCCTAAAATTATACTACATAAAGAAATAGATATAATAAAGTAACCAAACTTATATATGCAATTTTACCGAAAAATATCATAAAAATTAGAATAATGCTAAGAAATTCACATTTGGTAAACGACACATAAACTATTTCTTAATATAAATAAGATCCACTAACATTTTCGAGCACAATTTCGAGGAAGTTGTGATTGTTTGTCCCAACCTCACCCATGTGTGCATGTGATCTCCATCTTGGCCTGTACAGTCAGATCTCACTTGTGCTGCGTGCCGATTACAAAATGGGAAACAAAACACATGAACAAAGAAAGCATAGATAATAATTCTTTCCCAAAAACACAAAAGCATAAATAATAATTCTTCCCCAAAAACACAAAAGCATAAATAATAATTCTTCCCCAAAAAACAGAAGAGAAAAGTAACAAACAAAAATACTAATGGACCTCGGCTTTAATTACATGCTGAGCTGTCGTCACCTCATTGGCTCCCAATTCTCCATCAAAGCCACCCCACATGGCGGAAACCCTCTAATCAAGTTTCACAAACCAAGAACACGGCTTTAGAATCTTTTTAAGGAAAATATTTACATTTTATTAGACAATATTTTTAAATTATTTTTATAAATCGTTAATCATACATACTTGTCCAACACACACGCAATCCTGCCTATATTTGTATTTTGTTCAACTCTTATTAATTTTTCTATCCATAAACTACATTTTACTAAAAAAGTTAAATAACATACTAAGAATATCTACAAATGAGATGTTAAATTCAAAACATCAAATTTTAATTTGATAGAAGATTTAGCAATTTGACATATTGTTAATATTTTCCTTCCACCTAATATGTCAAAATTGATTTCTTCATTTATATTTTAAAATAAAAATAATAAAAGTTGAGTTGTTGTTTGTTTAAAAATAATAAAATAATACTTAAATATGTTAGTATTTAAGATAAGGCAAGTAGAGTGTCTTTAGAAATAGCAAAAACCACATTTGACGTCAACGTCAATTTTGACATTTTCTTGTTTATGTTAGTTTAGTCTTCTTTTTCATATTATTTTTGACATCTCAATTTTGAAGATGGTCTAACGATATAAAAGTTAAATAATCTACTATAGGTATCAATTTGATGATTATTTAATTTACACCAATAAAAATACTTTACATATTAAATTTCTGGAATTTTCTAAATTGACCGCACTCTCTGTTACCTAAACGCGGTACTCTGACACCACGCGGCAAAGACAGATTGATTTTATATTTTACCCACTCTGTCACGCTCATCCCTCAACTACTACTCCATGCTATAATTCAGCGGAGATATTGAAACGTTTGAGGCCAGAGAGCTGCACAGTTTCTACAGCTCAGTCAACGCTCAGTCTCTGTCCGTCTTCAGCTGTCCGCCGTAGCCAACAGAGGGATTTGGAGGAGAAGACCTAGTCAGATTCTGTGGCGGTCTACTGCTGAATGTTATAGCACATCAGAGAGAAAAAGCCCAAAAGAAAAAGCGATTCCAGCCTGTTGGTAAAAGCACTTTTGGTTCAGCATGCGTTTTAATCTTTGGTGGCGTGCTTGAATGAGTAAAGGTTAGGGCCGTTACTGTGTGTATAAAGGCTAGGGTTTCTGGTTTGCGGTGAAGCTGAGAAGTTGAGATGGAGAGCTATTTGAACGAGAACTTTGATGTGAAGGCGAAGAACTCGTCAGAGGAGGCGCTTCAGAGATGGAGGAAGCTGTGTGGATTTGTCAAGAATCGGAAACGGAGGTTCAGATTCACTGCTAATCTCCCCAAGCGTTTTGAAGCTGAGGTCATTCGACGATCCAATCAGGTATAAATTGATTACTCTTTTGGTTTCTCTCTCTCTTTTTTGTTCTGTTTGGCTCCTGAGAAAATTTCAATTTTGGAATTATTTAGTTCTTTTTTTTTATTAGTTGAGTCTGATCCCAATGCTACAGTTAATCTGGATTTCTAATTGATTAATGTTCGCTTTCTGCGTGCTTATAGATTTACATTTCAGCTGGATTTCTAATTGATTAGTGTTCGTTAATCTGTATTTCTAATTTAATAGTGTTCGTTTTCTAACAAAGTCAAAGTGTTGTATATAGAAAGTTGGGAAGATCATCTCTCAATCGAAATTCGATGATAGGCTAGCTAAGAAGGGAAAAAGTAGACTCGCTGTTGTTCGTAATTTGGGATTATGTGTTTCTGGTGCATGCTGAATTATCAATGCTGTTCCCAGATCCATTTCAGCTTGAAATAGCCATTTTGTTCTGTCTCATCTCGCTGAATGTCAAAACGAAAACCTTGACCAAGTACATATTGTACTAGATTTGGCTGATGGTATATCAACTGTTATATTCTGATAATCTGTAAAAGGACTTAAAAATTGACGCATTGCGTGGTATGAGAATTTGTTCAAGGGGGATGCGCGTGAACGTTGGGACTTGTGAATGATTATCATTTCAGAACCATGCACGGTAAAAAATTTAAGCAAACTCAACAGCTTTAAATGACCTCATGCTACATAAATGAGGATAAGTTCAATTCTGTGGTGAACCACAGTTGCTGTTTGATAAGACTATGAAATTAAGGTATACTGCCTACCATAAAAAGAAATCGAGCAGATAAATTTATACTTAATGGGGGTAGTAACTAGTAAAAAATATATTCATGAGCATACTTCATGTAGAAAATGTATCTTTTGCTGTCGAATAAAAGAAAACTTTATTTCTTAGTGTGTTGTCCTTTGTTCTTCTTCGGTTGAAATAACAGGAGAAGTTTAGAGTTGCAGTTTTGGTTTCACAAGCTGCGCTTCAGTTTATCCAAGGTTAGAATCTTAACCTCCTCAGTTCTAAAGTTGTTCATACAGACGATATTTTTTATATTTTACAAACAATGGTTCTATTTGTTTTATATGTTTATTTGGTTTTCAATCTTCAATGTGTGCAGGCTTAAGTTTGCCCAGTGATTATACCGTACCTGAGGAAGTCAAAGCTGCGGGTTTTCAAATTTGTGCTGATGAGGTGGGATCGATTGTTGATGGCCGTGATTTGAAAAAGCTGAAAAGTCATGGTGGTGTGGTGACTATCACAGACAAGCTTGGAACATCCAGTATCAATGGAATATTTACTTCTGAGAAATTGCTTAATAAGAGAAAAGAAATATATGGGGTTAATAAATTCATTGAAAAACCGTCGCGTGGATTTCTTGTTTATGTGTGGGAAGCCCTTCAGGACACTACCCTCATGATACTTGCATTTTGTGCCTTTGTATCTCTTCTTGTTGGGATAATGACAGAAGGTTGGCCAAAGGGTGCCCACGATGGACTTGGAATTGTTGCTAGCATTTTGCTTGTTGTGTTTGTCACTGCAACTAGTGATTATAAACAATCCCTGCAGTTCAAGGATTTGGAGAAGGAGAAGAAAAAAATTACAGTTCAGGTTACTAGAGATGGATTCAGACAGAAGTTGTCCATTTACGATCTACTTCCTGGCGACATTGTTCATCTTTCTATTGGAGATGTGGTCCCAGCTGATGGACTTTTTGTTTCAGGGTTTTCTGTGTTGATAAATGAATCCAGTTTAACAGGAGAGAGTGAACCAGTGAATGTCAACTCTACGAATCCTTTTCTCCTCTCTGGAACTAAAGTTCAGGATGGATCATGCAAGATGCTTGTAACTACTGTTGGAATGAGAACCCAGTGGGGTAAACTGATGGCTACTCTTAGTGAAGGAGGAGATGATGAAACCCCCTTGCAGGTCAAACTAAATGGTGTGGCAACCATCATTGGGAAAATAGGCCTGTTTTTTGCTGTTGTGACATTTTCTGTATTGGTTCAAGGATTGTTCAGCCGCAAGCTTCAACAAGGATCACACTTGATCTGGTCTGGAGATGAAGCATTGCAAATCTTGGAATATTTTGCTATAGCTGTTACAATTGTTGTTGTTGCTGTTCCAGAGGGTTTGCCTTTGGCTGTGACATTGAGTCTTGCTTTTGCCATGAAGAAGATGATGAACGATAAGGCACTAGTCAGGCATCTGGCTGCTTGTGAGACAATGGGATCAGCCACAACTATCTGCAGTGACAAGACTGGGACTCTAACGACGAACCACATGACTGTTGTGAAAGCTTGCATTTGTGGTAAAATCAGAGATGTGGGAACCTCGGAGGAAGCTACTAACCTTGTGTCTATAGTTCCTGAATCTGGTTTGAGGCTTATACTGCAATCTATTTTTAACAACACTGGAGGAGAAGTTGTTAAAAACAAAGATGGCAAGACTGAGTTACTTGGAACACCCACTGAGACTGCTATTTTGGAATTTGGCATGTTGCTTGGAGGTGATTGCAAGGCAGAACGGGAAGCAACAAAAGTTGTTAAAGTTGAGCCCTTCAATTCTCATAAAAAGCGAATGGGTGTTGTTCTAGAGCTTCCTGAAGGTGGGTTCCGGGTGCACACTAAAGGTGCTTCTGAGATAATATTAGCTGCATGTGACAAATTCATGGGTCCAGATGGCGAGGTTGTTCCCCTTGATAAAGCATCCATCGATCTTTTGAATGGCATCATTGAGCGTTTTGCTAGTGAAGCCCTTAGAACTCTCTGCCTTGCATACATGGAGGTCGGCAATGAGTTATCAGCTGGAAGTCCTATTCCCACCTCAGGGTACACATGTATAGGCATTGTGGGTATCAAGGATCCAGTTCGTCCTGGTGTCAAGGAGTCCGTTGCAATTTGTAGGTCTGCTGGTATTACAGTCAGAATGGTTACTGGAGACAACATAAACACTGCAAAAGCAATTGCAAGAGAATGTGGAATTTTGACCGACGGAGGTTTGGCAATTGAAGGCCCAGTGTTTCGTGAGAAGAGTGAGGAGGAATTACAAAAAATTATTCCAAACCTTCAGGTACAGTTTCTTATTTTTCTGAAAAGACACGTGTGCAGAAACATGTGTTCAAAATTTCACAATCCCACCAGTTAGCTGTCTCAGAAACATTTAATTAAATGAATTTTACTTAACAAATTCCCTGGACTAGTAGACTATTAAACCTATTGAAATTCCTTATTCCCCCGTTACCATTATTACACAGCTAATTATGGCAGATATACAACTTCATGTTTTTAGTGGGAAGTAGAAATACAAACAGTTACATAGCACTAACCATATGAACGATAAATACATTATTTCTTCACTTACAGGTGATGTGCACCTTTAACCATAAATAATAGAACAATTTTCTTGTCTAATTTTGCTGTTCCCTTCCACTTCAAGTGACTTCTCTAATGATGCAATTTGATGTTATGATCAGGTTATGGCTCGTTCTTCACCAATGGATAAGCATACCCTTGTAAGACACTTAAGGACCACTTTTCAAGAAGTTGTTGCTGTGACTGGTGATGGTACCAATGATGCTCCAGCACTTCATGAAGCTGATATAGGACTTGCAATGGGCATTGCTGGTACTGAGGTATTTACAAAGATGTTGCTTCTTTTTGTGTCTTAATAAAAGCCCTCTCTCTCAAATCGTAAAGTCGCACATTTCCACAGTTGATTTTCCCGTTTTATAAATATAATATGCTAAAAGAAGCAACTTTTTTACTTCTTAGGTAGTTGTTTCTAGAGAAAAGTTCAATCACTATTTTCTCTCTCATGTCATGCCTGTAAACCAATTTTGTTGTGTTACAAACATTCAATTCCGGTAGAATTTGATTGGAAACTACAGTTGTACAATTAGAGTTGCATGATCTTATTACTAAATTGAGATATCAGAAGAATGTACAAGGGTTGCAAAGTGGTGGTGGTGGTGTTACACTAAATTTTATGAGGTTACATATGGATAATACAAGAAATAAGTGAATCCTTTGCCCAAGGACGTCGCATTTACTCTCTTCTTCTTGTTCGTGAATCCCCTGATCCTTTATTTTTAGGTGAGCTTGATCGTTTTTGATATTAAGGTAATTAAGAATGTGCTTATTATATCAGGTGGCAAAGGAAAGCGCCGACGTGATAATTCTGGATGATAACTTTTCTACAATTGTGACTGTGGCCAAATGGGGACGTTCAGTGTACTTGAACATCCAGAAATTTGTTCAGTTCCAGTTAACGGTTAATGTGGTTGCACTTATTGTCAACTTCTCTTCCGCCTGTTTAACTGGTAAGCAGACTGCGATGCATTTTCTCTCTTGTTTAAGTTTCTTATTTTTTTTCTCATGAAAATATTTTATTGGCTAACTTTTTGTTTTGGGGTTGATAACGCTCATAGGAAATACTCCCCTTACTGCTGTTCAGCTTCTCTGGGTCAACATGATCATGGATACTCTAGGAGCCCTTGCATTAGCCACTGAGCCACCTAATGATGATTTAATGAAGAGAGCACCGGTTGGCAGGAAAGGAAACTTCATCACTAATGTGATGTGGAGAAATATCCTAGGGCAGTCTCTGTATCAGTTTGTGATAATATGGTTTCTACAGACCAGAGGAAAAGAAGCTTTTCAGCTCGTTGGCCCAGATTCGGATTTGATCTTGAACACCCTTATCTTCAACTCATTTGTGTTTTGTCAGGTAATTATGAATCATTGGGGGATGTGATTTAATCGAATTGCGGTTGTTAATGAATGGAGTATTGGAAAAAGTAAAATTTAAATTCAGGAAATGACTACTCATCCACATGCATTCATTGGAATGCTACCGTCTTCTTTCAGGTTTTCAACGAGATCAGCTCGAGGGAAATGGAGAAGGTTAACGTCTTCAAAGGCATAATGCAGAACTACGTTTTCGTGACCGTCCTCTCTGCCACTGTTATCTTTCAAATCATAATCATCGAGTTCTTGGGTACATTTGCGAGCACACATCCTCTAAGTTGGAAGCAATGGTTTGCCAGCGTTGCACTTGGGTTCCTTGGCATGCCGGTTTCAGCAGTTCTGAAATTCATCCCTGTGTAACAAGCCTGAAATCAACCGGAACTTGAACAGGTACTTTTCCACTTGCCTACCGATGGATATTTTGTTGTGGCATCATTTCAAAGATCATTCTTTTGACTCCGTAAACTCTGAAAAGCTCACAAATTCAAGGCTAAATGATAAACTCTCCCGCTTAGAAAAAGAGACTTTTTGTAAACATGAATGCGTAGGGCGTAGTCTACCTGTTCGAACGTCTAACTAGTTGTACTTTTTACAAGGATTTAGTTTATGCTAACAGGTTGAATGTTTTGCTTAATCGTGCTGTTCATTCTTAAAATGGTGATCCTTCTCTTGTAATTGCTCGTGTTATTGTCGATAATTAAACCACTGATTGATGCATGCTGCATCAGAGACTGCTTGTACTATAGTTGGCCATGGCAATTTCCGGGCATATACCTGAAATTTTGCCGTAAAATTTACCATGGCATGCGACTCCATCTCTTTCGTTGAGAAATCAAATTACATGATATGCCATGCAATCTTCTCGTATCTTCTCTTTCACCCAAAACATCAGTCAAAGTTATGAATGGAGGTGTCGCGTGATGAGAGAGATACTAACGTAAGAATTTACTCCAATTACACTCTTTAAGCCAATTACAGTTTTACCAAAGCTGTGAACAAGTAAGAACTATACACTCTCAACCAATTGCAGTTTTACCTAATTTGGTCACATGTTATATTTACCAAAGTAATTCTACTCCGCTATCGAAATTTCTTTAGCATAACAGAATCACACTTCTCTGATGTAATGCAACTCAAAGAATTCTCCACAACATCCATCCACGGGGCTCGAATCAAACGGAATCAGCGATCAATCGATTTTTACAGACTTCTCTGCTGGAACTGAAGAACTAACTGCAACATTTACCGGGATTGATCGGTCCTTCAGACTCTTTAGCTCCTTCTCCTGCATCCGATTGTAGCATAAAAACACAGCTTCCTGCAACACAAAGGCCAACGAGTCCAAGATTAATCAAAATCCAGTCTTTAATCTACTTGATTAATCAACTAATGAGATCAATTAAGAAAACTCACAATTTCCAGAAAATTCAAATCAGGAACCGATTTTATTATGACTTCCACTGCTTCCTTTGTTAACTTCTGATCCACTGCCATTAAGGTGGCGGCTGCTGCTACGACGGACGGTGGATGATGCATTAAGTTAATCTCTGTAAAACATTAAGATTAGAGTTAATTAATAAATTATAATTAACCATCTAAATCAACCAACAACAAATTAAAACATATTAATTAAGTGATTAATCAAACATAAAACATTGTTCGTGAAAATTAACAGAAATACCTGTCATTCCAGAAAGGAGGTGTCCTTCAATCCGAGATTTCACATCTGATGCAGGTCCCTGGCATAACTTGGAGATCAAGTAACCGAGAAACGCAAAGGGTGTGATCAAACTCAGCCTCCAATCTAAGTGATCGAGAAACACCAACTCCGTCGTCCCAACGAAATGGCATGGAAAGGTGTAGTCTCCGACGGCGTATTGTGACAGTGGTGGAAGTTTCACGTCCAACTCCTCCATCTTTGCCGCCAACGACAGGCACACCACCGAAAGCAACCTCTTTGCAGATTTTGGCTCTTCTTTCTGCAGAAAAAGAAGAAAAAACACATAAAAATATAATCTTTAAAACCAGAACTGTTAATCAAATCAAAGTGTAAAGAACAAAATCCTACAGGGTCGGAACTCAGCGAATAGAATCGATCGAAATATGTAATGGCCAGATATGCGGTCAAGGGCTGAAACCCAAGTTCTGTACTTCTCTGAATTTCAAGAACACCCGATTAAATTCCCAATTGAAACTTCACAAATGTTGGTTCAAATGATCAAAATTTCGAAAACAAGAAATGGGGTTTTGGAGTTCGGAGACTAACCTTGAGAACCCATGTGATGGATTCAGATCGAGCTTCCAAAACCCATCTGGGAATAATCACATTTTCATCTTTCTTGAAGCCGAATTCGATCTCTCTGTTGATTAAGTTCTTCAGTTGCTCTTGTTCCAGTGCATTATCGGAGTGGTAGTTCGTGCTGATCAATGCGTTTTCATCTGCCATCTCTCCGTCCAAAAATGTCAGACTTTGGTGGCAAGAAACGTCGGGCGAGAAAGGATCGTAGTTATCACCGCCGTCGACCTCCGTTGTTTCTTTCTTGGCAAGAAAGGTCCAGAAAATGTAGTAGAAAAAAGGAATCAAATAGTATGAACTCAGTGAGCCAACCCAGTGCTGAAGCCAAAGATTTGAGAGAGAATGGTCGACCAGCAAAGACTGAATACGACTGTATATATTTATAGTGAAAGTGGATTATTAGATTTAGTCCGTTCACGCTCTAGTTCAGGGTTCATAGGTTCATGTGCGATTGATCCTAGTATCTTTCATATTTGCTGCATTGTTTTGCCAATGGTATATTTTGCTTCGACATCTCAGATTAACTGTCAAATTCTCCGGCTTCTAGCTTACAACATTCGCTCAAAATGCCCAAACAACTCTGTATTTTAGTCTCACCCACCGCCTTGTGTTTGCTTCCCTAAAGGGCGTCCAGACTTGAGAATCTCTCGACAAACACCTCTAATAACGATTGCATAACTTGTGTAATTACTTTCAGACATTCTACAATATGAAAACAAGTAATATTCTGGTACAAATTCAAGGACAAAAAGTTTGCTTTTTTTTTACTTTCGGTAAATTTTCTTCAGGAAGCTGTTTCTCATCAACTTCAAATCATGACATTGTGAACAAGTAAGAACCATGCACTCTCTTTAAACCAGTTACAATTTTACCCAAATTGGTCACATGTGGTATATTTACCAAAGTAACTCCACTCCGCTATCGAAATAGCAGAACAGAATCACTCTTCTCTGATGTAATCTAATCTAACTGAAAATTTCTCTACAAGATCCATCCGCTGGGCTCGAATCAAACAGCATCAGCGATCAATCGATTTTTACAGACTCGGGTTCTTTAGGTTTCTCCATCTTTAGCTCCTGCAGTATATTGTAGCATGAAAACACAGCTTCCTGTGACACAAAAGGCCTGCAAGTCCAGTACTTAATTTTTATATGAGACACCAATTAAGTAATGAGAAAACGGCTAAATAAACTCACAATTTCCAAAAGTTTCAGTTCTGGTATGGAGTTTATCTTTAATTCCAATGCCTCTATTGTTAATTTCTGATCCAGTGCCATCAAGGTGGCGGCGGCTGCTACAGCTGACGGTCGTTGATGCATCAAATTAATCTCTACATTAACATTAAAACATGATTAACTAACCATCTAAATCAACTCACAATTAATTAAGTGATCAAATAGGTATAGAAGTACCTGTGATTACAGAAAGGAGGAGGTGTTCGATCTTTAATTTTACATCAGATGGAGATTCTTGGCACAACTTGGAGACAAAGTAATCGATGAACAAGAAGGGTGTGATCATATTCATCTTCCATTCCAATGCTCCCAACACCATAAGCTCCATTTTCTGAATCAGTTTTCCTTGGAAAAAGTGAGGATTTTCGACTTCATATTGTGACAGTGATGGAATGCTCTGCTCGAACATCTTTGCAGCCAGAGATAGACACGCCACTGAAAGCAATCTAACCATAGCAACCTGCAAAAATATGAACTGATTCTCGTTACACAATCGCCATAAACACCGAATGGAATACAGTTTTACAAAACACATTGGCATTATCGTTTAGACATAGCCCGAAAAGGCGAACAACAAAATCTTACAGGGATTTGTCTCAAGGAAATGAACCGATCAAAGTATGTCATGCACAAATATGCTGTTCTAGGATGAAATCCAAGATCCGTTCTTCTCTGAAATCCCAAGAAACACCAATAACAGGAACACAATCAATTTCGATTCAAAACAACTTTTTTTTTATCGAAACTTGGAAAACAAGAAACTGGGTTTTTGAGATTAGAGACTAACCTGGAGAACCCATGTGATGGATTCCAATCGAGCGTCCAAAACCCAGGCGGGAATCACCAAATCTTCGTCTTTCTCAAACCCAAATTCGATCTCTCTGTGGATTAAGTTCTGCAACTTCTCTTCTTCCAATGGAAACGCCATCGTAATAGTTGTTGAGATTGAGGAATGCTTTGTCTTCTACAAAATCTCCGTTGAAGAGAAAGCAGTGACTTTCTCGGCAAGAAAGGTCCGGCGATAAAGGATCACTATTTTGGTTTCTTTTTCAGAGTAAGCAGAGTCCGATAATACAATCCCAGGACTGAATAATCCAAGATTTGGAGAGAGAAAGAATGGTTGACCAGCAAGACTGAAAAGGACCGGAGAGGTTGAAATGGAGACGAAAAATGTGACACCGGTTTAACGGTTACGGATTCAACATAATCGGGAAACGGAAATTGTTATGGATGAATATGAGAATATCTGTTTGTTCAGAGCCTATAGCAACGTAGCAAGGCTGTATAGTTAACAAAAAGGCTTATGATTAGAAGCACTTTCTGTGTAACGGTTGGTCTGGAAAGTTTCTTTAAATGATTAAAATTGATTTTAGAGAAAATGTTTTAGAATTAATTCTTAGTAAAAGTGAAAGTTAATTTGGAAAAAACATTTGACTGCTTCCTTGAAGAAGCGTATTGAATAAATCACTTTCAAGTGACTTTGGAACCTAAAAA
Source organism: Crataegus laevigata (assembly GCA_963580275.1). Taxonomy (NCBI): domain Eukaryota; kingdom Viridiplantae; phylum Streptophyta; class Magnoliopsida; order Rosales; family Rosaceae; genus Crataegus; species Crataegus laevigata. The sequence goes on from OY756949.1 coordinate 7,478,451, forward strand.
CATTTTCTAAAAACGCTTTCCAAATGTTTAAAGAAAGAAAGTAATTCTCACTCTTTTTAGCATCTCGCACAACCTATTTAATCATGGCCATTGATTTTGTTTTATTTATTCAATCTAATAGCAAAAAATAAAGAGAGGTGTGTGAGAAAGAGAGATTTTTCATGTATCGGGTAGTGAAGTGGTACTCCTTATGGTGTAATACAAGTGGAGTAAATGATATATATATATATATATATATTGTGGGGTAAATTGTCGTTTGACCCCTTGAACTATTATTTCAGTTGAAATTGACCCCCTAAATTATTTGTTTGGTAAATTAACCCCCTGAACTATTTGAAATAAGACAATTAACCCCTTGTGGTTAGATTCCTTCCACTATTATGTCAAATTCAAGAGTAAATTAATCTTTTTTATCATCAAGTCTTACATGTCATTTATAACCACCAATATAATTATGACATGTGGACACATAATAATGTGTAATGACAATGTGAAATAGTCCGTTATGCAAACGTTTGGTTTCTTTATGTTTCTTATTATGCTATAAGTTTTTGAATTATTTCGTGTCCACGTGTCATTATTTTATTGGTAGTTATAATTGACAAGTAAGAATTGATGATAAAGATTAATGTGTGCTTATTTGATGGAATAGTGGACAAAATCTAACGACAAGGGGTTAATAAGTTGATTTTAAATAGTTCAAGGGGTTAATTTACCAAAGCAATAGTTCAGGAGGTCAATTTCAACTAGAGTAATAATTTAGGGAGTCAAACTGCTGTTTACCCTTTGTTTGTGTGTCACTCCACTCATGAAGTACCCGATTGAATACCGGGCACTTGAAAAGTTTCTCATGTGAAAACTAAAAAGTGTGTGAAAAGCACTTCCTTAAAGAAAGTTCAATTAACTTTTATAGAATCAACGACCTATCATTGCACGTTTGAATAAACAGGTTGAATTTACAAGATGAACACGTCGTTCAAGTAGAGAAATTTTTAGTTGTGACGAGAACACAAATGGCACACCACGTGTTTTTATGCAAGTAGTGGAAAGTTTTAATTTTTAAGTTATTAACCTTTTAACACACATAACCCACCATTTATATATGACACGTGTTATACCACCTTGTGTGACGGTCACACTGAAAAATCTCTCGTTCAAGTTGGTTTAAGAAAACACTTACGATCAAAAGCAATATCTATGTGACGGTATTTAAAATGAAATATGACACATTTGAATGAACATATTTAAGTTACAATAAGAATGCTATTGTTACAATATTTAAGTTATTAATTGCAAATTGTTATGCATTTGAATTTTTATAAATTGGGGTGAGTATTAGCTTTCGTAAAATGTCATTCCCATCACGCCTTAGTGTCATATACCCATTGTTTAGAAGTCCTCGTATCTGACATTCATAATATTATAGTCATTACATTAGTCATGGAGGATTTCCTTATATGTTTTGAGATATCTTATATTTTAAATTTTAGAAATTATATAAATTGCAGAGTATATAATTCTCCGGAGCACAACTTATTTTCGTGGTCAGGGAGGAGGTATATGAATATGGGTTGTGTTTCCCTATGGTTTGACTGTCCCAGATCCCATTCCAATTCAAACTTGCCACTCCTAAAAAGGTTCTAAAATACGCTAAATACTAGTCGGGTGGCAGGCTGGGGCCTAGCGCCTATGCGTTTAGGCGAATTTAATTAAATCTATTATATTTTGTGTAAATAAGTGTCTATTTATGCTTAAAATATATATAATTTCATCATAAACTACAAAATAGAATGACATATATATTATGAGCTATTGGAACATAATGAAAACATGGGAAACAAGCATATAATGTGTGTTCATTTAAGTATTCAACAAGTTTCTTACAATTTATTGAAAAAAATAAAATGCAAAATGAAAGTTATCTATTTTCTGTTTAAGCGAGTCGCAACCTAGGCGGGTGCCTAGACTGATCTTGGCGGGTGCTTAAGCAGTCTAGGCGTGCGCCTTAGTAAGTCTAAGTACATTTTCTTATATTTTAAAAGCCTAGCCATTAATTGGGGCGGTGACCAACCATAAATTTTTAGAACCATGCCTAAAACAAAAACCCTGAACCCACGAAGCAGTGTGCTCACATGGCCAACCAGATTCAAGCTTCCCATATATTGTCCACCACTACTCTCATTTTATTGACAACAAACCCTGGACTCTCAAACGAGGAGTGTTAGGGTACCCTTACAATTAAGGGTTAGCTGTAGGAAGGGTATGGGCTTGTTATGATCAAGTCCCCCCCAACACATCTGGGCCTTCAAGTTTATTGTTTGGTGACCTTCTTTTTCTTTTAAATGAACAATGATAGAACAAGTAGAATGTGACAAGAAAATGAACATTATGTGTGAGTGACAAGGAAGCTCAAACGTGGCCGCTCTTTTCTAACGACACCATTCGAGTCAATGGTGATAGATACCTATGCGTGACATCCAACAGCCTTGCACCGTTGGATCTCATCATCCTACATGAATGTCATGGAGTGGGCGACCAAAATTGGTGGTTTATGCTTGGCAGCACGATTTCAAACCCTAATTCTCAACTTTTCATGAGTCATGACTGTGGAAGACGGGGGGTGACCAAATTGTTTTGTTTTCGGCAACATGGGGTTTTTTGACCAGCACCAGCATGGCATGTTTTTTTTATTTCCACCCGGTAAAAGGGTTTGCTTAATCACTTATTGTATAAATTTTCGAGTAAGGGTTAGATACACAGGAAGAACCTCCTGCATTTCCAATCCGCATTGTCCGAGCAAGTCATCTCGCTCAAATGTCCAGAATCCAAGTTGGTTGGCTGTTTGGCCCAAAATAAAATACCAATATTCCTGATTTCGTTTCTTCCTCAAGATGCATTGTCGACATTGAGTTTTGCGTGTTGTGGTACCTTGTATCATTTAAATCACAACCACAAGGTAACATGTGCCAACGCGTCCACAGAGTCGTGGCCGTGGGAGACGTGTTTGTAGTGCCTGTTACATTCTATTGTGATGTGACTGTTTCACTGAAATTTTTTCTATTCTCATCTTTAAAAGACTTTGATTATTAATCATGGCTAAGAAGCAGGCTTAGATTGTATTGAACCACGCCTCTAAAACGCACCTTGATATTGTTAGAATAACCATAAGAAGTTAAAAAGGAATTGATTTTCACACTTTCATTTCTTTCTTTATTAAAGAGGAATCCGTACTCCGATTTTGGAATATTGCTGGTTGAGAAGAGAGAACCTCTTCAAGGTTGTTGACGGGCAAGTCCTCAGGAGTTTTTGGTATTTTGAATAATTCCACTGGGGCTGAGGCCTTTATATGTAAGGCCATCTCCAACCAACCTGGCTAAAGGACCATAGGCCAAAAAATAGTTCATTTTGACACGAAAATTGTCTCCAACTGAGGGCTAGGCCAAAGGGCTCGTGGGCTCCACTTGACAAAAAATTGGAGAACCAGCCAAAGGGTTGGCCAAGAGTAGCCAGCCAGCTAGCCTTATAGGCTATAGCCCAGCCCAAACACATGCTACTTGACGTTAGGTTCATGTTGGATTTGACTTTTTTTGTTTTTTTTAAAGACGAAATTTTTAAAAAAAAATCTAATTTTTTTCCTATAAATACCTATAAGCCATTTATACCCCATTTCTCATATCATTTTCACCATTCCATACTATCATGCCTCATTTTATTTCAATTCTTCATCAAATTTTCACATCCTTTTCATTATATAAAGATAGGAAATCTGGAGGCTGATTAATTTAGTGACAAGTGACACTCAAAATATGTCCGGAAACCTTATTTTTATATGATAGTTTAATTCAATTAAAACAATAAATTATTGAGGGGGCTGAAAAATAGCCTCATTCGGTTGGAGATGGGTTTTTTTGTCAATGGCCTATGACCATTTGGCCTCCTCGGTTGGAGATGGTATAAAATATGGTCTTGGCACTGTTTATTAAAAAAATATTTTTTTGTAGAACTATAGGGCTAAACATGGCATTTTTGCCCTCTTTCGGATGAAAATAGCCTAATTGTCTTGATTTTGACAAGGCAAGAGCTTAAAAATAAGAAAAGAGGAATAGTGCAGTGGAAAAAAAATGCAAAGTGTGACAGCCCGTCCCTAAAAATTATGGTTTTTATAATTTTAATACTTGAAATTACGAAATTGCCCTGCGGGCAAAGCGTGATTTTTCGAGGACGTGTGTGATTCTCGTATATTTTGTCATCTTTCTTGACATATTCGGATAAAGCTCGATCTTACAGACGTGTAGGCACAGGCAGAAGTGATTTGGAGTTACGGTTAAAGTTTTATTGAGTTACAAACCCGAAAGTATTTGGAATGAAATACTATTTTTAATTATATTACACTATATTTTTATTATTACGAATTAATTTATAGGCCATGGGTGTGTGTGTGTGGCGGCAGGGGAGAAAAACAGAAAGAAAGAAAAAAGAAAAGAAACGGGGGAAGAAGAAGAGGGAACAAGAAAGAAAATGAGGGAGTTGGACGAGTAGGGAGAGGAGAGAGGGTAGGATGGCCCAATCAGAAAACAAGAAAATGAGGGACCGGAGATAAGAGAGAAAGAGAGGAAAACCCGGATTTCCCTTTGACCCGCAACTTGGACCCAACTTCTCTATGATTTTCGACGCCTTTTCAGGCGATTTTCGGGCTAATTGTAGCCATCCACTACCTGGAACTAACTTAGCATCATCTTATCTTCCATTTTCATTCAAAAATTCACACGAATTGACTTCTAATTCGTGTGATAGCACTGGCGGGTTCATAGGTGCATGGTGGCGGAATCCGCCATTTGTGAAATGATTTCCACCAATCCTCACCATCAAAGTACCTCATTTGAGCTCAGGAACAAAGCCCAATCCTTTGTTGGAGCGTTGGAGTCGAGTTGAGGTCGAATTGAAGCACACCTATTCAGGTGGGTTTGGTGAAATTGGGGCCTTTCCAGGCCAAATTGGACTTGGCCGTAGGTATAAAGTTTGCTCTACTTTTTGAGATCTTCATTTCTGTAATTTTTTGGAATTTTTAGAAATGGTTGAGTTTTCAGGCGAGTCGGGGCAGCCGACCGCCACCCACGGTGGCTGGTGCGGAGGTGCATGGCCAATGAGCCATGTTTGTGTTTTTATACGAATTCCGTTATTCTAATTATGATTTTGAGATATAATTGTCGTGGTTTGAATATTAATACGATTGTAGTATATGTGTTGGATTAAATGAATATTCGGATTTGGTTTGAACCTTGGAAATGTGAACTACGAATGGCTTGATCTCTGTTTAGGGTATGTAGGCGGTCTAACGGGATGTTAGATGCAGCCATACAATAATTGAGACAAAAGCCTTGTTTGGAAAATTGGGCAATGTGTAGGAAATTGGTAAAAAGGTGAGTTTTAGTTTTATGATTTGGTGGTTAATTGTTGGTCATGAACCATGTGTGTTTTAACTTTATGTTTTGGTAGTTAAAAGTTAGTACGCCTTAATTTATATATTTGGAGATGCTATGAAATGGTTGAGTTTTAGATTGCATCATGGCATATTCGTATGTATATTACTTGAACTTAATCATTGTGGATGCTTTGAAGTGTGAAGAGGAACGCAGGATGCATAGGTAAGTTCATGTGAGTTTATGGTGTTAATGGAAATGGATGAGTTATGTCACGACTATAGTTATGTTTTAGGCAACTCCGACATTGTCGTCCAGGTTGCCCATGAGTCGTAAATGTCATATGAGATGCAATTAGAGCTCATAAACCTACACCCCAGTGTTAGTGCTCTCGGCCGAAGACAGGGCTTAGCCTTCACGTGATCGTTCACCTCCCGCACCACAAGCTCACCTTGGATTCCAAGGTAGGTGCCAGCTTGTCGTACAGACCATATTAGGTGGTTCCGACTCGTAGGTGATTTGTGATACTTCGCACAACCTTCACGTGATCGTAGCACTTAAGCGTATTTATTTACACCCAGCCTGTTGTACAGACCACTAGATGTGGTTTCGACTCGTGTGCAGGGATATGTGATGACCTATGGGTTCAGTTGTACAGACCACTAGAGGTGGTTCCGACTCGTGTACACAGATATTTGATGAGCTATAGGCTCAGCCGTACAGGTCACGTTAGGTGACTTCGGATGGCATACCATTTGATTTAATTATTCTTTGCTGAGATGTTTGATGACACGCTCCGACCCCGATATTCCTCGAATATCCGGATAGGCACGTGATGGCCGACACCCGAAGGTGACGCAAGCCATTCGTTAAGTGCAAAAATTTATAATTTGAAATAAATAACGGTTAGGAATACAATTACAAAGGATTAATAATTTAGGAACGTGTCCAAAGCATACGACTAAACCAAATCACTAACAGAATTGAGACAAGGTTAAATGGATCAAGGGAATGAGTGCTACACTGAAAAGATTCGAAGGTACCGCTGTGGAAGTACCGTGATGCCGGGATCGTAATGCCTCGATTATAATACCTGAATGGGGGCGCAAAACAAGGGTGAGTGGACCAGAGTTATATACATATATAATATGAAAACGTTCGGAACATAATAATTTCCCCCACCAATTTGAAACCCAAAAATATGCATCATATACTACGTAATAGGTTTTTTAAACCACTAGCATGCCAATAAAATCATTAATCCAATAATTCCAATGTTTTGAATCAACTCATAATTCAAATTCTCGTCTCAATAAAGTCATAAGACAATTATAGTATCAATCTCGTAAATCTCATCAAATAAAAACCCAGGAAGCATCACAAGTTGTGCTGCTAGTGAGTACACCGAATTAATAATACTTCCGACTCAATGCCTGCACCTGAATCTCTATGGCCATCACCATGAGATAACTCCCTCCCGGCCCGATGCCAGACTCTGTGGTCCCTCAGCCTTTCGCTAGGGATTAGTTCTCCAGGCCTTTGCCAACTACAAACCTCGCCCTAGACGGCATGATGTTCACTAATTTGCACAAAACATATTTCTAAAATACAACTTCGTAGCAAGAGTTCATCCATCCCCCGTACTACGAAGAGGTGTTCCAAAATCATTTAAAACACATTCTTAGCATCCTATCGTCATCGATCGGATAGTCTACCAGAATGTGGGTTATATCGGAAAACAGTTTCGATAAAACATTCTATATCACAAATAATCAATATCCATCATAAAATATGCTTCCTGTTCAATATTCATAAATTCCAAATGTAAACGAGGCATGCTATGTATATAAAATTCTATATCACAACATAAAACATATATTTGTTTTTGGAAGGTGGTCCACTCATCGATAATTCAAGCATATTCCACAATAGGTGCCTTAATCCATCTCTGTACCATTATATTTGCCCTTGATTCGTCGAAAGATTCTGCTAGAACTAACGGTTTCTGCTGCGGTCGCTGTTAACTTTAATAGTAACCACCGTTGGCTTTGCTAGAATTCGTCAGAACTGCAGAAAATGCCCATAACGGTTCAGACGTCGAATTCATTTGAATTTGACAAATGTCTTTCTTAAAACAGCCCGGAAATACTAATAAAAAGTCTAGAATTTTACCTAAACATGAATTAGAGTAGTTGAGGATAGATTGTCAAATTTCACCAAAATTTAGCTGGAGGTCTCGTCGAGAAACTGAAAACAAGAACACAGTTACGCGCAGAGTTTGGGACCTCAAATTTCACTTCAATCTTCACCTAAAATCACTCTAGGAGTGACGGTGGCTCACCAGAACGTCAAATTAACGAATTTGAGGTGAAACCCATCATGGATTCAACTAGTTCTTGCAAGACTTCACTAAGATGGCACCGGTGGGGCTTTGTCAAATTATGGGCTTGAAACACAGCATGAAATTGACACCTGAAGCTGACGGAAATCGAGCTCAGCTCAGTTAACAGAAAATTTGCCATATTTCTCCTTGGGGTTTGCCGGAATTTGTCCAAGTTTCCTTGCCGTATTCTGGGGATGAACACATACAACAAAGTTAACACCTCAAGTTCTCTTCGAATTCAACTTGAATTCGACTCAAAAGAGTTTCAAGACAGTACCCAAGTGCAAGATGTCAAGATTTGGGACAACTTCGATTTAGAACTCGTCATCGTTCCCCCGGAGGTGTTAGTCGGATTCTGGAAAACGAGATTGATGGAAAGTAGAGGTTAAAAACTTTGAATTCAAATTCAGATATAAACATGCAGGGTATAACAATTATACCTGAGATCAAATTAGGTCAAGGGTAAGCTTGATTAACAGATATTTCTTCGAATTTCAACTTGAATTTCACCGGAGAACTAGAAAAGCAAAGACAGAGATTGAATTCCGTAAATCCTTCAATTTCTCAGATCGAAATGATCCCCACATCACTCATAAACCTTGGATTAAACACTAAATGAGGCAAATGTTTCACCTGGAACCGACAGGAAAGACTTGAAGCCCACGGTTCAATGAGTTCGAAACTCTGCCATGCTCAGATGATCCATGCAGCGCCACCACCGAGATCCTCAGTGAACCCATTATCTGTTTGTGGCGATTTTGTGTTGAACCAAGCCGTAAGAGATGGTGGTTGTGAGTGGCGATGCTCGAAAAATTACAAAGAGTAAAGGAAAGTTACAGAGAGCTTCAACGGGAGAGATGAGAAGAATAGAGTTTTTCAGAAATGGGAATGAGGGAAGAGGGACCCGTGAGGGTCTTAACCTTGGGCTAAGACTTGGGCCAACTTTGGGGCCTAAGTTTCTAAACAAAAAGTATGGGCCTTAAGGTTTTAAAACAGATTTTTAGATACAACTAAGGTATTGGGCTTGGCCCATTAAACCCTAGGGGTATTTTCGGGAGAGGGTCATTAAATTTGATATGGCATATTGTGGTTTGGTTGAATATGGTTTTGAGATATAGATATAAATATATGCATGTTATTTTCTGGGAAGGTATAAGTGGTTTATGGCGAGGGGTTATTACTTGAGAAAAGGAATGATATTTTCAAAAGCTTTGTTTTGCCACTCACAAGTTCTACTTTGCACTCCTCCAGGTTCTAATAGCAAAGTTCCTGTGTCAACGAGGATTCGTGGTACTTTCCAGTGCAGGTGTCTTCTTATGATGGTATAATCATTTTCTTACCTTATTGTACTTTACTTAAGCTCTGTATCGCGTGCGAATGGGTTCATACCCGCTCACCAGCGCACTCTAGTATTTAGGCATTCTTAAGTTCAAATGTATTCACATTTTTCATCAGCATCACATTTTTAGCTTCGTCACCTTCTAGATGTAGGCCAACACAGCTCGATTCGGAGTCCTAATAGACATTCCGAGTTGGGGTGTGTCACAAAGGGCAAAGGCCCACTTGTTTTCCATTTTGTTGTTCTCCATATTCACATTGAATTTTGAATTATTATTTTTTAGCTGTTCCCTTTACTATCTTATGAGCTACGATTGGTGAACCATACAAGATTGAATATTGTATTTGAAATAGTTAGTCTAGGATGGGAAGGGATCGATTGAGACTTTTTTCTAATGATGTACACAATATAATTTTATGGTCGTTCCTCAAAAGGATTGTCATTTTTTGTTTGTCCCTTGTACTACCTTACATTTTGGATTGGTTGGGTTAGAATGGAAAGAAATAAGTTGGGATGGAATTTGTAAGGCATGTGTGAGGTTGCTTACATAACCCAATCAATTTCGAATTTGTAATCCATTCAATCCAAGTTTCATTTGCACCATCAAACAAGACGTCAACGTATGGCCATTTTAATTTACTATGCCTATTTTATTCAGCACACCAAACAAACGTATGGTGTTTTTTAATAGAGCGTCTTTTAAAATCCACGTGTCACACGTGCTGCACTCCTCTACCCGCCTCCTGGGGGTCTTCCACTCTCCCAAGCTCGCGCGTCTGGCCGACATCGCCGACTCCGTGCTACATAATATTCCAATACTCTTATCACAAAGCACGTCACACCCAACGGTTCACAGCCCGCCACGTCATAGACCACACGACTCCGCGCAGCAGCGTGCCACATGTTGGCACCGAATATTCGATGCCTCCAAATGTTCCAGATTTCAATTTCCCCCAAATTTTGATTTCTCAAAAGAAAGAGGAAGCCCCTTCTCTCATTTTTGCCCCAAATCAGGAAACCCTAATTCCATTAATGGCTGAATTGGTCTGTGGATTTTCTGAATCGCAGTTTTTTCTCGTCTCCGACCAATTCGATTTCGTCGATCTCGTCAGATTTTCTTCTCTTTTGCAGCGCTCTCCTCCTCCACCTTCTTCTTCTTATTCTTTTCAGATTTTCAGTCGCCCTTGTAACTTTTTCTGACAGAGAAAGCGTGCTAGGGATTCAGAAAGTATAGTAGGGACCCCCCCATACGACTCACAGTTATGGGGAAACGTAAGCCTTTCATCTCCTTAGACTTTTCAATTTGATAATTTTGTTCATTAGGGTTTTCTTAATTCTGCTACTTCTGATGTTTCAATTCGTTAGTTTTAATTGTAATTTGCTTGTTTTATTTCCTTAGATCCCAATTTTGCAAGCAATTTATTACTTTTTCGTTGGTTTCAATTATTGCAACAAGTTTTGGTTTTGCTGATTTTAATGCTTGTTTGAGCTCATACTACATGTGGGTTTTTAATCATCTCCTGAAAAAGGAGGAGAAATTAGGATATAAGAATTGTGGAATTTTCGGTCTTGAGGTTATTGTGGATTTTGGCATTTGCAGGTAGTTCTCAGCGTAAGAATGCTGCAATGATGGATAGCGATGATGATAATAGTAGCGTGAGTTCGACGTCGACTATGCGCTCCGATCATATTTCGGTGTCTGTCAATGAAGATATGCAAGTGGAAAAGGATAGTTTACTTGACCAAGCTTTAGATGCTTTGTATGAGAAGAGGTAAACTCTCCTTTTGATAATCATATTATGTAATGATAGTAATAATACTCAGAAAAAAGTGCGAAGAAGCTCGTTTTATTGTTGCCCATTTTGCTTACTAAATGTTATCCTTTGTGTATGTGAAGGGGTTCCACAAGAGAAAAAGCTTTGTCAGAAATAATTGACGCGTTTAATAGCAACATGCAACATCAGTTTGTGGAAAAGAAGTAAGCAACTGCATTTGATTATGTTCACTTATGCTCTTAGGACCCAGAGTGCCTTAGTTCTTATTGATTGTATTTTGCATTGATTCTCATAAACTTATTTGGTGTTCATCAGGTTTGCCACTTTATTGCATCAGTGTCTGAATTGCATCAAAAAGGGTTCTTCCAAAGAGATATGTTTGGCGTCTCATGTGATCGGTTAGGTCTTAACTCCTTTTTTTGGCCCATTCGTATACTTCTCCCCCAAGTATCAAAATCAGTTTTTAATCTTTTTGTGTGTGCTTGTAGGACTATTGGCTTTGACTGTTGGATGTGGAGACAATGCTCACGAAATACTGGAAGAATCACTACCTGTGATTTCACAGGCTTTCAAATCTGGATCTGAAGTCTCAAAGACATCAGCGGTAGCTACGATATCATACTTCTTTAGGCTTTAGCTTCATATGATTTCTGGTTGTTGGACTTATGATGATATTGAACCTGTTTTCCTTTAACACAGAATTTGGTTTCTAATTGCAGTTACTGGAGTGTTTAGCTATTATTACTTTTGTTGGTGGTAGTGATCCAGAGCAAACAGAAAAGTCAATGCAAATTATGTGGCAAGTAGTTCATCCAAAACAAAGTACCAATGTAAGTAAGCGCATGCCCTATTTATCTATTTTTATTTTGTGTGCCAGCTGAAGGTGCTGTTTCACTATTTGACTGTTGTTCATTCTATAACTTTTTCAGGTAATTGCAGTCAAACTCTCAGCAGCTGCAATAACCACCATGGTGTCTGCGTGGTCCTTTCTTTTGACAACTGTAGATGGGTGGAATCTTAATTTTAAAGATTGGCAAGAGTGAGTAAAATATTGATCACTGATGCATTTCATTGCTTTGCTTTTCTTTCATTTGATTAGGATTTGTCTGCTTTGTAATGTGTGATTCAAACCACATCCTATTTATGTATTAACACTTTGGCTGCAACCAATTTTATGCAACAACCTTGTGGAATAACTCTCCCTTCATTTTCTGGCCAATAATGCAGGTCCATAACATACTTATCTAGCCTGCTAGATAAGGATGACCGGTCTATGCGTATAGCCGCTGGTGAAGCTTTGGCATTAATTTTTGAGATTGGAAGTTTAGAAAAGTTCTCCGCTGGTGCTAATACTTCAAGTGATGCCTCAACTGAAGAAGGAAATAAACCCCGGGAATATGTACATATACAAGGACTGAAATCAAAGATTATTAATCAAGCTAGAAACCTCTCAGCTGAGGCAGGTGGAAAAAGTTCTGCTAAAAAAGATCTTAGCAATCAGCGGAACACATTCCGGGATATCTTGGAATATTTTGAGGTATATTACACCATTGTGATTAAAATGGATACTTAATTATATCGATCCTGTATACTGATCTTTTTCATCAATGCAGTATGGTTATTCTCCTGAAATTTCAATAAAGATTGGTGGCGAATCATTACACACATCAACGTGGTCGCAGATGATACAGGTCCTCTTATCCTCCTCCTGTTTTCGTTTCAAATTTTTGTTTGGTTAGATAGTTTCAAGTCATTAAACTGTTACTGTTTTGAAACCATCGCAGTTGAACTTTTTGAAGCATTTTCTTGGAGGAGGTTTTATCAAGCACATGCAGGTTGCTTTCCTTACCCCGCGATATGATTTCTTTGTCATTTATTGGATACATTTGTATCTATTTTTAATCTTGGCTCTGTAATTCATCTTTAATTAGGCAAAGGCTAAATTAATACAATTTTCTGAAACAGGAAAATGAACTCCTCCAGGATGTTCTTGGCTTCTATCCGAAGAAAAAGAATCTATCTGATTCCGAACATCGTCTATCTGGTGGTGAAAAGGTTTGTTCTGACAACTACTCCAATTTGTTTCATTAGTTTGATATTCCATAGGTCTGCAGCATGTGTTCTTTTGTTGGTAGGTAATTCTCTAGTCATTCATTAATATTGTTTCTTCGTTACAGAGGATGTTTAGGTCACCGAACTCGGTTCAAAGCAAAGCAAGGACCCAGCTGCTTAACAAGCAGCGAATGTTATCTGAGGTATGCTTGCGAACGCTTGCTTCAACGTGTTCAGGGTAAACATGCTGGCTTTTTAATTATACCTTGCATCTTACCTTTTTCACTCTCTTTGTGCGTTCGCAGGGTAAAAATATCGGCCGCTTTGCAGCGAACATGGGAGACGATGCGTAAAAGTCGATGCGCTTATCTTTTCGGCTTTGCACTACTGTTGGTCCCCAAGCTCCATTTTTTTGTTTACGACAAACAATCTTGTTTCATCTGTTGTCATGAAGTTGGTGGTATTGTTGGACAAGGCTATATCTGTCATTTGCCACCCTAGAATATTTTAATGAAGAATTTTATCTTTTATATTGAATTTGTTACAAATGGATTATAATTTTGACCATTGCGCATTCTAAAATCTTTTGAAAACTCGTCATAAGATTTTTTTTTTATTTTTAAATTTTTGAACAAATGGTGTTTGCACATTAACTCGTCAAAAGATTTATTTTCGTGGAACTATTGTCACATCTGACGACCTCAAAATACAAGTAGGGTAAGTGTTTAACCTAATGTAACCCGCTAAAATTTTGATGAACATTTTTTGGATCAATTTATGAAAGCTCGACGCACTGTTTTAGGTCAATTTATATTTTCCGTTTGAATTTTGAGCGTCCTAGACGTGGAAGTATTATTGAGTGTGTGGCCCTTAAACACAAGGTCAAAGGTTCGAACCCTTCTTCTAGCGTTTTCTTGTTTCTTTTATTACATGTTAGGCGAATTATTTCCATCCGGTCCAATTTTTCTTCTTATTGAGTTTTTACCAAAGCCAGTTTGAACTTTGGTAGATTCTTTTACCGGTTGAGTGGAAATTCATTTAGTACTACGGTTTATTTGCTTATTTAAGTTGGATTCTAATAAATGACGAACTTTGACACTAAATATTAAGTTCGACTCCAAAAAAATTTCATACTTAATACAAATCTAATCTAGTGTCGGGGTGTTCACTTGATTAATGCATATGAAACCATAGTGATTGATAAATCGATGTAACTGTGGTTTAATCAAACGACAAGTTAGCAAGCAACCAAAATTTACAGTGACCCAAAACTCTCGATAGATCTCACGCTTGAAACCGTTCCCTAAACAAAAAAGGGGGAGATGTCGGTGTTACTCTGTATACCTAGAAGCCACCTAAACCAGAAAAGTGCTTATTCATGGCCCGGTCCTTCCTGAAATTATTTCTCCCACCTCCTCCTCTGCCTCCTCTCCTTCCCCCCCTTCCCCTTTGATTTCCGGCATTCTCTCCGTCTTCACCTTCGGCATTATCGTTGTGTTTAGTATCTTGCTCCTCATTGGACTCCCTTTGTCTTCCTCCCCTCCGTCCTATGCCCCTAGCATTCCCAACAAACTCACCTTCGGCATTATTGTTGTGTTTAGTATCTTGCTCCTCATTGGACTCCCTTTGTCTTCCTCCCTTTCGTCCTCTGCCCCTAGCATTCCCAACAAACCCTCTCCCTCTCCCATCCATCTGACCTCTCTCTTCGGCTTGAGAATTGTCAAATTGTTTGTCTTGCTCCTCCGAGTATTCTGTCAGCTTCTTAACCGCGCCTAGAGGAAGATTGCCACCACGGCCAAGGCCATGAATAACTTCTCGTTGTGCTTCAGTAATTAATGATGCTTCCCCAGCATTTGCAACTGCAACCGAACCTGCAACTTTGTAACTATAATTCTTACCATCCTTGACATAATATTGGGGCTTCTTTCTGGAGCCCCATTTGGAACTAGCTGCATCCTGAGATGTACTTCCAGTTTGTGTTTCCCACGGCCTACCCGTATTTGAGCTGCTTTTTTCACTAAATATCTCACTTTCCCCCACTCCTGAATCCGCAACACTCAGACCCAGATCATCGAAAGAGTCATCATACTCATCGTCATACTCAAACTGTGAAATAAGAGCAGCAGTTTTTGCAACGTATTTCTCATTTCTGTCATCCAAGGTATCAGTATCAGGCACGTCTGCTTTAGACTTCCTAACAAACCTTCCTTGTGATGAGGATGATGAAACCGAAGGGGCACCATTTTGTTTATCCCTCACAACAACTGCTGTACTAGTGGCGGGTGGTGCTGTAAGCTCACCTAGTTTTCCTTTCCCTTTATCATTCCTACCAACAGTCGCAGTCTTGGGTACTGGCATTGTCTCTAATGACGTATCCAAGGACTGCAGATCTTCATGAAGAGTTCCCTCAAGAATCCTCTGAATAACCTCCTCAGGATTCTGGTTATAGGCTTCAAGACAAGCAGCTAAGAAACCTTTTCCATAATCAGGGAACAGGTCCTTTATTTGACTGATTCGCGACTCCACAATTGCAGCATCTTCATCTATCTGCACCTTCTTGTTAGTCAAAGTGGCTTTCGTAATGGGCTGCTCCTTAACTATGAGCTTCTGAGTAGACATAAGTATTCCATATACATACCCCAGCTGCTCATCATCCATGATTATCCATCCTGCATGAACAAAGCTGACTAAATTTGAATTTGCTTCTTCAAGCATAATTATATTAAACGAGCCAATGCAAAACTTGTACAAGTACAATAGCATGTAATAGCTCACCACTATTTTGTAAATTCTCCATTTTGCTCATAATGTTGAAGTTCTTTTCAATATTTTGAAGAAATGTTTGCCTATTCTGGTTCTCTTGAGCACATACAGAAATTCCATTAATCTCTCTTAAAGTTTGAACCAGTATATCTGATCTAATGAAAAGATCCTCCACTTTGGCTGGAAACATCTCCGCAGCAGCTGGAATGGGGAGGTTATCTTTGAAGGCCTCATCACTTAGATAGCACAAATCCAATAGTTTCCAACCGAATCTGACAATTCTCTTTGATAACATCCTCAAACTTAAAGCAATATTAGACACCATTTTATCTTCTCCATCTGCTGAAATTATTCGAAATCCACGCTGCAAAGATGGAAGTAATGAATCATGCAACCTTGCTAGAGTGCTTAGTAATGCCTCGTTCCCATGACTGCATAGAAAGAGAGCAAAGATATACTATTTCATCATTATTGAAACTTTTGACAGCATTATTGCTAGAAAAACATGATTTACCAAACGAGCAGGTTCCACTACAAAAACTCCTAGACAACAACCAAAACATGCTGATGAAATTTCCATCAGATACTCAGCTTAGAAGAGCCAAACTATATTCTTAGATAAACCTTCTGATTGTTGACTCAAACAGCCAAGCCCACAGGAAAGATACCTGGTTTCAAAAGGGCACAACAAGAAGACAGCAGATGGTTCGTATGCAGTTAAGAAAGCATCCATGGATACAATTGCATCGTTGATGAAGTCCATAACCTACCAAGAAAGGAGAAATTTCTTAAATAGAGTATCATAAGCATGTCAACATCCTCATGTCTTGTAAAAGTTGAAGCAGAAAACAGCAATGGTCCAGTTGAAACATCATAGATCCAACCCATAGAAGAAAATGAAAGGGGTCACTTGAATTCCATGAAAAGAATTTCCTTAGCTGTATTTGTAGCAAAAAATTGGTTAATAAAACTTCCATATATAATATCCCCCATCGTTCTAAAAATTTAATTTAATTTTGTACAGCATGTAGCAGAAAAAATCCAAATTAAAACCCACAATTACTCTAAATCTCTTTAAGGAATTAATTCAAATTGCAACTAAGTACTGAAAAGGAGTTGTGGAAGGAATCAGTTGTACTAATAAGTTCAGTCAATAAGAAGAGAAAGCAACTCACTTCCAATAAATCAGCAAGAAGATGGCTGGATCCATGTTCTCCAGTGTTTCCAGAGGAAAAAAGGGTCTGCACATGATATCAGGAGTGCTTATAAATCCTTCTGGTTAAAACTAATTAAAATAGCATTGAAGATACATAACTAGTAAAGACTTAACCATTATTCGTTAGGCAGAAAAGTTTGATCAACATTATTTATGCGACATACGAGTTTTATTGTTATTTTACCAAGCTTCCTCGAGTATATATCAAGATTATGACTATAGAAACCCACTTTTGCATCCTTATTAAACAGGATGAACGAAACAAAAGGTGGAATCAGTGACTTTTGATTTTAAAAGATTTTAAGGGCATACCTCCAAGGCTGAGCTGCTACGTTGGTACATTGTTTGGACAATGCTAAGGAAATGTGATGCTACTGCAGTCAAATTGTCACGGATCCTAGCATGAGCTTTTACTGCATTGCCAACCTGAAGAACATAATAACAAAGAATGACTGAGTGAGTGAGTGACGGAGAGTGCAATTGGAGAGGGCACTAGGCCGCTATTTATGAAATTCCTACCAGCAATCTGGTCAAATCTTCATTTTCATGACCATATATAGCACATATGTCTAACAACTTAGGCAAGTCAAGCAACTTCTTCTCCTGCAAAAGAACTACATGTAGAGTTAATGAACAACAGTTATTACGATACAATATTAAACAAAAAAAAAGAATCCTAAACGTATTTTTTCCAATGAGATGCATTCAACTCGAATACGAATATGGGACATAGATGCAGACTTTCATGAGACCTAAAAGCACCTAACAAACTCTAATATGGAAGCAAAAGTCATCTCATCTATGGATACGGTATAGAATTTGTAACGAACTACATCAGTTACCACACTGCACAAATTTTGGAGAAAAAGAAGAAAGCATACGATTTCATGAAGGAAAATGACATAAAGTAATGCATAATAATATCCAAAATCTTCAAGGGTTACACTAATCATGTTCTAACAAAACAGATTATCTTGCCCACCAAACTTTATGAAAAACAATTTACAGAGAAAACATATCTACAGAACACACCTTCATGGTCTTGTGGACTGAGACTATCAGCAAGACGAGCACCAGGATCCCTATTAGAAGATCTGAATTACGATGACAGAGAAAGTGAATATGAAAAGGGATAATAACAACGCAATAACAGAATATGACGCTATACAGCTGCAACCTCAGACTTACATTCGATATAATACCATAAACACACGGCGGCTCAATTCAAACTCCCCAACAATGACCCCCGCCACCAATTCCTTGGCGCCGCGATGAGGGAAATCATACCACCTACTCCTAAACTGTAGAAAGCTATCCAGAAATTCATGCAACGATGTATCACTAGCCACTGACAACAATGGGGCAGCAACAACAAAAAAACAAGTGAAAATATTAACAACAAATTGAATATTTAGTGTGAAGTTTCCAGCTTTTGCAGGTCAAGATGTAAATGCCATAGCAGTAATTTTACCTTGTCGCCAAAACTCCTTAGGGTTTAACTTCAGCAGGCGAGAGAGCTCTCTGTTAAGAAGATCCACCACTCTCTGCGATTCCAGAGCGTCCAATCCGCCTTCGTCGGCGCCGAGCCCAGCAGCCACCGCCTCGTCCTGGGGCAAGTAATTTACAAAATTGCCACCCTGAGCTCTGCTCGGCACCCACTCACCTTTGTCCCCCATCCGAACCCTGCTCCCCGACGGCGGCACCGAAGCAGCGGTGGAAGGTTCGGCATTGGATTGCTGCTTGGATAGCGAATGCCGGAGAGAGGTGGAGAGCGTGGGATTGGGATTGAGATTGGGATCTCGTGGGATTGGATTGTTGTGGTCTGGATTCTTGGGGACGAAGATCTTTTGGGGTTTCGGGACACCCTTGCTTCCGGCGGGTCGGGGGTGAAAGTTTCGGTTCGACATGTTCTCCCTCGCACTGAGTCCGATCGGATTTCGATTGATGGCAAGTGAGACTCAGAGAGAGAGAAAGAGAGGGAAGAAAAGACGGTGCGTCGAACGGAAACCAAACAACTGGGAGGTCGGTGGCGCTCAGTGAACCAAATCCTGGTATTTGTAGGCGGGGTCCGGCGGCTTCTCTTTTATTTCTTGGCCAACACTCACAAGGCAGTGGCCACAAAACCTCGCTGACTATTGACTCTTTATATTTTTATTTCATTTATTTTCTAATTTTTATATATCATTCAATCTTTCAAGTATTTTTACAACTATTTAGATCTGCTAGTTTTAATTTCAGTGATTTTTAAGAAACGTTTTTACTACTATTGGCATTTTTAAAAAGTTTCCACTAAGAATTTTAATCTTATAATAACAGAGGTGATTTTCGCACCCCTTGTCAAAAAACAAAAATAAAGAATTATTTTCCTAGAATAAATGTATAAGAATTATAATAACAAGAATTTTAATCTTATAAGAACAAGGTGATAAAAAATTATTTTCCTAGAATAAATGTATTTTCAGCCAAAAAGGAAACAAGCCGGGCGCATTGTGTCGAGGTTTATGTAGTTTTGAGACTTTTAGAGGGGTGAGTCTTTAATAGTTTGGATTATTTATATCCATTAGATTGACAAGCAAATAAAAATAGTATTTTCTCAATTCCATCGTGAGTGTTCATTTCTGTACTAATGAGTCGTCCGGACTATTGAAGAAAAATGACTTTCCGAGATTAAAACCACAATGGCAGCAGAGCTTCAGATAAATAATCTTTACACAGCGATCAGTGATATTTATAATTTATAACACCAACATTAGAGAAAAGGTTAACATCTTAAGGGAACTAAATTTCACAGAAGCTTCATGTGCCAGGGCATTTCTATTCTACAAGTGAGAAAATTCCGTCGATCGGCCTCTGCTAAGCCGAAACAACCCTTAATACTAAAAAGTTTGCTGCGATATGTACCGTGTACAAAAAGATAAAAAGAATTATGTCACCGACGATATATAACATTCAAAACTTTCATCATTGCCCTCTTAGAAGAGAAGCAGGAAAGCAAAAACTCAACTAGTTTAGTAAGCATAAAGCATGGTTTATTCCAATAAGATATATGGGGCATAAGAAGCACATGTATGCCAAGACTTCCACCCATATCGTAAATTAGAAGATCATACCCACTCGAAGTTTGTTTCTTTAGGTAATATTAGAGCAATGAGACAATCAGGCGGACTCGGTGCAATAGAGAGCATAGCACAAGTGTCATCGGAGTGTGGAAGTATGAACAGAAGCCTCGCCCATAAGGATTTCACAGCCGGGATCTTGATCACTCCCGAGCAATCCCTCTGCTTCAAGTATGAAACGAAATCCTGAAACTGGAGAACAGAAATGAAAGACTTAATATATGCGGGAATTCATTGGCAGTTGAAACAGGATAGCGAATCTTGGCCACGCTTATGTGTCGGGGGTAGATAAACATGTACAAATATGAATCTCAAAGATCTTCATTTACAAATCTTGGAATTGCATACATCTCAGTTAGATTGTACTTTGGGCTGTTTACGAACCTTGGTTTAGACTGGTCTAAACACCTTCAACTTTTGCTTCCGTGTCTACAAATCTTAGAATATTTACGTGTAAGACCTTTACAAGACATAACTAATGTAGTCTCTAACAAACATGTTCTGGAAGTGTTTTCATGGTTCACAGTTCATCTTTTTCCTAGTCCAGATAAACAATACTATCACTTTATCAAGGGACAGCATAGCTGCCATCCCAAGAGAGAGGCTACAGAACTACAGGACCAATGCAAAAGAGGATAACTTACGCCTTTGTGGTCGCCTGCAGAAGCTGGGATCAATCTGCATACCTCCCTCTGCATCACAAGTAAGGAAAATACATTAAATATAAATAAATTTTGGAAATGAATGACAGATATTGAGTTCAGGATGGTAATATTAATGGACTTACTTTATGCGGTGGGGTGCTAGTAAATGTTGACTTCACGTGCCGAAAATCTGTACGCTTGGTCATGTCTAACTTAGCAGGCCATCTGAACCAATTAGCCATAAATTATGAATAGATATTTAGTTTATACTCAAAAAAGCCTTAATGAGATTTCAGAAAGGAAACTGGGGAAAAGAAAAGAACTTACTCTATAGGTTCAGAAATAGCATTCAAATATTTGCATACATCTGAATCCACCCTATGCGCATAAACAGTACAGTAATGAACACCACTTTTGCATAACGTTCCCTGCCACTGATACTGCGAGCATTGTCCAGAACTTTCCACACCAGATGATTCAGGAACAGGTGGAGGAGGTGAATGGGGAGGAGGAGGAACAAAAGGTGGCTGCGACTCAGGCAGAGGTGGTGGAGATGGAGGCACTGGAGGTGGCATTTCAGGCAGAGGAGGTGGTTGAGATGATAACAGTGGTGGAACTATCGGTACTGAAAACATTTGGTCAAATTGCTGTGCTGGAGTTCCCTGTATTTGTGCAAGTGGAGTCACAGAAGCCGGAATGAATGGAGCTACAATAGCATTCCCATGAAAATTGTTGGGCATTACACCTGGTGAGATTGGGTTCAAAGGAGGATTATGATTTACACCCCGTGGATCCCAAGAACAACTTAGAGGGGGGTAAACAGGCCGTATAAATGGAGATGAGTGAATTTGGAGTGGAGGTGGGACAGAGGGTCCCTGTGTTGGCACAGGAACACAAGGAATGCTCCCTGGTGCAGAATGCAGCTCCATTCCAGGTTTTGCATACATCCACTTTTGTTCAGCAGCACGAGAAATGGCATGACTACCTATAGTAAAACCATTCAATAAACAATTCATTTAGTATCAAAGGACAGAAAAGGAATGAGGAGGAGGCTAGTTTCAAATAAATTTCGACCAAAAGTATTTCACCTTGTGAAGGATCGACAGGTGAGTTATTGTCATAACCATCAAGCTTTGGGGTGCCAGATTCAAGCATCTCCGTAGAGCCAGTAGCTCTCATTGACTGAAATAAATATCCACTCTGTACAGTATTCCCCTGATTCTCAGACGTTACTCTAGGGGATGCAAGCTCCATGGGGTGGCTCTCATGATTTACTGAAAATGGTGCAGCAACATGACTACTGGACATGTTCCCAGGGGTGCTGCTTCTTATGTCAATATGAGTAGGGGTAGGTGCAGATCTTGCACCATCAGTTTGGGACATTACGACATTAGCTGGCCCTGCACCATATGGTGGCCTGTGGTTACTCCTTTCCTTGCGATGTTGTCTGAGATGTGCCATTACCGCAGCAGCTTCTTCAGGAGTATCAAACTCCATCAGTAGCGCACCTTCATTGCTAAGATCAGTGACAGTGTAAGGACCCTTGTAAATCACTTTTCTTGATTCATGCAGAGTCTCATCCTTGGCCCATTGACTTAATATATTTCCAACATAAACATGACAACTAGAACCAACTGCAATGCCATTCATGGTACCTCTAGTTCCCAGTCCTATATCCATAAACTTCAC
The DNA here is from genome assembly GCA_963580275.1 of Crataegus laevigata. Lineage (NCBI taxonomy): Eukaryota > Viridiplantae > Streptophyta > Magnoliopsida > Rosales > Rosaceae > Crataegus > Crataegus laevigata. The sequence goes on from OY756949.1 coordinate 7,500,848, forward strand.
GTGCCAAGGAAAATGTCCACGCATATATTCCCGAGCCTTTATGGCATCCACAATGTTTCTGTACTCTACCAAGGCAAACCCTTTGAGTGGGAAGAAAATAAATTGTTCTACTGCACCAAACCTCTCTAACTGAAACCTTACATGAGCTTCAGACACATCAGATCCTGAAAAGCCCAGCCAGAGCTGTTTAGAGGCGGAGAAAATATCCATGGCTCCAATATCCCCATCCGAATGCCAAACAATTTGAGTTATTGTGGAAGTATATGGTGACACCAAATGAGGTCTAGGAGATTCAAAAGAACTATTTACACCACCACTTGAAGATCTCATGAGAGGTGAGCCAAAATCCATTGCATCTTGATTCTTGTCAAGATGACCATGTTTTCGGCCATCAAATGAATTACTCCTGAAATTTAGTGGAGATCTTGCGACAGGTGAAAGAACCTGGTGGTTCATTAGGTCCCTTGGCACCGAAGACCTGCCATGTGACATATCTCCATGCTCCCTAATCTCAGAGTTTGTGGACCTTGTTCCCCAACTCTCCTGATTGGAACCTGCAAGAGTAGTTTCAAGAGGGATTATGAGCTGTACGGTTTCAGATGTTGACCTGAAACTCTGTCAGAATAATAAAACATGACAGGATCCATTATTAGTTTTTAACTTACTATCTTTTCCATACAGTTCACTACAGGCCTCATGTTGGTTAGAGAACCTAGGAACCAGATATGCTCGTTCAATAAATCTGGATGGATCAGAATCATCCTCATCACTATCCACGTGATCATCTCCCATATCCATTCGCCCTAAAAATGAATTAAATACATCTTCCAAAGAAGATTTAATATCATTAAAAACTTTGGAAGACGACGATTTACATAACTTTTTATACTTTGAGAACATCCAACTTTGCAATGACGGATCTTTGCTAAGAACCTGCATACGTAAAAAAAAAAAAAAAAAAAAGAAAACCAAAAAAGGCCCCAGGGCAAAAGACTGTCAGCAATATCAGAAAAGGAATAATTAAACAAATCACTACACAAAAGGAAAACACAAATTAACCAAATACTTGAGAAAATTCAACTTATTTCTACCAATCCTTTAGAAGTACAAGGATAACCATTTTACGAATGTAAAAGATGTGGTGTCTGCCCCAAATTACCACATCTCCTCTACATATGTGTTGGTTTAGCATTTCATTGGCAATAGTACCTAAATTTCTAGAACTTAGTCAACTCAACAATCATTTTCCTACAGAAATTTGTTGCATTCAACTGAAGCTGAGTTGCAATTCCAAAACAGATGGTACAGAAGGATGCACGTGATGCATCATGCATATATGCTTATTATCATACCCTATTATTACATATTATCTGTTTTTGTTATACAAACAATATATATGGCATACAAATTTTCCAAATTCTGTTATAAAAACAATGGTCAGCAACTGATATTTTCTCTACTATCCTGAAAATATTAGGATTTGCATGTACACTATCCGAAATCAATAGCTTATACAGCAAAAACTGGTACAACAATCAGAATTGACTACGACATAACATAAAAAGCATGGGAAGCTCAAAAGAATTACCAGTCCTAACAAGCAGCTCTCTGAAACTGTTGATGCATCCCCACAGACATGGTTGCCATCTGATGCTACCTGCTCAGAGATAACCTCGGTACCTCTGGTGCTAGATTCAGTATAACCTGTACTTGATTTAGATTCATCACCAGATTTACCGAAAGGATATCCACCATCATTATCAAGCCTGCTTGTCATTTGCCTTAGAAAATACTGCCCTTTCAGAACTCCATCTGATGCACTGGATTTAAAGAGTTCAAACCAGGCCGCGAGTAATTTTTGTGGATAACTAAAGAGAATCCATATTAAACTGAGAGCGCATAACTTGGATAATTTAATAGGTGAAGATTCATTTTCATCTAAAACTTTTTGCTTCAGCTCAGAAAACCTCTCAGAGGAATCTTGTATTCTCACAGTTTCTTTCCCAACGATAAGAAAGACATCCTTTCCCTCACAGGAGGATAAGAAGAAGGTGAGCACATTCTGGAAAACTGCAGAGCAAATCCCCCGAATGACAGATGATGTTGGCGCCACTGAAGACGCAGTGCAGCAAATATCAGCTAGCCCAAGAATACAAGATTTAGCAGTCTGAAATGCAACACCATCAGCATCCTCTCCTCTCTTTATTACAGCCATGCTCCAGTTATACATATTGATAACAACTTTCGCTGCAGCTTCAAGGGCAGTTGGACATTTTGAAGCATACCGAGGAATGAGATCAGCAACAATGCGTTGTACACTCGTACAACCTGTGAAGTTTAGACTGAGGATTACCAAATTGAAGAGAAAAATTTATAATCTACACCCTAAATTATGAATGTTACTAATGAGGGTTCGAATGAACAACCTCGTTCATTGCAAAACATTCTCTTTTCCATTCGCTAATTCAATTTTACGGGCAAAGTACAATTCAACTAGTAGCATAAAGTTGTTGAACACATAATCAGCACCTACTTCATCTGCGCAACATTCCGATACTACCTACTCGATCTCGTGTAATGCAAATTTACATAGAACCCGAAAACGAAACCCTAATCATGAATTTTTCTTTGATTCTTCACTAAAATTTACACAATGCCAACAATCATCACATACTACTTGCTCTTCACACGAGAAAAAATAAATAAATCGAAACGAACAGGGGCAAAAGAGTAAAAGCAACACCGACCTCTTGAAGCAGTGATGAGAGAGAGATAAGCTTGCTCGAGCTCCGGCGTGAGAGCAGAGTCATTCTTCGAAAGGCAAAACTTGATCCGCTTGTAGCAATCGTATACACTTCGAATCTCGTCTCTGTGTCTCCGTTTCTTCACAATCTCCTCCTGAGACAGAGATTGCGGAGCGCCCGCGCTCCGCGGCGGGGCTAGGGTTTGTAGTGGTGGCGGTGGTTGTAATAATGGCGGCGATGGCGGCAGTTCTGGTTGGGATTCGTGCAGCTTCCGCTTCTTCGGAGGTTGCTCTCCCGAGTCCATGGCCGGAGAGAGAGAGAGGGAGGACGGCGGCTCGCTGAGATTCTGGTAAAAAAGAGATGGTGGCCGGCGGTCGAGTGGAGGAGTCGATGTGGGCGCAAGACTAGGAACTGGTTCTAATCAGCGAGAAGGGTCCCACCATTTGCGAAACCGTTGAATGTACGCGCGGAGGATTTGTGGGTCACACGATAACTATTACCGTTTATTTGTACAAGGAGGTCCTTTAATTTAGAGTTATTTGTGGATTTTCTCCGAATTGTAAGTAGATGTCAAGTTTTTCCGACTTCTAATTCAAAATTCAAAATAATTAAGGCTAAAAAAATTCAATTTGTTGTATGCATAATTTACTGAACAATTATGATGGCCATAGAAAGAGGGGTGCGGCGGCAATAGAGATAAGAAGAGATAGATGTGTAATTGTGAGGTGTGTTTGATTCACCCCATTGTGCCTCTATTTATAGTAGTAGAAATGGCAAAACCTTTTTCATAAGGATTACAACACTTAATAGGTAATCTACTCCTAATAGGAATATAAGATACATTCCTAATCTACTAGGATTTACACAATCACATTCCTATTCTAAATAGGACTGCAACACTCCCCCTTGAGTGTGTAAATACTCAAGTAAATGGCGCATCAAGTCTTCAATGATGAAGCAGGTACAGTTGATGAAGTCATCGGCACAATGAGCGAATGCGAGTCTCAAATCAACGGAAGAATGCATAAAAAGTAAAACTCACAAAACCTCGCTAGGGTAAAACTTAAGGTGGGAAAAACCCATAGTCTAAGGAGAAAAGTGAGAAGTTGCATTAAGTCAAAACTATACGTCATTTGGATGCAAGTAGAAGAGCTCACAAGGGTATGATCAACCCAGGATGGGTGCCTCGTTAAAACCTAGTTAGGTAGCAAAACCCCAGTGGGAAAAATGCTCCTAATCGTAGGGAAAAAGAGTACATTAAGATTAAGTGAGTATACTTCTGGATACTCCCCCTGAGTTTGACATAACTTCCAAATGAGAACTACAAGCATTGCATATGATAGTTAGGCATACCAATTCCTCGGACAAGCTTTTGAAAGGTTGGCTTCGGCAGTGACGTCGTGTAGAGGTCGGCAAGGTTGTCTGGGATCAGCTTGCATGACTTCAATCTCCTGATGCTTTGCTGATGTAGATGTAGACACAATATGTCTTGGCGTTGACTTCGTTGATGTATCATGGCTTGGTCGGGTTGATACATTCGGCATAGTCTTCATGGATCGTTGTCGGGACTCAACGATGGATGAAAACACAGCAAGTACTACGAACATGCTCAACAAGAACTCCTAACCATGTCTCACTTGTGGCATAGTGAAGTGAGGTGAGTCTTGGAACGATTCGAAGATTTCGCAACTAAGGTCATATCATAGACCTCCAAGATATTGCGATATCCCTAACGGTAAAGACATAACCATTTGGGGATTTTTCCTTATGCGGGTTTGATAAGTAACCTGCGTCAGCATAACAACAAGGCAAACATCATTTCGAGGATCAGGGGGTCGGATCCGTTAAGATGCGTTGGAATTTGCCCTCATAATACCTTCAAGGTACGTCTTTAATACCAATTCAGTGGCTGCGTGTAGGCGCGGTGCTGCATCTTTACCAAGATCAACAGCGAAGAAGATGTTCTGTCCAAATACAATGAGCTAAGTACAAGGAAGCGCAAAGTTGAACTTAGATATGGAATTTCGGATTCCATAACCTCTTCAAGGGTTTCATTTGCATATAACGCATGGACGATCAAAGGTATACTCAAAGGTAACACATTCGAAGTGTAGTTTGACTGGTAGACCAAGGTACCGTCAGAACAACGCTTTGAACTTCAGGTCAATGCATAAACGAGTTTTCCTAAGATCCTTCATCTCAAATTCCATCTTCGAGTGCGAGGCAGTTTTCTCAAGCTCTTCCAGAGTCTTAGTGAGATTCGTGTTAACGACATAAATTGTAACTCTAGCAATTTGGAATAATACTTCATAGTTTAACACGCAAGGGCATAATTCATATCCCTGACTGATCAAACAATCACTTAAACGGGTATACCACATCCGTCGGATTTAAGTGAACGTCTCAAAACAAGTTAAGAGGGTGTTCCGTGGTTTTGGAACTTTTTGAACCAGTCCATGTAATTCTTCGGGAACTTACATGTCAATCTCCATATTTATATCCTCATGGAGAAAACACTAACCACATTTTATAATGCTGCTATCAATCACATGACGTTTGAGAGAAACCTTGCGCCGTAAGGCGTGCATCATATCGCACTATTTCATTCATCTCATAACGCTTCCTTTCCCACTTGTAACACAATAGGGTTACCTTGGGCAGTGTAGGAACAATAGGTCCAATACACACTTTGGTAAGGAATTTGACCTAGATTGTAATCTCAGTTGTCCAATCAGTTCTACGTTGTCACTTAATCAACGGAACACGGTTCGATATCGTCGCTTTTCATTTATGTCGGTAGCTACCATATAAGTGAAAACATCATCGATGATAATCTCATTTCAATTCCATTTTTCTCATCCAAACTAGTATACTGTGTCACACCCGCCCCTCGATTATATTTCAATTTTAGAAATTGACCTCCGAACCATTTTCAATTTTTCAATTTAATCCCTAAAGTTTTGTAAACTTTCATTTTGGTCCTCCATCCCTCCTTTTTAATTTTAAATTGTTTGTTCCGGGTTTTGAGAGCCAAGGGCCCCACCCCTGTTTTTGGTTTTCCTTTTTCTCGGATCCCTTGTCCCTCTCACCTCTCTTTCTCTCTACACTCTCTCAGACTCTCTCGAACTCACTCTCCTCCCTCTCTCCCGTATCTCCCTCATCCCTCACCCTCCTGTGAACACACACGCTAGTCACCTTCATCTCCCTCATCATCACCATCACCCTTGTGCTCTCAAAAACGAAGAAAGAACACCCAAAACCCAGGCTCCGACGACTCCAACGGCTTTCGAGCCAATTTCCGGCCAAACCACGGCGAGTTTGCCGGCTTGCAAGGTATCAATCTCTTCGTCTTGTCGAGTACTACGACTTTCCTTTTTATTTCACCCGATTTCGTTGAGTATTGAAGAAGTTATACTCATTTGAATCTTACCCAGTTTCCGGCGAGTCCGACAGCTTTCGAGGCGATTTCCGGCCAAACCACGGCGAGTTAGACGTCGTGTGAGGTATCATTCTCTTCGTCTCTTCGAGAACTACAATTTTCGTTTTTGTTTCACTTGATTTCGTCGAGTATTGGTAAAGTTATGGACGTTTGAAAGTGGGTGGTATTCCGGCCGAATTTTCGGCCTTCCTCTTCCTTTGGGTCCGGTGACCCATATGTTGGACTCGGGCCAGGCTTTCAAGCCCAACCCCTTTCACACCCTGGCCCTTTGGGCCATTCTAAACCCTCGGGCCTTAGGCCCGTTTGTAAAACCCAATCCATTCCTATTTTATTTTCTGTTTTTATTTTAAGTATTAAAAGCCTTGGGCCGAAGAAGAATAGGGCCTCTGGCCCGTGTACACCAAACCCTAACGCCCAAGACCCTAATGGGTCAGACCCACCAAACCCAAACCCATTAACCCACCAAACCCAAACCTAAACCCAACCCGGATCCAACCTTGACCCGGGTTTGACCTGACCCGTTTGACCTTGACCCGACCCGGGTTGACTAACCCGTTGACCCGGTCAACGGTCAACATTGACTTTGACTGGTCAACGGTCAACGTTGACTTTTTGTTGACTTTTTCGGGTTTCGTCCGGGACCCCTCCTAGGCTAATTTCGACGTCCTGGACCCGTTTTTAAAGTTCGTTTTCCCAAATAAATTCGTTTGAATAGAGTTTGACTATATTGAACCCTTTATGTGCTTAGGGGCTACTGTTGAGGCTTTTCTAGATTCACTAACAGCGTAGCGTTGGACGGCTAAGTACTGTGAGTGGACCACCTTCTAAAAATAAATACATGATTTATGATATGACATGAAGATTTACATTTATATATAGCATGCCTTGGAAATTATGAATTGTGAACAGGAAGTATATTTGATAACTGTGATTTGAATGTTCTTGAGATATAGAACGATGTTATTGAACTGTTTTCCGATATAACCCACATTCTGGTAGACTATCCGATCGATGACGATAGGATGCTAAGAATGTGTTTTAAATGATTTTAGGACACCTCTTCGTAGTACGGGGGATGGATGAACTCTTGCTACAAAGTTGTATTTTAGAAATATGTTTTGTGCAATGTAGTGAACACCATGCCGCCGGGGGCGAGGTTTGTAGTTGGCAAAGGCCTGGAGAAATAATCCCTAGCGGAAGGCTGAGGGACCACGGAGTCTGGCATCGGGCCGGGAGGGAGTTATCTTATCTCATGGTGATGGCCATAGAGATTCAAGTGCAGGCAATGGGCCGGAAGTATTACTAATTCGGTGTACTCACTAGCAGCACAACTTGTGATGCTTCCTGGGTTTGTATTTGATGAGATTTATGAGATTGATACTACAATTGTCTGATGACTTATTGAGACGAGAATCTGAATTATGAGTTAATTCGAAACATTGGAATTATTGGATTAATGATTTTATTGGCATGCTAGTGGTTTAGAAAACCTATTACGTAGTATATGGTGCATATTTTTGGGTTTCAAACTGGTGGGGGAAATTATTATGTTCCGAACGTTTTCGTATTATATATGTATATAACTCTGGTCCACTCACCTTTATTTTACGCCCCCATTCAGGTCACAGAAACGAGGACTACGGGATTTCTCACGAGGCCTTCCCCTATCAGTAGTTGCTGAACTTCCGCTTCGTTTCCTCTATGTAAATGTTCTATCTTTTGTAAATAGACTCAGTAGAACATGCTCGATACACTAGACTCTTAGTTAGACCTCGTGTCTAACTCTTGTAATTATAACGTTATCCAATGTATTTTCGTTCCCAATCATTTCTCTTGTATTCAATTAAATGGCTTCGTCACCCTCGGGTGTCGGCCAGCACGTGCCAACCTTGGTATTCGGGGAATATCGGGGTCGGGGCGTGTCATACTGGACCAAGAACTTCATGTCTCGGGAGTAATCCGGATTAATCTCATGAGATGGAAATAATTTGAGACAGCGATCGAGTTTAAATTCATAGTTGTGCCGTGTCTTCCTCTTCTAGGGAAATGAATCCTACGAACCGAATAATCTGTCATGCTCCAAGCCAAGACAGATTGATTGGCTATCCGCCGTTGTACCGAACCGTCCAACAGGGGCGTCCAAATCGTTCAACAGGGGTGGCACATCATCGAGGGATATTGACTCGATGTCCGTTAAATACGTCTATCCTTGCAGGCATATTTACAGCTGATATATGATCTCGTCACTTTAGCTAGATCAGAGGAATGCGTCTGGAGCAACATTCTGAAATCTAGAATTCATCGTACTTGCTTATCACACTTGTGCGGTATAGGGATTGAGATGAGACATAATGGGCAACGTCCATGCAACTTCGCGCCGTTCTACAGGAACGTTGACGTTCTTATCTCCCGCTAACGGCGGGAAGATTGTCTCATTAAAGTGACAACCCGCAAATGAGCGGTAAAGAGATCGCATGCAAGGGCTCGAAGAGAGCTAGTGTGAAGGAGAATCATGATCGACAAAAGATACACATTCTTCTTTGAGGACGGTGGTACGTTGCGGTGGCGCAACTTAGCACATGGAATGCACACCCAAATGCGTAAATACGAAAATCGTCAGGTTCGTCCCTAGTAACCAACTGTAACGTCATATGGGTTGGGTGACAATCAAGGCGAACCAACATAACTGCGTACAATGATTGCATAGCCCTAGGCAGAAAAACCGAAAACTTGGTACTTTTACCAAAATTCGAGCGATCATTTAAATTTGCACTTTATGATCACTCGGCGAGGCTATTTGGGGTGACCATGGGAACTCAATGTTCAATTAGAAACCCAAAACAACATGCAATACTTTATCGAAAACCGTCGATATAAACTCTCCAGCATTATCCAGTCTCCAGGACCTTAAGGGATAAGTAGGTTGGTGAACCTAGAATCGGCCAAGAGGTTTAGCAGTAATGTGTGTGGAGAAACATGTGACCAGTTTGTCGATTCATCAATCAAAACCATAAGTCTTTATATGATCCGCATTTTGATTGGATTAGTCCATATATATATTCTTGAATCCACTGTGGAAAGGATGTGATTTCGTATCTTTGCGAGGAATGATATAGAAAATCAATTTTCTTAATGAGCAGGCTTGGCAAAGTGTGCTTGTAGGCACAAGATCCTTACTTCGGGTAAGGAGATGTGTCGTAGCATCATTGTTCGACCTAAGTGTCCCAAAAGGTCATGCCAAAGCAAGGAAACGGCTCAATCACCAAGCTCCAGGCCGGCCATATGTGGTGTATTCCCAGTTGGGAAACAACTCATTGGCCCCAAATCAAAGCTTCAGGCTTTTTTTTTGTTGGAGGTAGTGCAAAAGATATTTCACTCTATTTTCTTCAGTGGTTTCATTTATGATCATCGTCATCTCAAATATCCTTAAAAACTCAACGTCAGGGAGAATTTAAGGTCCCGTAAATGGTGATGCAGTACCATTCATACAACTAGGAGCGTGCCAATGCTCTTAATCAGGTTGGATGGACCTAAAGTCATTGTTTGAGATGTGATTTAGGTGTAAAGTTAGTGTGCGTAGTACGCATTCGTCCAGACAATTAACTTCTACACATTCCTACCTAATCACGTGTTTAATTGAATCGGTCACATGTACTAAGAAACATGATTCAATTAACTCATATTCGAGGACAATATCAATAAGACTATCCATAAGTAAAACATACACCAAACTTGAATCCAAGAACATGGAAAAATGTTCACAAAGTAAATGGTTTACTAAGGGGATTCGGCCAATAAGGTCATCCATGTCAAAATTATGCTCTTCCAACGGTGTTCGGTGGAGTAAAATTAATCTCACATATTGACTACGAGAATGGTACTCCTTAACAACATTGGTAGGGGCACGAATAGGTGCATAACCAATTATCTATTCCTTCAAGACGGAAGTAGATTCTGCAGGGTTAAGGTTTGGGGATATTATCCCTTATTCTTGAAGTTTTAGGTCTTAGGTGCCAAGGATCATGCTTCGGGCATGATGCCACACCTTGGCAGGCCCTGATTCTACCATATGATTGTGGTAGTAATCAGATTCGAGAATTTGGTAAACTTCCGCTTTCTACACTTGTTGCTTCAGGAACAACTTAGAAATAAGGAAGGACGAGAAAAGTATTCTCTAGTCAAAATTCAATCGGATTTATAAACTTCAGAATTGTACTCATTCGTGGACGTAATCATGGTATGCTTCGGGCAATATCTTTCATGATTAAACAGTCCGTAGAAGCGAGCTAAAGAGTCATGGAATCCTCGTTCGGGAGGTATTTCCATTTGTAATGCTTCGGGCATAAATTTATGAATGAAGATCATGGCGGAGGCTTATTCAGCTCTTCCATGCCATTGTTGGCTTCAATGGTTTCTCAGCTACTTTAATAGTTAAGTGGAGATTCACGTCTTGTACCCCACATAAAGTGGTTTCTATTAGAAACGTCCAAAATCAGGAAAATGAAACTTGTGACGCTTCGACAATCCATTGAATTGGAGTGAACAAGATTGTGATTGGTGCTATGGGAAGGAATCATCCATAAGCATCAAAGTTAGAACATTCGAGTTCTAAGACATGGTTTCATGAAAAACGTCGGGTTTTCATAGGTGTATTGTTTTATGAAAACTTCGGGTTTCAAAGGCACTAAATTCGAAACTACAGGTTCGATTTAGTTTATGAACGTTTAGGCATAATTTACTGAACAATTATGATGGCCATAGAGAGAGGGGTGCGGCGGCAATAGAGAGAAGAAGAGATAGATGTGTAATTGTGAGGTGTGTTTGATTCACCCCATTGTGCCTCTATTTATAGTAGTAGAAGGACAAAACCTTTCCTATAAGGATTACAACACTTAATAGGTAATCTACTCCTAATAGGAATATAAGATACATTCCTAATCTACTAGGATTTACACAATCACATTCCTATTCTAAATAGGACTGCAACACAATTTAAATTCATTTTGTATATCTTAATTTTTTTTTATTAACCGACCTCTTTTCTTTTGAAAAGAAATAAGAACCGGTATCTCAGAAACAAAATTAAGATAAAATTATTTATTTATTTTTCCTATTGCGGTTTTAATTATAAGGAAACAAAAAGTAATGTGCTTTTATTTTTTATTTTTGAATGATTACCCGATCTAATTAGACGTTAAAAATATATCATTGCTTGATATGGGAAAAACTTTTTCCTGTGAGTGGATTATAAATTTCTTATGAGTGCTAATCGCCAATTTTTCTCGTTAACTTTAATTTTAGCCTATTATCCTCCTGAACCTTTTATAATTGACCAATTTTTCCTTGAACTTTTATATTTGGCCAATTTTCTCCCTGAGCTTTTATTTTAGGAAACCTGACTAATTCTATATGATTAGTCTCTGTATCTTGCGGAGCAAGAATGGTCAATCTCAGCAAAGTCGACAGACTTCACCCACTTATCCGGAACAGGGTGACAATGGCATCATTCATTCGTCTAGCAGCTCTGCGATAAAGGCTATCGAGTCCCTGACTTGTATTTCCATCCATTTTACTCTGACTCTGAAAAATTGTGGTCCTAAAATATGCACAACCATGTGAATTATTCGGCCAAACACACAAGTCCTAAGCTATTGTATTGGAGAATGACATAAATAGAAGGTGTTCATTGTCACAGTCGCATTCCGAGTCAATAATACAACGTTATTTATAATTTTTTCTCCACATAATGTCATACTATTAGACCGAAATACTACGTAGTGATGAACATGTTTCAATAATACAACGTTATTTACAATCTTCTGTCCTCATGCAGTCACTAAGAATTAAAATGGATCATTGGCTATATTAAGAATCCACCTAGTTGCACTACGTCACGAGTATAGTTGGTGTGGGAGTCCATTTTTGTTCCGAAGCTTTTCGGTCGAGTTTGAGCAGAAATTTTTTGGAAAATTTTATTTGAACCTATATAATCTTTTTTAACACTCAACTTAAACTTAAATGTTAATTGTCTTTTTTACCCTAATGCATAATTACCATTAAATACAAAATGAATTGAACAATACAACTAAAATTTATCAATAAACCCAAACAAACACGCACAAACAAATCAACAAGGGAGATGCCATAGTGCTGAGGTCAAACAAATCAAATGATATGCAGAAGAGGATTCTATGGCTCGTTCCTTTGTCTCCTCATGGACTTGTACTAGTATATTTCCTATGACATATTGAGCAGAACAACCATCGTTTAAGTTGAAATTGTTAAGGGACTGGAAATCTTGGGGCAGTTAGAGCTTTGAAGGAAATAATTATCTCTTTGATCCAACTGACAATCACAAACATATATCCAAAACATAATCTCATATTTTCATCCATGCATGCATGCGGCAAATCAAACTCAAAGATATGAAATTTCATCCTACAAAATACATCCTAAAGATAAAAATTCATCCCTAAAAATAGTCGGTTAAATCATGTACTTAATTGATAGATAGTCACAACCAGAAAGATGACTTCATCTTAATCCAAAGCGGGAAGAAAAATAAGAATAAAGAGACAATAGCATTTATAATTCAGATTCAGACCATTTCAAACAAACCAAACTAGTGCGACAAGCTCTTTTGCAATATGATTGCAAGGACGATCATATTGTTTGGATTAAGAATTGGTCCACTTTTTCGTAGTCCTAACTTGAAATGGAATTCTCTTTACAAATTTTGAGTTTTTATTTCTAAATGAGTGTACGGATAAATCTACAAATTGAATTGGATTTATGAGGGTAGTTGAGATAGTAAATATGGGTTTAAAGAAATATTGATAGTTTAATTAAAGTTAATATGGGTGAAAAGAGTAGTAAATATGGGTAGTATAAATAGTTGTGCATCTTATCAGTTCCTTTTATGATTTATCTCTCTATCCTAGAAATCTTATTGTCTGTTCATTGCTTGATTCTAGAGAATATATGAGATTATGTTTTGGATGAATTCGAATATGGCATCGTTGGCTAATATATGAAGTCAAATGGCTTAGCCGTACTCTACATCATCTAATTTGTGTTGTTCACATATTTTGTTTAAAAATTCTTCCACATGTAAGGCGCGTAAAATGTGAAAATATATCTCACATCGAAGTTTACTAAACTTTACACGAACTAATTATAAAAGATTAAATACTTTCATATCCTAGTGGTTGAGTCATAATTTTCAAATAATGGCGCCATGATTTTGGACAAAAAAAATTCATTGGACCATTTCGTTGAGCATCAAGGAGGAACATGTCTATTCTTGCCAACATCTACTAAGGGCTTATGTCAACAATTACTATGATATGTAGAGGCTTGTCAAGAGTGGCTAAGTACAAGAAGCTATAAAGTAATGTTAAAGATTGCCAAGACTTGTCAACTAAGGTAATTAATCAAGCATTTGACATGCTCGCACACAAGAAGAGAGAAGTAAGACAAGGATGATAAAAAAAATTAAGAAGTAGAAGGTGGAGGTTGTAATTTAGTTTGATCTAGCTGTTTATAGGGTCAAATAAAATATACGTACAAATGTACATAAGGTTTTGAAGTTGTTGGGGTCATGCACAACCAATGACCCCATGCAACTCCACCACTGTCATATACTACTATTTGGACCCAAAATTACACCATTGGCCCGAGCAATTGAGGCAGTTGAATGAGTATAATTTTAGACCGTTGAATGACAAAGTGGTTGAAATGATTTTCAATTATTATTAAGAAATGATATTGTGATTTTAATCATGATGTTATCTCTTAGTAATAAAGTAAATTATTTAAATCTAGCATTTGTTTAAATCTCAATTGATTTGAACAGTGAGGGAATATTGGGATATACATGGAATTAGATAATGAAGCGTGCAACAATAAGATAAAGGTGGAATTAAATGAAGTGAATTGATTGGGATGACAGACATTTTGGTCAAATGTCTATATTCTGATCAAAATAAAAAATGGTTATCTTGCTCAAGTATAGGACTGCACGTGATTGGTTGACTCACAATCAAATTGGGTTGGTTTGTGAATTTCCATGTGAATTAATGGAGATTGCATGAAGATGGGCATGCATGCAACATTTGAGGCAGAAACAAGCCCACGTGGCTCATTGTTATCAACCTAGAGTCCCATTTGAGATAGAAATACATCTCATTAAACACATGGCTTCATCTTGAAATATTGTTTGGCTTCGCATGGGCACATGATAAAGATGCATACGGATTATACTAAAGAGATGCATTTGACTGAAGCTTGAATGGTGGAAGAGTTTTAGTAGCATGGCAGAACTTCAGAGCTTATTAACCGTGCATTCATCCCTATAAATACAAGAAACTATGAAACATTCAAGCCCCTTCCAATTGAACACAAAACTACCCTGGGCAAACTCGCTCTACGCGAAACCTCTCAACAACCTTGAGAAATCTCTCATTTTCCCCTTTCTCGCCAACACATCTTCAGTTTGGATAAACACCACTGTGAAGGCAACCGGCTATATCTTCAGTTTGGATAAACAGCACTATCACCGTAGAATCCGTCTACTGAGGAACACCTTCAGTTTGGATAAACAGCAATGCTTTGAGATTGACTGATTATTTTTCCCAGTCTCGATCAGCAAAGATTTTCGAGTCTTCGTTGGCAGAGGTCATCTCATTAGCTTTCTCGATGAAGTGGGGTGTTACCAAGTTACTACATTCGGCACATTGAAAGCCGAATTTGATATTGAACTTCATAGAATTAACAGCCTTGTCTTCAGGCTCTAGAACCGAAAAGGCCGAGACGTGTTTTTTCCTCAGCCGCAAACGCAAGATCAAGAAATCAGCGACGCGCTAAACGTAATATATTTTATTCCTCGGCCGACGAGTTAGCAGGCCCCGCACACAACTGAATGACGTAGTTAGCTCATTAGTTACTTGGCTTGTGCGCCATGTAGGCTTGGTAGTTTTTACGGTCAACATTTTGGCATGCCCAGTGGGACACAGTGCTAAAACTACGAAGTTCATATGATATATCAAGATATCAATCCGGCTCCATGTAGCCGATTGTACGAGTTCTAAAGCAATTGGAGAATTGCTACATGAGAGAGAGCAAAACTCTGTGAGAAGTTGTGTAGAAGATGGGAGCAATTTTCCGCTTCATCAACAATCAAAGTTCGGCTTAAGAAAATTGTCAAGACGGCAAAAGAAAAACCCAGGCCACCTATTTTTTTGTTCAAGACTGAAAGTGTGGTAGGCCTAAAAGAAAAGGTTCAAGTTTCTAAGCCAAAAATTGATTTAGAAAATGATTCGTCAAAGGAGTGCTCCAATGACGAACAAGGCCGATACATAGGCCTAGCCGAAAAAACCATGTCAATCGATATGATTATTGGTGATAAAGCCGATATGGAGAAATCTCATTCGGTTAAGTTGTTCGAGTTAAAAGCCGAAATTGGCGAAATTATTATGCCCAAGGGCCATAATAATTGTTCAACACATTTGGCGCCCGATGATAAAAGATCTTTCATCAAGTGAAACATATTTGGAGATGATCTTTTATTCGGCTTTGGAAGAAAAAGTGAGAATTTTGATGTAAAAAGATCTTAGCTTAGAATAAAGCATCGTTGGCCTCCTCCTGATTATGATTCAGCCACTTTTATTTTCATTTGCTAAAAAAAATCATAATAAGAATAACTCATTTTCTTAGACATACAGTTGTGCAAGCTGATGTAAAGAAAATAGGGGGCAGATAAGTCTAAATTTGCGCAAAACATGTATTATAACAAGTCTGGGCTTTATTGCCCTTGACCGTATTTCCTTGTGTGCTTCCTGCCGCGAAGACTAGATACTTATGCCGAATATGGGCCTCATTTGCCAGGCCACGACTCGACAGTCAATTCAAGGATCTCGACACTAATAAGCTTAGAAAGATGTGCATGGCAGCTATATATCTATGTGATCACACGAGAATTGGTTGGGCAAAAAGTATGGCATGCATAAATTAATCCGGGCAAAATTGGAATCTCGACCAGTTTTTATTTTTCTCGACCTCGGCCCAATCCCAATTTTTGCTCAAACAAACAAGCAAGGTGCTTATCAGAATCAGATCAATTACAAGTCATTTGGTGATGTTGTTAATTCAGTGGAGTTATGTGCCTTTGACTATTCAGCATGACAAGAATTGGAGTGGTGGTGACTAGTTCAATTTGGTCCCAAAGCCTTCAGCCAAGCCACCTGTTGTCTCCCAGCCAAGGCTCTTGTCATCGAATTGTGGCATGCAAAGATTTAGTTAGATCATTTGGTATTTGTACAGGCCGAGAGAACCATAGAGCTGTTTGGGTGTATTGCCAAGAGATTTTTGTCGAGAAGCATGAAATTTCTCAAAGTCTTGAGGGAGCTCAGCTAAGTCTTTTTGCCCGTTAAGGTTGCTTTGGTAGTGATAATCCAATTTCTTTAGTCACATTCAGTTGCCTGCATGCATGTGGATATTTTCTGCAACTATTTGGTCCCATGACTAATTAATTACATTACTCTTTATTCGGTGGTAGTCATCTCCCTTTATTAATTTGTTAGGGTTGTAATTTTTTTTCTTTCTTTGGCCTAGAAAAGACAAAGTAAAAGGTAATCAATTAAGAACAGACAAGCAGCTATTTTTCTCAGCTTCTTGTTTCCGTTTCATTTCTTCTTGAGTTTCGACCAAGATGGAGTGGACGGTCGAAGGGATTATAAAGTTTTAGTTAAGAAGTCTCTACCGAGCTTTCAAGAAGGGAAAATGTCTGCATATGACTTTTAGGAGTTGAGCTCGGCAGTGAGGAAGGTTTTATTATGTCAATCAGTGGTTCGAAGCTCTAATTATGGATGAAACTTCTGGAATTATTTTGATCCACAGCAAAGAGAGAAGAGATGTGCTCGCCATACAGAAATGCACAATGCCAAGCCGAGAGGACAATTGAGCGTTAGTCTTCGTCGATGACCCAACATTCGTTGCTCAGTGTATCAATATTTATTTCTAAACTTGGTTCGAACTCAGCGGTATCGACCCATTCGGCATCATTCTAGTTCAACAGAATAAAAATGGCGATCTGATAGTTGTGCTAATTTCCAATTTAGAACAACCAATATGGTCCTTGGAAGGCAAGGAATAAGTTCCTCACACAAAAGATATTAGAGGTTTCGTTCGGTGGGGTTTATTCTCCTCAAATCAAGTGCAGAACCAGATTCGCATTCAATATCCTATTTCATTACATTCTAATGTTTCACCCCAAGACTTTCCCCAAGGCTTGCTTCTTGGTGAATTTGTCAAACATGTTAAAGGGTTGGTCCATGTTATTGACTACAGAAGTGATGATGTTTTAAAGATTTGCATTTCACCATATTATGACAATACCAAAGTCATTCTTATGGGATTATGCGATTTAATCATTTCAGACTTCAGAATATTGTACAGAGGCTTCGACAGCTATTCCGGTTCGATATATTTCTTGGCATTGCTATACTCGTGAATCGTGATCAACTAGAGAAACTTAATTTCCTTAACCATTCGGCTTACGAGCCGAAGTTCAAGGAAACTTGGGGGCAATGTTTGGACCCAAAATTACACCATCGGCCCGAGTAATCGAGGTAGTTGAATGAGCATAATTTTAGACTGTTGAATGACAAAGTGGTTGAAATGATTTTCAATTATTATTAAGAAATGATATTGTGATTTTAATCATGATGATATAGTAAATTATTTAAACCTAGTATTTGTTTAAATCTCAATTGATTTGAACAGTGAGGGAATATTGGGATATACATGGAATTAGATAATGAAGCGTGCAACAATAAGATAAAGGTGGAATTAAATGAAGTGAACTGATTGTGATGAAAGACATCAAATGTCTATGTTTGATCAACATAAAAAGTGGGTGTTTATCTTGCTCAGGTATAGGGCTGCACGTGATTGGTTGACTCACAATCAAATTGGGTTGGTTTGTGAATTTCCATGTGAATTAATGAAGATTGCATGGAGATATGCATGCATGCAACATCTAAGGCAGAGACAAGCCCACGTGGCTTCTTATTATCAACCTAGAGTCCTATTTGAGATAGAAATACATCTCATTAAACACGTAGCTTCATCATGAAATACTATTTGGCTTCGCGTGGGCACATGATAAATATGCATGCGGACTATACTAAAGAGATTAGTATTTGACCAAAGCTTGAATGGTGGAAGAGTTTTAGTTGCATGGTGGAACTTCAGAGCTTATCAACCGTGTATTCATACCTATAAATACAAGAAACTATGAAACATTTGTGTCCCCTCCAATTTAACACAAAACTGCCCTAGGCAAACTCGCTCTACGTGAAACCTCTCAACAACCTTGAGAAATCTCTCATTTTCCCTTTTCTCGCTAACACATCTTTAGTTTGGATAAACAACACTGTGAAGGCAATCGGTGATATCTTCAGTTTGGATAAACAACATTATCGCCGTAAAATCAGCCGACTGAGGAGCACCTTCAATTTGGATAAACAACACTGCTTCGAGACCGACTGATTATTTATCCAAGTCTCGGTCAGCAATGATTTTCGAGTCTTTGTTGGCAGAGGTCATCTCATCAGCCTTCTCGACGAAGTGGGGTGTTACCGGGTTACTACATTCGGCACATTGAAAGCCGAATTTGATATTAAACTTCACAGAACTAGCACCCTTGTCTTCAAGCTCTAGAACCCAAAAGGCCGAGACATGTTCTTTCCTCGGCTACAATCACAAGATCAAGAAGTCAGGAATGCACTCAATGTAATATGTTTTACTCCCTGGCCGAGGTCAGCCGACGAGCTGGCACGCCCCCACACAACTGAAGGACGTAGTTAGCTCATTAGTTACTCGGCCTGCGCGCTACGTAGGCTTGGTAGTTTTTAGCGTCAACAACTACTAATCGATTAATGTAAGTGAAATCTCAACTTTCTTCTATAAAATTATATATTCGAATATCAACATTCTGTTGTCGAGAGCAAACAAATTTCCATGGCCTTTAGCTCATATGGGATAAAACAAAACGACAACTTCTTTCCATGTTGCCAGGGCCGAGAGCAGACAAATTTACCATTGCCAATATTTATCAAGGTACGTAATTAAATACAAGATGCAGCAATCGACCAAACGTGGTTTATTATCTTTTTATTTGTATTAATCATTAATTAATATTGATTAGAAATGGTAAACAATGGCGCACGTACGAGGGCTAGCAAGAAAGCCTGCAGGCAGCTCAGCTGCTACCATCCGATGAACGTGTTCAACATATATATGTTTCTCTAGATCTTTTTCAGAATCTGAGAGAGTCAGATCAAAGATTATGCTATTTTTAGATGCTTAAATATTCAGATTAAAGATACAAATGTTTATTTTATATGCACATTATAGTTCACGTGATTAATTTCTAATTTTTGCCCACGTATTTATAAGGTAACCACCACGACCTGCTTATGTGTAATATTGATCTATACATCTGCTGAGGAATATTGAGAAGGGTTATATAAAACCATGTTGTGTTTAATTAAGAACTAGAAAGGGGATCACTTTGTCGAATACCCCCTTTCTAGTTTCTGTTTGTGTTAGTGCGGAAGGTTTTTCGAATCTTTTCGATGCTTGGTAGAAGCATGGACGGATTGGAGGGGTCAAAGTGTGTAAGGGCGCTACGGCTGTAAATCATGTATTGTTTGCGGATGACAGTTTCCTTTTTGCCCGGGGCACGATTCATGAATGCCTACAAGTGAAACATTTGTTGAAAACATATGAAGATGTATCAGGACAAGCTATTAATTATGCGAAGAGTTGTGTAACTTTCAATGGAAACTTGACCGAGTATGATGGACAGTAGTTGGCGGATTGCTTGGGTATGCCGCGGGTAATATTCCATGATCGCTATCTTGGTCTACCAGTTCTTGTGGGAAAATCGAAGAAGGATACATTTGATCTTGGGCTACTCCCCATATTGCCAATTGGTTTTATGGTGGAACCTCAATTTCATCATGGTATCAGAGCAAGGTTGTCCACGTGTGAAGCCCAACGGCCACACGCGCTCCACGTCACCCAGTTGTTGTCCACGTGTAGGCTTAAAAATCCGCCACACGTGCGGGGGCGTGTTGAGAGTTGTCCCACATTGGTGAGGGACAAGGTTTGCTATGTGCTTATATGGTCTTGGGCTACTCCCCATATTGCCAATTGGTTTTATGGTGGAACCTCAATTTCATCAACATTCGCATACATTAAAGATCGATTGTGGAAAAAATTGAATGGTTGGAAAGGAAGCCTTCTGAGTAGCACCGAGAAAGAGATATTGATAAAAACTGTAGCTCAAGCTATACCATGCAAACCTTCTTGCTACCAACAACTTTTTGCAATGAGTTGAATCAAATGGTAGCACAATTTTGGTGGGGAAAGGAATAAGGGAAGCGACAAATACATTGGATTCGGTGGAAAATTTTATGTAAACTAAAGGGAGAGGGTGGTCTTGGCTTGAAGGATATATATGCCTTTAATCTAGCTTTGTTGGCAAAGCAAGGGTGGCGGTTGATACATGAACAATCCTTTCTGGCATCCTAAATTTTTAAAGCCAAGTATCATCCACAAACTGATTTTCTTTCGACACCGGTGAAGACAAATTCATCTTATGGTTAGAGAAGTATAGCAGAAGCCAGCAAAGTAATTAGGGCTGGAGCTCGGTGGAGAGTGGGAGATGGAGCATCTATTAAAATATGAAGGGATAGTTGGCTACCGAGGAAAGTTTCTTCAAAGTGCTCAGTCCTATACCGGTGGGGATGGATTGGTTAGACAAGGTGTGTAAGTTGATCTCACAAGACAAAGGTGTTAGTTGGAATCTGGACATTATAAATGAGTTATTTTGAGAAGATGAAGCTCTCTTGATTCAAAGTATTCCCCTTAGTACGCGGAAACCACCAGACCGGTATATTTGGAATGCAGAGCCGAATGAGAAATTTACAACGAAGAGTGCCTATTATCTTTCAAGTGCATGGTCAAGTAAGTAGTGGATCCTCAATTATCATAGAAATTAAGTTTCTATGGAAGGCCGTGTGGAGGGCTTGAGTACTTAAGAAAGTGAAGATTTGTGTTTGGAGGATTTGTTGGAATGCTTTACTAACCCGCGATAATCTGAGAAAAAATGAAAACCACCATGGACGATGTGTGCATGCTTTGTAATGGAGAAAATGAAACTTTAGTGCATCTGATGCGAATTTGTCTGAGAGCAGCGTTGATGTGGTTGTCTTGTCCGTTGGGGCTACGAAGCCGGACAAACACAACGGAGAATATGATGGATTGGATAGCTAAACTTGCAGATGAGTTGTCAAGAGATAGTTTCGATTTATTCCTTATTCTTCTTTGGAGTATGTGGAAAGAAAAGAACTCATTTTTGTGACAAGAAAAGGCACTCGAACTGACGAAACTAATTTGTCGTGTAATTAGTTAGATGAAAGAATTCCAACATTGGCATGGAAAAAATGAAAAACGTAGCTACAAAGTTTCTAAAAATGGACGAAGCTGGGAGAAGAATGGTACAAATGTAATTTTGATGCGGCTTGGGATGAAAATAGAAGTATTGGCGGCGTTGGGGTAGTGATTCGGAACAATAGGGGTGATTTTGTGGCGGCCTTGGCAAAGAGGCATGATGATATTCTTTCCCCTCTGCTGGCTAAGATTATGGCAGTTAGGGATGCTGCTTTGTTGGTCAAAGAGAAGCAATTACAAGCCTTGGTTTTCGAAGGGGGTCCGTTACTTGTGATGAAAACTCTTCAACAAGATGGTCAACAGGATCACTCGCCGTTCAGAAATATTCTAAATGATGCTCGCTCGATGATTCAGGCATTGCCCCAATGGAAAGTTGGTTTTAGCGGTAGGGAGACGAATAAAGTGGCGCACAGATTAGCACGAATGAGTTTGAGTTGTGATAATCCTATTCTTTGGTTTGAAGAACCTCCTGATGTAATTATGGATCTTCTCTTTGAGGATAGTAATTCCTAATTTGTTTGGTGTTTGACACTCTTTTTCCTTTCGACGGGGTTGAAATTTCCGGCAAGGTTTTATCGAGGCCCACTGTATGCACACTATCCTCATTGATTATATGTATTTCTGAATATCGTATATTTTCTAAATAAGTAAAAAAATTAACAACTAGGAATTAGAGTCAAAAAATATTATTATTCAAATTTAAGAAAGGAACAAAAAAAAAGGAAAAAAACTGATCCAGGGTTCTCCTTGCGGTTCAATACTTGAATATGTACAATATTAACAACCCATATTAAAAAATATTTATAAATTAATTATAATTAGGGAATGAATGATTTTGCATTCATTCTTTTTTTCTCTCTTCTTGTAGATAAGTTTCTCAAACTGTATTTCGTAATAAACACAAAAGGTTTAAAATAAAATACCATTTCGTATAGAAAGCCTCCAAATCCAACAGTTGTTAGATGATGGTTATTTTTGTCTGTAATTTGATACTGAAATGGTTAAGTGCTTAAAAGCAACAGATTTCTGCTGTGTTGTAGAACTAGAGAATTATGTTGAGATCATTTAATCATTCATACGCAGCATCATAAGGATCAATCATCTATTTGTTATATGCATGTGGATGAGTAAATTAACGATTTTAAAATTAAGTGATTTTTTGTACAAATGATTTTAAGATGGTGATAAAGAGAATAACTAGTTTTGATTATAATTTTCAGACGGTGAGAATTTATTAATCGTAAAGGGGGACAAATAAGTTCTCCTATAGAGGACACAAACATTATCCTTTCAGAAATATTGTCATAGATCTAGCTACTTTTTTTCATGTAGCTAAAGCTGAGAGAAGACAAAGTCGCTTGGCATTGATCCACATAAATATACTTACATGCAAGATCAGAAATATATACCAAGTTTAAATTCCCCTCTCATACATATAGTGGAAGTGAAAAAAACACAAATGCCTTGTTCTTTTCATCTTCTCACAGCGAATGATAACCCTAGATTTATTCTTTTTTGTAATTGGTAACCCCAGATTGATTCTATTTTGAATTAAATAATTACATTATTTTCTTTATTAACCATTATCGTTGACTGTCAATACTAAACAATGTCGCACGAAGCTTAGAAATCCATCTGCCAACTTCCAATGAACTGTACTATCACATATGTTTTGGATCTTCATCATCAGAATCTGACATCAAATATTCTATTCTCAATATTTATGCAAATTAGAACCATTAACGTGAAGATAGTTATTAAAGATAATTTTATTGTGTATCCAAGGGGTCGCATGTCTTAACGTTCAGTACATCTGAGATTTTTCATTGTGCCACGAACATGGTTCGGTACATCGATTGTAATAATATAATAGATTGAAAACTTGATTAAATAACCAACTATATTATGATACTTAGTGTATCGGTTGTATTCTCGGCACATTGAACAATTTTTCCGCCCTATAATGCTGAGGATCAACTGAGTTCATACATGTTCATAAAAATCTGATCAGAGGATTCTCCTCGTGATCGAAACTGGAATTTATTTAACTTTAAAAACCCCATTACAAAGTTAGGGAATTAAATTAATTAGTATACCTTCATTATGTTCATATATATATATATATATATATGTCGATAATAATTAACAACTAGAAAAAAGTGAAAAGGGAAAAAAAGAGGTAGAACAGCTTCCCGCTGCTGCTGTTGTGTCATAAAAGTGGAGAGAGCTTCTGCAGGTCGAGAGCAATATCCATTCCATTATAAGCAATGGGAGCATACATCCACATATCATCTGAGCTTAAAAGCTGCAATAGACAACAAGATAATTAATTAATAATCAAAGCCATATGACGAAGAAATTTTACAAATTAGTAAAAGAGTAACGTTCAAATAAAATAATTAAATCGGTTACAGAACTTTTAATAAGAACATTAACCTAAACAGATCATAAACTGCATGTAAACCATGAATTAGTAGTGTTTTATTGCCTGTTTAATATCCTCATCTAGTTCTATTTTTAATTAACAGCTCGTCACTTGTTCTGTTTGTGCATGCTTCCGTAGTTAAAACTTAAAAGTGTAACAATATTTGTTAATTATTACCTTGATTTGGAGCTGCAAAAACTTGACATAGTGAACTGCCTCTTCAAGCATTGTGCTAATGTCAACCTTTGTTCCATTAGGGACAAGATGCTGTAGGGTTCTTAGTCTCTCATTGATTCTCTCTCTTCTTTTCTGCAAGATCCAATCAAAACTTGACTCGTAAGAAACTGTACAGGCATGTTTGGTAAACATTTCGTTTTTAACTTCTGAAGATATTGCGTATTACTTACCCTAGCATAGAGGCTCTGGGGATCAGTTGCAGACCCTCTATTGGCTCTGGTCTTCCCATTCAAGTTAAGGGTAGATGAAGCTTTGGGGTCTGATGTTTCTCCTCCATTGATCTCCAGAGAACCATTATCACCCTCAGAGGTGCATGAACTTGTACTCTGCAGCCTCTCTTCATCATCTTTGAATTTCACCTCTGAATTACCCTTTTGCCCCTTCTTTGACCTTACATTATTTTTCTTACTTTTTTCTGCCTGCAATGTGTGGAATTAATTCACAGTTAGAAAACTGCTTCACAAATACTAGCCAAGAAACAAGGTTTTATCAAAAGTTCGAATTTTTAATGATGCTTACATCTTTCGATAGACGAGGCTTCTTCTTCGGATTGCTGTCGGATGTGTCATTGCTGGATTTTTCCGGCGCATCATGCACCATTTTGAGCTGCAATTCCTTTTCAGGAACCGGAACAATAGCCGGCTGGCTATCACTGCCGGAATCCTCTTTGTTGCACTCACTTCCATGCATCACAATGTCAGAAAAAGCCGGGACGAAGGAGGCGAAACTCTTCCCATCACGATTCATATAAACATCCATGGATTCAGAGACATCAATATGACTCACAGGGAAATTGCAAGAATTACTGAAGTAGCAATTTTCCTGGTTCAAAATGGTAGTAAAAATGCCATGATTATGGTCACCATAGTTACAACTTTCTTGAGAAGAAAGATAGTCCACATTAGAGTTGGGACTATCTGAAGAAGGATGGTGAAAAAAGGTTTCAGCTCCAGGAATATTGGGGTAAAAAGATTCTCGGGTTTCAAATCCCATTCCCTCATTGTGCTGGAAAGGGAATGAATTTCCCTGGGAAAGAAAATGTGGTGTGAACTCAACCTCTTCAGAAGTGAACAACCTGCTCAAGGATTCCCATTCCCCATCAGCAAAAACACCAACAGATTCCATTTCTTTTCGAAGTAGAAAGGTCCTTTTCGATCCTTTTTTTCGGGAGAAAAGGAGGATCCCAACAAAATCGATGAAACGAAAGAAGAAAGAAAGAGTACTGGACTTCTGTATATTTGTTTAGCTCAAATGTTTGCACTGAGGACAAGCAAAGGAGTGGAAACACTTATATACTCAACCCTAGAGGGGGCCATCGCAAGAGAATTTGACTTGCTATTGTAAAATGCAATTCTTAATTCCCAATGATTGTTGTTGGGATGGGGGGTTGGTGCTAGAACCCTAGTTCTCTGTAACAGATCATATCAGGAGTTCACTGTGGGCCCACAACCAGGCAAAGTACAGCTCATGAGAAAGCCAAGTTCATGCAATGATGTGATTAAAATAAGAAGATGGTTCAATGGTGTTAAACCACATAAGACCATGAGAAAAACTCAAAACTAGCGTCATTAGGAACAAAAAAACCAGTCCAAAGCAATGATAGGTTAGTTAGTTAGTTAGTGATTTGTTTAATTATTAGGTTAAGGGTTCTCTAAACTAATAACACAAAGGGGTTTATGAACTTTAATCTTTCAAGAAGATTAAAATTTAATAAAAATTTGGTGTTAGATTGAATATTTATTTTAGTCTTTAATGTGTACTTAATTCAAATTCATATTATATTTTTGTTTTCATATTTAATAGATAACTTATTTAATGTTATTACATTAAATTTTAAATTGATTATTATACATTTTAATTCATTAATTTTACTTATAACACACCTCGACCCGAAAGTAGGGTGTGCTGGCCGTCACGCGAGTGTGACGTAGCCAAGTGCACAGTGCGGAAGCAAGAATCATTAACGAAGTACGAACTAATTAAAACCAAACTACTAGCAACCTAGATAAGATAGTGCTAGAGTGATAATATAGTACTTATACATAACCAGAGCGTACTAAGTCAAAGTGCAGTCAAGCATGAATAAATAAGTTCGAATACACCAACAGGTGTCCTACATAATAAGGAGTCTGTCAGAACTGCCAAATGGTCCTCGCTAGCCACCACGGGTACTCTAGCTATCTAGAACTTGGAAAGGCGAAAAACAAAATTGAGTGGGTCAGCAAAACAAATCTTTTCAAAATCATTCTTTTTTCAAAGTATAGCCCCTCACCGTAAAACATGTATAGTTTCCCAGAAAATAATACGTACATATATATCACAACCTTTCTCAGCATAAAACATTATCAAATGTATCTCATAATCTGTCATGCAATGCGTTTCAATGCCAATCTGAATCTCATAAGCCATGTCATGCGATGCATTTCAATAACCATATCGCTACTAGATATCAACTCAGCCCTCAGCTGTACATATAGCTCATAACATCTCAATCTCATCATATATATACACTGCACATACATCAATATCCTCATGAGGTCATCATCACATCACTGTATCAATATAAAATGCTCTAGTGCTACAATCACGTGAAGACTGTGTGAATGAACGCGGGTCACCTACATGTCGAACCCACTCAAAGGTGGTCTATACGACAAGACTGTGCACCTAACTTGGATCCAAGGTGAGCATGCGGTGCGGGAGGTGAACGACACGTGAAAGACTGTGCCCTTAACTCTGGGCGTGAGCACTAACAATATGTGCAGGTTTATGAGCTAACATATCACATCATATCTCATCATATATCGTCTGTTCTTTCTCAACAATGCATGTACCTACCTGGTACTTACCTGGCGTCCTCGACACCAACATATGCATGAAATGTATATATGAATACTCATGCATCAATATTAAGTTATATGCATGTCGATAAAAACGTACTTTTCATTTAAAAGCTGATTCTGGGAAAATCATTATATATATAGGTTATACGGAAAAATAGTTGCCCACTCACTGATAGGTCGCCGGGTCGTAGCCCCCACGTCTAGCCTGGCTACGCTCGTCCTCGGAATAAGTCTCACTTTATGAGAAATTACTAAAAATACGTTATTTAAGCACATATACGCAACTACGGAAATAACTTCTCATACATAGCTCAATTTTGGCATACGAATATACCAACGCGACCTACTCGACGTCACGGACGTCAACATATTTTTAAAATAATTTTTCTCGGGCCCACGCACGGTACGTGCCTTGCACGTGTCATCCATGTCCTTGCTTCGCCGGACTGGTCTCGCAGGCGACGGAAAATGTCGCCGGTTTCTAGGCAATTTTCAAACGGCTATAACTCGTCCATTTCTCAACCATTTTCAATGCACTTTATATCAAAATGAAGATCTCGACAAGACAAACAAAACCATACCTGTCTCGACCCCCAACTCGCCGGAGACTCGCCGAAAAATGGCTCGATAATTCCGGCCAACTTTTGAAACTCCGATCTCGCTGTTCCGACGTCCAAATCTTTCAAACAAAGCACTCCGAGCTTCCTTAGGACCTTCTTAAGTTCCCTGTAAGCTTAGAATTCCGTAAAAATCAACCATTAATTTTTGCATGAACAGTACCAAATCGGAGCTCGAGGTTTCGACGTGAAATCAACGTAGTTCTAACCTGAAAATGGTGTCACTAGACTCGCAAGGACCTCAGGATCATGATGGTGGTCATTGTTCGTTCGATCTGTGAGATTTGCTATGGTTTGTGGGTGTGCCGTACGAAAATTGGTAGATAGAGAGAGAGTCGAGAGTGAAGATAGAGAGAGAGTGACGGGAGTGAGGTGAGGGTGGATGTGTGTGGACCAAAACCATCCAAAATGTAAGGATAAAAATATCTCATTGGCTCCAAATATTGAGGGCCACAATTAATTGGTCCTCACACAAAACACATGCATACATACACGACCCCGAAGGGGTAATTTCGTCCATTCACAACGACAACAAAAAATGTGTACATCGGGACGGGTTGTCACAACTTAACTTTCTCTAATTAGTGTACCTAAACATCCGTATCATAATACATTTTACTAAATTAGTGTACCGAAATGCCCTTACCTAAATATATTGTAGTGAATTAGTGACACATAAGAAAATCTATAAAAACATAAGTGTGCTGAAAATTCCGTACCTAACTATATGATACTAAACTAGTGTACCGAAATATCGGTACCTAAATATATTATTCTAAACTAGTGTACCGAAATATTCATACCTAAACATATTATACTTTATACTAACCCAATGTATCGAAATGTTCGTACCTAGATATATTGTAATGAATTAGTGGCAAAAACATAAGTGTACCGAAAAATCTCTACAAAAATATTTTGTTATAGAAGATGCTTACCATTATGAGAATTAAAATTTATAATATTTTCATAAATTTAAATTCATAAAATTAAAAAATTAAAAAAAAAAGAAATTGAATACATATGCTGGCATTAAATAGATTCTAGGGACTAAAATCAATTTTTAATCTTGGATAAGATATTTTTCTAAACTTCATCTTATTTAGGGATTAAAATCTAGTTTTCTATAATAGGGATCATAAAAATTAGGTTTAGGGTTTTCTAAACTAATATAAATCATACATGTACACTAATTAAGGGGTGAGGGATTTGGATTAAGCTACATAATGAGTCAATCACAATAATTTGGTTTTGAACTCTTCATCTGCCAAAATTTAACCTAAGACATCTCACTTATAAATAGAGAATAATATCGTTAGATTGTAATACGAAGTGACCACATCAAACAATTAGGCTATCCAGTTTAGAGTTCTCTAAACTAAATTAAGTTGTGAGAATGCTTAAGACTGAATTGAGAAAGTAATTAAGAAGAGCATGCGTAAAATAATTAAATAATCAGAACGTGGATGGTGTCTTGCTGAACATTATAATACAATAGAAACCATTGGATTGGCGGATAAATTAAGAAAAATATGGAGGCAGAGGACGGCCGATTTTGGAGAAGGACATCGTGGGAGCTGAGTCGGACATTCTCTAAAGCATTCAAAATCCCGACAAGGGAACCGCAGAACTCGTTCTTTGTCGTCACCTCGTAAACCCTAAAAAAACTCACAGTACTGTATGTATATATCTAATTTGCCGCGTCAAGTTTTCATTATACAATTAATCTGTAAATTTAAATATCTGGTTACAACTCATCGTCATCTCTTCCATATCTCTAAGCACTTCAAAAGTCAGCATGTGTTTTTGGCCTGCCATTTGATCTACCGCTTTATATTAGCTAGGTCTTATCATTGTTCAAAACTAGTGCGGATTCAGAAATTTTTCTTTACGACAAAAGATGAAAAAACCCTAGGAATGAGTGGTAATTAAGGATCGTAGGACCAGATATGAGGGTTATTATCCACATTGCCTCCAATGTGGATTTGCCAATGATCACAACCTTCAAGATCTTGAACTTGGTAGCATTGTTTAAGAGCTTAATCAACCCTTGTTTATGTTGATGGAAATTGGAAACATAATGATCTATATTATGGAAGTATTCTTTTACTACAGTCTGACACATAAAAATGCTCTCTTCTCACAATCACAGCTTTTGTTTTCTTAATAGAATGTATGGCAACATAAGCATTTTACGTTAGGAAACTATATATGAATCAAAACTATTGACGAAGTTAAGTCTTATCTGAATGTGTATTACAACTTCAATAGGGCAACATATAAATTTGACAAAAACACAGTACACATGATCAAGTTTGCTACATAAACAAAAGATACGATAAATTTAGCATGACATCGATTGGAAAATTATCAGAGAGGTAGCCAACAACATATATAATCCAGTATAACTCGATCAATAGATGCATGGTTCTTTTGTATGTCGACAGAGAGTTTTACTTTCAAGATTCGATTAAGCAACCAAATGCAAAGCCTCTAGGGTTTGGGGTATGAACAGAGAGCACGTACCCAACTGTCCCTCACTAAAACTTTTGTCCAGCTGCGAGTCTTGCGCTCGAGTTCTCAAGTCTCACGCGTCAGAAAGAGACCATTTTTCTGGATATATTATTCGAAACTATACATATCTGTTGTTGGAACGAAAGTTCGATAAGGTCTTCGTTATTCTTTGGAAATTTGGCACCGGCCATTGCACGACCTTTGAAGAAACAAAAATAAAAACTTTATACCCTAACACATAAGCAAAGCAATTGTTTCGGGGAATAAAATCTACACACCCATAATTTGAAAACACCCCAAAAATCTGATTTTATTCCTTAATCAGAGATCAATAAAACTCTGTCTGGCCAATGCATTCTACTCCTCCCACGATTTCAAGGTTTGGAAGTTTACCTTCACTGTCGCATTAACAAATCCAAAGAATGACAACTACATTATCTTGTTTATGTTTCATCAACCACCAAACTAAACCTAATTCATTCATGGTTTTTGTCCTAAGCTCATGCCACGTGACCCTTGCATGCCAATGATTTCATTTTTTGGGAGTGCATTTTAGCTCACCCTCTTAAGCGGTGGTTACGCTCACCACCATATTTATCATTGTTTGATAAGTTTAAATTTTGAGAGTTGTGTTGATTCACTGCGCAAATCTCGAAATCCATTCTCATCTAATAATCATAAATAGGGTGGGTAAGCAAAAATATTTCCCTTCTTTGGTTTTTTCTCTTTTTCATTTAATGAGAGAAAATAATAAAATTGTAAACTTGCATTAGGGTTTACCTAAAAAACATGCATAGCCATTAAGCATCTTGGCTTGGTCATATACTTCTATCAACATATGTTTTTAGAACAGATTATAGATTTCTACACACCCTTATTTTCTCCCTACACACCTATATCAATTTCTCGTAGTTGGATTGAATAAATAAAAGAAAGTGTTGAAGGATAAATATGACGTTTCCTTTTGGAAAAAAATATAGTAGGACTTCAGTTAAATAAGAGGAAATTGTCATCTATCTTCAATTAGACACATTGGGACTTAAAAAAAAATCTGTAGTGAGTAAGATATTTCTTGTAGTGGCTAAAAAATGGTTTCACTATTATATTTATTCTTTATATTATATATACACATATGATGTTCGTGATGAATATATTTGTGTTCATGATTGATACCATTTTAATGCCAACATGGGAACACCACGTTGCTGTTTGTGAGGAATTTGTGTTCATTATTTGACACCATTTTAATGGTACTTATTCACTTATTATAATTTGAGAGAACCATCGTATCGTATCATGCTATTACTTAATATTTATCATATTTAATGTTACTTATTCACCTTTTATAATTTGAAAGAAAAATCGTATCACATCACTTAGTGATACTATACTATTACTTAATATTTATCATATTTAATGTTACTTATTCACCTATTCTAATGTGAGAGAACGATCGTATCGTATCACTAATATTAATGACACTTAATATTCATCATTGTTTACAACAAATTGCAATTTGATTCATTGATTCAACATCATGAACTGTCATTTGATGGTTTCTGATTTAATTAGGTCATTATTTGCATGCATAATCCTTCAATCGGTAATTGAAACTAGATTAGTCAAATTATTAAATTACAATGAAAAAGTATCCTATGTCTCATATTTTAGTTACCACTTAAATGTATTACTTATAAGTGCGCCAAATTTTGAAATGAGTAGACATGGTATAGTCCAAAAGAAAATGTTTACTCGGATCAAAAGACAACTAAGTGTCCCAAACAATGAGCATCTAGTATCTACACACCCAATCGACTTGAAAACATGTATGATATAACCAATTTTCTTCCAAGGTACGTACCACTAAGTGACTTAGAAAATCAATGATTAGATTTTTGCATAAAAGGATCTAATTGATCTTTACAAACAGTTAAATCTTGCATAAATTAAACTTGTATTATCGAAATCTAATTAATCTTAACAACAGTTAGATCTTGCATAAATTAAACTCGTACGATCAAATAATACGCATCATTGTAACCAAACCCCAATATTACATGACTTTGAGCATCAAATTTCATTAACTCTTGGTTGGAGAAAATTTAAAGCATACAGACGTATAATGTTTAAGTAGCTTGTATTTTTAATTCCTCTAACGAGTTAATTAAGAACCACACGTCCATTGCCCTTTTAGCTTGATAGAGAGTTAGAGACCGAAAACAACTAATGGAGACTTAAATTAGGATAAAGATGCACTAATAGTCTAATCCTTCCAAACTAATCACAAGGATGAACTTTTTTTCATAAGGAAATAAAAAGATGCATTAAAGCTGCATTAATATTTTGCTTTTTGTTGCTTCACCTTCGTATATAGCACATCAATTAAGTATCAAAGTTAACAGTTGGTTTGACAAAATACAGAGTCACGGAGATTCTGGAAATGTGAAATGCCAAACTAGCTTAGTCATCGGTAAAATGATAATACTTAGATTGACTAGCCGGTAATCATTATAACATAGAACTTTTAAGGTAGAAATGTAGCGGGACTCACATCACGTTGAATTTTAACGATTCAAACTGTTTATTTTTTAAGTTGAACCTCATAGATTATTCTTACAAAATATTAGCCAAATCAAAAATATTTGAGGCATTTAATTAAGTTCAAAGAAATTGACGAACACTATGTTCTACGAAACACTAAACTTTTATCGTGACAATTAAATAAACAAATGGTTCCAGATTGAATTGAATTTTTACAAAAATAATTTATTAATCGAGACTTATTGAATAAGCGGTTCGGATCATTGAAGTTCGATGTGGTGTCAGCTTTACAACTAATTTTTTTTTTCTTTTTTTTTTTGAAAAAAACAAGAATCCATTTCCTTTATACTATATTCACTTCGTGATGTGGCCACGTTAACCTTTTTGCATATTAATGGAGACTAAAACGCACCACCAAACTTCATAAACTATACACATCGAAGTCAAAGACTATTCACTTTCTTATTTTGTTTTATTTTTTTCTGGAACTTTCTCGTCATATTTTATTTGTACAATAATCAACTCTTAATTAGTGATGCAGTGCATGGGAAACAAATATATTTAAGGCTTTAGTGACTTCTCATCTCTTAAAACCTTTGTTATTCCAAAGCATATTAATGGTTTCAAATTCTTTTCTCTGAGTCTTCCTCCCGCATAATTCTCCTCTTCTTGAAGAAAATTCATCCTTGAATTTCATTTGGTCTTCCTCGATCTTTTTGGATGCCCAACCAATGTTTCCCATAGTAGAGATTTTAGTAAGATAATCACAATTCGTACATCATTGCAAGGAGCACAAAATTCAAAATATATTTTAATTCATGCAAGTCTGTCATTCAAGGCTCTCTAGTACAAATATTTATAAGTGTTTACAAATTAATAGACCTCAAGTTTCCATCACACCCTTACAACTCCCAAAATTACTTAACAAATTCCTAAGTAATTAAAATACAAAACCTTTGTTATTCCAAAGCATATTAATGGTTTCAAATTGTTTTCTCCGAGTCTTCCTCCCGCATCATTCTCCTCTTCTCGAAGAAAATTCGTCCTCGAATTTCATTTGGTCTTCCTTGATCTTTCGGATGCCCAATCAATGTTTCCCATAGTAGAGATTTTAGTAAGATAATCACAATTCGTACAACATTGTAAGGAGCACAAAATTCATAATATATTTTTTGTTTCCATCGTGTATAGACTGATTCCCTTTTTCTTCCAAAAGAATTGCGATGCATATAGGCTTCCAAACTTATTGCTTTTGGGAGACTGTAAATACTCATGAATGAGAAAATAAAACTCCATTAATGAGCAAAAGGTAGTTCCTTATCCAAGCATTTTCTCTTAACCAAAGCACGATCAATGAATTCATCCCAAATATAATCATGAAAACATAATGCAAGAGGCTTCACATTCTTTATAAGTTGTCCACATCGTTGTTGAACTCATGAACTGTTACCTGCATCTACATGGCAGTCAACAAAAATTGGGGCAGAATCCCAATATGGAGAACAAGTGACCTCAAGCTGCCTACAACACTCTTGATTAGCCACTAAAATCAAATACTTGTAATAATCATTTTTCTCGTCAAAGATTGGTGTAGAACTCCAATCAACAAAATTCTCATTGACTTCTTCGTCGTCATCAACGTACTGGTCATAAATTGGCAATAAATTCCAATCAACCAAGCTAGTCTGTTCAACCAATTGATTTTCAAACGGATTGAAAATATCACTCATGATCTTCATACGCAATAGAAAACCTGCTCTGATACCACTTGATGCAGAAAAAACCAAGGTCTCGAAAAGACAAAGGGTAGTAATTTGGGAATCACTCAACCAGGGGCAACGAAAATCACTCACGTTGCTAATCGTGGATTCGCTCGACAAGAACAAATGAAAGATCGAGGTAAAAAATCATTGCTATCATGAAACAGTTAAGGGGTATCTGAAAGATCGAGGAAGACCAAATGAAATTCGAGGATGAATTTTCTTCGAGAATGGGAGAATGATGTGGGAGGAAGACTCGGAGAAAGCAATTTGAAACCATTAATATGATTTGGAATAACAAAGGTTTTGTATTTTAATTACTTAAAAATTTATTAAGTTATTTTGGGAGTTGTAAGGGTGTCACGGAAACTTGAGGTCTATTAATTTGTAAACGCTTATAAATATTGTATTAGAGAGTCCTAAATGGCAAACTTGAATGAATTAAAATATGTTTTTCTTTATGCAATTTAAGTGAGTTGTTTCTCCTTCTGAAATCAAGTGTGAGACTTGGTCGTGTCGAGCGAATCCACAATTAGCAACGTGAGTGATTTTCGTTGCCCCTGGTTGAGTGATTCCCAAGTTATCTATCCCCCTGACACACCCCGTCCCGAAGGAGGGCATGCTGGCCGTCACGTGGGAGTGACGTAACCATTTACACAGTACGGAAGCTTTAAATATATCACTTCTAAGATGAAACACCCGTAGGTGAGACCTAATTTTGTCCATTCTGTCAGAACCCCGTTGAATTTCCTCGTAGTCACCACACCGCTGCTATCTTGAACCTGGAGGGGCGCAAAACCAAGTTGAGTGGGTCAGTAAAACCAATCTTTTTCCAAATTCCAAACATTTATCAAAACGTTGTAACCCCTCTCCGTAAAACCTGTATACTTTTCCAGAAATGTAAAATATCAATATATATACATATATATTCTCAAAACTTCAAATCACTATCTCAACATTATTTTCAGTACAATATGCTATGTCATGTCTAAATTCAACAGTATAGTATGAATGTATTAATATAAATCAGGTGGAAGAAACTAATCATCCGGAGACCCTCTAATGGCCCTGTACGGCTGAATCTATAGCTCAAAATCTCATCTTTCCGGAGTCACCAACTGTGACCTGTACGGCCTTCTGCACATAAGTCGGAACCACCTAATGTAGTCTGTACGGCTTAATGGTTAATATTACGCTCTAGTGCTTTTCTCATCAATCATCTGTGCACATAATCTAAGGTCACCCACCAGTCGGAACCTCTCTAAAGGTCTGTACGACTGGCCTGTCGGAACCACCTCCTGTGGTCTGTACGACTAGCATCTACTTGGATCCAAGGCGAGCGTGCGATGAGGTGAATATTATAAGCACTAATACCATGGTGCAGGTTATGAGCTCAACATATCTCAACATCATCATAACAGTAATATATACTCACCTGATACTCACCTGTGCGTCCACCGCACCAATTCATACATATGCATCATATATCAATTCCTATTTTCATATCATTTCATGCATGGCAATTCGATTCACATTTCTATATACTTTTCACATACTTCTATGCATGGCATTTCGAATTATATTTTCATATGAATCTACGCATGGCATTTGAAAATATACTTTTCATATACTTTTATACATTGCATTTAAAGCATATTTTCATTCAATTTCAATTTCTGGGAAAACGTCAAGTATATATATACATATACGGAAAATAAAACTGCCCACTCACCGTACTTAGTCATCCCACGCTGCGCTGCTAGCGAATCTTGTAAAGCCACAATATATGCACCTAGCACATAAAGGGTTCAATATAGTCAAACTCTATTCAAACGAATTTATTTGGGAAAACGGACTTCAAAAACGGGTCCAGGACGTCGAAATTAGCCTAGGAGAGGTCCCGGACGAAATCCGAAAAAGTCAACCGAAAAGTCAACGTTGACCGTTGACCGGTCAAAGTCAAAGTCAACGGGTCAACCGGGTCAGGGTCCACGGGTCACTGGGTTGGATCCGGGCTAAAGGGTTTGGGTTATTGGGTTTATAACATGGGTTTGGGTTTTGGGGTTTTAAATGGGTTAACCCAATAGGGTTTTGGGTTTCAACAGTCACGGGCCCTAAATAAACAAAGGCCCAAGGCCTTAACATTAAGCTAAAACAGAAAATGAAATATAAAACTGGGCTGGAGTTTGAAACGGGCCTAAGGCCCGTGGGTTTCTGAAATGGCCCAAAGGCCTGGGTTGAACGGAGAAGAAGGCCGGAAATTCGGCCGGAATACCACCCGTTTTCAAACGTCCATAACTTTACCAATACTCGACGAAATCAAGTGAAACAAAAACGAAAGTTGTAGCCCTCGAAGAGAAGAAGAGAATGATACCTCACACGACATCTAACTCGCCGTGGTTTGGCCGGAAATCGCCTCGAAAGCCGTCGGACTCGCCGGAAACTGGGTAAGATTCAAATGAGTATAACTTCTTCAATTCTCAACGAAATCGGGTGAAATAAAAAGGAAAATCGTAGTACTCGACAAGACGAAGAGATTGATACCTTGCACGCCGGCCAACTCTCCGTGGTTTGGCCGGAAATTGGCTCGAAAGTCGCCGGAGTCGTCGGAGCTTGGGTTTTGGGTGTTCTTTCTTCGTTTTTGAGAGCACAAAGGTGATGGTGATGATGAGGGAGATGAAGGTGACTAGCGTGTGTGTTCACAGGAGGGTGAGGGATGAGGGAGATACGGGAGAGAGGGTTCGAGAGAGTTAGACAGAATTGAGGGAGAGAGAGAGACAGAGTTACGGGAAATGGGGAGGGATTTAGGGTGTGAGGTCCACATGTGATCCTACCCAATTCCCTAATACCAAATTCTAACAATAGCTTAGAAACTTTAGGTAAAACTAATGCCTAATTTACGCACCTTAATTCCGTTTAAGGGTATTTTCGTAATTTCACGTCCTCGAAATTAAAAATTCCGGGACGGGCTGTGACAATCTCCCCTCCTTATAGAATTTCGTCCCCGAAATTCCAGCAACCAACCAAATCATCTATACTCATACAATAGCCTCGGGTAAATCTCTCTCATCCATTTTTCCATCTCCCAAGTAGCTTCTTCCACTGAATGGTTCTTTCACCAAAATCTTTACCAATTACACTATCTTAATTCTCAGTACTTCCTTTTTCCAATCCAAGATAGTGACTGGTTCCTCATCGTAGGTCAAATCTGGATTAATCTCTAGAGGTTGCAGAGGAATCACATGCGATGGGTCTGAAACGTAATGTCAAAGCATCGAAACATGAAACACATTGTGAACTCTGGATAACTCCGACGGCAACTCAAGCCTGTAAGCTACTTCACCGACTCGTTCGATAATCCGATAAGGTCCAATGTACCTAGGACTCAGCTTACCCTTCTTCCCGAATCGAACCACACCCTTCCAAGGTGATAACATAAGAAATACCCAATTACCAACATATACACTCGGTCAGTAGCATGTCTGTCTGCTAAACTCTTTTGGCGATCTTGGGCCGCTTTCAGGTTAGGTTATCTCTAATAACCTGAACATTCTGGGTAGTCTCATCTACAATCTCAGGGCCCACTAGAACTCTTTCGCCAACCTCTGACCAACACAAGGGTGTACGACATGATTTCCCATATAGTGCCTCGAATGGTGTCATTCCAATACTAGAGTGAAAACTATTATTATAGGCGAACTCCATCAAATCCAAACGCTGATGCCATGAGTCGCCAAACTGCAAAACTGAGGATCTCAACATATCTTCCAAAGTCTGAATAGTTCTCTCTGACTGACCGTCCGTCTGTGGATGATAAGCCATGCTGTACAAAAGTCTCGTACCCAACGCCTCCTAGAAAACAATCCAGAACTTAGGGGTGAATCGAGGATCGTGATCAGAGACAATACTCACTGAAACACCATGATACTTCACGATCTTCGATATGAATAACTCAACGAATCGATTCAACGGAAACTTTTCCCCGACTGGAATAAAATGCGCTGACTTCGTGAGTCGGTCGACAATCACCTAAATTCCATCATGTCCTTTCTGAGTACGAGGGAGCTTGTACATAAAATCCATATTAACATCTTCCCATTTCCACTGTGAAACGGAAAGTGGTTACATCAAATCAACCCAAATGGCTTCTTCCTTTCGGCTTTGACTTGCTGACATGTGATGCATCTGCTTACATACTCAGCAATTTCTCTCTTCATACCCGACCAATAGTAGAACGGTCGAATGGTACGGTACATCTTCGTGCCTCCCGGATGCATCGCATAAGCTGAAATATGCGCTTCATCTAGGATATCCTTCTTTAACTCAGCATTATTCGGCACATACATTCTGCTTTCCTGCATAAGCATACCGTCTGATTCTTTGATTCGCAGGTCTTTCTTCTTACCATTATTCCTTAGCTGAATAAGTTCCTGAATCTCGTCGTCGGTCGTCTGAATTTCAAGTATTCTGTCGATTAGGATTGGCCTAACTTGGAAACTAGCAAGTAAGGCTTCCTCTCGATTATCCACCGTCGAATTCTCTATTTCCAACTGCGCTCCAGTCAATCTCAACTCAGTAAGAAGAGGAACTCGGCTCGCATGAAAAACATTAATTCTGCCCTGGGACTTCCTGCTAAGAGCGTCAGCTACCACGTTTGCACGACCAGGGTGATATTCAATCGTGCAATCGTAGTCGCTCAGTAACTCAATCCATCGACGTTGGCGAAGGTTCAATTCCTTCTGGGTAGAAATATACTGGAGACTTTTATGGTCTGAGAAGATCCTGCATTTCTCACCATAGAGGTAATGTCTCCAGATCTTCAAAGCAAAGATAATGGCAGCCAACTCTAAGTCGTGTGTAGGGTAATTCTTCTCATGAGGTTTTAACTGGTGTGAAGCGTAAGCAATCACCCTACCCTGCTGCATCAACACGCAACCCAAGCCATTCAACGATGCTTCACTGTAAATCTCTAATTTACCATCATCGTCAGGAAGCGTTAAGACAAGAGTATGAGTGAGACAATACTTCAACTGTTGGAAACTCTGCTCACAATCTTCGTCCCACTCGAATTTGACATCCTTTCTGGTCAACTTCGTCAATGGTAGCGCCAAAATCGAAAAGTCTTTAACGAACCGCTGGTAGTAACCTGCCAAACCAAGGAAACTCCAAACCTCGGTAACGGTTCGTGGCTGTTCCCAACTCTCCACAGCCGCAATCTTCTGAAGGTCAACCTGAATACCCTGAGCTGAAAAGACATGACCCAAAAATGCTACTTCGTCCAACCAAGAATGGCACTTGCGGAACTTGGCATACAATCGATGCCCTCTTAATTTCTTCAACACCAAAGAATGACGTCGAACCTTATCTTCTTTTGACTTAGAATACACCAGAATGTCATCAATGAAAACAATGACGAATCTGTCCAAATACTACTGAAATACCTTATTCATCAACCCCACAAAAGTTATTGGTGTATTCGTCAATCCAAATAATATTACAAGAACTCATAGTGACCAAAACAAGTCCTAAAAGCGGTTTTAGGAATGTTGTCACTCTAGATCTTCAACTGATAGTAGCCTGACCTCACGTCAATCTTAGAATACACACAGGCACCTCTAGGCCGATCAATCGTTCATTAATATATGGCAACGAATAACAGTGCTCAATCGTTACCCGATTCGACTTCTTATAATCAATGCATAACCTTATAATCCCGTCTCCTTCTTTACAACAAAACTGATTTTCCAAGACGATGCACTAGGTTAAATGAAACCCT
Organism: Crataegus laevigata; assembly: GCA_963580275.1. NCBI lineage: Eukaryota > Viridiplantae > Streptophyta > Magnoliopsida > Rosales > Rosaceae > Crataegus > Crataegus laevigata. The sequence goes on from OY756949.1 coordinate 7,541,263, forward strand.
TAACAACCAATTCTTACAACTGAATCATCAATTCTCTTAATTCAGCCGGAGCTATAAGATAAGGAGTTAAGGAATTAAGATTAGTACTTGGTAACAATCAGGGATGAACTCCACGTCGCGATCTGGCGACAATCCAAGTAAATCATTAGTAAAAATGTCAGAAAAATCTGATCACCTTAACATTCTCCACGTTAACAGGAGCCTCATCATTCAAAACCACGTGAGTCAAGTACGCTTAACAACCTTTCTTTAACAAATTTTTGGTTCTTAATACTGAAATGATTCCATGCTTCACTCTACTATACCTACCAATCCAAGTAACCTCTGATAATCCAAGACGATGGAAAGTAACTAATTCCCGTAGTAATCGACATCGGTACGATCATACCGTGGCCAATCTGAGTCTAGAATAACATTGAAGTCTAATATCTCTGACGGATAAGATTCTCTGACATAACTATATCTTCTACCAGCACTGGGCACCATGAAAACACCATACTATCATGGAATGACCTACCTGTTTACTTGCTTAACGAATCCAACGAATAAGTTATTAATATTACGGTCTGCAGCCCGCAATACTGATAAATCATCGTTGTCTCGATAAGTAAGCAATAACTCTTGAGGTTGTAATATTACTATTTTGTCACTCATTGGGAAATACATACACTCGTCTCAACCGCGTTTATTTACTACTTTCTAGGCAATATCATCCATAATAAGAAATATATCAGCTAGAGTCAACTAAAATGACCTGTACGACTTACACATCAATTTCTCATGTATCAGCCGGATCCACCTCTTGTGGCCTGTACGGCTGAACATTTAACTCATCAAATATTTCTGTACCCACGATCAATCCGACCAAACTACTAAGTCCATAAACCTGCTGAATCAACACTGTGGTGTCATGGAAAACTGTTAGGTACAACTGATTCTAGGGACAATTCATAATTCTATGTCCCATTTGTCCACATGAATACATTCACTGATTCCCACACTTTCCAAAGTGTCTAACATTGTACCTGCTGCACAAGATACCTTTCCCTTATTCGAGACACCTTGTCTCAAAAATCTGGGATTACCAATAAATCCATCACTTCGCCTCTGACCAGTAGCATTAAAACCTCAGCTGAAAGAATTAGCTCTAGCTTCACTTCTTTCGAAGCTCTGAATCTTTCTATATCCTTGATATGACGAATCATTAACGTTATCATCTTCTTTTGATTCCCATTCTTTTCTTATTTTTTCTTTACTCTCGCTGATCATATTCTCAGAGTCCTCAAGGCTCAACAACAACTTGTATACTCCTGGGAAGAAGTACAATGGATAGTGGTCACCAAAAATACCACTTCCTTTTGCCACCCAGCCTAAAACAACATAACACCTCAACCAATTTAGCAGCAATATCTGAATGGAATGAGGCTAGTCTGAAAACTTTCTAATATACTTAATTGCCGTCAACTTTCCTTGTCTCTTATTTGCAAACTCTTGCTTACTACCATCATAATATGCCGGAGGAATAATTCTTTTCTTTAACAAGTCCTCAAACAATTTTAAATCGACTGTTTTCCTCCGGTGACAACGAATGATACTCCTGTTTCCACCAGGATACAAGTTCATAACCCAAACCAGGTAGTCGTCTCGACCCCCTGTCAGACGGAAGATTCCTTTAACTTGCATAATCTGAAACATCTTTTCCAAATGATTAAACCGTCACTTTGCTCCCTCAGGTTCATCATTTTTTATAAAGTGATTCAAATTCAACTTATAACCCGTCTTAAAATGTTCTTTTAGATAATAGACTGAATCACCATAGTAGTAGTTTTCCCTAAACCACTATATCAAGGAACTAGGTTCATCTGAACTACGTGGCTTGCTACGAGGCGGTATAGTTCTGACAGAATTCACTCGTAAGTTCTCAAGACGTCCAAGATTGAAACTGGGCTCTGATACCAACTGACACACCCCGTCCCGAAGGAGGGCATGCTGGCCGTCACGTGGGAGTGACGTAACCATTTACACAGTACGGAAGCTTTAAATATATCACTTCTAAGATGAAACACCCGTAGGTGAGACCTAATTTTGTCCATTCTGTCAGAACCCCGTTGAATTTCCTCGTAGTCACCACACCGCTGCTATCTTGAACCTGGAGGGGCGCAAAACCAAGTTGAGTGGGTCAGTAAAACCAATCTTTTTCCAAATTCCAAACATTTATCAAAACGTTGTAACCCCTCTCCGTAAAACCTGTATACTTTTCCAGAAATGTAAAATATCAATATATATACATATATATTCTCAAAACTTCAAATCACTATCTCAACATTATTTTCAGTACAATATGCTATGCCATGTCTAAATTCAACAGTATAGTATGAATGTATTAATATAAATCAGGTGGAAGAAACTAATCATCCGGAGACCCTCTAATGGCCCTGTACGGCTGAATCTATAGCTCAAAATCTCATCTTTCCGGAGTCACCAACTGTGACCTGTACGGCCTTCTGCACATAAGTCGGAACCACCTAATGTAGTCTGTACGGCTTAATGGTTAATATTACGCTCTAGTGCTTTTCTCATCAATCATCTGTGCACATAATCTAAGGTCACCCACCAGTCGGAACCTCTCTAAAGGTCTGTACGACTGGCCTGTCGGAACCACCTCCTGTGGTCTGTACGACTAGCATCTACTTGGATCCAAGGCGAGCGTGCGATGAGGTGAATATTATAAGCACTAATACCATGGTGCAGGTTATGAGCTCAACATATCTCAACATCATCATAACAGTAATATATACTCACCTGATACTCACCTGTGCGTCCACCGCACCAATTCATACATATGCATCATATATCAATTCCTATTTTCATATCATTTCATGCATGGCAATTCGATTCACATTTCTATATACTTTTCACATACTTCTATGCATGGCATTTCGAATTATATTTTCATATGAATCTACGCATGGCATTTGAAAATATACTTTTCATATACTTTTATACATTGCATTTAAAGCATATTTTCATTCAATTTCAATTTCTGGGAAAACGTCAAGTATATATATACATATACGGAAAATAAAACTGCCCACTCACCGTACTTAGTCATCCCACGCTGCGCTGCTAGCGAATCTTGTAAAGCCACAATATATGCACCTAGCACATAAAGGGTTCAATATAGTCAAACTCTATTCAAACGAATTTATTTGGGAAAACGGACTTCAAAAACGGGTCCAGGACGTCGAAATTAGCCTAGGAGAGGTCCCGGACGAAATCCGAAAAAGTCAACCGAAAAGTCAACGTTGACCGTTGACCGGTCAAAGTCAAAGTCAACGGGTCAACCGGGTCAGGGTCCACGGGTCACTGGGTTGGATCCGGGCTAAAGGGTTTGGGTTATTGGGTTTATAACATGGGTTTGGGTTTTGGGGTTTTAAATGGGTTAACCCAATAGGGTTTTGGGTTTCAACAGTCACGGGCCCTAAATAAACAAAGGCCCAAGGCCTTAACATTAAGCTAAAACAGAAAATGAAATATAAAACTGGGCTGGAGTTTGAAACGGGCCTAAGGCCCGTGGGTTTCTGAAATGGCCCAAAGGCCTGGGTTGAACGGAGAAGAAGGCCGGAAATTCGGCCGGAATACCACCCGTTTTCAAACGTCCATAACTTTACCAATACTCGACGAAATCAAGTGAAACAAAAACGAAAGTTGTAGCCCTCGAAGAGAAGAAGAGAATGATACCTCACACGACGTCTAACTCGCCGTGGTTTGGCCGGAAATCGCCTCGAAAGCCGTCGGACTCGCCGGAAACTGGGTAAGATTCAAATGAGTATAACTTCTTCAATTCTCAACGAAATCGGGTGAAATAAAAAGGAAAATCGTAGTACTCGACAAGACGAAGAGATTGATACCTTGCACGCCGGCCAACTCTCCGTGGTTTGGCCGGAAATTGGCTCGAAAGTCGCCGGAGTCGTCGGAGCTTGGGTTTTGGGTGTTCTTTCTTCGTTTTTGAGAGCACAAAGGTGATGGTGATGATGAGGGAGATGAAGGTGACTAGCGTGTGTGTTCACAGGAGGGTGAGGGATGAGGGAGATACGGGAGAGAGGGTTCGAGAGAGTTAGACAGAATTGAGGGAGAGAGAGAGACAGAGTTACGGGAAATGGGGAGGGATTTAGGGTGTGAGGTCCACATGTGATCCTACCCAATTCCCTAATACCAAATTCTAACAATAGCTTAGAAACTTTAGGTAAAACTAATGCCTAATTTACGCACCTTAATTCCGTTTAAGGGTATTTTCGTAATTTCACGTCCTCGAAATTAAAAATTCCGGGACGGGCTGTGACAATCCTCTCCTCGATACCCTTGGTTCTATCCTGCATCAATTAGTCATCAACCTTAACCTACGCCTAATCGTCTCCAACTTTTAATTTAACTTTAGGCCTAATCAAATAAATGGTTCTTATGGTGACAAGGTAATCAGAAGATATCATGGCAAAAAAAAAAATTAAGAATTAAACCCTCGTGGTGCTAGTCCGTTAACAAATTTAGTCTAAAAGTAATTTTTTTTCGTTAAATGTCTGTTAATTAAAGGGTAAACATGTACTTAACTTGTGCACCTTCTTCTTCCTCGCCTCTCTAGTCTCTCTGTTACATACACTCCACGGAATCAAACATCCAGCGTCTGAAACACTGCTGCTCTCTCTGCTACAATTCCTAGTTGCATTAATTGAATGTATTTTCTTTCTTATTTTTGTCCTTGTAGATTCAAGAACCCAAAAACAAAACAATAAAAAAAAAGGAAAACTAATGAAAATGGCTTGAAAACTTTCTTTTTAACGAAAAGCCACTTTTAAAGGTATAGTGAATAGTGACAATTAAAGGTAAAAAAACAGTTTTTTGTTAAAAGTAAACAGTACCGGGGGTGTTTTATTAAACCTCTCTAAAAAAAAATGATACATAGTTTCTCAGCACCTAAACAGCAGAAATTAAATTAAATCCCAGAACAAAAAAACAAAAAACAAAATAAACCCTTTGCGGGTTTAGAGCTCTTCGCTTGTAGAAGTGGTAGTGTTGGTGCTGCGTCTTTTCCCAAGTGTCCAATTCGTGACTAAATTATGTTCATCGTTTGATTCATAAATATATGGAGCCAATATACAACCTAGCCATTATTATTTTAAGGCGAGCCTCTTTGTCTTTGTGTTGGCGAGGAATACAAGTTTAGTTTTATTGCGTAAAACATATTTTGTTTTAAGAGTTTGAAGTGTCGTTTCCGTCGTTAACAAGTGGAGGGGGGGTAGCTGGTTTGGGTGAAGAAGAAGAAGAGGGTTTGAAGAAGGCATTGATCTTTGATTGCATTGCATGAATGCATCGGATTTGAATTGAAATTGGATTTGATTTTCCTGAGCTTCCATCATTTGATTTTAATGTACATTTTTATCCCTGAATTTAATTGACATTTAACGGAACAATTACTTTTGAACTAAATTTCCTAACGGACTAGCACAACAAGGTTTAAATTCCGTTCTTTTTTTACTAATTACCTTGTCATCACAGAAACCATTTATCCAATTAGGCCTTAACTTTATACCAAAGTTGTCGTGCGTTTAAAAGAAAATAAGAAAATAAAATTCAAGGTATTTTGTTTTCTTTCTGAAAATGCAATTTGGCTGCTCCAAAATGCTTTGATTGGTTTAAGGAGCCCCTAATATTGGGAAAGGGGTCCTCTCTGGATCTCCTCCACTAAATTCACAAAGTCAATGAATTCGGACCTTTAAAATTTGATCCAATAGTTGCAAACAGGGGCTCCTTTAAAGGTTATACTAACTTTAGCTGTTGGATTAAATTTTAAGGGCCTGAATTCACTAACTTGGCGAACTTGATGGAAGGGATCCGAAAATGATCTCTTTCCCTAATATTATTCAAAATGACTCTTAGATCGATGGTAATCGTAATAGTTGAGGCGTGTGTGGTACTCTTTTGCATTCATCAAACCTTTTTTGTTATTATTAACCATGGTTCTAAAAGACGTCAAGCGTTAGTCGGATGGCGAGCTAGAGCCTAGCGCCTAGACGGCTAGGCGGATATATATAATTTCATCATAAACTATAAAATAAAATGTATAGATATTATGAAGTATTGGAACATAATGAAAACATGTGAAATAAAAATATAATGTGTGTTCATTTATGTATGCAACAAGTCTCTTAAATTTATTGAAAAAAAAATTAAATGCAAAATGAAAGTTATTTATGTTTTGTCTACGTAAGTTGCGACCTAGGCAAATGCCTAGACGGGTTAGGCAGGTGCCTAGGTAGTCTAGGCGAGCAGGCGTCTCAGCAAGTCTGTGTGTCACACCCGCCCCTCAATTATATTTTAATTTTAGAAATTGACCTCCAAACCATTTTCAATTATGCAATTTAATCCCTAAAGTTTTGCAAACTTTCAATTTGGTCCCCATCCCCCATCCTTTTAATTTGTAAATTGTTTTGTTCCTTATTTGGTGAGCCAAGGGGCCCACCCCTGTTTCCGCTTTGCCTCCCCATGTCTCTCACCTCTCATCCCTCTGTTCTCTCTCGAACCCCCTCATCTCTCTCGTTCCCCCCTGTGAACACGAACGCACGCACGCCCAGCGCGCCATCATCCCACCATCTTCATCTCTTTCTCCTTCCTCTCGTCCTTCATCTCAGTTTTCTCTCTCTCTCTTGAGTCGCAGCAGAGACAGAGAAAGCCCAGAAATTCTCCGGCGAGAATTTCTTCCATTTCCAGCTAGGTAAGCTCTGGGTTCCCTCTCTTTCATTTTATATGATTCGTGGATGAGTGTTAATGGGTTTTACCTCATCATTTCCAAGGTTTTGGAACTGGATTAACACGGAGGAGAGGTGCATCCAGTCCGACGCACCCATGAGTTTCGTGAGACTCTCTGACCTTCTCCGGTCATTTCTCGGTGAACAAAGGGTACCAATCTTCTCCTCTCTCGTTATACGTTCGTTTGATAGCTAGATCGGAGGTTGGAACCACTGTTTTCCGTCGGCCGGAGCTTTAGAAGCTCCGGTGCTCTTCCCCGGCGCACCCAGGCCTTCGGGCCGTTTCTGAAATTCCTCGGGCCTTAGGCCCGCAAGCCCAAAACCCCAGCCCAATTATTTTATTTAGTTTTTTTATATTTAATTTCTATTTAATTAATTATTAGGGCCTTTGGGCTTTATTTTAGTTGGGCATTAGGCCCATTTCCCTTAAACCCAGTATGGTGGCCCAAACCTATTTTAAAACCCAAACCCAAAACCCATTTAAAAACCCTAACCCAAATCCGGGTTTGACCCAAACTCGGTTTGAGCTTGACCCGACCCGTTGACTCGTTGACCGTGATCCGGTCAACGGTTAGCGTTGACTTTGACTTTGACCAGTCAACGGTCAACGTTGACTTTTCAGTTGACTTTTCCGGGTTTCGTCCGGGACCCCTCCTAGGCTAATTTCGAATGTCCTGGACCCGTTTTTTAAGTCCATTTTCCCAAATAAAGTCGTTTGAATAGAGTTTGACTATATTGAACCCTTTTATGTGTTAGGTGCATATATTGTGGCTTTACTATATTCGCTAGCAACGCAGCGTTGGAGGGCTAAGTACTGTGAGTGAACCACCTTCTAAAAATAAATACATGATTTATGATATGACATAAAGATTTATATTTATATATAGCATGCCTTGATTTTATTGGAATTTATGAATGGTGAACAGGAAGCATACTTTATAACTGTGATTGAATGTTCTTGTGATATAGAATGATTTTATCGAAACTGTTTTCTGATATAACCCACGTTCTAGTAGACTATCCGATTGATGACGATAGGATGCTAAGAATGTGTTTTAAATGATTTTAGAACACCTCTTCGTAGTACGGGGGATGGATGAACTCTTGCTACGAAGTTGTATTTTAGAAATATGTTTTGTGCAAATTAGTGAACACCATGCCGCCGAGGGCGAGGTTTGTAGTTGGCAAAGGCCTGGAGAACTAATCCCTAGCGGAAGGCTGAGGGACCACGAAGTCTGGCATCGGGCCGGGAGGGAGTTATCTCATGGTGGTGGCCATAGAGATTCAGGTGCAGGCATTGGGCCGGAAGTATTACTAATTCGGTGTACTCACTAGCAGCACAACTTGTGATGCTTCCTGGGTTTTATTTGAGATGAGTTGCGAGATTGAATTCATATTTTGGTTTACATTCCGTCGAAATGACGATTGGAACTATTGATTTGATTAATTGATTTTAGTGGCATGCTAATTGTTTAGAAACTTATTACGTAGTATATGATGCATATTTTTGGGTTTCAAACTGGTTGGGGAAATTATTATGTTCCGAACGTTTTCATATTATATATGTATATAACTCTGGTCCACTCACCCTTGTTTTGCGCCCCCATTCAGGTTTCGAATCGAGGCATACAATCCCAGCATTAAGGCACTTCCGCATCGGCGCCATCGAGTCCTCTCGAAGTAGGACCCACCCCTGTATTCATTTAATGTTATCCAAATTCTTTTAGTGATTAGGTTTAGCTGTATGCTCTGAACACGTTCCTAAATTGTTAACTCATTGGTTTTAAATTATAATAACCCGTATTTACTTCTAAATTTTAGTCCTTGTATCAATTAATGGCTTTCGTCACCCTTGGGTGTCGGCCAGCACGTGCCTATCCTGGTATTCGGAGAATATCAGGGTCGGAGCGTGTCACTGTGAGGCCTATGCGGCATTAGGCAGGAATTTTTAAAACAATGTTATTAACTCAAGTAAAGTTTTAATGAGTCCGATCTTTTTCTTTCATCGAACTTTTTCTCGTCTCGGATAAAGTTTGATGTGGTCGCACTTCTGCATGTGTGAGGTTGTTGTTTATATTAGTGACCATTTTTAAGTTGGGCTAACAATACTCTCAAACCTTTGAATATTTTATTTTTCTTTTCTTTGGGAAGCGTCAAGCATTTTCTTTTGTTTCATGGAAAGCAAAAAATAATTTTATTTGGTTTATGTAATTAAAATTTAGGGTTAATTTTCATTTATTATTTTGAAGTTTTATGATTTTCAACATTTAGTACATGAAATTTTTTCATTTCAGAATGATTCTTAAAGTCATAATTTTGAAACATTTTTATACATCCATTAAAGTTGTTAAATCAACCGTTAATTGATGATGTAGTGCCCAAGTGAATAATAACTAAATGACACGTGAATATTAAAAAAAATTAAAATTAATAAATTAATATAATAATAATTATTATTATTATTAAAAATTATTTATTTATTAAAAAAATTAATAAATAAACCCTAAAAATACACTCCAATTCGCAACCACCCTTTCAATCCCCATCTACACATCCTGCAATCCACCCTCACCGCCAGCCACCCTCCAATCCAAACCGATCGCCACCAGTTTCCTCCACCGCCTATCTCTGCTTCTTCTCCTTCTTCTTTGTGGGCGCCACGTGGATATATAACCCAAAAAGCTAAACCATAAGGAACTCTTTCTGGGTTTCTGAGATCAAGCCGAAGAGATGTAATCATCCTCATTCATGTGACTTTGGTTCTTATAAATCTCCCTCGCCCTTAAGATATGTAATCAGATTACAGCAATTAATTACACTTTTTCAAGATTTGAGTTTTTCTTCCAAAACCAAATCTTGGAAATGGGGTCGATTGGTATCCAGATGTTGGTCTGAGATTTTTTATGAGCAGAGAGCGTCAAAAGATTGCCAATTGAGCGCTTACCAGTTTCCTCCACCGCCTATGTCTGCCCCTTCTCCCTCTTCTTTGTGGGTTCTACGAGCTGCGTGTCGGGTCTGACTCGGAATGGACTCGGACCCACCAGAGATCTTTCTAGGTTCAATTACAAACCCAGTTAGCGTTGAGTGAAATTACCTAGAAGGTTCTGGGCTCTTGGGCCTCTCTAATTATCGACTACCGCGGAGGATGTAGAGAAGGAAGAGATGGATTCGAGGGTGCGTTCCAGATCGGCGAGGTGACCGGGGGAAGGAAAGGGAGGAGTGGAGAGAGAGAGGGTTGAGCTCCAGGATCCAGGTGGAGAACTCAGTGATGAATCCGGTCCGATGCCGATGTCGTGCACTTTCCAGTTCCAATTGGTTTTCGTTGGAGGATGTAGGAAGGGAAATGGAGAAATGGGGTTTCGGAGAAGAGGGTAGCTCGGGCGGAGGAGGAGAAGGGAAAGGAAATGGGGTTTTTAGTTTTAGTTATTTAATTTTTTAAAATTTTAAAATTTTAATTTTGTTATAATATTCAGTTGGTGCCCAGTCATTGTTCAGTGGGTGCCACGTCATCAGTTAATGATTGATTTAACAACTCTTAAGATTATAACGTTATGTACTACTCTGGAATAAAAAAAAATTCATGTACTAAATGTTAAAAATCATAAAATTTCAAAATAATAAACTGAGATTAATTCTAAAATTTAAGAGAACAATGAAAGACTAGTTCCAACTTCTAGATGAGTAGCAAAAAGACAAAAATAAACTTCTAGATCAAGCATAATTTATGAAAAACAATATTTTTAAATAGTTATAAATAGGCAAAAGAGAGAATTTTGCTAGAGAATCTTGCTAGAGAATCAAGTGGAACATAATCATTTTTTTTTTTTTTTGCTTTGATATTTTGTTGTGTGTAGATTCAAACTCACCTCCTAATTGTAAACACCATGATTCTTACCATTTTTATTTCATCAATCTCATTTGTGGTCATGTCGCTATCTATAATAATTGTCATGAGAAGATGTGGAGTTTACTTCAAGGAAAGCAGCATTCACTGGCGCCAATGCAGTTGGTTAGGATTGATGATTTTTCATCAAGAACTCATTGTTGTGTTCAACCACAAGTAGTATTAATATCAATTGATTGTACTCTGTAAAACCATGCTCTTTTATTGCTATTGCATGAGCAAATTAAAGGCATAAAAATACTAAATGTCTTTTTCAACATGTCTGCTTCAATAATATTCTCCCCACAAAGATTCATTTTAAGAGTTGATCCTAAACATTGCAGAATTATATTGAGCGGGGATTTGTAGTTATGTCCAATCATAACAAGCTTTTGGGAGAATCACCACCTTCTGGTGATTATATCTATTTGTCAAGGCATTCTAAAGAGACAGTGGGTCCTCAACCATTAGGTATTCGTTTTTCAATCCTTCATGGATGTGGTGACGAATGATTATAGCTTTTGCCTGACCTTGGGAGGATGTAGTGCTTCCTTCCTTGATGGTGTCCTAAGATTGTTTGCCTCAAGATGGATCTAGGCATCTGCAATCCAAGTTAGGTAGTTTTTTCAATGATGTCAATGGCGACAAAATCAAACTTTGCAAGTTCGCAATTTTTTTTAAAAATGAGATATGCAAGAACCTGCAGTAATCTGGATTTCGAAGAACATAATGTTAAAACTTCTGGTTCTTACAAAATTTTCATATTTGATCTTCAAGTCAAAATGACAAGCACTCGAAACTTCATGCTCGAGGTTAACTTAACTAAGAGATTAATTAAATGTTAGGTAGCAAATGAACAAGGAGGGCAATTGTATCACACCATTCTAAAGTTTGCATTAAAATTAAATATAAATATTGGGTTAGTAGTTAGGACAGGTGATTATACCTCTCCATTCAAATTAGCAATAAAATTAACATAAATAAATACTGAGTTAGTAGTTAGGAGCTGCACCAAATAAGAAATAAAAAATATAAGTGGTTATTAACATGAGGAATAGGAGAATGCATGGTAGTAACAGATCTTCATTTTAGTGGTGAAGAGGGGGTGGGGGTGTCACAAAGCAAGTGATGAAGAGAAGGAAGAGAAATAGTAAAATCCTTATGAGAATCATTTTGATGCGAAGGAAATGAAAACTGATTAAAGTTAAGAGTTTTGTGCTGAAAGTGTGTTATAAATAGGCAAAAAAAAGATAACATTTGCTAGATGATGAAGTGGAGTAGGATCAATAAAATTATTCTGTTTTTTTCTTTTCTGCTTTGATATTTTGTGTACAATGATATGAACGTCCCTCGTTATATATAGGTTTTTTAGAGACAAAAATGTAGCAAAAGTTTGAAAGCTATTTTCTTTACACAAAGTCCTCAAATGAATAGTGAAATATTAATTTAACGTGAACCGTCTAATTTTTTCAACACATTTTGTGTTCCTTGAATTTAAAATCTTCATGTGGACCATCCACACATATACAACATCAATAATGCTAGGTAGAACAAATATATGATGTGTCTCTAATAAAGAATAAACATGTTAATTAACACTTAAGTAATAATCAAATTATCAACAATCACATTATTTAGTTTACAAACTTTGATCTCCCTAATATTCATCCTTACAACATTAATCTTAAGAAATTAAAAAAATGTTGTCTCAGCCAGATGGCCTAAACCTAATATGCTTAATTCCTAATTGATGATTTGGATCAAAAGAATCTACCGAGAATGGAGGGATGCAATTCGAGAATACTAATTTTTTTATCAAAAGTGGAAGAATATCCAAACTTGAGGTCGATATGGGAAGAGAGAAATACGAGACAACCGACATAATTTCACTTTGGTGATTTGATGTTTCATTCATCCGTTAACAAATATTACCAGATTTATAAGTGAAGACAGAAAAACAACTTATTTCAGCAACTTATTTCTGCATAGCATATAGTACATACATCTACCAAGTTTGTTTAGCCCTTCAATCACCCAGTGTAAACAAACTGATAATCAACCGTACGCCGCTGCTAACAATCAAGTTGCTCTTCTGAAAATCTGCAGCCCCAACAGAAACCATGCTCATGCGTCTCCGCTAACTAGAACAAACAATGGTTTCTCCCCCAGTCGTTCCCGACCCTGAAACATTAATCCATATAAGCACATCAGTAGTGCATTAAAGTACCAAAAAATACAACGAAATCCAGATTCCGTCTTCAGCACCAACTAATCAAGGGTGTTTTAATGTCACACCTTTAGTTCTGGTAATTCAATTACACAGGCACACTCAACGACATGCACCCCTACGCGCTCTGCAACAAAAAAGCAGACATGTGAGTTGAGCAAGCCATAAGCATTTAGACACGAAGCTTGTGGTTTGATAAACTACCAAGTAGCTTGATGGCAGCACCCAAGGTTCCCCCAGTTGCAATGAGGTCATCTATGATCAAGGCACGTTCACCCGCTTCTACAGCTCCCACGTGCATCTCCATAATATCTGTTCCATACTCCAGAGAGTACTCTTCAGAAATAACCTTCCCTGCAGAAACCATAAACATATGAGATTACATGCCATCTTGAGAGAACTATGTTTATTGAAAGCACATGATACTTGATGGGTAATAAAATGTAAAATAAACTTATCACATCCAGAACCACACTGTTTATGATTTCTTAAACAATTGGTGGTTAGGAAAAGCCACAAGATACAATAACACTTCTTAATATGCAAAGGAGCAAACTTTCTGAAGGAAAAAAGATATTTAATCCGGCTCGTTATTTATTCGTTTTTATATTTTTAAAGCAACAGTGAGCTTTGCGTCTATGTATTTGTTACTAGATTAACTTTCACTCTTTCTACCATTTCCTAATCTAAAGTCAGAACAGCAAAAATAGTGTAACTAGACTGAAAATCATAATATGAATGTCTGCTTTTGATTTAATTTATGCGCGTTGAGAAGATTACTCTTTTTGTATTATCGAGAGTGATGCAAAATCACTATTCAAGGGCATAAACACTCGCACTCAGAAGTTCTCAACATAACTGGGTATAGCACTATGTCTAACATATGGCTAAAAAACTAGCCTGTAATTGGATCAGTTAACATTTGCATTGTAAGGAAAGATGTATAGATGATCAATCCATCCTGTGTATTAAATAACAATCATGTTTTGCATAAAAAAATTTAAAAAAAGATTGTTGAGTATAAACAACTGTAAAATAAAGTTGTTGAGTATTTGATAAACGTTTTTTTTTTTTTTTGTGAAAGTGCTTTTAATAAAAATAAAAATAAAAACCGTATTTGAGTATTTGATAAACTTTTATATAAATTGCTTTGAATATATTAAATGACTAAAAATGATATAATATTAATGTGATATAATAATTGTCAAAGACAATAATATAAGAGCAAAGATTTTAATTTTGTAAAACATGTGGATGTATACTTGTCATTTTAAAATTTATTAAATAAGCATTTATTACTATGCTTTGAATAAAAAAACATTTTTTAAAAAAACATAATAAACTCTGTTTCTGCTTTTCTATATTTTTCTACTTTCATTTACAGCAGTTTTTTATAAAAATAAAAATTTATTTTACCAAACACATTTAATGTTCCAAATTTTGTAATAAGCTTTTTTTTTTTTTTTAAAGCTCCAAAATCTCTAACCCTAATTCTCCCAATAATCCAGTCACTCACCAATGATTCCCTCGAATCCCATCTACGGAGAAACTTCTAAAAGCTCAAAAATTTATGCAGTTTAAGAGGAGGAAAAGAAAAAAGGTGTTATATATTACCAGGCAACTTGTTTGGTTTCCTCATGGGCACAAATTTTGCCCCAATGGCCAAGGCAATAGGAGGGCCAAATATAAACCCTCTAGCTTCAACACCTGCATTTATGTCATAATAAAGCTTCAGACCATAAACATGAGAGATTTTTTAGAGTGACTGCAACACAAAATGATACACCAATTATATAAAAACACATGGTATACCACCCAAATTCCCGTCACAATGAAAAATTTATCCATAAACATAACCCAACATTCAGTATATACAACGAAATAGTCAGTAAATCAGTAAGAATGCGCAACTGAGCTCCCGTTAAAATTTTGTGAACAAACTAATTCAGGATAAACTGGCTAAAAGTGAGAGAGCATGCATTGAATTACCTGCAACAACAGAGATTTCTTTGTCTTTGTACCTCTCAACAAACAAATCAATGGTGTCCTTGAAAGCCTTGGTATCCAGGAGCAATGTGGTAATATCATAGAACAAAATCCCTGCCATAATAAGTGAAGCCAAGCACAACTCACACAATCGAACTCACAAAAACCTCCATTCGAGACCAGAAATCAAGTAAAACCCAAAATTAAACATACCCAAACGACAAATTGGACCCAACAGCAAATAAAAATCTCGAAAAATCGATTGAATCGAACCCAACAAAGAAAAAACACATTTCTAAATACTTATCAGAAAGCAAAAACTAAGATAATGAAAATCAATGCAAAAGAAATTGAATACAAACAGCAGATACATATACATACATATATATATATATATATATATATATATATATATATATATAGTACCTGGCTTGGGGAAGTCCGGGATAACTCTGATAGCAGATGAAATTCTAGCAAGGCGAGGATCCTGACCATCTTCCGCTGCCATTGCTTCAACTTTCAGCGCTTCACTCTTACTCATTTCGGTTTCACTCTTTTGACGAAGTCTTATAGGCATTTGGGCATGAAGCGATGCTATAGAGACTCTCCGAAAATGGGATTCTCAGAGAATTTTTTGTCACTTTATATGTTTTTTACATAATATTTTATAATATTAATACAAAAATTAACATGAAATTGTGTAGTGACAAAAAATACATAAAGATATCAGTTTAAGGGAATTTCTTTAACATTTATCTCATTATTGGGGCAATTTCTTTTAAGTTAAGTGTGTATTCTCACGAGAAAAGGTTAAAAAGTCATAATGATCATTCAGAAATTAGGATACAACAGTTGCAGATACAGCAAATAGTGGTAAGGAAGATATTTTTTTTTTTAATGTAACGGTCACTAATGTAGTGTTATTAATAACATGTTAATGATATAATTAAGGTTCGTTTGTAAGTGTTTTTAAAATGACTGAAAGTATTTTTGATGAAAATATTATTAGAACAAATTCTTAGTAAAACACAAGTGAATCCTAAAAAGCACTTAAATTGCATGGTGCTTCTTTCAGGAAGTATTTCAAGTGTATTTGAAACTCCAAAATATTTTTTCTAATTGCTTCGGTCATTTTAAAAGAATTTCCAAACAAGTAGTTAGACTATAGGGTTGATATGATAATGTATAATTGTCACATCCTGGCCCGAGCCCCCACCACATCCCAGGCTCGACTCCACTGTAGCACGATATTGTTCGTTTTGGGCCTCGACCACACCCTCACAGTTTTGTTTCTGGGAACTCACGAGAAACTTTCCAGGAGGTCACCCATCTTGGGATTACTCTAAACCAAACTCGATTAACTTCGAAGTTTCGATGGAACCCAAACCCACTGAACTCTCAAAAGGCCTTGTGCTAGGTAGAGATGGAAATATACATATAAGGCTTATAGGATCCTCTCCCTTGGGCGATGTGGGATTTAGAGGCCCGATGTCCTCGTCGGCACACTTCTAGCGACTTACAATCCACCCCCCTTAGAGGCCCGACGTCGTCGTCGGCACACTTCCGGCCAGGGAGTGGCTCTGATACCAAATTGTCACATCTTGCCCCGGGCCCCCACCACATCCCGGGCTTGACTCCACCGCCCTCACAGTTTTGTTTCTAGGAACTCATGAGCAACTTCTCAAGGGATCACCCATCCTAGGATTGCTCTAGCCTAAACTCGCTTTACTTCGAAGTTCTGATGGAACCCAAAGCCAGTGAGCTCTCAAAAAACCTCGTGCTAGGTAGAGATAGAAATATACATATAAGGCTTACAGAATCATTTCCCCTAGACGATGTGGGATGTTACAATAAGCATATGATACAATATCTAAAAATGAAGCCATTTATTAAAATATATGTAAATTGATATTAGCTACTCGTATGTAAATTTCTCTAGAGAGAAATAAATGAACAAAATAATTGAGTTTGAAATTAAAAATAAGAACGCTATTCTTTTAGTATGTTGATTAAAATTTAAATATTAAAAGACTTCGGTAAGTTGAACAGATAAGTGATTTTTGTCCACTTACTGATCAAAATAAATAGAATTGTGCAGAAAGTACACAAAATTGCAATTATGATTTCCACTGTAAGAAATGGGAGGCAGATTCTCTGCTCTTCCGATTTCCATACACTTTCATCATCTCTTATTTGTGCGGTTACAATTAAGTTACGTCAATATTTTATATTACTATTACTTTTTATTTTATTATTTCTATAAAAAATTAATATAAAATATTGACGTGGCTTAACCGTGACCGCACAAATAAAAAGAGAATGAAAATGTATAAGAAGTCGGAGAGAAAAAGAAATGCCACTTGTGTGTGCTAACACTGGGAGGCCCGGAGGCATGCCATCTTTACGTCATCACTTCCAATAGAAAGTAGCAAAACGGATCGCATCTACATGCAAGTTGCCGATGGAAAGAGGTCTTCATAATTTGACAAACTGAGTGTGATTCTTTTCGGATCATGAAAGTTTTGAATCAGAGTTCTCCTGACACGTCCAATGGGGGCATATTGTGAAAGATTCGAAGGTTTTACTTCTCAGAATCACTGAAGTTTTGGTTGCCCATACGCGTTGCCAAGCTAATGGAATTGCACATTGTCTAGCACACCATGCTCTTCACAACGACTCTACCTTCTTTTCCTGGTTCGAGGAACCACCGATTTCATTTCGAATTTGATATTATCTGAATGTAATTGACGTGAGGTGCAGGTGCAATGGATTTCGAATCTCGATCAACAAATTAGGACTAAATTGTAATTACATCGTAGCCAACCCCACAAGCACAACTGAGTAGGCCCACCATGCCCTACTTAAAGACCCACTAACGTAAATGCAAGGAAATGATGAAAATGGTTCGGTGTATGTCGCCAATTTAAGTGTATTAAAACAGTTAACTTTTGACCCAAAAAAAAAAACAAAATGTTATCATATCTCAAAGCAGCCCCCTTTCCTAACTTCTTCCACATACAGACCCCCACTATCACATGCTTCCAAACACACCACCGTAACCATCACGGAGTGATATAGTATTTAAAAACGATTTCAGACTCGTATTTCACATTGTACCTTTTAGGTTTGATTTCTAACGCTAATAAATCAAGTAACTGTGGCTAGAGAGAGATTGAAATATCTCTGAGTCTTTTCAACCCCTACAAAAGTGGAATGTCGAAGTAAAGTCAGCAGTTGGTTTCTTATTTTATGAAAAAAAAAATAACACACCACCACTTTTCTCGTCACATTCTCTATTTCCTTCTACTGCTGATCACTAGTGGTTTACACTTGTAATAAATTTGTTTAAGCTCCCCAATTTGTTGTAGAAGGCTTTTTGTCGATCTCAAGTAAATAACGATAACCATAGACAGAACTAATGAAGGCTCACTAGGGGCAGATGTTTTCACTCAGGTAATTCGTTTGTTTAGTTGTAGATTACAGTTATATAATATACACGCGTTATCTTTGAAGAAAATATATGTATCTAATATCCAACATACGTTCATGCTACTTAAACTCCATATCAAATATTATATGAGAAAAAAATGTTCTTGTTCTGTCATTCAAACTAAAAAACCCCTATCATATGTATTAATATTTTCTTATCACTTTGCCACTTTCTGGTACTATATTGAAATTTTTGTAACATTAAAATTGTAATGCATCATCATTTGGAAATCTATCATTGTTATCATATTGGGTATAAAACCATAGTATAATAAGATTTTTTTTTAGTTGTTTTTGGCGTTGTCTCCGCTATAAGAAATTTCTAGTTCCGCTCTTATAATAACGATATATATTTGTGATAACTTCAATATTTAGCAATACTGTAACTTGTTGTCACGCAATGAGTGCATCTTAGACTTTTTTGTAAATATAATCTGTTTACCTAAAAAGCTTTAAGCTTTTGACATGAAATATATCGGCCGCGTGCTGTACCAACAGCATCGTAGGTAAGCAGTGACTTCACCTTGTGAGTTCTACCTATTCACCTAGCTGGCTGGCTCGAAAGTAGGATTTGAAATACAGATTCACTATTTGTACTAACGTGGCTGCTAAAACATATACATTGAATTGGAAGTGGTTTAGGATATTGTCGTTGCTTAATTCTCAATCCATGATTGGATAGAAAGCATCTACCGACAATGGAGGGATGCAATTCGAAACTATTATTTTTCTATCAAAGATTCAAATTTGAGGTCTCTTTCAATATCGAAATAAGAAAGATGTGATAACTAAGATAATTTCACTTTGGTGACTTAATGTTTAAATTATACGTTAATTAAATATAAATATAAATAAATAGGGAAACTTGAAACAAGTCCAATTTTGTGAACAATTATTGGGTGTAGTCTAATTTTGTTTGATTATTGGATTAGGTCTAATGACTCATTGTCCACATCAGTTTATTCTTATGTTTTATTATTGGAAAGAGAAATACGAGATAACTAAGATACTAACAATCAAGGGATGCAATTCGAAAAGGGTAATTTTATTTAAACACATCTAACCTATTTATACACCCAACTTACTCTTTGCACCCATTTGATTTTTAACTAAACTATTAATATCTCTTTAAACCCAAATTTAATACCTAATATACCCTCATAAACCCAATTCAATATGTGAATTTATTTTTACACCCATTTGATTTTTAGAAGCTAAATAGACCTAGGAACTCGTCCTCGGCCACTTTATTTTCTCGTAGAAGCTCATAAGCAGCAGAACAACTTCTACGAGAGATCTGCTCTCGTCTCGCGTCGTGTCACGCCGAGAGATCTGCTCTCCGAGTACATTGGTTCCATGGTTTGCGTCCAGGGCATTGTCACCAAATGTACCTTCTTCCTCCCCTGCCTTCTACTTTTGCTTTCATTTCATGCTCGATTTACGTCTCGGAAATGGCCATTCTTGATTAAAATTTGAGGAAAAACGTAAATAAAAGAAACAATTTTATGGGGAATCCAAGGTTAGTGGTGTTGATTTAGACTAGAAAATCATAAACCCTAAGATTCTTCCTTTGCTTAGTTTTCAGTTCAGCTAATGAAATATATCAATATGTTTTTGTTGGGAATGTTAGCTATGGGTGAGTCTAACCTGGTAACTAAATCATTTGCAAGAAAAATTTGCAGAAAACAGAAGCATGGTTATGAAAGAAAAACCTCATTGCCCAGATTCAATAATCCCTTTTCCTAGTTCTTTATTTGGGCATTAGATAGATAATTTATTTAAAGACACTTGATTCATATAATTGGAAAAATCACAACATAGATGACACGATCTTTTCGGCAATACAAGGTTAACATATCACAAGAGCACGATTAGTTAATGTAGGGTTTAATTATAGTGTTTGAGTTTATTGATAAATTTGAGTTTTATTATTAATTTTATTTTGTACTTAATAGTAATTATGCAATAAGGTAAAATAGATAATTAACATTCAAAATTTTAAGTTGGGTGTAAAAAGAAGTTGTATGAGTTTAAATAAAATTTCTCATTCGAAAATGTGATTTTCTATCAAAGATTCGAAATTGAGGTCTCTTTCAATATTGAAAAGAGAAATACGAGATAGCTGATATAATTTCACTTTGATGGGTATAGTCCAATTTTATTTTATTATTGGATTAGGTTTGATGACCAATTTTCCGCATCAGTTTATTGTTTTTTTTTGTTGTCAAAACTACCCCTTAATGATTAGTAAAATAATAAATATTATTCCTTAATGTTACACGCTTTTTTAACAAACGATATTTATCTACACTAATGAAAAGGAAATGGGTTTAACTTCATCATGGGTTAACAATAATGTGGTTTAAATTCGCTTTTGGCGACAATTGAACTTAAGACCTCTCACTTACAAGTGAGAGGAATACTATTAGGCCGTAGTACTAAATGACATATATTTTACAGTAAGAGGAGGGGACTTCGATTAACCCACACAATGGACAATCTAAATTGGTATCGAATTCGCCATCTACAAGATTCAAACCTAAACCCTGTCACTTACAAATAAAGAGAAATACCAACATATCGGAATACAGAGCGGCAATAAAACTTCCTTAATTTTAGACTTACTTGTATTGTAAATTAATTATAACTAATTATTTATCTTCAAAATAATCCCTTACTTGTAGAATTAGTTTTAAAGTAGATCCCTTCTTCCATAACTCCTGTATATAATATGTGCCGTGTTCTCCTCCCCCTCCCTCTTCGTCAATCTTCTTTCAAGCTCTTATGATTTCTTCCTTGTAGAATTAGTTTCATGCGTGCACTATTAATTTCTTCCCTATTTTTAGTTTGAACTTTAATTATGCATGTTTTTCTTTTCAAACTTTATAGGAAATGCACTTTTTGTTTCTTTGTTTATCTACCTGTATTATATATTTCTTTAATAAATCTATTTGTATATTTTTTTATTCTATCTGTATTATAGATTAATTTTATTTTATCTACCTATATATCACAAATTTCTCTCTTAAACTAATTGTGTTATCGACCTCTACGATATGTTTTTGTTCATAGTCTATATGTATCACAGATTATTTTGTATTATCAATCTATACCATAGGTTTTTATTCACAATCTACCATAGATTAATTAATATTATCTACCTACATCACAAATTTTGTATTTTATTTTTTATCTACCTTTGACAATGTTTCTTTTCATTTTCGATAAACTTATAAGATTTGTTGTGAAGTGTTTTTTAAATGTTTTTAACTAGAAAATGGGTAGATAAAGATATTTGAAGATTCAAACTTAAAGAACTTAAATATTTTGTATTTTCAAGAAGCAAAACAGGTGTAATAAAAATCAAATAAAACTGGAAAATTGACAAAAATGACTCATTTTCTTAATTTTGGGACTAAAATACGACAAATTGGCCATGCACACTACACACCATGCACAAAATTGAAATTACTAAAATACCCACATAAAATAGTAGAAACTCACGGCTCATTGCGTCATTTTTCTAATTTTGAAACGAGCTGTAAGCTCTAGGCTTTTTTGTTAAGCTCATACTTGTGCGCATATCATGTCATCTGCATCTAATGTATATACAGTGTCAGTGAGCATGTCCTGAATATTCATCAAACAAAACACCAATTTTTGTCAATTTTTAGTAAACATCATCACGACATTCAGTCAAGGTAAGGAATGCCACAATTGTCCTCTCCCAGATTGTTTGAATCCCTATTCCCTGCCCAGATTCCACGACCAAAAAAGAGAGGGCCCTGGGAGCAAGAGAACCCATGCTTCTAAATAAGAGAACTTTAACGGAAAGCTTCTGATACTATTCACTTTAACGAAAAACCACATTTTTATACTAAAAAATCAATATTGGTACCATCAAAGCCCAGAAGCAGCAAGTCCACCATGGCGTCGCCCTCAAGGGCCTTCACATTCAAATGCTCTCCTTGTCTCGCCTTCTCCACCAAAACGCAGCAAGTCCACCATGAAATAAATGTTGATTGGTGAGAGGATAGGTTCGCAATAACCAGAGAAAGAGGGACGAATCTCCGACACGCGAGAGGCGTAGTGCTCGACGACTTGTCTTGGCTGCCTGGGCAGACCAGGTCGAAGAACAATTTGATCAGTATCGAATCCAAGTCAACTCGGTGATGTCCAAAAAACCCATCATACTTCCGAGGAAGAAATCCCCGACTTGAGCAGCAGCCTCATTCGCTATTTTCCCACGATTTGGGGGTTAGAGTTCTTAATTGGGCAAGAGATTTTCGAAGAAAGGTGCAAATGCTGACTGAGTTTGAGGAAATAACCTATTTATATACGAGGACAGTTAAGTCATTTCAAAGTGTAAAAATTCTCATTATTGTGCATGTCGGGAGGATGTTCTATGCATATCCGAAAAATCATATTTTGGTCCCAAGATTAAAAAAATAGGTCATTTCTATCAATTTCCTAATAAAATTAAACCCAACCCGAAAACAGCTGAATTTTTTGGACCTGGATCAAAGTGCACTTACAAGTGAAAACAGAAAAACAACTTATTTCTGCATAGTACATATAATACATACATCCACCAAGTTTTTTTAGCTCTTCAATCACCCAATGTAAACAAACCGATAATCATCCGTACGTCCCTGCTAACAAACAAGTTGCTTTTCTGAAAATCTGCAAGCCCCAACAGAAACCAAGCTCATGCGTCTCCAGTAACTAGAACAAACACCGGTTTCTCCCCCAATCGTTCCCGGCCCTAAAACAATCCATATAAGCCATCAGTACGGCATTAAATGTACCAAAAAATACATCAAAATCCAGATTCCGTCTTCAACATCAACTAATCAAAGGGAGTTTTAATGTCATACCTTTAGCTCTGGTAATTCAATTACACAGGCACACTCAACGACATGCACTCCTACGCGCTCTGCAATAAAATAAGCAAACATTTGGGTTGTGCAATGCCATAAGCACTTAAGACATAAAGTTTGTGGTTTGATAAACTACCAAGTAGCCTAACGGCAGCACCCAAGGTTCCCCCAGTTGCAATGAGGTCATCTATGATCAAGGCACGTTCACCTGCTTCTACAGCTCCCACATGCATCTCCATTATATCTGTTCCATACTCCAAAGAGTACTCCTCAGAAATAACCTTCCCTGCAGAACCATAAACATATGAGATTACATGCCATCTTGAGAATTATAGTTTATTGAAAGCACATCATGATTGATGGGTAAATAAAATGTAAAATAATATTAGCAAACCCAGAACCACTGTTGGTGATTTCTTAACCAATTGGTGGTTAGGAAAAGCCAGAAGATACAATAACACTACTTACTCATGCAAAGGAGCAAACTTTCCGAATGAACAAAGATATTTAACCCAGCACTCGTTATTTATTCGTTGTGATATTTTTAAAACAACAGTAGGTTTTGGCATCCATGTATTTGTTATCGGATTAACTTTCACTCTTTCAACCATTTCCTATTCTAAAGTCACAACAGCAAAATTAGTGTAATTAGACTGAAAATCATAATGTGAATATCTGATTTTGACAATTTATGCGCGTTGAGGGGATTAATCTTCTTGTATTGTCAAGAGTGATGCAAAATCACAATTCAAGGGCTAAAACACTCATTCCTGGTACTCATAATTTCTCAACATAACTGGGCATAGCACAATGTCTAACGTATGATTAAAAAAACTAGACTGTAATTGGATCAGTTAACATTTGCATCGTAATGAAAGATGTATAGATGATCAATCCATCATGTGAGTTAAATAACATTCATGTTGTATTTAACGAGATGGGGTAAATAGTAAATTATCCTAATGTTCCCAGTAAGCCAGTCTCTGACCAATGATTCCATCGAATCCCCACCTACGGAGAAACTTCTCAAAGCTCAAAAATTTATACAGTTTAAGAGGAGGAAAAGAAAAGGGTGTGATAGATTACCAGGCAACTTCTTTGGTTTCCTCATGGGCACAAATTTTGCCCCAATGGCCAAGGCAATAGGAGGGCCAAATATAAACCCTCTAGCTTCAACACCTGCATTATGTCATAATAAAACTTCAAACCATAAACATAACCCCAATGTTCAGTATATACAACTAAACAGCCACTAAATCAGTAAGAACGCCAAAATGCTGAAGACTGCTCTGGATACAGTTTAATTCCAAAAACCGACTAAATTTGCAGATATATGACATAAGGGTGGGCAAACGGGTAGAAGAACCGCAGGTCGGGGCAGGTAGTGTAGGTTCAGGGCGGGTACGGGCCGGTTCCCTTTTTTTTTTAGAATAAACGGGGCGGGCCATTGTTATTTACGCGGGCAGGCCGATTCCTAAACCCTAGAAAAACAGGGCCCCAAACCGACCCGCTTCTAATTATAATCAACGATCGAGATTGAATGAAAACCTATCATCCAATCTGAACAGTTAATTTCTAACCTAGGTTTCCAGAATCAGTTTAAGACTCCAAACCACTCGCCTCCTTCGCTCAGCCAGAACTCCAGAGTCCAAACCTCTCTCTCTCTCTTCAATCTTCACTACTGTAGCCTGCCACAATGCCACTCGCCATCACAGCCTTCGCCCTAAACCATTTCTTATGCACAATACCAACACTGTCATCGGAAACACTAGAGTTACCTGCAATCTAAAAACAAGAAAACACAACCTACAGATTTAATCATAAACCAACAAGTAAAAGGTCATACAATCAAATCAAACATACAATAGCTCGACCCCATACCGTCAAATTCAAAGAAAAAAATTGGGTTCTAAAGCATTTTCCATAACTCATAAATCCCAAACCTTTTTCCCAATTTTTCAACCACAACAAAGAATCAAAACTTCAAATCTAGACCAAAACAAATAACCGCAATCCACCACAATCATATCACATTCACATAGCAATCCACCACAATCATATCACATTCACATAGATGGATCAGCAGAAAGATCTTTGATCAATGCAGGAACTTCGTGATGGCAGATAGCAACTACCGTACTAGCAACTATTAAAATGTTGGGAGCAGTCTAGGCCGGCATTCAATATTAGAATGTAACCCCACGCCTTTTCATACGACCCATCCACTGAGGTTGATACCAGATCAAACCCCAGTTTTCAATTTCAATTTCGAAAAGGTTGCGAAAGTCACATTGCAAAATCTTTAGCAAGGACTTGGGGCCCTCTTCGGATTTTTTTTTTCACAGCGTTTTCAGCCGTCACAAAATTCCTACTCAAACCTTTTACTATTTCACCATCATATCCATTTCAATTTTGACAATTGTGCATCTTTTCCGTGATTTTCTCGGCATCCAAACAGAAAGTTAAGAGGGTAAACTGAATACCTGTGTAATGTCGAAATTGGGCCCGGCCCGACCCGTGCCCACCCCTAATAAAAACCATGCACCATTCACTTACAATAAGATTATACACAGAAGAGATTTGTTTTAAATGAACAATATCAACACTGCCATCAGAAACACTAGAGCTACCTGCAAACTAAAAACAAGAAAACACAACCTACAGATTTAATCATAAACCAACAAGTGAAAGCTCATACAATCAAATCAAACATACACTGGCTCGACCCCATACCGTCAAATTCAAAGAAAAAAATTGGGTTCTAAAGCATTTTCCATAACTCATAAATCCCAAACCTTTTCCCCAATTTTTCAACCACAACAAAGAATCAAAACTTCAAATCTAGACCGAAACAAATAACGGCAATCCACCACAATCATATCACATTCACATAGATGGATCAGCAGAAAGATCTTTGATCAATGCAGGAACTTCGTGACGGCAGATAGTGACGGCAGATAGCAACTACCGTACTAGCAACTATAAAAATGTTGGGAGCAGTCTAGGCTGGCATTCAATATTAAAATGTAACCCCACGCCTTTTCATACGACCCATCCACTGAGGTTGATACCAGATCAAACCCTAGTTTTCTATTTCAATTTCGAAGAGGTTGCGAAAGTCACATTGCAAAATCTTTAGCAAGGACTTGGGGCCATCTTCGGATTTTTTTTTTCACAGCGTTTTCTGCCATCACAAAATTCTTGCTCAAACCTTTTACTATTTCAACATCATATCAATCTCAATTTTGACAATTTTGCATCTTTTCCGTGATTTTCTTGACATCCAAACAGAAAGTTAAGGGGGGAAACTGAATACCTGTGTAATGGTGAAATTGGGCCCGGCCCAACCTGTGCCCACCCCTAATAAAAACCATGCACCATTCACTTACAATAAGATTATACACAGAAAAGATTTGTTTTAAATGTACAATATCAACACTGCCATCAGAAACACTAGAGTTACCTGCAATCTAAAAGCAAGAAAACACAATCTACAGATTCAATCATAAACCAATAAGTGAAAGCTCTTACAATCAAATCAAACATACACTGGCTCGACCCCATACCGTCAAATTCAAAGAAAAAAATTGGGTTCTAAAGCATTTTCCATAACTCATAAATCCCAAAACCTTTTTCCCAATTTTTCAACCACAACAAAGAAACAAAACTTCAAATCTAGACCGAAACACATAACGGCAATCCACCACAATCATATCACATTCACATAGATGGATCAGCAGAAAGATCTTTGATCAATGCAGAATCTTCGTGACGGCAGATAGCAACCACCGTACTAGCAACTATTAAAATGTTGGGAGTAGTCTAGGCTGGCATTCAATATTAGAATGTAACCCCACGCCTTTTCATACGACCCATCCACTGAGGTAGATACCAGATCAGACCCCAGTTTTCAATTTCAATTTCGAAGAGGTTGCGAAAGTCACATTGCAAAATCTTTAGCAAGGACTTGGGGCCCTCTTCGGATTATTTTTTTCACAGCGTTTTCTGTCACAGCGTTTTCTGCCGTCACAAAATTCCTGCTCAAACCTTTTACTATTTCACCATCATATCCATCTCAATTTTGACAATTTTGCATCTTTTCCGTGATTTTCTCGGCATCCAAACAGAAAGTTAAGGGGGTAAACTGAATACCTGTGTAACGTCGAAGAGCTTGAGAAGGAAACTGAAAGTTTGCTTCTGAGAATCGTTGAGAGCCAATGGAAACTGGAAGAAGCCTTCCGACAGAGAGATATAAACAGAGATTGTGTTGTAGGTGGGAGAAGACTGCAGAGGGCGGCAGAGGAGCAGAGCAAAGGGCAAAGAAGAAGAACAGAAGAATTACGAAGAAGCCAGCAACAAATCGAGCGAAGGTGGACAGAAATCCAAAAACTGCGAGTAGCGAGCAGTTTCTGAACTTTAGTTGGAGGAAGTCGCGAATAAGAAAGGGTTTAGGGCGAAGGTTGCGACGGCGAGTGGCATTGTGGCAAGCTGCAGCAGTGAAGACTGGAGAGAGAGAGAGAGAGAGAGAGAGAGAGAGAGAGAGAGGTTTGAACTCTGGGGTTCTGGATGAGCAAAGGAGGCGAGTGGTTTGGAGTCTGAAACTAATTCTGGAAACCTAGGTTAGAAATTAAAGGTTCAAATTGGATAATAGGTTATCATTCAATCTTGATCGTTGATTATAATTAGAAACGGGTCAATCTAGGGCTCCCTTTTTCTAAGGTTTAGGAACTGGCCTGCCCGATTTATTCCCAAAAAAAATAAGAATCGGCCCGTACCCGCCCCGACCCGCAGTTTCTCTACCTGTTTGCCCACTCCTAGGTTTTATGTTATGGGTTGTTAAATTTGTGCGGTTTTGATCGTTTAGTAGTGGCAGTTGTCCTTACTAGTGTTTTAAATATTAAGTATAATGTTTATGGATGCCGGCATTTCCTTTCTATGAGAGGTTTTATGATGCTTGGCATTAAATTTTGCCTCGAGTTGATCATTAGTTTGTTTTCACTTTGGTCGATTTGGGTATCCCCTTGTTGATGTGTTTAGCTATTTATTTTTCATATGTGTGGCTGTTCGTTCTCTACTAGTAGCAAGAGTCCATGTAATCACGTTTATTTCCTCGTCTTCCATTTTGATTGTTGAAAAGTTTCGGCCGGAGTGGCCTTTTCAACTCTGAGTTCGATTTTTCCCATCATTTTACTTGAATTGGGACTCCAAGGGCTTGAGGGATTCAGAGTCGAAGGAGAGGACAGTCGAGGAAGGTGGCGGTTTTGCCAAAAAAAAAAAGAACAAAAAGGTCCCATGGACCTCGAACCGGTCCGTTTTAAACGGGCCGGGTTAGGTATGATTCCTATATTAGAAAGTGTAATCCCCGGCCCGGCCCGGCCCATCTCTTCTAAGCCTGGTTCCAGTCCGATTCCTTCAAAATTGGGTCCAGCCCGGCCCGTGTCCACCCCTTATGACATATTTATCCATAAAAGGTTATCTCATAAGTGACCAACATAGGTGGCGCGCAACTAAACGGCCGTTAAAATTTCGTGAACAAACGAATTCAGGATAAAGTGGCTAAAAGTGAGAGCATGTATTGAATTACCTGCAACAACAGAGATTTCTTTGTCCTTGTACCTCTCAACAAACAAATCAATGGTGTCCTTGAAAGCCTTGGTATCCAGGAGCAATGTAGTAATATCTTGGAACAAAATCCCTGCCATAAAAAGTAAAGCCAAGCACAACTCACAAAAACCTCCATTCGAGACCAGAAATCAAGTAAAACCCAAAACCACCCACTACCCAAATGACAAATTCGACCCAACAGCAAGTAAAAAACCTCGATAAACCGATCGAATCGAATGGAACCCAACAAAGAAAAAACACATTTCTACTTACTCATAGAAATTGAATTACAAACAGAATATATATAAAGTACCTGGCTTGGGGAAGTCCGGGATGACTCTGATGGCAGATGAAATTCTAGCAAGGCGAGGATCCCGACCGTCTTCCGCTGCCATTGCTTTAACTTTCAGCGCTTCACTCTTACTCACTAACCACACAAGGGAAAAAAACAGAGGCTCAGAAATTATACAGTCACAATCTTGCACCTTTTTTGTTTTATATGAGAAAAATAAATAAAAATATCCACCAACCCCAAAACTTTTATTTTTCAGATTGACAAAAAAAAAAGGGGGAAAAAAATTGGAAATTTTCTGAAATTACGATATGCTTTAAAGCTTTTTTTTTTTTTTTTGGTCAAAGGTAATATTTCTTACCAACAGAACAGAAATATTCAAAAACTAAACAAAAGGCGGTCCATGAAGCACAAAGCATACTGATGGACCTCCCACACAGCAAAGAAAGCCCAACCCAAAACAAGGAATTAAGCCCAAAACAACAAAACAAAAACCTAGCAGTCTACTACCGCCGTCGGAGAACCTCGAACCGAGCAACCTCCAACCCAGCACCGGCCAACACCTCCAGAAGACGCCGGAGATCAAGCCACTCCAAGCCGCAATATCAGAAAAGAAGCAAACTTCAACATCCATAAGCAGCCACCACAAAGATCGAAACCACCAAACAAAGGAAGCCAGTGGAAAATTACAGACCACAGGCAACGGAGCCAAGAACGGCAAACACAAGGAAGGTGGTGGTGTGGTCACCCGAGCCGGAGCTCTACACACCCTCCAATAAAGTCGCAAAACGCTACGGAAAGAGGTGGTTGCAGATCGGGACAGTTGTGGAACTGAGGGATGAGAACTGGGACTTGAGGAACGTAGGCTAGGGGTGGTTAAATCAAAGGCAAGGAGATTTGGGGAACGAAGAAAATTGGGCTGGAAAACATGGGGAAAAGCAGGCAGACAAAGACAGAAGGAAAGGAAAACGAGAAAGAAAAGGGACTGCCACCGACCCTTGCCCAGGCGAGGGCCGGCGGCTAAACTGCTTGACGATATTTGGAAGCTCACACAAGCGGTGAGAAAGACTCTCACGAAACGGAGAGAGAGGCTCTCACGAGGCTTAGCGATCTATCCTTAATGACAACAAGACCGACAATTAACATGCAAAAATATACATTTTATAATTCATCGACAGATTCAGGGCTGAGGATTTGCAGGGTTTAGAGCTTTACCAGAGCAGCGCGCTGGAGGGCGGGCGGATCGGTAATTTGGGAAACGAATGAAGGGCAGCGCGGCTGCGGCGGACGAAGCGGGAGGGCGGAAGGCGACGGCCGGTGAGAAAGTGAAGGAATTTGACGAGAAAAGAGATGAGGTGCTTTGAAGCATCATAACAACACAGCAATGGGCCCGTCAACCCTCTCAGGTCAGAAACCGAAGGGGCAGTCGCGGCTTTTCGGTTGCACTCCCAAATTTGACTCAAGTCCTGTGGGCATTTTGGTATTAGGAGTGCTAAGGAGAGAGAGTGAAATTTACTATAAATTCTACGTTACTTTATGTTTTTTATATAATATTTTATAATATTGATACAAAAATTAACATTAAACTGTGAGATGATAAATAATTTATAAAAAATCTCACTTTAAAAGTTATTAGAACCAATCCTCAGTACAACTTTGAAGGAGAGTTCTCCTAACATGTCCGTTGGTGGCATATTGTGGAAGATTCGAGGGCTTTGCTTCTCAGGATCAGTGAAACTTCGGTTGCCCATACCGTTGCCAAGCTAATGGTATTGCACATTGTCTAACACGCTATACTCTTCACAACGACTCTAAATTCTATTCCTCATTCGAGGAACCACCTGATTTCATTTCGAATTTGTTATTATCTGAATGTAATTAATTAGGGAACTTTAACGGAAAACTATTTGTACTGTTCACTTTAACAAAAAAAATCATATTTTTACACTTAAAAATCAATCTTAGTACTATTCACTTTACTTTTTATTTTATCTTTATCGTTAAAACTTAAATGTTTAAATTATTTTTATTAGTTTTCCTAATTAATTATGGCAATGGGTGAGGCGCAGATGCAATGGGTTTCGAGCAACAAATTTTGGATTGAATTGTAATTACATCATAGGCAACCCACAAGTACAACTGAGTAGGCCCACATGGCCCAACTTAAGGGCCGACTGGCGTAAACGAAAGTATGAGGGTTCAGTGTATGCCGCCTATGTAAGTGTATTAAAACACGTCAACGTCTATCAAAAACACACCACCACAACCATCACAGTGGTACAGGAAACGAGTTTGAGGTTCATATTCTACATGACATGTTTTGGATTTGTTTTCTAGCGCTAGTAGATCAAATAGCTATGGCTAAGAGGAAACTGAAATGTATCTGAGTCTTTCCAGTCCCTACAAGAGTAGGCTGTCGTAGCAAAATCACCGGCTGGTTTCTATTTAAAAAGAATATAAAAAACATCAAGCCACTTTTCTCATCACATTTTCTATTTTCTTCTACTGGTGATCACTAGTATTTTACACTATTAAGAATTTTTTTTAAAAACCACTCAGTTTGTTGTAGGAGGTTTTCTGTCAATCTCAAATTAATAACGGTAGCGATGTACATATTTATGATGAGTTCGATATTTAGCAATATCTTTAACTTGTGGCGCTATGAGTGCATCTAGACGTTTTTGTAAATTTAGTCTGTTTACCAATAAAATTTTTAGCTTTTGACGTGAAAATATACGGGCTGCGTGCCACAATAACGTCGCCTTGCGAAATGTACAAAAGTTTAACAGGGACTTCACCTTGCGATATCTTAGGTAAGCAGTGACTTCACCTTGCGAAATGTATCTGTTCACTACTTTAACACTTATCTTTTCATGCCTAGCTGGCTCTATTCTTTTCTCCGTTTTTTCTGTTTTGTTTTAGATGAATTTAATTGTTTAAACAAGTGATTAACCACATATTAACTGATGTTCTTATCTCTGGCTTTAAAAAAATATATATAATTAATAATTCTTTAATAGTTGCTAAACAGCATCTACTTTTGGGGTGTCCCTGTATGTAGTTTAGCAACATCCCTCCGGACAAATATGTATTTAACACCGGAAATTATTACTAATCTCATTTATATTTTAACACATAGTTATAGTTTTCTGTGACATCCCACATCGCCCAGAGGAGTGATCCTTAAATGTATATTCTCATCCCTACCTAGCACGAGGCCTTTTGAGAGCTCACTGGCTTCGGGTTTCGTAGGAACTCCGAAGTTAAGCGAGAATGGCGCTAGAGCACTCCCATGATGGGTGACCCACTGGGAAGTTGCTCGTGAGTTCCCAAAAACAAAACCGTGAGGGCGTGGTCAGGGCCTAAAGCGGACAATATCGTGCTACGGTAGTGGAGCGGGCCCGGGAAGTGATCCCACCCGGGCCGGGATGTGATGACACACCCCGATCCGGAAACCGAGGCGTGCCGGCCGTCACGTGTGAGTGACGTAGCCAAAGACGTCAGCGGAAGGAAATTAGGCATGAAGTGCAGTAGTGAAGGTCAAATTTATAATATACATATGATACAGAGCCGATCCTAGGTGCAGTCAGATTTAAACAAACATTATAACTACGAAAGAAATCCTACATAAGTGGTGGTCTGTCAGAACTGCCTTGGTGCCTCGCTAGCCGTCCACGACGTTGCTACCTAGTACCTGGAGGGGCGCAAAACATAAAAGGTGAGTGGGCAAAAACAAAGTTTTCCAAAACCATTTCATAAAATCCATAAATAACCCCTCGCTGTAATGCAATATAATTTTCCCAGAAAATAATACGTATATAAACTTATATACGAAAACTCGTCTTAACATCAAAACTCATTATCAAAACGTAATAATAGGCCATGTCGATATACCAACTCAAAAATCATTATCATCATCAGGCAAGTAATATAAAACTAGGGTGTCCCTAGTGTCCTATCAGCCGGAGTCACCTCTAATGACCTATACGGCTGAATCTATAGCTCATCAAACATACTCAATCCCTATCAATCATTATCCTGCACACGAGTCGGAACCACCTATACTGGTCTGCACGACAGGCTAGGTGTATAATATTACACTCTGTGCTACGATCACGTGAAGGATGTGCGACGAATCGCGGGTCACCAACGAGTCGGAACCACCTATAGTGGTCTGTACGACAGGCTAGGCACCTGCCTTGGATCCAAGGTGAGCGTACGGTGCGTGAGGTGAACGATCACGTGAAGGCTAGGCCCTACTCTGGCGGAGCACGAACACCCGAGGTGCAGGTGATTAGCTAAATCACAATCTATCATCATCTCAAACACTACCACAGTACTTACCTGACTTACCTGGCCGTCCTCGGCGTCAGTGCATAATGAATGCAATTATAATCATATTTATACACTATAGTAGGCATACGACATGGCAATCTAATTATCAAATCCAATCAATTCGTAAATCAATCAATTTACGTTTCTGGGAAAAACGTCATTTATATATATATATATATATATATACTGAAAACAAAAGCCCATTCACTGATAGGTCGACGGGTCGTATCCCCCGAGCCTAGAATGACTGCGCTCGTCCGCTGGATACGTCTCACCTATATGTGAATTAATTGCAAAACCGTCATTAACAGCACATAAACGACCTACGTAAATAACTCTTCATACGAAGGTCAATTTTGGTATTTGAATATACCAACGCGACCTACACGACGTCACGAGCATCGTGATATTTTTAAAATAATTTTTGGACACTGCACGCGCCCCCACGCGCCTGCACAGTGCACGGCACACGCGCCCCCACGCGCAGTGCACATTGACGGCGTCAGTTGACGCCGTCAGGAATATTCCTGGAATATTCCGTTAACTTTAACGGCGTCAGTAACGGCGTCAGTTAACGGTGTCAGTTAACGGCGTCAGAATATTCCGTCAACTTTGACGGAATATTCCGTCAACCCTAACCTCACGTCGCCGGACTGGTTTTTCCGGCGACCGGATTCCGGCCAAAACTTCAAACTCCCATATCTCGCTCGTTTTTCAACCTTTTTCACTCGTTTTTCTTCCTACATGCTCTAAATTCAATGTAGAACATTCCTATAACCTTAAATACCTTGAAAAACGACTGGAAATTCCTCGGGGAATCTCTCCAAAACTGGCCAACTTCGAAACCAATGATCCCGACGTCCAACGTTCACAAACGAGGTACTCCGATGCTCGTGGGAACCTCTAGAACATCCCTGTGATTTTTGTTTCACCTAAAACGCAACCAACACAAAGTTGATGAATAGTGCTTAAAGTTTAAACTACGGGTTTGACAGGTTTTCGAAGGTTTCCAAACCTAAAACTAACTTATAAAAGTTCAGGGAGTCTCAGAGGTTAGGAATAGGCTTACCTTAAGCCTCGATCGAGTTCGAGATGGCTTGTGTGTGTTCGTCCATACATGGAAGTCGAGAGAGAAAGTGATAGAGTTTGAGAAAGAGAGAGAGGAAAGAAAGAAACAGAAATGGGTTGTGCACGTGTGTGCGTGCATGTGAGGTACACGTGGTGATATATCAGCCCAACCTTTTGGGCTTAATATCTCAGACACCCAAAGCCCAAATTCGTGCCCAAAACACACCCGTTCACGCGTAGGTAAGAGCAAATTCGTCATTTCACGTCGCGAATATATAAAACTCGGGACGGGATGTCACATGTGATATTTCTATATTAAAGAGATTTTTGAACATTAGTTCTTGCAAAAAATTAATATTTAAAAAAAAAATCTGGTGCAAGATTACATATTCAATTAATCTCTTAAAGTGTACTTTTATCAAAATTTACATTCAATTTTTGCTATTTAATGTGTATTTTTATTTAATCTCTCCACCTTAAATTTTAATTTTATTAATATGTACATATTTATTTATTTTAATTATAAATGAACGTAAATGAGAAAATATTAAAATAAATTTGTGATACAAAAATATATAAATACATAAGTGTACAGAAATGACTGTGCCGAAATATATAAAATTGAATTTTTTAGACTGAAATATTTTTACCTACATAATTGTACTTAAATATATTATAATGAACATAAATGTATGTACTAAAATGTATTATATTGAATTAATGTACCTAAATGTCAATACTATAATATACGTACCGAAATGTTAATATCGAAATATATGTACCAAAATGTACGTACCTAAATATCAATACCGAAATGCAAGTACCTAAATATTAATACCAAAATGTATGTACCAAAATGTACATACCTAAATGTATGTACCGAAATATAATATATTAAATTAATGTACCTAAAAGTCAATACTCAAATGTGTATACCAAAATATACGTAACGAAATGCATTATATTGAATCAATATACCTATATATTTATACCGATGGATATACCGAAATATTCAAATGTATTAATGTACCTAGATAAAGAACATACAAAATTGTTATTGGAATATATATTATAAAAAATTAGTTGCCTAAATGTAGACATTAAAATATATTATGATGAATGAAATAAAATTAAATTTAAATTAAATTAATACATTAAAATATAAATAAAAAGATAAATAAAATAAATAAATGATATGATTAAATGTACTAGGACTATAATTGGATTTTAATCTTACACAAGGTTATAGTCTAAAACTCATCTTTTTTTAAGGATTAAAATGAATTTTTCTATATATTAAAACATAAGTCTTTCTTCATTTCTATTATAACAGACCAATTAGTTATATCGCATTGTGTGACTGTGCTCAACGATTTCCTCCTAACTCATGGGTGTCAAGAGACTCTCTGCTTGTACGTGTCCGTTATCTTCTTTTATAATGTCAAACTCCGCGTCTCTAATCTACTCTTACTTATCATTCTACTCACCTTCATCGTTGAGCTAATCCCAGTAACTAATCCCACTTCTTGTTAGCCACAAAGCAACTTATTAATCATTTTGTTTTCATTAGATCAAACGACCAAAAATGAAGATAACATCACCATTCTTTCAAGTAACAAATTCACACTACTCTTAAAGTTCGACCATTCACGTATTCTACAAAATATAACCCCACATAACCAGACCAAAATAACTCACAACTCTTGACCACGTTGTTCTAAATTATAATATCTGTGACAAACTGTTATACTGATGCGATATTTTTTCAACACACTGCGTTTCAAATACAAATTATTTCCGCTTCTCCATTTAGTTTAATGTAATATTAATTGTGATATTAACCCTTCACTAGGTCAGTAATCCAGATGCTTTGCATATGTTCTTGTTGCTTTCTAGCAAGCGCAAGAGCCAACCATCCCAGAAAAGCCGTCTAAATGGAGTTGTCAAATTCAAACAATAATCAAAAGGTCTTTCCAGAAAGTACAAGTGGGTGACACAAATTATATTCCAGGTCAAACATAAAATTTGTAATAGAAAACTGTCGAGTGTTGAGTTAGTACACGACAATTGACGGGTCCTTTGGTGCAATTAACTTAAGCATATTCCAAGTCGTTTAGGAAATTGTGGCTGCTAAAACGTGTACATTGAATTAGAAAGCAGGATTTGACATACAGATTTACTAGTTTGTACTTTAGAATTGAGGCCGATGAAGTTGAAACGCAAACAAGAGAGTAAGTGATATATACGATGAAGTACCTTAACAATGTATAAAATTGAATGCGACGTGTTACTTAAATTTACATGATCGTTAATAAGATTGTTTTTTATTTTATTCAAGAATGCTAAGTGGAATGTCACTCTATCAAACTATATCGGACAATTATGCCACGTCATCTAGTTATCCTTACATCCAAGACATAAAAAAACTTACAAATGATATTAACACTACGTGATCGGGTGCCATTCACTCACTTACGATCCAACCTAATGAGTCTCGGCCTGACAACTACGTGGTACGGGTGTCCAATTAAGAAGGCCTCTAGTAAAGTGAACCAAATTTAACTTTAATTCTTGAACCAAAATAATGTGGTAGTAATTAGAGACTGTCTCAAAGTGGGATTTTTTATGGACTAATTGTCACCTCACAGTTTAACGTCAATTCTCGTACCAACATTATAAAACAAGAAATGCTAAGGATACTCTTTTAAAGTGAGATTCTCATGAACTCTCTGCCACCTCATGATTTTTGACATAATATTTTATAAAGTTGCAATGAGAATGGACGTTAAACTGTGAGGTGGTAGAGAATCCATAATAGATATTTTAAGTTAATGCGCACATAAGAGAATTTCATTTATGTGATTCTCGTGTGCTCATTAGGTGATTGAGAAAATTAATGCGCACATGAAATACCAATCAAAGTTTTATGCTTCACAAACTACA
Source organism: Crataegus laevigata (assembly GCA_963580275.1). Lineage (NCBI taxonomy): Eukaryota > Viridiplantae > Streptophyta > Magnoliopsida > Rosales > Rosaceae > Crataegus > Crataegus laevigata. Next base: position 7,578,773 of record OY756949.1, read on the forward strand.
GGCTAATTAAAGTAATGTGATCTATGAATTTTTGCAGTAATCAGATTACAAACCCCAATTAAAGGCAAAGATTTCCCCAACATTTACAAATGGTGTGCCTAAAATTAGGCATGCACAAAAGAGTCAAAGACCCCTCATCCAGAGTCTATGTGCACCACTAGTTAAGCACAGTTAATCTCCACCACACTAACTAAACACCCCACGCGATTAGGCCCTTAATCACCCCTAATTAAGCAATGACGGTGGTGCTTTGACTGAGATTTCAAGTTGCCAACTTCCAATTGGACAAACCCATCTCTGAAATTATCAACTAATACAGTGTGTGAAGGAATCGAAAGCACCAGGAAATGTCGCTGCGGTTCCTTGAATGTGGGGAGCAAATACGACGTCGGCTGTTTTCTGATTGAAAATTGGAAATTAGATTGGACCGACCGCTTTCCTTATCTTTTCCAATCCTATAAAGTGACAAAGTAACAAACTTTAAATTATCCGAATTTATGCTACAAGGATACGAGTACAAGTGTATATTATCGATTGGCAGTTTTTCATTTTTATTTATTTTTTTATTTTTTTATTTTTTTTTACAAACAAATGATATCTACACTAAGAAGGTAGAAAAATAGACTAGAAATAATATAGTTTAAATTTACATTTGACAAGAAGAGATCATGTTTATAAATGAAAAAGAATATTATTAGACCGTAATGCTAAATGATATAAAGTGACTTACTTATATTTACTATTTTATAAATTGTGTCTGTTATATGTGTTGACTACAAAAATCACCTAACCTACGTGGCGTGCATGCCGTGTAATTAATAAGCTAACTATGTCCTTCAAATGTGTGCAGGGCGTGCCAACTCGTCGGCCGAGCTCGACCAATGAGTAAAAATGTCTTTATGTTGTGTGGATGCGCATGGTTGACTTCTGTGTCTTGCAACTGCGGCCGAGAAAGGAACACGTCTCGGCCTCTGGGTCCTCAAGCCTGAAGACAAGGCTACCAATTACAAAGTTCACGGTTCGTCGTCGTCCGATTCAGCCACAATCACCGTATTTGTAAAGGTGAAACCACGCCGAATCGATACTAGAGTATAGGGGCACAAATACTCAAGGCGGATGAAGGTCTTGATAATGAACGTGGTTCGGCCGTCCGAGTGCCGAACTCTGAAACCCACTTGTGAATATGCGATCATAAAACAACTCGGCGTCGAGGCACCGAGCCTAAGTATCAGTAACACCTCACTTCGTTGAGATGGCCAGTGAGATGACCTCTGTCGACGGGGATTCGAAAACCCTCGTCGGCCGAGACTTGGATAGATAAGCAGTCAACCCTGTAGCAGTGCTGTTTATCCAAACTGAAGATGTTTACCGGTTGCCTTCATAGTGCTGTTTATCCAAACTGAATGTGTGAAGGCGAAAAAGAAAATAAAAATCTCAAGGGTATTGAGAGGTTTCGCGTAGAGCGAGAAATTGCGTAGGGCAGATTTGTGTGTTGAGTTGGCGGTCCTTTGAACGTTGCCACTGCCAATATAGGAGCCGAATCCTCCTTTGATCGAATCATAATTCTACTTGGACTGAGACTCCTCATCCGAACTGGACTTACCTCGGCCACTCCTTCTTCTGCTAGGACTCTCAACCTATCCCTTCTGGGCATGTTCTCTACTTCTGTGTCCTAGCCTCGCCGAGACTCCTCATCGCACTAGAACTCTGTTCGTCTTACGAATGGATTTTGCTTCCTTTATCTTTATCTAGACGAATCCCTTTCTTATTGGGACTCAGCCGACCCAATTCAGTCGTCCCACAAACCGACTAACCCACAACATTTCCCTCTGAGCCGAGAAATACTTCACGTTCAGCCCAAATTGTCATTTTGGACCCAAACAATATGACAATCGAAACAGCTTAAAAAGCAAAAACTAAAACAGACGAAACCCGCAAAAATGTTTATAAATCCCAAAATAAAGCATGAAATCGTACTAAGACATGATACTCGGTACAACTGAAACCCCAAAACAACACGTAAACGCGGACCGCGTTTGTTTCAGAAATTGGAACTTTCTCTACACCCTTGACTCCGAAACCGGCTTCGGTATTTGGGCCCCCGGTCTTTTGAAGTTAAAAAGTTAAATAAAAACCGAGTCCGGTTGTGGGCCCACACACCCAGTAGGCACCCCTTCCACTCTTTGACCCACTCTCCAGTCCTCCTTGGCCACCAAGAAAACTCAACCCCACCCAAATCTAAACGTGGTAAATTTCGTAGCCCTCTCAAGTCTCTCTTTATTTCACAAATCATAAATTAAAAAAAAAAGGAGGATATTTAATTTTAAAGGGACACTTGGTCCAGACACTACTACGTCCTCCCACTTGTCCCGCAACTTCCCCCCTCTTCCTCGTCGCTTTATATACCCCCTTCCCCCACTTCTCAGTCTCACTTCCAACTCTTAACTCTCTCACCTCTCCATCCTCTCTCTCTCTCTCTCTCCCCCCCCCCCCCCTCAAAACAAAAAACAGAATATCTCAGTTTCTTGATCAGTAATCATCAGATGGCTCTGCAAGCTCTCAACTCGCCTACAGCCGCCGGATCGTCTCCTTTCCAGCTCGAGACCAAGGCCTCGAGCTTCAGCTATGTCGAGCCGTGGACTAAACGCAAGCGTTCCAAGCGTCCACGCCTCGACACCCCTCATACCGAGGAGGAGTACCTCGCCCTCTGCCTCATCATGCTCGCCCGCGGAAACAGAGGTGGAGACCTCGCCGCTACCACAGCCACTAAAGCAACAACCTCCGCCGACTCACACCAGATCACCACTCAATCCCCTTCTATGGTGCCCTCCACGTCAGCGGCGCCGCCGGCTAACCCGAGCTACAAGTGCTCTGTTTGCGACAAGAGCTTCTCTTCTTACCAGGCCCTCGGAGGACACAAGGCCAGCCACCGAAAAGGCTCTGCTGCCGGATCGGCCGTCGAAGGCCCGTCCACGTCATCAACCACCACAACCTCTGCGACCACCACCGCCATCCCTTCGGGAAGGTCCCACGAGTGCTCCATATGCCACAAGTCTTTCCCCACCGGTCAAGCCTTGGGCGGCCACAAGCGCTGCCACTACGATGGCGGCGCCGCAGGATCCGCCGCTACCACAAGCGCTATAACTTCCTCTGAGGGAGTCGGGTCAACTTCTCACGCGGCCAGCCACGGCCACCCCCGAGAGACTTTTGACCTGAACCTGCCAGCGCTGCCCGAGTTCTCCCGCGACTTCTTCGTATCCGGCGAGGAAGAGGTGGAGAGCCCCCACCCGACGAAGAAGCCCAGGATTCTGCTGATGGTCAAGCCCAAAATGGAGATTTCACAGGACCAACCAAATTAGGACGACGATTCAGACCCGACTCTGCGAATCAGTTCCCGTAGACATTAAATTAGGAATTAAATATTTGAATTAATATTCCGCGTGTAATTTTCTTTTGTGGATTTGGATTATTTTATTCATGTATAAGCAGGCTGTGGAAGTAATTGGAATATTCAATTAATTAATTTTTTTTTACCAAAATTATATTTGCGCTGCGTATGTTATTCATTTTTATTAATTTTGGGGCGCGTTATATATACGTTTTCGGATGGGCGGCGGAACCGAGTCAAAACCGAGTCGGCGTGAGATGGTGGTGGCACAGAGCCAGAGAAGACCTACTTGCGCATATTGGTTTTGCATTTGGAGAGAAATGGCAGAGTGCGTGTTTCTGTGACGGTTTTTTACTGTAAAACATTGTACACACATTTCATACTCAATCGTAGAGCCCACTGCTCACTATCCAGCTTCAGTAGTTCACGTGCAAATTTTAATTTGCCTGGCTAATTTATTTTAGTCACTAAATTTATCTTATTTTTGCAATTCTGATTCGCCGCTCTTAATTTTTAACGCGAGCTAATTTACACTCGTCACGAAATTTACCTTATTTTTGTGATGTTTATATAAGCAATGCTCTTTGAACGGATGAAAATAACTCTCCATTTGACAAAAAACTTGTCAAATTTGAACTAAACTACACGTTTTGGAAGACTAACAAACTCGTAATGAGATGGAACGTTCATGAGCGAATTAGAAGAAGGTTCGAAAGTGGATGAGTCAAACAAATAAATGACAAGTGGCAGTACCAAAATTTTCCTTTTCTTCAATTCCTTATTATCAAAGGGTATTTTACTCCAGTGACACAAAATGGGCGAGGTTGTACCTAGTCATAAAAATTAGGTAATGATTCTACCAAATATGGTATCTGTAAATCAAATTCAAGACGCAGCTGTTTCATTTTTCTAAGAAAAATTGTAGAAAATTTATTTTTTGGATCATATTTTATGAATTACATAATGTTGTAGTTCATGGTTAAATTACATCAAAAATAATATTCTTACTACTTATTTATACTATCTCTAATAAAGTTGTGAGTCACATGTGTTGGTGAGTTTTAACAAAGTTAGGGTTAGAAAGATAGTACAAATAATGATACAACTAAAAGTAAATGTAACATCACTCGAATTTCATTTTTTTTAAATTTTAAAAAGAAATTCACTCATCAACGGTCATATCATATAATCCGCTAGATATGATGTATAGAAATCACTAACACCCTTTTCAAATTATTAGCAATGTAAAGGTTGTGAGTGGGGACTGACGGGGAAGAGATCAACAAAGGAAAAAACTAAGGATTGGATAAGAAGAAGGATAGAAGTTAGGGGAAGGTGGGAGCTTCGGATGTGCCCGCGTGTGGAACTCGTGGAATAGATTTGGATGCCAGGTGGACCTTACCTAAAATGCTTCTCTGCCTATTATATTTTTTAAATTAGAATCTTCATCGGATTCTCTTTACGATCGTACATTGTACGGTTAAAAATTATTATAAATATTTTTTTATTTTAAATTAAATATAAATAGTATCTGACAAAAACTGACCGCAATAAATGTACACGATTTACGAATTTTTAGAATTCTCATCAAAATTCTCACAAAAAACAATCCGAAAATGATAATGTTAGATATTTTTCTTTACAAAACTGCCACGACCGCTTCCATACCTACAGGCATCTTGACGCGTTTACCATGTGTTTAAAAAAGTAAACATTCTTTGCCGCGTTGCCATGCTTAAATCAATCTTTTATTTTTCTGGTAATTAAAAAAAATATATATTTATAAATGGTACAATGTTTCTTCTTGTAATTGCAAAATAGCAAGTGACCGAGTTGGCCACATTCATCTGTATCGATTACATATTTATTTATTATGTTATATTTAGTTAGTTGCCAACTTCCCCTTGCTGTGGCGCGATCTGGCGCTTACTAGTTGTGCCCATAGACATACGGGTAGGTATGCCTTGCCTAGGTGCAATGCAACTTTGGGCGTATCTGACTTTTTCTACGTTCAAAGCTACCAAAAGTCATATAACCCAATTGTCAACGGGAAACAAAATGTAAGTAGCCATTTTTTATGGTTCTCTTTCCTCTTTTTTCCTTTTCTTTTATCTTCTCACTTGTTTGAACTATTACGATTAAACCACATCAATATTAAGGTGTTGACTTCTTTATAAAATGTAAAATAGGAGGTTGTGCAAAGACAGAGTGGAAAGTGGGGGAGAAAGAGAGAGAAAGGGAGAAAAAAAAGAATTGAATGAGAGAGAATCCTACTCCGTTTCTTATTGTAATTACAATGAGATAGATCTACACTGATATGGAAATATGCTAATTTTCAAGGGGCGTGACTTCAAGAAACATGACAAAAGTTCTTGTGTGATCATTAGTCTAACAGAAAGCATTGTTAGGAACCTTATTATCTAGGTACGTATGTGTCAAATAGTAATTTGCACATAAAAATTAATGACGCTTTGCTGATTTTCCGAGTTCTCTCTTTTTGAAAGGAAGTACGTGACATTCTTCACGACGAACGTCCCCTCTGATCGATGCAATGAGAGGAGCATATACAATGAATGTACCTAAGATAAAATACCACTTGCGTACAGTGTTGGCCTAATTAAGCCAAAACTTTTTCAACCCAACTTAAATTATACATTGCTTAACTTGAGGAACTAACTGACCAAGGCAAATAACCGTAGCTTTGAACATGTTCTCTGCTCAACAGAGGGGAATAAGCTGGAGAATAATCCGGAGTGTGGATACATACGACAAGTAGCATTTGCGTGTGGGAGGAGAAGATATATTTGGATATTAATTTACAACATTATTTCTGTACTCATAATCTAATTATATACAATAACTGATATGACATACTAGTATTAAGGAATAATGTATGAAGCTCTCAGTCAACCTGCTAGTCACTAGTAAGTGAATATAATACTAGTGGTGGATCCATGCATGGAACCGGATGGTCTTGGAACCACTTGGAAGTCTGAAGAAGCGCTTGTGAGGACGTACAAGGACCACCCAACGGTTTGAACAAGTGGTGAAAGAAAGAAGACTACCATAGTTGTGCAAATATTGTGCAACAGAAGCTCTGAACACTAAAAAAAAGAACTAATTTCAAGTGAAGAGAAACGCAAATGACAAGCTCCTAGAGTACCTTAATTAAGACCACACGATGTTAGAATCCCGATCCGCCACTGTATAAAACTACACTTGTACATCTCAAACTGCAACCGAACCAATGTTAACTTATTGTTGAAACTAGTAAAAGCCAAATTACTTGTTTGGATAGGTTTAATTTGGCCGGTTTGACAATTTAGACGATATTTTACATCTCATAAGTTTTCTAACTTATGATAATGGGGATTGCAAAAAATTATATAAAAAGTTAAAATATTGATCCATCAACTAACTCGGCAAATGCCCCACTGCCTAAACTCCTTGTGGCTCTTATCTCTTGCTCATGCAGTGTAGAGTTCAACTTCAACAGAACGTGTCCACTTCATCACGCGAGAGGTGATGAATTAATAATTTGCTAGCTAGCTCAGCTAATTGCTATCCCAATGATTTATTAGTTGGTCGGCTAACCTACCAGGCAACTACATCCAAGTTGATAGACTCTCTCAAAAAGTGAGATTATTTATAGACTCACTGACACTTTATGTTTTTTACATAATGCTTTATAATGTTGGTACTGAAATTAACGTTAAATTGTGAGGTGACAATAAATTCATAAAAAAATTTACTTTTAAGATAGTCCTATTAGCAATTCTCTTAAGATATAACATTGAAGTTTACTATGCCTACCTACTCAACAATGCTTTTAAATGTGGTGGCTGTGGAGTGTGGAGATCACTAATCGTCAATTTTTCATAAAGTCCAAGACTAAGTGAGCAATTTTTTTCAGATACTTTTACAACATGTCGTTACACACGATAACAAGTCACAAACAGTCTTAATAATAACTCACTCCAAATATACATATATATGGACAATACTTCGCTTGTTTTCTTGAATGTACGCATTCTTACATTTCCGTCATTCATAGCTTGATATGTACAACTCAAAAGTCAAATAATGTGAAATTATCACAATGATTCTTCAACTTTAAACCAATTAAAGTAAGGTCCTTTTCAATCGAAGGGTCCAGAGGGTCAGATGGCTGAAAAGAGTCTCGAAAACCGTCTCCAACCGAGGGCTAGTGAACCCCACGAAATCTGAAAGGGCCAACCGGCTGGCTGGATTCAGCCCCGAGCTGGGCTGGATTTTGCATTCTTAATACTTTCTGTCGGATATATCCAACAATATCGTCCTCTATTTTTTATTTTTTATTTTAATTCCCTTTTTTTTCCTATAAATACCCAAGTCATTCCTACACCATTTCTCACATAATTTTCACCATTTTTAAAATTAAGTTGTTGTAGTTTTTAAATTTAAATAATAAATTATGTTTGGCCCTATGGCTCTTTGGCCCTCAGTTGGAGATGGTTTTTTGTCACAGTGCTATGTTTGGCCTATAGCCTTCTGGCCCCTCGGTTGGAGATGGTAAGAAGTATGGACGTGCACTGTTCATTAAAATATTAATTTCTTGGAGGGCCAGAGGGCTAAAACGAGCCATCTGTCCAGCCTTCGGTTGGAGGTTGCCTAATAGTCTTTCAACAAAAAATCAGTGGCCACTGGTCCCTTAACTCATCAAACAGTGCATCTATGGTCATTTTTGTTAACTCCATTTAACCATCCATCAAAATTAGTCATGTTGGAAGAACCATTGCTACAATTAGGTTAGGTTGATGAACTATTGCGTTAATTGGGTTAAAATTGAATGACCATTTCTCCAATTGAGTTAAGATTGAGGGACCATTGTTACAATTTTCTCATTTGATTTTCCATATTTGCCCATTGATTCAGGCTCATGTGCCGTGCATGGCACATGACTTTTTTTTACAGAAAAAGAACCATAGCTGCACATTTTGATGAGTTAAGGGATCATTAGTCACAAATCTCTAGTTCAGAGATCATTTCTTCAATTTAGTTAAATTTGAGGGACCATTGCTACAATTTCATCCACTAAATATTACCCTCACGTGCCGTGCGTGGCATATGACTTATTTTTATGGAAGTTCTAACGAAGTTGACAAAACTGACTGTAGCTGCACATTTTAACGAGTTTAGTAATAATTAGTCACGAACTTTTAGTTCATAGATCATTTCTTCAATTTGGTTAAATTTTGAAAGACCATTACTACTATTTCCTTCACTAAATATTACCCTCACATTATTGCTCGTCGAATTAAATTTTTTATTTATTTAAACAAATCGAGTATCGTTAGGCTAACAAGTCATGTCTGTGAAAGAAAGTATTTTGGTTTGTCCGCCTGATGGCTTTGACTTTTATCTTCAATACGTATTTAGACACGAGCTGATGACCTAACTTTTGACGCGTCATGGGACTGGATTCATTGGTCGTGCGTGTTTATGGTAATTAATAATCTTGTTGGTGTTGCGGAGTGCTGGGTCAAATTTTGGGAAAGAAAATTAGCCCAGTTCGGACAACTAAAAGCATGCATGTTCAAACTGCCAAACAACGGATTCTTCCAAGAAGCTTCTTCGGGTCTAGTTCTTTGTACTGTTTGATGACTGTAAGGATAAACTATTGAAGGTGGACGGCGTTCTTGTTTGGTAGGCGGATCACACCAGTATCCAAACACCCCTCAACCCAGCTCCGTCGTCTTGTATGTGTAAGTAGGGTTACTGTCACACTAAATAATTATTTTGTATCGCGTCAAGCGCGATATATATTAGAAATAGAGAAACTAAAAATATCTCACAAATGATCAAGAGTTTTTAACTTTTCACGACCTTGGAAAAGTATTTATTTACAATGGATACAGCACCGTGATGAAATCTCGAACTATTAAAACAAAAGGAAAATTAATGAAAATGGCTTGAAAATTTTGAGTTTTAACAAAAATGACAAAAAGATGTTATAAGTGAATAGTACTATGAGTGAATTTTTAGAGTAAAATGAACAGTATCAAGAGTGTTTTGTTAAAACTTTTTAAATTAAATAATATGTGAAAAAAAAAAGTTCAAATTTAATCAGGTAACATTACGTTGTTAGTAACGTGACGCCGGAGCAGGACCACTATGTAGTGGGTTGTGACTCTTTTGGCAGAGGGGAGAACGTTCTATTGTTACCTTTGCCCACATAGGATGGAACTAGAGATCTTTTCATCTCTGAGATGACACGTGGCTTCTGTATCCACCACCAAAACTGCTTCCCCACTTGGGATTTACCTCCAGCAACCAATTAAAGATCAATGGGAAATAAAGATCAATGGAAAATGATATTTTGGTACATAAAGTAGTCATGAAGCATGATTGAAAGCAAAGTAATTTGAAAAAAATAAAATAAAGATCAATGGAAAATGATATTTTGATTTAAATATGGATAAAAATTTAATTCATTTTCTCGTTTGTTTCAGTGATTTGGCTTGTGATGTTCGTTCTTGATAAGGAGAGCTTTCGGGTGCACTTGATTCTTTTATTTGACTTGTAATTGTAGTATGTGCGATGCTCTTTTTTGTTATCTAACTATTACTCTAAAGCGTATTGTCATGTGTTTTCTTCGAAAAAGTTTTTTACTGAAGCCCATTGGAGTAGTGTACTACCCCTAGTTTGATGTTTATGACGGTTAGAAATACTTACTTTTGGGACACTAAAGTAAAAGTGCATTCTATTACAAAAGTAAAATAAGGAAACAAGCATTAAAAGTGAGCCATAACAATGTCTAGGCCAAAAATCCAAGATATGGAATAATGGAAACGAGAACCAACCTCCTCCACCAAAATAGCCGCACCACCAGGATGAAGAACCAACGAACTCAAAAAAGAAAAGAAAATGGGGATGGGCAAGCCACACAAGCTACAAGTGCTCCATAATCCTAACAAATAGTGCAAGGTGCACTTTAGCATCATCGAAAATCAAAGCATGTTGTGGAGCCAAAAATAATTCCAAAAATTATAGAGGTGACATGTGGACTTTTATTCAAGAAAGACAAGATTGCCCTCAATTAATGGGCAGGCTTATCAGATGCTCTCACGTGCAGCTCACATCCTTGGAGGACTCAACAGCTGAACACGATTGCCCACAACTCACCTGCTCTTGGTAAGGAATTAAAGATAAGGATTAATTACCCAAATCTTATCTTTAATACATTCTTATTTGAAGAATAACTCCAATCAAGTAAGTAATCCTAATTTATTTAAATTAGGATAATTACACAATTATCTTAAGATATTATTTTTTATTTAATATCTTGGAAATAATTAGAGAATATTTCTCCACTAAACCCTACACGGCCAACCCTACACGGCCAACCCTAGCCCTATAAATACCCCATATTTTACCAAAACTTGAGAGCTTTTGCAACCCTACAAAAACCCTAAACACTTTACTCTCTCAAAGAAACTAACTTAGGCATTGGAGATCCGTTGACCTAAACTCCCACTCACCTTGTTTGCAAGTGCATTTTCATCAAGATTAAATGTAACAGAAATTTGCATCAACATACGCCTCTAACAGAAGTCCATGCAAGAAGAATTCGAAGAGTTGAATTGCCAAACTAGGTAGACAGTAGCTCGCTGCTATAAAACATACAAAGAAAACATCTTTTTAAAAAAAAATAATAATGATTTTTTGGGGGTAAACATCACGATTATGATTTTACTGAAAGAAAAAGAACACAAGGATTGTGATTGTGTAGCCCAGTCAGACCCAACAATTGGATTGAACCGCGGCCCAACTTATTTCCCATCTTAGACGAGTCAAATGGACCAACCCTTTCCATTGTGACTGATGAATAAAGTTGTAAAACTTTCAATTGGATTACAACTTCTAAGCTCAGCCCATTGCGGGTGGATCGTGACCTTTGCAGCTAAAACTTGCAAGCAAATTTCCACAAGGCCGTGCTGGTAAACTAAAGCTTCAGAATTGTAAAAAAAATCGATCTTCTAATCTTGAAGCAAATAATTTGGTAGTCGCATTGAAGAACTGTAGACACCATTTTCGCTTGCCACCAATGACAGAATGAGGAGGTGTACCGGTAAAAGACATTCTGACGTTCAAGTTAGTTAGCGTTTGTGATGATTTTTATAGAATTTTGAACACTTTCGTACCTATTTTCTCTATCTTCCTACGCGAGTTGATTAAACCACAAGCTATTCCGCCATGGCATGATAGTGGGATGATTGAAGCTCTACTTTCCCGAATTTAATTGATTTCTTGAGGAATAAATTTTGCTCCCATATTCGTTTTCTTTTATTAATTAACACGACATTTATTAATTAACTCTTTCTAGTATAAACAAAAATTTATGTCGCTAAATCAAATGATTATTTGCAATATTACTATTGATTAGCCTATGGGCTGTTCAAGTTTTTGTTTTCATCATACCAATTGAATAATTATTAAAACAAATTTGTCACGAGGTGTAACGGTTGGAAACGAATTCAGATCCGTATCTTAACGCTTGCGAGTCACACGAAGGTGACCAGAAAATGTTTAAATGCGCCTGTGAATCTTTTTAACTTCCGAAATAATTGGCTGTTATGACAAAACAACTTGATTTTCTTTATAAAAGAAAAAAACCAGTTAGTCACGAGGCTAAAATTGAGGGAGTAAAATATGGGAAGAGGCGATTAGAATATAGTTTAGTCACGTAAAAGCAGCGGGGGAGGAATAAGGAAGGGTGAGTCATTGGCAGTCCACGCATCGGAACTCGGAGTGTCTTGTGTTTCTCCCTGCCTTCAAAGCTGCTGGCGCCGAGTTTGCAGTTGGGCACCCATCCCAACACTTCCTCAACCCACATTAACAATAATTATAAAGCGACCGTGATGCTAATCCAACGGCAAAAGCCCTATCAAACCCCGCGATCCGACGGTCAGATCGGGTCAGAAATAGTCGCGGAAACACGGAGCCGCTCTGTCTCGCCCGGAGTTTGGAAGATATTGCCTCGACAAGACCCTCGTGGGTCCCATCCCCACCCAATGTCCACCGTCATATACAAAACGTTTCGAGAATACGAAACGCATGACGTTTCAGTTTCAATAACATCATAATTTGATATATATAAAAAAAAAAACACACTTGATGTATGTTATATTATTAAATTTGGACATTAAAATGGAACCAAATTCTCAAAAACTGAGGCTGCTGAGTAATATTTATGGGCCGTTGAAATTTAATCTAACGCTATAAATATAGAGTTCATCTAAAATTATAATAATTGTAGCGGCTAGATTAAATTTTAACGGCTTTGATTTATTACTCAACAGCCTTAGTTTTTGAGAATTCAGAGATGATCTAGTTCCCCAACCAGGGACATAGCTAGAACATTTTCTAGTAGGGGCAACCAAACCTCTAATTATACTTCAGAATTGTTTTATTTTATTTTTATGAAAGTAGAATATCATTTATAATTTCATTGCTTATTTTTTCTTTTCAAATTTCATTAAGCTAATTTGTAGGCATTTTATCATAATAATTGCTTATTGTTATACATATTATTTGAAAAATTCGACAAATCAATTAAAGAAGCACAAATAATATGAAAAACATGTTCTCATCCCCTCCTATCACCCACGTTCATCATCAAGCCAATGCACCGACCCATAGATTAGCTCGTCTCGGTCTCTCTGTTGAGCAACGTGTTGAATGGATAGGATCTCCCCCTGGTATAATCACTGGTATACTAGCTGCGAACGCTTCCCCTGTTGTGTAATCCCTTTTGTTACTCTGTTTTCACAGAGATATGAATGAAATCCATCATCGTTTCCTTAGAAAAAAAATGATGGATCTTTAATTTTGCACAAAACTTCAGCGGGGACAGCTTCACCCAGCGGGCCTTAGTTGACTTCGTCCTTGACAATAATGTCCATTTTATACAATTTATATTTTTAAAAATATATTATTTATATTAAGAGTAAGAAATTTAGGCTAAGCCACACACTAGATGACACACCCCGACCCGAAAGTGGGGCGTGCTGGCCGTCACGTGAGCGTGACGTAACCATGTGCGCAGTGCGGAAGCGAGATTGATTAGAAAGATACGAACCAACTAAAACCAAGCCACTAGCAATCCAATAAAAGAGAGTGTGCTAGTGCGAGAGTTAACGTGCTTTTACAAAACCAGAGCATAAATGGCCTACGTACATTCAAGCAAAAAGTACTAAATGGAATTAATACCCGCAGGTGATCCTACATGAGTGAATTCTGTCAGAACGTCCCAAAGATCCTCGTATGCCACCAACGAACACTACTTAATACCTGGAGGGGCGAAAAACAAGGTTCAGTGGGTCAGTAAAACAAATCTTTTTTAAAACCATTCTTTTCTCAAACCACTGTAACTCCTCTCCGTAAAACCTGTATAATTTTCAAGAAGTAAAATATACTCATATACATATCCCACTTTCGAATCGGAGTATGTCACTAGAACAAATTATTATAATTTTAATGTCGAACTTGTCATTCAGAAGAGAAAAATATCACGTATACGACATAATTTTGATATCAAGCTAGTCAATTGGAAGAAAAAAAAGTATATCATAAATGCTACAATTATTTCATTATTCTTCTGTGTTTTTTTTCCGTCAGAATTCTTGTTTTATTTATTCATTTCAAAGACAATAAAGAGGAGGATGATGAAAAGCGAATGCGGAAAACATTCACTAAACTCCTAAACTCAACCACAGTTTCTTCTCTCTCCTCCCTCTCTCTTCTAGTCTATCTCTAGTTTCTTCTTCCTGCTTCTCTAAATACCTAAACGTAGCTTCAACACTCACTCTCACTCCCTCCCCTCAACAAACTCAACAAACCAAACAACTTTCAACTGAGAGAGAGATTTCATCACTAACCTTTGATTTGATTTGTTTTGGAATTTGGAGGGAGGCTGCTCGGACGGTGGAGATGAGCTGCAACGGCTGCCGAGTGCTCCGGAAGGGATGCAGCGACACATGCATACTGAGGTCGTGCCTGCACTGGATCGACTCTCCCGAAGCCCAAGGCAACGCCACCCTGTTCCTCGCCAAGTTCTTCGGCCGCAGCGATCTACTCTCCTTCGTCTCCGCCGTACCGGAAAACCAACGCCCCGGTAAACAATCAATTAATTAATTAAACAATAGGGGTGTGATATCCACACACCCTTTTTTACTTTTCTCACACTTTATAAGGTTTTCGGCTGTCGCATAAGATAAATTGAATAAGATCCACGGCAGAAATTAACAGTTGGTTTGCCATTAATTAATCCATATTTTTCCTTTTTCTCGATCAGCTCTGTTTCAGTCTCTGCTGTTCGAAGCGTGCGGCCGCACGGTGAACCCGGTGAACGGAGCTGTGGGGCTTCTGTCGAGCGGGAACTGGCACGTGTGCCAGTCGGCGGTCGATACGGTGCTGTCCGGCGGCGCTTTGAGGCCGTTACCGGCTTTTACTACGCCTACCCTGGACGAGTCATCGGACGCGTTCAGCAGAGGCGCATGCACGCCAAAAAACCGCTACTGTCCTTCGGCTTCGGCATATTACGACGCGGAGCGAATCCAGCCGTTCAAGGCGGCGGGGGTCTCTCTGAAGCCGAATCTCGTGGCGGCAGAGAGAGGAAGAGGGAGGGGAATGTGGATCTGCGTAAGTGCCGCGATGGATCAGCGGCGGAGGGATACGGTGTCGTTTGATTCGGAGGAGTCGGTGATGACTACGACAACGACGAGGACCTTTGAAAGCGGTGGCGGCGATCTGAAGGATCGCAAGCTTCTGAACCTTTTTGTCTAAGTACTATTTATCTATGAGAGAGAGAGAGAGAAGGAGAGAGAGAGATATTTTAATTAGAAGTGATAAGTGAATAATGTATTCCGAGAGGAAAAATGATAATCGGAGCCGATCAGTTTTGCGTTGAATATTCCGCTGTTCTTCCTTCTCTTTTTTTTTTAATCTAAAATTTCGGTTTTTCAATTATTTGTTTTATTTTTGGAGGAGTTGTCGATAATGGCAATGGTGACGTGTCGGTGATTGTCGCCTCTCGACGCAGGTTTCCAGGGGACTGTCCTGGCCGTACATCATCAGAGAATTACACCTATATGATATGCATGCACCCCCTGTGATCCGTCTGATTAAATCACGGTGATGACGACACGTGCAAAATTTCATGATTTTCTTTTAGTAGTGTTTAACTACGTCATCTACCACAATAGTGTATTTGATTTCACGCAACTTCGTATTAGTCTTAATTCGACGTGAGATTGTCTTACTAAAATTTAGGTAAATTATATAAAATTATTTTAATTATAGACCGAGCTATAATTTAATGTTTTATGTTTTAAACTTTACAATATTATAACTCAATTTATGATTTCTTTTAATTTTTATGTTCTCATCTAGTTGGATGGATAAATTAATTAAATATTAAAATATTAAAATATTGAATAGGGTCCCATCACTAAGCTTAGCACCTCATTCCCCAATCACCACCACCGTGCATTCTCCTTCTCGCCACCCTCGCCTTCGTAACTCCGGCGAAGTCCTCTTCATTCTCCGGCCACCGGATTGTCCTCGCTAGCTTATCAAATTATTTTCACCCTCTACTGATTTTTTCGTCCAGGATTTTTTTTATTATTTTGAAGTTTCTTTTCTACCTTTCATTCTCTCCGGCCTAATCCTCTCCCTCCTTTCTCCTCAGAACACCCGTCGTCCCCCTCCGACTCCTCCCACAGCCCCGATGGGTCGAATAATAGCCTCTTTTCTTCCCTTCCTCCTGGGTCTCTTCAATTCGAGCAAAAAAGCAGCAATCAAACTCATCAAATCCATCCCCGCCGCACCCGCATCTCGTCTGCAACCAACCACAACATCCACATTCGTTTCTCCCGTCAGCCCAATTCTACCGTTGCCTCTGCCGTCTCCTGCTCCATCCTCTCAATCGAGGCGAAAATTACGAAAAATGATAAAACCCACGAACCTGCAAAACCCAATTTTGATTTCCCCAAATGACAAGTCCCTCTGCCATCATTGTCGAATCGGTTTAATCTGCAAGAAACTCGAGCAATCCGAATTGGTGTTCGAATGAAATAGCTGCAACCCGTTTGGTGGAGACACGAATTGGTGCGCCCACCTTTTTCATTTTTTCAATTTTTTTTAGTTTTTATTTTTATTTTAATTTGAATGTCAGTCCATGTGTCAATGAATAGAGAAGACACAGTTGCCCCAAATCTGCAACGTTAGTCGTTAACAGAAAAAATTGACAGATTTTTTAATAGAAGTCTAACATTGCAATGAATTCATAAGTTAAGGTATAACATTGTAATTTTTGAAACATGAGGTATGAAATTGTGGTTCGGTCTATAGTTAAAGTAGTTTTATGTAATTTACCCATAAAATTTCTATTATGACCGTGAACTAAAACTTATCAATATTGTCAATACAATGTCGAGAATGGCAAACTACCAACGCGGATGTATTTTCATTTTTTACCACAGGGTGATGGTGGCGTTTGTACATAATATTGCGTGTTGAGAGATATTTCAATGTGCAATAATGGCGTATCGAAGTGTAAGAAAGTTTTTCTCGTTACCACAGTTTTTTCAACATGTGACATGATGGCAATACTTTATGCGTAAATATGGGTTGATGGCTTTCTACCACCTGTAAAACATATACAGCGACAAGCATATAAATAAAAACTTGAACTTGAAACAAAGGGAAACAAAAATGGAAAAATGCTTACGCAACGCGTGACAGCATGTGATCTATAATTTAGTCGATGTCAGATGTGCTTCTGATTTCCGATTTTTACTATAAATCAGTATGTGGAGTTGGTTGTAATTAGTGATTATTCATTCTAATTACTATTGGCGTTTTGTTGAAGTAGAAATGTTAAGGGGGCACTCTCAGAGCGGGTTGCCATTGCTGATTTTTTTTTTTTTTTAAAGCAGTTTTTCAAAAAGGTTGAGGTTAAAATTTTGTTTGGTAAATAAATAAAAGAAAATATCTTTTTCAAAAGTACGGGTTTAAAACAGCAGAACCAACTCTACCTATACTTTAAAAAATAACGCTTTTTTTTTTTCTTTTTTCACGGCATATCAACCTCAAATTATCTCTCAAAGTGGGAATTTACATATACTCTGTGTCACCTCACTGTTTAATATCAATTCACATGCTAACATTATAAAATAATGTGTCACAAGCATGAGGTGGTAAAGAGTGTATGGAGAGTTCCACTTTTTTAGAGTCTTCTTAACATTTCTCTTGTTCGAGATAACACAAAGATTGGGGAAATGCAAAGTCCATTCCATTTGCTTTATCTTGTGCATATTGATAGAGTAAATTATATTTTGCATCTTCAAGTTTGAGTTCAATTGTAACCTTATACATATCTTTAAAATATTGCAATTTTATTTACAGAGATATTTTATCTGCAATGTCATATATCATTATATAATTTTTTAAATTCACTGTTAAATCACGTGTTAAGGGATAATGTAATGAGCTAACTTAGTATTACGTACGGTCTATTGATATTTCTCTCCACTTATAAGTGAGAGGTCTTAAGTTTGATTTACGCCAAAAGCGAAGTTAAACGACATTATTATGACAAACTTATTATAAGGTTTATTCTACTCCCTCACTCTTTGATGTAGATACTATTAGTTGTTAGAAAAAAAAACGAAAAAAAAAGAAGTGATAATATACAACCGCCCAGCCGTCACCAACAAGATTAATAAAAAGTCATATATTCATCATAACTGATAAGCTTCGACTTGATTTTCCTCTTTGTTTTTTTGGGTATTTGTAAGATTTTCTGTACAATAAGATCTTTTTGTAAAGCGATAGCAACATATTGATAACTAGACAATTAATACAATCTTTCAAAAAAAACAACTTGGATGAGAATGAGATTAGGAGGTTCTCCAAAATAATAAAAAATAAAGTTTAAATATAGAGTAAACTTAGCTAATCTGTGGACCACAACATTAACTAAGTGTCGAGATGAAAAACTCGAGAGCTAATAGCGGTTGCGAAGTCATCAGCGGGTTTCATTTTAATTTTGAAATGCACTAAAAAGTAGAGAATGAGTCACAACTTTTTATAATAAGCTATTTTTTCCAACAGTTGTTAACACATCTACAACATGACAAAGAACCACGACTCACTATTCAACTCCCTAAAAATATGAATCATCTCTGCATTCGTGTAGTCAATCTTAAACCTCGTCTAATTAAGTAATGACTGAATATCGCTAAATCAACCATTCGTATGTATACACTTCAAGTTCATCGAACCATTCTCATCAAGAAAAAAACAAAGCTGAAGTTCACTCAATTTGAAAACGGTGATTTGTGAGTTGCATTGCCTTTCTATTATGATAGTGGTATATTTATGTACAAAGAATAAAAGATCAAAAAACTCTAGAGCCCGACTTCAAAAGTTCGTATATCAATTCTTAGAGCAGGTCCTGTTATGGTGGGCACTGCACGTGCCATCTAAATAAAAGGGTGGAGGTATTGTGTCAGAGGCTGGCGAGGCAGGGATGGATAAATGGAATTTAATCAAAGCATATGAAGAATATGGAGAGGGCCGCAACCGAAAGGAGAATCGACGGATGGATTTGAAATGGGTGAGAAGTGGGACCCAGAAAAGCGAGAAGTTTTGACCAAAAGAAAAATGAAAGCGAGAAATGGTGCGGTGCACGTCAGCCCCCATCCACGGACGTAGTCCTCCGCCGTTGGAAGTGGGTTCTCGGCGTCACCTCACCACCAATATTTTTTTATTAATATTTTTGTTTTTTTTTTTGAAAATAAAAAAGGTAGACATAGGAAAAGGACACACATCAACTATTTGTTCTAATCCATTCGCTTCGCCGCGTCTCTCAAAGATGAGAGATATTTAATGTGACCGTCACACAAAGTAATACATTACCATGTCTTTATATAAATTGTGAGATGTGCGTGTTAAAGGGTTAATAATTTAAAATTTTAAAATTTTCACCACTTACATAAAAACACGTGGTTTATCATCCGTGTTCCCGTCACAACTAAAAATTTCTTCTTAAAAGATGCTGTGTGGGTCCCCCACCTACAATTCTCTCTATTCTCTTCTCTAATGATTGGCATTGCATTGTTCATACAACACGCGGGCACACCTACTTATACCGACTCTTGTTAATTTTTTTTTTTTAATTTTTCAATCTGACAATCTAAAATTATAAAAGACGTGTGAGAAGTAACTGTGTGAATAACACTAATCTTTGTCAAAATCCTCCCAAGACTTCTAATTCATTTGTAAATTTTTCCTCGTAAACTTTAATTTCAACTAATTATCCCGTACACTTTCTATAAAGGATTGTTAGATTCAAACCTTGTTGTAAGGATAGATAATCTGTTTAATATATATACTTAGGCAGGCTCTATGGCAGCGGGCCATATTTTTGCGTGATCAGTTGCATCAAATTGAAGCTGTTGTATTTGCTCGCGCAAAACAAATTCCCGCTCGCGAAAGTTTTCTCGATAATTAGACTAAATTACGTTTTACTTCTTTTGACAACAGAAATGGGGCATAGATTGGAACCCACAGCTCCCTTCAAATAGTTGGAAGCCCATGGTAATCTAGGTAGATTGCATTTACAAGCAATTGTAGTTTAATATCAACTCCACCCGCTGATAGACATATAACCTTGCAAAAGCTATTAAATTAAACATAAATTAAAAGCATCACTGCACATACATATTTACACACATTTTCATCTTGGAATTTGGATCCTCTCCAGACCTTAAGCGTCCGGAACCTAAGAACCAGGAAATCCGAGAGCCTTTGGTTTATGTGAGGTGGCCAGCGAAATAAGTTAATGGAGACCGTCAGATTCAATTTGAGTGGTTCGGATTGCCTGGTCCGAGATTTGGAGATGATCTCTGTCCTTCCTCTTTACTTATGGATAAAGTAAAGGTGTATACAAATTAATTTGATATTGACAACACAAATTTCTTGCTATCTATGCACGTAAACATCTCAATTCCGCGTAGTACCTTAAACACAGCAACAGGCATAATTGAGTCTTCTTCTCTTTGTTTTCGCTTCGGCGTCACGGATTCGAAGGTAAATATGTGCAAAAGGAAAAAGAATCTGATGTTGTTGTTAGCTGTTTAGGGAAGTCATAATACGGTTTAGATTTACACTTCCGCCGTGAGGCTGTCAGGTACGCGTTTCTGCTGTAAAATATGTGTCCTGAGGCTACATTCCTCCACCTGAGTATTAAAAACATAAATTTTTGCAGATAAGATAAACAATGAGAAAGAGAGGACAGGAATGTTAAAAGGTATTGGAGACTAGAAAGCTGCACCACTCAAATTCTACCCCTTAATGATTCGTTACACTATGTCTCCCAAAATTAGGCGAAGTTTTCGGGACCTTTGTGTTTCTAGAAATTTATGACTAAGTTTCATGATTGGTTTTGGATCGGAATAAAATTTGAGGTTGTAGAAGTACAGGGAATAATGCGATCGATGCGGATCATATTCTTCTGTGTGATAATTTATGTCAAGTGGATAGAAATAAGGCAAGAGGAATCTGAAAGAAGGCCAGTACGCATTATTATAAACCACAAACTGTATCAGCACCGATAGCGTCATATATTATTGTCACATCTATCATTCTACCTTTTCACAAAATCAATAGTACAGATTATACAACTAAATTCGTTCAGGAATAACTTATGCAAGGGTCGGGTTTATCTCATGGTTAAATAATTCGAAAATTCACATCAATTACCACTAAACTGGTCTCCGCTTCCTATCCATTGAACCGAAACCAAATACAAATCTTACCTGCATGGCTGCAACTGTTGACAATAGATCTCTGCACTGACCAAGCAAAGTATGCTCCTTGGCAGTTACATTGGCAAGTTCAGTCACCAAAAAGTTCACATCCCCAACCTATCAATTACATGTCGTTTCAGACCGACGGAAAAAACAACACTTTAAGCAGGAAGTTCAACAGTTAGTCAGTTAGGGCCAAATGCACTGTTATTGGACATGATTATTAGCTGGTCCCACATCCAAAGAGAGCTAGAGCTAAATGCTTTGCGTGTGATATAAACATATTACATACAAATCGCTCCATGTTTATAAGATTTTTCTCACCACTGGTATTGATAAGTGAAAACCCACGGAACCCTTTTGTTATACCCACAAGATTTCGCAGTTATCATGTGTCATTTATACTGTATTCTACTCAAAAAGGCAGCACAGGTAGTGGTAATTCTGAATTTCTAAACTACGTCATTTATATCTACATCCATAGTAAGTCAACTATCACACTCTAGAACGCACGCGTGTCATGTCACAACCTCTATTTGCAGTCCTGAAGAACTTTAAGCATAGATTTTTAGAAGGCATGCACAATGAATAAAATTGCGGATAACAATCTACTCACCCTTCATCATGGTCCTGAACAAATTATAGATGCAAAAAACAAGCATAGATTACAAGGATTCCAATGATGAAAATAAAAGAAAGTCACCTTCGATAACAATAAGCATATTGATGATGCCATCGCTTGCATCACATCAACTGCTGAAGAAATAGCATCCTTCACATTGTAGACATCAGCCTGTAGCAATGAAGAGCCAAAAAAATGATAAATTGTTAGGCAATGAGCAGTCACGGTATAAAAGGAACTAACTAAAGAAGAGATATATGAGAGGAGCATACCCTTGCTCCAACAACTGGAAGGCGGAGTGTGCTAGCTTTCAAAGCTTCCATGGCGCCTGACAAAGAATCCGAGTAATCCCGATCCATAAGTGACAACTCTTCCAGATATGTTATCTGCACTCATCAAGCAATAAAGGATTAAACTCAACACAATGCATGCATTGAGGAGTACAAAATGGCCATGAAGACAAAGACATAATTCTTTCCTCTAGATGACCATTAGAAGCAGAACTCACATGGAAATGAACTGAAAATCATGAATAACCAAGCCAAAGATTGATAAGAAATAAAAGCAGAATGTAGTCAGAGGTCTTACTTGCCCCTTTAGGATGGATGTTATCTTCAAATGTTGCCTCAATAGATGTAACTCTATCCGTTTTTTTCTTACGGATTCACAAATTCTTGAACTCGTTACCCATGCATTATAGAGGCTTCCCTGATGGAAGGAATTTGAGACAACTAAAATTAGAGTTAAGAATTAAGTAGTTGAAATGGGTTAAGTTAACACATATAACAAAGCAAAGAGAAGCAGTTAATCCTGCATTCATGCATCCTTTCACTAATTCAATATTTATTCATAGTACTTTAGATTCCTTTTTAAAACACTAAGTGTTAATCAGTGGTAACTATCCACATCTATCTACAAATCACTTTCATCCCAAGTTCTGAAAACAAAAGTTATAGAATACTATTCCTGCACAACAACGAGTTCTACTTTGATAGTCAAAAACAGGAAAATAATTAATCTAGTATGTGTTTGGAAGAAGATTCCCAAACAAAAGCCTATTGATCTCATATGGCAATAATAATTCAATACAGCATTTTGCCACCAAGCTGCATGTCAAACTTCAATCATCATGCTTTTGCGCCAAGAAGCTATCAAGCTAACCACCCTAACGGTTCTCATCAATACACAAATATGCATCACATGACAAGTAACATCAAATGAATTAAAAGAATCCATTTTTTCCCTTTCTCACAAGTCACAACTTACAACTTAGCACCCCTGTTTTACGTCATTCATCATCCCCAAACATGTTTTCAGATCAGAAAACACAACACATAATACCTTAGCTTACTTCAACATTGACTGCAAATACAAGTCTCGTTTCAATTTACGCTGTCAATATCCAACTTGGAACATTCGAGGGGATAATCGACAATATATTATGAACAAAACTGAAAGGGATGCCATATAATATTAAGAGACTCGAAACCTGAATCACAACTTAAATTTATGATGATAAATTCCACAACCAAGAGATGTAAAGGTGATCAATTAAGAAAAAGAAACCCAAAAGCAGTCAGTTTCCCCTATAAAAACAAAGGTCCCATAAACAAGAAGATAGTTAACAAAACAGATCTATTCAATATGTGGAACCAAACAATAAGCCAAACATTAAGGATAAAGTTCAGAAGCTATACCTCTGCATTGGACCTCTGTGCAGCTAGGGTGACATCAGCTCTTGCATTTACGAAGCGCCACTGCAAGAGCCGGTTATGTAATAGCCTCACCACATGTGCATCAACCATCCGGTTCTCTCCAACTTTCCCTCTTCGAACATCAGCAGCGAAACTTAAAACTGAAGGCATGCTCAAATTACTACTTGGAGTAGCCAACACTCCATTCCTCATCCGAGAAGGGCTCAATCCCCTCATAGGCGAAGATGGCACCAACGACCTGCTGAGCTTACTAGGCGAAGCAGGCCCAACAGCTCCACGAATAGGGGATAACTGCCCCCTGCTATTCATAACACCTCGAGGAGATGACACTGGACTATCCATAGATAACCTGCTGCTCTCAATATGTTTAGGAGAACCCATATTTTTTGTTGCATTACCCTTATTAGACTCTGATTGGCGGCGTAATCTATTGTTAGTCTCTTGCCAAAACCTCGCAGGCACAACTATCCCTCTAGATCGTGGTGCTTGTCCAGCACCACCGGGGCCATTTGTGCCGCCACCACAGCCACTACCAAGCTCGTGCGGTCCTGAATTAGTACTGCCGAAAGACACACTATCAAAACTCGAACAAGTCACGGTCTTAGACTGTGTATTAGCTGACTTGCCCCCATCAACAGCCTCAGTAGCTTTCACCGAGCCTAAATTGCACGAATTCAACCTCAATCTCCCATCAACAGCATCCACCATTGAGCTTTGTAATGCCCTAACCACATTGGCGCCAGATCCACTCATTCTCTTCCGCTCATCCGTGCAATCCAAGCTCCTACTCATACTATTCGGTTGTCGCAATCTCGCAGGCCACCGCTGCTGCTCTGTCGGCTTGGAATTCTCACTCTGATCTGCTCTAAACGGCGTCGTCGTCTTCCTCCTCTCCGGCGTGCCTTTCCTTGTACTCGGAGACGGCGCCGGTTTCGCTTTACTCACCTGGAGCGAGTACGACTCGCCCTGAAACGACACCGACAAGCTCCTCGTCGAAGTGAACAGTAGCTTCTGAGCCGCCGACATTTCGCCGCCGCCAGCACCACCATTCCCGGTCCTCAAATTCAAAGAATTAGGGCGAGGAGTGACAGCTCTCCTCCTCTCCACCGATTGCGAGCGCTTCACAGACTGCGACAACGGCGTCGCCGCCGTCGAACCGCCGGTTCTGGACGGCAACGGTGAGGGACAACGCCTCGAATTCGAACAAGTAGAGGAAGAAGTAGAAGATGAGGAGGACATGTACCGAGAAGTGACCTCCCGAGCTTTGAGGCGGCGAGGAACGGCGACGCCATTGTCGGGTTCAGAAGGCAGAAGAGGAGGCCTTACGGTGGCGTTTTGGGGACGACCTCCTCCTTGGGACGCGGCCTTGGGGTTCAATGTCGTCGACACAGCAGCTACCATCGCAGAAACACAAAATCCCATTCAAATCTCATCCTCCAAAAACCCTAACCCCTCGCAAATTAACGAAACTCCGGGGGACCTAAAAGAAAAAACTCCGACTGTCCCTGCGAATTCCGCAGCTCTGAGAAAATAAAAAAATCGCAAAAAAAAAAAAGAAAAAAAGAAAAAAAAAAGGAAAGCAGAGAGTGAGAAATCAGAGAGTAAGAAGGAGGCGGCTTTTCACAAAAGTGCTTTTTCGGGGAGTGATCGGATAGTTGGGAATGTGGGAATGTATGATGAAATATGACCGTTACGATTAAATCGGCGAGAGAAGAAGTTGATCAGGCGAGATTTGGGAGCATAACTGTCGTACTAGGAAGCAGGCGCACCCGTGTCTGGGTTGTGGCTCAATTCAATATCCTTTTAAATAAATATTTTTGTATTTTGGTCGCACGCTGGGTTTTAGGCAACGGGATCTTTTCTAATTGTTAATCAACTTTAAATAGTAGGTTAGGACGTGACTGAGAAGTTGTTCAGTCTTAACCGCCTCCTATTATTTGTAATTTTCAATCATATTATAATAGGTAATTTTTTTAATTAATAGTAATACTACATTTGCAACAAATCAGTTACTTATTACTTTATAACTCGTGAATTCTTAATACATTTTTTTAATTAAGATTATATTTTAAATATGCAACGTACCAATCATTTGTACTTTCTGAAGTTTTTTTTGTTGTTGTTTTGAATGATCTAGTTGGAGTCACTTGGTCCAGAGCTGTTTCTTCTGTAATAGGCTCATCTCCGGATCCTTTTTGTGGGAATCCGGAAATCAATCAATCGTGTGATTAAGAATCATTTTAAATTTTAAATTGAATATAAATATTACTTAATGAAAACTAATCGCACAATGTACAATGAACGGACACGATTGATTGATCCTCTTGATCCCCACAAAGAGGAACCATAAGATACCGCTTGGTACATGGGAAGGGACGAAATGGAACGGGACGAGGCGTTCCATCCCACGTTTGGTGCGCCTAAAACGAGTGGAACGAGCTGTTCCATGGGACGAGTTTTGGGTGAATTTTCGTTCTGCCTCACCCTCTGGAACGACTCGTTCCACATCCGTGGAACACAAAATTATAACCTCTCCATCTCCTTCTTCTTCCACCTCGTTTCCATCCGAGGGCATCTTTGCTCCCTCTTCGTTCCGTCCCATCCTGTTCCGTCCCATTCCATTTCGTCCCATCTCGTCTGCATACCAAACGTTACCTAAAGGATCCTTGTTAGTTTCTTCTAGCTTTGCGAGGATTTTTTTTAATGAATTTTTTGAAACTAGCTCTGCGAGTTAAGTTTTTTTTCTTTTCTTGTGGAGAAAAATTTAGGGGTATCGGCACTTGCGCCAGGTGATGTTCTCACAGTGGAAATTTCATAAGATATATTTTTTATTTTTTTTAATTAACTAAATTTAGATGTTAAATTTTCAGAGGTGAAGAACACCATTGGGGCACAAGTGATAGGAACACTCGAAAATTTGTCCTTCTTGTGTCACGGTAATTGGGCATTGTGTCTTGCTAACCAAAAATATATAATTATAACATATAAACTAGGGTAAATCTCAGTTTACTACCCTTAAATTTCGTGATTTTCAACATTTGGTACATGAAGTTTTTTTCATTCCAGAGTCATACCTAAAGTGTTAGCTTTGGAATAGTCTCATACATCCGTTAGTTTGACGGTTAAATTAGCCGTTAATTGATGAAGTGACGCCCACATGGACAATAACTAGGAGCCACGTATTAATATGGGTCCCACGTGAATATTAAAAAATTAAAATGAAAAAAAAAATTATGGGCACAACTTTATTCCCATTCCCTCATTCTCCCTCCTTTCTCTTTCCTGCACCCATCCTCCCCGCACACCCACCCATCCCCTTCTTTATCCTTCCCTTCTCTCCTCTACACCCACCCACCTCGCACACCCACCCATCCACCCTCTGTCTCTCCAACCCTACAAGACCCGAGCAACCCTTCACTCTGCCACCATGTTGCATCGAGCCACCACCCTCTTGACCTGATCCCTTATCTCCATCCCTTCTTTCTTATGCACTCACCCTTCCCTCACACGCACCCACCTCATAAATGTGCCATTAGTGTTGTGTAACGATTAAACGAAGACATATAGCCCTACAGGGGAACGAGAATATTAAAACCTTAACTCTAGCTCTTTGAATTTTAGGGTTTTCAATCTCTGATTTCCAATTTCAGTTACTGCCATGGAAGTTGACGAGGAAGATGCTTCCAAAGTGAATGAGCCTTCGATTTCACCCCAAGACGACGCTTTACCGTTGCCTCATACATGAAATGAGCTCTGGAACACCGAGCCACAATGCGACCCGAAGTCTGCACTTGAGCCCAAGCACGGGGGCTCGGGGCTTGGGGTTGACGTTGAATCTAATTCAGTTGCAGCTTCGATAGAGAGAGGCGATGAGGATGGAATTGAAGGAGGGTGTAAGGAGATGGATACAGAAATGGAGGATGGTGCAAGGAAGAGAAATGAGGGAAGGGGTCGGGAGGGAGGAGGAATGGGTGGGTGTGCCCAAATTTTTTATTTTATTTTAAATTTTTAACTTTTTAAATTTTTTTTAATATTCACATGGGCACATCTTGATACGTGGCGCTCAGTCATTGTCCATATGAGTGTTATGTCATCAGTTAACGGCTGATTTAACAGGCAAACTAACGGATGTATGAGATTGTCTCAAAATTAACACTTTAGGTATGACTCTGGGACGAAAAAAACTTCATATACCAAATGTTGAAAACCACAAAACTTGAGAGTAGTAAACTGAGATTTACCCTATAAACTAATAATATCACATGGTTATATGGTCGCCAAGCGCAAAATATGTTGGATTTAACTTGTAGCATAATATTATGTGCACTTACATCATCGAAGATCATGTTTTACTTTCATATTCTCATTTTTCACAATATTTTACTGATTGTATATGCAAATTTGACTGTTTCGTTGCTTCAAGCGTTGAAGTCGAGATGTCGTGATCGTGATTTAAGCTTATGAATTGCACGCCGCGAGGTGGTGCGTAATTTGTGTTTCCGAGAACAAAGGAGAGATACGAGTGAATGTAGAGGAGGAATGTGAATCTTCGAAGGAACGTTACGGTTACGCTCCCTTTCAACGCGGGTACTAAAAATTAGGCCTTTTTTTGGTCCATAAAAATTAGGCGTTTAGTTGACCAAACCATTACAGTATCTGGATTCCATCTGGATTCCATCAATTTTCTCGTCAAATACAAATACAAATACAAATACAAATACAAACAATTACAAATAAATGAAGAGACATCATTATTTTCAAAATCTTTGTTTTCAAATTTATGATTTTCGTGATGATTTTTCATAATATTTATGGCTGACGTTCGATGAGATACGCAAACACAATTATGGAAAGGGAAAATGGTGTTTTCAATTCAATCACACGATAAGAAAATTAATTATTTGATATAATTTCATATCTTCTTCTTTTATTCCTTTTTTGGGTATACTAATTAATAATCCAAAACGTTGCCACTCATTGAAGTTTTCTTTTTCTTTTTATTGGGTTCCAGGTGGGTGTGTTATCATAAGCTAGCTCCATTTTTAGTTTTTAATTATATTTTGATTATAATCGATATTAAAGAGGGTGGGATAAATTTTTCAGTGTGTCAGAAACACAATTCGATACACGATATGTTATAATTTAAGTGGTTGAAATTTATTTTTCCAAGTTTACAATCACTTGTATAATAACGTGTGGTGTACAACCCTATGTTCCAGACACACTAAAAAATCTCTTAGAGAGAAGCTGCGTTCTATCCCGGTGAACTAAACTTATAATGAATACTTATAGCGGATTAAAGAAAAAAACTCTATCTACTATAATCATTCAGTACTTGCTCAGTTATGAAGAGTAAGTTACTATTATGTACTAATTGGTTTTCTAGTATTAGTATTGGGTGGCTTAGCTAACTTTGAATCATACAAAAGTGAGAAGGACAATCACATTCCTTCATGCTTTGTAACTCCGCTTTCCTTAATCTTTCTCTTTTCTTTATGTTAATCTTAAGTCGATTATTTCGAGCACTCATCACATGCTTTCTGTCTAAAACACTCATCCCGTAACTACTAACTATCTTACCGTAATGGATGATGAGTGTAGTAGATACAAAGATGCTTATACCGTAGTCCAAAGACATTTTCTTTTACCGCCAACATAAATCCCTACTTTTTATATAATAAAGTAATTATGATTACTCATCTGTCACTAAACAAACTTTTAGTGATGTGATTATCAATCGCTATTCACCAATAAACTGCATCGTTTTAGTCTACAGCTTTTTTCTTTTTTTTTTTTTTTTTTTTGTTGGAAAGGAGTCTACAGCTTATTTAGGATTTAATATTTGTACATCTTTTAAAGCTAACCTATGAAGAAAGCACTTGTAGTTTTGAAGACAAACAAGTCAGCTGCATCCAACTTTTTATATTATTTGCATGATGTCACTTAATTAACTAACAAACTTAATTATGCTAATTTTTGTTAATTAAATTATTAAAACCTACCAAGCCATACTTGTAAAGGAAGGGCCTGAAATACGAAGTGATACGCTACATGTTATTATATAATTGGAGAGACATTTGAAAAATTATTAAACGTACCAAGCCATACTTGTAAAGGAAGGGCCTGAAATACGAAGCGATACGCCACATGTGGTGTACCATCCATCCGTCTCGGGTTTCAGATACACTGAAAAATTTCTCAAAAGGAAGAGAGAGTCCCTTCCAAGACTTAGCTTGCTTTTTGTCTCAGAATTGCATCTTATTCAAACTTGGACTTCACTTCCAGGTTTAAACCTAGTTTGGAAGTTACTGCATATTTCACTGCTGTAAATTGCAGTAACTGCTATTTTCAACTTGTTATATCTCCTTTGTCCAAGGAACTAGCTCTATCACCCTTTCCTTTTTCTCCTTTCTATCCCTTCTTCAACACTCTATGTGTTCGGATTTTTCTAAAAAAGAACAAATGCTGAGACCACTCAATTTCACGAGAAGAAATAACTTATATCTGAGAGTTTCCGATGACTCTATTCTAAACTAACAACGTATTGTCACGTGCAAAAGTAAAAAAAACACATAAAAATGTGTGATTGAAATGAAAACTGTCATTGTGATATTCAATTGTTGATAAGTTTCCTGCCAAACTCACAGAATTTTTCCGCTTATGTCTTTTACATTTAATAGGGTATATCGTACAAATTCAATCAAGTGTCGAGAGAAACTAAAAATACAAAAAAAAAAAATGCAGAGGCAGAATGATGAACAAGTAGGTATAGAGTACTAGTTGTGGGAAGCCATGGATTTGATTAAAGAGGAGAGAAATAAATAACTGCCTAAATTCGATGAAGAAACAAAAGCTAAATCGGATGCCCTACATTCCATTTTGTTTGTTGCCTAAGGACCACCCGTGATCACTGTTTTATTGCCTAATCCAGATCAAACCCCTATTAGTTAAGGCCATCCCCACTTCTCAACATAAAGAGGGACAATCTTAGAGAAGAAGAAAAAGCATCTTTGTAGGATGCTCCGTCCCCTTTTGCCTCTATATTTCCTCCACTTTGCTTTGTATGCCTGTCTTTTCAGGGTCCCGCCTCTCTCTAGGCAAGTTTTATAAGGAGATAAGAGAGACTTGCATGCACCCGAGTGTATATTTTTGTTGTTTACATAATATTCATTGTGTAATTTAACTGTATGATGGTTTTTTAGACGCAATTTGGGTAGACTGATTATATGTAATATTCACCGTTCATACATATTAGGCACAAATTTGAATACACTAGCTCCCAATTGTTGGATTAATACACCAAATTTGTTCACAAAGTTATACATTATAGAAGACGAGAGATTCTATGAGCCAAGAAGTTTGAGGCCATCTCCAATCAAGGGCTGGTCAGAGAGCTCGTTTTAGCCCTCTAGCCCTCCAAGATATTAATATTTTAATGAGCAGTACAGAGCCATATTTGCCTCCATCTCCAACTGAGGGCCAAACATAATTTATTATTTAAATTTAAAAACTACAACAACTTAAATTTAAAAGATGAAAGAAAATATCAGAATATGAGAATTTAAATGGTGTAGGAATGGTGAAAATTTTGTGCGGAATAGTGAATGAATGGTTTATGTATTTATAAGAAAAAAAAAATTAGAATTTTTAAGAATTTAAAAAAAGTATTGGCCCCAAAAACAATTTTTTTTTAATCCAACGGTAATTGGCGTCAGCTAGCCGTTGGATTCAAATTTTTGTTTAAATATTCCTGTAGGATATAATCGACAGGATTGCTAAAATTTCTGGCTAGCCAGCCCTTTGGCCCTTTCAGATTATGTGGGGCCCACGAACCCTCTGGCCTAGCCCTCGGTTGGAGACTATTTTCGAGCTATTTTTGGCCATCTGGACCATTCGGTTGGAGATGGTCTGAAGAAACATGATAAGTTGATAAATATGAGATTAATTCCTTACGGCTCGTTTGGAATTGCTTTTGAAACGGTTTGAGCTTTTTAAGAAAATATTTTTGGAACCATGTTTAGTAAAAATGCAAGTGAGTTTTGAAAAAACACTTGAAGTGTTTTTTACAAGAATGACATAACTAGTGGAACTAAAAAAACATTTTCTCTAAAAAAGGTTTCAATTATTTTAAAAGTACTTCATAATAAGCTCTTAAACTCTTAAGTTGTAAAGACAACTTAAAACAATCAATCATGCCACTAAATAAGAAAAGGTTGAAAAAAAATTAAATACAAGTGAGATATTAACGCATACGTCTTTAAGAAAGACAAAACATCATAAACGAAAACTAAGAAAAACAAGACATCGTACACAAAGCCAAATTGATTAAAACAAGCTACAATTTATCATCTTTTTGGACTTTTACTGAAGCTGGATGCACATGAATTTTGGTCCATCATAGCGTAAAAATGGGATTTAGGACAAAAGATGGTGGTGCTCATCAATGTGTGGACAATGACTGAATATCCCACACTTAAAAGCCAAACTTCTAATCTTCTGTTAAGTTTCTATCAAAAGCATATATAAAGGGATTAAGCTAGACTTTTAATAAACCATAGGCGGACTACCGCATAAATGACGGGTTTCGGAGATCGAAAGCAAAATGACTTGGGAAATCCGAAAAATGATTTTCTCCGGATTCATTACGTGGGAATCATAGAGATTCTCATATCTCAGCCGTTTATTGTGTATCGTAAGGTCAGTTTTCGTCAGGTACTATTTGTGTTTAATTTAAAATAATAAAAGTCAAATGATTTATAACTGCATGATACACGATAAACGATTGAGATGTGAAGATTCTTAGGATCCCCGCATAATGGATTCGGAGGGAATCATTTTCCAGGAAATACTACTTAATCCACATCATATATTGATGTTAATTAAAGTAACTAAATGTGATTAGGTTAGGTAAACCTTCCATCCAAAACATGAGCTATATCTCACATTGAAAGCTATATATATGTGGCTTTTTAGTTAAAATGATTTTTAAAATTGGCATAACTCGTACATAGTCATTGAGATTTAATATCGATAAAAATAATCTCTGAATTTGTCTACCGTCAATCATTTTGATTCTTTAGTGAAAAATTCCCGTTTAAAAATGGAAAATGGCAAAAATACCCTCAAATTTTGTCAAATCATTAGGGCCTATTGTATATTAAATTGAGGATATTTTTATTTCTTTGGTCCTTATTTAACAGATATTTTTCACGGAATAAACAATGATAGTGAACAAACTCAGAGACAACTTTTATCGATTTCAAATCTCAGGGACCAAAATGGAAAATTTGATAATCTCCGCAACCATTTTAGCTAAAATTCCTATATATTTATGTACTCAAATGCTTAGGAGAAGTGATAATATTTTTCATGGTCCCCTTAGCTTTAATCAATAAGATGCTTCTATCCCTTAATCTTTCCACTCCCAAAGCCAGAAAAATAGTTTGACGGTAGGGACAGTAATGGCTCAGTGTTCTTCTGCCTAACTCTTGTTATTATGATACTCAATATTTTCTGCAACTTGCCTGCCAATATAAAATCACATAATTTCTCACCCAAATGATGTTTTTATTTTCGGTCCAATTCTTATCATTAGTTAATTAAGGACGCTAATTATCATTACAAGGACTAATCATTCTGCTAATTGAATCAGGGAAAAGTGAAAGGTAGGAAGTAGAAATGAGTTAGGACCCAACAGAGAGAAAAACAAAACAGTACAGATGGACCCTCAAAGCTTGAGAGAAAGGGTAGGCGGAGCTCCATATGTATTTTATTTTTCGCTTATCATGCGATGAGAGAGATAATCATAGTAGATGTTCGACCTAATATTGCAATAGCATGTGACAGGAAGATAAATAAAATGAAATATACAAAAGGAGAGAGCGATAAATACAAAGAAATATACAACCAGATATAGCTAAGATTCTCCCGTTTTGCAATGAAATTTGTCTCTGCTGCCAACTAACATGTATTTAGTAACCAAAAGCTCTCACTTTACTTAAAAATAAAAATAAAAGACCAGCTGGTGGCTTTGTCAAGACAATCCACCATTTTGGAAGTCGTGAAGATTCACAGAGGCATTTCAATCTCTCTCTAACCGCCATCGTGTGATTCATCAACACCAGAAATAGAACCCAAAATGTGCTGTTTGGAATATGCGCTTGAAATCCGTCTCCAACCACTATATCACCTTGTGGTGTTTAACCAAAAGCTGTCACTTGACCACACTAATCTTTAACTAACATGATACTATTAGTTTATCTCAATGTCAACCCTTTTCCAACAACACCTGATCTCAAGTTCTTAACTACCATACTATCAAACTTTCCTTAGCCAACCCCACTCATATTATAACAATTTGCAAATTCTCATATTATAACAATGTGCAAATTAAAGCTTAGGAATGTGAAACCGTCCAAAAAAGTTAGGCTCTAAAGTCTAAAGCATGTTCCTATATATAAAATTTCAACAAAAATAGTAAGGCCTAGTTTTGTCCAACTAATTCTTATTTATACAGTAGTTCTTTTCTGATACAAACGACAATCTAAACTAAATAAATCTAAAGTACGGGAAGAGTGGTTGAACTTACGGATTTTGAATTAGGGTATCTGAATTAAGGTCTCTGAATTAGAGATTTTGAAATAGGATCCCAAACCGTACTGTAATACCATTTTTTTTTAAATACCAAAATTTTAATTCGGTTTCGATTTTTGAAATTCCGTTCCGAAAAGGATCGGTTCGGTTCGGTTCGGTTTGCCCTCACTAAAGGGTACTAGACTGGACTAACGGTTAGTCCAGTCCCATTTTTTCGAATCCATGACAAATTTGAGCATACAAAGCTCGGATCTAGGACCAAAGATGGGGAAGAGTTTGTTAGTGGTGCAAACCTCATCTAATCCGACAAGGTTTAGTCGGAAAACTCGTCGGGAAACGTGCAACTCATAAAAAAAATGGAGTCTTGAGGGTTCCATTCGACTAGCGCAAAACTAGAGAGAAAGAAAGGGAGGAGAGAGATAGAGATGCAAACTGAAATCGAGAGGGAAGGAGGAAAGAGAGGCTGGAATCGAGAAGTTTAATCTAGGGAGGAAAAGATTGGAACGGAAAAAGGAGAAAAAGATGGAGAAAAAGAGGGAGAGAATGGGGTGGCAAGGGAGGATTAGAGGGATAAAAAAAAAGGATAAAAATAAAATATTAATAATTATGGATTAAATAATATAATATTAGAATTTGTTAATTATCCTGCTTGTTAGTCCGACACTGCACAAAACGCTTCACTAAACTAGTTCAGCTTAGTCTAGTCTAAGCCAGTACAGTTTAGTCCCTGAAGTTAGTCTAGTCCGAGACAGTCTGGTGCAACAAACGCACCCTAAATTCATACCATAATAAAACAACACAAGTAGTCTGAAATGTATGTACATAAGCGTTACACACAAAATATGCATGGAAGGTTGTTAAAACAACTTCCGATTTTAACATCAAGATTCTAGTAATGAAGGGAACAGGTCTAAAGCTGGCTAAGGAGTGCCGCCGGGATTGGGACGAGCAGGAGGCGAAGGCTTTGGTATGTACGGGATTATAGGCGCACCGTGCTCGATCGGACCGTGTTTGATGGAAGCTTTCGAACTCGGGGAAGGATCAATGGGGCGGTAATCATCCAGATTCACATTGCCAGCACTGCCCTTCTTCTGTGTCCTTGGAATGTAGCCATTCTCCTGCAGTTCGAGAAACAAAAGACAAATCCCAACATCACGAAGAACTCGTATTAGTATGATGATTAAACAGGCAATAACGTCCTCTGAGCTAGCTTATGAATAGTGTTTGACACGAGGACTTCTATGCAACGAAGATGCTATTGTGCACATATTACATAATAATATCTTCGTTGCAGGTAAGTTTCTTCAGTATGACTTTCGGACGAGGGTGATACATGCTTTTTTTCAAAAGGTTTGTGCATGTACCTTGAGCTTTCTGTTTGTAACAATCAATTTTGGCTCATCAGCATGGAGGTTGAAGAGACTATCTGTAACAACATCAAGGAGATTGTAGTTTCAGCATTAGTTGCTAACCAAAAATTAGGTTAAATAGTTGGTAACTTTAGTGTTATTTAGAAAAAAATTATGGTGGTTTTCACTCCCATTAAGCTGTGTTTAAAATATTTACGAAATTGTCGATATTTCTGTTCAAATATTCAAAAAATAAAGAATCAATAAGAAAGAGGGGTGAATGCAAATTTCTATATTGGTAAGATATAGAAAAATCAATGAATATCAATGACATTTACCGACTCATTATTAAGATTTTGTCAAAATTCATTACAAATTTCGAACTTTTGATTTTTTTTTAAAGATATTTTTTTTCTAATTTCGATTAAATCTGAATGAGTTGATATACCCACTCATAACAAATTCGTACAATTTCGTCGAATACAACCGATATCGATTGATACTTCCATTGATATTTCTATAAATTTGCATATCACCTATATCCATATTTCCAACCTCAAATGAGTGAGTAAACCAACTAAACTCAAAAGCCAAAAGCCACCCTTTGTTACTACTATTTATAGATTTGAGAAGGCCATTATAAAACCACCAAAAAAAAGATTAAAACTTTACCCGGAAATAAGGAGCCATTTCTGCAGCTGGAGACACTGAGGAACAACACTACAACTGTTCCGAGCACAAAAGGCAAAACCCAAAATCCAGAAGCCTTCATGGTGCTCTTTTACTTCTTTTTTTGCGTCTCAACCACCCTGCCTGCCGTCGCGCCAAAGATTTTAAGACGACAACGAAGTCCACCACCAGGAATTCCGGCGCTAAGAAGAGCAACTCATGTCTTCCTTTTTGTACTGCTTTTTTTCTGGGGGTGGTTTGTTTTGCGGTGGTGAGTGAGTGATAAGAGATATAATGTGGGTGTGGGTGTCACTGACGTTTCATTTACTGCGTTTGAGCATTTAAGAGCTTCATTTACTGTGTCTTTGCAGACAGAGAAAGAAAGCAGTCTCGGGTGGGGGAATTCAAAGGCTTTGGTGTTCAAGGGTTGCCGTGGAATGTGATCTTTTGGGCACGTCCGCTGCATATGGCAGGCGCGGAGCCCATTTGCACGGTATAAAACACCCTTAAACAATTATTTTAAATTAGAAGAATACCTATTCGAAGATGAATAAAAATTCCTACTATTTCTCAAAATTGTTTGTTGTAAATTTGTAGAACTTCGTGTTTATAATCAGAACCGTTCATATTATAAATCACCCTATAAATATTATCTCTGTAAAAAATTAATTAAAACTAAGATCATTTAGTTATCAAACTGTTTAAAAACAAATGAACGATATTGGTTAAAGCATTATATTTCTGTATTTGCTACAATAAATTGACTAAACAACCTTAGTTTTAATTTTTTTTTTAAAGATAATATTTACAATGTGACTCATAGTTTGAACAATTCTAGTTATAAATACAAAGCTTTATGATTAAAACACTAAAAATTTTAAGTAAGAATCGCTACTGATCTTTGAGTAGCCAAATATTGTTCATAGGTTGATAAATACAGAACTACCGTTAATTGGTTAATTTCTTGTTTGGGCGCCGAGAAAACAGAGGAAAATGATCGGGAAAACTTAGCTTTAGAAAGATATGAAGTAAATTCCATGAATTTTCTTGAGAAACAAACAGAAAGTCAGTTGCATGACCATGAATTGATGGTCTTACGGGCGTAACCTTTGCACATGACTCATCTTGTTTAAAATTCTTCTTCACCAAGAAGATGAGACAACAGAGTACGTACTAAAGCCAACTTAAGTATTTGCGACGACAAACGTCACTAATGACTAGCATCAAATCTAATCAAAACCTGTGAAGCAAGTTAGAAAG
Organism: Crataegus laevigata; assembly: GCA_963580275.1. Lineage (NCBI taxonomy): Eukaryota > Viridiplantae > Streptophyta > Magnoliopsida > Rosales > Rosaceae > Crataegus > Crataegus laevigata. Next base: position 7,616,224 of record OY756949.1, read on the forward strand.
ATAAATGAAATCTCAGACCAAGAAGGAATGATAAAACCAGTGAGGGGCGAGAAATACCCACTGCAAAACAAGATTTCGATTCAACAAATAGTTTCAACAGTGGCTCAACCAACAACTAATAGTCAAAACTTTAAGATTATACTACATTATGGTCTTGGATAAGAAAATGAAAAGGTACAGCAACAATGAAAACGATCCCGAGCTACATACTTGAGACAACTTGATGACCAATCTGAACCAGGTAGTCTCTCCATTTAGCGGTACTGCAATGAAGATACAACGCAGCATAAGTACCCATCCAAATTCAAGACATGGACATGGACACACAAGCTTATAACAAGCAAGGTAGCTGTTGAGAAGAATGGATAATTCTAAATATTTAAAAAAAAGAAAAAAAAAATCTCAGACATCCAAGGAAGGATAAAGCAGCATTAGCTCTCAAGCCTGGCGAAAGGCGAAAGCTCTTAGGCGGCCACTGCGAATGTTCTTGAGAAACAAGCCTTAGTTTTTGTCATCATCGATATTTGTGAGATAACGATTTGATTTATAACAGTTCGTAATAAGATCTCGAATCACATCAACATTAACAAAACTCAAAAGTAAAAGAATTTCAAAAGATCAACAAAAGGAAAAGGAAATTTGACAAAAGTAAACTATTCCATCCAACAATGATCAGCAAGACAGAAATACAAAAACAGATGACAAAGTGAAAGGATGGAGGTAGGTTGATTTCATGGACTTGTACATCCCCAAAGAAATCAAACCGCTGCTGAGGGGATAACGTAAAGTCCACAAAACTATACGGTATATTTTCTCAGTCCGCTAATAAAATGATGATACAGAAGTATCAAAACTTACAAAAATTGCAAAACTAACACTAAAGCAGAGTAATCAAGCGGATTCACAATGTATAAAAGGTCCTTTCAATCGAGGCAGGGAACCAAATGCAGATGTACAATCAAAACAGAAACAAAACAAAATGACAAAAGAAATTGAATTCATACCTTGATGAAGCCAATCTCCTTGGCGTTGCTGCGGAAGCACTGCCTGCAGCACATGAGCCCGTACTTCCGGATCAACCCATGAGGGTTTCCACACACTCGGCTGTTCAAATTAACAAAAAAATAAAAAATTCCATACATCACACCCAAAAAAATACATAACAAAACCACTAGCGGCACATAAGTATAAAAATATGCAACACACCATAAATCCAGACCGATGATTAAGATTCATGAAGGTGAATAATTAAGCTAATACAAACGCAAAAACTCCGGTAATACACATAATATTTTACAAATAAACAATCGTACAACACAGATATAATACCAACCAAGTAATTGTTCAAACATAATCCGAGTCTCAGAAAAAGAAATGGTGATTAATTGCAGAATATCAGTAAAATAATCATGCCCAGATCAAAATAAATGCAGAATTTAAGAAAAAAAAGTGAGATTTTGCGGATTAAAATTCATACCAAGTGCGGGAACCCGGGCCGTAGTTCTTGGAGTGAGAGTTCCAGACGTTCGAGTGTCCCATCTTGAATCTCGCTAGAGTTTTCTGCGTCGCTTCGGCAGCTGCGGGAATGCGATGGAAATCTAAAACCCTAATCCTTGTGACTCGCATTTGCGAAACGTTGTTGGTTATATAGTACTGGCAACGCTGCGTTTTGGTCCTTCTTGCCGCCTTGGTTGCCAACCTGGCCTTCATTTGGGCTTTAGCAACCAATCCTTAGAGGCTCTGTTTAGAATTTCAGTCCATATTTAATGTTGGGCCAAATAAGGTGAGAATTTTTAGTATAGTGCTCGCCACATCACCTATCCACCCAAGAATTGAAGACACACAAAAGACCAAAATTCACTTAATGTTACGAATTTACAATATAATGATATTTTTCTTCAATTACGAGTAAGAATTTGTAGATTGAAATTTCACCAAAGGAGAATTTGAACCACTTTATTGCTAGCTCATTATGAGGCTTAGCCTACTCCCCACCCCGTTACTGTAAATAATATTGTGTGGTAAAAAAAAAAAGAGTAGACTAGAAATACAAATCGTGTTTGTTGCGTTTGTGTTTTTTTTTTTTGAACGAACGAACGACATTATTTACACTAAGGAAGAAGGGGTGGACTTAGCCTTACAATGAGCTAGCAATAATATATTTTTTGTGTGTGTGTTAAATTCGTTATATTAATGAATTGCATCGTATTAAACTTGTTATTTTAATGGGTTTAAAACTTCAAACCCAAACCCATCCAACAAAATTAACGGTTACCTGACTCGTCCTATTTACCTATTAAAGATAATATATTACTTTCAAGTATGAAAGTGGAGAGAAAATATCTTTAGACCATTCAGGGCCATGTTTCTTACCATCTCCAACCGAGGGCCAAAGGGCTATAAGGCTCGTTTTAGTCCTATCACAAAAAACCGTCTCCAACCGAAGGCCAAAGGGTCATAGGGCCAAACATAATTTGTGATTTAAATTAAAAAACTACAACAACTTAAATTTAAAAACTATAAAAACTTAATTTTAAAACTACAACTTATATTTAAAAACTACAAATTAAATTTAAAAACTACAACTTAAATTTATAGGGAAAAAATGAGAATTTTTAAATAATTTAAAAAAAAATTGGCCGAAGAAAATTCAAATTCAAATCCAACGGCTAGTTGGCGTTAGGATTTTAAAAATTTTAATGTTATTTAATGTGGTTTTATGTTACTTAATTTAATTTAATATTGTTTAATGGCTTTGAAAGTTATAGAAATTTTTTTTATAAAAAATATATATATATAAATAAAAAAAAGGGCTAGCTGACGTCAGTTAGAAATGGCATTTTTTTTTTTTGAGAAGACCATATAACCAGAACCAGAGCAGCCTACCACGAGGCAAGCACCAAAAAGGCAACAACAAATAAAGTGATGAGAGGGGATACAATAACGACGCAACAACAAAGAGCGTCACCCCTTCACCACAATCGAAACTTAAGGAGGGCAAGGAATGCCATCTTTGTTTAAGACGTGAACCATAGAAGATGGGGGCCTGGAAATCCACACCCGAGAACCCATCTCCGGAAAACCCCGCGATGCCAAGAAGTCCGCGGCCCTATTGGCTGATCTTGGCACCCAAGACCAGCGACAGACCTGGAAATCTTTACTCAACGAATGAATTCTTTGCAAAACAGGAAAAGCTTCCCAGCTGCCCATATCAATATCTCCGGAAAGGCAATCAATAGTTTCCTTAGAATCCGATTCCAAGATAATCGAATCATATCCCAAGGACTTCCCTAATTCACAACCACGCAACAGGGCATACGCCTCTGCCGCAGCAACAGAAGGGGCAGATAAATCATACCTTGCAGCTGCCACAAACTGCCCAGGGGCATCGCGAATAATAACTCCAGCAAAACCCGAATGAGACGCATGAGACCAACTAGCATCCACATTTATTTTTAGGAAAGGAGAAGGAGGAGGCAGCCACCGGGTCAGTATATTACTGTTGGCAGTGAGCCTACAGTTTCGTCTATCCGTCCACTCCTGGGCGTCCCAAAAAGAGCCAAACGCAGACGACAGCCCCAATAAGACCTTAGAGGGATTGATGGGTACCATATTAAACACAAAATCACATCTAGTGCGCCAAATAAACCAGCAAGAATAGGCAATATAGGAGTGGATCCATTTCCTGTCATCCGCATTACCCGGACACCTCACCAGGACCGCCATCAACCATTCCTCCCAGGAAGTAATTTCATCACAATTAATCTTATAGTTGAGGGCACCCCCAAACCACAAGGCTTGCACCCACGAACATTGAAGGAACATATGTTCAATGGTTTCATTCTGACAAGAGCAAATTGGGCAGATGGGAGATGGGGCAATCCTCCTACGGAACAGAATCTCCCAAGTAGCCATACCTTTATGTAGAGAAGACCAGAAGAGGTGCCGAATTTTTGATGGCACAGGTAATCTCCAAATCAGCTCCCACAGCTGATGAAGAATAGCACGAACCCTCGGGAGCCGATGGTCCCTCGAGTTAATAGATCGGTTTTGTAACCATCGGTACCCCGACTTTACTGAGAATTTGCCGTTCTTGCTAGCCCCCCACACGAGTCTATCCTTACACCGGGTATCACCAAGGGGGAGATTCATGATTGCTTCCTGGTCCTCAACAGAAAGGAACGGTTGTAAAAAGTCTAGGTCCCACTCCCCCGTCTCTTGGCTAATAAGAGAACAAACACGCAGATTGGGGGTAACAGCCACCTCCCCAAGCGCCATAGGATGTCCCGAAGGTAACGACGGGAGCCAGCGATCCACCCAAACCCGAACATCATGACCTCCCATAATTTGCCAATGAGACCCATGCCGCAGTACCTCACGTCCCACTAGAAGGCTGATCCAAGCCCACGAGGCCCGTCCCCCCTGCTTAGCCTCCCATAAGGTTGAATTCGGAAAATAGCAAGCCTTGATAACTTGAGCCCAAAGAGAGTCCGGATCAGAAATAAGCCTCCAACATTGCTTCGCTAACAACGCATTGTTGAAATCACAGAAGTTACGAAAACCCAGACCACCCAAGTCTTTCGGGAGGCCAAGCACTTCCTTCGACACCCAATGGGTTTTCCGCTTATCCCCGTGGTTCCCCCACCAGAAATTAGCAACCAGAGTATCCAGATCATGACAAACCATAGCGGGGAACTTAAATATGCTCATCGGATAGGCAGGAATGGCCTGAACCACCGCCTTAATCAAGACTTCCCGCCCCGCAGTTGATAGCAATTTATGTTTCCAGCCTTGAAGCTTGCCCAAAATTCTTTCCTTAATATAAGCAAGACCCCTTTTCTTCGATCGACCCCATATAGCAGGTACTCCTAGATAAGCTCCTGGATCATGGACCACCTTAAACCGAAGAATAGAAGCAAGCTCATCAGTAGTCCTAGCCGGAATATTCGCACCAAAATAGACACAAGATTTTTGGAAATTAACTTGTTGACCCGACGCCTCACAATACTAATTGAGAAGATCAACAAGATTCCGACAGTTTTTCCCATTAGCTTTGAGAAAGAGCAAAGTGTCATCCGCAAATAAGATATGAGAGATAATAGGTCCGGAGTTACCCAATTTCATACCATCCAGCAAACCTTCATTCACCGCTTTCATAATCAGACAAGAAAGAACCTCACCTACCAGAAGAAATAGGTATGGTGATAACGGATCCCCTTGTCGGATCCCACGAGAATGAGTGAAGCGCTTCCCCGGTAGACCATTTAGAAGAATAGCAAAATGGACAGACGTTACACAACCCATGACTAGCTGTCTCCATCTGATACAAAATCCCATTTTTGCCATAATAGCATCAAGAAAATCCCACTCCACTCGATCATAGGCTTTCTGCATATCAAGTTTAAGACCCATCTCATACTTCGTTTTCGCTTTCCGACCTTTCAGAAAATGGAAAAGCTCATGAGCGATGCCAATATTATCATGGATCTGCCGACCCGCCACGAAGGCATTTTGAGAATGAGAGATTATGTGCGGTAACACAACCTTTAATCGATTGGCCAAAACCTTGGATAGAATCTTATAAGAGTAATTGCAGAGACTTATTGGGCGAAACTGCGAGACCATCTTGGGATGAGGCACTTTGGGGATAAGAACCACATAAGTATCATTGAGAGGACTAGGGCAAATATTACCTTGCATCAGAGAATGAACCAAAGAATTCACATCTCCATTTAGGTCCTCCCAAAAGGACTGGTAGAAAATCCTTTGGAATCCGTCTGGTCCAGGAGCTTTTAGTCTCCCCATGCTCATCACAGCATTCTTGATCTCATCCTCAGACACCGGAGCTGTCAGATTTAAGTTCATCTCCTCACTAATGCCAGATGGGACGCAGTCAAGCATAGTCCCCCAGTTCCGATCGCCCCCAGATTTGAATAGAGTCGAAAAATGGTCATCCACCATCACGCGAATCTGTCTCGGATGTTCAACCCATTGCCCTTCCTTATCCTTAAGTTTCTTAATTGTATTTCTCCTCCTTCGTTGAAGAGTAGACTGATGGAAAAATTTGGTATTCGAATCCCCTTCACGCAACCATTGTACCCGAGATCGTTGATGCCAATAGCTTGCCTCCTGCGCTTGAAGTTCGTCAATGAGCATGTTCTTCTCCTGAATGGCATGAAAGTTGGGACCCCAATCCTGTTGAAGCTCCAAACATTGAGCCGTAAGCTCTGCAATAAGCTGACCACGCCGGTGGAATTTACGACGACTCCACCTACTAAGCCGCGCCGAGCATTGGTTGATTTTCTGCTCCCATATCCCCATCACCGGAGCAATCCCTTGCCGAGCCCAACACTCCTTCACAATCTTTTTGCATTCGTCCTCTTTCACCCAGAATGCCTCAAATCGGAAAAGCTTTCTTCCCGATGGACTACCCTTACCGGATTTGATAATAACCGGGCAGTGATCAGATCCCCGGACAGGGCCATGCTCAGCAAAAGTCGACGGCCAAACCTCTTGCCAAAGCCCATTAATCACACCCCTGTCCAGTCTTTCTTCCACCCACTTCCCATTTCGTAACCCCCTCCACGTAAACGCCGGCCCATGAAAATCCAGATCCAACAGCTCCATCGAGTTCACAAAATCCGCCAAATACCTAGGCCTATTATACAGGACAGCCGATCCGCCTGATTTTTCATGATCCCAAATGAAGTCGTTGAAATCCCCACCACATAACCAGGGAATATCCGATGGAGAAAAGTGGGAGTGCATCCACTCCCAGAATTTGGCTTTGTCTCCTCTGTAAGCAGTGTCATACACCCCAGTAAGTCGAATCCACCGTGGGTCTCCATCAATTTGGACAAGAGCATCAATCACATGGTTGGAGGAAAACAGAATTTGAACTGTTAGAGACTCATCCCACCAGAGGCTTAATCCCCCAGACATTCCAATGGGCTCCACACTAAATCCAGAAGCAAATCGCAAACGCCTTCTCAATCCATTGAGCCTATGATTTTTCATTTTGGTTTCGGATAGAAAAATCATAGAGGGTCTATGAGTTCTAATGAGCCCGTGAAGGGCCCGAACTGTCGTGTCCGACCCAAGCCCACGACAGTTCCAAAATATAGCATTCATGGTGACCGTGCGGCTGTTGTGGGCCAGCCGCCACCACCCCGAGCCCGACTGCTCGACTTCCCTGTCCCCTGCTGTCCTTGATCCTCTCATGTCTCTTCTCTCTGGCTATCCCCCCTATGGTGACTACCACTGGATCCCACCATAGGTTCAGTCTCAGTGTAAACTGCCCTTTCAATCAGTAAGCATCGTTCCGGAATATTCATACCTTGCCTATCGTCCCTCATAACCTCTGAGTTCATAGTAAGCACTTCTACCCCTCTGCCTTTTTTATATGGGTTAGGTAAAAGTTCCCAGCTTTGGAACATCCCTCCCCTTTTCAGCCCACTCCTCTCAGAAAAAGGATCACAACTCATCCTTGACCGCAGAGATTCCCCAGAGGTTAAGACCTCCCGTCCCGGTGCACTCGATTGTGCTCCAGGTTGGGCTGCAATCATCAGAGTATTAAACGACTGCTCCCTCTCAATCATACTGCCATCAGCTCCCATATTCCCCGAGAGGATAGGACTAGAGTCCTGTTCCCTTTCACGTCTCCTCCAGCGCCTCGTAATCCGCTGCGGTATATTAGCACTAGTCTCAGGTATCTGTAACTCCCTCCGTGGCATCGTTGTGCTAGTACCAGATGCATTTCCCTGTGCTATTGGTAGAGTACCCACCCGAACCATTCCAGCTTGTCGTCGCTCACCTGTACTCACCATTATTGGTCGCGATGGGATCCGTTCCTCCCGAATTGGCTGTGCCTTCGTCCACTCGCCATATCCCGCAGCCATATTAGCATCGATAGCAGAGGTACATTCCGTATTGATGTGATCAATACGCCCACACCTATAACAGAAGTCTTGCAACCTTTCATATCGAAATTCCACCCAAGTATCTGGAGTGGATCCCCGCCGTAGCCAGCAGCCTAAGCACAAAGGGTTGGCAGTGTTAACCAGAATTCTAGCTCTCAAAAAACCACGAGCCTTAGCCGTATCTTCCAATTCTATAACCTCGCCAACAGCTTGCATTAACTGTTTCACATTCGCCAAAGAGCTCAACCCAGGAGGCACGCCCCTGATTTGAATCCAGAACGGTACCATCTCCATCACAATTTCTTCCAACGCCAAAGTTGGATTCCATTTCTTCACAGAGAAGTGCTTTTTCATGACAGCCCAGGGGACTTGTTCAAGAATCTTGTTGGCCATATTTTCATCCGGAACAGTGATAATGAACATATTCTCCTTCACCCATTTAACATCTGCCTGCCCCAATTCCTTCCAAGCCGATCGAAGGATATTCCTAACTCCCCATTTATTTAATACTTTTTGAGAGAGAACCTTTCCCACTAGTTTCACGCCGTGTTCCAAAGCATCTAAGTCCAAAGCTTCCTCCAGCTGAACCACCAGCTCAGATATCCCACCAGTCGCCATCGCCTCCCTGCGTAGGAACAAAAAGGACCACTGTACCACACCAGACTGTTGAATATCTGCTACCCAGTCACGCCTTTCCCTGTTACACTTAGATGTGTCCCACAGGAACTGAGATAGATGCAGTTGACTTAGCAGAGAAGCAATCAGTAACCAATACCGACTCTGGAGATGTGAAGATACCCACGAGTCCCAGAGCCATATAATCTCGCCAAGAAGAAATTTAGCATTAATACCCCACACCCACTTCTTCTGCTTCCAATTAATGCCCATATCAGAGGCTAACCTACCAATAGTCAGTGCAATCAAAATCTCCCTTTGCCTGCCTCGTATTTCTGACCCCCGAATAGCAAGGTTCAGAAAAGAAGCATCCCTATCTACCCACGGGAACAGAACTTCCAGAATTAATTGTGACAATATTTTTCCCCCCTCCACCACATACGAGTGGAATCAAAGGACTCACCACCCAAAGACACCAATTAATAACGATCAGACAAATACCCCTATCAGCACACCAGCCCCTGCCAGGAAATCAGACCCAAAGCATCGATCAGATCTACCCCCATAGACCACATATACAAAAACCCACATCCACCAGCTACACGAAGATAGAAGCAAGTACCAACAACGAGATCGGAAGACTAGGACACGCACCTTGGCGGAAATCCACAGGGGATGAAGCACTCTCACGACGACCGGAGAGAAAACCTATCTTTGTATACTTGCTCATTGTTAGAAATGGCATTAGATACAAGAGTTGGAGTTTCATAATAGTTGTAAGTATTAAAGTGGGCCACAATTCACGTCACTGCACAGTCATTGGGCCAATAAATAAGTTACAGTTGACCCAAGTAAAAAAAAATGGTCCGGAAACCTGTAACATCTTCCCGGGAAGCATATGCCACCCTGATGAACCAGTCCTTCTGAACGTCGATCTTCGAGCGTACCAAAATAATAATAAAAAATGAAATAAAAAGAGAGGGAGAGCAATGTCCAGGGCTCGCGTCTATGCGGACATCAACGTTCAGCGTCCCAGAGATTACTGGGATTACGAATCCGTCACTCTTCAATGAGGGTAAAAGTCTAATCACAACCACCTTTGCAATTGAACTTTTGATTTATTTTTCTTCTTTATATTTGGATGTTTAAATTCACCTGCTTATACTAATTTGCAATCTTAGGCGCTTTTGGTGCGCTTTTAGCTATTTCAGAAGCAGTGTTTTTCGCATATGTGATTGTGGAGATTTTATTTTTGAGTATCTCGAGGGCGAGCTTGGCGCAACGGAAATATTACTCCTTTGTGACCGAAAGGTCACGGGTCTGATGACATTTTGAAGGTGCATTTTTCCAACCCCTGTTCTTATGTTTGCTTCTTTTTGTTATGCTCAGTGAACAAGATGACTATGAGGTTGTTAGGAAGATCGGAAGAGGAAAATACAGTGAGGTCTTTGAAGGTGTAAATGTCACCAAAAACGAAAAGTGCGTTATGAAGATCCTTAAACCCGTCAAGAAAAAGAAGGTTGTGATTTCTTAACATGTCCCCTTACCCTAGCATATACATTGTTGTACCTTTTACTTATTTCCCTTTCTTTCAATTTGTTTCGATGGTGGGCATGTTCTAGGATGGAATGGTAATTTGTATATGAGTCATGGCAATGATATGCTGAACTTGTTTAAATCCACATTTCTGTATTCCTGTTTCACTTAAATACAGTAATTTGTTCGTATTCATGCAGATAAAAAGGGAGATAAAGATACTGCAGAATCTTTGTGGTGGTACAAACATCGTGAAGCTACTTGACATTGTCAGGGATGAACACTCAAAAACTCCTAGCTTGATCTTTGAGTATGTGAACAGTGCAGATTTCAAAGTGTTGTACCTCTCACTGACGGATTATGACATTCGCTACTATATATATGAACTTCTCAAGGTTTCTCATCTTATCCTCTTGCTAAGCATTCATTTTTCTAACAACTTCGGTACATATACTTTTACTGACAGCAGTCTGTCTTTTAATTGTGTGAAGAATGTCATGGTTCCAACTTGCACTGCTTAGCTGCTGCATGCTTGGCTAATCAAAAGTTGGTCTCCTAATTTCAGGCATTGGATTACTGCCATTAGCAGGGCATAATGCATCGAGATGTCAAGCCTCACAATGTTATGATTGATCATGATCTCCTGAAACTTCGCTTGATTGATTGGGGTATCGCTGAATTCTACCATCCTGGCAAAGATTACAATGTCCGAGTAGCGTCAAGGTAGAATCTCTTCCATCCTCTAACTTTATTACCAATTTCATTGAATTGTTAGTTTTCTTCTAGATTTTGGAAAGGCATATATCTATTCATTCTTTAGTTTCGTCTAGGAGTAAGACTTGGGTTGGATCAACCCAATCAACCCAAAATTTGGACAACTCGGGCAAGAATCTTCCATAAGTCGAGTAAACATGGACATAATTTCTTAAGTTGAATAATAGTTTTAGGGACTCTAAAGATGGTGCCTTGTGCAGTTATTGCTCGAACAGTTATCAAACAGAACTTGCAGTGAGACTAAGTTTATTACCAATAGATTCAATGGTGTCTGATGGCAAAAGGGCTTATAGTTAGTTCAATGCGAACTTCTTACATTGTCAACATGTGAATTCTCTGTTTGCTTTGCAGAAAGTTGATAAATTTGAATGCCGTTTATCAGGCACTATAAGGGGCCTGAACTCCTCGTGGATCTGCAAGACTATGACTATTTGTTAGACTTGTCGAGCCTTGGTTGTATGTTTGCAGGAATGGTGAGGGTTTATGCTTCCCTGTTGTTACTGTGTATTAAGGACTTTTGTAGTTGCTACATATTTGTTAGTCATGATGGATTTTTCTCAACAAGGTGTTCTCTTTCTTTCAAATCTTTCGCAAGGAACAATTCTTCTATGGTCATGACAATCAGGACCAGCTAATGAAAATTGCTAAGGTAATTTTGGTTTCGTACTTGGCTTGAAGATTGTATTATAGGCAATCCATAACCTATATGATTTAGCACTTCAATCCACCAAAACTAGTTTAAAAGTCACCTCAAGATTGTTGAGTTTTACCTTTTGTCTGTAAGTTGATCATACAATACTTGTTATACTGTTGGAGCACTGAGGTTTCACCAACCATCAGAAATGGTAGTGAAGTCTTTTTAGCAATAGTGCCTATATTCATATATCTTGTTATCTTATGTTGGTGAATTCTTCTTCAGGTTCTTGGGACAGAAGAATTGAATGTATATTTGAATAAATATAACCTTGTGCTTGACCCTCAACTCGATGTTCTTGTTGGAAGGTATGCTTCTCATCTTTAGCCTGGAACCGGAAGATACACTTACATGATCAAATCATTATGGTTGAAAGACAAAAAGTGGTTTTGGGCCTCTGGTTCGTATTTAACCCAAAAAGGAAAGGCATCGCTTTTTCTGTCTTTCCATCAGATGATGCTTAAACATTGCAGCTGTATCAGCAATATCCTCATCTTTCCATTTTTATGAAGTCACTTCCTATTCGTGGATAACTAAATAATGAGTAAATAGTTGAACAAATAATTCAAGAAGTCAAATGAAAAAAAAAACAGTTGTCTATACCATACTCATACATCATTCTAATTTCTTCCTTATTTTTTTTTCCAATTTAGGCAAAGCAGGAAGCCATGGTCAAGATTTATCAATGCGGGAAATCAGCATCTGGTTTCTCCAGAGGTAATTTTCTTTTGGGCTTCCTTTCTTCTTCATCTTCTTTTCCTTACTAGTGATTATTTGATCCTTTTTTCGCTATGCCCAGGCCATTGATTTTCTAGATAAGCTTCTTCGATATGATCGCCAGGAAAGGCTTACAGCAAGAGAAGCAATGGTATTATTTAAGATTAACTGCTGTTTCATTTCATTCCTTTTAACTGCTGTTTCATTTCATTCCTTCTTTTTCCTTCATGCGAGTTTAACATGTCTACATAGTGGTCAGATACATAATGTTAAGTAGTTCAATTACATATCATGTTCAGCCGTTAAGCTCAAAACATAATTGTCATCGGGTACCTTCACATTTTACACATGCTCAGGGTCTATTGTTATAATACTTGTAAAGATAATAAGTTCACGTATTCCATGTTTCAGGCTCATGCATACTTCTCCCAAGTGAGAAGTGCATAAAATAGCTGGGTACGAACACAGTAACACCAGACTCCAATAGAATCCTTTGGTAAAAAAACTTGTATCCCCTTTGTCCTTCTGTGTATAATGTGAATGATCATTACCTAACTTTAGGTTGTTCATGACATCCATTCTTTTCAAATTTTTAATGCCGATATTCTTTCTTTTCCGAGCACATAATTGTATTTTTCACTTGTTATGACCTAGAATTAATCAGAATGCAATGCAACAGTATTTGATGGTCTCAAAACCTGTTTGCTTTGGTTTGCATATTTTAGATTTTGCATTATGTTGGTCCATATATGCGTGCTAAAACAACAACCGAAATTCCAAAAACAATCTTCAATCAACCAACAAACATGCACTTTTATAACATATTCCCCAAGTAGATTTAAGCTAATTAACATCCAAGAGTCTAGGAAGAATCTTTATGCAGAACCTCCGCAGTGAACTTCACACACATTTCTACAATTTCTTCTTTTTGGGTCGGGAATTTGTCATTTTTGAAGATGAGGGAAACATGTGCAAACATCAGATTTGGGATGTTTGGCCTCTGCATGCTCCCTGCACTTCACCTCGCTCGTCGTGCATATGAATACTTGCATACACACCTTGCACTGCAATCATCAATCACTACCTTGCATCAGAAACAATGCAAATGCTCAAAGTACAAGGAAATTTTTTGTGCCAATTAGCTTCATTTACCTGAATTGTCATTGATTTCTTGTTTGATTCAAGCTGGCTGCCTGCGTGTCGAGAGATGCACAAATTAGTGACACATATATTTCTTCGTTACGAAGCTAACTTCTGTTTGGTGGCTTAGAAAATGAGTTATAGAAAATTCATCACTTAATTACTTGGCTCAGATGCACACAGTTAATATGAGGAAAACCAAATTGAAAGATGGGAGGGGGTGACAGGTACCTTTGGTAGCATTCTTTTGCTTCTCCATGTTCCTCTGTCGAGCCATCTTCGACTTCTGGCCGTTGCCTCCTCCCATCGCTTATTCTTCTTAGTCTCTGAATGCTTCTAGGACAGGGTTACTAATGCTGCTAGAATAAGAAGAATAAGAATGGCCAAGAAGTTGTGATGACGAAAAGGACATATATAGATCACTCTCATCAATTAGGTATTGTTGGAGCCAGTAAAGAAACCACACATCCAAGGGCTACCTAGAAACTTCCCCTCAAGCCTTGAGGCTCTGTTCACACCGGGGACTTAACTATCCTCTCGGATGCCACTGCGGCGTCCTAGAAAACGATATAATGTCATGTGTTTTAACTTTCTACGTGTATATCATTGATTTGAGATACTTAGGTGGCACCATAGTCTACAAAATGCTTCATTTGGATTGACTTAGCAAATGAATTCACACCACATGTGGTGCTATGCTCGCTAGTGGTGTGTGCTTGTACAGCTGGAGCTCACAACAAATTGTGGTTTGGAAGCCAAGCAAATAAATTGACTAGAAATATGAGGATTTCTGTTGACACCAAAATTTCTATCTTTTCAATTAGCACTACGGTCTATTGATATGGAAAAGTCTGGTATTTGAGTCACATGTATGCAATAACGGTTTAATATTTGTGTTAAGTTCGGTGACTAATTATAGTTGGCTTATTCTGAAGTTGACCACAAATCCTCCCCTGAATATAAGAACCAATAGAACATTCCTTAAACGCCCAAAATAAACCAATAGAACTCACATTTTTGTTGTCACTAATAGCCAACTGCTTTTATTCAATAGAGTTAGGCAAAATCTTATGTGTAAACAAGTGTATATTAGTTTGTATCTATTTCTCTTTCTTCATATGATGTGTCATGTACGAAGACAATTAAGTACGAAATATCATACATCCGCCTGCACCTAAGTTTATCTTCATCTTTGTCACTTAGTACTACTGTCTAATAGTATTCCTTTTCGCTTATAAATAAGAGGTCTTAAGTTCGATTTTCGCCAAATACAAATTTGAACTAAATTATTTGGCTATCCATTGTGAGAGTTAGTCCAGTCTCTACTCTTTCGTGTAAATAATGTTGTATGTATTAAAAAAAAGGAAAACTAATGAAAAATATTTGAAAACTTTGAATTTTAACGATAAGGACAAAATAAAGGGTGAAGTGAATAGTATTATGATTGATTTTTTTAAGTGTAAAAATGTGATTTTTCTTTAAAATAAACATTATCAGAGCTTTTCGTTAAAAAAATTTAAAAAAAAAATTATCTTTATCTTTTAACTCTTTACCACCAAATAACCAATCCTGACCCATTACCTCACCCTGCCCAATAAAACTCATATTTGAACTCTTCGTCGCCAGATAGCCCAATTCTAACTCGTCACCTCACATCTCGACCGGATTCAACCCATTCCTTTTAGCCCAAGATAGGCCCACCACAAGAATGTGTAACCCAATTGGCTGATTCCTTAAGTCTAAAAATAAAGTTGAAAAAGTGAACCGAAAAAAAATTAAAAACCTGATTCTTTGAGTGAGTGGCTGACCAGACCACGACGTGGAAAGATTATATTTTTATGTGTTCGAAATAAAAGTGGCATATCATTTATTATTATATAAATGGTGTAATTTTTATATTAAAAATTAATAATATAAAAAATAAAAAAATGCACTGCTTATTAACAACAAGTGCTATATTTTTTGTGATACGAAAACAAGAAAAAAAAATTCCACGAGGTGTGCCGAAAATAAAAAACGGCAACATCAATGCACATGACGCCACCAACTGTTATTAAATCTACAGACACCCACCAATCGCTGACCGCCGTCACCGATTTGTCTGGGACAGGATAAGAACGAAAACGCATCACAAAATGACAAATTTAACCTCCGAGAAAGCTTAACCAGCTCCACTATAGAATTTTAGGTTAGACTGATTTCGCGATAATATTAATACATCACTTATCTGCAAGGTCCTAAAAGACAATAGCTATTAGTCGGACGGCTAAATTAAATATAATATTAAATAATATTTAGACAATTAGACAGAGTTTAAATAAATTTAGGTAAATTTATTATACACAAATTAGTTCTTATTTATAGTTAAAAATATACATGTACTCAAAAGAAAAAAAAATATATACATAATTATATTGAAAGACATAAGTTATAAAATAAAATGAACAATAAATTATAAAGTATTAAAATATGTTGAGAATATGGAAAACAAGCATATAATGAGTGTTCATTGAAGTATTCAATAAATCTCTTACATTTTATTGAAAAAATAAAATGAAAATAATAAAAGTTATCAATTGTTTACATATGTAAGAGTTGCGACTTAGGTGTGATTAGGAGGCGTCATTTCTTAGCTTTCAAACGCATAGGAATTTAATTCGATCTGTGACTAATTGCCTAACTTCTAGGCGGAAATTTTTAGAATATATTTGCTTGAAATACGAATGTAGAAATAGTTATCTAGCATACTAATATTGCGAAGAAAATCTCAATTGCGTTATGTTATTAGTTTGAAATGTGACGAAATTTCAATTGTGTAAAATTATATTATATTATTAGTCTGAAACATAACAGCGTGATTGAGAGAGGGATCAAATTTTCTACGGCTACATTTACTTTAAATGCAGAAGATTTTTGGTCACGGTTGAGAGTCAAGGTCTTGTAACTTCACGGGGAAGGTAAATGCATGGACCATTTGACGACATCCAATAGGAAACAGAAGTGTGTGCGTCAGAAAAAGTGACGCGAGGGCAAGGCAGCAGAAAGAGCATTAATAAAACATCAGAATATGCTTCGCTCCGCTCTGCAAATATCCCTTTCTCTTTGCTCACCTTTGATCATTATTTTTAATTAACATTTAAACTCATCGCCCAATCGCTTTTAATCTCCCTTTGTTTTCATCCTTCGATATCAATTCGCTGTTCGCAGAATTTTGGACTCTAGTAAATTAACCACCATGGACCTCGTTCAGGACCTGTTTCTGACGGCGTCGCTGGCTCTGATCCTCTCTTTTCTCGTCGCCAAGCTCGTCGCCGTGGCGGTTGCTGGCCGCGAATCGGAGGCGGAGCTCGGGGAGGGTGGGAATGGCGGGGGTGAAGGAGTTGGTGTGGAGGAGGTGAGCTTCGAGGAGAGGAGGCTGAAAGTGGAAGGGACTTTTCGCGGTCAGATTCAGAGGAGGGTGGAGCTTGAAGGAGAAGTGAAGGATGTCGTTCATTTCGAAGGGGAAGCGGTTCATCGGGCTGAGGAGATTGCTGAGCCGCTGCAGCAGCATCGAGAAGGTCGTGGATTGACGGAGGAGATGCTGAAGGAAGAGTCAGTGGCGGTTGTATTGCCGGAGAAGTCGTCAGTCGCGGTAGGATTGCCCGAGAAATGGTCGGATGGCGGGGAATTCGAAGAGGAAGCGGTTCATCGGGCTGAGGTGATTGTGGAGCCGCTGCAGCAGCATCTAGAAGGTCGTGGATTGGCGGAGGAAGAGTCGGTGGCGGTTCTATTGCCGGAGAAGTCGTCAGTGGCGGTAGGATTGCAGGAGAAGTCGTCGGATGGCGGGGAATTCGAAGAGGAATCGGTTCATCGGGCTGAGGTGATTGTGGAGCGGCTGCAGCAGCATCGAGAAGGTTGTAGATTGACGGAGGAAGAGTTGGTGGCGGTTTTATTGCCTGAGAAGTCGTCAGTGGCGGTAGGATTACCGGAGAAGTGGTCGGATGGCGGGGAATTCGACAAGGAGGCGGTTCATCGGGCTGAGTTGATTGTGGAGCCGCTGCAGCAGCATCGAGAAGGTCGTAGATTGACGGAGGAAGAGTCGGTGGCGGTTGGATTGCCGGAGAAGCGGTCGGATGGCGGGGAGAAGCGGTCGGTGGAGAAAGCGAGCGAGTTCGATCGCGGAAGCTCAGAAAACAGAGAAGGGGAAGAAATTGGCGCGAAGTCAGCAGGGAACGACGTCGTTGCCGAACAATCGGAGGAGGTTAGGGTTGTGAATTGCGAGGAAGCTAAGGAGAAGAGACACGTGGCGCCAAGTGAGGTTAAATCGGGAGATTTCATTGACGAGGATGATTGGGAGGGGATCGAGAAGAGTGAGTTGGATGATGAATACGCTGCGGCGGTGAAATCTGACGGACACGATTGATCGGTTGGCGAATGTCGGTGGCCATGTGCAGGTATCCAACGGCTCTCAATACTTGAGAGTATGCCAAGCGGTATTAGACTTCCTGTTATCTCTCTGTTAATATAATTAATTTGTGTAGCTATCCATAGCTCTGTGCTTGATTTTACTTGTCTCAATTCTGAAAAAATGTGAAAAATGTGGAAATACAAGCTGTTGAAAACAGAAGAAAAAAAAAAAGAAAAAAAAAAAGGTAAACAAGCACAGATATCTTAATTGAAATGACCATGTGAGTCTTTACATCACTCAGAAAAGTAGGTTGCTTCGCCATCAGCTGGCCCCCCTTTTAAAAATGGAAAACCAAGATATCTAACACCATTACCCCACACACACAAAGATGTAATTTCCAGATCGGAAATTCGAAAAAAACAAGAATAAAATGGAAATGAGTGTGAAAAGAAATCTGAGGGCGTATTCATGTAAAGTTAGATTAGAAGCAGAGGGCCTAGTCATTGTGATTTCTTATATTTTGTCAGGAGTAATGTTCGGAGACCAGCTACCTAGAATAAATTTTATAAACTATATGGCGTGATTGATAATTGGATTACTACTTGAGTGTTCGTCTATCTACCACTACTCTTTGTGACCGTCTAAATACATTTGATTGGTCTGCAATGTTTGCATTGTTCTGTTTTATTTCTTTACCTCTGAGTACTCCACCTTATGCGCAAGGGATTCGTTTGCCAACGGTCTGAGAAAACTACCTACTAACTCTGCTATCCCTCTCCATCTATGGGAAATGTCTCTCTCTCTGAGTCGGGCAAGTGATTAGGTCGAACAGCGTCATTTCTTAGTTCCCAATACAAATTCTGTTGTGCATATATGCATGCATAGATGTGATTTATCTGTATGTTACTCGACACTTTCATTTCCTTGTCATTGAAGTTAAAATAGTTGACATATTTTTAGCAACGCGTACTTGACTCTTTTCCGCAATCTTTCCTCTTTATATCAGGCTTCTAATTTTTGAATTTCTCATTGACCCGTAGCATTACAGAACGGGATGTGTTACAATCGATCTAGAATTATTTCAGGCTTCTAACTTTATTACTTGTAACCGTAATACTACGGGTGCAAGGGGAAGAGACTTTGATTTGCTTCATAACAGAGTTGCAGCTTCAAAGACGGCAAAAGTAAAGAGCTACAGAACAGAAGTAAGACATTTTATTTGGTTTTTCTTGCTTCTTGTCCCCATAGGCATGCTACATTGGAAAATAGTTATTCATCTTACTCTAGTAAAATTAGGGAAGATTCATAGACCTAGTTCATCTTCTCATCATGACCATATACTCCACCGCCCGCACCCATCCCGCCACCATAACCTGGGCCTGTGCCTGCCCCAAATCCACCATCTCCTCCACCACCATTACCAAATCCGCCGCCATTACCAAATCCGCCACCATTGTGAAACCCACCACCATTACCACCATACCCCTTGCCACCGCCACTATCACCACCAATGCCTCCACCACCACCAGAGCCTCCGCCGCCGCCAGAGCCTGAGCCATAACCTCCGTAACCATCAGCTGTCAGCCCATGAGAAGCAGCAGCCTCTTCACTGTGCCAATTCTTTATCCCATGGTCCAAACCAAGTCTCTTGTCTATCAGATTCCTCCCTTGAATCCCTTCTCTGGTGGCTTCAACTGCTACATAACTAAAAATCCCCATAACCAAGAACATTAGACTCCATGAAACTGCGTTGCTTCTCGCCATGACTTTTCGTATTACCGTTGTACCTTCAGTAGAGAAGATAAACCTATGTTAGTATTCCAAAAGGAGAAGGGGAGAGAGAGAGAGAGAGAGAGAGAGCTCACCGTTATGTGACGTCGTTAGTCTTCCTCTTTACTAGCTTTGAAGGGCCTTGATGATCACTGGAGCTGAGAGATTTAAACCGAATTTAAGATAGAGAGTGAGAGCTGTAGTCAATGACCCTAACGAAATAAGGTAGGTTCCTTAGATTTATAAGGCCGTCTGTCATAAGTTATGAGTTTCTAAGAGCTGCATGGCAGATTGGCCGGGGGGGAAGGTAAGGTTGCAGGTCTGCGTGATGACGATGACTCGTGCCAGCTTGATTCTGGTGGTGATGTCGATTTGCATGACCACAAGGCTTCAAAGTTGCTGCATTATAATTCTGCTTCTGGAATTTTATGCTTCTATTTTTATTGGGCTTAGTAGTCTATGGGCTGTTCCTTTTCTTTCCCAGAGGTCCAAAACGAACAAGAGCACAGAAACTGGGTTTTTCTTAAAAAAAGAAAAAAAAAAGGAGATGGGTGGGCTTGAAAGTTATAACTAAGAGGGCATTGGGCCGGGTTGAGGCGATAAATTAGACACGTGTTTTAAAAACTAATGTCGAAACATACAGCTAGTCATATTGGTTGAAGCAGATGTGCTCCTCTTTGTGCAAGTGAGTCGAATCCCATTCACGGTAGTTTAACTACTTAAAAGTAGAGGAGGGCAGCCTAGTTGCAGTGGCACTAGAGCAAAAGAAATGCCCACCTCACCCAAGTTCGATCCCCCCACCCCCACTCCTAACTAATGACAAAAAAAAAAAACTACTTAAAAGTAAACTATCGTTGGTATTAGAAAAGGTCAAACAAGTTTGATAGTCTATGTAGTTTCCATGGTTCCATTTTCGTCCATGTATTTGTAATTGGGCTTCTTGTTGCAAAATGTTCTAATCCGAAACACTAAGACATGGAGAAGTCTAATCACTTCTTACTTATATAACGGTCACACTCGATTTCACCTTAGTCCACTCACAATGCAAGGCCCCGGAACACTCTTAAACATAAAAATGAGTGTATTATGAGTAATGTTATTCATACTATATTTTTGTATTACATTTTCATACCACTTTAGGTAGCATTTGATGTGGACAGTCACATCATTTGAATTAATTAAAATTTTAAATTTAGTTCATTATTTAATAAACTAATAATTAAGAAAAACTGTTAATTAAATGATGATCATGGTATACGAAGAGCCTTTCTACTTCATTTTCTTGAGTTTTGTAAATTTTTCAAATGATTGTCACCTAATATAAAAATATGGTATGAATAACATTACTCGTGTATTATTGGTAGAGACTACAATATTGGTATTTGTAACCATGTAAGTTTGCCCTCCTCAACTAAGACACGGTCACGCGAGTCACGACCGACACTTCCGACGGACTATGGTCGTGCAGCGTTGAAAGAAGGGAGTTCGGACTGTTGGGAGTGATGTCGAGTGTTGAAAACTCCCGCAATCCGACGCAGACCAACCACATAATGGTGGACCCCACCATTAGGGTTTCTGTTATATTTCTACCTTAATTCATGGTCTCAAATAAAACTGGAATTATTATTTTAGGAAAATTAATGAAAATAATTTGAAAATTTTGAGTTTTAATTAAAATGACAAAAATGTGTTGTAAGTGAATAGTATTAAGAGGATTTTTTAGAATAAAAATGTCTTTAACATTAAAAGTAAACAGTATTAAAAGTGTTTCGTTAAAACTTCATATTATTTTTTTTGATAATTTGTTGAGCTAATAGACAAAAGAAAGTTTACGTTATTTCCAATTTGCCTTTGCCTGGCTGCCTGGCCGGTTTGAAAACCCAAAAGAAAAAGAGTGTCAATCAACGAGGTGATGGTCCCATGATATTGAGGCTGATGCTGTGCCGCCCTACCACTAAGATAGCTGTATATTCTAAACCCTTACCATTATTCACACATCATGTTTTGTTTTCTTACATTTTTCATGCATTATATGATGGGGATGGACGTATGATTAACATGAGTATCCGTTATAATGAATGTAATCAAAAGAATTACAGATTGTTTGAAAAGTGCTTTTAAAATGACTGAAAATGTGTTTAATGAGAGTGCTGTTGAAATCAATTCTTAGTAAATATACAAGTGAATTCTGGAAAAACACTTGAAATACTTCATGCAAGAAACACACAACTAGTGCAGGAAGCATGAATCATTTCAAGTGCTTTTGAAACCCAAAAATATTTTGACCAAAATTCATTTCAATCACTTCCAAATGAGTCCTTAACTAGTTTTTAGTTTAATGGTATTTACCATCTCGACGGTGAAAGATGTCACAAGTTCGATTTTTATTTTTTTTCCAGTTGTAAAAAGCGTTGTGAACGCAAGGTCGTTTTAGACATTAAAAACATTGTAACGCAAGTGGGATTTTTCTCCTTATCATGTGATGGTTGTCTGTACCAATCAGAAAAGACAATGCAACATACATAAGCAATCAAACGACAAGTGACTAATTAAGACCACCTTCTAATCTTCTATTTTATTATTTGGAGACATTGGGTGGGAGAGAAAATGACATTTCAACTACGATTTACATAATTGTTAATTATGCATGCCATGTGGCAGTTGCGTCAAGCACACGTCGCCCATCCGATTTCCAGCAAAGCTTTTTGCATCTGGATTATCATATGTGATTAAGATTTTAACTACGTTTATATAATGCATGTTAGGGTTTATATCGCAACGGAAATGTTGATTCTTTGTGATCAAAAGGTCACGAGTTCGAGACATGAAAATAATTGCTTTGCAAAGTAAGGGGTGAGACTTCGTGCATACGATAGACGTGCCTTCTCTGATCCACACATAGCGAAGAACCTCATTGATTTACAATCGCCTTTTATATCGCAAATTAGCAGAAGCTATATGCCAATTTAGTGATAAAGATGTGATGGGGACAATTAAAAGCAGGCAAAAACATTGGAGGGGGCCGCAAAAGTAAGATTCCTTGAACAACCCAGCTAGATTAGTGATTCTTTAAGGACTCAATGGCCATTTGCTTGCTTTATCATGATAACATTATTGTAACAATCTTACATCGGAAATATGACAAAATTAAAAACAATCGTTACATTAGCTCTCGCATGGCCGCACACCTGTTGTTCTATTAGGTAATTAAATGCAAGCTGAAACAATATTGGTGTAATTAATATTGAGCCGTTGTTTTTCTTTGAAAATTTTGACAATAATCGCTAATCATCAACTTCAAAATTGATTAAACAAAGTTCACAATTAATCACATTGCTTTCACATGTTGTCAATCATTTGGCCAAAATGTGGACTCCATCGAATGCAACAAGAAATGATATAAACTCAATTAGATACTTATGATCCAAACATATCTTCGTTGAAATCTGAATAAATTTCACATAATTCTATATTAGCTTCAACAGGAAGTTAGCTTAATTAATTTAGAATACATGTATTGTCCTTAAATTTTCGATTGGTAAAGAGAAGTAATTATATAGATAATCCAACCCTTAATCCATGTTTTATCGCTTAGAAAAATACTTACAAATGTGAAATTTTCCATCTCCAAACTTTGTTTTTTGTTGAACAAAAAGCTTAGAAGCAGATCGCCTACTCTCACCACCGACATTAGAACATATCAATAACATTAAGTTGAAAGAATGTACGCGTGATACTTAACTACCACTCGTACACTAAACAGTGTAAGGAGGAATCCAATAGAAGTTTCCACTCATGAATTATTAGCGGTAGGGTCCGTTTTCCAGCTAATGGACTAGGAGGTAGTCCAATCTAGCATATAAATACACTACGTGCATGTCTTTTTCTTCTATGATTAAATAATATAATAACAATTACCAATATTTAAATTAGATTCTTCTGAAGTATGAATAAGTAATAGTATCAATTAGTGCATAATTTACACAAGATAAACTTTGATTAATATACGCTATCCATATCTAATCTCTACCACTACTATGCAAGTAACACGTATTTGTCGTTTTTAGAGATTATTTTTTAATGCCATTACGCTACTTTTTATTATAGTATAGTGATATTCTTTTTCATTTGTAAGTGAAAAATTTTAGGTAAATAATTGTTAAATCAAAGTATATCCAAAAAAAAAAAAACACCAACGTTACTATATATACTAAATTTTATAGTTCTTAATTGATGTTTTATGATATGGGTCTAGCTACAGTGGGGAAGCTACGAAGGGATCAGGATGGTCCCATGCCCATCCTAACATTTTTTATTTTTATTTTTAATTTTTTCACGCAGAAATGTTTAGCTTTATGTTTATGATTTTCAAGGTTCTTCCGTAGGCTTAGGACCCAAATCCAATGTTTTATTTTACTTTTTTTCATCATATTTGATTTGAGGTTGGTGGCTTCTATGAAGTTCAAGCAATCCGTTGCTTGTGCGCTTTGAGGAGGACTCTATTTTGGAAATGAGAAGAGAGGAAGAAAGTCCTAAAGGCTTGAGATTTAGGTTTAAGGAAGAGGAAGATGAGGACGACACCATACTAAGCCCAAATGTTGGTACTCTGTTGCTTACCACACGACATAGTAATTTTTGTAAGATCAGGAGAGTATTTCAAATTGAGACATTTTGACTCCTCCAACTAAAATTCTAACTCTGATACTATCTACTAACGAACCTTATTTATTTGTATCAAATGAAACAACGCAATATTTCTGTTACCAAAATTTAGTGTGAGAAGTTTATATCTCTTAGTGTTATTAACACAAGATTGTAGTGTTTTTTTTTTTTCAGTTTTTTTATATTTAATTTAATTTAATTTAATTAATATGATGGTGAGGTTGAAAGTTGCTTGAAAGCACATGATAATCATCACCCTCAGCAGCAGTCCACATTAGCCTAATCAATGTTAATTCTAATTTAAGTGGGATTTCCACTAAAACCGTCGGTTGAGCCGATGAGGGATGATGATTGCTGTAATGTGGAAGGGATATATCAGGGATCAAAATCAGACGACAAACAACAAAAAGGTGACTTATTATTTCAAGTCCAAAATTAATTAAACACCGAAAGGTCGTAGATATATATCAAAATTGTTTTCTCTTGTGAAACACATTGAAACAAAAATTGTGATGTCCAAAAATTCCATTTCACAATTCAATATACATATATCAAAATTGCTTTCCCACAACCCTGGTGATGGTGTCGACGGAAAGAATAGAGGAAGACAATGTTTGACTCATAACTAGACCTCTAAACGGGTCGGGTTTATTGGGTTTGGGTCGGATTCAATCCGACTTGTTAATTTAACGGGTCACCCGAACTCGACCCGTTAAGTTAACAGGTCACCCGAACCCAACCCGTTAAGTTAATGGGTTAAGTTAATGGGTCACCCGTTTCACCCACTCGAACTCATCCTCCGCCATTAATGCCCTCCTCGAGCTCGAGACCGAGTCCGACAACATCCTCTCCCGGGACCCACAACTCTCCGCCCTCTCCCAACACCTTGCCACCCTCAAAACCCTCGTCGAGTCCCTCCGCCAGTCCAGCGGCCACATCTGCATCCGCTCATTCCTTACTCGTTGCTGCTCGACCCACTGCCTCTCCAAACTCGCCTAGTCTATCGAGTCTGAAATTCAAGCTTGGATCCACCTCTAGTGCTCAAATAGCTTGACACGAGCTTTGGAAGAGAACCCAATTTGCAACGAAGACGAGTTGATCAAGCTACTGACTCAGTTCGAGGATCGAGTTGCGCAGGGGTTCAACCATGAGTTGCAAGATTTGATCTTGAAGTCCAAAGTTGTCTCCTCACTCGAGTCAGTTCTGTGCGAATCGACTAGGTCGTCGAAGCGAGTCAAAGAACACTGTGCTTTCGCCATTGCAGCTCTGATCAAGTTCAATAAAGATGTTTTCGTGGGTCAAGTTTTGATGGGTCGGCCCACAATCAGCTCTCTGATAAAAATCGCATCTACGAACGCGATCAAAGTACTCTGTGCGCTCGTTAGGCTGATCAAATCGCCGCTCGTCGACGAGATCGAGTTCAACGAAGAAATACCCTGAATTCCAAAGATTTGGAAATGCGAGTGATGGCGATGGTTTGCGTGTTCGAAATCGGGTATTTCAGGCGAAAGGAGGCTATTGACGCGATGCTACAGGAGGGGTTGATTGAGAAGCTTATGGAGTTGCAGAGCTCGAAGCACGATGGTGATTTGATGAGGGAGAGTACGGCGGTGATTTTAAATTACACAAAAGTCCTCATTAAACGGGTGAAATGGGTGATTAACGGGTTCCGCGGGTTCACCCAAAATGACCCATTATTTAACGGGTTGACCCGTTAACCACCCGACCCGTTTATCACTCACCCGAAAACTAATTTTAACGGGTCGGGTTGAAAATGCTAGGTTTACTCATAACCTTTGTTAACTGACAAGTTATGAAACCTGCGCTATTATGTCTGGACTTGTAACCAAAGTAGGAATCTGATACGTGATTGTTCATTATTCGCATAAGAAAATGGCACAATAGACTCAAGTCAATTTTAATGGTTCATAGCCTATATCATCCGGCTCATCAAATAGATTCTAAAGCAGTGTTCTAAAAAACGGCCTAGGCGGCCGCCTAGCAACCGAGGCGTTTTTGGGCAAATCTGGTGGAAAAATCGGATTGGGCCTAGGCGGGCTAGGCGGTCCTAGGCGATCCTAGGAGGTTTTTTTTAATATTTTTTTTAATTAATTGTGTGCTTTTTTTTTTGGGTTTCATGGTAGTATACTTATGGAAATGGTGTATCTAATTTGCAAATGATGGATTTACTACAAGTTCATCCAATACTTATGGAAATATTGTACCTAATTTGTATTTTATCATTATTTTATTATCTATACAAGTATAGTGTTTTTTTTAGGTGTCAATATGCACTTATTTACAAAAAATACAAGAAATTTACCTAAATCCGCCTAGGCGCTAGGCGCTTGCCCGCCGCCCGACTAGCGCCTAGCGTTTTTTAGAACCTTGTTCTAAAGACGTGTAAAAGTAACAGCATGGTGTCAAATCTAGTGAATTTTACCCATTCATTTGAAATTGTTATTAGGAAGAGTAGGCTTATGCAGCACCTTACCCTCTAGGCTTTTATACTATGTTTACAAGACATTGCTACACATATTTTAACAAAGAAAACCAGAAAATAATTGAGTCCTACCACTATGATTAAACCAAACGTAATAAAACCGAGCTTAATTATGTATACTTAATTACTTTTTTCTTTTTCTTAACTTTAAGGTATTTAGGCTGCCCCACTAAACACCACCACTTATGTAGGGACAAATCACTTTTCAAACCACAGGAGCCTAGGAGGAGCATAAGAATCAAATTTGCAATCAAAAGAGTTTGTTGGAAAAGAGAAAAGACAATTACAATAAAAATAAATAAAAAACAAAAAAGGAATAATGCTACAACTACTACATTTTTTATACTATATTTTTGGCATTTCTCTGATAAATTTTTTTTTTTAAACTGAAGATAGAATAAACTCTCTGATAAAATTTGAATCTACCAATACATGTGAGTCCCGTTTCTATCAGAAATAAAAAATTTATATGAAAAATGTGACAGGAATAGTTTTTTTTGTAATTTTAATTTCTCACCATCAGTTTTCTAGTGGAGGACATTTATTCTATTTAAACGGAGGAGAAGTATCAAACAAAATCTCTCAGTGCTATGTGAAATTGCACTTCCACTTCCATCGGCCTTTATAATTTTCCCTTACAAAAAAAATAAAACCTCCCCTGTTCCCTGAAAACTCAGCAAATCTCAGAGCTTGCAGAAAACTGAGAGGATGAAGATATCCAGTTTCATGCTTCTGCTACCAGTCATGCTTCTTGCTCTCTCTCGCATCTCCGCTATCGTCGCGGACGACGCGAGAGAGCAGCAGGTGAAAAAGACTTACATCATTCACATGGACAAGTCCGAAATGCCGACGAGTTTTGAAGATGATCATTTCCGGTGGTATGATTCTTCTTTGAAATCCGTGTCGAGTTCAGCCGACATGCTTTACACTTACAAGACCATAATCCACGGCTTCGCCACCAGGCTAACCGCCGAGGAAGCTGAGCTGCTTGAGAAGCAGTCGGGAATCCTGTCCGTTCTGCCCGAAAGGAGGTACGAGCTGCATACAACTCGGACGCCGGAGTTTCTTGGATTGGGAAAGAGTGAAGCCCTCTTGCCAGCGTCGAATAAAGTGAGTGAGGTGATTGTCGGAGTGGTGGACACTGGCGTGTGGCCTGAGCTCAAAAGCTACGATGACACAGGTCTCGCGGCGGTACCAAGTGGCTGGAAAGGGGTGTGTGAGGCGGGAACAAACTTCAGCTCCTCAAACTGCAACCGGAAACTCATAGGCGCGAGGTTTTTCTCGAAAGGGTATGAAGCTACGGTTGGACCAATCGATGTGAAATCAGAATCGAAATCACCACGAGACGATGATGGTCACGGAACTCACACCTCATCCACTGCAACCGGTTCAGCAGTTGCAGGAGCTAGCCTCTTTGGTTATGCTTCAGGGACAGCACGAGGGATGGCGCCACACGCTAGATTGGCCACGTACAAGGCATGCTGGCTTGGTGGGTGTTTCGGCTCTGATATCACAGCTGCAATGGAGAAGGCTGTGGAAGACGGTGTCGATGTTTTATCTTTGTCTATCGGGGGATCACTGTCTGATTATTACAGAGACACTGTTGCTATTGGGGCTTTCTCTGCTGCGGCGCAGGGGATCCTTGTGTCGTGTTCAGCTGGTAATGGAGGACCGGAACCAGGGAGTCTGTCCAACGTTGCTCCTTGGATAACTACAGTGGGTGCTGGAACATTAGACAGGGATTTCCCGGCTTTTGTTAGCCTCGGAAGTGCAAAGAAATACAGAGGTATATCGCTCTATAGGGGAACATCCTTATCCAGTGGATTGCTTCCGCTTGTATATGCTGGCAATGCAAGTGAGTCCTCCAGCGGCGGGCTATGCGCTCCTGAAAGTCTGATTCCCGCAAAGGTTGCAGGGAAAATTGTGGTATGTGATCGAGGGGGAACCCCTAGGGTCCAAAAGAGTTTGGTGGTGAAAAAG
This sequence comes from Crataegus laevigata, assembly GCA_963580275.1. Classification (NCBI taxonomy): domain Eukaryota; kingdom Viridiplantae; phylum Streptophyta; class Magnoliopsida; order Rosales; family Rosaceae; genus Crataegus; species Crataegus laevigata. The sequence goes on from OY756949.1 coordinate 7,644,921, forward strand.
GCCGGCGGTTTAGGGATGATTTTGACGAACACTGAGGCTTACGGAGAAGAACTTGTTGCGGATGCATATCTACTGCCTACAGCAGCGGTTGGTGCGAAAGCTGGTGCTGCAATAAAAAGCTATGTTGCCTCGCAATCTAATCCTACCGCCGCAATTGCGCTTGGAGACACGGAGTTAGATGTGCAGCCCTCGCCCGTGGTGGCATCATTCAGCTCAAGAGGACCGAACCTAGTCACCCCAGAAATACTCAAACCAGACCTAATAGCACCGGGAGTAAATATCCTTGCTGGGTGGACTGGTGCGATTGGACCAACCGGACTAACCGAAGACAGGAGGCATGTCACCTTCAACATCATTTCAGGTACTTCCATGTCATGCCCGCATGTGAGTGGTTTGGCCGCCCTTGTCAAGGCGGCTCATCCAGAATGGAGCCCTGCAGCCATTAAGTCTGCACTCATGACTACATCCTACACAGCATACAAAACTGGAGACACCATCATAGATGTAGCAACTGGAAATCCTGCAACGCCGTTTGATTATGGTGCTGGGCATGTGGATCCGGTGGCAGCCCTCGACCCTGGCCTTGTTTATGATAATGCGGTCGAGGACTACTTCAGCTTCCTCTGCGCCTTGAATTATAGCTCAACTGAGATCAAACTAACCACTCACAGAGACTTCACTTGCGATACAAGCAAGAAATACAGCCTCCGAGATTTCAACTACCCATCTTTTGCTGTTCCTCTAGAAACATCTTCTGGCAGAGGGGGTGGAACAGGCGCATCAACAACTGTAAAATACACAAGGACGCTGACCAATGTGGGTACCCCAGGAACATACAAGGTCACGATATCTTCACAGGCGCCATCAGTGAAGATCTCAGTTGAGCCACAATCACTGACTTTCAGTCAAGCGTACGAGAAGAAAACATATACCGTGACTTTTGTTGCTGGTTCTTCGCCATCCGGTACAAACAGCTTTGCTCGGTTGGTATGGTCCGATGGGAAACGCACAGTAGGTAGTCCAATTGCTTTCAGCTGGGAATAATTTTTAACGGCAGCATTGAAGAACTGGTCTAACTCAGATCAGGGGTTTTAAGGTTCCTGCAAAAAACCCAATTGTATATTTTTTAGTATGTTGTGAAATTATCCTGCACCTCTCTTGTATCGTAGCAACCGCGCAAACGTAGCCGGTTGGTGTGTTTTTTTCTTCACAGTTGAAGTTAAAATGGGAAAGAACTGATGGAAAATAATTGTACAGGAAACTGTATAAGGAATTGGCATGGGGGCATTGAAAAGAATTACCAATTTGTATTCATATATATGATATGTAGCTCAAATAGGTGATCTAATCTTCCATTTTCTCACTTCTGGGGCCTCTTTTTTCACACCTAAAGAAAGAACACCTGGGATCATATTGTAATCACCGCAAGAAAGGCTGCCAATTTCGGGTACGACAAGTTACACGACTCGAAACCTGTACGAATAGTCTCCGATGCCATAAACGCCCACAGGCGTCTCCTTCGTACCGCTGATCAGAAGACGGTTAATTTAGCACGATTCACTTCTTCCTTTATCCTTCGATGCTTGAATTGGACCACTTATCCAAATCCATTCATGAAGTCCAATCAATGAAACAAATCTGCAAATGTGAAGGGAATCCCGACTTTTTCCACCTACGCGAACGCTAGACTCAATGGACATAAATTAACAAGATGTGCAGAACAAGAAAAATCACGTGCGAATTTTAATTCCAAAAGGAAAATAATACTAGTACTATTTTAAGTGCCATGTGATGTAAGTTTCTTTTTCCTTTTTTTTTTTTTTTTATCAAGAGCCATGTGATGTGGGTTTCTAAGAGGGAATATCTGGCACTCTCGTCTGCAGAACAAAGTACAACGAGAGCAGCTGGAGAGAAACTCCCATATTTGCAAGAAACTCGATGCTCTCAGACTTCCAAAGATTGAGAAGATGAGAATGTCGGTTTTCATACTTCCCGTAGCACTTGCGCTTCTGCTGCTCTCTAACATCTCCGCAATTGCAGAAGACGAGAAAGAGCAGCAAATGAAGAAGACGTACATCATTCACATGGACAAGTCCAATATGCCAGCAAGTTTTGAAGATGACCATTTCCGATGGTATGGCTCGTGTTTGAAGCTGGTGTCGGATTCGGCAGACATGCTTTACACATACACAAACGTAATCCATGGCTTTTCCGCGAGGCTGACTCTTGCGGAAGCTGTGCTGCTTGAGAACCAACCAGGAACTGTTTCCGTTCTGCCTGAATTGAGATATGAACTTCAAACAACTCGGACGCCTGAGTTCCTTGGAATATCAGGAAAACATGCAGCTGTCTTCCCTGGATCGGATAAAGTGAGTGATGTGGTTATTGGAGTTGTAGATACAGGTGTGTGGCCTGAGAGCAAAAGCTACGATGACAAAAGTCTCGGCCCTGTGCCGAGAAGCTGGAAAGGAAAGTGCGAGGAGGGAAAGAACTTCAACTCCTCAAGCTGCAACCGAAAACTCATTGGTGCGAGGTTTTTCTCGAGGGGGTATGAAGCAAGACTTGGACATCCCATGAATGAAACCAAAGAATCAAGATCACCAAGAGATGATGATGGCCATGGAACTCACACCTCGACCACTGCAGCCGGGTCCCCTGTTCCAGGAGCTAGCCTCTTCGGCTATGCTTCAGGGACAGCAAGGGGAATGGCTACGCAAGCTCGAGTAGCCACATACAAGGCTTGCTGGCTTGGTGGGTGCGCCAGCTCTGATATATTGGCCGCAATGGACAAGGCTGTTGAAGATGGCGTCGACATTCTATCTTTGTCAATTGGGAGAACAGGGTACCAAGATTATTACACAGACAGTATTGCCATTGGAGCTTTCTCTGTCGTGGCAAAGGGAATCTTCGTGTCATGCGCAGCCGGAAATCAGGGGCCATTTAAGGTCAGCTCGAGCAATAATGCTCCTTGGATAACCACTGTGGGTGCTGGAACATTAGACCGGGATTTCCCTGCATATGTTAGCCTTGGAAATCGAAAAAAATACAGAGGTATATCAGTCTACGGTGGAGCATCCTTACCTAGTGGATTACTTCCACTTGTTTATGGAAGCAATGGAAGCAATCTATGCATTCCTGACAGTTTAGTTCCTGCAAAAGTTGCTGGGAAAATTGTGGTATGCGATCAAGGGGAAAACCCTGAGGTTGAAAAGAGTGCGGTGGTCAAAAAAGCTGGTGGTGTAGGGATGATTTTGGCGGACGCCAAAATTAACGGGGAAGAACTAATTGCCGACATGCATTTACTGGCTACAATAATGGTTGGCCATAAAGCTGGTAACGCAATTAAAAGATATATTGCCTCCCATGCGGATCCAAAAGCGCACTTTGCTTTCGGGAAGACACAGTTAGGCGTGGAACCCTCACCAGTGGTGTCAGCATTCAGCTCTAGAGGACCAAATCCAGTCTCTCCAAGCGTACTCAAACCAGACCTAATAGCACCAGGTGTGAACATCCTAGCTGGGTGGACTGGTGCAGTTGGACCGACAAGACTAGATGACGACACCATGCGGGTGAGCTTCAACTTCCTCTCAGGTACATCCATGTCATGCCCACATGTGAGCGGGTTGGCCGCCATTCTCAAGGCTGCTCACCCAAAATGGAGCCCTGCAACCATTAAGTCTGCTCTCATGACCACATCCTATACAACATACAAAAATGGAAAAACAATCATAGATATTGCTACTGGAAATGCTGCAACACCATACGATTACGGTGCTGGGCATGTAGATCCAGTGGCAGCCATTGACCCTGGCCTTGTTTACGATCTTGCGGTCGAGGACTACCTAAACTTCCTCTGTGCCTTGCATTATACAACAACAGATATCAAGAAATTGACTCACAGAGACTTCACCTGCGATTCAAGCAAGAATTACAGCGTTGGAGATCTTAATTATCCATCTTTTGCTGCAGACCTATACACAAATTCAGACAATGGTGGAGCAGGTACCCAAAAATACACGAGGACTCTGACCAATGTTGGTCCACCAGCAAGATACAGTGTCTCTGTGTCCATAGACTCTACACTCGCAACGTCAGTGAAGATCTTGGTTGAACCAAAATCACTGAGTTTCAGTCAAGCATATGAGAAGAAGACTTATACTGTGACTTTTGTTACCAGTGCCATGCCATCTCGTACAGACATATTTGCCCGCCTGGTCTGGTCCAATGGGAAACACATAGTGAGTAGTCCCATTGCTATTAGCTGGTTTTAACTTTAGCAACAATCCTTTCACCTCCAGATCATGGTGCTAATAAATTCGCTACATTGTGTGGTATCTGAGTTTTTTTTTTAGCGTTTTGTTTTTTGTCCAAGTTATCGCCCACAACACATCAATTTTCTATTTTTTGGAAATCCATATTGAGAATTACACTGAATTAGCAGTTGAAAAGAGACAACCAACAACAACAACAAAGCCTTTAGCAGTTGAAAAGAGAAATTCAGAAATTCAACATATCACTATAAAACTGGAAATTCATAGAGTTGTCTACAATGCAATCATCATGAAATCAATCACAATGAAATATCTTGAAGTTACAATAAGAAAAAAAAGCTAAAATATAAACTAAAGCAAAGTCCAACTATCATTCTGTATCATCTACAGACTGACAAACAGGGAGGTAATAAGTATCGAGCTGCCAATACTTTTGTTTGACACCTTCCCAAACTTCGTCTCCTAAACAATCCTTGACAGGCAATGGAATGAACTGTGTAGAGTACCCTAAATTCTGAAGCTCTAGAGAGACCAAATGACAGTAAACAACATGGAAGAACGCATTACCTCCGCAAAGGCCATTGAAGAAAGAGTAGATTCCCCCGGGCTTCAACAACACGGGAAGATGCTGGTGGAACTCTCTCAGGTCTTCGTAGTACTCTCCGTAGGTGTCAAAGAAAATCCCTGTACAAACGAACCCAGCATTTCGTAAATTCACACAAATTGAAGCTTGAACCGTCAATTGAATTAGCTCATTTCTATTTCGCCTACCATCATATGATTTAAGCTGAGGTAGCACATCCTGCCATCGACCGAATATTATGTTCACATTATCCTTCTGAGCCCAACCGGTTCGAATCATACGCTGATAAACCTCCGGGTGAGCCTCAACGATGGTGTGTGAAGCAGGGGAGTATTTCTGAATGGCTGTATCCACAAGCCCCATTCCAAATCCAATGTTCAATATATGGCCACCTCCGGAACAAACCGCTTTCGCGTGTGCCTCCATTAACGGATGCTCCCACGCCATCATCACCGCCTTACAATTCGAGTCCATAAGCTTATCCTCACTAAAGCTCACTCTGTCTTCCAAATAATCACCATCGCTATCCCCGTCCTTCTTCTCCCTCCGCGCAATCGTTCCGAGTACCAATTCAGCTTGAATCCCTAATATTCAACTCACATCAATCAAACACTTGCATTTCTGATTCATAAGAAAAAAATCCAAATTACAATCATTTTCTAATTTCTATGCTAAATTACGTACCGGCATTGAGGAGGATGTCGTAGGCGTCCTCGTGGCCTGCTTCCATGGCGAAATCGCCGGCGGAGAGATTGGAGGGGGATAAGGCGTTCCAGGGCGCACCAGCTTCAAGAAGGGCAGTGACGGCGTCGGCGTGGCCCAGCTTGGCGGCGTGCATCAGCGGATTGAGGCCTTCACCGTCGAAGTACGTAACGTCAGCTCCGGCGAGTATTAGAGCCTTCAGCTTCTCGGTGTCGCCGTTCCTCGCCGCCTCACATAGTTGCGCGCCTTCTTCCATGTCTGTCTCAGTGTACAGTGCTGGTCAAAACCCTGGTCAAGGTTTATAAGGGGTGTGCTCTTCTATTTGCACCCAGCATTGCGCTCTTATTACCCAACAAAATATGAACTTCCAATTTTACCCCTAAACATTCCAAATTATTATTATTATTATTTTGGTTAACTAGAAAGAATATTACCGGGGCAAAGGTCAAAATTACAGGAAAAACCCACGACAGGCTAAAAAAACATAAACAAGACAAGCAACAACTAAAACAAGGTATTGAGAGGATACAGAAAAGAGGTTACTGCAGCAAACTCCAGTAGCAACACCCCACCAATACCAAAGCAAAAAACAAGCTTAATGTGGACAAGGCAGTCCATCTTTGTTGAGGACATGCACTAACGAAGATGGGTTTGTTGACCCAAGTAGAAACGTTCATCTTCGTATTTTTAAAGGACGCCAACTAATTCGTCACCCTATTAGCTGATCTAGGAACCCATGACCAGCGACATACCTAAAATTCTTCCCCCATTTTGATAACAACATTCCAAAATATTTTAATGGATATATTGGCTTAAAATTGAAAAGAAAAAAAAGTCTTGATCGCGCAAGTGTTCAAGCACTCTTATAAACTCGTCGTATCACTTTTGTATAACTCATTTTATCTTTGTAGTTCAACAATATTTTGATTAATTCAGCATTTAGATGTATTTATTAGAATAACCAGTTTTGCTTAATTCAACACTTAAAGGTTGTAATCATTATAAAATCCTCGTGCGTGTATTTGATGAGTAAAATTGAGGGGTACAATTGGAAGTTTGTTGGGTAAAGAAACCATAAATGGTGGGTGGAAAATTAAGTACAATGTAATAATGTATAATAAATGTTGGGTGAAAATGGATGCGTACTAAATGAGGGCAAGGAAAGACCATGCCCAAAGCTAATTTTTTATTTTGAAAAACGATACATAGCTTATAGCTTGCATTAAGAGAAGAAAAAAGAGGAGTTGAGATTCTCTCTAGATCTCGTGTCCCTCGTTGGACACTGAAATTTCAACTGTACAATTTAAATATTATAATCTTCATTAGCTCATCTCATTGATCTATCTCATAGAAAATGAAGTCTTTAAACGGCTTAGATGTCTCTTGAACGACCTCAATTTCTGAGTCCGACTACTCCAGACACAGAGATTCAAAAATCCTCAATTTGAAAAAGAGCTACACCTATATACATTGCAGCCTAGTAGAATAAAAACAACGCTAAGACTAATAATTTATGTACGTGTGAAGAATCATATTCATTGATACGTGTGAAGTTCACAATTCATCGATAGTCATATATTAAAATCAGCATACTCAAACGTGAACAACTCCTCATTATATCTTAAATATAATAAACTCAATTCAAGTGACTAAAATCACGGTTGTATCTTAAGAAAAATGGGTGAGGAAAACGGTTGAGAGAAAAAGGAAATAGCTAAGAGATTGACAGATGTCTAGATACCAAGGTGACGACAGCGGACAACCTGGCCTTACTGGCGCAGGTCACCGAGGACGAAATTAAAGAGGCCGCCTTTCAAATCCCCCATTCGAGGGCGCCAGGGCCTGATGGTTTCTCTGGCTGTTTCTACCAGGACCACTGGGAAACTGTGGGTCTAGATGTTGTGAAGATTATTAAAGCTTTCTGGCACTCCGGAAAACTTCTAAGGAAACTAAATCACACCAATTTGGCGTTTATCCCGAAGGTTAAATGTCCAAAGAGTATGTCTCAATATAGGCCTATTGCCCTATGCAATGTCATCTACAAAGTCCTCGCTAAGGTTCTTACTAATAGATTGAAGGTGGTGATGCCTAAGGTGATCAGCGATAACCAATCTGCTTTTGTTGCTGGGAAACATATCCAGGACAACATCCTTGTGGTGCATGAAATCCTGCACTCACTCCTCCACCAATCCAAGGATGACCAAGCAGGTATGGCAATCAAGCTTGACATGGCAAAGGCTTATGATCAGGTGGAATGAGACTTCCTCATTTCCATGATGGGTCAACTGGGATTTGCACCGACTTTCTGTGGGTGGATTAGGGACTGTATCTCCTCTACTTCTTTTAGTATCCTGGTGAACGGTAACCCGACGAGGTATATCCTTCCTGAAAGGGGTTTGAGACAGGGTCCCCCTATTTGTTTCTACTATGTACCAAAGGGTTCTCTGTGCTCATCAAGAATGCTTTGGAGCTGAGGGCTATTCACGGGTTCAGGATATCGCCTACCGGAGTACCGGTGACTCACATGTTCTTTTGCGGATGACTCCGTTCTCTTTGGCATTACTATTGAGGATGAGGCACGGGGTATTGCCAAGATTCTTAATGTGTATGCCTGAGGATCCAGGCAGGCGGTGAACCTAGGTAAGAGCTCTATTTTTTTCGGTGCCAGGACCAAGGTTCGTGTAAAAAACAAAATTGCGAGGATTCTTGGGATTCAATGCAAGAAGGGTTTTGGGAAATACCTCAGGCTGCAAGCGGACTTTGGGCTTTCTAAAAAAGCCGTTTTTTGAGGGTGTCCGTGAAAGGATCGAGTCTCAGACGGCTGGGTGGGCTGAATAATTCTTATCCTAGGCAGGAAAGGAAGTATTAATTAAGGCGGTGGCCATAGCTATGCATAACTATGCCATGAGCTGTTTCAAACTTCCCATTAGGGTCTGTAGGGACATGGAAAAGGCCATTCGAAACTACTGTTGGAAGGGAAGCGGATATAGGAAGGGGGTCCACTGGATCTTATGGGACCGATTAACTAAGAAGAAGTGTGCTGGTGGCCTGGGTTTTCGTGATATCCAATGCTTCAACTTAGCTTTCCTGGCTAAGATTGGATGGCGTCTGACCCAGAACCCGGGCTCTCTCATTTCAACTGTTCTAAAGGAGAAATATTTTCCTGGGAATACTTTTATGGGTGCTTGTCGAGGGAAGAACACCTCTTTGGGCTGGAAAGGTATCTTTGAGGCTCGTAAGGTGCTTCAACAAGGTTTTAGATGGCGAGTTGGAAACGGTGAAAGTATTAACATCAGGGAGGACCCTTGGTTCCCAAAGCCCTCTATGTTTATAGTTAGGCCGAGGGATATCCTTCAAAGCACTTTGGTGTGCGATTTGATTGACCCACCTTCGATGTCTTGGAATGTGTAGACCGTCTCAATGGACTTTCACAAGGACGACGTTGGACCAATTTTAAGCATACCATTGAGCAGGACCGGGTGTTGTGATCGACTTGTGTGGCACTACAACACTAATGGCGTGTACTCGGTCAAATCGGGGTGTGATGTTGCTGTCTATCTTTTGGAAAATGGGGCCCTAGGGAAAAGGGGGCGTGGCATGCCTAGTGTCAACTAAAGGAACCCTCAAATCTGGAATCAGGTTTGGAATCTCTTGGTCCCCAATAAAATCGAATTTTTTATATGGCGATGTTGTAATCATGCTCTGGCTGTTAGAAGGAATTTGAAAGGGCGCCAAATGAGGGTGGACAATGTTTGTGGCGTCTGTGGTTTATTGAACGAATCTAAAAAATCATCTATTTTTCCATTGTGCCTTTAGTCACCTTTTTTGGTTATGCTCATCTCTACATTTGAACTCCCACAATCTAGCTAGTAGGGATTTTCTTGAAAGCTGGGAAAATCTCTATAACCAGGTTAAAAATTGTGATACTGCGGATGAGATTCTGCAGGAGGTGGCTTTCGGCCTTTGGCGACTCTGGAAGAACAGGAATGACATGGTCTTCAACGGTGTGTCTCGGCATCTTATTAAGCTTCTGGAGGTTTGGAAGTCCAATATTTCTGAATTTAGAGAAGCTCTGGATTCGTATCCTCGACTTGTGAGGAGCCTGGACTCACGGGTTGTAGCCCGGAATTGCACTAACTGGCAGAAAACCGACTTTTGGTGTCATTAAAGTTAATACGATGCGGCCTGGTGTAAAAACAGCTTTCGTATGGGTGTGGGATGGGTGTGCCGTGATTTTGCTGGGCTTCTCCAAGCCACTAGCGGCTCGGGAGTAGGGTTGTGCTCTTTTGCTGCCGCGACAGAAGCTTGTGCGATACTAGAGGCCCTGACCGCGTGTAGGGATAACTGTTTTGAGAACGTGATCATCGAATTTGATGCTAAGCTGGTAATCGAGATGATTAGATTGGAAACGCCTTGGGACTTCAACCTTGAATGTATACTTAGGGATATTGAGAGCCTAGCACGTAGGTTGACGTCGGTGATTTTCACCTCTGTGTCTAAGGAGAGCAATTAGGTTGCTCACTCGGTGGCTAGGTATGTATTTAAGGAGGGTCGCACTTTTGTCTGGGACTGTATTGGCCCAGAGTTTCTTTTTAACATTCTTACTAATGATATAAAGATTCTCATTCGTCTTTAATATATACTATCTTTGGTTAAAAAAAAAAAAGGGAATTGTTAAACAATTGAAGTTGCAATTATAAAAGCCAAGGAAGTTGTCAATGGACCACAATCAGCCACGCGGTGGCGCATCACCATCTCCATCACCATCACCATCCAATCGACCAATTTTGACCCCTCTCCAAACTCTCAACTTCACCAGACGACATCGTTCTGGGCTTTTTAGAAACTCCAGTTATTTTTTTCTTATTTTTCGCCTCTCTCTCTCTTCCCCAACCCAAATCTTCTGTCACCTGCAAATCCAAATTGCATCTCTGAAATAACGAAATCTCTCCTCACCCAATTTCCCCTTTTACCCTCTTTTCCCATTTCTAATTTCTATTTGCTTTTCCACTGTCAATTTTTACTCAAATTAATTTCGGAATTAAATCAATTTTCGAGCTTAGGGTTCATTTTTTATTTGAATTAAACAAGATTGGTTGCTAATTCATTTATAAAGTTGGGCTGATTAATTGATGGCGTCAAGTTTTGATCGGTGGGAGAAAGATCCATTTTTTCCGGCGGCCGAAGAAGTTCAAGAATCCGCCGACAGGTAGCATTTCTCATTCTGTTATTTCTAGCTCTCCAATTCCAAATATGTTCATCAATTTGTAGTTTTTTCCAATAAATTTGTAGCTTTTCGACGTTTTATTGCAACTTTGAACTGCATCTTTAATTTGATAGCTTCCAGCACATTTGAATCAAATCTCAGCATTAGGCAATGTTCAGCAGAAACGAAATTTGGCCCCAATTAATTAAAATTCATGATTTGCGATTTAATTTTCAATTTTTTTTCCTATACAATTTGTTTATAAACCCATTGAGTAATCGGTGTTTATGCGTGATGTGTTTGTATGAAAACCGGAATTGGGGTTTTTGTCTGCACTTGTTCTTCAAATGGAATGTGCATTGTCTGCTAAGGATGATATTTAATTTGGTTTTTGTTGTAAATTGTATGTTAATTTTGTTATTTATGTGGTTCGGAAGGATGGAATCTACATATCGAACATGGATTCACGCCAGGAAAGACGCTTCCAGTATGTGGGATCCCGAGGAACTTCGCAGGGATCTTCGTACAACTCTTGGAACTACCAAATGGCAGGTCCTCTTCTTTCTTTCGCTCTTCAGCTATGGCTGCTGCCGTTTAGGCGGAGCAACATTATGAATTGGTCCCCGTATTAGTGTTGTGAATAGTTGATTGAATTTTTTTTTTTGTGGCAATGCAGTTAGAGGAGTTTACACGAGCAGTCAGGTCGAGTTATGCAAGAAGCTCATGTGAAGACGCAAGAGAGAGGCACCGTGCATTCGTTGTTGCCATCGAGGAGCAGGTTTCCAAAATTGAAAAATTGTTAAAGGAAGCTGCCCTTTCTGAGGGCAAGGCTTCTCAGCCTTGGGTGCGTTTGGATGAAGGGGAGTGCAATGAACTGGCATTTTTTCTTTCTGGACCATCTGCTTCCGAAGAGAAAGTTCTTGCCAAAAGTAACGACAAGGATGTTGAAAAACCACGAGTCACAGATGGAGATACGGTGCCAGGTTGTTCGAAGAACTCATGTGGTTCGACGGAGTTGGGCTCCCAGAAGACTAGGGAGGAGAAGTCACATGGTCATAGGAGGACAGCTAGTGATAGTGCTGACATTGGTGCCTGGAAGATTGCAGTTTTCGACGATGGATACATACCAAGTTCTTCTGCTATGATGGTTGAGCATCCTGTACGAAAGATTCCTAGTATGTCTGGGTTTCTTAGTTCCATGGAAACCGCGTCAAAGTTGAAGTGGTCAAAGAATGGTTTTAGGAAGTGGAAGGCAGTCGACCGTCATGAAGATGCTGATACTGCATTGTTGCCACCTACTCAGTTGACTAGGGTTTGTACACTTTACTCCTTTGATTTAATTTACTACGAGACCTCACATTCTAGTCATTGTGTTACTAGTGATTAAAATTCTTGTTTTCCGTTTAGGGCATCAATGCTTGCTTGGAAAAAAATAAGAGTTGTTTGGATAGTTGCGATGAATGTTACGATAAACCGTTGTATGGCTGGTATGGAGCTATCCAGAGACAACTTCAACGGTCTCAGTACTATATGCAATATAGTTGGCCTGCACGCGTAGCACTTTGGATCGGTGTACTCCTTTTCTTGATTGGTAAGCTTCACTGAATCCTGCCAGATCTTTGTTTTGCGCATAGACACAATGTTGAGATGCAATTTGGACGCGAATGTTGTTTGAATAGTGTTGCTTATCCAGCTAATGATATTTTTTTTAAATGTTTGTCATGCTAACCGAGTCCGTCTTTTTCTGTCATTTCTTGTTGAAGGGTTGTTTTGTATTCATGAGTTTGGCATTTTCGTTCTTTGCAGTCTTTGCATTGCGCGCGATCTGAGTCCACAGTTTTTGGTATATCGTGACAGAACGAGGAGAAATCTGTCAATCGATGGACCTACAAGTAGGAAAACGCAATACTATTTTCACACATTGTTCAAGTGCCAAGCGATGAGCACAACCTAAGAGAACCTTCGAAGGATTCCACTTTTGTTTTGATGTTTTCCTCCGCCAATTTTGATTCCTTTGACGGAGGAAAACTTCTGTTGTATTATACTACAAGCGATATCCGCGAAAGTTGTAAGCCGAAAGATATGCGCTACTGCATCTTGTAATATAAATTTTTTCCTTTTCCGTGTGGCTTCGCGTTATGTACTGTGACTGTTTCTGTAGTATATAAAATTTAGTCTTCTTAAGTTTACTTACAATTTGAAATAAATTTTCGTTTCCATCCTCAATATTATATATCTCGAATTGAAATGTATTCTACAAACTCAGTTGAAGTAATGCATGCATAAAAAAATCTCCCATTTTCTCTACATGGGCACCTAGGAAGACTTGCGTAGCGACGTAAGCTGGGTCTGCGGTTATGGATTCGGTTCACAGCAACGATGAGGAAATGCTGTAACGAGAAGCTATCGCGAGGCACGAATGTCCTGGTTGCTTTTCTGTGAAGCGCCATCATGATCCTTCTTGCCAAAGTCTATGCCCTGGAATGTGACCCCAGATGAATGATACTGACTACCAAATGCAGTGCCGAAGCCCCATCCAAGACCTAGTCCAACCCCACAGCCTCCGCCTACGAAACAATACACCGGTTAATGACAGATGCATCGTGATGTACTTGACATAGATCCAACACATTACGAAAATATAAACAAGAGATTCCGGTTTGATTAAAAGGGAAAGGTTATACCTACACCCAGGCCCAAGAAGTTCAAAGGCGTGCCTGTAGCAGAAAAATGTTGCAAATCAGCAAACAAGATGTATGACAGTACATCAGTACGAATAACAAACAGTGTTAAGTAAATAAGGATAATTCCTTAATGCTAGTTGCTAGTCCTATGCTGAAATTGGGGGCTAACAAATACTAAGCACATCATATGATAATTGTATGAAGCTTAAATGCAGCCTCAATCTCGACTCGAGAGACACAACCAGTCCAACACTTCTGCATTGACTAATGATCAAGTAATCACTAATTGATCCAAACGCAGAACCAGACTCGCAAGGTATCAAAATTTTGGTCACGCTAGAGAGGAGACGGATCAAGGGATTTTTGCACTGGTGGAAAAGAAGAGGGGAGGAGGATATCTCGTTTTCAGTCGCATATACATGCCGAACAGAAAAACCTGGTACAGATGCCTTAAGTTCAAACCAATCGTTAGTGCATCAACATGATGAAAAAGGATCTCAATTGGCCATCAGATGATCCAAATATTAACATGTTTCTGAGGTTCCTAAATTGGCCCGTGGGGAACCAATTCCTACTATTCCCTTCAGTTAAACTACCCTCCCTCCAAGAAAAGCGGATTCCATTGACATCACATCCGTCTTGAATAAATCTCTGGTATTCAAAGAGCCTACTTCTGCTAGAGAGTATCAACAAATGTTTACCCCACCACATTTTGACAGTGAAGAACCAAGTAGAGGATGAACTCAATGAAATCCTCAGCTTACAGTCCTTTCATGAATTGCTATAAATTTCCTTTTCTTAAAAGATAGGACAGAGACACCATCAAATGACCATACAAACACAAGATTTACGAAGATGCCAAGGTGATCAGAACAACACCACCTCCTCAACAACTCAACCATTGAGAATTGGTGTTTATTTGTCAACCATTATTCTAAGAAACGGTGCTAAAAAAGAGATTCACAATTCACAGACTTTGAAATTCGAAAGTTCTTTTCTTCATTGCTCATAAACCGCACATAAATCATTTCGAAACCATTCGCCTTGTGGATCCACAATATCTACCCAGATGATATGCTGTAAACACTTCTTTTATTGCACAATTTGTGGAAATGCCTAATTAATAGAGAATTACGCTATGAAATTAAGCACCAAAAATTGTTTTAATTCTTCTAATTAACAATTCTAATTGGTTTTTTTTTTTAAATTTTTTTAATAACAATTCTAATTGTTAAAAAGATTAAACATTTTTCAGGCAAATGAATTAAAATATGCAATCAAAATTCAACCGGGAGAAGGAACCAACCTCCGAAACCCCATCCAACGCCGAATCCGCAGCCAACACCAAATCCTGAAGAAAACAAACTGAATTGGTCACGGCCTCATTGCACCACATAGATTATAACAAAAGAAGCTTTATGAAATCGTACCGAATCCAACGCCAGCTCCATTGAAGTTGGTAACAACCATCGCGGCAGCTATAGCGGTTTGCAGGCCGGAACTAGCGATCAAGCTTCAGCATTTATATATTCAGTACAAATTTAGGTTAAAAATGTTTAAATTAAAAGGGAATTTGAGTGGAAGAAGTTCATAAGAAATCACGGAGAAGGGAAATACCTATGAAGCTGCAACAATGGCGATTGGGTCCGAGTCCGAATGCAATACGGTGTGCTCAACCAGTCTCCTCTCGTCGTTTATCAAACCGACTAGCTAACTGAAGACTGGAACTTTACGGAAATACCCATGGACCATGGGCCAGTCGGCTATCAAATAAAGCCCTTCACGAAATGGCTGTACCCATTGCAGGCTTGGGCCAGCCCATTCATTCATTTCAATAGAACATACGTAATTGCTTTTCCCTCCACCAAGAAAAGAAACTTGAAATTATTAGAGCCTGTTTGGTATCTAATTTGAGAACAAAACTCAAAATTTTAATTTTTCCTAAAAACACATGTTTTGATTTAAAAATTTTAAATTCAAAACCTTGTTTGGTATGCATTTTCTCAAAACTATTCCAAACAGAAAAAATCAAACGCCCAGCCCAAGCAATTACCCAACCACCGCATCCCTCCCATCCCAGCGGCGAAAGACCAATTTCCCGACCACCGCATCCCTCACTTCCCTAGCGGCGACTCCTTTGGCTATTTACCAACTCCTTACTCCAAACTCGCGCTGACAGAGGCTAATCATGTTGGCGATCTCAAACCTGAGATCCAACGACCATAGGAAAGATGTGGTGGCTATGGTGCTATGGTGGATGCAAGTGAGGAGATAAGATTAAAGAGGCAACATGGAAGAGAGGATTGAAGAGGCGGGAGAGATCGATTTGTCTTGGCCGGAGGGAGAAGGATAGAGATGGTGGCTATGGTGGATATAAGCGGGAAGGGATTCGAAAGGCAATAGAGTAGAGGATTGAAGAGGCAAAAGGGAAGGGAGTACATCGAATTGGAGAGAGGAGAGAGAGGGAGAGGGAGACTGGAGTGATAATCCATAAAATAAAAAGTCTAAAAACACATTTTTTGGGTTTTCAACCAATAGCCTTTGTTTTCAGATATTTTTGAGTTATGGTTTTGAGAATTGTATTCAAATTCACTACCAAACAAAGATTTTAAATTTGTGACTCAAAACTTTTTTTTGAGTTAAAAACATTGGATCCAAATCAAATATCAAACAAGCCCGTACATTTTCCAAATTTTTATATAATGAGATGAAGGAAGTTGCGTTTTACTATAAAACTAATTGGTAATGTGAAAAATGACTAATTTTTCATAAGCTCTTGGAATATTTGGTTCACCACTGACGTGGGACTTTGTTCTTCACTTTCTTACACGGTATTTATTGATACTAAACTCATCAATTACTTCTCATTTACATATAGAGAATAATATTATTAAATTATAGTGCCAATTTAAAAAAATATTGCAATTTTAATACCAGCCATTGACACACAAATGCTTTAGTTACTAACTCATTCCGAAAATAAGAAGTATGAGCATGAACTATGGACAATATATTGGTCCTACTAGCATCATCTGTTACACCCGCCCCTCGATTATATTGAAATTTTAGAAATTTATCCCCAAACCCTTTTTCAATTATTCGTTTTAATCCGGAAGGTTTTGCAAATGTTCATTTTAGTCCCTAAACCTTATCCTCCTTTTCCTTTTAATTATTAAATTGTTTTGTTCCGTATTTTGGGGAGCCAAGGGGCCTACCCCTGTGTTTGTTTCCTTCCCTGAATCTCTCAAACTCTCGAACTCTCTGTCTCTCTCTGCACTCTCTCACTTCTCTCTCCCGTAACCAAAACCCTCTCGTCTGCACTCACGATCGCACGCCAGCGCACCACCAGCATCATCACCATTACCCTTGTGCTCTGAAAAACGAAGAACGAACACCCAAAACCCATGCTCCGACAACTCCGGCGACTTTCGAGCCAATTTCCGGCCAAACCACGGAGAGTTGGTCGGCGTGCAAGGTATCAATCTCTTTGTCTTGTCGAGTACTACGATTTTCCTTTTTGTTTCACCCAATTTCGTTGAGTATTGAAGAAGTTATACTCATTTGAATCTTACCCAGTTTCCGGCGAGTCCGACGGCTTTCGAGGCGATTTCCGGCCAAACCACGGCGAGTTAGACGTCGTGCAAGGTACCATTCTCTTCGTCTCTTCGAGGGCTACAACTTTCGTTTTTGTTTCACTTGATTTCGTCGAGTATTGGTAAAGTTATGGACGTTTGAAGATGGTATGGTATTCCGGCCGAAATTCCGGCCTTCTTCTCCGTTCAACCCAAGCCTTTGGGCCGTTTCTGAAACTCCTTGGGCCTTAGGCCCGCAGGCCCAAAACTCCAGCCCAGTTTTATATTTCATTTTCTGTTTTAGCTTAATGTTAAGGCCTTGGGCCTTTGTTTATTTAGGGCCCGTGACTGTTGAATCCAAAACCCTATTGGGCTAACACATTAACCCACCAAACCCAAACCTAAACCCAATCCGGATCCAACCCAACACAGTTGACCCGTGGACCCAACCCGTTTGACTTTGACCCGACCCGGTGGACTGACCCGTTGACTTGGTCAACGGTCAACGTTGACTTTGACTTTGACCGGTCAACGGTCAACGTTGACTTTTCGGTTGACTTTTTCGGATTTTGTCCGGGACCCCTCCTAGGCTAATTTCGACGTCCTGGACCCGTTTTTGAAGTCCGTTTTCCCAAATAAATTCGTTTGAATAGAGTTTGACTATATTGAACCTTTTATGTGCTAGGTGCATATATTGTAGCTTTACAAGATTCGCTAGCAGCGCCGCGTGGGATGACTAAGTACGGTGAGTGGGCAGTTTTATTTTCCGTATATATATATATACTTGACGTTTTCCTAGAAATTGAAATTGAATGAAAATATGCTTTAAATGCAATGTATAAAAGTATATGAAAAGTATGTTTTCAAATGCCATGCGTAGATTCATATGAAAATATAATTCGAAATGCCATGCATAGAAGTATGTGAAAAGTATATAAAAATGTGAATCGAATTGCCATGCATGAAATGATATGAAAATAGGAATTGATATATGATGCATATATATGAATTGGTGCGGTGGACGCACAGGTGAGTATCAGGTGAGTATATATTACTGTTATGATGATGTTGAGATATGTTGAGCTCATAACCTGCACCATGGTATTAGTGCTTATATTATTCACCGCATCGCACGCTCGCCTTGGATCCAAGTAGATGCTAGTCGTACAGACCATAGGAGGTGGTTCCGACAGGCCAGTCGTACAGACCTTTAGAGAGGTTCCGACTGGTGGGTGACCTTAGATTATGTGCACAGATGATTGATGAGAAAAGCACTAGAGCGTAATATTAACCATTAAGCCGTACAGACTACATTAGGTGGTTCCGACTTATGTGCAGAAGGCCGTACAGGTCACAGGTGGTGACTCCGGCAGGATGAAATTTTGAACAAGATGAAATTTTGAGCTCTAGATTCAGCCGTACAGGGCCATTAGAGGGTCTCCGGTTGATTATTTCCTTCCACCTGATTTATATTAATACATTCATACTATACTGTTGAATTTAGTCATGGCATGGCATATTGTATTGAAAATAATGTTGAGATAGTGATTTAAGTTTTGAGAATATATATGTATATATATATTGATATTTTACATTTCTGGAAAAGTATACAGGTTTTACGGAGAGGGGTTACAACGTTTTGATAAATGTTTGGATTTGGAAAAGATTGGTTTTACTGACCCACTCAACTTGGTTTTGCGCCCCTCCAGGTTCAAGATAGCAGAGGTGTGGTGACTACGAGGAAATTCAACGGGGTTCTGACAGAATGGACAAAATTAGGTCTCACCTACGGGTGTTTCATCTTAGAAGTGATATATTTAAAGCTTCCGTACTGTGTAAATGGTTACGTCACTCCCACGTGACGGCCAGCATGCCCTCCTTCGGGACGGGGTGTGTCATCATCTATTATCAGTAGAGTAATATGATAGGGACACTAAATTTGTAGATTTTTTTTAAAATTAAATCACATGGAAGTTGGTGATTGAGTTATTACTTAAGTGTTGATAAACGTGCTCGTTTTTTATTGGTGACACATCATTTAGTTTGCAATTTTTTTCTACAAATTTGTCTCCCGTAGAATTATCCTTATCAATACTATACAAGTTTCGTTAATCCATTTTATATCACTTGGATCAGTAACATCATGTAAAAGTGTCACCACCACACTAAAATGTTTATCATACATAATATCGATACCATACAATAATTTCTCTGAAACCTTTATCTATCCTAATGTTAACTATTTACTCACTCTTGGAAAAACCAAAAAGGTTAGGAATTTAGGAAAGATATTCAGTGTGCTCGGAACACCGATACATACATCATATTTTTTTATACAATTAAAGAGACACTTGAGAAAAAATTTCCTTAACTTGTATAATAACATATAATGTACCGTCACATGTTTTGAATACATTAAAAGATCTTTCAGAAGAAATATAGATTACTACTATTGATTGCATGATTATGTAATATTATTTTGGATCATGATTCACATATAGTGTTATTTAATTCCCATAAGCTGATAAACAGACAAATATATGACAAAGATCCACGTTGGCAACAATGTCATGGCTCATGCAGGCGGCTGCCGTTGCAAACAAAAAGACTGGCTGTTAGTTTCACCTAATATTTCACCAAATAGTTCTTGGAAGGTTTGGTTCATCACTGAGCGAGACTTTATTCCTCACATCCTCATATCATAGTTAGTAATACTAAATTCATCAATTATACTTTTCATTTACGATTAGAGAATAATATTATTAGATTATAGTGTTAATGTAAAATTTAAAAATAATTGAAAACGCTTTTAAAATGATTGAAAACTCCTTATATTGCATTTCTATGGCCATGAAATTTCTTCCATGTGTGTCATGGCTTACGTTGAAACACCAAAAATAGTCTCATTCTGTGCTTCATAGATAAAAGAGTTAGGCTATATCCAACCGAAGGCTGGCTAGGCCATCTCCAACCAAAAGCTATCTAGAGAGCTTGTTTTAACTCTCTGACCCTCCAAGAAATTAATATTTTAATAAATAGTGCATGACCATATTTCTTACCATCTCTAACAGATGGCCAAATGACCATATAGCTCGTTTTAGCTCTGTCACAAAAAACCATCTCCAACCGAGGGCCAAACATAATTTATTATTTAAATTTAAAAATACAACAACTTAAATTAAATGTAATATAATTAAATATTTAAAATAAATTATGAAAACACTTACTTCATCGTAGTAATTGGCGCCGCTTTCATGTCTATTTGCGGCGGCGGTGGTTAACAGTTGCATGTTAATCTAATTTTTTTAATTTAAATGTCCAATTACTAGTACAACTTAGTTTGAGATAGTTACATGTATAAATGCACATTTATCATCTCTAATAGGAAGCTTATATTTGGGGCACCCATTATATTTGTCCCACATCGAGAGAGAATTGAGCAAGCAAAAGCTTTCATGTGTGGCGCCCATTATATTTGTCCCACATCGGCTGTGAGAGAGGTTTGAGCAATTAAACATGCTTATAAAAGCAACATCCCACATAGAACCAATCACCTTTCTGAGCCTTAATTAAATATTCTTTTTAAATTTTTAGCCCAAAAAAAATTTGAAAATAACGGCTAGTTGACGTTAACTAGTTGTTGAGATTCAAAATTTTGAGCTCGGCTCGACCCGAGGCTGGTCGGTTGGCTCTTTGGTCTTTTTTTGTCTAGTGGGGTCCACGAGCCCTTTGGTCTGGCCCTCGGTTGGAGATGATTTTAGGGCTATTTTCAGCCCTCTGGCCCTCTGGACTCTTCGGTTGGAGATGACCTTAATGTTCTTTGTCCAAAAAAAAGAAAGAAAAAAAAAGAAGGGTTAGTGTTGTAACGATTTGTAATTTTGGAAAGGGGTCACACACACCTTGTTAATTTATGTCTGTTGATCTTCTTCAATTCATTCAATCTAACTGCCGAAAATTCAAAAGATGCGTGAGAAGTAACATGGAGTGTGTGGATATCACACCCTTTGTGAAAATGCCGTTTGCTAATAATAAAAAATAAAATAAAATAAAATAAAAACTTCAGGACCAATTGTTACATACATTAGAAGTTCTAAATTCAAGTTTTAGAACTCCAAGGTGCGACTTTGAATTTATACTAAACTGAATTTGTTAGATTATTGGGCCTGGACTTGGAGCTGGGCCCTAAAAGAAGATAACGCCTCCACGTCACCGTTACTGACGTGGCACAATCAATCATCCGGCGCAAAAAGACAATTCCACCACGCTACTTCTTGTGAGTAGTTGGCGCTGAAATGTTGAAAATTCGAAGACGCGAAGGTCCAAATCCGATCAAAATTTTGTGAAATTAATTTGTAATTTCTCAGAGAGTTCCAAATCCGAGAACATGAGCTGGTGGTGGGCCGGAGCTGTTGGCGCTGCCAAGGCAATCACAATTCCTCCGCCATCGATCCTTTCCATTTTTTTTCAATTTTTTTCTTTCTAATTAACGTTTTTAATTCCAATTTTTGCAGAAAAAATTCGATGAAGACGAACAGCCGCGCGTCCCCCAGAGCGTGGGTCTCGTGGTCGGCGTCACCGGCATAGTCGGCAACAGCCTCGCCGAGATCCTTCCCCTCTCCGACACCCCCGGCGGCCCATGGAAGGTCTACGGCGTCGCCCGCCGTCCCCGCCCCAACTGGAACGCCGACCACCCCGTCGAGTACATCCAGTGTGACGTCTCCGATCCCGACGACGCCAAAGCCAAGCTCTCTCCGTTAACCGACGTTACTCACATCTTCTACGTCAGCTGGACCAGCCGATCCACCGAGGCGGAGAACTGCGAGGTTAACGGCAATATGCTACGCAACGTTTTGGACTCCGTCATCCCGAATGCGCCGAAGCTCAGCCACATCTGCCTCCAGACCGGCGCCAAACACTACGTCGGACCGTTCGAGTCCTTCGGCAAGATCCAGCCGCACGATCCGCCGTTTACGGAGGACTTGCCCCGATTGGACGCCCCAAATTTCTACTACAACCAGGAAGATTTGTTGTTTGCTGAAGTGGAGAAGAAAGAGGAGCTGACTTGGTCAGTGCACCGACCGGAGGCGATTTTCGGGTTTTCCCCATACAGCTTGATGAACATCGTGGGCACGCTCTGCGTCTACGCCGCGATATGCAAACATGAGGGGCTGCCGCTGAAGTTTCCGGGAAGCAGCGCGGCGTGGAATTGTTACTCGGTGGCTGCCGATGCTGATCTCATTGCAGAGCAGCAGATATGGGCGGCGGTGGACCCGTATGCGAAAAACGAAGCGTTTAACATAAACAACGGGGATGTGTTCAAGTGGAAGCATTTCTGGAAGGTGCTGGCGGAGCAGTTCGGGATAGAAGAGTATGGGTTTGAGGAGGGAGGCGGGAGGCTGAGCTTGGCGGAGCGGATGAAGGGGAAGGAGGGGGTGTGGGAGGAGATAGTGAGGGAGAATGAGCTGCAGGCGACGAGGTTGGAGGAGGTGGGGGTGTGGTGGTTTGTGGATGCTATACTGGGTGGGGAGGCTATGATTTGTAGCATGAACAAGAGCAAGGAGCATGGGTTCGTCGGGTTTCGAAACTCGAGGAATTCGTTTGTTACTTGGATTGACAAGATGAAATCTTTCAAGATCGTGCCTTGACCGATCGACGATTGCATTGGTGGATTGGTGATGTTCGTTGTGGGTTTCTTGTCCTTGTTCTATATGTGGCGCACAAACTATTGTTGTGATTTTAGCGTTTGAAATTTGATGAACTTTATTGTCGTGTTTGTCTTGGATAAGGAATAAAGTTCTCATTTTCTCTACCGTGGAATTTGATGAACTTTATCGTAAAAACTTTATAATCAAAACTGTTTCGTCGTAAAAATGTTTTAATCGAAATTGTACTTTTTCTTTACGCCGGTTATATGGTGAAATTATTTCACGTCATTTGAAATTGAAACTTTTTGCTTCAGTGAGGAATGTTGAGTTTGCGGGAGATTGAGATGCTTTGGCAAGTAACACGGATGTTTTGTGTATAGGGATGAACAACGGTTATGGCGGGCGGGTAACTGCGGTTATTTACCCATAACCGTTTATGCTCATACCCGTATAACCGTTTACCCGTTGGGTAATTGCCTAAACAGTTATATCCATACCCATAACCGTTTATAAACGGTTAATCATACCCATAACCGCATACCCATTTAACCGTAACCGTTTAATACCCGTTTATCCATTTACCCTTTTTAGGTCCCATTTATCTTTTTTTTTACCATTTCTCTTTTTCACCCGTCTACATGTTTTTTAACAACTTGAAAATTAAAAAAAAAAATTGTCATAATTTTTTTTTTGACAATTAAACACCGTTATAGGTACATTCATCATACATTTCCGTATTTTAATTTTTTAAGTCCTTATACCATTCCAATAATTAAAATAATAGTTTACGGAATATATTTCTAACTATTACCAATGAAGGTAATATAATTGTAGACAGTGAAATTTCGATAAATAAAATGTTGACCGATGGTCAAAATGTTAACGCTCATGTATTACATAAATTGTACACATAGTGTGTGATTCGACGAAAATTCGAAAAGAGTCCGAAAAGCTGTCAAACAGGACACGTGTCAACACCTGGCAGAGACGACTTATTTCATCTGATTATTTAAATCCAAAAATCAAGTTTTGGAATTCTAAAATAGAAGCCAAATTCATTCATTTCAATTCACCAATTCACAAATACATTTCTCTACTCCCAAATTGGAAGAGAATTCTCTGGAAGTTCGTTCTTCGTTCTTCGTTCATCGTTCATCGTTCTTCGAGATCAAGCCCCAACGGCCCTTGAAGAAACTTCGCCAAAACCTTTGAGGAATCAACAAGCACCTTGGTCACGTGCCGATTCTTAATCCAAGATCAAGCCCCGACGGCCCCTTGGATCAACACAACTGTTCTTCAAGTCCAGAAGCCCTTGAAGATCCATTCATCGTTCATCGTTCATCGTTCATCCATCTTCTTCAAGATCAAGCCCCGACGGCCCTTGAAGCAACATTCATCCACCCTCCAAGATCAAGCCCTGACGGCCCTTGGAATCAATACATTCATCCTTCAAGATCAAGTCCAGAAGCCCTTGAAGATCCATTCATCGTTCATCGTTCATCGTTCATCCATCTTCTTCAAGATCAAGCCCCGACGGCCCCTGAAGCAACATTCATCCACCCTCCAAGATCAAGCCCCGACGGCCCTTGGAATCAATACATTCATCCTTCAAGGATCAAGCTCAAAGCCCCTTGAAGCTCATCCATCGTTCATCGTTCATCGTTCTACATTCATCATCAAACATCTGAAGATCATCACTGTTCATCCCAAGAATCAAAGCGCCAAACAGCCTCTTCGGATCAACACAAACAAATCCACATCACTGTTCATCCAAGGATCAAGCCCAACGGCCCTTTAGATCAACGGCCCATCAACAAAATCCATATCTTACGGAGATAGAATCAGAGGAACAAATAGAGATTGTAACCCCAAAATTCATCAAATAACAAATATTATTTTGTACACGTGTTCTTGTTCAAATCAGGAAATTTTCGTGTTTACAAATTTGGCACGCCCAGTGGGACAATCTCTACCTCTCATCTCTTTTTCCGTTCAAGATATCCAAAACACACTTCAAGCACAAATGGCTTCAAAAGGAGGACAAGTCATTGGCGCCACATCCGTCGAAGAACAGCTGATTCAGATGAAGGAGATGTTTGCGATGATGACGAAAACCCTAGAAGAAAAAGACTTGAAGATTGCTATGCTCGTGAGCAAATTGGGGGCAAGGCATGATGAAGGATCCGGCTCTGACTCCAAGAAAGGTGGCGACGAAGAAGAAGAGCCTCCGTTGGAGAAAGTTGAAGAAAACCCAAAGCCAGACCAAGCAACGCCGCTCATGGGATCTCTCTCAATCAAGCAGTTGCAAGAGATGATCGCCAACACAGTCAAGGCACAGTACCAAGGGAGCTCAAATACCTCCGAGTTGTACTCCAAGCCTTACTCTAAAAAGATTGATGCCCTGAAAATGCCAAGGGGATATCAACCACCCAAATTCATGCAGTTCGATGGAAGGGGGAACCCGAAACAGCATATCGCCCACTTCGTTGAAACTTGCAACAATGCGGGCACTGAAGGGGACTACCTTGCCAAGCAGTTTGTGCGCTCGCTGAAAAGTAACGCCTTCGATTGGTACACCGATCTTGAGCCCGAATCCATTGACAGCTGGGAGCAACTGGAGCGTGAATTCCTCAACCGCTTCTACAGCACCCGCCGTACAGTCAGCATGCTGGAGCTGACAAGCACAAAACAGTGGAGGGACGAGCCAGTCGTTGACTACATCAATCGATGGCGCACCCTTAGCCTCGACTGCAAAGATAGACTCTTGGAGCGCTCTTCGATCGAGATGTGCATCCAAGGCATGCAATGGGGGTTGCACTACATCCTTCAAGGTATCAAACCGCGGACCTTCGAAGAACTAGCAACTCGCGCCCATGACATGGAGTTAAGCATCGCCAACCATGGAAGAAGGGAACCAACCACCAACTTCAAAGAGAAAGTGTTTGCTCCAAAGGTGGACGAGACTGGGAAGAAGCCCGCTAAGGAAGCTTTTACCATTAACACCGCCCCTGCCAAAATCTCATCGGCGCCCGTCAAAATCCCGTCCAAGTATAAAACAAGGGAGATAAAGAAAGGAGAGCCTTTTAGCACCCAAGACAAGTACAAAAGCACCTTGAGGGAACTAGAGCAGAAGATATATCCTTTTCCGGACTCCGACGTGGCCGCAATGCTGGATGACCTATTAGAGAAGAAGGTGATCAATTTACCCGAATGCCGATGGCCGGAAGAAATAAATCACACCGACAACCCAAGGTACTGCAAGTACCACCGCTTCATCAGTCATCCGACGGGAAAATGCTTCGTGCTAAAAGATCTCATCGTAAGGCTGGCCCAGCAAGGGATCATCGAGCTGGATCTCGACGATGTGGTAAAGGCGAATTATACCACCATCACTTCTGGCACATTCGATTCGAAGTCTTCATTGCCACCGCTGGGGGCATGCTCCGAATCAAGCAAAGCTGAAGGATGGATTCATGTTGCTCCAAAGAAATGGCGCATGAAGCCTACGCCTCCACCACAAGTCCACCAACCAGAAAGGGGGCAAAGCAGCTTTTGCCAATCTCCAAAGCAACGGGAAATTGTTGAAGATGATAGAAATTCAACACAAAGATCGCCTATCCCCATCACGATGCGCGATTTCCTCCCGGAAAATTTCTTCAAACACCCGGTCAAAACTCCTTGCTACAAAGATTGCGAGGAACGCTTCTCCAAAATGGCTTGACAAAATCCGTGTGCTGCTCCTTGTCTGCAAGAGCCTAAACTGCAAGACACCATGCTCCTTGTTCGTACGAGCCTAAACTGCATGAACGAAGGCTCCTCGCCGGCACGAGCCCAAACTGCGTGGCAAAACGCTCCTGGACCGCACGAGCATAAAAGGCGACACCAACGCTCCTGGCTTGCACGAGCATAAAAGGCGACACCAACGCTCCTTGTCTGCATGAGCTGAAACTGCAAGACACCATGCTCCTTGTCTGCAAAGAGCCTAAACTGCAAGACGGATGCTCCTTGTCTGCATGAGCTAAAACTGCAAGACACCACGCTCCTGGGCTGCACGAGCATAAAAGGCAACACCAAGGCTCCTGGTCTGCACGAGCATAAACGGCAATGCCACCACCGAGGGAAAATTGCGACCAAAAGACAATACACAACGAAGCCCCTGTGCAGCCTCTTGTACAGCACCACACGGCAGCGCACCAACCGAGGGAATACTGTAATCAAAAGGCACTACACGACGGAACTCCGGCGCAGTCTCTCACGCAAGCACTTGGCAGCAAAGAGCACAAAGAACACCGTCGTTCACTCCACTTCCAAAAGCTTCATGGGTATCCCGACATCATGTTATGCCTCTACAAAATTGTTTACGTAATCCCTGACATCACAACAAAGAAGTCCATCAGTGGGGGTACGCACATTATGTTATACATGCATATATGTATGCGGCTAAAAAAAAAAAAAAAAAAAAAAAAAAAAAAAAAAAAAAAACCGGCCCAAATATGAGCCAAAGGCCCAGGCCAAAAAAAAAAAAAAAAAAAAAAAAAAAAACGAGACAAAAACAAAAAGTTACAGTGTGTGTTTTACCCCTCAAATGGTCAAACACTCCACATCTGTAAATGCTTGCTTGTCTTCGTCTTCAGCACACACACACATATATATAGGATTAATAAAAGAATAAAATATTGATAGTAGGGTAACAAGAAAATAAAAAAAATAAAAAAATAAAAAATAAAATATATATAGTGCAGCACTAAAAATAAAAAAATATATAAAAAAAGTAAGTGCATCATTAAAAAATATATATATATAAAGAAATAAAAAAAAAAAAAAAAAATATACATATATAAAACGTTTTGGGTGTGCATCTACCGAAAGTTGAAAAAAAAATATATATATAAAATATAAATATATAATTTTTTTTTTAGTGGAGCACTCACCATAAAAAAGTATATTAATATATGTATAAAAAAAAAAAAAAAAAAAAAAAGGGGGGGTTTGAAATGGTGCGGATTGCACCAGAGAAAAAAAAAAAATATATATATATACATATATATATAATAATTATTATTATTATTATATTAAAAAAATTATAAAAAAAAAAAAAAAAAAAAAAAAAATGAAGAAGCAAAGTGTCGGCAAGCCCAAAATAGTGGGCTAGAAAATTATGTGGAGGGTGAAGGCCCACATGTCCAAAAAAAAAAAAAAAAAAAAAAAAAAAAAAAAGAAGCAAAGTGTCGGCAAGCCCAAAATAGTGGGCTAGAAAATTATGTGGAGGGTGAAGGCCCACATGTCCAAAAAAAAAAAAAAAAAAAAAGGCCCAAAATGGTGGGCTAGAAAATTATGTGGAGGGTGAAGGCCCACATGTCCAAAAAAAAAAAAAAAAAAAAAAGGCCCAAAATGGTGGGCTGGAATATTATGTGGAGGGAAGGCCCATATGTCCGAAAAAAAAAAAAAAAAAAAAAAAAAAAAAAAAGTTTTGAAAATGCATGTGTATGCATATGACGTATATACATATTTATGTATATTGTATATGTGTAGCAAAAAAAAAAGAGAAAAGAGAAAAGCGATAAAAGTCCATTTTTTATTTATTTCTCTGGAAAATTACACAAATTGGCACTCTACATGCCACAAAAAAAAAAAGTCAAATCAAAATTACAAGCAGGAAATATTCAAGGACGATCAGGTGGTGCCTCAGAAGTCGACGGAGCTCCGGGAAGACGAAGAGCCAGAGTTGGAATCTCCGGAGCCGGAACGCTTGGTGCAACTCCAGAGGACGAAGGCAACATAAACCTCGGGAGTAACGCCATGAACCTTTCATGGTCACTCTGGATCCGACCGTCCGACTCCTGCAGCTGGTCCAGCTTCCTCTTCATGCTGGTCGAGTAACTAGTTGCAAGCAGGTGCAACTCCTTGTTCTCGTGCCTAAGACTTCTGACTTCTTGCTGGAGACTAGCCACCTCAGCCATCAGCGACTCCACCTGACGAGACCGGGCAAGAAGGCGCTGGCCCATGTTTGAAACTGTGCCTGCACACTGGACACTGAGAGCAAGAGATTCCTGAACAGCCAGCTCATCTGACCGCCTGGAAAGCATCCTATTGTCCCTTGGAGTGAGGAGATTTCGAGCAACCACCGTAGCGGTTATTTCATTCCTCATCATTATGTCCCCGACTGTAAGAGGACCATTGGGGGATATGAAGGACGGACGCCAAAGGTTATCTGGAGAAGACAAGTCATCATCTTCTCCGACGTTCAAGTTTAGGCGACGGTCAGAAGGGCAAGACATTTTTTAGAAAGTGTTGAGGAAGAAGAGATCGGAAAGAGTAAAATTGCAGAAGTGCAAGAAGGAAGTAATTACAGGAGGGAGTTCAAGTATGAGGTGAAACAAAAAATTCGCGCCTCTATAAAAAGAAGAAAATGAAGAAGCGCTCCTCAGAGATCGAAGAAGCGCTCCTCTCGCAAATCAAAGAGTGACGCTCTTTTCTCGAAGGCCGGAGTCCTGTCTCAAAAGAGCCGTTCCTCTATCGAAAGCTGGGCTTGACTCAGAAATCACGTGGCATCAGCTTTTCCAGTTTGTCATCACTCGTCACATGCGTCGCATGCAGCTTGGAGCGTTGCGAAAACCACGAGCCGCACCCGGATTTGAAACCCGGTTTTCAAAAGATCATCATTCCAGTTTGTCGTCACTCGTCGCATGCGCAGTCAGCTTCGCGGAAATTACGGACGCGTTGTCAGAAAGCGCATAACGGGCACTGTTCATCCACCACCGGCTGCCGACAAATAGTGAAGGAATAGTTCCGGTTGTGAAGCCAAATTTCTATAAGTTTGACCTTCGCCTTCCACATCAAAGGCACACCTTCACACCCTCTCAAACTCTCAACCTCTCTTCATCTCCGATAATGTCTTCCCAAAGAAACCTTTCAAGTCACTCAGTGTTCTTCATCCCTTGGAACACCCCAGAAAACAAATCATCCAGAGCGAAAGTATTTCATATTAAAAAGGTTAAAAGCAAAAGTATCTCATATTACGCTTTCTCCTCACCTTCATCTGAAGAACATGGAGAAAGTGAGATCCTGATTGCTTACCTAGTCTTGCTCTCGAGTACTCATCTCAGACCCCTCCCAGCCCACTTCAAAAATAAACCTGTGTTGAGGTGCTTCTTCAAAAGCAAAAGTACCTCACAGACGAAGCAGGAGGAGTCTGAGTTGCTTCGAAGAGCAGATGAGTCGGGGTTGATCCAAGAGTTCAAGAAGATGCCACACCTGCGTGGAGACCGGACTACTTGAAGCATGTGGAGACAACGTGCTGATTCATCCTCAACTAAGCTGAGGATCGCTTGCAAGTAAAAAGGCTCCCAAACCCAGTTAAAAAATCAACTTGTACTTCTTCAAAAGCCAAAGTATCTCATATCAGCAGGGTCGAAGGCAAAGATATCTCATGGCATGCTTTTCCTTTACCCTTGCTCTTGCCTACGGGACAAAGAGAAAGAAAGCGATCAGCCGCCACTTGGAGTCAAGCTTCCGATCTGGGACTGATTGTCTGGAACCCTTCCCTGATTGCTTACCTAAGCATTGCTCACGAGCAGTCATCTTCAACTAATGTTGGAAGCTGGAAAACATGATGAGTCGCTGAGAAGTGATGTTCTGATGCTTTCATGGGAATTTTTGCAGCATAGCTAATCTCCACATTGAATGTTTTGGAGCGGCATCTCCAATTGCTTTCATGGGAATTTTTGCATTAGAGAAAAAATACTGCAAAAGAAGATGCCAGACCTGCATGAAGATCCGATTACTTGAAACATGTGGAGACAACGTGCTGAATCAACCTTCAAGATCAAGCCGCAACGGCCCTTGGAGAAAATCAAGACCCGATTCAAGATCAAGTGTCCAACACCCCTGAATCAACCTTCAAGATCAAGCCTCAACGGCCCTTGGAGAAAATCAAGACCCGATTCAAGATCAAGTGTCCAACACCCCTGAATCAACCTTCAAGATCAAGCCTCAACGGCCCTTGGAGAAAATCAAGACCCGATTCAAGATCAAGTGTCCAACACCCCTGAATCAACCTTCAAGATCAAGCCTCAACGGCCCTTGGAGAAAATCAAGACCCGATTCAAGATCAAGTGTCCAACACCCCTGAATCAACCTTCAAGATCAAGCCTCAACGGCCCTTGGAGAAATTACAAATCCGATTCAAGATCAGGTGTCCATCACCCTTGAATCAAAACCAGTTCAAGATAAAAGCTGTGGAAAGTCAACAAGCACAACAAATGCACGTGCCGATTCGCCCTAGCAAAATTGAATATAGTCTCAGCCCAATTCAAGATCAAGCCTCAACGGCACTTGAAGGAGATCCCAGCCCGATCCAAGATCAAGCCTCGACGGCCCTTGGATCAACGTCTACATTAAGGGACTTCAAAAACACGTCTTCTACACGTGACAAGCACATGTATACGACACGCTTTGAAGTGGGGGCATTTGTAGACAGTGAAATTTCGATAAATAAAATGTTGACCGATGGTCAAAATGTTAACGCTCATGTATTACATAAATTGTACACATAGTGTGTGATTCGACGAAAATTCGAAAAGAGTCCGAAAAGCTGTCAAACAGGACACGTGTCAACACCTGGCAGAGACGACTTATTTCATCTGATTATTTAAATCCAAAAATCAAGTTTTGGAATTCTATAAATAGAAGCCAAATTCATTCATTTCAATTCACCAATTCACAAATACATTTCTCTACTCCCAAATTGGAAGAGAATTCTCTGGAAGTTCGTTCTTCGTTCTTCGTTCTTCGTTCATCGTTCATCGTTCTTCGAGATCAAGCCCCAACGGCCCTTGAAGAAACTTCGCCAAAACCTTTGAGGAATCAACAAGCACCTTGGTCACGTGCCGATTCTTAATCCAAGATCAAGCCCCGACGGCCCCTTGGATCAACACAACTGTTCTTCAAGTCCAGAAGCCCTTGAAGATCCATTCATCGTTCATCGTTCATCGTTCATCCATCTTCTTCAAGATCAAGCCCCGACGGCCCTTGAAGCAACATTCATCCACCCTCCAAGATCAAGCCCTGACGGCCCTTGGAATCAATACATTCATCCTTCAAGATCAAGTCCAGAAGCCCTTGAAGATCCATTCATCGTTCATCGTTCATCGTTCATCCATCTTCTTCAAGATCAAGCCTCGACGGCCCCTGAAGCAACATTCATCCACCCTCCAAGATCAAGCCCCGACGGCCCTTGGAATCAATACATTCATCCTTCAAGGATCAAGCTCAAAGCCCCTTGAAGCTCATCCATCGTTCATCGTTCATCGTTCTACATTCATCATCAAACATCTGAAGATCATCACTGTTCATCCCAAGAATCAAAGCGCCAAACAGCCTCTTCGGATCAACACAAACAAATCCACATCACTGTTCATCCAAGGATCAAGCCCAACGGCCCTTTAGATCAACGGCCCATCAACAAAATCCATATCTTACGGAGATAGAATCAGAGGAACAAATAGAGATTGTAACCCCAAAATTCATCAAATAACAAATATTATTTTGTACACGTGTTCTTGTTCAAATCAGGAAATTTTCGTGTTTACAATAATATTTGCTAAGTATTCTTGGGTTACGAAAACTGTTTGGAAAACAATATTTTTGGGTTATTTAATCCATAATGTAAAGTATTAACATAATATATATATAATGAGCTACATTATATTATAATTAGCTATATAAACCATGCACTATAGTCAATAGCATTGATCTAAGTTTTGTCCGATAGAAAAAATGATTTGTGTTAATTTTACATATATAAAATAAATGGGTAAACGGTTATCCGTTTATAACCGCGGTTAATACCCATAACCGCCCATTTAAATTTCGCGGGTAAACGGTTATACCCATAACCGTTTATTTATCTAAACGGTTACCCATAACCGTAACCGTTTAATTTAAATGGGCGGGTAACTGTGATTACCCATAACCAATGGATATTTGCCCATCCATATTTGTGTAATTGAGCGTCGTCAAATTGGAAACGTTGTCCAATATCCATTGCCAACATTTCGGTCTGATACCGAAGGCCCATTGAGCTCATCCACTCAACAGAAGAGTCTAATAGTAATTGTTTAGAAGTGTTATTAAAATAATTGAAAACGGTTTTAGTGAAATTAATTTTAATTTTAGAAAAAGTACTAAATATGTGCTTTTTATAAAAAACATTTCAAGTAAATTTTTTTTTTAAATTTACTTGATGTTTTTCGTCATTTAAAATCATTGCTAAAATATCTCAAATTCATAACCAAAAAAGAAAGAAATTATGTTAGTCGGGTGTGTTTGCGTGCGAAAGTTCTTGAATAGTATGTGACATTGCCCTTTGAATAAGATATAAGGTAATTAACCTTTTGGGCCTTATCCTAATGGGCTTTAAGCCCAATGAATCAACCAAAATAGTGCACTTTTAATCTTTGCGCTAGGCCCACATTTGTTTTGCTATATCAGTTGATGGGATATTGAAATTTTAGTGTGACATGCAAATAGCTGCGTGATGTTACTGATCGAATTCTAATGGTGTTTACTGATCATGGGAGTTAGTGTGGCCAATGCATCAGCAAATTGATTTTTCATCCTCGATTGATAAAATTCGTCTGAACTTTAGGGGCATGTCTTAGAAAGTGGTTGAAGATATCGGCACTAGTTGTAAATTGAATGTTTTGTATTAGATTGAATGAAAGCTACCCTGAATTGCAGAAGGGTTTTGAGTTCTGCTGTTCGAGAAACAAGAATGTAATTTGA
This sequence comes from Crataegus laevigata, assembly GCA_963580275.1. NCBI lineage: Eukaryota > Viridiplantae > Streptophyta > Magnoliopsida > Rosales > Rosaceae > Crataegus > Crataegus laevigata. The sequence continues at coordinate 7,678,369 of OY756949.1, forward strand.
ACCTGATGGGTGAAGTTGATATACAAATTCATGGTTCGTTTGGAAGTGCTTTTACAAATGACTGAAAACATTTTTAGAGAATTATTTTTGGATTTCAGAAGGACTTCAAGTACTTTTTTAGGATTCACTTGCGTTTTTATTAAAGATTAGTTCTAAAAATATTTTTACCAAAAGAACTTTCAGTCATTTTAAAAGCACTTCTAAATCAACCTTCAAACTGCATAATAAATTGCAAAAAGATGTTTTATCCTCAGATAAGGTGATAGTAGTAGTAATGTGAGATTGTTCTACTTCAACATGTGTATCCAATGATTAGTATTCTATTTCAAAACTTTTGAGTATAACGTTATACGGTATTATCATCACGTAGTGTTATTAAGTCATATATTGGAATATGAATGAATGAAAATATTTGATATTTTAAGGACTTTCACTCTTGAAATATATGAATTAATAACAGCGCATGACGGTATGAAGCTTTCTGACCTAATTATTGAGGATGAGCCTATATATATATATATATGTATATGAATCTTTTAAGGGAAATGATTCCTTCTTTTTTTTATTTATTAATAAAATGGGGATTAGTTGTGGAGTCCACACCACATTAAATTTTAACGATCCGAACTATTTATTTTTTAACTTGTACCTCATAGATCATTCTTACAAAATATTAGCGAAATCAAAAATATTTAACACATCTAATTAAATTCAAAGAAATGAACGAATACTTTGTTATATAAGAAATACTATGAAATTTGATCTTGATAATTAAATAGGCAAATGGTTTCGGATTGAATTAAATTTTTGTAAGGATGATCTATGAATCAGGACTTGCAAAAATAGACGGTTCGAATTGTTGAAATTCGATGTGGAAGGAACCCCACACCTAATCCCTATTTTCTTTTTCAAAAAAATAAGAATCCCTTTGCACAAAGGGCATGTGTATATATATAAAAGTTAACCTAGGTTGAAATGAATTAAAAGTCAGAAATGTACAGCTTGTCTACCACGAAAAGAAATTAGAGTAGGTAGCATATCATAAAGTAGAGATTTTGTGTCCTAGTTAAATTGCCTGATCTGGGTGTAAGTCTTCCTAACTTATTCAAATTGTAACATGTGATGATAGAGTGAAGAAATTTAAAAAAAAATCATGAAGACGCCTTTTTCTTTCTACCTAATTGATCATGAAAATGACTTCTGAGTTAAATTAAACTGGTTAACTCAGGTGATCATCTTTTGTAATTTGGAAACTTAGTCTCTGCATGGTGAATCATTTAGGTTATATAATGCTTTTTGTTTTTTGTTTTCTGTGGGGTCGTGGTTGGGTTTGGGTGCTTGAGGTCTTTCGGCTCTTTCCTTCCTATGGTCCAGATTTACCAAAAAAAAAAAAAAAAAAAAAAAAAAACCAAAAACAAAAACCCTACCCTTCCGTCTAAAAGTAGACGCTTACAGCCACATACAAATTTTAAATATAAATTTTTAGTAATTATTTGAGTTCTTGTACTTTTTGAGTCTCAGATATGACAAATATACAAAGGAGAAATGAGAGGGAGGGAAAGAACAAAGACGAATTAACGGAAACAAAATTTTGAAAGTGAAAATGACTTGAAGTAGTTTTTGGTTTTTAGTCTCGATAAATTTCTTCTATATCTCTCTCACCTTTCTTTCTCCACTCTTCTTCGTTAGTTATTTCCACCACAAATTTTCTCCATGTCTCAAGCACAATATGAGGAAACCAAAAACCGGTTATATGACGCGTAGCTTTTTAGATTGGTTGTAATTGAAAATATAACGAAGAAATTTAAAAGCGGCTGCTTAAAACGAGTCATTTAAAAATCATTTTTTGAGTGACCTTGTAATCCTGAGAAGTGCATTTTCAACCCATCATTCTAATGTTTTATAGCACATTTTTGACTCCTACATTAATTTGTTTTTAGAAATATCTTATTCAAAAACACACAATTATGATGAACGCATTATATTCAAGATCATAAAGTGGAGTAGCTTCAGAAGACAAAGGCATGCATGTGCAACCAGAAAAGCCATGTTATGGATTTAGATATACCTTTTAACCTTTTCATTTCGTCCTTCTCTTCATTTGAAATAAACTTGTATAATCAATATGCCCAAGTGGTCCTCTCCACCTTTGCAATATATATATATATATATATATATATATATATATATATATATATATATATATATATTCGAACATATAAATATAGTTGAGTAATATTCTCTTAATTACCAGATGCAAAGTAAGTTTTTAGATCGTCAAATTAGATATTGCTAATTCTGATTGACCAAGAAAACACTACCTTATATATCGCTTAACCTAAAGATAACACTAATTAAGCTGATTGTGAAGGAAATTAACGTATGCAGTTGTATATATAGCTTCAAAGAAGTTCAAAGAAGGACAGACACTATCAACTGCATAAACCCTAACTTCAACAAACACTTAACATCTTGTGGCCACAAGTTTCCATATCGCATTGAGACCCAATGACCCATCACAAAAACTTACACTGATTGGGCCACGACCAAAGCTTAATTACGTCGTTTTCGTCCTTTCCATCTTTCTCCAACTCTCTTCCTTTAATTGGGTTAAAGGTTCTTCAAAAATGGTGGACAGACCTGAAAAAGATATACAGTACAAAAGTGAATGATACTTCCACATATATAAACCCTAAAAAGGTGCATAGACTTACGCACACCGCACGTTAGAAAAATGAAACAAATATATTAACCCACTATTTGAATTTCAAATATCTACCACTGATCCTTTGTAATGTGAAAGAGTAACTTACGTGACACTCGTACATTGCCCGTAGCATCCTTTGTTAATGTTACGGTGCATTATAGAAAAAATTGACACATATCGTTGTATTATTAATACGAGATGCTATAATGATTATGTATTGGTGTCATCATGTAAATTCTTATCATGCTAAAGATCTCATTATTATGATATTCGAGTGCTAATTTTAGTTCACATACCTTTCTTCTGCATCACAATTCTCATAATTTCATCATGGTAATCTTGCTTGTCACTGCTACTCTCGTGTAAGTTAGCCATACTTTCTGACTTTTGTACTTCTTTAATCACTTGAAAGTCTTGATCATCAACAGCTGCCATCTTTGACCTGGCAGTGGCAAAAAGCCACGTGGCGTCCATCTGTTTGCTGATCATACGTGCGGCATAGTATGGAACCTTCACACGTTTGCTACTCTCAGACTTGATGCACCCATTGATGAACATCAAACAGTCCATCATGCTTTCCTTGGCCAACCCTTTCATGTCATATGCCTGTGATCTCCTCCAAAGACTTTTGCTGTGAGAATTCACTGGATTCGACAAGCAGAGAGCTCTTGTCGAGTCTCTAATGGCGGCATCTGCGTCTCCGATCAGCAATTCACACTGAGCTCTATTGCTATAGAGCACCATCCTTTCTTTTCTCAACCCTAATGGGCACATTTCTAATGCTTCAGAATACTTCATTATAGCTTCCTCTATTTCTCCTATACAAAACATATGATTTGCTTCTTGTTTCATTAAATCCACCAAAACCCTACTTTCCTCAATTTTTTCTTCAGACAACAGTCTCTCCTTCCTCCTCCTCTGTACCTTCAAATTCCAAACCTCTTCCAAACATTTTTCAATTCTTCTGTTCTTGTTCAACTCGTTCAGAAGAAGTGCTTTTGTGATTGCCTCACCTAAGTTTGATCTATCTCCAAGGCTTTGGAGCTCAACCAAATCGACAAGAAACAAGGCGGCCATATCGATAACTTTGTACCTCGTATTGGGGTCTTTGAGAAGCAACAAGAGGCAGTCGATTCCCATGTATTGCCAGTCATCTGAAGACCTTGAGAGATTACACAGGCTCTCAATAACTTCCTTTGATTCAGCAATTTTTTTCCTTCCATATTTACTGTAGCACAAAATCCTAACAAGTCCAACCCCAGCTGGCGATGAGTGATTTGCCAATCCACCCCACATTCCACACAACTCTTTTAAAAAGTTCCCCTTGCAAATGAGGTTCAAAGACCTCTCTTTGCAAGCAAAACAATTTAAGATATAGAGAGACCAACACTGAAGCTGACTAGCCCATTCCTCAGCCTTGCAATTCTCCATTTCAAATCCACCAACACCTCTTGTGAGCAAATTACAGTGATATTTCTGTCTTTTTATCTCATCCTTCACCCCCACAAAACTAACATACACCACATCAAGACATGTAGAGGCTAACTTTATGGCCAAATTCACCACCTCTTCTTCGTATTCCGCCACAGCTTCGAACGTCCTCTCGTAGCTTGCAAGGTGACCTAGCGCTCGAACCGCTACCCTTTGCTCGACCCAACTCATCTTCCCTCTCAGAAGCTCCAAAAGTGGTGGAATCACGCCCGATGCCACCGCCTTTTCGGCAAACGCAGCCTTGTTCATGGTATAAGAACCAATGACATGAGCTGCATAGTAAGGGATGTAGATGTTTTGGTCCCTCTGAATCCAACTAGTACTCTTATTGTTGATGCCTTTGTGGATAAACCTTGCCATGCACTCAAAGATTCCAAGGGATGGGAACTCAGGGTCGTCAGGGTGAGCCATAGCAACATTCCATAGGCTGCTCAGCACCAGAACATTTCCTTGGTCTTCTCTGAGAAGTAGTTCCTTAAAACAGGCTGATATTCCAGCTCTTCTCTTGAAGGAGTTTGGCTCTTTCATGGTGCAGAAGAAGCAAAACGGTCGAGTGCAATCCTGCTCCTTTGTAACATTGGTGGGCAAGGTTTTCTTCTCCTTTTTCTTCAGGTAATCCATGACTGAAGGACAAACGTTGAGTTTAGGGTTTTGGATTTGTGGAAAGCAATAGGGGGAACTGAAAGGAATAGGTTAAAATTGTTTAAGTGGGCAGAGTGGCCATGTGTTATAGCTTGGTGACATTAATGGCGCATGTATATTGTTTAAAATCCTATTATATATTGTGAAGCATCTTTGTACTTTAGAATTATTTGTGCCTTTAGAATTATTTCTACTTTAAATTATATGTTGTCACATCCTGCCTTTGCCGTAGCAATATATTATCTACTTTAGGCCATGCTCTCACAGATTTGTTCTTGAGTTTCTACTCAAAACACGTCTCAGTAAGAAGAGATGGGCACGTACATTTAAGACCAGAGACCAACTCTCACCCTGCCAATGTGGGATACTACAATCCATCAGGTGGAAGCGGGGGGAAGAGGTGACCGCCCTCCCATGCTTTGATAAGCCATGGCCCCCGAGCCCTCCCATGCTCTGATAAGCCATGGTCGCGCTTCAGGATGACTCAGGAAGCCACAATTTTATATGTTCTTACTGGAACTAGTTGAACTAGTCGTACTTATGGTTGCACCTCTTTTCTAGGGCCAACTTAACAACTTCCACATTCCACCTTTATTGCCTCCACATTGGATCGTAAGCTTGCGTTACTAAGCTCGGGTGTCGGCCAGCACGTGACTATCCCGATGTCCCAAGGACATCGAGATCGGGACGTGTCATATGTACATATAGTTTGTCGTAAACAAAACTTCTCTTTCACTAATGTATACACTCGTGTGTGTTTCTTTCTAGTATGCATTAGTGTATATTTATAGAGACACTTTGGTTGCGGTTCATGGCTATCAATATTCTTTGATTGAAACCTTGTTTGTTTTTAGTTTTTTATCGAAGTCTCTGACACTAATGTAATAGTGTAAGTTACCATATTTTTTAAATTAAAAATTAAGAATTGAAATTTGTATTTGTTTATATTAATGAGATTTTAAATATAACCCATAACTTGTGGGATTAAAAATAATAAAATATAAATTATACTTTCTATTATATTGTGTGTGTGTGTATATTCTCAAATCAACGAAAAAAGAATGTACCCATATAAGTTTAAAAATAGATTAAATTTTTAATGTATTTTACATTAAAAAATTAGGTAAAATTTATATAAATTTTATATTAAAAAATGGGTATATTTTACATATAACAAATTCGTATATTTAAAAATTGGTACGTTTAAGATTAAAAAAAATTAAAAATTATATGAGGGTACATTTAAGATTAAAAAAATATTAAGAATCTTTTTATAAAGAACTAATGGGTACAAACTTACTAATTTTATTTTGAAAATGTTTGTATTGAAAATTAATTAGGAGTTTAATAGAGGTGTGAGTATTAAAATCCTAAATCAATTACTATTTTTTATTTAAAAATTACGTAAACTCATTACCAAATTAATGCTAGGGACTTTAATCAAAATTTGAAAACAAATAAGGTTTCAGTCAATGAACATTAGTAACTAATGACTGGATACTAATTTTTCCATATTTATATTACCGCACATTAACTCTTCATTACTTTGATTCATGCTATATACCAGAGTACAGTAAAATTTTGACTCATTATGTAGTACTAGGTCCTGTAATCAGAGAGATGGTGCATGCGTCGCGATTGAGGATCTGATTTCTAAGGTGGGTTTGCACTTTGTTAAATTCCTTTTACATGAAGCTTAGTTCTTATATAATTTGTAATATTGAATTCAATTTCTGTATGGAATCGTGTGGTGTTGGGTACATATTTTACAAATTCCTGGCCTAGTGACAGCCATACAAGTAACAAAGAAACAGGCCGTCGCAACTGTCACCCGACATTGCAAAGCAAAGTGGTCCTCATTTCGGATGGAAGGCCTTTAAATTTCTTTGAATCAGGATTATTAGTTTTTAGTTTCTTCATTAATCTGCATAGTTTCTTGTAAATACTAGTTTGTCTTCATACAGCTATTTAAGGATCGCGTAAGCAAAGATATATCGTAGATTCTCAAAATCTACCAAGTATAATTCCAACCAATAAACACTTGTTAGAACAAAAAACTTTCTCCTTTTCAATGCACATTTGACAGCATGTTGTCTGGAACCTTAATTTTCGTTTTACGTTCCCTTGTCAACAGGTCTAACGCTACTCTACTAAAAATATTCTCCAAAAAGCTGTTCTAAAAGCCAAAATCTAGGTCCTTCTATTCTACTTAACTTATAATAATGCAGCAATATGGATTGTGATTACAGATGGGGTTTGTTGCTTTAGCGATCTGAGGGACCACAGCTTGAATACGTGGTTTCAGTTTCGGAGTTAAATGGCAAGGGTACACTACCATGGTGGCGTCCCGTGTCATGTAAATTACAGTCCTCCTCAACTTAACCTAATTCAAACAAGTATTAAATCCCTAACTAGCAAAACTTTTAGAAAACAGAATTAGTAATTTAGTACATCTGGTGGAGGTCTCAAGAATATGCGGCTGTTACATACACATACTATATATAGATTGGACAAACAAGAGAACATGAAAAGAGGCGATTTATTAGAGTATAATTTTCTCTAGAAAGGTAATTAGGGTTTAAACAATGCACTTCGAAAACTCGTGTGTAACATGACTCTCTGGTGATTGGTAACTAGGTATTGGGATATGCAGACGTGTTTCTGATGTTGTTTAGTTTATTGCTTGTTCGTACGACTGGCGTGGAGAATACCTACATTGGTTTCTAAAGCTCATGATGATTGGAATGCCTTTGTTTCCAATCTTCAAAAGATGTTAACATATCCTCACTTAAAAAAAAAAAATCAAATTAAATAAAACTAATGAGATATAATTAAGCTGGGAGTTTTTTTTGTTTTTTTGTTTTTTACAAATTGCGTCCTCTCTCTTTGGTGTTATTGCAAGCCGCAAAAGCATGATGAAATATGAAAGGATTATATCCTGTTCAACAGATAATGTAATAATTCTGTAGGCCATAAGATTGCTGCAAACTGGTCATCACTTGAAACTTGGCTTCGAGTCTCCTCCTAGGTGCAAGGCATCGTATAATCGAGTGGTTATGTAGTTTTTTATTGTTATGCTTTGGCGGGCCAATATACCATTGACCAAATGTGAAAATTTTGTATGTCTGGCCGATGTTGGTTAGGCAGTTGATAAAATCAGTACAGCCAATGTGAGTATTGGTCAAATCTAAGTTGCAAAAATCTTATCATCAATCACAGACTCACAGTGGATCATAAAGAATATGTGGTGAAGATTGAATTGATCAACTGCCCACAGATCAACACTTGTACAGTTACGTTGACCCTGAAGGTGTGAAAATGATGTCACTTCACAGGGCCCCTTGTAGGAAATATGATGAAAATATTTGAAGTGCGTTCATGGTTTAGTGTGGATTTGTGTTTTGCAACCTAATGAAAGGGTGTGAGTTTGAAACCTGACATTGATGACTTTCATTTTGCTTAATTTCCAAAAATTGGCATAAAGAAATCCTGCATAAATTACAATTTGTACAAATCAAACTAGTAACCAGTGCACTGTTTGCTTCTAACTCAATTTTTGATGTTTTAGTTTATAAATTCTAAGTTGTTATATTATTTAAATAACTCAAGAAAGCTAGTAACAACATAGAGGGGTATAGTTTAATTTAGGCACATGGCCCCCAAAATTTCAGAACCAGCTTTATTACACATTATTAAGATAAAAAACATTTATTCTACTGGTGATAGACATTTTTCAATGCAATGGAGGCATCGGTGGAAATCCACACTTGACGAAACAAGTATTAGCAGATTCCACTTCTTTAGGCAAATGGAAATCTTCCTTGCATTTAGTGAAGCAACGATCGGTTGGATAAAAGGTCACAGCAGTTGGAGACCAGGAAGGTAGAACTGGACACCTTTGGAAGCATTGTTCATCGCATCCATCTGGTGTAACCAAATCCACATGACAAGTACTACGACAGTCCTGAAAGCAACAATCTTCTTGTGCAACTGCATGACCAGCAGTGATCAATAGGGTAATCGCGATCACCACAAAACCTGAACGGACAGCCTTCGACTCCGTGTTTAAAAGTGTGTTATGATTCAGTAGACGCTCTCTCCGCTTCTAAAACACTCTTAATCTCCAATTATTATATAGGGGATTGCCCTACTAATATTTCCAATGTATCTGCGCCTTGGATTGGTTGCATCTTCTGAAGTACATCAGGATTTAATACATGAAATAAACCGCACAATCAATACATGAAATGTATCTCAAGATAAACATCAAGGATTTATGTTCGTTGTATCAGCCATCTTTAATGCGCAGCTGTCTAAGAAGCAAAATCCTTGGACAAAGAAAGGTCTTTCTAGTTTCAAGAACTGAGTAAATGTAAAGCAGCCCAATATTAATTGCTCTGTCTATCCCCTTCCATAGTTTTCTAGAAGGGAGTTGATTATGCATAGTTATATATGTTTTAACCTGTAGCTCTACTACAGAGTGTGAGTAGCAGAAAAATAGTGAATTCATCCAAGAGTTTGTGTGTGCTCTTGAGTCAGTCAGCCTCTAAAGTTTAGAGAGATTGGTGCTTGTAATCCCATTTCAATAGTGTAAGTATTTTGGACTTTGTCCTGTGGTTTTTCCCTTCACATTGAAGGGGTTTTCCGTAAAATTCTGGTGTCCTTTTGTTCACTTTTAATTTCTGTTTACTTGTGTTTTATTTATTGTGATTTACACCAGCAGAAAGCTGCTGTTTTCCGCTGCAGCAAACTCAACAATTGGTATTAGAGCCAGGTTGCTTTGTAGATCATGGATGTCAACACAAGTCGAATGGTGAGTCTGAATGGAAGAAACTACATTATTTGGAAGTCTAAAATGGAGGACTTACAGTATTGCAAGGATATGTTCGGTCCAATTGAAGGTGACAAGCAGAAAAAAATGTCCGATGAGGAATGGAAGAAACAAAACCGAAGAACCATTGGAGTTATTAGGCAATGGCTTGATGACAATGTGTATCATCATGTTTCGAATGAGACTAATGCACTTTCGTTGTGGAAGAAGCTTGAAAGCTTATCTTATATGAAAGAAAGACAGCGGGCAACAAAGTTTTTTTGATGAAAAAACTTGTCAATTTAAAGTTCAAAGAAGGCACCTCCGTCAATGAACACTTGAATGAGATGCAAAATATCGTCAATCAGCTCTCTTCAATGAATATGGTGCTAGATGGTGAACTACAAGCTCTTCTACTTCTCAGTTCTCTTCCAGACAGTTGGGAAACCTTGGCCATTTCTGTGATCAACTCTGCTTCAGATGGAGTCCTGTCCATGAATCAAGTCATTGCTAGTTTGCTGAACGAAGAAACGAGAAGAAAATCCACATATTCTTCCTACTCAGAAGCTTTGGTTGTAGAAAAGAGGGGGAGGAATAAAAATAGAAGTGCTTATCCTCAGTCTCATGGGAGGTCAAGAAGCAAATCAAGGCCAAGAAAGGATGTCGTATGTCATTATTGTGGTCTAAAAGGTCACTACAGAAGAGAATGCAGAAAACTCAAGAAGAAGAAGAAAAATGAAGAAAAACAAGAAAAGAAAGATACTGCTGCTATATCCTCAGATGGTGATATTATTGTTCTCTCGAAGTGTGAAAAATCATGCTTGAATATGTCTTATGATGATACCACTTGGACAGTAGACTCCAGATCCTCTTTTCATGCTACTTCGAACAAGGCATTCTTTTCATCATATAAGGATGGTGATTTTGGCTTAGTGAAGATGGGAAATAAGGATACATAAAAAATTGCAGGGATTGGTGAAGTGATTCTAGAAACTGACCATGGCAGCAAACTCATGCTTAAGGAGGATAGACATGTGCCAGACCTACGCCTAAATTTAATTTCTGTCAGCAAGTTGGATGATGCCAGATACAAGAATGAGTTTTCAAATGGGAGATGGAAGCTCAAAAAAGGATTCCTCGTAATTGCAAGAGGAAGGAAATGCTGCACTTTGTACAGAACCCATGCTCAACTATGGAAGAGGGAGCTAAATGCAATGGAAAAGGATGTTTCGATCGATCTATGGCACAAGTGGCTGGGTCATATGAGTGAGAAGGGTTTGCAGATTCTTGCAAAGAAAGAAATCCTCCCTGAAATTAAAGGTATGCACATAAACAGCTACATTCATTGTTTAATTGGCAAGCACCATAGAGTTTCCTTTCAAAGAAATCATGAAAGAAAATCGAATATTTTAGACATGGTTTATTCGGATGTGTGTGGACCACTAAAAGTTAAATCTTTGGGTGGTGCTTCTTAGTTTGTCACTTTTATAGATGATCATTCAAGAAAAGTTTGGGCATATGCTTTAAAAACAAAAGACCAAGTGCTGTCAACATTTAAAAGCTTTTATGCTATGGTGGAAAGAGAGACGTGAGTGAAACTGAAATGCATTTGCACCGACAATGGCGGTGAGTACTTGGAGCCATTTGATGAGTATTGTAAAATGCATGGCATTAGACATGAGCAATCTGTTTTGAGAACTCCACAACATAATAGTGTTGCGGAAAGGATGAATCGCACCATTGTGGAAAAAAATAAGATGTTTGTTGTCTCATGTGAAATTGCCCAAAACTTTTTGGAGGGAGGCAATAAGAACATCATGTTATTTGATTAATTTGTCTCCTTCATCACCCTTAAATGGAGATGTTCCAGAGAAGGTATGAAGTAAGAAAAGTGTCTCATATGGACACTTGAAGACATTCGGTTGCAGAGCATTTGTGCATATACCCAAGGAGGAGAGATGAGAGCTTGATGACAAAGCCAAGCAATGTGTATTCTTGGGTTATGGAGATGAAAAATTTGGCTACAGATTATGGGATCCTGTAAGCAAGAAAGTGGTTCGAAGTCGAGATGTTGTTTTCTTTGAAGACCAAACAATTGACGCTTTTGAGAAGAATGTAAAATGTGATCAGCCTTATTTTGATAGTCTGATTGATTTCGATCCAATTTCTCCTGTTGTAGCTCACGATGTTGAAGGGGGAGCTGAACCAGAAATTACAGATGAAGATCATGATGACCAAGAAAATGTATCGGCAGATTCTAATATCGAAGAAAGTCAAGAAGAACAACTTACGCATGAACAAGTTATGAAGTTAAGAAGGTCTAGCAGACAACGTGTACCATCCATGAAATATTCGTCGCACAAATATGTCCTACTTACAGATAGTGGAGAACCCGAATGCTTCCAAGAAGTGCAGTCTGATGTTCACAAAGGAGAATGGTTGAAAGCTATGCAAGAGGAGATGAATTCCTTGCATAAGAATCATACGTATGATTTGGTGGAAAGACCAATGGGAAAGAAAGTTCTTCCAAACAAATGAGTTTTCAAGCTAAAGGAAACTGAAAACTCAAAACCAAGGTACAAAGCGAGATTGGTTGTGAAGGGGTATGTACAGAAGAAAGGCATTGATTTTGATGAGATATTCTCGCCAGCTGTGAAAATGACTTCAATTCGTGTTGTTCTGGGATTGGCAGCAAGCATGAATCTGGAGATTGAACAATTAGATGTCAAAACAGCCTCTCTACATGGTGATTTGCATGAAGATATTTATATGGAGCAGCCGCAAGGTTTTAAAATCAAAGGGAAGGAGCATATGGTCTGCAAGCTGAAAAAGAGTCTATATGGACTTAAACAAGCTCCGAGACAATGGTACAAGAAATTTGAGTCCTTCATGATTGATAATGGGTTCAAGAAGACAACTTCTGATCATTGTGTGTTCATTCAAAAATCTTCCATTAAGGATTTCATTATATTGCTTCTATATGTGGACGATATGTTAATTGTTGGTCCGGATGCTGATAAGATTGACAAGTTGAAGAAGAAGTTAAGCAAATCCTTTGATATGAAGGATTTGGGACTTGCAAAACAAATTCTTGGCATGCAAATCTCTCGAGACAGGAAAGAAGGCAGATTGTGGTTGTCTCAAAAAAGATATATAGAGAAAGTAAGAAAATTCCCTTTGCTTCAGCCGTAGGAAGTTTAATGTACGCAATGGTTTGCACTAGGCCAGACCTTGCCTATGCGCTAGGAGTGGTGAGCAGGTTTCTTGCAAATCCTGGGAAGGAGTATTGGGCAGCAGTTAAATAGATTCTAAGGTACCTTAGAGGTACATCAAAGTTATGTTTGTGTTTTGGAAATAATAACCATGTTCTCGAAGGCTTCACAGATGCAGATTTGGCGGGAGACAAAGACACAAAAAGATCAACTTCAGGCTATTTATTTACTTTTGCAGGGGGAGCGGTGTCTTGGCAATCTAAATTGCAAAAATGTGTGACCTTGTCTACTACATAGGCAGAGTACATTTCCATTACAAAATATTGCAATGAGATGTTGTGGTTGAAGAGATATTTCAAAGAACTTGGTCTACACCAGAAAAAGTTTGTCATCTACTGCGACAGTCAAAGTGCCATCCATCTCAGTAAGAATCCAAGCTTTCACTACAAGTCTAAACACATTGATATTAGGTATCATTGGATTCGAGATGTGCTTGAGAAAAAATTGTTGCAGTTGGACAAAGTTCATACCAACGACAACGAGTCTGATATGTTGACGAAGGCTCTTCCTAAAGGAAAACATGAGCAGTGCACAACATCAGGAGGTCTGCATTTCTTCGACATGAGTCAGTTAAGGGGAGATTGTTAGAATTCCCTCCTTATGAAATTAAATGCCCATCTTTAATGCGCAGCTGTCTAAGAACCACAATCCTTGGACCAAAAAAGGTCTTTCCAGTTTCAAGAACTGAGTAAATGTAAAGCAGCCCAATATTAATTGCTTTGTCTATCCCTTTCTATAGTTTTCTACAAGGGAGTTGATTATGCATATTTATATTTGTTTTAACCTGTAGCTCTACTACGGAGTGTGAGTAGCAGAAAAATAGTGAGTTCATCCAAGAGTTTGTGTGTGCTCTTGAGTCAGTCAGCCTCTAAAGTTTAGAGAGATTGGTGCTTGTAATCCCAGTTCAATAGTGGAAGTATTTTGGACTTTGTCCTGTGGTTTTTCCCTTCACATCGAAGGGTTTTTCCATAAAATTCTGGTGTCCTTTTGTTCACTTTTAATTTCTATTTATTTGTCTTTTATTTCCTGTGATTTACACCAGCAGCAAGCTGCTGTTTTCCGCTGCAGCAAACTCAACAAAAATAGCCCTCATTGAAATCATGTCCACACTTCAATTTAATTACATTTTAGACTTCATGTCGTTAAAGCTACAATACCAAAAACGGAAGGGGATCAGATATTAAGTACACACCAAATCAAAGTCTACAAAATACGAATTTTACATAAATAGTAACTGACCTTAATAGGAATCTCTAATTAGTATTGATTCTACATGAGCTCAGTTAGGCAGCTCAATCATCCACCAAAACCCCAAGCCCCGACTCCAAAATGATTTTACACTCGAGCACAACAATTTTCCACGCACCAGAGAAAATCTATAGATAACTCACTATGTACAAGTTTTAAACTACATCGATCCAACGCAGAACTTCTGCACGAACTCAGCTCATATCTTACCATACCTGTCTTTGATGTCAATCAGTCTATTACAATTATCCTTCTAAACATCCATCTTCAACATAAGATTACTTGCTTTGCTTTCATGAGCCTTCTCGAATGACGCAACCTTCATTCACAATAACAAATCTTAGCTCGGCAGAAGGCATGAAACAGTCCCTTGACAAGCCACGGACCTTGAATGCCACTTCCTCAAATGTCCAAGCCTCTTCCATCCTGGTCTTGGTGTGGCTCATTGCAGTTTCTCCAAACCTGAATTACGTTACTACCGAATGTCCTGAGCGAGCAATCACAATCCCCTCAATGGGTTTGTAATCATCGAGGAATGAGTTGATTGTGTTCTCCTTGGAAACAGCATCACCTCCGTTGTTCTGAATGCTGGTCAAATGGGACTTGGTTTCGAGTCTCCTCATGCTGGAGTGTTAGGCAGTTAGTTTTTGAATGATTTGCAGGTGCTTGGCATCGTATCATCGTGTGATTATGTAGTTTTTTTTTCTTTCTTTTTTGGCTGTCCAATGTACCATTGATCAAATGTTAAAGTTCTGAATATTTAGCCGATGTTGGTTAGGAAAGTTGACAAAATTAGTGCAACCAATGTGCGTATTGAAAGAATCTAGTGTTTGTTTCCAACTCAATTTTTGATGTTTTAGTTTATAAATTATTAATTATTTAAATAACTCGAAACAAAATAGTAAGTAGAGGGCAAATTTCAGAACGAGCCTTGTCACACATTATTAAAGATCACAAGCATTTATTCGACAGGTGATAGACATATTTCAATGCAACGAAGGCATCGGTGGAAATCCACACTTGACGAAACATGTATTAGCACATTCCACTTCTTTAGGCAAATGGCAATCTTCCATGCATTTAGTGAAGCAACGATCGGTTGGATAAAAGGTAAAAGCAGTTGGAGCCAAGGAAGGTAGAACTGGACACCTTTGGAAGCATTGTCCATCGCATTCATCTGGCATGAGCAAATCCAAATCACAAGCACTACGACAATCCTGAAGGCAACGTTCTTCTTCTGCAACTGTATGACCAGCAGTGATCAATAGAGTCATCGAGATTACTACAAAACCTGAAAGGACAGCCTTCGACTCCATGTTTAAAAGTTTTTTTACGATTCAGTAGACACTCACTCCGTTTCTAAAACACTCTTAAATCTCCAATCCTTATATATAGGACTGCCCTACTAATATTTCCAATGTATCTTCATGTTGGTTTGATTGCACCTTCTTCAGTACATCAGGATTTAATACACGAAATGAACCGCACAATTAATACATGAAATGCATCGTAAAATAAACATCAAGGGATGGATGTATGTTCAGTGTATCACTACTTGCACTAGGATAAAAATAGAGTTTAATAATCACACACCCATACAAAACTAATGGAAAATTAAAACTCTTGTTCTACGGTATATTCAATAGAGATTTTGAGGAATTTTGATACTTTTAATAATCTAGGTATTCAATTAGAATTTTAAATGATTTTCTGAAATTTGTATATTCAATCATGATTTTAAAATATTTTATTAAAATTTTTAGAAATTCGGGTGTATTCAATTAGAATTTTAAAAAGTTATAAAAAGTTGAGGAATTTGAGATTCAATTAAGAACTTATTTTAAAGAATTTTAAAAAGTTGAAGAATTTAATGGAGTTATAGAGATTTTGTAGCGTATTTTAATCCTCTACAAATCTCACTTCTCTCCCTGAGATTTCAAAGAAATTCAATAAATTTTTTACATGAAATCTCGACAAATTATTTAAACTCCATTAAAATCCATAGATTTATAAATTCATAAATTTCCCTTAAAATCTCAATTGCATATACCATCTGAAGACTGAAAATTTTAACTTATTCTTTTTTTTTTTTGGCATTTGGGATGAGATTGGGGGAAAAAAAAGTATTACATTTCGAAAAGGTTGATGGAATGGAACACTATAATAGGAGCTTTTCTCTCTCGTAGTGTAAACATATAGAAAATATAGACTGATTATTTTATTAATAGCACAAAGACTTAAATATACAAAATCTATACGCTTTTGTGTATAAGTAAACATCTCATGGTCAAATATAGAAATACAATCAAGATTTGATTAAAATATTAATTCTTAAACCTTAGAAGATACAGTTTCCTTGGACAAGATTCATTCTCTAACAAATCATTGTCACTTTTTATGATAGAAAGTGTCGCTATTGGCCTTAACCATAAAAACTTAGAACCCGTTTGTTAACACATTTATTTAGTTTTTACATGTGTATGTTGACTTGAGCAGTAATCCTAGTTCTTAAAACTTCAATTTTATTGCATTTTAGACTTCATGCCATTAAAGGTACAATACTGAACATGGAAGACAATGAGATATTAAGTACAATTTTGCACCAAATCAAAGTCTACAAAATATGAATTTTACATAAATAGTAACTGATCTTAAGAGGAATACTAAATCTAAATGAGCTCCATTACACAGCTCAATCATCCACCAAAGCCTCAAGCCCTGATTCCACAATGATTTTACACTCGAGCACGACAATTTTCCAGGCACCTGAGAAAATCTACAGACAACTCACTATGAACAAGTTCGAAACTACATCGATCCAACACAGAACTTCTGCACGAACTCAGCTCCTATCTTACCATACCTACCTTTGATGTCTGTCAGTCCATTCAATTATCCTTCTAAGCATCCATCTTCAACATAAGATTACCTGCATTGCCTTCATGATATAAAGAAATAACTCTTTGTATTTCATTACTTAATGTGTAAGGATTACAACTCAATATATATACAATTCTCTAATAAAGCTTAGTACCTAATTATACTTAATTAGGTCTCTAATACAGAGATTAGTTACAAAAATGTTACACCTGTAAATGACAGCTGTACAAACTGTTAGCTATGACTTATCCCTTTACACCCCCTCAAGCTAATCGAAGGAGAACCCAGAGAAAGCTTGGATTGAAGATATTGAAACCGTGCCTTGGATAGTGACTTAGTATGGATATCTGCAATCTGATTTTCAGTGTTAACATAAGAGATTTTGACCAAACCTGCAAGAACAAGCTCATGGATATAGTGATAATCGATCTCCACATGTTTTGTGCGCGCATGAAACACATGGTTGGATGCCAAATATATGACAGAAACATTGTCACACCACAGTGTAGGAGTATGAGAAAAAGGGAAAGTAAGGTCTTTGAAAATCTTGCAGATCCATGAAAGTTCTGCAGCAGTAAGAGCAAGAGAGCGATACTCGGCCTCAGCTGAATAGCGTGTAACAGTTGGCTGCTTTTTAACACTCTAACTTATAAAATTGAGACCTAAGTAAACACAATAACTAGAAGTAGATTGTCAATCAAAAAAACATCTAGCCCAATCTGCATCTGAGAAAGCTGTTAGCTGCAGAGATCCCTTTTTAAACCAGATGCCTTGATCAACAGAACCTTTGAGAAACCTGAGAATTCGTTTAACTGCCTGAAAGTGAGTGTCACGAGGACAGTGAAGAAACTAACAGACTTGGTTCACAACAAAGGAAAGATCTGGCCTAGTCCATATGAGATATTGGAGAGCACTAACGATGGATCAGTACTCCTTTGGATCAGTCAACAAAGTTCCAATGTGATCTAATTTAGCAGCACCAAGAGGAGTGGCACAAGGCTTGCATCCTTCCATTTTTGTCTTATTAAGAAGATCCATAACATATTGGCCTTGAGACATGAATATACCTTTAGATGATCGATGTACTTCAAGACGAAGGAAATAGTGGAGAGGTCCTAAGTCTTTGACAGGAAACAAAGTACTGAGCTTTGGAATACAAGCTTGACAATGAGAGGTATTGGGATCGGTGACTAGTATGTCATCAACATACACCAATACGATCACCAGAGAATGATAGTTGTTCACAAACAGAGAGCAGTCAGATTTAGAATTAGCAAAGCCAAGAGAAAGCAAGGTGTGTCGAAGTTTATCTTACTAAGCCCAAGGGGCTTGTTTTAAGCCATAAAGAGACCGATTGAGCTTGCAAACAAAAGAAGGCTGAGAAGCATCAACAAATTCAAGAGGTTGTTGCATAAACACCTCTTCTTTCAGTGAACCATAAAAAAACGCTTTACTAATATCCAACTGATTTAGGAACCAATCATTCTGGACAACAAGTGTTAATAAACTGCGAATGGTTATTGGTTTGGCAACATGGCTGAAAGTTTTTGTAAAATCAATACTTGCTTGCTAGTGAAACCCTATTGTTACAAGGCGAGCCTTGTATCGATCAATCGTGCCATCGAGTTTCCTTTTAATCTGAAACACCCATTTGCAGCCAATAATATTTTGTTGAGGAGATGAAGGTACTAAGGTCCAAGTACCTGTGCGTCTGAGAGCCTCACATTCTTCTGACATTGCTTGAATCCAATAAGCATGCTTGGATGCTTGCTGATAAGTGGTAGGCACATAAGTATCAATATCTATGGGATGTTTAGTGGTAGAGAGAGCTTTTGGTTTGAAGATGCCTGCTTTAGACCATGTGATCATAAGATGAGAATTAGTGGGAATGGAAGGCTGAATTTTCGAGGAAGTATGAGACCGTAGAGGTAATGAACTACTGATTTGAGAAAGAGATGATTGTACTGGGTGATAAGATAAATGCTGAGATGGTGCAGGTGCTGCTTGCTGGGATGAAGATATGGGTAAAGAGACTGAAGTATGCTGAATGGTAGGAAAAAGAAGGGTAAAGTGTGGAGATGATTCAGATATTGTGTACTGAGGCAGTGATGAAGAAGAAAGTTGATGTGCATCATGAAACGGAAAGTGCTCTTCATTGAACATGACATGCCTTGAAATATAAAGTCACTGAGATTGTAGGTCTAAACAACGATATCCTTTGTGTTGAAGACTATAACCAAGAAAGACATAATGTGTGCTTTTGCCTTCCAGTTTTGAGGAAACATATGATTTTAGCCAAGGGTAGCAGTTGCATCCAAATACCTTTAACTTGAAATAATCTAGAGGTTTTCGAAAGAGAAGTTCCCTAGGAGATTTATCTAATCAAGAAATAGGTAGTCTGTTAATAAGTTAAAGAGCAGTTGAAAATCCGTCAACCCAAAACTTGTGTTGAACCCGAGAAGAAACCAAAAGAGTTCTTGTAGTCTCTGTAAGATGCCGATGCTGCCCCTCAACATATCTATTTTGTTCTGGAGTGTGAGGACAACCATATTGATGAGAGATGTCATTGCTAGATAGAAAAGAATTGAACACATAACTGGTGAACATACCCCCTGAATTTGATCTCAAGATTTTGATTTTATTTCCAATCATGTTCTCTACATAAGCTTTGAAGAGTAAAAATATAGAAAAAACCTCAAACTTAGCTTTCATGGGAAACATCCATGTATATTTAGTGAACTTATCCACAATCAACAAGTAAAACCTGTAACCAGTAACAGAAATGACTAGAGATGGACCCCAAACGTCACAATGTAGCAACTCTAAACTAGTGGAAGCATAACTAGTACTAGAGGGAAAAGGCAGCTTATGGTTAGGAAAGTTGACAAAATTAGTACAACCAATGAGCGTATTGAAAGAATCTAAGTTGCAAAATCTTCTCACCAATCACAGTAGATCTTAAAAAATATATGGTGAAGAGGGAATTGACCAACTCCCTACTTTTAACACTGGTACAACTAGGCCAACCTTGACGAAGTGCAAGTGGTGCCACTGTACGGGGCTCCGTATTTTTTTTACCTTGTTTGTAGGAAACATGATCAAAATATTTGAAGAGCGCTCATGGTTAGTAGGTTTGTGTTTTGCAACCCAGTGGAAGTGTATGAGTTCGAATCCTAACATATGACTTTCATTTTGCTTGATTTTACAAAAAAATTCAATAAAGTATCATGCACCATTTGTACAAAACCAAACTAGTAACGAATGCAGTGTTTGTTTCCAACTCAATTTTTGATGTTTTAGTTTATAAATTATGAATTATTTAAATAACTTGAAACAAAATAGAAAGTAGAGGGCAAATTTCAGAACGAGCCTTGTTACACATTATTAAAGATCACAAACATTTATTCGACAGGTGATAGACATATTTCAATGCAACGAAGGCATCGGTGGAAATCCACACTTGACGAAACATGAATTAGCACATTCCACTTCTTTAGGCAAATGGCAATCTTCCATGCATTTAGTGAAGCAACGATCGGTTGGATAAAAGGTAAAAGCAGTTGGAGCCAAGGAAGGTAGAACTGGACACCTTTGGAAGCATTGTCCATCGCATTCATCTGGCGTGAGCAAATCCAAATCACAAGCACTACGACAATCCTGAAAGCAACGTTCTTCTTCTGCAACTGTATGACCAGCAGTGATCAATAGAGTCATCGCGATTACTGCAAAACCTGAAAGGACAGCCTTCGACTCCATGTTTAAAAGTTTTTTTACGATTCAGTAGACACTCACTCCGTTTCTAAAACACTCTCAAATCTCCAATCCTTATATATAGGACTGCCCTACTAATACTTCCAATGTATCTTCATGTTGGTTTGATTGCACCTTCTTAAGTACATCAGGATTTAATACACGAAATGAACTGCACAATTAATACATGAAATGCATCGTAAAATAAACATCAAGGGAGGGATGTATGTTCAGTGTATCACTACTTGCACTAGGCTAAAAATAGAGTTTAATAATCACACACCCATACAAAACTAATGGAAAATTAAAACTCTCGTTCTACGGTATATTCAATTGAGATTTTGAGGAATTATGATACTTTTAATAATCTAGGCATTCAATTAGAATTTTAAATGATTTTCTAAAATTTGTATATTCAATCATGATTTTAAAATATTTTATTAAAATCTTTAGAAATCCGGGTGTATTCAATTAGAATTTTAAAAAGTTAAAAAAAGTTGAGGAATTTGAGGTTCAATTAAGAACTTATTTTAAAGAATTTTAAAAAGTTGAAGAATTTAATGGAGTTATAGAGATTTTGTAGCGTATTTTAATCCCCTACAAATTTCACTTCTCTCTCTGAGATTTCAAAGAAATTCAATAACTTATATATATGAAATTTCTACAAATTATTTAAACTCCATTAAAATTCATAGATTTATAAATTCATAAATTTCCCTTAAAATCTCAATTGCATGCACCGCCTGAAGATTGAAAATTTTAACTTATTATTATTATTTTTGGCATATGGGATGGGATTGGGAAAAAAATAGTATTACATTTGAAAAGGTTGATGAAATGGAACACTATAATAAGAGCTTTTCTCTCTCGTAGTGTAAACATATAGAAAATATAGACTGATTTTATTAATAGCACAAAGACTTAAATATACAAAATGTATATGCTTTGTGTATAAGTAAACATCTCATGATCAAATATAGAAATACAATCAAGATCTGATTAAAATATTAATTCTTAAACCTTAGAAGATACAGTTTCCTTGGACAAGACTCCTTCTCTAACAAATCATTGTCACTTTTTATGATAGAAAGTGTCACTATTGGCCTTAACCATAAAAACTTAGAACCCGTTTGTTAACACATTTTTTTAGTTTTTACTCCTGTATGTCGACTTGAGCAGTAATCACAGTTCCTAAAACTTCAATTTTACTGCATTTTAGACTTCGTGCCATTAAAGGTACAATACTGAACATGGAAGACAATGAGATATTAAGTACAATTTTGCACCAAATCAAAGTCTACAAAATATGAATTTTACATAAATAGTAACTGATCTTAAGAGGAATACTGATTCTAAATGAGCTCTGTTACGCAGCTCAATCATCCACCAAAACCTCGAGCCCCGATTCCACAATGATTTTACACTCGAGCATGACAATTTTCCAGGCACCTGAGAAAATCTACAGACAACTCACTATGTACAAGTTCGATACTACATCGATCCAACGCAGAACTTTTGCACGAACTCAGCTCCTATCTTACCATACCTACCTTTGATGTCAGTCAGTCCATTAATATTATCCTTCTAAGCATCCATCTTCAACATAAGATTACTTGCATTGCCTTCATGATATAAAGAAATAACTCTTTGTATTTCATTACTTAATGTGTAAGGATTAAAACTCAATATATATACAATTCTCTAATAAAGCTTAGTACCTAATTATACTTAATTAGGTCTCTAATACAGAGATTAGTTACAAAAATGTTACACCTGTAAATGACAGCTGTACAAGCGGTTAGTTATGACTTATCCCTTTACACCCCCTCAAGCTAATCGAAGGAGAACCCAAAGAAAGCTTGGATTAAAGATATTGAAACCGTGCCTTGGATAGTGACTTGGTATGGATATCTGCAATCTGATTTTCAGTGTTAACATAAGAGATTTTGACCAAACCTGCAAGAACAAGCTCATGGATATAGTGATAATCGATCTCCACATGTTTTGT
The DNA here is from genome assembly GCA_963580275.1 of Crataegus laevigata. Taxonomy (NCBI): domain Eukaryota; kingdom Viridiplantae; phylum Streptophyta; class Magnoliopsida; order Rosales; family Rosaceae; genus Crataegus; species Crataegus laevigata. The sequence continues at coordinate 7,701,177 of OY756949.1, forward strand.
GCGCGCATGAAACACATGGTTGGATGCCAAATATATGACAGAAACATTGTCACACCACAGTGTAGGAGTATGAGAAAAAGGGAAAGTAAGGTCTTTGAAAATCTTGCAGATCCATGTAAGTTCTACAGCAATAAGAGCAAGAGAGTGATACTCGGCCTTAGTTGAATAGCGTGCAACATTTGGCTACTTTTTAGCACTCCAACTTACAAGATTGGGACCTAAGTAAACACATTAACCAGATGTAGAATGTCGATCAAAAACACATCCAGCCCAATCTGCATCTGAGAAAGCTGTTAGCTGCAGAGATCCATTTTTAAACCAGATGCCTTGATCAATAGAACCTTTGAGAAACCTGAGAATCTGTTTAACTGCCTGAAAGTGAGTGTCACGAGGACAGTGAAGAAACTAACAGACTTGGTTCACAGTAAAGGAAAGATCTGGCCTAGTCCATGTGAGATATTGGAGAGCACCAACGATTGATCGGTACTCCTTTGGATCAGTCAACAGAGTTCCAATGTGATCTAATTTTGTTGCACCAAGAGGAGTGGCACAATGCTTGTGTCCTTCCATTTTTGTCTTAATAAGAAGATCCATAGCATATTTGCCTTGAGACATAAATATACCTTCAGATGATCGATGTACTGAAAGACGAAGGAAATAGTGGAAAGTCCTAAGTCTTTGATAGGAAACAAAGTACTGAGCTTTTGAATAAAAGCTTAACAATGAGAGGTATTGGGACCGGTGACTAGTTTGTCATCAACATACACCAATACGATCACCAGAGAAAGATAGTTATTCACAAACAGAGAGCAGTAAGATTTAGAATTAGCAAAGCCAAGAGAAAGCAAGACGCGTCCAAGTTTATCATACCAAGCCCAATGAGCTTGTTTTAAGCCATAAAGAGACCGATTGAGCTTACAAAAAAAGGAAGGCTGAGAAATCAACAAATTCAGGAGGTCATTGCATAAACACCTCTTCTTTCAGTGAACCATGAAAAAACACATTACTAATATCCAACTGATTTAGGAACCAATCATTCTGGACAACAAGTGTTAATAAAATGTGAGTGGTTACTGGTTTGGCAACGTGGCTGAAAGTTTTTGTAAAATCAATACCTGCTTGGTGGTTAAACCATTTTTGTTACAAGGCGAGCCTTGTATCGATCAATCATGCCATCGAGTTTCCTTTTAATCTGAAACACCCATTTGCAGCCAATAATATTTTTTTGAGGAGAGGAAGATACTAAGGTCCAAGTACATGTGCATCTGAGAGCCTCAAATTCTTCTGACATTGCTTGAATCCAATAAGCATGCTTGGATGCTTGCTGATAAGTGGTAGGCACATAAGTATCAATATCTATGGGATGTTTAGTGGTAGAGAGAGCTTTTGGTTTGAAGATGCCTGCTTTAGACCATGTCATCATAGGATGAGAATTAGTGGGAATAGAGGGCTGGATTTGAGAGGAGGTATGAGACTGTAGAGGTAATGAACCATTGAGTTTAGAAGGAGATGATTGTACTGGGTGATAAGATAAATGCTGAGATGGTGCAGGTGCTGCTTGTTAGGATGAAGTGTGGAGATGATTCAGATACTGTGTACTGGGGCAGTGATGAAAAAGAAAGCTGCTGTTCATCATGAAACGGAAAGTGCTCTTCATTGAACACGACATGCCTTGAAATATAAAGTCACTGATATTGTGGGTCTAAACAACGATAGCCTTTGTGTTGAAGACTATAACCAAGAAAGACACAATGGTGCTTTTGCCTTCCAGTTTCAAGGAAACATATGGTTTTATCCAAGGGTAGCAGTTGCATCCAAATACCTTTAACTTGGAATAATCTGGAGGTTTTCGAAAGATAAATTTCCTAGGAGATTTATCCAATCAAGAAATAGGCAATCTGTTAATAAGATAATGAGCAGTTGAAAATCCTTCAACCTAAAACTTTTGTGGAGCCCGAGAAGAAACCAAAAGAGTCCTTGCAATCTCTGTAAGATGTCGATGCTTCCCTTCAACATATCCATTTTGTTCTGGAATGTGAGGATAGCTATATAGATGAGAGATGCCATTGCGAGCAAATTTCCGAGCCATTAACAATTCCGGTGAGTTTGTATCGTCGGAAAATTGGAGCGAAGAGAGCTTTCACTTCCCGAATAATGCAACGTTCACTCACATTAACAAATCTTAGCTCGACAGAAGGTATGAAACAGGCCATTGACAAGCCATGGACCTTGAATGCCACTTTCTCAACTGTCCAAGTTTCTTCCATCCTGGTCTTGGTATGGCTCACTGCAGTTTCTCCAAACCTGAATTGCGTTACTACCGAATGTCCTGAGTGAGTAATCACATTCCCCTCAACGGGTTTGTAATCATCGAGGAATGAGTTGATTGTGTTCTCAATGTAAACAACATCACTTGCGTTGTTCTGTGATTGTGTTCCCATTGTAAGCAGCATCACCTCCGTTGTTCTGAATGCGGGTCAAATGAGACTTGGTTTCGAGTCTCCTCATGCTGGAGTGTTAGGCTGTTAGTTTTTGAAAGATTTGCAGGTGCTTGGCATCGTATCATCGTGTGATTATGTAGTTTTTTTTCTTTTTTTGGCTGTCTAATATACCATTGATCAAATGTTAAAGTTCTAAATCTTTAGCCAATGTTGGTTAGGAAAGTTGACAAAATTAGTACAACCAATGAGCGTATTGAAAGAATCTAAGTTGCAAAATCTTCTCACCAATCACAGTAGATCTTAAAAAAATATATGGTGAAGAGGGAATTGACCAACTCCCTACTTTTAACACTGGTACAACTAGGCCAACCTTGACGAAGTGCAAGTGGTGCCACTGTACGGGGCTCCGTATTTTTTTTACCTTGTTTGTAGGAAACATGATCAAAATATTTGAAGAGCGCTCATGGTTAGTAGGTTTGTGTTTTGCAACCCAGTGGAAGTGTATGAGTTCGAATCCTAACATATGACTTTCATTTTGCTTGATTTTACAAAAAAATTCAATAAAGTATCATGCACCATTTGTACAAAACCAAACTAGTAACGAATGCAGTGTTTGTTTCCAACTCAATTTTTGATGTTTTAGTTTATAAATTATGAATTATTTAAATAACTTGAAACAAAATAGAAAGTAGAGGGCAAATTTCAGAACGAGCCTTGTTACACATTATTAAAGATCACAAACATTTATTCGACAGGTGATAGACATATTTCAATGCAACGAAGGCATCGGTGGAAATCCACACTTGACGAAACATGAATTAGCACATTCCACTTCTTTAGGCAAATGGCAATCTTCCATGCATTTAGTGAAGCAACGATCGGTTGGATAAAAGGTAAAAGCAGTTGGAGCCAAGGAAGGTAGAACTGGACACCTTTGGAAGCATTGTCCATCGCATTCATCTGGCGTGAGCAAATCCAAATCACAAGCACTACGACAATCCTGAAAGCAACGTTCTTCTTCTGCAACTGTATGACCAGCAGTGATCAATAGAGTCATCGCGATTACTGCAAAACCTGAAAGGACAGCCTTCGACTCCATGTTTAAAAGTTTTTTTACGATTCAGTAGACACTCACTCCGTTTCTAAAACACTCTCAAATCTCCAATCCTTATATATAGGACTGCCCTACTAATATTTCCAATGTATCTTAATGTTGGTTTGATTGCACCTTCTTAAGTACATCAGGATTTAATGCACGAAATGAACTGCCCAATTAATACATGAAATGCATCGTAAAATAAACATCAACGGAAGGATGTATGTTCAGTGTATCACTAATTGCACTAGGCTAAACATAGAGTTTAATAATCACACACCCATACAAAATTAATGGAAAATTTAAACTCTTGTTCTACGGTGTATTCAATTGAGATTTTGAGGAATTTTGATACTTGTAATAAATCTAGGCATTCAATTAGAATTTAATGGAGTTATAGAGATTTTGTAGCGTATTTTAATCTCCCACAAATCTCACTTCTCTCCGTGAGACTTCAAAGAAATTCAATAAAATTTTTACAAGAAATCTCTACAAATTATTTAAACTCCATTAAAATCTATAGATTTATAAATTCATAAATTTCCCTTAAAATCTCAATTGCATACACCGTCTGAAGACTGAAAAATTTAACTTATTCTTTTCTTTTTTTTAGCATTTGGGATGAGATTGGGGAAAAAAATAGTATTACATTTCGAAAAGGTTGATGGAATGGAACACTATAATAGGAGCTTTTCTCTCTCGTAGTGTAAACATATAGAAAATATAGACTGATTATTTTATTAATAGCACAAAGACTTAAATATACAGAATGTATATGCTTTGTGTATAAGGAAACATCTCATGATCAAATATAGAAATACAATCAAGATCTGATTAAAATATTAATTCTTAAACCTTACAAGATACGGTTTCATTGGACAAGACTCCTTCTCTAACAAATCATTGTCACTTTTTATGATAGAAAGTGTGCTATTGGCCTTAACCATAAAAACTTAGAACCCGTTTATTAACACATTTTTTTAGTTTTTACTCGTGTATGTTGACTTGAGCTTCATTAATCCCAGTTCCTAAAACTTCAATTTTACTGCATTTTAGACTTCGTGTCATTAAAGGTACAATACTGAATATGGAAGACAATCAGATATTAAGTACAATTTTGCACCAAATCAAAGTCTACAAAATATGAATTTTACATAAATAGTAACTGATCTTAAGAGGAATTACTGATTCTAAATGAGCTCTGTTACGCAGCTCAATCATCCACCAAAACCTCGAGCCCCGATTCCACAATGATTTTACACTCGAGCACGACAATTTTCTAGGCACCTGAGAAAATCTACAGACAACTCACTATGTACAAGTTTGAAACTACATCGATCCAATGCAGAACTTCTGCACGAACTCAGCTCCTATCTTACCATACTTACCTTTGATGTCAGTCAGTCCATTACAATTATCCTTCTAAACATCCATCTTCAACATAAGATTACTTGTGTTGCCTTCATGATATAAAGAAATAACTCTTTGTATTTCATTACTTAATGTGTAAGGATTACAACTCAATATATATACAATTTTCTAATAAAGCTTAGTACATAATTATACTTAATTAGGTCTCTAATACAGAGATTAGTTACAAAATTGTTACACCTGTAAATGACAGCTGTACAAGCTGTTAGCTATGACTTATCCCTTTACACCTCCTCAAGAAAATCCAAGGAGAACCCAAAGAAAGCTTGGATTGAACATATTGAAACCGTGCCTTGGATAGTGACTTAGTATGGATATCTGCAATTTGATTTTCAATGTTAACATGCAAGACTTTGACCAAACCTGCAAGAACAAGCTCCTGGATATAGTGATAATCGATCTCCACATGTTTTGTGCGCACATGAAACATAGGGTTGGATGCCAAAGATATGGCAGAAACATTGTCACACCACAATGTAGGAGTATGAGAAAGAGGGAAAGTAAGGTCTTTGAAAATCTTGCAGATCCATGTAAGTTCTGTAGCAGTAAGAGCAAGAGAGCGATACTCGGCCTCAGTTGAAGAGCGTGCAATAGTTGGCTGCTTTTTAGCACTCCAACTTATAAGATTGGGACCTAAGTAAACACAATAACCAGATGTAGATTGTCGATCAAAAACACATCCAGCCCAATCTGCATTTGAGAAAGCTGTTAGCTGCAGAGATCCATTTTTAAACCAGATGCCTTGATCAACAGAACCTTTGAGAAACCTGAGAATTCGTTTAACTGCCTGAAAGTGAGTATCACGATGATAGTGAAGAAAATGACGGACTTGGTTCACAACAAAGGAAAGATCTGGCCTAGTCCATGTGAGATATTGGAGAGCACCAGCGATGGATCGGTACTCCTTTGGATCAGTCAACAAAGTTCCAATGTGATCCAATTTAGTAGCACCAAGAGGAGTGGCATAAGGCTTGCATCCTTCCATTTTTGTCTTAATAAAAAGATCCATAGCATATTTACTTTGAGAAATGAATATACGTTCAGATGATCGATGTACTTCAAGACGAAGGAAATAGTGGAGAGGTCCTAAGTCTTTGATAGGAAACAAAGTACTGAGCTTTTGAATAAAAGCTTAACAATAAGAGGTATTGGGACCGGTGACTAGTATGTCATCAACATACACCAATACAATCACCAGAGAAGGATAATTGTTCACAAATAGAGAGCAGTCAGATTTAGAATTAGCAAAGCCAAGAGAAAGCAAGGTGTGTCCAAGTTTATCATACCAAGCCCAAGGGGCTTGTTTTAAGCCATAAAGAGACCGATTGAGCTTACAAACAAAAGAAGGCTGAGAAACATCAACAAATCCAGGAAGTTGTTGCATAAACACCTATTCATTTAGTGAACCATGAAAAACCGCATTACTAATATCCAACTGATTTAGGAACCAATCATTATGGACAGCAAGTGTTAATAAAATGCAAATGGTTATTGGTTTAGCAACATAGCTGAATTTTTTTGTAAAATCAATACATGCTTGCTGGTGAAACCCTTTTTGTTACAAGGCGAGCCTTGTATCGATCAATCGTGCCATCGGGTTTCCTTTTAATCTGAAACACCCATTTGCAGCCAATAATATTTTATTGAGGAGAGGAAGGTACTAAGGTCCAAGTACCTGTGCGTCTGAAAGCCTCAAATTCTTCTGACATTGCTTGAATCCAATGAGTGTGCTTGGATGCTTGCTGATAAGTGGTATATATATGGGATGTTTAGTGGTAGAGAGAGCTTTTGGTTTGAAGATGCCTGCTTTAGACCATGTGATCATAGGATGAAAATTAGTGAGAATAAAGGGCTGCACTTGAGAGAAGGTATGAGACTGTAGATGTAATGAACCACTGAGTTGAGAAGAAGATGATTGTACTAGGTGAAAAGATAAATGCTGAGATGGTGCAGGTGCTGCTTGCTAGGATGAAAATATGGGTGAAGAGACTGAAGTATGCTGAATGGTAGGAAAAAGGAAGGGTAAAGTGTGGAGATGATTCAGATACTGTGTACTGGGGCAGTGATGAAGAAGAAAGTTGTTGTGCATCATGAAACGGAAAGTGCTCTTCATTGAACACGACATGCCTTGAAATATAAAGTCATTGAGATTGTAGGTCTAAACAACGATAACCTTTGTGTTGAAGACTATAACCAAGAAAGACACAATGTGTGCTTTTGCCTTCCAGTTTTGAGGAAACATATGGTTTTATCCAAGGGTAGCAGTTGCATCCAAATACCTTTAACTTGGAATAATCTAGAGGTTTTCAAAAGTGTTCCCTAGGAGATTTATCCAATCAAGAAATAGGCAGTTTGTTAATAAGATAAAGAGCAGTTGAAAATCCTTCAACCCAAAACTTGTGTGGAACCCGAGAAGAAACCAAAAGAGTCCTTGCAGTCTCTGTAAGATGTCGATGCTTCCCTTCAACACATCCATTTTATTCTGGAGTGTGAGAACAACTATACTGATGAGAGATGTTGATGAGTTGATTTTATATTATATATTATACCCTATTCTTGGTCTATTTTAGTTATTATTTTGGTGAGATTTTGATACTTTGTTATGTAATTTCAATATAGAACATGCGGATTTGTTCGGAGCATAAAGTAATCGAACGGTGGAATTTTTGAGTGATTCCAATTGGAGCGGGTTTTTGTGCCAGTTAAGAAGGTGTTGTCAAAATTTCATAATTTTATCCCGAAGCATCTGATCGTGGCGAATTAATTTATGGCCAGCGCGCAGTGCTGACAGATTGGGCTACATAGCTTGTTTGCTATTTGTGGTTGAAGGATGATGGATTTTGGACTTGGGTTGTTCTTGGAACTTGAAGAGGAGGTCCAGATCTTTAATTTGACTCGTTTTGGGCCTGTTTTGGAGCCCTGAAGGTTCAGAAACGTGGCTTCTCTTTTGATGGGCAGACTTCCTAACTAGAATAGGAATGTAATTTTTATTTTTCCTTTTATTATTTTATTTCTTAGTTTTTAGAAAACCTTTTCCTATGAGGTTTTAATTAGGAGGAGTATAAATGAGGCTTTTTAGCCATTATGGTGTTTTTTTACGCAAGTTTGGAGAAGGAGAGAATTGAGCAAGGCTTTGGAGAATTTCAGACTTTCTACCTACAAGGTGTTTTCATTCTTTTCTAGTCAATGATATTTTCTCTAATTTTTATTATGAGTATGTGTAACTAATTTTCTCTGGCTAGGACGAAGTCTTGAGCCTTAGCATGAATATGTAGTTTTTATTTAATTGCTTATGATATTATGCATGCATACTTTGAATTATTAATGTGCTTCAAACTGTCTTTATATCTTAATGCTTAGCTACCATTAGGATGTTTAGATAACTAATTGGATGCAATTCGGTCGGAATGCCACCGGAGAATTGGGTATTGCTTCTTGTGATTAATAGTTGTAATTTCACCTAGGGCGAATGCCACGTCATGGGGGTTGCATGATTTTTCAAAAGGGTTCTCACAAAGCATAATGAGTCATGCATATTTATATTTGATCTGAATGCCACAGACAGATATCATGTTTGATATACGTTCTAGCTTGAATGCCACAAGTAGAATATGCATTAGGAAACCTAACCTTCAAAGTTGCATGAATAATTCATAAGTAATTGGTAAATCTACATAGGATTGTTAAGAGGATGGCAGAACCCTATTGCTTTTCCAAATTAGTTTATCATAATATTTTCTCTTTGATTTATTCCCTTTTAAATTGGTTAATTGTTTTTTTTTTTCTAAATTACTTTTGTTAAATTCGTTTTTATTACTTTTAAATTCACAATCATCTTTTCCAATATTTGTTTTGAATAATTAGCAAAGATTTTGGTTATGCATTAATTGTTTTAAATAATCCCAGCAGAAAACGACCTTACTTGAGCCGTTTATACTACAACAACCTTGTTCTCTTGCAAGTATTTTGTGTGATTTTGAACTCTTTGCGCATGTACTTAAAAATCCTATCAAGAAATTGGTAAACCGGTGAACTTACCCTCTGAATCTGATCTCAAGATTTTGATTTTATTTCCAATCATGTTCTCTACATAAGCTTTGAAGACTAAAAATATAGAAAAAAACCTCAAACTTAGCTTTCATGGGAAACATCCATGTGTATTTAGTGAACTCATCCACAATCAACAAGTAGAACTTGTAACCAGTAACAGAAATGAAACTCTAAACTAGTGGAAACATAACTAGTACTAGAGGAAAAAGGCAGCTTATGGTTTTTGCCTATGGCACAATCTGTGCAAAAGAAAGATACAAACTTGTCACCATTATGATCAGGACAATGCTTATTTAAAACTTTCCTAAACATAGCAGAAGAAGGATGGCCAAGCCTGTGATGCCATGTCTTCAAAGAGGCTTTAGTGCCGAGAAGAGCAGAATGTGAATAAGGAACATGAGAGAGACCTTGAAATGGATAAAATCCTTCTTTAATTGGCCCTCAAAAAAGCGTCCTCCCCAAAGAACGATCCTTGATTTTAGAACCATCAGAATCAAAGGTCAAAGAACAATAGTTATCTTTCAAGAATTGATAGGCAGAAAGTAAATTGAATTTCATCAGTAGAACATGAAGAATATTATTTAATTTGAAAAAAGCATGTGGTGTTGAGACTGTAGAGTTACCAGTATGATGAATAGCCATACCTTGGCCATCACCAACACACTTTGTCTTATCTAGAATACGGATGTGGAGATTGAATCGCAGAAATGTCATTAACAATATGGGATGTGGCACCCGAGTCCATCAATCAAGTAGGATAGGATTGCTTAGAGTTGGTGTGAACACACATTGTAGCTAGCTTTGCAGGATGGATTTTTCTAGCAAAAGCATGATTCATCCTTTCATAGCAATCAATAGCTTCATGATCAAATGAGTTACAGATTTGGCAGGGAGTGCGACCACCAGAATTGTGATGATTACCACCAAAATTATTGCGATTTACAGAAGGGTTTCTGTAGTTGCCATGATTCCCACCATAATTGTTGAATTGATTACGATTGTTAAAGTTCTTAGGAAAATTACCACGATTGTTGCATTGAGAGAAACCTTGACCACAATTATTGTTGTTAAACTTTGATGGAGCACTGTAAGAGGACTGTTGAGTAGCAAAAGCTTGAGGAAAATTATAGAACTATGATGGTGTAGGAAGGAGAGGGGGTTGAGACTGCGCAGCAAATGCTTGAAAATGCTCAGAAGCGGAAGAAGCCACACCTTTCTTCTTGCGATTCATAAAAACTTCCTTGTTAATCAACAATCCATGAAGTTCATCCAGTGTTGTGGTAGAAATCCTGAGCATTATAGAGTCAATGAAAGACTCATACTCATCAGGTAAGCCATTGAGAGTAACAGAAATCAGATCATGATCAGAGACCAGAGCTCCAGCAGCCATTAATGATCAGTAAGACCTTTGATTTACTGCAGATAATCGGAGATAGAAAGATCACCTTTGTGAACAGAGTGAAGACGAGAACGGAGCTGATGAATGTGAGCTGCAGTCACACCACTAAATCGATGCTCAAGGTTTAACCAGAGATCGCGAGACGAGGTGACACCAACGGTGAACGGAACAATATCCTCAGAGATAGTTGAATTCAACCTGATTAGGATATTCTGATCTTTTTCATACCACCTCTCGAAAGCAGAGTTCGGAACTCCAGTGTTGTGACCAGATTCATCAAGAACATACGGCGGCGGGTAAATTTCCGAGCCATCAACAATTCCAGTGAGTTTGTATAGTCAGAAAATTGGAGCGAATAGAGCTTTCACTTCCCGAATACTGCAACCTTCACTCACAGTGACAAATCTTAGCTCGACAGAAGGCATGAAACAGCCTATTGACAAGCCACGGACCTTGAATGCCACTTCCTCAACTGTCTAAGCTTCTTCCATCCTGGTCTTGGTATGGCTCATTGCAGTTTCTCCAAACCTGAATTGCGTTACTACCAAATGTCCTGAGTGAGCAATCACAATCCCCTCAACGGGTTTGTAATCATCGAGGAATGAGTCGATTGTGTTCTCCCTGTAAACAGGATCACCTCCGTTGTTCTGAATGTGGGTCAAATGGGACTTGGTTTCGAGTCTCATGCTGGAGTGTTACGCAGTTAGTTTTTGAAAGATTTGCAGGTGCTTGGCATCGTATCATCGTGTGATTATGTAGTTTTTTTTTTCTTTTTTTTGGCTGTCCAATGTACCATTGATCAAATGTTAAAGTTCTGAATATTTAGCCGATGTTGGTTAGGAAAGTTGACAAAATTAGTGCAACCAATGTGCGTATTGAAAGAATCTAAGTTGCAAAATCTTATCACCAATCACAGTAGATCATAAAAAATATATGGTGAAGAGGGAATTGATCAACTCCCTACTTTTAACACTGGTACAACTAGGCCAACCTTGATGGAGTGCAAGTGGTGCCACTGTACGGGGCTCCGTATTTTGTTTTACCTTGTTTGTAGGAAACATGATCAAAATATTTGAAGAGTGCTCATGGTTAGTAGGTTTGTGTTTTGCAAACTAGTGGAAGTGTATGAGTTCGAATCCTAACATGACTTTCATTTTGCTTGAATTTACAAAAAAATTCAATAAAGAACTCCTACAAAATTCAAATCATGCACCATTTGTACAAAATCAAACTAGTAACGAATGCAGTGTTTGTTTCCAACTCAATTTTTGATGTTTTAGTTTATAAATTATGAATTATTTAAATAACTCGAAACAAAATGGGAAGTGGAGGGCAAATTTCAGAACGAGCCTTGTTACACATTATTAAAGATCACAAACATTTATTGGACAGGTGATAGACATATTTCAATGCAACGAAGGCATCGGCGGAAATCCACACTTGACGAAACATGAATTAGCACATTCCACTTCTTTAGGCAAATGGCAATCTTCCATGCATTTAGTGAAGCAACGATCGGTTGGATAAAAGGTAAAAGCAGTTGGAGCCAAGGAAGGTAGAACTGGACACCTTTGGAAGCATTGTCCATCGCATTCATCTGGCATGAGCAAATCCAAATCACAAGCACTACGACAATCCTGAAGGCAACGTTCTTCTTCTGCAACTGTATGACCAGCAGTGATCAATAGAGTCATCGAGATTACTACAAAACCTGAAAGGACAGCCTTCGACTCCATGTTTTAAAGTTTTTTTAAGATTCAGTAGACACTTACTCCGTTTCTAAAACACTCTTAATCTCCAATCCTTATTTATAGGACTGCCCTACTAATATTTCCAATGTATCTTCATGTTGGTTTGGTTGCATCTTCTTAAGTACATCAGGATTTAATCCACGAAATGAACCGCACAATTAATACATGAAATGCATCGTAAAATAAACATAAAGGGAGGGATGTATGTTCGTTGTATCACTACTTGCACTAGGTTAAAAATAGAGTTTAATAATCACACACCTATACAAAATTGATCGAAAATTAAAACTCTCGTTCGACGGTGTATTTAATTGAGATTTTGAGAAATTTTGATACTTCTAATAAATCTAGGCATTCAATTAGAATTTAAGTGATTTTATGAAATTCTTATATTCAATCATGATTTTAAGATATTTATTAAAATTTTTAGAAATCCGAATGTATTTAATTAGAATTTTAAAAAGTTATAAAAAGTTGAGGAATTCGATGGAGTCATAGGGATTTTGGCGCGTATTTTTAACTCCCCACAAATCTCACTTCTCCTCCCTGAGATTTTGAGGAAATTCAATAAAAAATTTACATGAAATCTCTACAAATTATTTAAACTCTATCAAAATCCATTAAATTCCCTTAAAATCTCAATTGCATAAATTTTAACCTTTGCTTTTTTAAAAAAAAAATTATTTATTTATTTAGGGGGTGTATTCAATTGGGATTTTGAGGGATTTTAATTCTTTTAATGAATCTAGGGGTATTCAATCAGGAATTTAAGTGATTCTCTGAAATTCAATGTGCATTCAATCAAGATTTTGAGAGAGTTTATTAAAATCCTCAGAAATCCAGGTGTATTCAATTAGGATTTTAAAGAAGTTTATAACATTCCAGGTGTATTCAATTAGAATTTGATTTTAAATAATTTGAAAAAGTTGAGGAATTTGAGGGAATTTGAGAGATTTTGTAGTGTATTTTAAGCATCCACAAATCTCTTCTCTCCCCAAGAGATTTTGAGGGAATTGAATCAAAATTTTACATGGAATTTCTACAAATCAATTAGACTCCATAAAAATTCATGGATTTATAAATCCATCAAAATCTCTCAAATTCTCAATTGAATACACCCCCTTAGTATTTGGGATGAGATTATATAGACTGAATGATTTTATTCATATCACAAAGGCTTATACATACAAAACGTATATGCTTTGTGTATAAGTAAAAATCTCATGATCAAATATAGAAATACAATTAAGATTAGATTACAATATTAATTCTTAAACCTTAGAACTTACGGTTTCCGTGGACAAGACTCAACTAACAAATCATTGTCACTTTTTATGATAGAAAGTGTCGCTATTGGCCTTAACCATAAAAACTTAGAACCCGTTTGCTAACACATTTTTTAAAGTTTTTACTAGTGTATGTTGACTTGAGCTTCAGTAATCCCAGTTCCTAACACTTCAATTTTAATGCATTTTAGACTTAGTGCCATTAAAGGTACAATACCGAACATGGAAGTCAATCAAATATTAAGTACAATTTTGCACCAAATCAAAAGTCTACAAAATACGAATATTACATAAATAGTAATTGATCTTAAGAGGAATACCGATTCTAAATGAGCTCCGTTATGCAACTCAATCATCCACCAAAACCCCAAGTCCCGATTTCACAATGATTTTACACTCGAGCACGACAATTTTCCAGGCACCTGAGAAAATCTAGAGATAACTCACTATGTACAAGTTTGAAACTACATCGATCCAACGCAGAACTTCTGCACGCAACTCAGCTCCTATCTTACCATACCTACTTTTGATATAAGTCAGTCCATTACAGTTATCCTTCTAAACATCCATCTTCCGCATGAGATTACTGGCATTGCCTTCATGAGACTTCTCGAATGATGCAACCTTCGCTCGATATGCACCTGCTGCCGTGGAGTTATTTACAGTCTGATCCTGAGGGAGCTCACAGGATTCACTCATAGTAGCAAATCTTAGCTCGGCAGGAGGGATGAAACAGTCCATTGACAAGCCAGGGACATTGAACGCCACTTCCTCAACTGTCCAAGCTTCTTCCATCCTGGTCTTGGTGTGGCTCAATGCAGTTTCTCCAAACCTGAATAGGGTTACCACTGAACGTCCTGAGTGAGCAATCATAATCCCCTCAACGGGCTTGTAATCTTCAAGGAATGAGTTGATTGTGGTCTCCCAGTAAACAGCATCACCTCCATTGTTTTGAATGCGGGTCAAATGGGAATCTTCCAAGTGTACAAGGAGCCCTGTTTTCTGGCTGAAGTAGCCAAATAAAACATGCCTTATGATCTCCGCAGGCCCTTCGCTCCTGGCTTTCAGCGTCAGAGGATCTGCACAAAGCTTGAGGATGAAACAATCCTCATCGTTGATCTTCTTCTCACCAATGCATCTTGAATTGGTAAACATGCTAGCAGTGGTTCTCGGGTCAAGTCCCTGTATTAAATAAAATAAACACAATGATTAAATTGTGCATGGAAAAAGAAAACTGAGCCAAACAATGCAGGACTAGCATTTTACCTGAAGTGCACGGCGCAAGGGTCTAACTGGCCCTTTTGCAGCATGTGCGCCAAGCCAAGGTGTGTGCCTCCACACAAGCTTCCCATTGCAACCAGCGTGAACCTTGCTGCCGCCAAGTGCAAGCTCCACATACCACATGTCTGGATGCATCTGCCACAGGACAAAGCCGCCCGACTCTGCTGTTTTGGAGGAATTCTTGTTCCGTACAACCCTGTTGGCTGTTTCAAACTCTGAAGCGATCATTCTCACCTTTCCCATAGCATAAGCATTGTGGACTGAGTTCTGAAGCTTCTGCCCTCCCGATGCCGCTGTGTACTGCTGCAATATATACTGAGCAGATGAATTCTCCTGCAAAACATATCCAAAAATGATGTTTAGAGGGTCTCTAGAAAAACCAAAAATTAATCCCCAATCCAGTAAATGATGGAATGAAATTAATCCCCAGAGCCTTAGATTTCACATCCGTAGTCTGTAGATATACTTGCATCAAATACTCGGATTCAACATTCCAGTTCAGTTCATATAAATTACAGTAAGAAACTGATAACTGCACAATGAGATCATAATCGCCACCAAACTGAGAGATTCTTAGCTATCCCCAGTTGTATATCCCTTCCGTCCTCATCGCATGACACGAGAAGTATACAACCGGTTGCAACGTAGACTGTACCCATCAAATTCTTTCCCTTATGATAATGAGATCAGCATGCGTGAAGTCGAAGGAACTAACTTTAATAAACATGTCGAAGCAAATAATCAAAATGGCCTACCAACTTTAATAGGAAACTACTTGATGAATCTTTTTTTTTTAATTAATTCTTTCAGGAACTTGAAAAATGACTAAACAAAAATAATAACTCACCAAACCAACCCAAAAAAAAAGGAAAAAAAATCTACAAAGACATTAGTTTTCACAAAACGAACATAAACAAATTTATAACTTCCAAAGTTGTCAAATTTGAACCCAAATTTGGACCCTTTCAAGTTTTCAGCATGCAGAAAATCAAATTAATTGGAATTGAAGGAGTAATCAGCAATATTTACAAGTAAAGAGAAGGACTTACAATGGGTGTGTCTTTGATGCTAAGGTGAGCCGGAGGCTCGGAGGTGCTAACGTGCACCGGGGCGAGCGGCGCAGCCAGAACCCCAAGCAGCAGCCGCAGATCCGATCCTTTGTAGGCGGAGCACGAAACGGAAGGAGCACTGCACAGCTGCCCCTTCATCCAGTGGCCCCACTTCCCCTCCATCCTCGAATCTTCACCGTCCGTCCCATCCGGGCCCTCCTTCAGCGGCGACAGCGCCTCGGGTGCCCTCAAGCTCCCGGATCTCGGAACCATCAGCGGCTTCGGCTGCGCCACGTGGTGGTTCCTCCTCCGCCTCAATAAACCCGACATTGGGGACCGGCTCCGTGCCGGACTCTTCGCCCTCGACCTCGACCTCCCCGGCGACAAACCCCTCGTCACCTCCTCCTTCAAAGCCGAAAAAAACCCCTGCTTTCTCTCCATTTTACAACTCTGCCCCTCACCCAAAACTCTGCAGAAGATGTAGAAAGATGAGAGCTTTAGTTTGTGGGTTTTGCAGGGAAAAGTGAGAGAGTGAGAAGAAAGACGGAAGCTTTGGCGAAAGCAACTTCTGGGTTTTGATTTTTGGAGGAAATAAGAAGGGAGGTAATGATTAAATTAAGGAAAGATATTGCCGCGACAGAGACAAGCAGCACTGCAGCACACAGTACTACTGCTACTTCTGTGGGAGAGAGCAGAGAGCTGTATTTATTTACGTTCTCGGAAATTCTTTGATTCTGCAATACCTCTTATTTTTCTCGGTCTTTATCTGCTAAATTACTAATTAAAGCAGAATAGTTGTCTTTTAACTTTTTTACTTTTTCTTTGTCTGGTGGGGGGTTTTGGCCAAACAGCAGGAAGAAGTGAAGGAAAAGGGCGGGCGGCTTGGTCATTTTCCACTCCCCTATTTTCTTGGTGTCTTGGTTTGGACAAAAACTTATATGCTTGAATGTGACGTTATCTTAAGTTTGTGTACATATGTTAGTCTATTCTGGATCCTAAACACTGTTATAGTGGAGAAATATTTTAACAGCCGAATCACGTGACTGTTTGACTCTAGTACAAAATTAACCGTCCAATCCTACTCGCGGGAGAATGATCTCAATCAATGTTCTTTGATTAGACAGAGACATGGTTCAGTCGTCCAAAACCAATCAATTGTTTTTTGGATGCAACACTAATGGTATTGCAAATCAAATTCAAGTTTTCACACCTATAATCTTGTTACTATTGAGACTTATTACAGAAAACACTTATAGTGAAAGAAAACTTTTAACTGTAATACTTGTATTTCTCATTAATACTAACAATGACTATATAATACTAATAATTACATACAGGTGAAAAAAGAACTTTACACCTATATTTAATTACTCTTTAGCTAAGTTGCGAAACATTATTGACTTGAAATACTGATTCCATGTGGTGTTAAGCAGATTGGTGACTGTAGCTTTGAATGTATCCTCAGTGATATCGAGCGTCTAGCGCGTAGGTTTTCGACAGTCTCGTTTACCCATGTGGCTAGGGAGTGCAATAGGGCAGCTCACTTGGTAGCTAAGTTCACTTTCAAAGAGGGTTGGTCCTTTTTCTGGGATCGTATTGCCCCGATTTTCTGTTTAACACCCTTGCTAGGGATGTAAACCTTGCTATTCGGCTTTAATTCAACTTCTATCTTTAGTTTTAAAAAAAAAAATACTGATTCCATGTGATGTATGTGAGATATTTCAAATTTGTCCTCCTTATTTAGAGTTTAATAGGAGGAGGACGATAGCCCAATAAGACAAAGTGGGATTCTCTACCCTTCCAATTTCTCTATCCTTCTGTATCCTCTTATTTGAACGGTCACAGTTAAGCCATGTTAACATTTGATATTCATTTTTTTATAGAGATAATAAGACAAAAAGTAATATGTAAAAAGAGAACGTAGAGGAAGATGAGAATAAAATGATAAAGAATCATATTCATAAGACCATAGCCAGAGCCACTGAAGCTTGCCGGGCTACTACAATACAATACGATACCACGGGGCCCTGACAATTTCAAAAAGTTTTCCTGGTTATTGAAAACTGGAAAACTGGAAAATTTGGGGGCACAACCTTTCTCGTGACCAATATGATATGGCAGAGGCCGTGAGGTTCCGTGGGGTTTGGCGCCGTTTAGTTGTTGGCTTGTTGCTTGGCTGCTGCTTCTCGTTGTTGGTAAATTTAAAAGAGGTATTTGTTGGTTCATCTGAAGCTGTTAATTTTCTTTTAAAATTTTAGTTTTAGTCGATTATTCTCTTAAATTTTAACTTTAGTCGATTATTTTTTAATTTTTTTTTATAAAGAGTCAATTTTCCCTAGCGCTAAATTTTAAAAATTTAATCCAATTTTCATCCATCAAAATTTCCATTTTTTTTGCCTCCGTACAGTTTGCATGTGTTGTCTATGTGATCAAAACATATGGAAAGTTGGATTAAATTTTTTAAAATTTAGCGTTAAGGGGAGAATTGGCTATTTTTAAATGTTTAGGAGAGTAATTAGCTAAAATTAAAGTTCAAGGAAGAAATTGACTTATTATAAAAGTTCACGAGGAAAATTGACAGCTCTATATAAGTTTGGAGAGCAAATCGATAAATATGCCAATTTAAAAACGTCATAAATACATTCTATGTTTTTTGAAATTAAAAAAGAAAAATCTGTCTTTTCTTCGCGTAATATAATAAGCAGGAGCACTCAAATGTTAAACAATTCTCAACTCATCGATAAACTAATGTAATTTTGTTCGAGGTGTTAAGAATGATTTTGAAGAAATAAATTGAACAAATTATGCACTCATGGAAAGAATTGTGTGCCGTGTAACTGACTTGTGAACTGAGCTTTTTCGTTTGAATAATGCATCATGTTGGAGCACCAAACTTTCAACGACTTTGATGAAAGATAACCTGCAAAACAAGTAAATTTTAGAGAATACTTGTGCGGTGTTGAACCTCCTGCGTTCAAATTGGTAAGCTTAAACTCAAAGCAATATGTTAAGAGTATACTAAATTCTGCACCTCATAGGGAAGTTTACGGAGTGTCCCCGTAGATAACCCCTCCGAAACTAATTTTTTTCGGCTGGGCCTCTTTCTTTTCTCCTTCTATGGTGGCCACTTGCAATCGAGCATTTTAAGAACATTGTTGTCCTTCCAATGCATACAGGCAACGGTGATGTGAATGGGGTCACATCCTAAATAACAAGAGATACGTAAAAAACAGGTCCAATTACACTTATTTTAATCCTAAATGTAATGTAATGGTGTAGGGATTCATCTGTAAACATAGTACCTGTTTAGATACATTCGAATGACCCCTAATTTTATCATCATTAGAATATATGTAACCCTGTTTTGGTTTGATCCAATATGCGATAAACTTATAATCATGACTACTTAATAGAATGTTAATCCAACTTCGTAACTTTACTATGTTAGTATCTAGTAATTCAGCATAAAGCTAATTATCATCTTCAACAATTTCATTAATTTGCAACCTAATAATTACGATTCAAAACAATATCATTTGTTGAATAATTTGCAACCTTAATCTAAAGGATGGCCATGGACCTAGCCACCTAACATGGAGCGGACTTGAGCGGGGTGACAAAGACTATAGATTGTTAAAGACCCCAATAGGAAGTCTTGGTTGTTGAACTCGTGGGGTCATTTTTTAATAGATTTTCTTGCCATGCGATGCGATGCCACCACAAAAATCTTCCTGCGTGAGTGAATTTATTTGTCCCCTGCAATTATATGTCTAGACCTAAACCTTTGGTCAACTTCTTAGGGTTCTAAATGGTCTTGGGAATTAGGTGCAAAATTGAAAAATTAAATCAACCAACTTTGTTATTTTATACAAGTTATATTTAAGAGAGGAATTCAAACTCGATACTTCATGTATAAAGATGAATATTTTTCAACTAAGTTCAAATTCCTGAAATGATTAGACATCTTATTTATTAACGAAAGAAACTCAAGTTTTAAGATATGTTTTGATAATTGACATAAAAATATTGTTAAACTAATAGCCAATTTGGTAACATTAAATATGATGCATAAATCTAAACTAATATCAAGTTTTCAATGCTTTTTTTTCCTCAAAAAAGAAATAATATTATAGTTGAATTGAAATAATATCAAGTTTTCAACGTTTCTATTCAACAAAATAGGACCCTCATACAGCAACAATAATAATTTTTTATATTTTTTTTACTAAATGAGATTAGTTGTATGAATCATACAATGTCACTACACTTCGTTTTGTGTCAATTCTTCTATTTTCCTCTGAATGCTCAATTTTTTTTTATTTTCAGAATCTCTTTCTAAATATTTCTAGTTCTTGCTCGTATTCTTAATTAATGTGAGAGCTATTTGTTTATACAATTTTATTTCTGAACACAAACTGACCGATCAACTTTTACGTATCTCACAGACATTGGTCAATTTAGATTTCATATTTTATAATTGATTGATGGAGACAACAACAGAAAATAAAATAAAGTGTCCCCCACTTACACTTCCTCCTCAGTCTGAAAGGGCGCAAAAACTGCAGCTACGCTAATCACGGAAATAAGTTAGATTTCCATTTTTCTATCCATGGATTGGATTATTAGAGGGAGGACTGTGATTGATTGGACTAAGTTAGGTATCCTTTCATTTGACTATTTTTTTTATTGGTAATGCTATATACACATTTATTTTTATATTTCACACATATTTTTAATTTTTAATCATCAAATTAAATGAATTAAAGAAGATTAATATGCAAAAATTAACAAAGAAGTTATAGGTAAAATTAAATATGTGGATAACACTTTCGTTTTTTCTAGTGTGTTTATAGAATTCAAATTTAAAATAGGAACATAAACATACAATTATAAGTAGTTATAAGCTAAAATATGAGTTTTGATTTATAGACCTTTTTTGCTCAATGTTTTATTTTCTAATTTTACTTTAGTTGGGTCATTTATTCGATGAAGGACATTGATAAACACACATTTTTTAACTTCTCAAACACTATAATTAATCTAATTAGTTGATTTCACTTGATTTATTCAATTTCGATGCCAAAAAATAAAGGTGTTTGAGAAACTAAAAAAAAGGAAAATTTTATTTGAACCAATCTAACTTATTTCTACACTCAATTTACTCTTTGCACCCATTTGATTTTTAACTAAACTATTAATATGTCTTTAAATTCAAATTTGATACCTAATATACCCCCATAAACTCAATTCAATATGTGAACTTATTTTTACACCCATTTGATTTTTAGAAGCTAAATTTGATTTGTTTAGACCTAAGTTCTTTGCATGGTTTTCCACAACACAAAAACTGATAATTCAATTGTTGAAAGATGTCAAGAAAGGTAATGAAAGGATCAAATGGATGGACAGAGAACCTTATGCATACTGGAAAGGGAACCCCTTTGTTGCTGATACAAGGAAAGATTTACTCAAAAATGCAATGTCTCAGAGACACAAGTCTAGAATGCTCGCCTATTCATCCAGATACCATTAAAGATAAAAACTAATTTCGTTTAAACAAATGGCATATGTTATCAACAACATTAACTTTTGATTGAAAACCCAATTAGCCAATAAATCTACAAACTAATTATGTGTAATTTTAGGATTGAATTCTTGAATCTCAACAAGGCTTCAAGCAATCAAATGTAGCAGACCAATGCACACACGAGTGTTTCTTGTAGACATATAAATAAAATTCTCTTGTTCGGTAATAGACCCTTACACCATGCCTCCTCCCTATGAACCCCGAGCTCTTGCAAAGTTATACAAGAGGAATATTAATTCAATTACACAAGTGCAACAGTGGGAAGATAAATTTGATCGTAGGGTTTAATTATAGTGTTTGAGTTTATTAATAAATTTGAGTTTTATTATTAATTTCATTTTGTACTTAATAGTAATTATGCAATAGGGTAAAATAGACAATTAACATTTAAAATTTAGTGTAAAAAGAGGTTGAATGAGTTTAAATAAAATTTCCCTAAAATAATGTTATAATTACCTCACTCATTTATAAGAGACTAGCAGAAAAGTAATGGGCCCTCCCAGAGTCTTGCTTGCAATCATGGGCGTCGGCCCATAAATTAGAAGAGTCAGGCCCAAAAAAGTTCGATTCAAACACTGTGGCTTGCCAAGGCCCAAAGTGAAAGGCATCCAAGTCATATGATTTTGCAAAACATACCAATATTCCATACACAGATATTTCTAACCCATTTCGTTGACTGAACAAAATTAGAACTGTTCAATTTATTAATCTTCATTTGAAAATCACTTTTATAAAACATTATTCAAATTCGAGATTATTTAATTCTTCAAACACATTAAATAAATAGACGGTTCATCATGAATATGCTACTTGGTACATATACTGTCGATTAGTTTTATACATTTGAATGACTAAATTATTTTTGGTTGAAATAACTCTTTGTAGGAATGATCTTCAAATAAAAATTAAAAAATTAAATAGTTCCGATTTTGAATTTTGTAAGGTCAAGATACGTTGCTCATTCCCTAAAAAAAAAAAAAAAGAAGAAGAAGCAAGTATTATCCATCCAATAATGCAAATAAAAGTGCCGTTAGACCAGAGCAAGTTGGTAACATTTGAAAAATTTCCACAGTAAACTAAATATGCATGTTGAAGACCACCACATGCAACCATTAGCGATGTTTTTCATGCATCAACTGCCATAATATCATGATTTTAAATGGCAATAATGATGTTTTTTTTGTTTTTTTTCAACTAATAAGTGCCCCATTTTTTAACAGCAACCGGACCTTGAGATGTCATAATTTTGGGCGGTCATTCATTTCATATGAAGTGTGGCAACTGCCAAAGAAAGCAACATTTCACATTCAATTGCTACATTTGTTGTTCATGGTTCAGGTGGTGGTTCCTATTCTTTGTTCATTGTATCTTAACATGTTATTCTTGTATTCAATTGTTATTTATCATACATTGTTTACATGTTAAGTTCTTAGTTTGACCAGACATAAAGAGACGCGTTAAGAATTATCTCACATCGAAAAAGAAAATTTTGCCTAAAATTGACTCGTAAAATCTCACAGCATCGAACTCAAGTTGAGGCTCTTTTTTAGGACTTGAAAATAGGAGTTTAATACTGTTCTCTCCGAAACAGCTCAAGAATAGACATGGACCTTAAAAATCGGCTTGTAAGGAAACGGTATCCAAGAGCTCTTAAACCAATATTTGCAAGATATGCTATTTTTCGGATGCAAAATAATTGGGTCTTAAGAGTATCTACAAAAGAAATGTCAAATTTTTAATATAAAACGTAAGTTTGATAGCTTATATGGCACTGTGACATATTTTAAAGTTTTTTTTTAATTTGATATGTCAAATTAAACTGTGATATTATATTAAATTATCATATAAATGATTGAAACAAAAATGATTATAAAATTAATAAAATACATTTAATAATTATTATAATTTTTTTTTGAAGATGCTGTCAATTTTAATAGCGAAGGCAAGGGCTGCTAATTTATGTCATGTCTCACCAGATTTGGTTTTTTTACTGTTAGTACTGATTTAAACTCTTCAGAGATGCTCTAACACGTATTATCATGAAAAAGACGCTGGAGTGACGAAATATAAACCACCCAATTGTGATCTTGTTAATTACTATCCTTATGCATAACTTGTTGGACCTGAAGCTAAAATTATCATGGGCTCCAGCTCCGCTGGATGCCAGTAGGCAAGAATAAACCTTTTCCCAGTCGGACCTTCCTCAATATTTTGATAACGATTTCATTCTTCTTAAGTGTATGGACTATATAATCATTCAGTACTACGGTCTGGTGGTATTTTTTTTTATTTAGAAGTGAGGGGTCTTAGGTTCGAATTTCGTGAATGACAAATTCGATACCAAATTAAGCTGTTCTTTGTATAGTTTAGCTGAACTTCTCATCTAGTGTAAAAATATCGATGTTCTCTAAAAAAAGAAAAAAAAAGGCATGAACCATACAGCGCACATGCACTCTAAATTTAAACCGTGTTGATGAGGAAACTGCCATTAACACATCTTTGCTTACAAGTTACAACGAACCTTTGATCAATGGATATTACCACATCATCTCACAATTGTTTCTTGTGAGTCTTAACTCCTATGAAGTATATGAGCAATACCAATTAAGGCTAATAAAAAGGCTTCGTTGCTTCTTTCCAAGGAGGCATGTTAGGTCTGATCCTCCGTATACAAAAATTAGAGACAATTGGGTGAGACCAGCTTATAATGTTCGAAACAAAATACAACATTTTAATTCGTGTTGGTCAGGGATTGCCCTTAGCAACTTGCAAGTCTATCATGTGTGAGATTTTATTATAAAATGACTCAGTACAATCAAAAGTAAAACTACTTGATATAAGTTGTATTTTGTTATGTCTAGTTTCCGATCAACATAAATTTTGTCCTCTCCGTCAATCACTATAATTCATGTAAGCCCAAATGAAGTCAGCCCCATGCCAGCTAAGTGATGCAACATGGAAGCTTGGAGGATTCTTTCTTAATATTGTCTTAAAATTGAACGGTTGACATTTTGTTAAAATAAAGAAAGATAAACCAAACTAATATAGGGTTTGCAAGAAGACGAGTAAGGGCTTTGAATGTATTTGACCTGGTGTTTGGTAACAGGCAAATGTTAAAACGACTTGTCACGAGAGAAAGCACACTAAAAGTCTAAAAGTGGCAAATGACGGGACCGACCATCCTCCTTTGGTGGTAGTGGCACAAAACACATTCACTAAAAGGCTAAAGTTATGGATCTCTGTTTTATTTCAACTTTAGACTTGGAGCTGGAAGCTAGGGATCCCGGAAAAACTCCTTTTGAGGAATGGGCAAGATCGGGTCATTTCTCAAGAACAATAGATAAGGAACCTGATACTACCACTTGGATTTGGAACCTAAATGTTGATGCTCACAATTTTGGTGTTCTAATTGTAATTCCGTCTAGAATTTCCTAGTGATCAACAAAGTGCCTGGCTTATAGGTTAAGTAACTTAGGTCTTATGTATTCATATGAGTAATGATAAAAAATAATAATAAAAAAAAAAGGATCAGACTCTCATGAGTAATCGTTTATTCATACAAAATTTATTATACATTAACGATTGACAGTCACTTGCGAATGTATAAATGACCGCCTATTTATGCAAAATGCATTTATACTTGACGGTCTCTCCCCCACAGATATAATCATACAACTCATGCTCATGTATACTACTCTGCCTCTACAACTTTCTTTGTTATTTAGCTATCTCTCCATTTTAGTGAAAGATACAAAGCGCGTTTCGCAACTTACATAATTTTTGGCACTATTTTTTTATTTTTTATTTTTGTTTACGTCCACTTGTTACGTACCAATCCAACTAACGCCACTTGAAAGCAGGCATTTAAAAAATGTTTAACGTTGACTTGTGGTGAGTATTTTTTTTTTTTGGAAATTGACGTGAGTATTAAATTGAGTAATTGCTTCGTTTTTGTTGTCTCAACCTTCTTTATTATGAAAACTCTAGTACACTTTAGGATATTTTATATTTTAAAGTTTTTGCATGTTAAAGGAGATGTCAAATACGTTAACTTAGACTAAAAGATATCAAAGTTTTATCGAATAGAGATGTCATAATTGATGTGGCAAATGATTATTTGAGTCATTGCTTTTTAGCAATCTTTTTTTTTTTGTCAGTAAACAAAGATGAAGTTAAGTGATTTTAATTTGTCACTTAGTACTACAGTATGATGATATTCCTCTTCACTTAGAAGTGAGAGGTCTTTGAATCTCGTGGATGACGATTTCAATACCAAATTAGGCTGCCCATGATGTGGCTTAACTGAACTCCATCTCTCTAGTGTAAAAATATCTATGTACTAAAAAAAAGTGCTTTTAATTTATTTTTTTACTCACTTTCAAATATATGGTCCCATTGACAAATAATAGAATTAATAGAATGAAAACTAAAATCAATTGTAATTATCTTTTAATAGTAATTATGGGGTGAATATATTAATAAAATAAATATTTGATACATCTATGGGGTTAAGGATACTAAATTTGTAAAAAAATTGTAGACTTAATATTGTAAATTAAATGACAGAAAAGTTGATGATTAAATTATATCTTAAGTATTGATTAACGTGCTTATTTCTTATTGGTGACACATAATTTATTTTGCAAATTTAGTCTAAAAAAATAAATTTTCCATAGCATATTTGATGGGGATGCTCAATAGGTTCATTGTCTAAAATCAATCTCCTATTTATTTTAGGGTAGTCACACACTTTTTACCTCTCACACACCCTTGTCAGTTTTTACCCGTTGATTTTCTTCAATTTATTTGATTCAATCGTCAGAAATTGATAGGGGTGTGGAGCCATGATTTTAATCTTGGCTGGGCTAGCTAAAATTAGTAGCATAAAATCATATGTTTTTTTTTTGCCTACATAACAATATATAGTAATCAATATGAAACAACAACAATGAAATATAAATTATTCTCAAAGTCGTAACCCAAATCAACAAATTCAAGGACTATATAAATAATTAACCTACTAATTAAGTCAAGAAAATAAGTAAATAAAGGGATTAAAAACGTACCAAACATGACATACATTGGAAAAATCTCAACGGAAAGTGAGAAAACTGCGGTGATGAGATTTAATGGTGGATTCAAAAGAAAATTTTGTTTTCGTTTCTTGAGTAAGAAGCACGGAGGCTAGATTAGGGTAAAGGGTCTTTTTTTATTTTTTTATTTTTATTTTTTATAACGAATAGGATAAACGGATGGGAAGGGAGATAAAACTATTTGTTATTTTTAGCATAAATATACATTGAATAATAGCTTGTACTAAAATTGGGGGCTTTATATAAGCTGCATGCATTAACATAAGCCGTTAAAACATGAGTTTACCAAGAACCTTCCTGGGCAACAATCCATCTTAGCTTTGTGAGTAGCTTCATCAGTTTCATCACCACCCTTTATTTTATTTTTACGTTTAAGCAATAATATCTTATATTGTATTTCACCTACCAACCCCTCGTACTATAAATACCCCTCATTTCTCACGTCTAAAGCACCCCACACACAAAAAAAAAAAAAAAAACGTTTCTTCTTTGCTCACTAGATTACGAATCTTTCCATCTTCAACTTCTCATCTTCTTCCTGGCAAAAATGAAGCTCGTCTTTGCAACCTTTATGCTCGTTTGCCTTATCCTCACCACCTCTTTCTTTGAGGCATCAATGGCTGGTTCTCGTACGATCCTTTATTTTTTCTTCAACTAATTACTCTTTTTATGTAATTAATTAACCATGTTTCTCTTGAGTTCATAATAAGATTCTTTCCTCTCTCAGTTTGTTTCAAAAACTAAGAATACAGCAAATGTGAGTCAAGTCGTTAGGATAATGCGTTCACTTTCTTACGGTCTAGTTCAAATACTCTTTCGTCGATTAATTTAGAGTAGTTTATAATACAATTTTGTCAAAACTAGTTATGTAATATGCATATATGGCGTTCTAATTAACTAATTAACATATTTGTATGAATTTTGCAGCTTTTTGTGACTCCAAGTGTGGGGTGAGATGTTCAAAAGCGGGATATAAGGACAGGTGCTTGAGGTTCTGTGGAATCTGTTGCGAGAAATGTCAGTGCGTTCCATCGGGGACTAGTGGGAACAAGGACGAGTGCCCTTGCTACAGGGACCTCAAAAACTCCAAGGGCGAGGACAAGTGTCCTTAATTGATTCCCTTTCCTTTGGTGGTGTTGGTATGCATTTGTGCCTCGGACGTAACCTACTAAAATATTGACGAAAGTTGATATTATTGTGTAATTTTTATTTATTAATCTAAGTCAATGTCAAATTCGATTTCATGTAAGCAGATTATTGTTATTATTATTAGTATGTGTAAAGTTAGTTATTTCATACAAGTTAAGTGAATAAAAGTGGAGGTTTGTACCAATGTTAAGGTGCATTTCATTTTTTTTTTTTTACAAAAATAATGATTTTTCAGTAAGAGAAATGCTAAGAGAATGCTAACAAAAGTAAAACTTTTTATGGACTTTGATATAATATTTTATAATGTTAGCACGAGAATCGACGTTACTATGAGGTGAGAGAGTTCATAAAGAGTTACACTTTGAGAAAGTCTCTTTAACATTTCTTTTTTAGTAATAATTTAGCAAGAGTGAAACAACTTTGCCATTGTAAACAAGCACTAACAATGTTCCTCACTTATTTTAAGATTAAGTCGGTTAAGAACTTTCATTCATGCATTCGACGCCCCGTATTTGCCCCTCTCTCTAATATTGCTTTTTATATGTAACAGTGAAATATTGTATAAAATTAATGAGAAGCTCATAACTCATCTATATAAAAAAAATAAAAAATAAAAACAACTTGTAAGAACGAGTTTACTATCACGCATAAGTAACTATCTATTTATGTAAAATACATTAACATTTGACGACCTCTCTCACAACTCTGACCATACAACTCATTCTCATTTATACCACTCTTTGCCTTTACCTACAACCTTCTTTGTTATTTAGCCATCTCTCCATATTAGTGAAAGATACTAAACACGTTTTGTAGCTTACATAATTATTTGGCACTTTTTTTTTTTTTGGGTTTAACTTCACGTGTTACGTACCAATCCAATATAATGCCACTTGAAGGAGGCAGAGGCAAATTTGAAAACGTTTAACTTTGACTTGTGGTCAGCATTAAATTGACTAACTTCTTCTTTTTGTTGTTTCCGGGATATATGCACTCCTTTTCCAGCTGGCTTCTTAACACTCTATTGTTATGAAAATTCTGGTACACTTTAGGATTTCTTATATTTTAAAGTAGGCTTTTTAATCAGAATATTCTGAGTGTTCATTTTGATTAAAAAACCTTTAAATATTTGGTTTTTTTTAAGTACATCAATATTTTTACAATAAGGGGACGGGGAGTTCGGTTAAGTCACACAATGGGCAGCCTAATTTGGTATCGAATTCGCCATCCACGAGATTCGAACCTAAAACCTCTCACTTCCAAGTAAAGATGAATACCACTAGAATGTAGTATTGAATGGTAACATTCGGTTGTTAACGATAAAGAATTCTGAAGTATAAAATCTATAAGAACATTTGAGAATCCCTTTTATAAAAATTATCGAAAACCGCCTTAATGGATTCATTGTCTGAAATTAATCTCCTACTTAATTTATTTTAGTGTTGAAGCAATAATCTCCTTTTAAGAACTATTCTGTGATACTTTTTTTTTGGTAAACTTCTCTGATTCTTAATTTAAAGAGGAAACTAGAATTTCTTACATTTTTTAAAATATCTTTTAGACTAAATATTTGTGCATTTTCAAGATTTGATTAAGATGCTTTAACCAATAGACACCTCATTTTTTTAAGGAAAAAAAAAACCAATAGACACCTCAAGATTTTTTTGTTAATTTAAATTACTTGTAATTATTGTATTTTTTAAATGAAATGTTAATTGATTATTATTAATTTCTAAATTTATCCTCTTAGTTGTTTGATGTATTTTTTTTTCTTATTTAGTGGGATATTAGTTATTAGCTCTATTATCTCTTTTTCCAATTATGTTTTATAGATCCAAAAAAAAAAAGTTGTCCTATAACATTAAATATTATCTCTTTTACAAATGGATTGCTTTTATTGTTTTTTTCCCCAATGGTGATCCAACATAAAAAGTCCTGCGTGTTTTTTTTTTTACATTTTTTTGTCAAACTATTTTTTTTTTTGCTGTTTTTTTACTTATAGTTGTTGACAAACTATATATATAATATATTGGGTAAATTTGAATTTGTACAAATCATTGATTGGTAAGTTTATTTGTAATTTTGGTAGTTTGATTTAGTACATATTGTTAATATTGGTACATTATTTTTAATTTTGGTATGTCCAATTTCATATACATTATTTATTAGTACGTGTGAAGACCTGTGTTTTAAAAATATATTTTATTGTTGTGGAAGCAAATACTTGGTTTTTCTTGTTTTGATCTTCAAAGCTTTTTCTGGTATTTTCGTTACCTTTGCATGATATTTATAGGAAGCCAAAAGACCCTCCCTTCTCGCGGCTGATGGCTCTGCAACGCGTTGGAGAGCTTTTAAATCCCGCCCTAAAACGCCCATTCTCTTAGAGTTTCGAAGTGATCCTCATTCATATCTTAAAAATATATTTATTTATACTTATGGTTATCCTAACAAAGTAACAAATCATTTGTTAGCCACGTTTTGGATGGCATATCTCAATATTTATGTATTATCCTTACTTGCTATTTACAAATCTTTTGACAAAAAAAATTGCAAATTAGTGGTAATTATCTGTACCTTGCTGTCTAAGTGTTTCTTATCTTTCTGTTAATTTTTTTTGTTGTCAAATTATCTCTCTGTTTATTGAACTATCTTTCTTCTCTTGTTGCGGACGTATTTTACTTACTTTCTGTTAGTTTGTTATTTTAGCTTTGCTATAAATACTCAGTGTAACTTATCTTTATTCCGCTGGTGAATCGCACGACGGTGGTCAGATGGAGACTGGAATGCCTCTGTAAGTCTTTTTAGACCCGGAAATGATGAACTGCCATGGCAAAGCAACCAGCTAGTTTTTTGAACTTTAATCCTTCAATAAGATTAAAATTTTAAAAAAAACCTGGTGTTAGATTGAATATTGATTTTTAGTCCCTAATGTGTCCTTAATTCAAAATAATTAATGTGCATTTTATTTAATATCTTCCATTAAATATTTAAATTTATTAATACACAAATTTTAATTTATTTTTTGACCAAAAAAGAGTTTTTTAATTTATTAATTTTATTTAACATTCTTCAAACTTGAAAGACTCAATTAATGTACCTAAATGTTAGTATCGAAATGTGTGTACCGAAATATATTATATTGAACTAATATATTTAAATGTTAATACCGAAATGTATGTACCTAAATATATGCACCGAAATGTATTAATATTAAATTAATGTACCTAAATGTGTGTACTGAAATGTATGCACCGAAATGTGTGTACCTAAATATATGCACCGAAATGTGTGTACCTAAATATATGCACCGAAATGTGTGTACATAAATATATGCACCGAAATTTATGTATCTAAATATATGCACTGAAATGTATGTATCTAAATATATGCACTGAAATGTATTAATATTAAATTAATATACCTAAATGTGTGTACCGAAATGTATGCACCGAAATGTTAGTACCGAAATGTATGTACATAAATGTATGCACCGAAATGTGTGTACCGAAATGTGTGCACCGAAATGTGTGTACCGAAATGTGTGCACCGAAATGTATGCACCGAAATGTTAGTACCAAAATGTGTGTACCTAAATGTATGCACCGAAATGTATTATAATGAATTTAATATACCTAAATGAAGAAGTTACAGTACATCGAAATATATTGTATAAAAAAAATTAGTTTATCTAAATGTTCACAACAAAAATATATTACAATGAATGAAATGAAAATAAAAATTATAATGAAATAAAATTAATACATTAAAAATTAGAAAGAAAAAGATAAATAATTAAAAAAAATCAAAATATAATTAATAAATGAGGTTATTAATGTATCAAGGGACTAAAATTAAATTTTGATCTTACTCATGGTTTTAATCAAAAAGTAATATTTGCCAAGGATTAATAAAATGAAGTTTTCTAAAAAAAAAAATCCACTATAACATCTTAATTTGTTTATTCATATCGATCAATCGCTTCCTATAGCCTTTCTAATATTGCCTTGTACGAACAAACTCCCTTCTTCCCTACTTATCATTTCAATTGTTTAGTTATTTTCTTAGTGTAGCGTCCCTTATGCAAAACTAAATTTTGAGGACATGGAGTCATAGAAAGAAAGAAAAGAGAAAAAGAGAGAGAGAGGATAAGAAAAGCATAAGGGGTAAGAAACCAGAAGCGGAGAGATGGAAAGGTGCTTCCTGACCGGTGTTATATATATATGTAGCTTTTATATCTCTCTTGCTCAATATTTAGTGGTTTTCTATATGGTATCTGTATTCCAGAACTAGGTTTATATGGTTTCAGTTTACTGGACACCCTTTTAATGTTTCTTTTGGTATACAAGTTGATAGTCTGCTCTTGAGATGCACTTTATTAAATGGTTTGACAAATACAGTTCACTTAGAGATTTGTACTTTTCCAAACCACTATGTATTGCATATCAGTATATCAGTTTGAAATGGTTTTCTTATCTATTTATATATATATATATATATATATATATATATATATTATATCAACTACTTAATTATATAACTTTACCAAAACTTGAGTTGCTTCGTCACTACTGTATATATATATATATATATATATATATATATTATATCAACTACTTAATTATATAACTTTACCAAAACTTGAGTTGCTTCGTCACTACTGACAGGTCCTGAATAAGTAATTGCTTTGTTGTCAAGTGAATCAGAAACAGGTCTTGGTCTGTCTGGTTTATTGAAATCTTTTATCAAAACAACTTTAAAAATAAATTGCGCTTTTAGTTTGTTTAATCTGATACATATATACAGGTTTATATATGAGCCTTACATGTATACGTGTATTTATGTAAACTATTTTAGTTCCGAAATTGAATGGATATAAGTTTTACATGTACAGACATATATACATCTCTTATATATATATATATATATATATATATATATATATATATATATATAATATAATATTTATATTATATGGCACTGGACTGGACATATGATCATGGAGAGATTTTTTATTTATTAAACATACAACTAGGTACATTCTATTTCATTGTTTAAGCTATATATATCAAACTCTTAGATTGGCTGTACGATTGAAAGTATTATTATTTAGTTTAGTGCTGACTTGCACCATGTGATTAGGAACGTGCGAATTGGACCAAGGTGTAAGTCAACGACGTAGACCTTTATTTTAACTTTGAATCAAGGTAGGGGGTTCTGGGAAACCTTCTTATTATTGTTATACTTGATATAATTTGGATATATATGAATGTTGATTCTGAATGCGAACTGAATCTTAATGTATTTTTTGGACGATTAATTGATTGTGCTTGTTATGTGATGAATGAAATGGAAATTTGTGGAATGTATTTTTTGGATGATTAATTGATTGTGCTTGTTATGTGATGAATGAAATGGAAATTTGTGGACTACTCATGTGTTGGCAATGGTTGGATTATTGAGAAGGAAAGTATGGATATTATAGTAGTGGCTAGGATCCTTTATGTAGTTGAGCTCGACTCGTGATAAGTATCAAATCTCACGTCAGCCCAAAGTGCATATGATCTTTATCAGGTAAAATATTATTTATTAACTATCATGCACTAAATATACATTAAACAATAACTTATACTGAAATTAGGTGGCTATATAAGCTACAT
Organism: Crataegus laevigata; assembly: GCA_963580275.1. Lineage (NCBI taxonomy): Eukaryota > Viridiplantae > Streptophyta > Magnoliopsida > Rosales > Rosaceae > Crataegus > Crataegus laevigata. The sequence goes on from OY756949.1 coordinate 7,734,447, forward strand.
GCATCAATATAAGCCATCAAAACATGAGTTTACAAAAAACCTTCCTGAGCTACAACCAACCTTAGCTTTGTGCGTATGCTCCGCCAGTTGCACCACCCTCTATTTTATTTTTACGTTGACGCAATAATCTCTTTTATTTTATTTCACCTACCAACCCGTCGTACTATATAGATACCCCTCATTTCTCACGTCTAAATCACCACACACTCGCAAAAAAGAAAAAAACGTTTTCTTTGCTCACTGGAATACTAATCTTTCCATCTTCAACCTCGCTCTTATCTTCTTCTTGGCAAAAATGAAGCTCCTCTCTGCAACCTGCATGCTTGTTTGCCTTGTCCTCACCTCCTCTTTCTTTGAGGCATCAATGGCTGGTTCTCGTACGATCCTTGCTTTTTTTTTCCCCCAACTAATTACTCTTCTTATGTAATTAATTAACAATATTTCTCGAGTTCATAATATTGTTCTTTCATTTTTCTTTCCTCTCTTAATTTGTTTCTAAAACTAAGAATATACGGTATAGGTGAATTAGTAATAAGGATAGTTTATTTGCTTTCTTACTGTCTAATTCGGATATTCTTTTGTCAGCTAGAGTATTTAGAATATATTTTGTTGAAGTGAATTATGTGATAATATGTATATATATTTGGTGTTCTAATTAACCTATTTGTATGAATTTTGTTATGAATTTTGCAGCTTTTTGTGACTCCAAATGTGGGGTGAGATGTTCAAAAACTGGATATAAGGACAGATGCTTGAGGTACTGTGGAATCTGTTGTGAGAAATGTCAATGCGTTCCATCGGGGACTTATGGGAACAAGGACGAGTGCCCTTGCTACAGGGACCTCAAAAACTCCAAGGACGAGGACAAGTGCCCTTAATTGATTCCTTTTCCTTTGACGTGGTGTTGGTATGCATTTGTGCCTGGGACGTACCCTACTAAAATATTAACGAAAGTTGATATTATTGTGTCAATGCCAAATTCAATTTCATGTTAAGCAAATTATTGTTATTATTATTAGTATTATATTTATGCATAGAGTTAGTTATTTCATGTTAAGCAAGTGAATAAAGTGAAGGTTCATATGTTAAGGTGTATTTCATTCTTTTTCAAGAATAATGATTTTTTCAATAATAATTTAGCAAGAGTGAACACACTCCGCCATTGTAAGCAAGCACTAATTAATACCGTTGTTCACTAATTTTAAGATTAATTCGGTTAAGGTCATTCATTCGTGCATTCAAGCCCCATGTTTGAGTTTTTCTCTCTAGTAATATTGTACGTAACGGTGAATTCATATATAAAATTGATGAGAAACTCATGGCGCGCACACACATATATATACGAAGTCATGAAAGGAGAACAACTTATATGAATGGGTTTACTACCATGATGAGTTTTTAATTCTATAACACAATGTATGAAAGAACTTACATATGATGTTGCATTATTGAATCGAATCACAAACAATGACGGGAAACCTTCCATATATATTCATATAAAGGAGGGACATGCTGGTGGATCTGGTGAAGGATGTACAAGTGATTATACAATTGGTTGGAAAATTCAAAGAAAAAACTTTGTGGGAGAGGTTGACAGATATGCAAGGGCAAGGGCGTAACAATCTCACATGCATATATTGTACGTTTCATCTCTTCAGAGCCCATTTTCACTGTGTTTGTCATGCACGAGGTCCCCATCCCGAACTCTTCTGAGACCCAGTTAACAGTCCGATTGGTTCTCTGCCACGTCACATATATTTGCAAGACCCAGCTTGTTGCTGACTTGTTCTCATAAAAAACAATTTCTGATCTCACCAAGTAAAATGGTGCCATGCATGGCTTGAATGGTCGGACCATCCAACTAGTTAGACTACTTGACTCAAAGTTTTCTAGTGTATCACACATTCAATGAAATATTCCTAGTAATTTATGGTAGGTGTAGTTTCAATGCTACTTATAATTCAGTGTTAGAGGTGTTTTAACTGTTAGATTTGATTTTCAAACTGTTTAGATCTTTTATTTTCAATTTCAATTATCTATTTCCGGTATCAATTAATTTTTGTAGTATTGAAGAGATTTCCGTCTCCTTTATAACCAAGTGAACCGGTGTCGAACCTAATTTTTTATCTTGAGTAGTTTCCAACACTCTCGATTTTGTTTTCTACACTCTCTTTCTATTTTCTGGAAAAGAGGAATGTGGAAATGACTTGCAGTCTACTCATTAGGTTCCAGTTGTTGCTTTGCAGCTAGAATATACAGATGCCCCACTGTGAACAGCCTTCAACTTACAGATCACTTGGGCAGATATAGCTACTTTGGTTGCCTTCTTCAGGAGAAAAACAGAAACAGAAACTCCCCTTGCCCCCTCATGTGCTGGTAGGGTTTTCCCTTCCAAGGACAAAATTTTGTCTCTCACAATAATTACCGTCAAAAGTAAGCCTTTGGTAGAACAATTAGATCCCTCAAGTTGATGCAACTCATATGATTTGTGTCATGGACGTACCATTTACCGTTTACAGCATGATTATAACCACTTTGTTTGTTTGTTTTTTTTTTGTTTGTTTGTTTTTTTACAACCATTGAGGGAATAAATCTAAGTGGAGGAAAATAACGAATAAACAAAATTGGTGAAAAGGAAAGATGGAGAAATAAAGCAGAATGCATGAAATAAAACTTGAAACTGATGACAAGTTTTTAGTTTTCATTTAACATACAATTTTTCCACATCTCACACACCATCATTCCTTCATGCTTAAAATGGTGTATTGTATATGGTGTTTGATGAACTTTGTTACTCAAATTCAAGTGTATTCAATATAAGACTTTTAAGGAGTCAACGAAAATCACCATGTATTAAATAAAGATTTTTATGACTTCCAAAATGTCTAAAATTTCTGTGTTTTTGACACATCCCGGCCCAGGGTGCACCACTTTCCGGGCCCGACCTCCACTGTAGCACGATATTGTCCGCTTTGGGCCCTTACCACATCCTCACAGTTTTGTTTCTGAGAACTCACACGAGAACTTCCCAGTGGGTCACCCATCATGAGAGTGCTCTCGCGCGCTACTCGCTTAACTTCAGAGTTCCGATGGAACCCGAAGCCAGTGAGCTCCCAAAAGGCCTCATGCTAGGTGGGGATGGGAATATACATTTAAGGATCAATCCCCTGAGCGATGTGGGATGTCATAATCCACCCCCCTTAAGGGCCCGACGTCCTTGTCGGCACACTTCTAGCCAGGGATTGGCTCTGATACCAATTGACACATCCCGGCCTAGGGTGCACCACTTCCTGAGCCCGACCTCCACCGTAGCACGATATTGTCCGTTTTGGGCCCTTACCACACCCTCACAGTTTTGTTTCTAGGAACTCACACGAGAACTTCCCAGTGGGTCACCCATCATGGGAGTGCTCTCGCGCGCTACTCGCTTAACTTTGGAGTTCCGATGGAACCCGAAGCCAATGAGCTCCCAAAAAGTCTCGTGCTAGGTATGGATGGGAATATACATTTAAGGATCACTCCCCTGGGCGATGTGGGATGTCACAATCCACCCCCCTTAGGGGCCTGATGTCCTCGTCGGCACACTTCCGGCCAGGGATTGGCTCTGATACCAATTGACACATCCCGACCCGGGGTGCACCACTTCCTAGGCTCGACCTCCACCGTAGCACGATATTGTTTGCTTTGGGCCCTTACCACGCCCTCACGGTTTTGTTTCTGGGAACTCATACGAGAACTTCCCAGTGAGTCACCCATCATGGGAGTGCTCTCGCGCATTACTCGCTTAACTTCGGAGTTCCGATGGAACCCGAAGCCAGTGAGCTCCCAAAAGGCCTCTTGCTAGGTAGGGATGAGAATATACATTTAAGGATCACTCCCCTGAGCGATGTGGGATGTCACAGTTATTGTGAGTCTACAAAAATCCATGTAGTTAAAATTTTAAAGGATTTTCAAGAGTCATGGATTTTGAGTGCTTTTATGGTAAGCTTTTTGTCATAACAAATCCTACCAATCCCATAAGATTTTAATGGATTTCATTTTCCTCTATTTTATGAGAATATAGTATACCACCCAACATAATGTGATGACTACCATTATCAACACTTCCACCACCGTGTCATCACGACCTCCTCCTCCATCCCCGCTGCCATTATTGTACCATCATTGCCATGACCATCATCACCACCCCTTCTATGACCACCACTTCACCATCACCATAATTGCCACTTTTACCACCACCATCACTACTCCATCACCACCGCCCCCATATCTACTCCACCACCCAAACATTACCCTGCCACCACAATCATCACGTCTACTATTGTTGCTGCCACAAAAAATACCAACTTTACTGCCACCATTTCAATAATGAAAAACTAAAAAAATAATAATGCTTATTAATAAATAGTTCATTAAAAAAATCTATGACAATACATAAAAGAATATGAGAAATTTTATTTGAACCAATTTGACCTCTTTCTACACCCAATTTAAACTTTAAATATAAAATGTCAATATTATCCTATTGCATTAAGTACTAGATACAATTAACAAGAAAAATAAGATTTATCAATAAACCTACATCTAATAATCAAACCCTAACAAAAAATGACACCACCCAGTACAAATCATGTTATTAAAAAATTGATCAGCAATACAGTTTTTATGTTTATGTTCATGCTTCTTTCTCTTATACCAAAAATGACAATATCCAAATGAACAAGAAGTTTTCTCACCGAATAGAGTTGCTCTTAACTAGATTTTCTATCTTCCTTCGAAGTGCTTGTCATGTATTTTTGTTACTTTCGAGTTTTTTTTTTTATAATTTTAAACCGGTACAATTTGTTTAACTTAGTGTATCAATTCCACCGCCAAGGTACATATCATTCGATCTTTCATAGTTTTAGTCCGAATTGCATTTAATTTCTATGATTTCAAAACCTCTCACAGCATAATGGAAGAAGAACAATCTTTGCAACTCATTTCTCCAGAACTCATGATTCAAGACCAGAATGTTAGAAATGCTGCTTTTCTTCTACCTCTTATTATTTTGTTTCATGCCACAGTAGATTACTTCATGCCAGCAGATGTCAAGTACACATTTTCCCATAAATGAATTATTTGATTGCTTGCAGTTATTTTTTAATGGAAAGTGCAAATATATATACTTGACACAAAGCAACATGGAATTTATCGAGAGCAACGCTGTAGAGGATGAAGGAAACTCTATAAAAAAATAACTATTGGAAGGAGGTAACATCTGATGAGAGAATGCATCAAAGTCTATAAATCCGTCAAAGTCTACTAAATCAGTAAAAGTCTATAAATCCGTTAAAGTCTACTAAATCAGTAAAAGTCTATCGCTTTAAAAATTTTACAAAATTCTCTATAAACTACACCCCTTTAATCTCTTTTTTTTTCCTATGTAAATCTCATATACGAAGTAGTTTCCGAAACACCTTTTTTCCCTTTGCACATTTTTATTTATTTATTTTTATATTAAATTGAAATAAAAAATCAAAGCAGAACTAACAGACATAGACAAACAGTGTGTGCAGGTAAATATGTGCCTTTTCCTTCCATAAATAATTTATAACAAAATGATAAATCTAAATGTTGGTCAAACGTTCACAAATTTAAAATAATTTGCTCTCATATTTGCAAGTTCGGTAGATTGTCAGTACCGGAACAAATGGCTTAGTGCCGTTGATTTACAACTGATACTATGCGTTGACTTCACTACGCAAGACTTGGACTTGAATCCAAGCACTGACCCTGAAAATCAACGGATTTGCCGTTGAACCGAAGCCGAAAGGACAAGTCATATACAAATTAGCTGAAACTTTGTAGAGTATCTTTATATGTACCTATAAGTAAAACACACATATTCTATCACCTATTTGCCTATCCATTTTCCTATACTGAAATTCTAATGCACAGAGGTATTGCAGATTTCATCTCCTCCGAACGTTCGGCTTCAATGCCCCCGGTGTGTATGTATTGCTTTCGAGCTGTCCATAATCGGAATCTCGAGTGAGTCAAAGAAACTCTAACTACATTGGTACAAAAATTACTATCTAAGCGGTTAAGTTCTTGCTCAGGAACAATGGCACTGGCACCAACAGGCTCATAAGAAACGATCTCTTGCAATCTATATTTCCTAACCAGCTACGTCCCCATTGCTAATAATCCAACTACCGAGGTAACTATAGCTCCAACTACCACCGCCAAAGAGTGTTGCTCGCACCATGACCTGCAATTCTCCAACGCAGTCCAATTTTAACAACGAAAAAAAATCATTCCAGTATAGCTTTGTAGCAAAATTGGAAAGCTATAAACTGGTTAAAGAAACATGAAATGAAAGGAAACAGAAAATTCACTAGCAAAGACAACGTCCACGAAGTTACCATCATGAATACTTGAATGATGAATTCAACAAAATAAAATTTCCAAAACCAGATACTTCATTCCACTGAAAAGAATGCCGGGTGAAGTAGCATACCGCTTCTTTCGAGGCTCAGCCTTCACTTTGACCAACTGATAACTTCCAAATTTCTGAGGAAGCTGCATATGATGTTCCTTTAAGCGCAGAATCGTGCCCTGCAATTTTGAGCAAGGAATGTGTGAACACTCTAGTCAGAAAATGGAAAAAGCTCCAGTTGTAAGTACATTTTATCCAGCATCCCAGCAACAGAAGACCTATTACCATTGCTTTCGCAGCAGAAAAGCAAGTTGCAGGGTCAGCAGGGAAGATTGTCCATCTAACAACGAAATCATTTCCCATATGGGTGTAGTTCATGAAGCGAACCTAAGAAGAGTTAGTGTTGTGGTTAGTAAAGTAACCGAAGATATGCAAGCAAAGAAAAATGAAGATATACCAGCAGACAGTAATTAATGTAAAGGTACTAGCACACAATAAGAGCAGTTATTAAAGATGAGATGAGATATTCACACACTCTTTTTTACTTTTCTCACACTTTTTTAGATTTCGGCCGTCGGATCGGATGAATTGAAAAAGATCTAACGGACAAAAAGTAATAGAAATGTGTGAGAAATAAAAAGAGGTGTGTGGATAGCACATCCCATTAAAAATCACCAAGGGGTGGCAATCGGTTGGCCTAGATTATGTTACCAAAAACAATGATTCCGAGCTCAATTATTTTTAATTGGCGACAAGACAAAGATGAAACACGCAAAGAATTAAGATATCCACAGAATTAAGAAAGACTACCTTTTATTTTTACATATTATGATATATTGAAAATTCGTCACACGTGAGGGGACATGTTGAAAATGAATCTCACACTAATAAGAGAAGAAACTTTGCATGTATTTATAAGTAGTTTGGCTACTCCTCATAATTGGTTTTATGGTGGAACTCTAAGGGCCTGTTTGGTAGTGTATTTGAATCCAACTTTTTAAACTCAAAAACAGTTTTTAAGTTTTTAGGTCTTAAAAACTTGTTTGGTATGACTATTTTTAAAAACTGAACTCAAGACTAACTCAAAAATATAGTATATTCCTTAAAAACATAAAAAGTGAGTTTTTAGAGTTTTTAAACTTAAACTCACTCATTTCTTTTCTCTCCCCCTCCCTTTTCACTCCAAATATATCTCTCTCTTTTCTTCTTTCTTTCTCCTTTTTTTTTTACTTTTTTCATCTCTACTCCAATCCAATCAAGTTTAAGTCGTAAGATTTAAAAATTTTAAATTGGAAACCAATCAAGTTTTTGAGTCTTAAAGAAAATTGTTTTTAAGAAATGTTCTTAAGAAATGTTTTGAGAAATGATAAAAAATTTCAAATACAATACCAAACAGGCCCTAACTTTCTTCAAAGAGAGGGTGGATTAATTTTATCTTTGATTATTCACAAGTAGATAGTGTGAAGTTTGTAAGTTATATATAAAAAAAAAATGGTAATTTTTATGATTTTTTAAAGGGTTTTTATCACAAATGGTTCCTGAAATTGACCCTCACCATTAAAATAATCTCTGAAATTGAAATTCAATCATTATAGTCCCTAAAAATAAGTGTCGCAAATTAATGTGGTCATTCTGTTACAATTATATTAAAATTTCAGTTAAGTGTTGATGTGGCACATAAATTAGCCCACAAGATTTACGTTTTTTTTTAATTTTTAATATCACAAATGGTTCCTGAAATTGACACACACCATCAAGATGGTCCTTAAAATTGAAAATCGATAAATGTAGTCCTTGAAAATAGTTGTCGCGAATTAATATGATCATTCTGTCACAATTTTGTAAAAAAAAATTTCTTGTGTGCTGATGTGGGTTTAATAATTAATCTAAAAAGTTGTCTAAATACCTTTTTGCACAATGAATTTTTTTTTTCTTATAGTAGGACCTACTCCGAAGTGAAATCCCTTCCATAAATTCTCAAAGGCACATGACTTAATCAAGGCCTAAGAGGGGATTTGGAAATAGTTTTCAACCAACAATAGACGCACTTCAGTTATAACCTCATTATCTCAAAAGAGACCTCACCGTTCTTTGAGTCACTAGACCACCAAGGAAGAGCCGAACAAGCTCTCCAAGATTAAGGTTGTGAGGATGTTGATTGCCTAAATGTTAATGGTGATGTCCCAGAAATCGTTGCCAATCAACCAAGCCGTCACCAAAGTTGATCTTGATCCATGTTCAATACGGTGAAGGGTGTCAAAGTCTATAAAGGTGGGTGTATTGATTTTATTTTTTTTGGAGAAAAGAAAATGAAAGAGGTAGAGGAATGTGGACTGAGATCAGAGGTGATTGCAAGACTAGATTTTTTGGGTTGACAACTTTTTATTAACTATTAAATTATTAAACCTATTTGTAATTTTTTAAAATTTAATTAGAATTATGTGATCCATTTATGTGTCATATTAGCACATAACAGAATTTTTGATAGAGTTGTAACGGATGACTACATTGATTTGGGACACTTACTTGTGGGACTACATTGATCGATTTTCAATTTTAGGGACCATTTTGATGTTGTGGATCAATTTCAAGGACTAATTTGATGTCACGGGTCAATTTCAATGATTATTTGTGAGATAAAAATGGACTTATGAGACCTATTTATGCGCCACATCAGCACTTACCGAAAATTTTAACTGAATTGTGACGGAATGGCCACATTGATTTGCGACACCTATTTTCAGGGACTACATTGATTGATTTTCAATCAAAGGCTCACAATGAGCCATGTGGGGGGAAAGCCCTTGCAAGCATTGAAAGGGCATCTGCCCTTGTAACTATCTTGAACCCAATTGCCTCCTGTTCTGTGGATTGTTGGAAGAGTTTATTTTTGGTGAAGGGCAACGCAACCCAATTGTAGGGATGCTCTAAAAGGCTAAAATTATTTATCTCTGTTTTATGTCAACTTTGGACTTGGAGCGAGAATCTATGGTATTCTGATTCTAAATCCATCTAGAATTTTTTAGTAATCTACAAAAGTGCTTGCCTTATAGGTTAGGTAACTTAAGTCTTATGTGTTCATATAAGTAAGGCATTTTAGCTAAAATGGTCTCTGAAGTTGGCATAATTCTTCATTTTGGTTCCTTGAGATTTGAAATCGATAGAAGTGGTCCCTAAGTTTCTCCACCGTTAATAATTTTGGTCATTCTGTGAAAAGTCTCTGTTAAATAAGGACCAAAATGATAATAATAAAAAAAATCCTCAATTTATTAAACACTGGCCCAAAATTATCGGATAAAAATTAAAAGCTATTTTTGTCATTTTGGTTCTTACTTAACGGATAATTTTCACATAAGGACCAAAAGGGTAAATAGCCAAAATAGTCCCTGAGATATGTATAACTCATCACTTTGGTCCCTAAGATTCCAAATCAATCAAAGTGGTCCCTGAGATTGTCCACCATCCATCATTTTGGTCATTCCGTTAAAAACTCCATTAAGTGTCCCAGAGCTCTTGGCCGGAAGTTTGGGCAATTTTCAAAGCTTCATAACTCAATCGTTTCTTAACCAATTCGACCCATAATATATCAAAATGAAGATAGGAAAGTGTAGAATAAGAGTATACCTATTTGAAAGCCCAATAGTTGCTGGAGATGGCCAGAAAATAACCTCAAAGTTGACTGTTCCGAGTGAAAACTTGAAAACTTCCCGGAAACTAGGTAAATTTTAAACTTTTATAACTTCTTCAACACTCAACGAAATCAAGTGAGTCAAAAATGAAAATCATACTTCCCAACGAGACGAAGAGAATGGTACCTTTTTAGACAGCTGACTCACTGTGGTTTGGCTAAAAAACGGCTCGAAAGTGACTGTCTTGGTCTCGAGTTAGCCACTTTCGAGCCATTTTTTGGCCAAACCATGACTATGTAGCCATTAAAAAAGGCACCATGCTCTTCATCTCATCGAGAAGTACGATTTTCATTTTTGAATCACTTGATTTCGTTAAGTATTGAAGAAGTTATTAACGTTTAAAGTTTACCCAGTTTCTGAGGAGTTTTCAAGTTTTCGTTCAGACCAGTCAACTTTGAAGCTATTTTCCGGCCATCTCTGGCAACCATTGGGCTTCCAAATAGAAATAGGTATAATCTTATTCTAGACTTTTCTATCTTCATTTTAATATATTATGGGTCGAATTTGGTTAAGAAACAATTGAGTTACGAAGTTTTGAAAATTGCCTAAACTTTCGGCCAATAGCTATGGGACACTTAACAAAGTTTTTAACGGAAGAACCAAAATGATGGATGGTGGACAATCTCAGGAACCACTTTGATTGATTTGGAATCTTAGGGACCAAAGTGATGAGTTATGCATATCTCAAGGACTATTTCCGTTATTTACCCAGACCAAAATGATTGACGGTGAACAAACTTAGGAATCACTTGTATCAATTTTAAATCTCGAGGAACCAAAGTGAGGAATAATGTCAATCTCATGGACCATTTTGACTAAAAAGCCTATGAGTAGTAGTCTATTCATGCAAGTAAGACTTTTTATGCATTAATAGCTGACAGTAGATCACGCACGCATAAATAACTGTTTATTTATGCAAAATGCATTACCACCTAACAGTCACTCACACAAATCTAATCATACAACTCATGCTCATGTTACCACTCTTTGCCTCTACCTACAACCTTCTTTGTTATTTAGCCATCTCTCCATTTTAGTGAAAGATGCAAACCGTGTTTCGTAACTTACATAATTATTTGGCACTTTTTTCTAGAATTGGATCCCATCCGAATCTACTAAGATTTTCACATTATAACCATTCATCGTGTATCGTGTGGTCAGAAATTATTTGATTTTTTTTTTTTAAAATTAAACACAAATAATATTTAACGAAAACTGGTCGTACGATGTATGATAAATGACTAAGATGTGAAAATTCCTATAATCCCCACAAAATAGATCCGAAGATAATCCTCTTCCCATTTTCTTTTGTTTAAGTCCACTTGTTACGTACCAATCCAAGTAATGCCACTTAAAAGGAAGCATTTAAAAACGTTAACACTGACTGTGAGTATCAAATTCACTAATTGCTTCGTTTTTATATTTTTTTTATTGGGTCAATGCTTCGTTTTGGTTGTTTCCGTGGTTATATGCACTCCTCCAGCTGGCTTCTCAACCTTTTTTTTTATTTTATTTTTTGGGTAGAAGGCTTCTCAACCTTCTTTGTTATGAAAATTCCAGTACCCATAGGATATCTTATATTTTAAAGTATTCGAATTCTTTTTAAAACAAACGATATTAACTACATTAAAAGGATAGGAGAGTGTGCTAAGCTTCACAATAGACTAGTAATAATATGGTCTAAATTCGCCTTTGGTGATAATCGAACCTAAGACCTCACATTTACAAGTGAAAATGAATACTACTAAACCACAGTACTAAATGGCTAAAGTATTCGGTTGTTAAAGGAGATGTCAAATACGTCAATTACTTCTTGAAGGTATCAAGGTTTTCTCAAAGGGAGATGTCATAATTGACGTGGCAGCTAAGTCTTTTTTTTTTCCGAATAATTTCTTGCTTTCTCACTGTCTTTTTTTTTTTTATATATATTTATAGCAAACAAAGATGAAGTTAAATGCTTTTAATTTATTTTTGAATACATATGTTTCATTGATAACCAATAGAATGAAAACTAAATCAATTTTAATTATCTTTTAATAGTTAATGTAACTATGGGGCTACCACTTAGTATTACGGTTTAGTAATATTTCTTTTCACTTGAATGTGAGGTCTTAGGTTCAAATCACGTGGATGGCGAATTCGATACCAAATTAGGTTGCACATTGTGTGGCTTAGCTGAACTCTCTCTCCCCTTAGTGTAAAAATATCGATGTACTAAAAAAATGTAACTACGGGGACCAATATATTAATAAAATAAATATTTTGACACATCTGTGGGCTAGGAAAACTAAAATTTTAAACTAAATGACATGAAAGTTGATGATTGAATTATTATTTAAGTGTTGATTAACGTGCTTATTGACGACACATCATGTAGTTTGCAAATTTAGTGTACAAATTTAGTTTACCTAACATTACTCTAGAAGAAGATTTAACATCTATATTGAATTGGTCACATCAGCCATTAAATAAAATTATGCCGTATCATATTTGATGAGGATGCTCAATAGATTCATTATTTGAAATCAATCTCCTATTTATTTTAGGATAGTCACACACCTCTTTTTAACTCCCACACATTCTTGTCAAATTTTGTCCATTAATCTTCTACAATTCATTCAATATGATGGTCAGAAATTGATAAGAGTGTGTGAGATGTAAAAATGGGTGTGTGTGTGAATAGCACCAAGGGCTGAGATAGGATTTTAAACTTAGATGTGTGCGCTAGCTAAAATTAGTACCATAAAATCATATGTTTATTTTTTTTTTTTGCCTACATAAAAGTATATAATTATCAAAATGAAACATGATAGGAGTATATTTATGCGACTTTGTTATCTTATTTCTTTGCATTTACTTAGTTTATTTCTATCTATTATAGTAATTTAAGTTATTTTCGTTTTATTGTAGATCCAGTTGGTAAAGATAACAATAAATAGTCAAATGGAGTAATTTGGAGCAGTTTTGGACTTATATTGGATAGCGTGCGTGGATAGCATATGGATTGGATGTTTTTGGTGTTTAAAAGGTGTTAAACATGTGTTAAAATTTGGAGAAATTAAAGTTGAGGCTTGGAAGGCAAGGAATTACACAAGAAAGAGGAATCCTAGTAGGAGAAAATCATTATATTATTCTATCTTATCCTATCTTATCTTATCTTATCTTATCTTATCTTCAGTTGCAAGGAAGAATCCTAATCACATTTCAACACTCTCCACCTATTTCTTAGAGTCCTAAAATAATTCAGAACACTTAATCCCTTTTTTCTTTGGATTTAGCCGTGCCCTATATATATATATATATATATAAAGTGTGCCGCGCCCACCATTCATCTATTGAAGCTGCTGGAATTTTCAAAGTTCTTTCCATCTTTGTTTTAAGTTTCAATGTTTATTTTAGATTTTTTTTAGTTACGATGAACATGTAACTAAGTTTTTTTTTAGCTAAAGGTGAATTCGAATCCATGCTCATATGTTTTATATAAATTGATTACATCCAGTTATTGTTTCATAAAACATGAATGCGATTTACTTATTTGCTTTATAGAAAACTTATTCTTGTATGTTTATTAAGGGTGGACACTTAGTTTGCATGCAGGAATTTGATGCTAGAATATAAGGGAATTTCACCTAATCGTTATGAACTTATTATTTGCAAGTAGTAAAAGTCACTAGTCATGATTGAGTTAAGTAAATCCTTGGCAGGAGTATCATGTTTTTCATAGTTATGATTGCCTTGTCAATGCTTATGATTTTCACAGTATCATGCTTTTCATAGTTAGGGAACTTGAGAATAATAACTCGATTGCGTCGCTGAGTCCAATTCAATAAACTTAGGAAAATCTGAGAGTTATCAGTGTTGTACACAGTTAATTTGGGGCATTGTCCTTCATGGTTTATAAGAAAAATAACGGGAAATCGATTTGTATGCATATGATTCATGTGTGGAGAAGAATCATCTAGCTATCATTTCATCCATATTTCATTCACAACTTAATTTACTTGATGCCATTTACTTTTGTTTTAATTAAATTCGTCTAAAATTCCCCAATCATTGTTTTGTTGTTAGTTTAACTTAGTTTTCAGTTTTATAAGTTTAATTTGTGTTGATTAGCATTCCTTCTAATCTTCAGAATAGAACGATCCATACTTACTCGTACTACGAGTGCATAATATACAGGGTTTAATTTGTGTGTTAGTTTTTACCACATCAAAACAACAATGGAATATAAACTATTCTCAAAATCATAACCCTAATCAACAAATTCAAGGACCATATAAATAATTAGCCTACTAATTAAGTCTAGAATAAGTAAACAAAGAGATTAAGAATGTACCAAACGTGATTCATTGAAAAATCTCAATGGAAAGTAAGGAAATTGCCGAGATAGGATTTTATGGTGAATTCAAAGAAAATTTTATTTTTCATTTCTTGAGTAAGAAGCACAAAGGCTAAATTTCATAGGGTAAAATGCATTTTCTTGAACAAATAGGATAAAAGAAAGAGAAAGGGAGAGAGAACTTATTTATTATTTTTAATATAAAAATATTATTTATTACTTATCATGCTCTAAATATATATTAAATAATAACATATATTAAAATTAGGTGGGCTGGCTACGTGCATTAACATAAGCCATTAAAACATGAGTTTCCAAAAAACCTTCCTGAGCTACATCCCACAGGCTTTGTGAGTAGCTTTGCCAGTTGCACCACCAGCTGCACCACCCTTTATTTTATTTTTACGTTGAAGCAATAATATCCTTTATTTTATTTCACCTACGTACCAACCCATCGTATTATAAATACCCCTCATTTCTCACGTCTAAAGCACCACACACTCACAAAAAAAAAAACGTTTCCTTTGCTCACTAGAATACGAATATTTCCATCTTCAACCTCTCATCTTCTTCTTGGCAACAATGAAACTCGTCTTTGCAACCTTCATGCTTGTTTGCCTTGTCCTCACCTCCTCTTTCTTCGAGGCATCAATGGCTGGTTCTCGTACGATCCTTTTTTTTTTTCCAACTAATTACTCATTTTATGTAATTAATTAACCATGTTTCTCTTGAGTTCGTAATATTGTTCTTACATTTTTCTTTTCTCTCTTAATTTGTTTCTAAAACTAAAAATATACGACAAATGTGAGTTCTGTCAATTAATTAGTCATGATAGTGTATTCGCTTTCTTACCGTCTAATTTGGGTATCCTTTTATCGATTGGAGTAGTTTAGAATATAACTTTATCTAAATGAGTTATGCGAGAATTTGTATATATGATGTTCTAATTAACTAAGAACCTATTTGTATGAATTTTGCAGCTTTTTGTGACTCCAAGTGTGGGGTGAGATGTTCAAAAGCTGGATTTAAGAACAGGTGCTTGAGGTTCTGTGGAATCTGTTGTGAGAAATGTCAGTGCGTTCCATCGGGGACTTATGGGAACAAGGACGAGTGCCCTTGCTACAGGGACCTCAAAAACTCCAAGGGCGAGGACAAGTGCCCTTAATCGATTCCTTTGCCTTAGTGATGGTGTTGGTATGCATTTGTGCCTAGGACGTACCCTAAAAAAATATAAACGAAAGTTGATATTATTGTGTAATTTTCATATTATTAGTCTAAGTCAATGCCAAATTCTGATGTTAAAGCAAATTATTGTTATTATTATTAGTATTATATTTATGCACTTGTAAAGAGTTAGTTATTTCATGTTACGCAAGTGAATAAAGTGGAGATTCGTACCAATCTTAAGGTGTATTTCATTGTTTTTCAAAAGTAATAAATTAGCAAGAGTGAAACAACTTCGCCATTGTAAACAAGCACTAATAACGTTCCTTACTATAATTTCTAAGATTAAGTCGGTTAAGTTCATTCACTCATACATTCAAGCCCCGTGTTTGAGTTTCTCTTTCTAGTAATATGGCTTTTTATATGTAACAGTGAACTTGTGTATAAAATTGATGAGAATCATAACACGTATATATGTAAAGCCATTAATGGAGAACAGCTTGTATGAATGAGTTTACTGCTACGGAGTATTTCGACTCTATAATACAATGTGTAGAAGAACTTACACATGATATTACAATATTGAATCGGAACAACACAAACAATGACCGGTGAAACATTTAAAAGAAAAGATTTGTGGGAGAGGTCGACAGATATGCAGGGCAAAGGCGTAACAATTTCACATGCATATATTGTACGT
This sequence comes from Crataegus laevigata, assembly GCA_963580275.1. Taxonomy (NCBI): domain Eukaryota; kingdom Viridiplantae; phylum Streptophyta; class Magnoliopsida; order Rosales; family Rosaceae; genus Crataegus; species Crataegus laevigata. The sequence goes on from OY756949.1 coordinate 7,750,760, forward strand.
CTCATCTCTTCAGAGGCCATTTTCACCGTGTTTGTCATGCATGAGGTCCCCATCCCCAACTCTTTTGAGACCCAATTAATAGTCCGATTGGTACTCTGTCACGTCACATATATTTGCAAGATCCAGCTTGTTACTGACTTGTTCTCCTCAAAACAATTTCTGAACTCACCAAGTAACATGGTGCCATGGCTTGAATGGTCGGACCATCCAACTAGTTACACTACTTGACCCAAAGTTTTCTAGTGTATCACACATTCGATGAAATATTCCTAGTAATTTACAGTAGGTGTAGCTTCATGCTGCATATCATTCAGTGTTACGGATATTTTAACCGTTAAATTTGATTTTCACAACTGTTTAGAAGTATATTTTCCGTATCAATTAACGTTGGATAGTATTGAAGATATTCCCGTCTCCTTTATAACCAAGTGAACCAGTGTCGAACCTAATTTTTTTTATCAGAAGTAGCAGTTTCCACACACTATTATCCGAAAACGAGGAATGCGGAAATGATTTGCAGTCTGCTCATTAGGTTCCAGTGGTTGCTTTGCAGCTAGCATATATAGATGCCCCACTGTGAACAGCCTTCAACTTCCAGATCACTTAGGCATATATAGGTAATCTGGTTGCCTTCTTCAGGAGAAAAACAGAAACTCCCCTTGCCCCCTCTAGGACAGTATCCAGCTGTGGCTGCCACTTTTAGACGTATAACCAATGCCTCTGTGGTAGGGTTTTCCCTTCCAGGGACAAAATTATGTCTCGCAATAATTCCCCCCAAAAAGTAAGTATTTGGTAGAACAAAATGATCCGTTGATACAACTCATATGATTTGTGTCATGGACGTACCATTTATCGTTTACGGCATATGACTTGTAACCATTTCGTTTTTATTTTTTGTACAATCATAAAAAGAATAAATGGAGGAAAATAACGGATAAAGAAGATTGGTGAAAGGAAAGATGGAGAACTGAAGGAGAATGAATGAAATAGAAACTTGAAACTGATGACAAATTTTTATTTTTCATTTTATGTACATACAATTTTTCCACATCTCGTCCGCCATTTTTCCTTCATACATAAAGGGGCGTATTGTATATCTGGTTTGATGAACTTTGCTAAACTCTCAAATCCATTCAATATATATTGTTAAAGAGTAAAAACTTCTGTATTGAATAAATACTTTTGTGAGTTCTAAAAAGTCTATGAAAATCTTGTATTTTTATGAGTCAACAAAAATTCATGTGTATTCAAAATTTAAATTATTTTAGACGATTATAAAATGCATAGATTTTGAGTAGTTTTATGGTAAAGTTTTTGTAATAGCAAATTCTATCTCTACCGCTAAGATTTAATGGATTTCATTTTCCTCCATTTTATGAGAATATACTCTTCCACCCAACATAATACAATGACTATAATTATCAATATCTATCACCACGTCGCATGAGCACCATCAACATCCCTACTATGACCACCACCTACAGCATTATCACCAAGATTGCCACCTTTACCACCACCAACACCACCGCCCCCATCCCTACTCATCCACCACGCGAACATCACTTCCCCACCACAATCACCACCCGTACTGTTATTGCTGCCACAAAAAAGCACCAACTTCACTACCACAATCTCAATAATGAAAACTGAAAAAATAATAATACTTATTAATAAATGGTCATTAAAAAATTCATGACAGTAAATATTTTTTATAATATTTTAGCATTGAGCTCTCTAGAATTCGACAAAAGTCTATCATTTAACTCATTTTCTTTTCTACAAAAATATATCAACTAAAGTCAATGAAATTTTACGAAGTTTCCAATAGTACGTAAAAGTCTACCAAATTCGTGAATGTTTCATCACTTTAAAAGTTGTACAAAAGTACGCATAAATTTTAATACACTACACCCTTTAATCTCTCATTTGTTCTACGTATTTCCCATGAAATAGTTTTCGAATACCTTTCCTCCCTCTGCACATCTTTATTTATTTTTTAAATTCAGATTAAAAAATTAAATCAGAATCAACAGACAAAAATAAACAGAGTGCGCAGGTAAATCCGATTTACCGTCGAACCAGAAGCCGAAAGCCGAAAGGACAAGTCATATACAAATTAGCTGAAACTTTGAAGAGTATTCTTATACGTACATACAAGTAAAAGAGACAGCAGGAGTAAAATGAACTATTAATTGAAGTTTTCTATCACCTATTTGTCTTTCCATTTTCCTATACCGAAATTATATTGCACAGAGGGATTGCAGATTTCATCTCCTCCGAGTGTTCGGCTCCAATGCCCCGGTGGCGGTGTGTATGTATTGCTTTCGGAGCGGTCCATAATCGGAATCTCCACAGTGAGTCGAAACGTTCCAACTACACTGGCACGAATGTTACTATCTAATCGGTTGAAGCTCTTGCTCAGGAACAATGGAACTGGCACCAACTGGCTCATACGAAACGATGTCTTGCAATTTGTATTTCCTAACCAGCCACGTCCCAAATGCTAATAATCCAACAGCTGAGGTAACTATAGCTCCAACTACCACCGCCAAAGAGTGTTGCTCCCACCACGACCTACAATTCTCCAACACAGTCCAATTTTAACACGAAAAATTCATTCGAGTATAACTTTGTAGCAAAATTCGAAAGCTAAACTGGTTAAAGAAACATGAAAGGAAACAGAAAATCAAGCAGCAACCATTATGAATACTTGAATGATGAAATCAACAAAATCAAATTTCCAAAACCATATACTTCATTTCAGTGAAAAGAATGCAAGACATGAGAAGCAATTTCAGAGAGCGAGAAAAGAAAAGGATGTAGAAAAACCGGGTGAAGTAGCATACCGCTTCTTCCGAGGCTCAGCCTTCACTTTGACCAACTGATAACTTCCAAATTTCTGAGGAAGCTGCATATGATGTTCCTTTAAGCGCAGAATTAAGCCCTGCAATTTTGAGTAAGGATTGAGTCAACACTCTAGTCAGCAAATGGAAAAAGCTCCAGCTGTAAGTACATGTTATCCAGCAACCCAGCAACAAAAGACCTATTACCATTGCTTTCGCAGCAGAAAAGCAAGTTGCAGGTTCAGCAGGGAAGATTGTCCATCTAACAACGAAACCATTTCCCATATTGGTGTAGTTCATTAAGCGAACCTGAGAAGAGTTAGTGTTGTGGTTAGTAAAGTAACTGAAGATATACAAGCAAAGTAATATTAAGACATATCAGCAGACAGTAATAATAAGGTACACAATAAAGATCACCAAAGGGTCGCAATCGGTTGGGTTAGAGTATGTTACCAAGAACAATGAGTCCGAGCTCAAGTATTTTTAATTGACAACATGACAAAGATGAAACTCAAAGAATTAAGAAATCCACAGAATTATGAAAAGACCTTTTATTTAAAATTTTATGACACCTTGAGAGAGGGTGGAGTAATTTCATCTTTGATTATTCACAGGTTGATGTTAAATTCTTGAATCATACTTGAGCATTGGTAGAGGATGATGCTACATGGTTAGGGTGGCCCAGACCCAACCCATGCCAATCATGCAGGACCCAATAAAAACAAAACAAAAAACTACGCTCTCAAGTCCAAGATAAAATAGCTAAACTTCGCTAAACTATACCTGGGAAATATCAACTTCCAGCTCATGAGCAATAGAATCTGCCAGTTCCGTAAAGTTGGGTTTCATAGTGTTATTGATGCTCAGCATCATATCGAAACTTATTAGCCCTATTTGAAGTTCACCTGTTATCAAACATTTGAGATGTCAACCAAAACAATAGGAAAACTTGCAGCGGAAAAGCAAGTTTCAAATGCATTACAAGAGAAACTATAAACGAAAAAAAAAATTGTCAAATTGGATTGGAAATGAGTCAACCTAACATTGAAATGTCAAGAGTATGAAATTATACATCCAGCACTAACAACCTCAGATACACTGTTAGTGTATTCTGAATCGAAGTCCAATATGGTTCGATAATGACATTCTTGAATTTGAGAGCATCATAAAGGTCATTAGAACATTTGACTGAAAAACTAACTCTACCTGGAATAGATGTTTCAGGCAATCCACCTGGGGCAATGTTAGGAGAAATTTCTACACTCATGTTCCGGCCATCAGAAGCTAAAGGTGCTGGAGGAGGGGCATTATTATAATTCAATCTCTTCCATAGTTCAGAACAATTAGTTTTCCAAAAGCCAATCTTATCGTTTTTCCGGTCATAAGTCACAAGGGTATTACGCGTAATGATTCCTGTACAATTCAACAAACTTATAGTAAGGTATCCCCACTTGCAGTTGTGCAAATGCTGGGACCTGTTTGGGACATAAAGGGGGAGGGCATATGTTATTTCCAATGTGTACACAATACGTGGTTGTACAAAAGAATTTGCAAAACAATACAAAACCATCTGATATAAAGTGATTTTGCAACCACTAACCTCCTAAAAGGGTAGTATCATCACCATTTTCAAAAGCCCCCAGGCAATAAGCACCACCAACCTTTGTATGCTGAGGAACAAGCAAAACAGAGAGAAACAATGCATCAAAATGTGTGTGTAAACTGTAAAGTGAGATATGAGCAATAAGAATCATACACACGATGTTATTGCAACACAACCAGGGTTATAGCAGAGAGAGAATGCAACGTAGAAATGAGGCTATACAAAATATCACACTATTCTTAACTTGTGAACCCACTATCGGAATTATTTAAATAAAAGAATATTTGATTTTTCCTATGTGATGAATGACAAAGAGAGTTCTCTTAACAAAATTATAGATTAGATAAGAACTTCGAATTATGAAAGCCAAATATACAGCCTCAGAACCATCTTGAATCATATTTGCCACATCAATGATTTAAAAATAACATGCTCAAGAACAGTAAATAATCAAGTTACCGGGAACAGGTAATTTTCTGGAGACAGTGATAACTTCTGCCCATTGCCGAATACCATATCAACTTGTGGAAAAACTTTTGATAGTTGGGTGACATCCCTAAAGCACAATTCCATGTTAAACTTTCAGATAAAGAATCAAGTCAATTAGTAAATCAAGACATGCATGCAAATCTCACGCAATGCAAGTTTTCTACAGGAATTACCTTCCAGCTCCTGAAAAACAAATATCTTGATAATTTGGGTCAGGACCATGGATTTGTTTGAGGGACTCAATTTGCCTCTTAATCTGCACATTTCCCAACCAAAAAAAATTTACCATTACTTGACGGTTCAAAGAGGGATGGACTGCAAACAGAAATACCTCCCTTAAATCATTTCCTCAGGTAAATAGTTCAATTGTTTTTCTCTTAAGTAAACAATAAGGAACCTTTTCCATTTACCTTTCTATTAAAAAAAAAAAAGAAACGAAAAGAAAAACCCTTGACCTTTTCTTATAGGTATCAGGATCAGCTAGACTTTAAGTACTAAAACAGAGTAGGAAACTCAAAAGATGAAGACTTACAGCATCCTTAAACACATGAAAAAAAAAACCCTTGACCTTTTCTTATAGGTATCAGGATCAGCTAGATTTTAGAGGTATTAAAACAGAGTAGGAAAATCAAAAGATGAAGACTTACAGCATCCTTAAACGCATGAAAAGCATCCTTTGGAAGGTACGCATAAGTAGTTCCACTATCCAATACAGTTCCATGCTTGCCATCAAAGACCTTGGGATTTAACTTCAAAGGTTTGCCGGCCACATGTATTTCCTTCAGGTCAATGTTGTAATATGGACTGTTTCAATCCCAGAACTAAAGCATATGTGTGAGATGCACAAAATACATTCTTCATGAAAATAGGTTTGAAATTATTGGTATTATAAAAGTCTGTACCTGCGAAAGGGATCTGAATGGGCAAATACCATATCAGGGGGAGATTTCATCCCGCCAAGAACCATGGCACCCCCTCCTACACCCATCCCTCCGTAGCATAATGAGAATGAGTCACTAATAACACCCTTGTCAACAAGTTGATCCATCACACTGAGTTGACCACGACCCAAACCAATAATGCCATCAGCACGTTGACGGTAAAGATCACCAGTTTCAATATTTTCACAACCAAAAACAGCACGCTGGGGCATAAGAACACTCTCGTTACCAAAAGAAATGACGTCCTCACCAAGTACCCCACTGCTAGAGCTCATCTCAGCATACCGCCGCTCATAAGTGCATTGAGCTTCTTTCTTGTCACAGTTACAATTGATATTGCACTTCACAGGTTGATATGTACTAGATAAATCGGGCTGGAACCTGGGGTCCTGCAAAACAAAACCCAATTTAGCTTCGATACATATGAGTTAATTCAAATAATTTATACAGAATGACTGAAAAGAATTAGGAAAACAGGAATTGTTTGGCTCCAAACAAAGAAATAACTAAGAACCCATTTGGTAAAGTTCGATTTTTATTTCATGGAAAACCAAAAACAGTTCTCCATTATTTCCTTGTTTTTAGCAAATGGAATAGAAAATAAAACATTACTAAACAACAACTAACGTAGTGAAATGTGATGCACATTGTTTTAGTCCCTGCCTAATTATTTTTAAGAAGTATGCTAAACGGAGTAGGATTCTCTCCCCTCCTAATCTCCTCCCCTTCCCTTCCCTTCCCTCCCCTCCCCTCCCATCCTCTCTCACTTTCATTTTTGTCTTTCTCTATTAAAAAGTCAACACAAGATGTTGATGTGGCTTAAACGTGACTGTTCAAATAGGAGGGGAGGGAAGGAGAAGGGAATCCTACTCCATACTAGACTTTATATAGAATTTCAATCAAGAACATCAGACAACAATTGTCGAGCTTTTTCCGCTCATCAATTAAAGTCAATCCTAGATGTGATTCGAGCATTTCTTCGATGCAATTAACAATTTAACATGATTAGGAAGGTATCCAAAACTAGAGAAATGGGAAAGTATAAAAGTAAATAAGTAACTATGTTAAACAGGTAAAACCTAATTGCACGGTAACTAATAACTACAATTAACTTAAGCACGGAAATGAAGCCGAACCTGATGAAAACCACACTGCTCACAGTCAAAGCAAGGCACGTAAGTCACCGTACTTCCCGTATCCACAATCAGCGCGAATTGCTGCGGCGGCGTCCCAATCCACAGCCGCGTCGTGTAGTACCTGTTTCCAATTCCAAGTTCCCGAACCTTCCGATCAGCATATAATTCGAAATATCAAAAGCTACAAAACTAGGGAAATTTGGGAGGAAAGTCAAACCCGTTGGCGAGGAGGTCGTCATAGAGCCTCATGTGGGCGTTGGGCACCGATCTCTGGAGCCGCCGGCCGTCGAAGGGTCGCCGGTGGAGCCAATTGGATTTGGGAGACGAGAGATGGAGTGGGAGGATCATCGGACGGCGGTGATCGTCGGAGAGTGAAGCAAACGCGCCGCAGAGGTTCAGCAGCAGGAAGTAGATGAGAAGAAGCGAGGTCCGCCGAGCCATGGCTGCTGCCTACTACAACGGAGACGGAGAGGACTTTAGTCCTCCGTCGTCGCACGGTTCAAACGCACTGCTTCACAAATGAAATTTCTTTGGACCTGAATTTTTCTTTTTATTTTGATTTTTTCAGAAGGTTTATATAGTCCCGTGATTTTTGGGTGGAATTGGCGGCGATTTAATTTTACGGCGGTAAAAATATTAATTGGGCCGTTCCACGTCAACTTAAGTCAACGAATAAAAACTTTGGATGGGAATGTTTGCTAGAGAATGCCAGAAATCTTCTCAATTATGTTTAGACAATAATTATATGAAAATTTTAACGAAAAATTTTCGGTATTATTTATTTTAATAAAAAATTATATTTGGTACTATTTATCTTATTTTTTATTTTGTCATTTTTGTTAAAACTTAAAATTTTCAATTTCTTTTCATCAGTGTTCTAAAAATCCCCGCCTAGGCGCTAGGCGCTTGGCCACCGCCCCGATTAATGCCTAGGCGTTTGAAAATTAAGAAAGGGTGTCTAGACCTGCTAAGGCGCCCGCCTAGACCGCCTAAGCACCCGCCTAACCCGACTAGACCCGCCTAGGCACCCGCTTAGGTTGCGACTCACTTAGACAGAAAATAGATAACTTTTATTTTGGATTTTATTTTATTTCAATAAATTGTAAGAAACTTGTTGAATAGTTAAATGAGCACACATTATATGCTTGTTCCCCATGTTTTCATTATGTTCAAATACTTTATAATATATATATATATATATATATATATATATATCATTCTGTTTTGTATAGTTTATGATGAAATTATATATATTTTAAGTATAAACAAACACTTATTTACACAAAATATAACAGATTTAGTTAAATCCGCCTAGTCCGCCTAGGCGCCCGCCTAGCCACCTAGGCGCTAGGCCCCAGCCCGCCGCCCGACTAGCGCCTAGCGTCTTTTAGAACCTTGCTTTTCATTAGTTTTCTTTAATTTTATTCATTTCTCTAGAAAATATTTTCTTAATAGAATGGAAAATTAATATTTGTCTTCCTTCTTTGTACTTGGTAGGAAAATAATTAACAATGTTTTTTCCTCCTTTTACCCTCATAGAGCATGAGTTCAAATCTTCTGCCCTTATTTTGTGTGTAACTTGTTTGTAGCATATATCTGTGATTGTTATGCATTAATAAACTTAATTTTCCTTAATTTTGTTGTCATAAACTTAACAACTTTGTTATCCTAAACTTAACACGTGTCAGTTAATTATATAGGTGACACAAAATAGGAACAGAAGATTTAATTTCACCCTCATGTAAGTTGTTTTCAATTGATTTACTCAATCGAATGCTCAAAAACAAAGAAAAATTGCATAAGAAGCTAAAAAAAGGTGTAAAAATCATTTCAAAGACATAAACAAAAAATTAAATAGTTATCAAACGATTTCTAAAAAAAATCTGCAAGGCCTTGTAAGAAGTTATTTCACTCCTCTTATTGCCAAACACCAACTTTTCTCACAATCTCGATCTCCATAGTTTAGAATATCGCTGGTTCTAAAAAATGCATTTGTTAAAACAAATCTAAAAGGAAGGACTAAAGTGAACAATAAGGAAAAAAAAACTACTGAACAATATTCCATCCAGAATTGTGAATAAAAATTTCCCTATGTAAATACGAATAGCATCTACTTTTACATAAATAAAAGAAAAGAAAATTACAGCAGAGTTAATTCAGAACAAATCCAACGTTGCTATTGCCTTCCTAGTTGACATAACAGAGTACAACAATCAACTGTGGGAGAGATCACAATATACAAAAAACTTTTCTCCCAAAACAATGGGAGGATCACACAACTCTACAGTTTCGAAACGGCCATTAATCATCCCTCTGTGATCTCCTTTGGACAGGATTTCGATATTACAAGACTAAAGTTAGCTCCTAACCGGCTGCAGATATCCACACGCATATTTTCTGTTGTTCCAATACCTACAAAAGTGACTTTGCAACATAGGCTGAAGAAACTCTACAAGATAGCGAAACAACAGGACAGTGAGATCAATCCATCTGCATCTGTATTTGGGACTGAAAAATGAGAACAACACAACAGATGCCTAGAGATGCAATGTCTTACTTGCATGTCTATATATGTCGCGGGCACCTGTCAAGCCGAGCAAGTACTTTTCTTCCATAAGAATTGCCACGCAGAAAGTCGGAGTATAAATTAACCAGATTTAGTAGAGCTTGATGGTAGATACCCTGTTCTTGTGCAATAAATGAGATTTAAAAATCACACAATTGAAACGTAATCAAAATCATCTAGGCTTAAAAGACAGATGAGCATATCAAAAGATAATTTCACAGCTACAGAGATCATAAGTTGATAGTTAAGAAACGTAGAGTGCTAGGATATCGTATTTTACAAAACGCTTATACTTTTTGAGGCTTTTGGCTTTACATGGTGAGCGTATATGCACCCGAAGTTTAGAGATGGGACCTTAGCTAATTAAGTTTTCAAGTAAAATGAAGTAATGAACAATACGGCAAAGTAAAAACATCCAAGCACTTAGATGATCTAACCTTAGAAACCTCGAGTGCTGTCTGGATGACAAAGTTCCCATACTGGTGAACAAGAAGCATTGACACATTTGGGTTGGTGACCAACTCAAATATAATCTGTGAAGATTGTTCTTCGCTTGACTCGGACAAGCATTTCTCCACAACGCAACTACCAAACTTATTCAATGATATAGAAATATAACTGCCTTGAAGTTGTCTCAAAAGATTTTCTGTGATTTGCGGGATCCTCAAACCCAGTAAATGTTGCACCACGTAGTTTCTAGGGTATTGGGAAAATAACAGAAAACATTAATTAAAGATTTAGAGCGTTATGTTTAAAAAGTTTGGATGAAATCTTATAGGAACAAACCCGTAGCGATCTACTGCAAGTACTGTTGCTTGCGCTATGATAGCAGCAACCAGGCGTTCTCTATTTTCACCACTAGAGTGTTCAATGCACTTTTGTAGCACACAACAGCCACTTTTGTCCTTCCCAATTGTGGAACAATTAATAGCCACCACAAGCAGAAGACCCTGCCAAAGAAAATGCGGCCAGAAATCAAGATACAATGTCCTGTACTTAAAGAGAGTGGATTCAAGGACTAGTTACAAAGAGCTTCTAAAACGATGCTTTAAGTAACATGGAAAGATTGGCGCTTCTTGATCACCAGATCATGTATCTGCAAGTGACATGATTTCTTTATTATGCATGTCCCTTTCTAAAATACCAACGTTGGATGTAAAAATATGATGTGGAACACAAGGTGAAAACCGTTGATATGAGAAGTAACTATGAAAATAAAGATTATCTATCGAAACTAATGATCTACATAACCTTCAATTACAACATTCCATCATCTAAGTCATGGATATAAAATTTATGTACTTCGCCGGACATAATTAGAAATAAAAAGCCTAAATTTTGGTTGTTCAATTAGGGTGGAAGTGAGGGCCCAATCTAGTCCCTTCTGCAGTTGAAATTTAATTCCAAATGGATGTATCACACTGTTTGAACAAATCACGACCCATAATAGCCTATTAGAAATAACATTAGTTGCATGGATCGGCTTAAAATCATAAAACTTTATTGATCAAGAGTAAGTACTTATCGTGGATTCTTGCAACACGTAACGATCACAAAAAAGACGAGCAGAACCAGCCAAAATTCAAATCCAAATCCGACTGCAACATGTAAGACTAACATAACAAGATACAACGGTAATTGCAAATCGCATCGCGTAGACAGTAGAGTAACAGGACGGAAACATTACCCTGTTGTCTTCCTCAGAAAAATTCTCTAAGCACTGTTCGATCACATGTTGGCCATTGTTGTTCTTACTCAACACAGCGGCAGCAGGGCTCAGAGCTCCCATAATCAACGACACTTGCTCTTGGTTAGTAACGTACTGCAACAATTTCTGTACAGTACGAGTCCTGTCACAAGAAGGATGGGAACAATTACCAAAGTTATTTGGTCAGCAATCTTAGAAGTTGGAACAATTACCCACATATATACAAGCAACAAATGCAACGGGCTTCTAACTTAAGTGGTTAAGAGCACCATACCCTCGAATGTCGAGGGCAATACAAACCAGTGACGTATGACTCTCCAATATCAACTTCGAAAGCATACGGGTCCTCTGCTCTTCGGTGCAGACCTCCACAAGCTTCTGAACGACATAGTTCCCGTAAGGGTCGAGCATCAAAACGACCACATTTTCCATAACCTCCAAGAATATTAAATCATTCACATCCCTGTTCGGTGCATCCTCCATTGTTTTCTGCAGAAAACGACAGCCGTGCTGCTGCTTGGCCAAAGCAGCTATATTTCCGCGCAAATCAGCCAACGACAAGCGATCCAGAGGTTCTTGAAACCCAGCAATGTCAGAATGCACCCAGCAATCTTGATTGGCAACAAAGCCATTCGAGCCACTTCCCACCCAGCAATTTTCAAGACCAAAATTCCCTAAATCCCCACCCCTGCCGTTCTGTGAGTTCAGACGACTCAGCAACGACTCGCCGCCGCAAAAAGGCATCGAATTTCCGCCGCTAAATCCGTGATCGCTTGATGGGTAGTTCAACGCCGGCTCATTACTGTAATCGCCGCCGTCAATGCCGGAAATCCGCGGCTGCTGGCGGCTGAAAGCTGACACATTTAGGCGAAAAAAGGCAGCCTCCAGGGTATGATCAGAATGGGATTCTCCCCCAATGTGGTTCTGCGATGCTGAGCTTCCGGGCACACATTCCGGCAACGAAAATTCCGGAGCCCAAAGCAACGCCGTTTCCGGGAAACCGCGAAAACCCTCCATCCTCTGCCTCAACAGCTATGAAATTCCGACAATGAAGTTTTGAGAGTGAGAGAAAGCTTCGAACTTTCCGAGATTTTTGAGAGAAGAGGGTTCTGAAATTGCGATGAGGGAGAGGGAGATATTTAATTAGGGGCAAATCTGGGGGGAATTTAAAATATGAGAAAAAGCTTGACCAGTGAGAGACTGAAATGGGGAGTGAGAGAGTTTCAATGGGGGTCTGAGTTTGCATGCAATTTATGGAAAGTTTTCATGCGAGATAGCGTGAAGAGAAAGAGAATAAGGTGGCCATATCTCTCTCTGTACGCGGCGGATGTCTGTCACCTCAAACAATGGGCCCCAAAAGAAAATATTAACAAATATTGGGTCTCATTGACCAATAGGATCGTTGCATCTTGAAATTTGATTTTGACTAAAAACGAATTTAAGAGTTCTTATTTACAAGGTAACAGGAATACACCAGATCACAATATTAAATGGCCCCAAAAGACAAATTTTAAATATAAAATTTATATATGACAGCCTATGTGGTATTGTGACATGTTTTAAAGTTTTGCTCTCAAACTTAATATGTCAAACTAAATTATTATTTTATTACATTATATTATGACAAATACATTATTTGTACTATCCATAAGATCAACTATACCAAGTCACACACTCATATTCTACATTTCTAAAAATACAAAAAACAAAGAAATTTCACGGTCAAACTACCATTAAAATAGAACAACATAAAAACCAAAAACCTAAACGCTTCACTTTGTATCGGAAAATGCAGTTAATGGTTCTTGTGAATCGAATTCATTGAAATTTCGTCCAATAAAAGGGAACAAATATAAATCTCCAAAATAATAGATACAATTGTTGTGAATAGAGCCATTTATAATAAATATTTTAAAATAAAAATAGAAAATTTCATTTAATAATTTATTAAAAAATTAAAGTTGCTATCAAATTTGACAGCACGAGTGAGGATTGTCAATCCATGTCATGTCTCCCTAGCATTCTCCTTTATTTGTTTTTGAATCTCATTCTCTTTTTTTTTTAGTGTAATCGGAGGGAAAAATAAGAGACCTTCTCGAGTACGTCACTGAGAGTGAATTGTAATGAAAAAAAAATGATAGGTAAATATAGAGATACCAGAAATTGAAAGAAAAAAGGTAAGTAACAGATACTAAGATGTTTGACAATCAAAAGTACTAAAAATATGACTTTAGCCCCTGAAATTTTTTTTTTCGCATAAAACCCAATATAAGTTTTTTTATTTGAATAAAACTCATTGACTAGATTTCACATCAGCAAATTCATTAATTATATTTCACTTTACACATTTAAAAAATTTTGATACCCAAAACACCCCTATTTGAATGTTTGATTTACACAATTAATTCCATACAAATTGTAAGGGAGAATTAATGATTTTACAAAAATACAAAAATAATAAATTCATTGCCTAATATATAATAACAATAAAACATGCCTAATAACTGTAGTAATACATGCTTACTTAAGTCAATAAAATGATATTTTACATATAAATGTAGGTAAATTATTTCACACACGCATATATATAACAACAACAAAAAACAAGCTTGATATACAAAAAAAATCATGCAAAATAATTTACTACATAATAAAGCAAACCCAATATATGCAAAATAATATACCTACATAAAAATGTTATTATTTTATTCAGTACTAGTATACCTATTATTTGTACATATAATAATAAAATGTGCCCTATATATATGATGATACATACAAAATAAAATCCTACATAATGAAGAAATGTTATTTGATTCAAAATTAATTTACTTACAAAATAAAGCAATTGTATTTTCTTCAAGATTAATGTAACATCCCGTCCCGATTTTTATATTTTAGCGACGTGAAATGACGATTTTACCCTCGATTTACGTTCGAGCGGGGTGTGACGGGATTAGAATTGGGCTTGGGTGTTTCCAGTGGTGAGCCTAATAGTTTGGGCTGATGTTGTGTGCTCCAAATTATATAAATACACACACGTGCACTGCTTCTGGTTCTGTCTTCCTCTCTCTCGAAACCTCTTTATCTCTCACTCGCCATATTTTGTACGGACACACACACATCTCACCATCAGGACTTGGATCAAACCTCAGGTAAGTGTGTTTGTGATCTATGGACTCTGATGAACTCATATATACTAGTTTTAGGACTGGAAACCTTTAAAACATGTCGAACCCGTGAATTATCATAAAGGGTACTGTTCACCATCTTTTTCTTGGCTTCGTTTTAGGGAAAAACAAGATCATAGCGACACTCTAGAGGTTCCCACGAGGCTCGGAGTACCTCGGTTGCACGGTTTGGACGTCGGGATCACTAGTTCTAGGATTGGCCGGTTTTGGAGGAATTTCTCGTCGAGATTTTAGACATTTTTCGAGGTTTTTGAAGGTATAAACCCCTTCTTCTCTCGATTTGGAGCATTTTGGTGAAAAATTCGTAAGTTTTGGGTTAGAAATGAGCTAGAACGAGAGGTTTGAAAATTTACCCAGTTTCCGGCGCCGGTGACGGTCGCCGGAGCTGGAGGTTGATGGTGACGGTATATTCCGTCAATTTTGACGGAAGATGCTGACGCCGTCAGTCAAAGTTGACGGTTACCATTGGGAGATAACGGAATATTCCTAACGTTGTTAACCTTTCTGTCACGCATGCAAGGCACGTGCCGCGCATGGCCGGCGCGTGCGGAGTTCAAAAAAATTTCTAAAAATTTCTATATGTTCGTGACATCGTGTAGGTCACGTTGGTATATTCTTATACCAAAATTGACCTTCGTATGAGGAGTTATTTCCGTAGTTCGGTTATGTGCTTTAAATAACGATTTTACAGTTGTTTCACATATAGGTGAGACGTATCCAGAGGACGAGCGCATCCACGCTAGGCTCGGGGGATACGACCCGTCGACATACCATTGAGTGGGCTTTTGTTTTCAGTATATATATATATATATATATATATATATATATATATATATATATATATATATATATATATATATATATATATATATATATATATATACATATGACTGCCGTTTTCCCAGAAACGTGATTTGAATGATTATGAATTGAATTGATTTTATAATTGAATTGCCATGTCGTATGCCAATTATATTTTATAATTATGAGTATGATTGCATTCATTATGCTTCGGCACTGTGGACGGCCAGGTAAGTCAGGTGAGTATGATAGTTAGTAGTTGAGATGATGATGGATTGTGATTTAGCTCATCACCTGCACCTCGGGTGTTTGTGCTCCGCCAGAGTAGGGCCTAGCCTTCACGTGATTGTTTACCTCACGCACCGTACGCTCACCTTGGATCCAAGGCAGGTGCCTAGCCTGTCGTACAGACCACTATAGGTGGTTCCGACTCGTAGATGACCCGCGATTCGTCGCACAGCCTTCACGTGATCGTAGCACGAGCGTAATATTATACACCTAGCCTGTCGTACAAACCACTATAGGTGGTTCCGACTCGTGTGCAGGATAATGATTGATAGTGACTGATTGTGATTGATGAGCTATAGATTCAGCCCTACAGGTCACTAGAGGTGACTCCGGCTGACCTGACACTAGAGATACCCCTTGATTTATATTACTTGCCTGATGATGATGATTTTTCTGAGTTGGTATATCGACATGGCCTATTCTTGAGATTGATAATGAGTTTTGATTTCTAGACGATGTTTTCGTATATAAGTATATATATACGTACTATTTTCTGGGAAACTATACTGGATTTACAGTGAGGGGTTACATATGGATTTTGTGAAATGGTTTTGGAAAGTATTTGTTTTTGCCCACTCACGTTTTCTGTTTTGCGCCCCTCTAGGTTCTAGGTAGCGACGACGTGGACGACTATCGAGGCACTAAGGCAGTTCTGACAGACCACCACCTATGTAGAGTTCTTCTGTTATTATATCGTTTTGTTTAAATCAGACTGCACCTATGATTGGCTCTGTGATACTTAACTATTTCACTTTTGTCCTACCTTACTCTTTATCGCATGTGCATTATCGACTTGACTCACATTGTTGCACTTCATGCATAATTATTCTTCCGCTGACGTTTTGGCTACGTTACTCACACGTGACGGCCAGCACGCCTCGATTTTAGGATCGGGGTGTGTCATTAATTTACCTATTATTTGTAAATATATCTTACAATAATAAAATGTGCCAAATATATGTAATTGTGACAACCCGTCCCTGAAAATAATGATTTTTATAATTTTAATAAGTGAGTTTACAAAAATGCCCTTCGAGGCACATACTTCGATTGGTGTAGACTGCCTCGTGGTGACATCTAAGATTCATTTTCTTGGCATATTCTTATAGTATTCGTCGCTACGGACGCGTAGGCGCAAACGGATTCGAATTTGGAGCTATAACGAAGAAGTTATTAACGTTTAAAGTTAGGGACCAAATTGTAAAATTGTGATTCTATGAAAAATTCCAGATTTTTCTGGATGCCACGTGGAAGGCCAGGAGTGGGTGGATTGGGCCTTACCCAATCAGAAAATGCAAAGGGAAGAGGCGGGAGGCAAAAAGTGAAGCACGGGATCAAGGATCCCTCCTCCTCCAAACCCACGGGTATGTCGACCCAAGGCACTTCCGGTGGCTTTCCACCCATTTTTTCGTCGAATTAACTCGAACCATCACCTAGAAACCTCTCTATAACCTTCCATCTACCTATTCCACTTCAAATTTGGGAAGATTTGGCCTTGAAAATAGAGAAAACCGAAAGTGGTGCAAAACGGGTCGTGTTCAAATTCTCCCAATCCTGAAACGTTTTCATGAAATTGATCCTACCAAAATACTTCCCTTGAACCCAGGAACAAAGCCCAATCATTGTTTGGAGCATCGGAATCGAATTAAAGTCGAATTGGAGAACACCCCATTTCTAGGGTTCTTGGCGGGTGTGGCGAAATTGGAGGTCTTCGAGGCCAAATTGGACTTTCTCACAGGTATGAAAGTTGTTCTACTCATTGAGATCTTTAATTCTGGAGATTTTGAGAATTTTTAGTGAATGTTGAATTTTCCGGCGACTCGGGGGCGGCCAACCGCCACCCACGGCGGCGCGTGGCTCGAGGGCCGCCAATGATGTTTTTAGGCACTATTCAATGCCTTGATATTAGTTTTGATGATGGATTGACGTAGATTGGTCGTTAGGACCTAAATTCGTTACGATTATGGAATAGGTCAAAATATGAATCAACGATCCGACCGTTGGATCGTCACCAAACTTTAGTATGTGGTAGTATGTAATATTTGAGGAACGTAGGAATTTACGGATCGGGAATCCGTCTTACGGATCTTCCCGAATTGAAATTGTAAGTTTGTAAATAAAACATTAACCGCCACTTGGTTTTGGCAATTGGCGAAGATCCAACCGTTGGATCGTAATGAAACATTGAGGTATTGTCCTAGAAATATAATGTGTATTATTGGAAGTGACGGATTGAAGTTTCGTGATACGGATCTTCCAGATCGAATTCGTAGGGATGCGTTTATTATAAATTGCATATTCTCTCAGTACGGATTCTGAGACATGAATTGATATTTATGCTAGGCGGTGATCATTTGGGATCATTTGGGGATGTCTCGAGAGTCGTGCTAGGGGGCTGTAGCGTGGACTCCAGGTGAGTGGGCTTTTGTTTTCAGTGTATATATATATATATATATATATATATATATATATATATATATATATATATAATTGACGTTTTCCCAGAAATGTAGTTTGATTGATTTACGAAATGAATAAATTTTATAATTGAATCGCCATGTCGTATGCCAATTACACTTTATAAATATGATCATGATTGCATTTATTACGCTCTGACGCCGAGGACGACCAGGTAAGTCAGGTAAGTATGTTAGATAGTGTTGAGATGATGATAGATTGTGATTAGCTCATCACCTGCACCTCGGGTGTTTGTGCTCCGCCAGAGTAGGGCCTAGCCTTCACGTGATCGTACACCTCATGCACCGTACGCTCACCTTGGATCCAAGGCAGGTGCCTAGCCTGTCGTACAGACCACTATAGGTGGTTCCGACTTGTAGGTGACCCGCGATTCGTCGCACAGCCTTCACGTGATCGTAGCACTGAGCGTAATATCATACACCTAGCCTGTCGTACAGACCACTATAGGTGGTTCCGACTCGTGTGCAGGATAATGATTGATAGTGATTGAGTATGATGGATGAGCTATAGATTCAGCCGTACAAGTCACTAGAGGTGACTCCGGCTGACATGACATTAGGGACACCCCTGATTTACATTATTTGCCTGATGTTGATGATTTTCTGAGTTGGTATATCGACATGGCCCATTCTTGAGTTTGATAATGAGTTTTGATTCCTAGACGGGATTTTCGTATATAAGTTTATATACGTATTATTTTCTGGAAAAATTATACTGGATTTACAGCGAGGGGTTATATATGGATTTTATAAAATGGTTTTGGAAAGTATTTGTTTTTGCCCACTCACGTTTTCTGTTTTGCGCCCCTCCAAGTTAGCTGTTAAGGTTCGTATCGACGAGGATTGTTAGCGAATCTCTGATCTGGTGGCTACTGTTGACGGTATAATTCTTGCCCGTTCTTTTGTATTTGCTTATGCTCTGAAGTCACGTGTGGGATGGGTTCGCTCCCGCTCACAAGCACACTCTGATGTCTAGGCACTTTTAGGTTTAAATTTATTCACATTTTCCACATCACTACACTTTTTGGCTTCGTCACCTTCCAGGTGTCGGCCAGCACAACTCGACTTCAGAGTCATAGTGGACTTTCTGGGTCGGGGTGTGTCAGTAATAATACATGAAAAATAAATTACCTACAAAATAAAAGAATGTTATTTGAATTCAACATTAATTTACCTACAAAAACTATGTTATTTGCTCATCATAATTTTAAATATAGGTAGATTAATTAGTTTAATATGTTTGATCATATATGTAATACTGTGCATGTATATATGTGTGTGTGTAATACCTTGGAAAAAAAAATGTAAGTATATGAATAGGATATTCATATTTATGAATATGTGGGCAAAATAGGAAAATGAATCACTAAATGGTTAAGAATATTTTAGTGGGAAAATTTGAAATCCCGTTCCTGAATTTGATTATTAAATTATGTATTTTGTGGTCGTATTAGTAGTTACGACATATTTATATTACGGCAAATACTTTGTTCTATAAGTGAAAAGACAAAAATGCCTTAGTTGGCTCAATGTAATTATACGAGGACGTATTTTATCCTCGCATACTTTATCATATTTCTTCATATATTTGGATAGAGGACTATTCTACGAGCATGTAGGCAAAAATCGTTCGTCTATCGGAATGAGAAATGAAAAGTTACGAACGAACGTTAGAAGTTCTTAAATAAAATAGAAATTTAATATTTTTGGGTTCCTATTAAATTGGGATGGGACCAATTAGAAAAGCATAAAAAATAATAATAATAAAAAGAAATAAAAAGAAAAGGGAAGAAGATGATGGACGAACGGGCAGGAAGTGGAAAGAAGAAAAAAAAAGAAAGGAAAGGAAAAAGAGAGGAAGAAGAAAGGGGGGTATCGGAACGAGAAATGAAAAGTTACAGACGAACGTTAGAAGTTCTTAAAAAAATATAATTTTAATATTTTGGGTTCCTATTAAATTGGGATGAGACCAATTAGAAAAGCATAAATAATAATAATAATAATAATAATAATAATAATAATAATAATAATAATAATAATAATAATAATAATAATAATAAAGAAATAAAAAGAAAAGGGAAGAAGATGATGGACGAACGGGCAGGAAGTGGAAAGAAGAAAAAAAAAGAAAGGAAAGGAAAAAGAGAGAGAGGAAGAAGAAAGGGGGGTGCCCAATCGGGGAGAAAGAGTAGAGGGAGTGGCCAATGACAGGAGAAAGGAGAGAAAGGAGATGGAAGAAAAGGAGAAGAACTGGGTGGGGGGGTTAAACCCAGGAAAACCGGGTCATCCCTTGACCCGCGGCCCAACCCGGCGAAAGCCATGGTTTCCAACACATTTTCAGACGATTTCTCCGATGATTAGAAGCCACACACCACCTAAAATTGACCTAGCACCCCTTTCTCTTCCAATTTCATCAAAAAATCGAGTTAAATTGGTTTTATTTTGTGATAAACTCACCGACGGGTTCGTGGGGTGTACGGCTAAATTCCTTCATTTTTAAGGTAGTACAGTTGACCACCACCATCAAACTACTCCTCATGAGGTCTAGAACAAAGTCCAAAAAATTATAGGGGCGGCGGAGCACCGGAGGTGACAGATCGAAGCCACCAATTTCTAGGATTTTCTGTGAGTTCGAGTGAAATTGGGGCATCTCCGGCAAAATTGGCCTTGGTCGTAGTTATGAAACTTTCTCTACTCATTAAGATATACAATTTTGTAAAATTTTATAATTTTTGGAGTTAGTTGAATTTTACGGCGAGTTGGGGCGGTCGGCCGCTGTGTGCGGCGGCGCGTGGGCCGAGGCACCCCCTGACCACCCTAACCTAAATTTTGATGCCCTGAATCCATATTTGACATCCAATTAATGAAATTCCATTGTTTGAGTATAATTTCGTTAAGGTCTGACACTTGAATATTATAGAAATCGACGATCCGACCGTTGGATCGTCATCAAATTTTGTTACATTATAGTACATAATATTTGAGGACTATAGAAACTTACACATCAGGAATCTACCGTATGGATCTTCTTGAATTGAATTTGTAAGTTCGTAAAATAAAACATTGACCGTCACTGAAAATTGTGATTGGCGGAGATCTGACCGTTAGATCGGGATGAGATTTTAGTATGATGTTTTATGAGAATAATGAGGACCTTAAGAAGTTACAGATCTGAAATCTGATGTGTGGATCTTCCAAATTGAATTACGTATAGTTGTGGGCCCTACCATTGATTGAGAGTTAACTTTTGGTCAACATGTCTCAAAACATTCTAAATACTAAAATTAGTACTACAAGAGACTAAGTGAAGTCTATTGGGCCTACATTGGTTAGAGAGTGACTTTAATATTTTCAGAAATGGATAAAAGAATGAACGGTGAACTACGAAAATGTTTGATCCCGCATCAAGGGTACGTAGGTAGTCTAACAGATGTTAAATGCAGCCTTAAATAATTGAGTTAACCTTTTGTTGGGAATGTGAAATAAGAAAAGAAATTTGGTGATTAATTGTAAAATTAAATCTTATGTTTTGGTAGTTAAATTTTGGTTATATATTTTGTGAGCGATTAATAAATTTAGATAAAGAATTATGAATTATGGCAATTAAATAAACAAGAGTTTAATTTGGCCTATGACCACAATTATTTTTCGAAATAAAAAATTTCGGGTCGGGGCGATACAAATGGTATCAAAGAAAATGATCCTACCTTACAATATGTGAGATATTATTGATGTTGTGGATGTAAATTGTGAATTGCATTATTTCATAAGTTCTTGACTAATGATGAATTTATGTGAAATGCCTATATTGTGAAGTCAATTGAATTGAGTAGGAGTAGAAAATTTTAAAATATCATAGTTCATGTTAGAGCTTTCAAAACAAAACAAAAAAAAAAACGAGCGTTTGACTACAGTTTTGGATTAATTTTGAATTTGGTTTATGATATGTATTATGAAAAATTTGAACATTAAGATTATTATGAAATTGTGATAAGTAGATGGAAAAGTTGTATTATACCTGTGCAATTGAGAAATGTTGATTTAGGCGAAAAATGTAACGACCCGTTCCCAATTTTACGGTTTTATAATTTTAATAAGTGAATTTATGAAAATGCCCTTAGAGGCAAATGCGTTGACTTTGTTTGACTGCCTTATCATGTCATGTAAGACCTATTTTCTTGATGTATCCTCATAGTATTCATCGCTACGAACGCATAGGCACAAACGAAACGTAATTTGGAGTTATAACAAAGGAGATATTAATGTTTAAAGTTAGGGATATTTTGGTAATTTTCAACCTTCTTTAGAAGACTCCAGATAATTTGGAGCCATGTACTATGCCACGTGTGTGGCTGAGATGAAAGGAAATGAGAGATGGAAGGTTGGGATGAGAATGAAAGAAGGGAAATGAGAGAAATGAGGAATGGAATCGGCTAATGAGAAAGAAAGGAAATTAGGGAAATGAAGAAAGGGAGAATGAGAGAACCTGTCACATCCCGACCCGGGCGGGACCACTTCCTGGGTTCGACTCCACTGTAGCACGACATTGTCCGCTTTGGGCCCAGACTACGCCCTCATGGTTTTGTTTCTGGGAACTCATGAGCAACTTCCCAAGCGGTCACCCATCCTGGGATTGCTCTAGCCCAAACTCGCTTAACTTTGAAGTTCCTACGGAACCTGAAGCCAGTGAGCTCCCAAAAAGCCTCGTGTTAGGTAGAGATGAGAATATACATTTAAGGCTTACAAGATTCCCTCCCCTGAGCGATGTGGGATGTTACAAAACCAGCCAAACCTGGTTTCTCCACCCAACCCACCAACTTTACCCGCTCATATCTCCTTCATACGAACTCTGTTTTCAGTGATCTTGGTGTCCATGGAAAGCCCTTGATTAGCCCTACATCTCTATAGTGTTAGATTTCCCAATTTCTTTCCCATTTTTCCAGTTTGAAGCCACAAAGCCCACGACCTTTTCGATGGCCCCGACGAGCTTCACCATCGATGACCACCACCAAAAGACTTCTCTCAACCCCAAGAGCAAGGCTTAAGCCTTGGATGAGGCATCCGAGTTCATTTTGGTGACGAATCAACAATTACCCAAATCAAGGGTTTCCGACGAGTTCGAGTCAATTTGAAGCCTTTTCCGGCCAAATTGGACTTGGCCATATGTATAAAGTTTGCTTTACTCTTTGAGATCTTCATTTATGTAAAATTTGAGATTTTTTTTTAAATAGTTGAAATTTTTCGACGAGTCTGGACGGCGGACCACCACCCGCGACAACACGTGGGCCAAGGCGTCCCCTGACCTTCCTAAGCTAAATTTGATTCTCCAATTCCATATGTGAAGTCTGATTGACTAAATTCCGTCGTTTGAACTTAGTTCCATTAACGTCCGCCACTTGAATAGTATAGTAATCAATGATCGGACCGTTGGATCGTCATTAAACTTTAATATGTAATAGTACGTAATATTTGATGACCATAGGAACCTACATATTGGGAATCTGAAGCACGGAACTTCCCAAATTGGATTTGTAAGTTCATAAAATAAAACGTTGACCGCCACTTAATTTTGGCAATTAGCGAAGATTCGACCGTCGGATCATGGTAATATTTTAGTGTGCTATTCTAGAAGAATAATATAAATCTTTGAAAGTTATGGATCAGAAATCCGAGGTGCGAATCTTTCAAATCAAATTACGTAGTGTTGTGGACCCTACCGTCGACCTTCAATCGACGATTGACTTTTGGTAAATGGGTTACAAATCATTCTGGAACACCCTTGGGGACGTGTTTTATTTAAGTTGCATGTTATATCGATAAGAATTATGAGATGTGACTAAATATTTGTTCTGGGTGCCGATCATTCGTGACGTCTCAATATTTGTGCTAGGGAGTTGTAACGCGAACTCCAGGTGAGTGGATCTTTTCCTTTTTATAGAATATATATATATATATATATATATATATATATATATATATATATATATATATATATATATATATATATATATATATAGGGGATGTGATATCCACACACCCCTTTTTACTTCTCTCACACCTTTTTGGATTTCGGTCGTCGAATTGGATGAATTGAAGAAGATCTAACGGACAAAAAGTAATAGGGGTATGTGAGAAGTAAAAAGGGGTGTGTGGATACCATACCCCTATATATATGAATGATAGTTTCCACAACTGCTTTTGAAATAAGTTATGTATTGCATGCCATGTCTAAATTGTGTTATACTTTAAATGTTGCATTAGTATGAATTATATTTATATTGAATGATGCTACGAAGACTCAGTTAAGCTTCAGGTGAGTATATTGTGATGGTATTGGCTGCATAGATGCATTTAGAGCTCATCATGTCTACACCCCAGTATTAATGTTCCTGCCTCGGGCCAGAGCACATCCTTCATGTGATTGTTAACCTCTCGCACCACATACTCACCTTGGATCCAAGTCTGGTGCTAATATGTTGTACAGACCACAATAGGTGGTTCGACTCATAGGTGACCCATGATTTATCGCACAGCCTTCACGTGATTGTAGCACTTGACCCTATATATTTATATCCAGCTTGTCGTACATGTCACATTAGGCGACTCCAACTCATCTGCTAGCCTAGATTGATGAGCTATAGTTCCAGTCATACAGGTCACGTTAGGTGACTCCGACTAGCATACTATTTTATATTGATTTCACACCTGGCTTACATCTTATAGTGCTGAAAAACTTATGACATGACATACTTCAGTTTTTACTAGCCTTGTACATTGGTTTTCACACACACACACACACACACACACATATATATATATATATATATATATATTATTTTCTGGAAACTATACGGGTTTTACAGCGATGGGTTATAACATTTTCAAAAGGTTTTTATTAAAACTTTATTTTCAGGCCCACTCACCCTTGTTTTTTGCCCTTCTAGGTTTTAGTTGCTGAACGTTTGTATCGATGAGGATTCTTGGCGAATCTCAGTATAGGTGGTTACCTCTGAGGGTATAATCCTTACCCACTCTATTGTACTTTACTTATGCTTTGACGTCACATGTGAAATGGGTTCATTCCCGCTCACAGCGCACTCTTGTAATTAGGCATTTTAAGTTTTAATTTATTCACATTTTCCACATCCCAACACTTTATGGCTTAGTCACCTTTCAGGTGTCGGCCAGCACAGTTCGGTTCGAAGTCCTAGTGGACATTCTGGGTCGGGCTGTGTCAAAAAAGGCATGTGGATATTGATTTGGGCTTGATAGCCTGTGGAATGGGATGAATGTTTAGTTGGGCAAAAAAGCCCTAGGATGTGTGATTGGGCAAATTGGCCTGTGAACCATGAATTGGGCGAAATGACCCGTGAAATCTGTGTTTGGCCAATGATGATTATGCTTAGAAATTCTTTATATTTGTATGGCCAATGATAATGATGGATGGAAATTCTAATTTTTATGAAAGTCATGATGATTAATCGAACTGGAATGACATCATAAACTGGGGTTATGATTTGTCTATTATAAATGAAATGGTGGAAAGACCATGGAGATTCTTCATTTATTGAATTATTGGTGGACATGAGTAAAATTATATAATGGGATTTGAGTTCGTCTAATATAATTTTTTTTAAATTTCTTAACTTTATAATAGTGATGGTGACTAGAGGATCCAATGATGCTGCTAGAATTTCTGACATTTGGTTTGCAAATTCTAATGGTTTGGCTTGAAATTGTGATACTTACTTAGTTGCTGATGATTATGGCTTGAAAGTCTAATATTTATTCGGCTGATGGTAATGATAAGTGACATTACTAATAGAAGTGGCAGACTGAGCACTCTTATGGCCTAAAGCCATTACACGATCTTGAAGTATACACAAACTTAATGTGTATAGATAAATTGGTAAAATAAATGTTGGTAATAAGTAAATAACTTAAAGTCAGATGTTATTAAAGGTATTTTAGACACCCAAAAGTATAAATTGTACAAAGTTTAAGGAATTTGCTTAGTTGGATCTTAGTCATTGGATTTTTTTTAGCATAAAGAAAATCAAATTTTAAGAGGTAAAGTGACATTTTCAGTAGTTTCTAATGCTATATATTAATTAATTGCTAACCATGTAATTAATTAATCAGTAAAGAGAGTAACACAATAAGCTTAAGGCTAGTTGGGGTTCAATTGTTCGTGTTAAACCATCTGCCATTCAAACATTTGGAAATTCCACATAGTGTAACTAGGATTTCTGATATTTATTTTGCCAATGTGTGTGGCTAGAAGTTTTGGTTTTTTTTTTTACTAACGAATGTGGTTGGAAGTCTGAGTATAGATAATTGCTTCAGTAAATTATTGATTTTTGGAGCTTGAATAAAATTGTAGATTGAGATTATGATTCTATTCACTGTAAAAGGGATGGTCGGAATAGTTCTATTTTATTTTCGTAACTTGATAGTAGAAATCTCGAGGATGAGATTTTTTTTAATAGGGGTCGAATGTAATACCTTGAAAAAAAAATTGTAAGTATATAAATAGGATATTCATGTTTATGAATATGTGGGCAAAATAGGAAAATGAATCACTAAATGGTTAAGAATATTTCTATGGGAAAATGTGAAATTCTGTCCTTGAATTTGATTATTAAATTAAGTATTTTGTGGTCGTATTAGTAGTTACGACATATTTATATTATGGCGAATATTTTGTTCGATAAGTGAAAAGACGAAAATGCCTTAGTTGGCTTAATGTAATTATATGAAAACATATTTTATCCTCACATACTTTATCATATTTCTTGATATATTTGGACAGAGGACAATCCTACGAGCGTGTAGGTAAAAACAATTTGTCAATCGAAACGAGAAACGAAAAGTTATGGACGTTAGAAGTTCTTAAATAAAATAGAAATTTAATATTTTTGGGTTCCTATTAAATTGGGATGGGATCAATTAGAAAAGGAGAAAAAAAAATAAAAATAAAAAATAAAAAGAAATAAAAAGAAAAAGGAGGAGGATGATGGACGAATGAGCTGGAGGGGGAAAGAAGGAAAAAAAAGAAAGGAAAGGAAAAAAGGAGAGGAAGAAGAAAGGGGGGCTGCCTAATCGGGGAGAAAGAGTAGAGGGAGGGACCAATGACAGAAAGGAGATGGAAGAAAATGAGAGGAACCGAGGAGTTAAACCTAGCAAAACCAGGTCATCCCTTGACCTGCGGCCCTACCCGGCGAAAGCCATGGTTTCCAACGCCTTTTCAGGTGATTTCTCCAACGATTAGAAGCCACACACCATGTGGAATTGACCTAGCACCCCTTCCTCTTCCAATTTCATCAAAAAACCGAGTTAAATTGGTTTGATTTCGTGATAAACTCACCGACGGGTTCGTGGGGTGTACGACTAAATATTTTAATTTTTGAAGGTATTACAGTCGACCATCACCATCAAACTACTCCTCATGAGGTCTGGAACAAAGCCCAAACAACTATAGGGGTGGTGGAGCACCGGAGGTGACATATGGAAGCCACTAATTTCTAGGGTTTCCGGTGAGTTCAAGTGAAATTGGGGCATTTCCCGGCCAAATTGGCCTTGGTCATAGGTATGAAACTTGCTCTACTCATTGAGATATACAATTTTGTAAAATTTATAATTTTTGGAGTTAGTTGAATTTTCTAGCGTGTCGTGGCGGCCGGCTGCTGTGTGTGGCGGCACGTGGGCTGATACACCCCCTGACCACCCTAACCTAAATTTTGATGCCCTGAATCCATATGTAACATCCGATTAATAAAATTCCATTGTTTGAGTATAATTTTGTTAAGATCTGACACTTGAATATTATACAAATCGATGATTCGACCGTTGGATCGTCATCAAACTTTGATACATTATATTTCATAATATTTGAGGACTATAGAACTTACGGATCGGTAATCCACCATATGGATCTTCTTAAATTGAATTTGTAAGTTCGTAAAATAAAACATTGACCGTCATTGAAAATTTTGATTGGCGGAGATCCGACTGTTGGATCGGGATGAGATTTTAGTATGATGTTCTATGAGAATAATGGGGACCTTAAGAAGTTATGGATCTGAAATCTGATGTGCGGATCTTCCAGATTGAATTACGTAGAATTGTGGGCCCTACCATTGACCGAGAGTTAACTTTTGGTCAACATGTCTCAAAACATTCTAAATACTAAAATTAGTACTACAGGAGACTAAGTGAAGTCTATTGGGCCTAGATTGGTTAGAGAGTGACTTTCATATTTTCAGAAATGGATAAAAGAATGAATGGTGAACTACGAAAGGCTTAATCCCGCATCAAGGTTACGTAGGCAGTCTAACAGATGTTAGATGCAGCCTTAAATAATTGAGATTAATCTTTTGTTGGGAATTTGAATTAAGAAAAGAAATTTGGTGATTAATTGTAAAATTAAATCTTATGCTTTGGTAGTTAAACTTTGGTTATAGATTTTGTGAGCGATTAATAAATTTAGATAAAGAATTATGAATTATGGTAGTTAAATAAACAAAAGTTTAATTTAGCCTATCACCGTAATTATTTTATGAAATAAAAATTTTCAGGTCGGGGCGTTACAATAAATATATATATATATATATATATATATATATTGAGCTTATGGTAGTAATATATATGTCACATCCCGGCCCGGGCGAGACCACTTCCCATCCCTACCTAGCACGAGGCCTTTTGGGAGCTCACTGGCTTCGGGTTCCGTAGGAACTCCGAAGTTAAGCGAGAAGGGGGCTAGAGCAATCCCAGGATGGGTGACCTCCTGGGAAGTTGCTCGTGAGTTCCCAGAAACAAAACCGTGAGGGCGTGGTCGGGGCCCAAAGCTTACAATATCGTGCTACGGTGGTGGACGCTTCGACCCCTGGGTCGGGGTGTGTCAATATACATTTGAACGTATATATGTGTGTGTTAGGGGTAATAATATGTGCAATAATTATATTTTCATTGTAATTAAGGTGAGTAATAACATTTATTTATTTTAGTTTGAATATTGTGGTACAAATTATAAATATTTTGTAATAATAGGTCAATTATTTCTATACTTGGCAATCATTTTTACATTTGAATTTTATTTGGATGTTTATTGACACGCCCGCACCCGAGAATGGGGCGTGCTGGCCGTCACGTGAGTGTGACGTAGCCATGTGCGTTGTGCGGAAGCTAGGATCGAAAACTAAGAACGAACTAATTAAAATCAAAACCACTAGTAACCTAGATACAATAGTGTACTAGATGCATGAAACGATACTTGTACATAATCAGAGCGTTCTAAGTTTAACTGCAGTCAAGCATAAATAAAAAGGGTTTAATTACACCCTCGGTGCCATACATATGAATAAAGCTGTCAGAAAGCCGGGAGTCCTCGAAGTGCCAAACTCGTAACTCTCGTTACCTAGAACCTGGAGGGGCGAAAAACAAAACTGAGTGGGTCAGCAAAACAATTCTCTTTTAAAACCAATCTTTGCTCAAAATATATATATATATAGCCCCTCACCGTAAAACCTGTATAATTTCCCAGAATCAAAATATATACTCAATGTCCTTAGGTTCTCAAAATCATGCTGAAAGAGTAAGTATGCCATGCCAAAATATTCAAAACAGAAACTCAATCATAAACTAATGATGTGATTAAATGTCAGGTAATCATCTCAGCCCTCGGCTGCATATAAATCTCATAATCATCTCGGCTCTCGGCCGCATATATGTCTCATAATCATCTCAGCCCTCGGCTGCCTGTATGTCTCATAATCATCTCGGCTCTCGGCCGCATATATGTCTCATAATCATCTCAGCCCTCGGCTGCCTATATGTCTCATAATCATCTCAGCCCTCGGCTGCATATATATATATATCTTATCCCTTCTCATCAATCTCATCACTGCTAGTTTATCGATTCTCATTAATGCATGCCCTCACCTGGCACTTACCTGTGCGTCCGCCACACCAACATGCGAATATGCAATCATTAATGCATAAAAATAATATATGAATACTTTGCATGGCATTAAATTCTCATAAACGTTCATTTATTTCTTTCTGGGAAAAATAATAATATAATATAGGAAATACGGTAAAAACTGCCCACTCACTGATAGGTCGCCGGGTCGTAGCCCCCGCGTCTAGCCTGGCTACGCTCGTCCTCGGTGTAGGTCTCACCTATATGAGAAATTACTATAAATACGTCATTTAAGCACATACACGTAACTACGAAATTAACTTCTCATACATAGCTCAATTTTGGCATACGAATATGCCAACGCGACCTACTCGACGTCACGAGCGTCGCTATATTTTTAAAATAATTTTTTTGGAGTCTCACGCGCCCCCACGCGCCAGCACAGGCACGGGGCTACGCGCCCCCCACGCGCAGGCGCGTGCGCGCCACGCGTCGTCAACCTCGAGCTCGCCGGAGCTCCGCCGGCGCCGGCCACCGGTCGCCGGAAACCTGCAACCTCGGTTTTCTCGGCCATTTTTGCACCATTTTGTCTCATTTTTCTTCCTACGTGCTCTAAATTAAGTGTAGAACAAGTCTATACCTTCAAAAACTTCGAAAACTAACGAGAATCTCGTCGGGAAATTCTCCAAAACCGGCCACCTCCGTTCTCGACGATCCCGACGTCAACGCTTAGCCAACGAACGTCTCCGAGCTTCCTTGGGACCTTCTAAGACTCGTGGTGAGCTTAGTTTTGCCTAAAACACAACGTATGAAAAGTTCATGAACAGTGCCAAAATCGTACATCGAGAGAACGGCGTGAAAACGAACGAAACCTTACCTGAAATGGGTGTCTACGTACTCGTAGGAGTCTCAGGAGTCGAATAGTGGTGATGGATGGTTCGATCTGTGAAGTTTTGGCCACCTTTGGCCTTGGCCGTACGTTTTCTGGGCGAGGGAGAGAGAGAGTCGACGGAGGAGAGAGAGAGAGGGAGAGTCTGATGGTGAGAGAGAGTCTGAAAATAATGGAGTGTGTGGTCCAATACACACACACACATGCACACGTACAAAATATCCTCGTAGGGCAATTCCGTCATTCCATAACTGGTAAATCCATATAAATCGGGACGGGTTGTCACATTTATAACTAGGTGGATTTTTGTCTAAGAAATAAGAGTTGCAAAGGTTTATATCTAAAGAACTCTAAAAAGTATGATACTATCAATATATAAAAAGAAGGGAACTTTAATAACTTGGGGAATCCCATATAGATTATCTTTATACATGCAATTCCCTCTACATTAGAGGATATTTTCATATTATTTTGCACATAATTTTTGATACAATTGGATTTGAACCGGGGAAAAAGGATTTGCAGTCCCCGCCTTACCGCTCGGCCCATTGGAATCCCTATCTAAATTAGGACAAATTAGATATATCTTTCGTTCATATATACAAATTTTTGTTGTACCCAAAAAATTTATTTTGGTTAGAATCATTAGTCTATGACATGACCTCTTAGAATAAATGAATAGGTTTCTGGTTCAAATGGATACAAATTTTTGGCTGCTATTTAGTATCAGTAATAGGTCTGAAAAAGTATCTAAAAATATCAACTATCTGAGGTTTTAATCAATTCATAGGGTCTTAACAAGAGAATTCCTATCAATAATAAAGACAAGAAAATTTTAGGGTAGCAAACATTTAACGAAAAGTTCCTGGTATTGTTCACTTTAACGAAAAACCACACTTTTACACTAAAAAGTCAATTCTAGTACTATTCACTTTATCCTTTATTTTGTCGTTATTGTTAAAACTCAAAATTTTCAAACTCTTTTAATTAGTTTTCCTTAAAAGAATTGGTGTGTTTAATCATGGCATACTTTTTATTGTCAAACATGTATCTATAACTTTTTTATATATTGCGAGACTCGGCAATTATGTGATCAACGATCGCATATAAAGAATGGCTTACACATAAGAAATAAATAAAGATGTGGTTTTCTAGGATATTTAAGACTCCAGAGAATTTCATGTCAGTTTTACTGCTAGATTTTTTTTTAAATACAAAAATCAAAATTTAATGCTTAAAATACTTAGTGTGGGACTCTCCGACCTGTTGCCCTAGCCAACCCTTATGCGGGCCTTCCCCTGGGGTAATTTGGGTGCCAAACTACGGTGGCCTCCGTCCATGCATCTAATTTTCTTTAGCTCGCGAGACACGAGAATAATAAGGGATAAAAATCACCTTCTGGGGTACGCTTGTGAATCAATCCCCATTGAAAAGGAGAAGGTAAGGCAGTGAATCTTGTACGTTGGGAGAGATCGATGCAGTTCAATTCAAGAGAGTTTACTGCATGTAGTAATTTGCCTTGGCACTTCAGCAGTCGACGACTAATTCCATAGAAGAGAGACATCAATATTGTTAGTTTCCAATGCAATGACTTATTGTACTTATCAAGTGTTGGGAATAAAATGTTCAGAAAAAAATTGAGCTATTAAGTATTAATAAGACTAGACACACCAACTCTTTTTTTAATGCTTTGTACAACGCAATAACCCAACAAATTATGAGATATGTGGCATATGCAGTCCAATGGCGGAGTTAGAAATTTTTCATTAGGTGGGCTAGCTTAAAGATTTAAATCTTTATAAACAAAGAAACTTGATACAATATTTTTTATAGTATCAGCTACCTTAAGAAAATTTTCACAAGGTGAGCCAAGAACTTTCGTTATTCAAACAAATTCAAACGTGTACATATACAAGAAGCGATGAGAAAAAAGATGTGAGAAAAATAGATAGTTTGTAAACTGTATTATATAATTAAACCAAGAGAATTCGAATCAGTGACTAAATATATAGTGGGCTACATTCGAAAATCAATAAAAATTACATGTAAAATTTTATTTTCTACCGAAAGCTACCTATGCTACTGCCTAGGGTAGCCCTTAATGTGGTTCCGCTGGTGATGCAGTCCACATATCATGTGTCAAATTGGATTGTGAGTAGGGGCAGATCCACTTTCGGGCAAGGTGGGTCAGCTGACCCTCATAAGTTCATAATTTCTCCATAGAAAAGCTGGGTGCTGCCCTTTGAACCGTGAAATCTACTCTCCAACTACTCTTCGAATTGCCTCTATGGGCATTAGGCAGGGTAGTCGCTAGCCTCATACTTTTGTATGTGTTGTTACGGGCATCCATCGATAGACTCACTCAGCATGTATTGGCATATGTCATCATTCTTGCTCAAATGATATTGACGTCCGTCAACATGCTCGTTCGAAAGCTATTGGCATCTAATATTTTCACTTATAATTATCAAAATTTTACTGCATTGATGATCAAGACTTTCTTCACCGGTTTCATCAACTTTCTTTTACCGGTCTCATCTCTATCACGTCATCATTTGACAGAAAAACTCTTTGACTCTTGACTACATCACTTGGATGGGCAGGCTTTTTGACTTAAGAGTTAGAAATGTTTGTACTGTGATTCATGAGAGATCATATCACCCTTGCATTGGAACTACAAGCTTAAAATCTTCTCGAGGAAGATTTAGAGATCATATCACCCATGCCTCACCCTTGTAAGTTGTAATATAAAATCTCACAAATCGGAACAGTTCATTTTCGTAATCATCGTATAATAATCATCTATGCAAAAAGTTGGAGACCATATCATGATTCATATGTACGAAACCATTCATTGAGGTCCACAAACAGCGATTAAATTTGTCTGAACTGAAGAAATTAATTAAACGAAACTGTAAAAAAAAGGTCATTGAGTATGCAAAATCGGATAAAGAAAAAGATACGAAACACTTCTGCAAACTTCACTTCCTCATTTTGTATTAACCAATACTCTCAGAATAACAAGAATTTACTGGCTTCGCTATCGTACAAGATGAAACTGTTACCTCAAGAATAACAAAGCAATTCGTTCCGATAGCAAAATTTTAAAGAGGCGAAAGTTACATCACTTGTACGGAAAGAAATCCATCCCGAATATTGCCACTAAATTGGAGAAAAGAATGTTTTCTGTTTTCACTTATCGATCCGTACAAGATGATTGTGTGTAGCTCCATAATGCAACGGTGTTCAGTTGTCTAAATTTGTACACTCATTTTTAACGAGTCTGGATATTTTGACGATTCACAAAGATGTAACTCTTATATATGCACCAAGGTTACAGAATGTTATGTCAAAAGAGCTTCACTCCTGAAAGTGTAGATAGAGGACCCTCGCGCCTAACTGGCTTGATTTGGTCCGCAACACAACTCAGATGTTCCGTGCTTCTTGCAATCGAGTGGATGTTGATTCAGTTACCTGAATCTGCAAACCTCTTGAACAGTGAACTGAAAAAAATAGAAGGGAGGGCACCACTCCTTGAAACAAGATATACAATAAATGTTATATACGCAGCTGTGCAACTGCAGACCACAAGAGCAAACAACACTCCTCTGACTTCAGAAATGAAGAAATCCAACAACACATAACCATTGATCACCATCACCAAAACCGCCACAGTCCATGCCACTTTCTGCAACATAGATCTTGTCAATGAAATGCTTCTCCAATTTTCAGATTACGAAAAGTAAATTTTCTTTTACTATGCAAAATGAGCTGCCGATAACCATAGGCAGACAGGCTTATACTAAAATCAATATAGATGTTTTCTCTTTAGAGTCGAATAGAACTATGAAAGCTGAATTTGTGGATTTCAAAGCGATCCAAGATCAATATCAACCATGACAAGTGATTACCGAATAGATAGAGCATACCAAACTAACAATATGACAGTACACATAAAGCTTTTAAGAGTATGCCCAAAATGGTAGAATAACAACGTTAACAACATACCTCGAGACCAGGTCCAATCTTGAAGACCCCCATGACCTGCTCCTTGGACACCAAGGTAAGAAGTGGTATAAGGGCAAAAGGAATCTGAATCGACTGAAGCACATTAAGCCACTCATTCAAAACATCCAGTGAAGCCTCAGATCTATTAAAGATAATTGCTACAACTATAGTTGGCACAATTGCAAAACTCCGCGTGATCAATGCCCTCAGCCACTTCTTCAAACGAAGATTAAGGAAGCCTCCCATTATAAACTGCCCAGCATACGTTCCAGTTATTGTGCTACTTTGTCCAGCCGCCAGCAACCCAATACCCCAGATATAAAGAATCGGATAAAGCCCTCCTCCATACTTCTCCTGAAGATACTGACCTGCATTTACTAGTCCTATACTTTCCGCTTGTTTAGTACCATAAAATCCCTTGGCGAAAACAGTGGTGACAAACAAATTGATCAAGAAGGAGATCAAAAGTGCAATTGATGACTCAATTGAGTAGTAGTTTAGTGCCTCTTGAACCCGTCCTTTCTTGTTCGGATCAATATTTCTTGACTGTACCAAAGCAGAATGCAAGAATACGTTGTGTGGCATAATGACACAACCCACAACTCCCACTGCCTGCCGAATTGTTTTCGAGCTAAGTCTTGGAACCACAATACCTGCAAGGAAGAGGAAGCGGATCAACACATATCAGTACAACCAATAGTGTAACAGTTTTCCAACTTGTTTGCATAGTAAGGTACAATTTTTACCCATTAAAAGTTCTTTCCCACTCGGTTTTGTGTCAACAAACATCCAGGCAAACGATAAACCCATAGTTGCTATGAGAACTGCAAACACAGCTTCCAACTTCCTCACCCCATAGTTCTCAAGAAATAAAAAGATGAAACTGTTGCACGAAAGAGAAAACACAAAACCCTAGTTAACAGAATTGTTCCTATACAGCCAAAGTTGACCAGCTAACTCCCATACCCATTATTGGCAAAAAAAAACTCCCATACCAATTCACCATGAGAAAAAGACATGAACTTATCAATTAAAACATGATTTTAACACGAAACAATAAGATATTTTTTTTATCCATGTGCAATTTTCACGGATAAGTAATCGAACCCTTCGAAACCATGAATCACCAACCCCTACTCATTGTAATTAAGTTTAGTTTTCATCAAAAAGTTGAGTTTTAATGGTGAGGATATTAAAGTCAACAACTGAAATCGAATCCAATTCCAATCCAATGCCACTTGATCAGCTCATTGTCCCAATAAATAGCATAAGTTCCTTTAAATCAGTAGAAAATTAGCTACAAGATTCAACCAGTCAAGCTGAAGAATCACTACCCCACTTAATGATCCACTTAAATCAACATAATTAAGCACAGAAAACCAAAATTCAAGAACCAATCAAAAAGCATTTGACAAGAAGAGATAACACAAATCCCAAATCAAGACTTAAAACAGAGTTAAAAACGAGAGTAACAAAAGTAATTACTAAATACCAACCAATCCAAAGCCGTAATCAGAACTCCAGCCCAGAGCGGCAAGAACCCGTGGCTCAGTATCTGAATCGCAATGGCGCTCCCAATCACCTCCTGAATATCCGCCCCAATCAACGCCAGCTCCGCCATGAACCAGAGCACCAACCCGGCCCATTTCGGATACTCCTCCCTACAGAGCTCCGCCAAGTGCCGACCCGTCGCGACCCCGACCCGGGCGGAGAGCAGCTGGACCAGCAGTCCCATGGCGGTGGCCCACATTAAAAGCCATAGCAGCGAGTAACCGGCAATCGCGCCCGACTGGAGATCCCCTTCTAAATTGCCCGGATCCAGGAACGCTATGCTCATCAGGAAACCCGGCCCGGTGAACAGCCACAGCTTCTTCCACGAAAAAGGCGGGACCGCCGTGGATTCGTTGTCGACGGCATCGTCGACGATCAGGATCTTCTCCCGCGCCTCGAACGCCACCTCCTCGTCGTCGTCCCATGTCGACGATGACAGCGACAGGGACTGCGGCTGCAGCAAGCGGTTGACTTCGTCATCGTCCGCGTCGTCTCGCAGCTTCGACGACTCGTCGTCGTGTTCGCGCAATTGGGCGCTCATGGTTTCTGTTTGTCAGTCGTCAACCGAAACAGAAACGCACCGGAACGGTTCCGTATCGGCTTTTTTTATTTATTTTTTATTTTTTTCCAGTTGCGGTGAACTTGTGTTGGATTTCCGGGCGGCTAAACGGACGGACGGTGAGATGGGTCGGATTTTGTGGAGTGTGGAGCTGGCATTTTATAGACCCTTTTTTTGTTGACGTGGAGAAGAGAAAATGTGAGTTGCAGATGAAATATGTTGTGTTTGTGGCCATTAGGAGGTTGACACGTGTTCAAATTGTCAACTTTGTAGTTGTGAGAGTTTTTTATTAGAAAAATTAATGAAAAAAACTTGAAAACCTAGAGTTTTAACGAAAACAACAAAATAAAGGGTAGAGTGAATAGTAACATGATTGATTTTTTAGTGTTAAAATATGATTTTTCGTTAAAGTGAACAGTACCCGGAACTTTTCGTCAAAGTTCTCCTTTTTTTTTTCACCTTACCATTTTAGAATAAGGAACATGGATCACGTTAATTTTAGTTTTTTTTTTTTTAGATATACATGAATGACAAAGTTTACGTCAATGAACTTTGAATACGAAATTTAGAGTTTCTGATGAAAGACATTATTATATAAATAAGTGATATTGGTCAATAAATTGTTTTAACTGTGACAGAAGTAGTGATATTGGGATGAGAGTCTGGGGTAGGGGTGGTGCTCACTTTGGAACGTGCAGTGAGAGTAGAGATAGCGACCTGCTACAAGGACATATTTGTTATTTCATTACTCAGATCTTTCACTCTTGTCGAACTTAGAGTTCTCTCACCCAAACAACTCTAAAAAATGAAACCTATTTGTTTAGGTAGAATATAAATTTGGAACGTGTCAATTCCAATTTTTTTTCATCGGATTTTGTATGCTATCATTTAAGAGTGAACATTGTTTGAAGAATAGTGGAAGTATTCCACAGTCTAAATAGAAATGATTTGGTGAGCCGAATTGAGCACCGTTCTTTTGGTTTGTGGGTGAAAATGCATGCCATTTGGCGCACATAATGCAATCCACTGTTGGATTTGATTGGATTGTATTGAGATGCAAGAAATGTGCTTTATGCCAAGTGCCAGAGTATTTTTTCTATCAATTTGAGGTACGGCCATCTCAAAGAAGCAATTTGAAACTCGTATTTGTCGTCAAAAGAATTTAGTTATGGATGAATTGGTTTGTTCAAATTTATCATGCAGTTTGAGTTACGTTTTTTTTTTTAACGAGTTCTTCCCTTTTATCGTCGATTAATAGTTATATATATAGCTAGAGTCTCATAACCTCGTGATTTTCTTATGTAATCATTTTTCTTTGTTTTGGGCTTCCGCTCCGTGGTCAAAAAAAAAAAAAGAGTAATCTTAAACACTGCGATTGATGTAAGATGATGGAGTTTGTGGAATCTCACACCTAGAACCAACCACAGTTAATAGTATAAAGTTACAGGATATGCTTCTTTTTTTTATTTTTTTTTCATAATGTATTGAAAGGCCGATCTCAAGCGATGATGACATTGCATCATAAAGCAATGGATTATGACATAATCATGGTTGTCTTCTATGATCCTAGTGTTGAAAATTTTGAGATTTTGAGTAGAAATTTTATTGTCCCACATTGACCATTCCTAAAAGGTTTCATCACGTATAATGCTTTGTCCCTTAAAGAAAGTAATCGGGGTGATGGACCTGAGAGATTAAAATTGGACTCACACTTGGAGTTGGGTTTTGGAGTGTGTTAATTAATTGATATTTAATATATAATTAATTGTCAAAAGAAGGCTCTGAAAATTAAATTCTTTAATTAATTATTTTTAATTAATTTTGAATTTAATTATATTTTTTATATGAATAGACTCATCTTTTCAGATGAAGTCTGAGAACGTATGAAAACATCAGAGACACAGATGGAGCAATACACCCTTTGCGTTGAACAGTCGCATCCCAAAGCCATGTCTGTTGCGAACAGACATATGCTCACTATAAATATACGCATCTGCATATCATTCAAGTCACTGAAAATCATCAATCCTTATATACCAAGCATACTGAGAGTACCACAAAGAAATTCACCAGAAGTCTAATTTTCCGGTGTTGGAATTCTAACTTAGATCATTGAATCCTAGTGAAGCAGACGCCCGTAGAACTACAAGCACTGAGTAGGGACGAAATTTCTGTTTCAAGGACATTGCGATACACAAGCCTTGATCTTTACTATTTCTGTATAATTTTATTTCATTGTTCATACACTGTTAATATATATATATATATATATATATATATATATATATATATATATATTTCCTTATCACAGATTGTTGACATATCACCAACACCTAGTTCCAAGATCATGTCGTAATCCACCAGTTGCTGAACACAAACTGAAAGTGGCTTTCCTTCCCATCAATGGGTTTTCAACTTATGCTTCAAATGACCCATACAGATGAACTCATGGTAAAGAAATTTTTTTATTGCGGATTCAGGGCATTCTACTTGTATAATGATATATGGTGTATTTGTCTATGTTTTGGCACGCTAAAAAATCTCTCCAATTGGGGCGAAGGAGGTATTTGCAGTTAAGGTGTGTTATTCGGTCAGTTGGGCCATGCAACTATGCAAGTGATATAAAGAAAGACTAAATAGACAAAATGATCTTTGAGATTTGCATAACTCATCACTTTGGTCTATGAGATTCCAAATCAATCAAAGTGGTCCCTGAGATTGTCCACCATCCATCATTTTGGTCCTTCCGTTAAAAACTCCGTAAGTGTCTCGGAGCTCTTGGTCGGAAGTTTGAGCAACTTCCAAAGCTTCCGTTTCTTAACCAAATTCGACCCATAATATATCAAAATGAAGATAGAAAAGTGTAGAATAATATTATACCTATTTGGAAGTCCAATGGTTTCCTGAGATAGCCGGAAAATAGCCTCAAAGTTGACTGGTCTGAGCGAAAACTTGAAAACTCGTCGGAAACTGGGTAAACTTTAAACTTTCATAACTTCTTCAATACTCAACGAAATCAAGTGATTAAAAAATGAAAATCATACTTCTCGACGAGAAAAAGAGAATGGTATCTTTTTAGAAGGCTAACTCCCCATGGTTTGGCCGGAAAACGGCTCGAAAGTGGCTGTCTTGGTATCTAGTTAGCCACTTTCAAGCCATTTTCCGGCAAAACCATGGCAATATAGCCATCGAAAAAGATACCATTCTCTTCGTCTCATCGAGAAGTATGATTTTCATTTTTGAATCACTTGATTTCATTGAGTATTGAAGAAGTCATGAACGTTTAAAGTTTACCTAGTTTCCAGTGAGTTTTCTAGTTTTCGCTCAGACCAATCAACTTTGAGGCTATTTTCCGGTCATCTTTGGCAACCATTGGGCTTCCCAATAGGTATAATATTATTCTACACTTTCCTATCTTCATTTTGATATATTATGGGTCGAATTTGGTTAAGAAACGATTGAGATACGAAACATTAAAAATTGCCCAAACATCCGACCAAGAGCTTTGGGACACTTAACTGAGTTTTTAACGGAAGGACTAAAATGATGAATGGTGGACAATCTCAGCGACCACTTTGATTGATTTGGAATCTCAGGGACCAAAGTGATAAGTTACGCAAATCTCAGGGACCATTTTGGCTATTTAGCCTATAAAGAAATGAAAGAACGATATGCAATTATGGATTCAAACACTGACAAACCAGTCAAAGAATTGAAAGGAAGAAACTAACAGAATCCAATTGTTATGATGCCACTTGTCATCATCACAATATGCCAAATGTAAGTTTGAGATGTTATAGTTAGTAGACACAATGGTTGTTAAGTTTATTAGATGATAGCTTAGAGAGCAAGCTAGGTAGTTTACATATAAGGAAGTCGATTGTAACTGGAGAGGTAGTTATTGTAATAGTCTTTGTGTAATGCAAGAAGGTATTGTGCAATTGTGAAGAAGTAGAGTAAGGTTCTAACAT
Organism: Crataegus laevigata; assembly: GCA_963580275.1. NCBI lineage: Eukaryota > Viridiplantae > Streptophyta > Magnoliopsida > Rosales > Rosaceae > Crataegus > Crataegus laevigata. The sequence goes on from OY756949.1 coordinate 7,791,704, forward strand.
TGGTATCAACCAACGTCGATTCCTCTCAATCCTTCATTGTTGTATGACTCACCAAGCTTCCTGGAAAGCCATGGAATCGCGATTAATGAATTTGGAAACCATGCTCACTGATCTCAAATCGAAGTTCAAGAATAGCTAGGAGATGATCATGGTGCAGCTGCAATCTATGGCGGCAATAGGCGGTTCTTACGGGGGTGAATTGTCGGAAGTAACACTGTTAAATCCTCTGGTGCAAGAAGGAGTAAAACACTTCTTTTTCTCCTAACTGCGGTCGCCATGATATAGGTCTTCAAAATCGATTGCCATTCTAAAAATAGACTTTCCCAAGTTCATGGAAAGAGATGATCCTCTGGGTTAGGTCTATAAAGCTGACCATTATTTTGATTTCTTCAACATTGAAGGTGCCAAGAAGGTGAAAATGGATTCAATCCACATGGAAGAGGAAACTCTTTAATGGTTTCAGTAGGCCAAATGTCTTACCAATTATCCCAATTGGGAGGATTTCACTAAGGCCTTTTGTCAAGAATTTGGACCCTCCGAATTCGAAGACTTAGCTGAAAGATTGGTCAAGTTAAGGCAAACAAGGACATTCAGAGATTACAGGTTGGAATTTCGACATCTATCCAATCGAACAAAAGATATCAGCCCTGCCTTGTTGAAATCTTGCTTCATTGGGGGTCTTAAGGCAGAATTGCGACATTATGTTCAAACCTAAAGATGTGCTAGAAGCCTATGCATTCACACAACAGATCGATGCCAAACTTGCAGATCTCAAGGTGAAAACCTTCTATAAATCACCTGCAATTCAATCCAATTTAGACTAGTACAGGTTTTCCATTATAATTATGTTTTAGTCTAAGTTTGTCTCATGTGCTCTCGATCGCAAGAATACCAAGCGTTTCAGAAATACTTACTTAGGTATGTTTGCATGCATGACATCTCATGAAATTATGGTTTATGTTAAGTGTTTTTGGGCTGCAGTTTTCAGCAAGAATTGATTGGATCACTACAAACATATGAATTTGATTTCACCGAGGTCAAGAAAGGAAAAAAATGTTGCCTTCAAAGTTAATAATAAAAAAGTGAATGATGATTCATTTGAAAACTTGACTCAAGATGAATTTGCTCTTCTCACCAAACAAGGTAGAAAATTTTTGAAACTTAGAAGTTCCAGGGGACATGAACATCGAAACAACTTTGATTTAAATTCCAAAGTTTCTTGTTCTCTAGATGTTTCTCATGGAAATTCCTCTAAGTTTGTCAAACTAGGTGAAAAGAAAAGTTTAAATGACAGAGACAAGTGTTTCAAATGTCAAGAGTATGGACATCATGCTCATGAATGTGCCAGCACTCTTAAAATACTGAAGGATGAAAAGAACAAGGTTTTAACCACTACTTTGAGTGACAATGACTCAGAAAAAGACACTACATTTGAAGATGATGATGTTTTGCGTTTGTTGGAACTTTTGATGGATATAAAACTGATGACTCAGAAGTTGAAGAACCTAATTTCGTAGAAGTCTTACAAAAATATACTGCACTTTAAGATATCACCATGAAAGTGAGGAAAGAAAATGATGAACTGAAAAAGAAACTTGTGTAGCTTGACAACGAGAAGAAGGAAGTAGAGATTGAGCATCAATCTCAAATGGAAAGTGAAGAACGAGAGTCAATGCTGGAGAAGTTACATATGCTAGCATTGGACAATAAATTACTTGAAAATGAACTGAGTGACATGAAAAAGAAGGTTGAAGAGTTCAGTATAGGCTCAAGAAAATTTAACAAAATGTTGAACTATGGAAAGAATTTCGGTGATAGAAGTGGTTTAGGCTATGATTTTAATATGACTGGAAGTTCTTCCTCTTCTGTTACTAAGTTTGTCAAAGCTTTACAAGAACCAAGCAGGAAAGCGGATATTGATGAAGCTTTTGGAAATTCTTATATCACTACAAATAAGTCAAATTCTATGAGCACTTTCGTTGATCCAAAGAATTTCATTAGGTCAAAAACTTTTATTCTTATTTGTCACTTTTGTGGAAAAATAGGACATATCAGACCTAGGTGTAACAAACTTCGAAAGGAAAATCGAACTGAACACACCACTCCTTGGATTTCTGAAAAATCAAATCTCAAAGTGAGATTTGTTGCTCACCCAAAGGGAATGAATAGGATGTCAAAAATATCGCCTATTTAAAATTCCATCACGCCAAACTTAAAGCAAGTATGGAGAAGAAAGGAGACTCAAATTTGCTTATTGGATAAGATGTCACCATCATATGAGGAAGACAATCTTATGTGTTTGGTGGCGTTCACTACTCTCTCAACTTGTCAGTTAGATACTTGGTATCTTAATAGCTATTGCTTGAGACATATGATTAGAGACAAAAGATGGTTCACAACTTTCACCTAGGATTGTAAAAATGGAGTAGTCATTTTTAGAGATGGAAAAAGAGCAAGAATTGTTGGAAAAGGAGAAATCAAAACTCTAGGAATTCTATGCTTATAAAATGTCATGCTGGTTGATGGACTTAAAGCTAATCTAATTAGCATTAGTCAAATTTGTGATGATGATGATGCTGAAGTATTATTCAATAAGTTGAAATGTAGTGTAAAAGTTGCTAGTAGGGTAGACATTTTTGGGGGAAAAAGGTCTAAAGACAATTGCTATTGTTTGAATGAAATGATGATTTTTAACATGTGCATTGGAAATCCCTGAGGTAACGTTGGAAGGTTTAGATTGTGTTTTGTTTCTTTTTGTTTCTTTATTTTGCTAGAGGACTAGCAAAAGCTAAGTGTGGGGGAGTTTGATAGGAACATATTTATGTGACTTTATTAGTTTGTTTCCTTGCATTTACTTAATTAGTTTCATCTTATTAGAATGTTTTAAGCTATTTTCGTGTGTTTGTAGGTTCTAAATAACAAAGTTAGCAAAGAAGTGCATTTTGGTGCAATTTGGAGCTATTTTGGGGTGAAATGGATTGCATGCATGTAGAGCATAAAAAATGGATGGTTGTGATTCATTCTCACCAACAAAATGGATGGTAGTGATTCATTCTCACCAACAAAAATGGATGGTGGTGATTCATTCTCACCAAGAAAATGGATGGTAGTGATTCATTCTCAAAGCCTATAAATAGGCTTCTCCATCAAGGCCAAAGACACCAATTCACACAACACTTCCATTCTACACTCCCTAAACTATCCTAGCCTTACCCCTACCTACCCATCATAAACACCACCATACATCCCCCTATCCATTCCTCCAGACAACCAAACCTTCAACCCACAACCACCTCTTGTGCTGTAGCAAAGGAAGGGAAGGAAAGTGCTTGGACGTGCTTGCCACTCAACGAGGATCGTTGGAGCGTTTAGGTGTTTTCTTTCTTTTATTTTCAATGTATAAATCTATTTACCTTTGTTTTACAATTATGAGGAACTAAACCCCCCCCCCCCCCTTTTGCTAGGGGGATTCAAAGCCATGATTACATTTGCATTATGAATTAATTACTTTTGGTTGTGCTTTAATAATTTGTGATTTCAATTCGCTTAACTATTTGATTGATAACTTATTTGTGTATGTTAATTAAGAGGGCACGCATAGTTTTCATGCATAAGTTTGATGCTAGAATATAAGGAAATTTCACCTAATCGTTATGAACTTATATTCAGGAGTACTGAAGGTTGCTATCCACAATCGTGGTAAGTGAATTCTTGGCAAGAGTATCATGCTTTTCATAGTTACGAATGTCTTGTCAATACTTATAGTTCTCATGAATCTTAATGATCTTTTATTGTATCTCTATTGTGCTTTTCATGTATGGAACTTTTGATGAATGTTTTGAATTGTTATATGCGCTTTCCCATTCAATTCATTAACTTAAGGAGAACTTGAAGGTTAAAAAAGTGCTATCACGGTTAACCCGGAGTATTGAGTTTCATAAGTTATCGAAAGAACAACTAAAAATTGGTTTATGTACAAGTGTATCATGTGTGGAGGAGAACCCTCTAGCTAATCCATCATCCATTCAAACAACCATATTTTGTGTCTAAATTTGTCTAGTTTATAATTTGTTTATTTTCAAGTTATTCTCATCAAAACACAATCCCCCTTTTACAATTTATGTCCTTTGATTTGAATCTACTTTATTTGATTTCTTTTGAGTTCTTTGAGTTAATTTAGTTTAGAGTTGGTTAATTTTCATAATTTGAATCTTTTAAATTCAATTCACATCCTAAAACAACCCTAGAATTTGTTTTAGTTTATTTGTTAGTTTTATTTTGAGTTATTCTAGTTTAGTTGGAATCATTTGAATCTAGTTAAGTGTTTTGATTTTAGATTTGTGTTTTTAAAGTTTTATTTAGTGTTTCTAAGTTTATTTTATATAGATTAGCAATCCCTCATAATTCCCGGTTTAGAACGATCCCTACTTGCATATATTCTACAATTGTCAACAAAAGGGTTTAATTTGTGTGTTTGCTTAATCATCGCATCAATAAAGTAAAATAATAAAAAGAATTGTCTCACGTATAAGTAAGGTTCTAAAAAACGCTAGGCGCTAGTCAGGCGGCGGGCTAGCGTCTAGTGCCTAGGCGGATTTAGGTAAATTTCTTGTATATCTTGTAAATAAGTGCATATTAACACTTACAAAAAATTATACTGATATGAAATCCATGGATAAGATAATAAAAGAATGATAAAATGCAAAAAGAGTATCAAATAAGTCCAAAATTCAAAAACACATTAAGCATATATGCCATATAAGGAGGAAAATAAAGAAATTTAGTAATGTAAGATACTTATCTTTAGCATTCTGGAATTTAAGTTGATACATAACACACCTATTCTATAAAATTAACAAAATTTCAAGGTATAAACAATTAAACATAGGCGCATGTAGTACTAGTACCAACTGTGAATGAAAATGTCTGGACCTGAGAGTGATAGAGTAGTAAGAGAAGACATAAAGTTAAAGACTTAAAAACAAATTTCACAAAAAGAAAAAAAAAAAAAAAAAAACCGCCCAGCCGCCTAGCACCGCCTAGCCCGCCTAGACGCCGCCTAGAGCCAACCCGATTTTTCTATCCGTTTTGCCCAAAATCGCCAAGGTTTCCGAGGCGCCCAGCGCCTAGGTGGCCGCCTAGGCCGTTTTTTAGAACATTGCGTATAAGAGTATGTCAAGAGACTAATAGATAGTAAAGTACTATCGTATTTTTGTAAACAACGATTTTGTCATAGGTTATTGGTGTAAGCAACGAATTGATTTTCGTTGCCTCTAATAATTCACCACGACCATGAGTTCTTGCATGACTAAGTGGGTAACGCAAGCTTAAGTTGTTGAGCATCATTTTTACAACGACTATACATGGCGTCGCAGATAATTAATACCAAATGCGACGACGGGGGCGGCAACGGAAAGGCGCCGCGTATACCCTTGGCAACCAATTTTAGAATTTTAGAACTGTTGATTGTTTTCTATCACAAATTTTCTTGTAGTGGGTGGACCTGTAGTTTCATCACTCGTCATCCCTTCTTCGTCTATGATGCATGAAAAAGCCGATCTTGGGTTACCCCCTTGGCAGCCATTACTACCGTCTATCTTATCAATCCACCAGTTGTTGGGCAGCAAGCGAAACCACCGGTTTTCCCCAATAAATTATGTAAACGCTTTCAACGGCTGCCACTGCGGCAAAAGCCCAGCAAGAACCTGCGCCACGATAGAAATGGTCAAGGCCTCCCTCAAAATTACAACATTTCACAAAGTTACGTTTTACTTCAATGTCAAACATGATGTTGCAAATGCGAGTCCCAACTTTTTTATGACGTGGATGCAAAACTTTTTGGACGTGGATATGGGTTAAAGATCTGGAGTCTCTAGGCATATTGCGAGGAGTTGGCGGAGAGAGGGAAAAAGAAATAGATGGATGGTGGAGGTAGGTCATGAGTGAGTTGTGGAAGCTGGGGGTAGGCTCGGACGGCAAACCAGAAGAAGCTACGTAGTCAAACATATCTGGACGGAGAAGATGAACATTCAAATTAAAGAAATTGCAAATATTAATTAATTACAGATGGGCTCACCATCTACCCCGCACGAACCCGCACCTCTTGAAGATGCTTGAAATCCAATCACCGAAAGCCCCAGAAACGAACAAGGAGAAAGCTCCATCATCCTCGAACAAGCAGCACACAGATCTGAACCACAAAGCAAATGAAACCTGTGTGAATAAAACATCACATGAGCAACAGTGCCAAAAACTGCACACACAAGGAATGTGTGGTGTGAAGACCCGAGCCTCCATAGCTCTACACACCTAGTAAAGCCACGAAACGTGGTGGAAAGAAATGGTTTTAGATCCAAAAAGTTGCGGGATCAAAGGATGCTTGAGTGAATTGGGAGAGTTAGAAGATAGAATGAATGCAAACATGGAGGTGAGAAAACACTAGGGAGAAAAGGAAAAGGAAGGGAACGCGACTTATGAGGGCATACTGAAGTTCAACAAGGCATGGAACGCGGCTTACACCCTTGATCAGAGAAATGGTTTAGGCTAAGGATGTAAATTGCGTTTCCTGTCTTGGTGAACTTTAGTATGCTCTCATAATTTTGCTTAAATTTTTTATATATCTTTGCTTTCACTTTTAACAACGGGTTAGAATCTGACCGTGGTGGATTAATTTTATTTACCATAAGCTACACTTGACCGTGGCAATTGAATAGTTTTTACCACGAGCTGTTGATACCCGTGATGGAATTGATGTGGTAAATATGCTATTATGTACTAGTGAGTTTGCGTAGCTTCTTTTGAATGAGGTGGACTGGGATTCTTTTAACGAATCCTCTAAGACAGGCATAGAGGAAATGAAGAACAAAAGGAATGCCCTTACAAGGGTCATAGGTCTTAAGATAAATATTATGGAAAGGTAGAAATATAGATGACTAACAACCCTCTACCAAGAACCCAAAGGACGTTCGGAAGCATGGGTCTCATGTTCTTTGTGGCAAATTCAGAGCAAAGACTGCATGTTATATCACACTAAGACTGCTGGTTATATCGAATGACACAAACATCATGTCACGAATTAATGGTACATTAATTTGATCATCTAAAGCTTCTAATTAACCAATTAAGTGTGGCTAATCATAAAAGTAACTGATCATCAGTTGACAACTGAAAGCCTACGTTTAATACAATACTCCTACATTTACTAATGCCTGTTGAAGCTAAAGCATCACCCCTTAGATTCACCTCACCAAAACTAATACAGAAGAAGCATATAGTATCTTGTTAGACAACTACACAATACCCAAATATGCGTAAAACATATGTGTAATCTTTGTTTCCAGATTATACAATATAAGGGGCGGTCTCATAACGTTTTACATAACAATTTTTGAAGGACTGTTTTGAAATCAAAAGCGACAAATAGAATTTGTATATTTATGATTTGAGAATGCGTTCGGTGATTTAATCCAAGAATGATTTTTATAATATAAACATTGAAATCGTGTTTGGTGGTAATGGTGGCCGTGGTGGTAGAGATGATGGTTGAGATGAGAGTGATGTTGATAGCATTAACGGTGGTTGGAATGTGGTAATAGTGGTGACAATAGAAGTGTCAATAGTGGTGAGATATAAATGGTGTCAATAACGGGGTATGATGCAATGAAAATTGGGAATAAAGAACAAAAATTAGAAAAGATAGAGGGGAACAAATTTGAAAGGGGTAGGGGCAAATTTAAATCCTAACCAAGCCAATCCAAGTTAATCTTTAATATTAGTTATGTCCAAGCCAATCGGTTATATCAAATGTGTCTCAAAAGTACCGGGCAAGTTTGAAAGAATCAACAGTGATCAGGTAAAATCAAGAAATCAAACGGTTTCCGAATAAAATATCGGGTGGATGCAACAATGTATTACTACTAGGAATACTATTTCCTAGAATTACATGTAAATATTAAGATATGTTCAAAACCCAGCCACTCTCTCTCTCTCTCTCTCTCTCTCTCCCTCTTCAACTCAGATCGACGCCTGAATTACCGAAGTTACCATGATCCGTCGTCACGGTGAGAGGGTGTTCGTCGTCGCACTCACACTAATTGCCGTCGTCACGCTAGTTGGCCTCCTCTTTGTTCTGAATCGACCCCGACACCGTTACGATTACCAACTGGGCGATGGGTGTCTACTGCCGAGAAGGTCTGATCCCCGCGTGGAAGAGATGGCGGAATTCGCGGTGGCGGAGTACAACAAACAATTCGACGGGGAGGAGGAGCAGACAAAGAAGTCTGTGTCCGGACATTTAACGAGGATGAAGATCCAGATGGTTGCCCCGGGGGGCATCAAGTATACGTTCCAAATAGTAGACAGGCATCATCCCGTTGTGAGGTTTTACGAGGCTGTCGTGATTGAGATGAACTGGCTGAATTATAGGAAATTGGTCTACTTCAAAAAATTAAGGAGAGGCTTCTTTAATCAACTTGTTACAGACGTAAATTGGGATTGAAAGAATCAGAATTGTTTTTTGTTCGTCTCTCAATTCAGTTCATGTGGTTAGTTACGTGGTTCTTAATTTAATGTTCTAATAATCCATACATCACACACACACACACACACACATATATATGGAGATGCTGAAAATCCTAAGTAGTAGAAGCTTGGCAAAATTTGATTGGTTGATGAATCTATGCCGTAAAGCATAAACCCGTCATCCACCCCATATTATGACCAGTTATTTGATTATACGACGTCACGACAATGTTTCAGGATCATACAACAATTTTCAATCATATATCAAGCACGAGATGGTTATAAGAAATAAGACAGAAGAATTTACATACAACTCTTCAAATGATCATTTTTCAAGAACATGAGCAATCTCCTTTGGAGTTCACTAGTGTTTGCTGATATACAAACCACACCCAAATCGCTCTCTTCCGGACAGCTTGATCTTAAAAGAAAAATTTGTGTGGCCTATTGAACAGTTAGGCAGTGGATTTGGGCACAAACTAGAGTTTAATGTCACTCATTCTCTACGGATTCAACTATTCTCTTTCCACATCCGAAAAATAAAATCTTGTCAATCAAACTGATAAAAAAATTTCACCTATCAACACCTTTGCTTCAGGAGTAGAACAATTTTTCCCACTCTGTATATCAGCATTGTACATATTATAAGAAGTGTACAAGTTGTTAACCTAGTTTTAAGGGGATGAGTTGATGTACAGTGTAGAGTGGGCTGTTTTCTGCCCTCTTGTACATTGTTGTCACCAATAATGTTTCTTGTTGTCAATCCCCTTACTTCAAGGGATGTGTATCTTGTAGTTGTTTACTTTTGTTTGTTAGCTTTTAGGCATAAATCAAGGAGAGATAGGGGGCTTGTTCCTTCTCTTCGACATACATATATTGGTTAGGTCTTGTACTCTTTTTCACATAATGAAAATACAAAACTTGCAAAATACAATATGGTATCAGAGCAGTGAACTGACCTATCTCTATGTACTCTCTTGAGAGATTTGTGAGCTTTTTTGTTCTTCAAAACATGGATGAAGAAAGCTCAGTACATGGCAAAGGAGACAGCTCTCATGCTGCTCCATCATCACCTCGTTTAGATGTTGATATCAACCCAAATCAACGTCTTAGTTCTGTCTTACTAAATGAGTTTAAGAGAAAGTAGTCAATCTTGCTTTGGGAGGACAATCAAAGCTTGGTTATGTCAACGATGCTATTCCAGTGCCTGAGAAGTCCTCACCAGATTGTGATGCTTGGTTGTGCAAAGACCAGTTGATCATGTCATGGCTACTCAATTCTATGGATCGTAAGATTGTAGAAATTTTTAGCTATGCTGAATCCTCCTTGACTCTTTGGATAAATCTTTAGGAAATGTATGGGAATCAAAATAATGCAGCTCGAGTGTTCTAGTTAAAGAAGGATATTACTGGCCTGCAACAGGAAGGAAATTCATTTGTGTAACACCTTGGAAAGCTGACCACCATGTGGAACGAGTTGAATGTGTATCGACCACACACCATTGATGCTATCATGTTGACTAAGAGAGCTAAGGAAGAAAAGATATTCCAGCTTTTAGCAAGCTTGAGTCCTAAATTTGAAGACCTTCAAAGCCATATCCTCATGAATCTAGACCTCCCTTCATTCTTAAGTGTGTGTGCCACGATTCAAAAGGAAGAAGTTCACAGAAAAGTCATGACCTCGGAAGTAAAGGCAAATATACTAGAAGCTAGGGTATATTTTTCCAACCACAAACCTGATTAGGAGAAGGGCTACAAAGGAAGAAGATCTTGTTTGAAATGTAGCCATTGTGATGTTGGTGAGCATTCCAGAGATCATTGCTAGATTCTTCATCCAGAGCTAAGGCCAAAGTTCCCTAAGGACAACAACAAAGGTTCTTTTAAGGGCTCACACAACTCTTCTTACAAGGCAAATCATGTTGCCACCACTTCTTCTGAGCGAGCATTAAAGTTCACTTCCAATCCAGTCACTCTGATTAATGAATTTTCTGCATTTCTTCACAAGAAACAAGGTCATAGAGATAGCGAAAGACCAACGAATCAATGTGACAACAATCAAACTACCTTACTAGGATAGTTTGCTGGCTTTCTGGCTGAGAATGAAGGTGTGATACAAGAAGATATCCCAGGTATCTTACATTATTTCTTAACTGCTCTTAAAGTAGGCAGTGTGCATGATTATTGGATTATAGATTCAGGAGCCACTGATCATATGACTAACAAGTCTACAAACTTGCATAACTTTGAAAAACTTTTATCTCAATCTCAAGTGTCAGTTGCTAATGGCAAGGGTTCTATGGTTATGGGAAAAGGAAAACCATATTTGATCTAAAGTGATGTTGAGTCTGAGGCTTTTTATGTTCCTTCATTCCCTTTTCAACTTTTATCTGTTGGCAAGATCACAAATTCATTAAATTGTCTTGCCATTTTCTCTCCAAAAAAATGTGATTTTTCAGGATTTAATCACCAAGAAGATGTTTGGTGAAGGATTTTTCTTAAATGGTCTCTACTATCTTTCCAAGCATATCCAAGTTCCAAAGGTTTTTCAAGCCACTTCAAGCTTAGCTCAAGAACAACAACTTTGGCATCAACGACTAGCACATCCTTCTGAAAAAGTCCTATCCACTTTGTTCCTAAACTTGTGCAAAATTACAAGTTCTTGTGATATGTGTCACTTCTCTAAGTTTACTAGATTACCATTTACTTTCTCCTTGTCTAGGGCTAGTAATCCTTTTGAAATTGTGCATTCCGATGTGTGGGGACCAATTCTAGAGTGGATACAAATACTTTGTAACTTTTGTGGATGATTTCACAAGGATTACTTGGTTGTACTTTTTGAAATTTAAAAGTGAAGTGATGAATGTTTTTCAAGATTTTCATAGACTTGTGACCACACAATTTGCTTCAAAAATTCATGTTTTACGATCAAATAATGGCACTAAATATATGTCCCATAACATGTCACAATATTTGAGCATGCATGGTATACTACACCAAATGAGTTGTGTTGGAACACCCCAACAAAATGGGGTAGCCAAGAGGAAGAATAGAAATCTACTTGAGAAGACTAGAGCTCTTATGTTTCACATGAATGTACCAAAGAAATTTTGGTCTCAGGGAGTTCTCACTACAGCATATCTCATCAATAGATTACTTAGTAAGGTGTTAAACTTTAGGTCACCTTATGAAGTCTTGAAAGACAGAAAGATCAATTTATCACATTTGAGAGTTTTTGGGTGTACATGCTTTGTTCACATTCAAGCACAAAACCGTGACAAGCTAGATCCAAAGGCTGCTAAATGTGTCTTTCTAGGTTATTGATCCACCCAAAAAGGTTACAAGTGTTACAATCCAACAACTAGAAAAATGGTTGTTTCAAGGGATGTTAAATTTGAAGAAAATGTTCCTTACTTCTCACAACCGTTGGATTATTCTAGACAGTGGGAGCATTTACTGGATTTATTTCCAACTCCATATCCAAATGAAGAAGATATAACATGCAGTTTTAGTGAGCATGATTTGAATGCTGGCAACTTCCACTCCGTGACACATCCTGAATAGGAAGTCTCTCCCCCTTTAGAGACTAATCCTGAAGAGGAAGTTCTTTCTTCCAACAATGATCTTACTCAATTGCTTGCAGTCCACTCTCCTACAGTTTGTCGCAATCCTGCTCGTGAAAGGAAACTTCCCTCCAAGTTACATGACTATGCAACATACACCACCAGGTATCCTTTGACTGATGTTATTGATTATAGCAAAGTCTCACCATGTTTTGCTGCGTTCTTAAGTGCTATTAATGAAGCCCGTGAACCACAAAGTTTTCAAGTAGCTAATCTTCATAGTGAGTGGAGAATTGCCATGGCAGAAGAGCTTCAAGCTCTTCATGAAAATAACACATGAACTATAGTGAAATTGCCAAAAGGAAAAAAGACAGTAGGGAGTCGATGGGTGTACAAAACTAAGTTTCACTCAGATGGCATGGTTGACAGACATAAGGCTCACTTGGTTGCTCGAGGATTTCACAAAGCTATGGGATCGACTATAAGGAGACATTCGCTCCCGTGGCAAAAATAAACATTGTTAGGGTGTTGCTGTCTATTGCAATCAACAATACATAGCCTCTCTTTCAAATGGATGTTAAAAATATTTTTCTGCATGGTGAACTTGAAAAAGAGGTTTACAAGAAGCTTCCTCAGGTCATCCTCAATCAAATAACCCAAAAATGGTGTGCAAACTTCATAAATCCATTTATGGTATCAAACAAAGTCCACATGCATGGTATGCCAAGCTAAGTCATGTTTTAGAAAGAGTTGGTTTTCATCGAAGCACTGCAGATTCCTCTTTGTTTGTTCGTTCTAGCTCAATGGGTAAACTCATTGTGCTAATTTATGTTGATGACCTAATTTTGACAGGTTATAATATGTCAAAAATCAATGCTCTTAAACAATATCTCAACAAGAAGTTTGCAATCAATGATCTTGGCACTCTTAAATATTTTCTGGGAGTCGAGATGGCACACTCACAAAAGCTTCTTCCTTAACCAACGCAAGTATGTTTCTGATCTTCTCCATAAAGCAAATATGACATATTGCAAGCCTGCTCGCACTCCCTTGGATAGCAACTTGAAGTTGCAAAATCACAGTGATGTCATTCCAAAGTTATTATCAAAGGATGGTTGGCAAACTCATTTATCTGACTATCACACATCCTGATATATCACATGTTATCAGTCTTGTTAGCCAGTTTTTTGCCGATATTATCTTTTTTTTTTAGATGATGATATTTTCAGACGTATCCACTTTATTTTTGTCAATATATCGGGATAATATCGGTAATATCAGGATAATATCGGCAATATCGGGATAATATCGATAATTGCATGTTAATTTTTTGAAGTAATTAAGTAATGTTGTATAATTATTCCCTAAGATAATTTTAATATGTTTAATGTTATTTATTATTTTATTATTTTATTAATATTAGGTTTTATTATCAAATTGGATTATTATTCATTAATATTAGGTTTTTTTTATTATCAAATTGGATTATTATTCATTTAATTGGATTATTATCAAATTGTATTATTCATTAAATTGGATTATTATCAAATTGGATTATTATTCATTAATATGTTTAATATTAGGATTATTTTATTATCAAATTAGATTATTATTCATTAATATTAGGTTTTATTATTCCATATTATTTTTATAATTACTTAAATTCTTACAATCATTTTCTTTACTTCCTATGTAATTCTTCTGTAGAATAACTTTATTATTTAGGTTCTCTTATATAACCGCCACTACTATATTTTTTGGCCAAAAAATAATTGCCTAATTTCCATGCAAAATAAATATAGGTACGTTTAAGATGTCTAGTGGAGTTACTAAACGTGATCCAGCTTGGGAACATGGAGACTATGTTGGACCACCTCTCGGATTTATGAGCCCCTTCATTGGTGAGGCAAACTTCACGCACGCAACACATGATGAGGACCATGGCAGTAGGCGGGCAGGACCAGGAATTGGTGTCATAGGGAAGGACTATACTCGTAGAGAAAGAGGCAAGGGGACTTTGTCAGGTCAAGAAAATGACTCGTTATCTATAACTTCGAACTATGTTGGAGTGAGAAGTAGTAACTATGGTTATACTCATAACCAACCATTTCCCTACCCTTCATATCTCATTCATGTTGGGATGGAATCGAGCGACTCATGGAAAGAATCCGAGACTCAATCTACAAATGATTTTGCTTATGGACAACGTCAACCAATCTTGAATCCATATGGGTGACATGTTAACAATTACATGCAAAACTATTTTGGGGATTTATCATTTGATGACTACTCTTCACAATATACTTACTCTACACATAGAGATGATGAAGATAGTGAAAATTTTAAACCTCATAGGAACTCTATGTGGTACTAAGTTACTCATGTATCTTACCATGCAATGTATAAAGTGTAAAATATTGTACTAATTCATTATAAATAAATGATTATGGTGTGTTTAAACTTCTTTCATTAATTACTACATATTTTCTACACTCATAATATTTGCCAGCTCGCTAGTTAAATCCATCATGCAACGCATTTCCTTCCAATTTTTTGTGATAAACTAATAGATAATTGACTAAATAAACATCTTGCAAAGTTTCAATAAAAATTTCCAAGTTTTTCTTACAATTTCCGTGGTTTTTATTCAATTTTTATCAATATCGATAATATTCCGATATTTCCAACGAAATTTTCGTGTTTTTGGACTACCGATATTTCTGATATCATCGATATTTTAGACCTTGCTCTCCAGCCAGGATCATTTGAAGATTGTTCATTGTGTGCTTCGTTATCTCAAGGGTTCTATTGGTAGAGGAATTATTATGCGCAACAATGGTCACACTTCAGGTAATACAGATGCTGATTGGGCGGGCAATTCTCTCGATTGCAAGTTTACCACATGTTTTTGTACCTTTGTAGGAGGCAACCTAGCTACCTGGAAAAGAAAGAAACAAAGTGTTGTTGCACACTTCAGTGCCAAGGTAGAATATCGTGCTATGGTATCCACCACATGTGAACTAATTTGGCTCAAACAACTTCTGTTGGATTTAGGGATTTCTCATCAGCAACCTATGTCCCTGCACTGTGATAACCAGGCTGCGATGCACATTGCATCGAATTTGGTATTCCAAGAAAGAACTAAACATATCGAGGTTGACTGTTACTACGTTCGCAATCAAGTTCAGTTGAAGGTGATTGAAACTCACTACACACGCAGTCATGATCAACTAGCAGATATTTTCACAAAAAGATTGACGTCCGTTGTTTTTTCAAGCTTGGATCAATTAATCCATTTGACCTAGCTTAAGGGGAGGGGGGAGTATTAGAAGAAGTGTACAAGTTGTTAACCTAGTTTTAGGGGGATGGGTTGATGTACCGTGTAGAGTGGGCTGTTTTCTGCCCTCTTGTACATTGTTGTCACCAATAGTGTTTCTTGTTGTCAATCCCCTTATTTCAAGGGATGTGTATCTTGTAGTTGTTTATTTTTGTTTGTTAGATTTTAGGCATAAATCAAGGCGATATAGGGGGCTTGTTCCTTCTCTTCGACATACATATATTGGTTAGGTCTTGTACTCTTTTTCACATAATGAAAATACAACATGCAAAATACAATAGTACATATTGGACACACCTTATTCTCCTCCTCCTCCATAAACCTATGAAACGCGGGGAAAGTCACCAGCTCCGCACCATCCCTATTTGTGCCTAAGCCCAACCTGCAACCACACTATCAGCGCCCTCTACTCACCGCACCCTCTATCAGATCAATTGACCAACCACACCACCACCCTTCTAAACATGCAATCTTACAAAATGAATGAATGCTCTTTATCTGTCTCTTAGAGCATCATTTGATTAACCGGCCTTGTTATTAAAATAGCTAGCCGAGACTCGAGAGGTTTTAAAGAGACACTTGGAGATGCTCTTAGTCGGTGAAAAGATGAGGAGTGTGGGTACTCTTATTGAAGTTGAGATAGCAGGGCAAACATCGTTGGGCGTGGCCTACACTTTGCAAGTAAAGGGTGAGCTTTAGGCATGGTGAGTAGTGCCGGAGCCAGGAATCTTACCACAAGGGGTCTTAGTGTAAAAGTCCAAATAAAAATTTTGGATGGAAAAACATATTGAAAATGAAATCATAGATGCATCATCAGTAGATGCAGCATCTACTAGATGCAGCATCAGTAGATGCAATGCAACATCAGTAGATGCAGCATCAGTAGATATGCTATACTTCAACCAATCAAACTCATCAAACCATTGGGGAATGAAGCATCGATTAATTCCCGACATATTAGTTATTGGGAAATTATGACCTCTAGGTTGACAAGGTCCTTTTTGTAGATATGCCCTTCGAATCTCATCTCTCATATTAGCATCATAATCTATCATTTGAGTTCTTAATCCAGGATCCGCTTGAAGATTATCCAAAACATCATCTAACTGATTTTGTCTTGAACTTGGAGTTCTTGAACTACCAACAGTATTTGAACTATCAACATAATTCGAACTACCCGAACCCGATGATGACTTTCTCTTAAAAAACCGTTCCATAATAATTCTACATATACAAAATATTCAAAATAAATACTCACAATATAAACAAACCATCAATATAATCAAAATAAATATGAATTGAATTTCAATTAAATCAAATATATTCTACATATACAAAAAATGAAAACAAAAACTCACAATATAAACAAACCATCAATATAATCAAAATAAATATGAATTGAATTTCAATTAAATTAAATATATTCTACATATACAAAATAATGAAAATAAAAACTCATAAATAAACAAACCATCAATATAATCAAAATAAATATGAATTGAATTTCAATTAAATCAAATATATTCTACATATACAAAAAATGAAAACAAAAACTCATAATATAAACAAACCATCAATATAATCAAAAAAAAATATGAATTGAATTTCAATTAAATCAAATATATTCTACATATACAAAAAATGAAAACAAAAACTCACAATATAAACAAACCATCAATATAATCAAAATAAATATGAATTGAATTTCAATTAAATTAAATTAAATATATTCTACATATATTATACATAAGGTTTAGAACTTACAAAGAGAGGAGCAAATACAAAGAGAGGAGATGGCGGCAGCAAGGGAGGAGCTGGCGGCAGCAGCAAGGGAGAAGGAGCTGGAGTTGAGGGTTTGGGGGGGGGGGATTGAGTTTAGGGTTGGAAGGAGGAGAAAAAATTGGGGGTTTTGAAAATAAGAATCAGATCTGTGTAAAAAGGGAAGGGAGAGGCGCGGGTGGGGGGGGGGGGGTAAGGGACACGCTGGGCATTTAAAATTTCAGACCTGGCCCAAAACGACGTCGTTTTGGCCAGGTCATTTAAAAAAATTTCTTGGGCCAAAACGACGTCGTTTTGCCTAGGGTTTTTGAAAAAAAATTGGCGCACCAGCGCCTTCTTCTTCGAAGGGCCAGCAGCAGCGAGGTCTTCAGAGACCTTTCGTCGAACACCTGGGCTGCACACGAGGGGTCGCACCACCAGCTCCAAGGGGTCTCTAAGGTTGTTACCATGGCGTCCAAGGGGTCGTGCGACCCCATTGACCCCACTATGGATCCACCACTGATGGTGAGGCCAGTCCCTTCACTCATGTCCACCATTTCCTCACCAGTTATCTCCCACTCAAAACACTGAAGCAAAGACCTTAATGCCAGCCCAACCATCCTTATTGCTAGTCCTTCCCCAGGACCCCCCTCCTTCCGGTCCCAAACGGCAACAACACAAAACCATCTATTTCCCCTACGTTCAAAAACCTCTCTGGCTTAAATTGTCTAGGCTGTGCCCACAGCTTGGGATTGTTCTGTATAGCCCACGTGTTCACCAACAACATTGCGCCACGTGGAACACAGAACCCTCCCACAGCGCACTCCTCCGATGATTCGTGGGGCACCAACACTGGGTCTGCCGGGTACATCCGCAGGGTCTCGTTGATGATGCCCTGGAGGTAGGGAAGCTTGGGAAAGTCTGACTCTTCAATCAGCCTGCTTTCTCCGATTTGGATGTCAATTTCAGTTCGGGCTTTGACTAGGGTTTCAGGGTTGTTGAGCAAGAGTGACAGAGCCCATTCCATTGTTCCAGCTGAGGTTTCTGTCCCTGCTGATAACATCACCTATGTGTGCAAAAGGCCTTAAACGGTTAAAACCAAGCATTGTCATGTTGTTTTCACAAAGTTCTACTTTCATCCCTATAATTTCAATTGTGTCGAATTTGATGTGTATTTTGCAAATTCTTCCGGTCCAAGTACATCCATCATCTTTTGTGAAAGTCTATGAGAACGCCGTATTCATGGCACATGGCACATAGGGGGCTAGGTTTGATGGATTTTGTACAAGAAATCAACAGAGAAGCTGACTGTGTTCTTGTACTAGAACAATCTACCAAACACACGTTTCTAATGTCTTCAGTTTTCACATAGTTTCTCTTTCGTCCATGTATTTGGTCAAAGGACATCCGTCAACTTCTGTTTAATTATCTCGTGCGAAATTAAAATTAAACAAAAGTTGACTGATATCCTCTGCATCGAAACAATTTGCGAACTGCAGGGAATAAATTTGTTTTGATGCAATCAAATTACTGGGACGAAAGCGAAACTTTGTGAAAACTATTGAGGCAAGAAACGTTTTTTTTTTTTTTTTGGATGGTCTTTTATTGGAGTAATTCGTATAATTTGGTTGAGGGAGCATACTTGTATCATCCCTCTTATGATTTCATCGCTATAATACTCAGGTTCAGTTTCTTGCAGATCAAGCAAGACATCCACCATGGACTTGCTCCTCTGTTCAGAAACAGAGCCCCTCTGCAATTTTCTATGTTCTTCAATCAAATTTTGCATGAACTTATCCCTCTTCTTCTGCAATAACACCAACTTCTTCTCAAGCCCCGTTACTCCCAAATGCTTCATAACCGGCATGAAATCTTCGATATTAGTAGAGCCACTCAACTCGAATGTCTCTATGACAATCTCTTTGAACACCTGAGCTTCCTCCGATTTCTCCGTTTGTTCCCCATAATACCGCTTTCCAGCAATCATCCTCATCAAAACATTAAGAGTCAGCTCAAAAAACGTTGACTTCATGTCTAAACTCTGAAACTCGCTGGGGTTCGAACCTCGAAAAAGCCGGCTAAGCAGTGACCTGACTTCTTCCACACGGATGCCATAAAACATCTGAAGGCGGTGAGAGGACAAGAGTTCAATCGAAGCTATGCGTCTCATGTTGCGCCAGTGAGAGCCGTAAGAGGCCCAAACAAGGGTGGTGTAGTTGTATCCAAGGTGTTTTCCAGCTATCAGCCCGGGACGGTTGGCAAAAGCGACGTCGTTTTTGGTGAAGCATTCCTCGGCAGCGGAGGGAGAGGACACAACAATGACGGGGCGCGATCCAAATTGGATGTACAAAACGGGACCGTATTTTTCGGATAGTTTGGCAAGTGTTTTGTGAAGGGGTTTCTTGATGAGGTGGAGATGGCCTATGATGGGCAAAGAGAAACCAGGGCTTGGTGGGAGTCTTTTGTTATATTTCTGCAAATAGTTTTTGAGGAAAAGGAAAACGGTGAAGAGCAAAATGTAGTGATAGAATGAGGTTTCCATTGATATGTTGAATATGTCTGCAACTCTAATGTACTTTTTTGTTTTTGGTAACTGCAACTCTAATGTACTTAATTTATATAAGATCAGTAGACGTGGGCATAGTTATATTGGCTGGAGCGGATTTAATCATCCAAGTTTGTATTTTTTATTTTTTATTTTTGCATTTAGATAAGTTTGAAATATGTCATTTGCATAATAAAAAATGAGTGTTGTGGAGATGAGAATGTTTTGCTAGATGTGTGAGCATATGAGAAATGATATAATTAAGGACGAGGATATTCGAGGTAAAGTAGGAGTGACTTCAATTAAAGATAAATGAGAGAAAAGTGGTTAAGGTAGTTTGAACACGTGAATCGAAGACCTATAGATGCTTCAGTTAGAAGATGTGACTATGAGCCGAATGCTCAGGCCAAAAGTGGTTGTGGAAGACCTAGTAAGAATTGGAAAGAGACTTTAATAAAAGATATGGAGTACTTGAAGCTAACGGAAAACTTGACGCAAAACTAAGCCCAATGACATTTTAGGATTTAATAATTGGAAAGAGACTTTAAGAAAAAATATGGAGTACTTGAAGCTAACTCAGAATTAGCTCAAAATCGAGTGCAATGATGTTCTAGGATATAAGAATCGGAAAGAGACTTTAAGAAAAGATATGGAGTACTAGAAGCTAACGGAAGACCTGTTACAAAATCGAGCACTATGGCGTTCTAAGATTCATACAGCTAACCCCACTAAGCTGAATAAATCTTGATTGTTGTTGCTGTTTTGTTGCATCATAAGAATTTATATAAGATCATATAATCTGGTACTAATCAGTGTGGGTTTTTTAATTTGTAATATACAAGGGGAAATGTACAAATGGTGACGCTATCCAACTAGGATAGCCGCTTGAGATTCTAATTTGTAGCCAATCCATATAACATACATATGGAGATGCTGAAAATCCCAAGTAGTAGGAGCTTGGTACAATCCGACAATTTCGTAAAGTTAAGGACTCCCAACTATAATTATCTTATGGATCTTTCACTAATCACTTGATGTTATAATATATTGGATGATCATACTATACTATCCTAAAGCATAAACCCGTCATCCACTTGTAGTGATTTCATTATACCACGTGGCGGTAATGTTCCAATAACGTACACCAATTTTACATCCAAACAGATATCAAACACGTGACACCTAGACATTCCTCGTAAAAACTAGAATTAATCCTCATTAGTGCCCTCTCTTTGGTTTATTTTCTTTTTCTTCTCAAGGAAGACAGAAGAACTGTATACAACTCTGCAAATGATTAAATTTTTAAAAAACACGAGGCAATCTCCATTAGAGAGTTCACATAACGGCTTTTTCTCCATGCTCCAGTGTTTGCTAATGAATAAACCGCACCCGAATCGCCCTCTTTCGAGCAGATTGATTCGAAAAAGAAATTTTTTGTGTGGTATATTGAACAATAAGGCAGTGGATGTGGGCACAAGTTAGTTTAATGGCACTCATTCTGTACGAATACAACTCTTCTCTTTCCACTCCCAAAAAATAAAATCCTCTCAATCACACTAAATCGCAAAATCTCCCAATCACGACCTTTGCTTCAGGGATTGAACAATTTTCTCACCTTGTGGATAAGCCTTCTACATATTGGACACACCTTATTCTCCCCATCCATGATCCTGCAAGATGCATTTCGGTAAAAATCTCGAAAACACAAACATTACATCTGTGAAAGAAGAACATGAAAGTGAGCGGTGTATCTATAGCTGTGTATGTACCTTTGAGCACAGTCATAGCAGGTGGCACAGTGACCACAAGGAACGAAGAAGGAATTGCGCTGCTCATCATAACAGATTACGCATAATTTCTCGTCATATAATTCCTCCGAGGAGCTACTAGAAGCTCCTGAATCTTCATCTTCTTCATTTGTCCCGTATGTCTGTCGAAGAAGCGTCTTCTGTGGCACTATAGGGTAAGTCTCATTAACTTCTTCCACTGCTGTTTCAACTAAAGTTCTATCCTCACCGTCACAGGCTCCAAGGTATTTCAATATCAGAAAAATAACCACCACGATAAATCCTGGAAGTTGGACATAAATGAGACCAATAATTGATACAATTACAAGATTACTGATAAAAGATACCGAAAGATCAACAGAGCTGAGATCTATTTCTAATTTCGTACCTAAAATCGCAATGTAGGTTACCACACGAGCCACGAACGAAAGCTCGATGTACCAGTCATCAAGATCTCCCTGCAATGACTTCATTGTTTATGTTGGCACAAAATTATTAACAATTTGAGACAATTTATGAAATCAGGCCTTACATTGTTAGGTGTGGTTAGTATGACATAGTGAGTATTGGGGAATACGAGGCTGAGCCGGCAGGACCCCTTCGTTGTTGAACAGACGTCCTTAGCTTTCGTAACATCATACATCGTTGATGAAACGCTTACATTCACTGATACAATTACGCTCTTAGGATTTGCGTTTATGAATTCAAGGTAATACTTGTCATCTTCCTCAATATTGTACTCGGCTTCTTTACCTGGACAAAAAACCCTTATGATGATCATTTTGCAAATAAACTTCGTGATCAATTTTTTAGGCCTCAGAACACTTGTTTTTTCTGCAATCTAATTGTGGAATAATAGTTTCAAAAACGGAGAATCAGTTACCGATTTTGGGTTCATTGAAGGCGAGGCTGTCCTGAGAGCTTGTATGTTCCGGCTGCAATATTTCGATATTTTGTTCCCCTGTCAAAACATGCGTTACATTTGTTTTAAGATGAGTCCAAAACCTAAATAAGATGCAAACAACGAAGACGATATTTTTCTGTGAAAGATGTGACAGTTTTTGCTGAATTTGTTCATTAAATGACGTAACAATTTTTTAATTTATTCAAAGTTCACTATATAACTGAAAATAAATAAATAAATAAATTGACGTGTTATTTGATTAACAAAATTGATTGAGAAAACAGAGTTCAAATTGGAACTAACCTTTAAGCATAGCAACTTGTAGTTGATTTAAGGTAGTAGCATGAGCTTCCAATCTCATGGACAAACTTGAACCCTTGTTTAACCAGAAGGAAAATCTCTGAAAAGAAAATTTCAACCCCTCTGGAAATCCAAATCAATAATTTGGAGGGCAAATGCATAATGTGGGGAAAATCTAAAACCATAAGTAAATAATTTAATTTTTTTTAAAATGTAAATTTTCAGTTCTTACCTTGCGATTATATGATCGAATGATCAAGTAATTGTGCACACTCCAATTTGTTTGGTAGTTCAATTTAGGCTCTTCAGAAAAAGCATAGAGAGAAACCCCTTTCCTGTTAACATCTCTTACCTCAACATGTTTGACAAACACAGCACTAGCCTTCATCAATCGCGAAGAGCTCGGCCCGAGCTCCATCCGGCGGTCGCCATAGTACCCGTATCGGAGACTCACCGAAACTGCGAAAAAACAAGTGAAATGCTTTGTTGAGAAGGGTAAGTGGAAGGAAAATTGGTATTGAAGATGAAAAATTTATGTGTACATGCCACATATCCAGAGGGTCAGAGGAGTGAGGAGGCGAGCCCAAGTCTCCTGCCACCGCTGAGAGCCTGCCGGAGGTGTCGACTGGGCCCACACCGGACGGTGCATGGCTGCGAAGAAGATGGGGAGGTTGCAGAAAGAGGCAGAGAGAGAAAGTGCGAGGCGTGTGAGGAAATTGTTGTTCTGGTGGAGGGAGGAGAGAAACCATTGGGGGATTGGGGGGAAGAAGACTAGTAGTTTTGCGTTTGGTAGGTCCGTTGGCTCCCGTTCTTCCATAGCTCAACTAACCGTTTTTTGAAGTGGTTGGCGCAAAATTTGAATGGCAAGTTGTTTTGAATGTTAGGTGTTAGTTAATTTCGGTTTGGGATAATCTTGTGCTTGTTTAGTAGTAACCTTCAAGTCAACAATTTTGTATAGGAACCTTCGAGTCAACACTTTTGTTTTTTTGTTGTTTGACAAACGGTAGGATAATTACATTAAATTTATCTAAATTGATTATATAACATGGAAATACTTATATAGGCAACACGTTTCGTGGATTAATTTCTTTGGTGTAGTCCTGTATCGTTTATTGAAATCTTGAGAATCAGATCTCCAGGTTCGATAATGAGCATTGAGTATCCAAGATCAATCCCCAACATTGGGTCCGAGGTCTAGGTTGCCAGCTTTGGTTTATGACCTTGTTTTGGGACAAAGCACCGAGGTCTCATGTTATGGTCTGGGCGCTAGTGTCTTGAGCGACTAGTTCTCGAGCACCAGGTCTTGGTTAAGGCTTGGGCATTGAGGTCTCGGTTTCAAGCCTAATGCTATCTTCAATAGATCAGGTCATAGGGTTATGGGCTTTGTTATAGCCCGAAACGAGCAAAAAACCATCTCCAACAGAGGTTTGGGCCACAAGAAAAGGGGACCCATCGGGCCTCAAGCCCATTGGTCAACGAGCTGGGCACTTTAAGCCAGTCAGCCAGCCAACCCGTTTGAAGGGCCCAAGCTGTCAGCAACTCACTTGCTAGCTGATGTCAGCTAACGCCAGCTAGCAATTGGATTTTTTAATTTCATTTTTTTAGGATGAAATTTAAAAATAAAATATTAATTTTTTTTCTATAAATACCTAAGCTATTTATACATCATTTTCACTCTTTCATACTATCTTATTTCAATTCTTCATATTCTTTAAACTGCATCCGAATTTTTTTTTTTTTTGAAGCAAAACAAACATAGCATTCCAAAAAATTATTAAAATTACAAAAGGATAAGATATATGGAGAGTTACTCATTTAGAAATATAGTAGTTTAATTCAATTAACCAATAAAATTAAAGAACAAACTTAAAAATAATAAATTATTGAGAGGTTAAAAAACTCTTTTCGATTAGAAATGGTATATAAATATAATTTGACACTAATCATTTAAAAATAATTTTTTTTTTCAAAATTATAATCTAAACGGAAGCTTAATATAATCCATTCGACCGGGGATGATCTATGCTCTAAGGTCTCGTGGTCGAGACTGGTATCGAAATGTCAAATGCTCGAGTAAGATTTCGTATGTTGATACACGCGTCTCATCTAATTTCGGGTGCGTTTGACTGGTTCCTCGTGTGCTTTTCCAATGTCAAATTATTGAGTCATTGAGTCTGACCTTGGGAATGCTTCTGACGCTAGAATTGAAGACGATGTTTGTGTTTTTTTTTGTGAAAGTTGGATCATCTCATTTAGGGTATGTCGGACTCGATCGTGGCCACCTGCTACAACTTGAGATTGTCATTTTAACATAGCTGTCTTGTTCGATAGCATCGCCAAATTTTGTATAGTTCTCTTGCATCTTATCAATGCTCATCAGTTTACTAAAATCCATGATAAAGTGACACTTAATTTTGGAGGCAGATTGTTTGCCCTCTTGATATCTTCTTATTTGTGCGGTCACGATTAAATCACGTCAACATTTTATATTTCTATTACTTTTTATTCTATTCCATATATTATTTTTAAAATATTTCAATATCATTCACAGAGTTACGATTTAATTACAATGTCATAAATGTAATGACGGCAAGGCTTTTGAACAGTAGTTTTTTGGGTCACAAGCTTTACCAAAAAAAAATAAGTGGACATAAATGCCCCTTAAACAAAAAAAACTTCAAAAGCAGCTCAAAATAATGCATCAAATCTGGTAGGAGTATTTTCGTCATATAAACAGTGTTTTTAATATTTAACTTTTTCATGTACCATGTTTTTTTATTTGTTATTTTTATAATTAGTACATCACAATGGGTTAGTAATAATGTGATTCAATCTTTTTTATTAAATATTATTTTCTCTATTTTTAATGTAAATTTTCAATAGAATGTAGATCGAAATTGAAAGACCAATTTTATTATGTGAATGCTAGTTGATTATATAAAGAAGTACAAACAACTTGCATACATCAAACACATCCAATGGAAGCATCATCCTACTACTACATTTTCCTCTTCGTCATCTTCCTTTTCCTCAAGAACTACTTGCGAAGATCGAACAAAAAACTCCCACCAAGCCCTTCTCTTTGTTTCCCCATCATAGGCCATCTCTATCTATTCAAGAAACCCCTACACAGAACACTTGCCAAACTCTCCAACAAATATGGTCCAATCACATACCTCCGATTCGGCTCCCGCCCCGTCCTCCTCGTATCCTCACCGTCCGCAGCTGAGGAATGCTTAACCAAGAACGACATCGCTTTCGCCAACCGCCCCAAGTTTCTCGCCGGAAAACACCTCGGATACAACTACACCTCCCTCACCTGGGCCTCTTACGGTTCCCACTGGCGCAACCTACGACGCATAACCTCCCTCGAGTTATTGTCATCCAACCGCCTCCAGATGTTTCACTACATCCGTGCAGATGAAGTTAGGTCATTGATTTGCCTGCTTTTCCGAGGTTCTAACAGCCGTGAATTTCAGATTTTCGAGATGAAGTCAACGTTTTTTGAGCTTACACTTAATGTTCTGATCAGTATAATCGCCGGAAAGCGGTATTACGGAGAACATATGGCGGATTTGGAGGAAGCGAACCGGTTTAAACAGATTGTGACGGAGACCTTTGAGCTGAGCGGGGCTACGAATATCGGAGATTTCGTGCCGGCTTTGAAGTATCTGGGAGTATCGGGGCTTGAGAAGAAGTTGGTGATATTGCAGAAGAAAAGGGATGGATTCATGGAAGATTTGATTGAAGAACATAGAAAATTGCAGAGTGGCTCTGTTTCGGAACAGAGGAGGAAGACAATGGTGGAAGTTTTGCATTCCCTGAAAGAAACTGAACCTGAATATTATACAGATGAGATCATAAGAGGCATCATGCAAGTAAGTCTCTGTCTCTTGAGCAAAATATGTGAAATTGTAGAGTCAGGTGTATTATTTTCTGCTTAAAGATAATCTTTTAGTTTGTTTGGCTGAATACAACGTTCAACCGGGATCTCTAAAATATAATAATAGAAAATTTAGCCTAATATGTTTGTCTACTTAACATTACTCATAAATAATTTTATATTAACTTTTTAGTTAAAATGGTCTCTAAAATTGTCATAACTCATTGATCCTAAAAATTAAAATCGATAGAAGTGGCTCCTAAAGTTGCCCATCATCAATCATTTTGTTCATCATTCTTTAATTTGAAGAAATCACCAGTTCAAGAAAAAGGGTTGACTTTACAAAAATACTATCAATTTAATTGAGATTTCTCACAAAAAAACCAAAATGATTGAAGGCGGACAATCTCAGAGATCATTTCAAAGATCAAAGTGATGAGTTATGTAATCTTACTGACCATTTTGAATATTTAAAAAAATAAAAAAATAAAAAAACTTTCATATTTTGGTACCTGTGAATATTTTATAAGGAAAATTAACTAAAAGTCCAAAAAAAATTCTCTTTTAATGAAAAGTCATTTTTTTTAAATATAGTGAATAGTACTAGAAAAATGTAAAAATGTGGTTTTTTTGTTAAAATGAACAATACCGAGAGTGTTTTATTAAAACTTCCTATTTTATAACATTGGCAACATGGATTTTTTGAATTAAACTAAGGTCAATGTCCAACTTTTGGCGTAGCTAAACATATATTTCCACTATTCTCTTTATTTAATAAAGATGTCACTATACAGTATTCTAAGTTAATAAAGCACTGCTATTTTTTTTAATAAACGATATTATATATACTAAGGATGTGGAGACTAGGTTAAATCTCACAATAAGCTAGCAATAACTTAGTTCAAATTTTTTTTTGACGAGAATTGAATCTAAAACTCCTTATTTACAAGTGAAGAAGAATACTATTAGACCATAGTATTAAATAGCAACGCACTGCTATATTTTATGACTTTTCATTTCAATGTGTGATCAACCTGTCAGATCACAACAATAGCATTTCAGTTGCATAGAAGCCCTTCTCCCATATTAGATCGCTCCACCAAACTAGTTACTTACATGTAAATTGACTCTTACAAATGAAATAAACCTTATGGCTTAAGGGTTTTTTGCACAATTGCACCACACAGGTCGTGTTATCAGCAGGGACAGATACTTCATCTGGAACCATGGAATGGGCTCTATCCCTTTTGCTCAACAACCCAGAAGCCCTTGCAAAAGCCCAGACTGAAATTGATAACCACATTGGACAAAGCTGCAGGCTACTTGAGGAATCAGACCTTCCCAAGTTACCCTATCTCCAAGGCATCATCAGCGAAACCCTCCGAATGTACCCAACAGGCCCATTGCTAGCCCCCCACGAGTCATCAGAGGATTGCACCGTAGGGGGATTCCACGTCCCACGTGGAACAATGTTGTTGGTGAACATATGGGCCATACAACATAATCCAAAGTTGTGGGCACAACCTGACCAATTCAAGCCAGAGAGGTTCCATAACCTAAAAGAGGAAAGGGATGGTTTTGTTTGGTTGCCGTTTGGGGCAGGGAGGAGGGGCTGCCCCGGGGAAGGCTTAGCGACTCGGATAGTCGGGCTGGCTCTAGGATCACTGATTCAGTGTTTTCAGTGGGAGAGAATTGGTGAGGAAATGGTGGACATGAGTGAAGGAACTGGTCTCACCATGCCTAGAGCTCGACCTTTACTTGCAAAGTGTAGGCCACGCCCAAAAATGCTTGCCCTACTATCTCAACTCTAAATGGGGTCAATGCATGATTTCCTACCCTGTTTTTCTCTAAGTTTGCATCGTTTTGAATCGTTTTTTCTTTCTCTTAACTCTAACCCACAAGAAATGACCCATATTTTATCCAACAAAGGTAATATGTAGAGAAAAGATTATTACATGATAAGCATCCACTCAGAAGAACTTGGTCGATGTGTCTTGTTAAAATCATAAATCGGAAATTGGCGGTGTTGGTGTTGGAGGTAGGGGTGAGTTCGAGAATCGAAATCGAAAAAAACCGAACTGAAGTCAAAAAAACCAAATTTAAAAAAAAAAAATTGAATTGAAAACCAAACCAAACCGAATGCTGTTGCCTGTTGGTTCAGTTCCAAACCGAATCAAACTGAAAAAACAAGTGAAATGCTTTGTTGAGATGGAAGGGTCCGTGGAAGGAAAAATGATCTTGAAGATGAAAAATTTATGTGTACATGCTGCATATCCAGAGGTTCAGAGGAGTGAGCAGGCGAGCCCAAGTCTCTTGACACCGCTGAGGGCCGGCCTGAGGCGTCGGGTGGGCCCACATAGGACTGTACATGGCTGCGAAGAGGGATGGGGAAGTTGCAGAGAGAGGTATAGAGAGAGAGTGGGAGGTGTGAGGAAATTGTTCTGGTGGAGGAAAAGGAGAGAACCATTGGGGAACTAACCGTTTAAAAAGTGGTTGGCGCAAAATTTGAACAGCAATAATTTATTTAATGTTGGGTGTTGGTTAATTCCAGTTTGGGGTAATCTTGCAACTCGAAGAGATTTTTCAATTTAGCCGGAATATGAGGTGATACATTAAGTTTTCTGTTTTTATACAAATAGTGAGATTCTTATGTTAAAATATTAATGACATAAAAAATAAAATTTCTCACCACTTACATAGTAACACGTAGTGCACCACTTGTATTATTAGCACAAGAAATTTTTTTTCTTAAAACTCAACACAGTTCTCACTTCTTAAGTGTTTTTATATAGAAACCTTCAAGCGAACACTTTTTTTTGTTGTTTGACAAACAGTAGAATAATTACATTAAATTCATTTAAATTGATGCATTACATAATATGAAAATGCTACTATGGCCAACGATTTTGCCGATTGATATTTTTTTACAAAAGTGGTGTAGCCTCTTTCATTTATTGGAATCTTGAGCGTCAGATCTCTAGGTTCTTGGCTCTGGGTTATGACCTGGTTTTAGAGCATCGAGGTCTCACGTTCGGGTCTGGGGGCTAATGTCTCAAGCGATTGGGTTGGTTCAAGCTTGGGCGTCGAGGTCTCGGGATCAGGCCTAGGCGCCAAGGTCTCGTGTTC
Organism: Crataegus laevigata; assembly: GCA_963580275.1. Classification (NCBI taxonomy): domain Eukaryota; kingdom Viridiplantae; phylum Streptophyta; class Magnoliopsida; order Rosales; family Rosaceae; genus Crataegus; species Crataegus laevigata. The sequence continues at coordinate 7,821,423 of OY756949.1, forward strand.
GAACCCAACTATCGAGTTCACTAGACCAGTCCCGAATGTCACATGCTCGAGCAAGATCCCGTATGCTGATACACGCGTCTCGTCTGATTTCGAGTGCGTTTCACTGGGTCTTCAATCCTCATGTCCAGTTCCAATGTCAAACTATTGAGTCCGACGCTGGTTTAAAAACATCTCGAATCTCACAATATTTTAAGTTCTGAAACCTGAAGCCAACCAGCTTTCAATAGTCCCTGGTAAACCCCCTTCCTTCTCATGTCTTTGCCGTTCCACCTCGGCCTGGATTAGGCAGGTTAGAGTTCTCACCCTTGGTCATGTACGAGGCATTTTGGATAGTTAACTTTTAGTCTCTTTTAGAATCTCGGCTAAGTCTTGTAAAGCTCCTTCTATAGTCTCTTTTTTTTTTTTGGCATCCCCCTCCTTTTTCTTAAGTCAAAGTGAATACTGATGGCCTTGCTAAAGGTAACCCGGATCCTGCGGCTTGTAGCAGGGTTTTTCGAGATTCTGCAAGTTTTTTTTATGAGAAGTAAGGTTTATGTTTCCCTTGACTAGATGTAACTTCTTCTTTTTCATATCAATAAATTTACCTCGTTCCGTCAAGGTTTTCATAAAACCAAAATTTTTTTTTACTGTAGTTTATAAAATTATTATTCCATTATTGTCCTTCAGATTCCAACTTGGGACGAGGATGGTCAGAAACCCCAACATGCAGAGGTATTCAAAAGTTATGTCTAATAAAATGTTGCTACGACACGCTGTATTTGCCAACTGCTAGCGGCAGGAAAATCCCCCTCGACATTTCTGCGAAAAACCGCACATTATATGCCCTTTACGGTTATTTTCAAATAGTTATGTTAGGGAAATTAAATTTATAGATAATATTTAAAAATTAAAGATAAAAAAGTTGAAGATTAATTTATTATTTAATTGTTGATAAACATGTTCATTCTTATTGGTGATACATAATTCAGTTTACAAATTTTGTCTCTAAATTTAGTCTATTTAACATTATCCATATTAAAAACTTGCTTTTTTTGTGTGTGTGTAGTCTATGTGGTTATCTTTAAAACTCTAGCTTTACTATTCAAACATTAGGTCGACAAGGTAATTAGAAGTCTTGAGAAAATCATTCCAATCTATCCTAGCTTGGAAATGAATGACAATGAAAGTTCAAGTCTTATGATATTCTAAAAAGGTTAGTGTTATTCGCACATCTATTTTTACTTCTTACTGTCTATTTTTGGTTGTCGGATAAAATGAATTGAACAAGATCAATGACAACAAATTAACCGGGATTTGTGAGAAGTAAAAATGGGTGTGGATAACATTTTCCAACAAAAATGAAAGTTGTAGTCAATTATGATTATTTAGAGCCCTATATACAATAATTTTTCTTGTGTGCAATGTTTGTTGGCAGTCCCACATTGGTGGGGGTAGTCAACAAGGGTGGCTTTAAATATGATTACCCTACTCTAACTAATACCGAGACTTTTTGTAGTAAAACCTCACACCTAACGAATTGGGCAAGTGGTAAAGTTGGGGACAGTATCTGTGTCATTAGAGTGGAGCTCCCCGGACCCGTTGATCTAAAAAAATTTAACATGGTATCAGAGTCCACGGTTACGGACCCGTGCAAGCCAAAGGCTTGTCACAAGGAAGTGTGGGCTTGGAAACAAGCTTGGACTCTTAACATAGAGCCGGCCTCTGAGTTCTTATGAAGCATTTCCTGAAAAGACTAAAAACAAGTTTGGACTCTATTGGAGCTGACCTCTGAGTTTCAAAATTGTTGATGTGTGGATCTCCACATGTGAACTACTAAATGGGGTTACACGTGAGGGGGCATGTTGGCAGTCCCACACCAGTGGGGGAAGTCAACAAGGGTGACTTTAAATATGATTACCCTACTCTAACTAATACCGAGGCTTTTTGTGGTAAAACCCCAGACCTGAAAGATTGAGCAGTTGGTAAAGTTGAGGACAATATCGGTGTCGTTAGAGTGTGGTCTCTCGAGCCCATTGATCTATGTAAGGAAGAGTTGTCCCACATTGGTGAGGGACAAGATTTGCTATGTGCTTATATGGTTTTGGGCTACTCTCCATATTGCCAATTGGTTTTATAGTGGAACCTCAATTTCATCATGGTATTAGAGCAAGTTGTCCTTTGTGTGAAAGCCCAAGGGCCACACGTGCTCACGCGTCACCCACTTGTTGTCCACGTGTAAGCTTGAAAATCGGTCACACGTGCGGAGGCATGTTGAGAGTTCAAATGTGAGGAAGAGTTGTCCCACATCAGTGAGGGACAAGATTTGCTTGGGCTACTCCCCAGATTGCCAATTAGTTTTATGGTGAAACCCAATTTCATCAATGTTTAAGTTGCAAATATGATTTCATTTGTTACTATCTTCAGATTGAAAGTATTTAAATTTTAAGTGTTCTTTAAAAAAAAAGACAAAATAAGAATAAATGTTATGTCAAGAAATGTAGTATATAATTAGTTGCTCGTCATTGAAAAGAAAAACATCTTGTAAATTAAAAACATTCAAGGTTGATTCCAATAGTTTGCATGATATTCAGTAGCGCCTCGTTTACAAAATCTGTTAAAAACCATTGAATCTCACAATATTGTAAGTTATGAAACCTACATGCCAAAATCTACAATATTGACATTGTAAATAATAAAACATGCAGCCCAAACAGCTCTCACTGTAATTTGTAGCTATTGTATTATTTTCCTTGAGATTCTAACTTGGGATGAGGATGGGGACACCAGAGGTGTGTCAAAAGTTTTGTCCAAAAAAATATTTGCTGGGAGTAAAAAACAAAAGATAATAATCTCTCTCTGTGTGTGAGAGCTTTTCTCTCTTTTTGAGAGTCTTTCCCACCTTCTATGCGTGTAGTTTCCAACCCATCGATTTCGTTCATTGGCCCTCGCCGTGGCGAGGGTCGGTGTATGCTCTGGCCTCTTTCTTTCTCCTTCCTCATTTCGTTCCTTTTGCTTCCTCTCTCCCCATCTATTCTTCCCGTTTTATCCAGTCCGGTATTCCTTATGGACATCCATCTTCTTCGACCTTTTCCAATCCGGTCTTCTGTCAACTTTAACGGCGTTTTGATGAGCTCCTCCGAGAAGGTGTGTAGAGTTCAGGTTCCGCTGGCTCGGGTGTTTCCAACACCACCTCCTTCTCCTTGTCTGCCTTTGTTGGCAGTGTTGTCCATGGTATTCCCATGGGCTTCTTTCATTTTATGGCGGAGACTGGTGTGGCAATCGTGGTTGGGAGACAGGGTATCCCTTCGTTTCTTCTCTATGGCGCTGCTTGGTAGGAGTTGTGGCAGCAATTTGGGTCACTGGGTTTGGATGATCGGGAATCACGGTTGCGGCAATGGAAGCAAACTGGAATGTTCCAGAGCTCTATATCAGATTTTGGACTTTAGGTTGGGCTTTTGTAAGATAGTTCGGATGGCCCTATTTGTATTGTTAATATTTGTTTGTGGGCATGTGCCTTGTAATTATCTGTTTTAATAAAACTTCTTCCTTTTTTCGGAAAGGATTTGTCCAATATATATATATATATTTGCTAGCACATTTTGGTTTGCTAAGTGTTAGTGGCAGAAAAATCTTCTTCGACATATATGAAACAAAACCTTCCTCGCACCGTATGTTCTTGACTGCATGACATTGGAAAGAAAAGCATCCACTTTATTTTGACCAAAGTGGAAGTCATGATACCGGCTAGACTAATAAAGAAAAAGAGGCAATATTTTAGTCCATCCAAAGGGTAATTTGTTCCTCCACTAGATTTCTTTAATCAAGCTACTGCCTATGAGTAGTCGGTTTATTCTTCAACAGGCACACGGTCAGAGTCTTGAGCTCTTCCCTCTGCTTGGAAGCTTACAGTTTTATTTTCTATTTCACCTTCTAAGAGGGGTTCTTTTCACCCTTCCCTCACGATACTACTTCACTATCGGTCATCTAGAAGTATTTAGCCTTGCAAGGTGGTCCTTGCTGATTCACATAGGATTCAACGTATCCCATATTACTCAGGTTAGAGCCCAAGCTAGTGATGCTTTCGGCTAGTAGACTCTCGCCATCTAAAGTGCGGAGTTAGCTCATGGGTTGAAAGTTGAAACAATTCAAGCAAAGGAGCTGAACCAATAATATAGGGTCCCCATTTTATCTCTGATCAATCCCATTTCGGGTACGACACAGACTCTTCATGCAGTGCGACGTCAATCTCTTAATTGGTGTCAATCTTCAAGGATGGAAACCGTTGATTTTTTCAAGAGAAGAGATTAGATTGCGGACCCGTTGTTCCTCGAATATATACCAGAATTTCTTCAAAGATTATTAAATCAGAAGCATTCTTTCACATGAACTTCGTCGATGTATCTTAAAAGCATAAATCGGGACTTGGACAGATTGCCCTCATTTTAGTTTGAACGCAGTCCTCGGCGTCAAAAGCGTCAGATCGAAATTATACTCATGCACGACGACACGATGATCGTGAAGCTGTTGGTCCGTTGGATGATCATATCACAGATCGTCGTCTCACCCGAAGCCGTATCTGCCGAAACGCCAATGACTAAGGGTTGGTGGTGTGGGGGTTGGGAGGTTGGAAGAGGCGGAAGCAGTGTCTCTCTCTCCCTTTCAAATATTGTTCAAATCAAATTAGTCAATATTATTTTCCAATTAGTCAATATTGATTCCAGCTAGCTTTCCTTTGGAACTGGTACAATTCTTATTACCTCTAATTAATTAATTATTTATTTAAACAGAGCATTTTGTTTTCTTTTTAAAAAACTTTATCTAATTTTAATTTCATTTGTTATTATCTTTAGATTAAAAAGTACTAAAAATTTAAGTGTTTTGTAAAAAGAATAATAAACTGAAATAAAAATAAATGCTCTGTTAGGAAATGCTATTAGGCTTTTTTACGAGGGTAATTTATTAATACAAAGAAAAAGTTACACCTAGTCGGAGGGTCTCATAAAGCAAGAAAAATAAATATATAAAAAAAAAGAGAAGGAGAGAGGACATACACCTTGAAAAAGAAAATCCAAGAAGAGGGACTAGACCTTAACACTCTTGGAAAAATAAAATACAAGAAAAAGAGAAGGTGGACACAAGACCAAACCTCTCTAAAATAAAATCTAAAAGGTAAGAACCTATAAGACAAGCTGCAAAACAAAAAAGAAAAATCTAAAAAAAAATTAGGTAAAAAGAAAACAACACATCAAGAAGGGGAGACAAACTTGTAGGCTGACATACCCAAGAAATCTGATTGCAGAACATGAAGAGTCTCTATAGGAGGAGCGGCATGCCAAACAAGTGAAGACGAGAGAAACCCTAAATTGGCCAATTTATCAGCAACTGCATTCCCTTCTTGAAATGTATGAAAGCAACGAAATACCATGTGCTACAATCGGGAAATACAGTTCATCCAACGAGTCTGGAGCGACCAAGGACGAGAAAAAAAAAGCAAAGTAAGATATCACGCTAGAAGAGTCACTTTCAAGCCATAAATGTTACTAAACTCGCGCGTGAGCCAACTCTTCGGCAAGAATGATAGCATAAAGCTCCCCATAAAAAAAAGTACGATGCCCCAAGCTCAATGAGAAACTACCAAGAAAATAACCCGTATAATCTCAGAAAACCCCACCACATACCGCAGGACCAAGTTACCTTTTGGCATGGCCATCTATATTCACTTTGACCCAAGAAAATGGAGGGGGTGTCATCAGGTATATGATTGGTTACATGTCATTTGAAAAGAAAAACATGTAGTTAACTCAAAACATCAAGGGGATGATTCCAATACTTTGCATGAGTATGAGTAGCAGAAAATTCCTCTTCGACATTTATGCAAGCCTCGCGGCTTATGCTTTTTGTTCACTCATGAGCCATATATACAACATCATCCATAAAATTGTTTATTTTGAATAGCTTTACGATTCAATAAATATTACGTTGACATGTTGTTCAAATCTTGTTGGCAATGTGGGGGTTGGCGAGCTTGGAAGCGGCGGAAGCAGCCTCTCAAGTCTCGTTCAAATCATATTAGTCAATTTTGATATCAGCCAACTTTGCTTTGCAACGGGTACAATTCTTGTTGCCTCTAATTAATTAATTATTTATATAAACAGAGCATTTTTCACACAAAAAAAAGGTTATCTAATTTTGATTTAATTTGTTATTATCTTCGTATTAAAAAGTATTTAAAATTTATTTTGTTCTATGAAAAAATAAGAATAAATGATTTGTCAAGAAAAGCTATCATCAAGTATATGATTAGGAATGAAGATTCTCTTTGGATCCTCTTTGCAAGGATCATAGAGATCTTCCAATCGTGTCCGTTTATCATACATCGTGCAATCAGAAATCATTCTAAATTTTTTTATATAAAATTGAATATAAACAGTAACAAAGAAAAAATTGCCACACAATGTACGATGTATGATGAACGGATACAATTAGAAGATCATCGGGATCCTCATTCTATGATTAGTTGCATGTCATTGAAAATAAAAACACCCAGTCAACTGAGAACATCCAGGGTGAATTCCAATATTTTACATTATATTCACTAGTCTCATTTGCAGAATTTGTTAAAAACCCTCGAATCTCACACTATTGTAAGCAATGAATGAAATCTACAACCCAAAATTTTGTGTTTTAACCTTTGCAAGTCGGTATGGACAAATCCCGCTGGTGGCTAATCTAACATTTAATTTGACAAATTCTATCGTTTGAAAAAAAAAAAACAGCTCTCAATGTAGTTTGTAATTGTTGCATTATTATCCTTTAGATTCTAACTTGGGATGAGGATGATAGGGGACACCAACATGCAGAGGTGTGTCAAAAGTTCTATCTACAAAAAAAAACATTGCTACGACACGCTGTATTTGCTAATTTTGGAAACACAAAGGATTCCTTCAGGGGCGGAGATTAGATTACGGCAATTTGGTTCTTGAATACATACCAGAATTTCTTCCCAGATTATTACGTCAGAAGCATTCACTCACATGAACTTTGTCAATGTATCTTAAAAGCATAAATCAGAACTTGGACAGAAATCCCCCATTCTAACTTTTGAACACAGTCCTCAGCGTCAGAAGTGTCAGATCAAAATTATACACAATGCTCGGCAACAAATTCTAGGACTCGGACTCAGGTTCAAAAAGGACGGTCGGAGATACCAACATGCAGAGGTGCGCAATGGGAGTAAGCGAAAACTGTTGGTGGCAGATAAATCTTCCTCGACATTTTTGCGAAAACCCGCGTACCGTATGCTCTCTATGTGCTAAATGGGACCCCTCTCACAAGCCCTTGTCTAGTACTCTCTGCAAATTTAGATCATGTATTAGGTCAGCATACTTGTTTTTACTTTGGCATTTGCAAACTAGATCCCTATTCACTCATGAGTCATGCTACAACATTATCCATAAAAATGTTATTTTATGGAAAACTTCTTTTGTGTTTAATCTTTATAGTTATCTTCAAAACTTCAACTTGACTATTCCAATCCATTCTTAAGAAAATTATTCCAATCTATTTTCGGAAGTGGTTGACAATGAAAGCTGAAGTTCCTGATAATATAAATTTTAAAGTAGTCAATCAGGATTAGCCCTCTCCATACAATAATTTTTCGTGCATGCTCAAAGTATGTTGCAAATATGGCTAGAAAAGATTCAGATTAAACTGTTAATTATCAAGTGATGTTATCATATCACTGATAGATTTTTTCATAGATTAATTGTCTAGCACCGCCAAATCGCTCTCTCATTTTCTCTTTCTTGTCAGCTAATTTCATAAATGGCCTGACATCCACAAAACTAGTATATATTACTCCGTATCTTTCTCTCCTCTTACTTTCTTCTCCTACCTTCTATTTTGAGGCATCTATGTGAGAGCGAAAGATCTATCCTCTTTCTTTTTCTCCCTTACCATATAGCTAGGTAGCCTACTACGTTTCACAAAATAGAACAGGAAAGGAGCAAGAATTTTTTATAATTTTTGCATAGTTAAATATGGGGAGAGTGAAGCTTCAGATCAAAAGGATTGAGAACACGACCAATAGGCAAGTCACTTTCTCAAAAAGAAGAAACGGGCTTATCAAGAAAGCCTATGAACTCTCTGTTCTCTGCGATGTTGATGTTGCTCTCATCATGTTTTCTCCATCTGGGAAACTTAGTCCCTTCTCTGGAAATAAAAGGTAGTGATATTGTTATTCTTTTTGTTCAAGGAATATTGTCGTTCGTTTTGTTCTTTTGTGCAATTAGCACTCAGATTAATCTGTATATACTAATATATATCAAGGAATATTTGTTCTTTTGTTTTTATTTTGATGGTACTGAAGCATTGAAGAGATTCTGGCACGGTATATTAATCTTCCTGCCAATGAGCGAGGACGGTAAGCAGATATAGACCATCAAATTATGGTTGTGATCACATTCGATCGGAGCATGTAATATTTCTTGTGTTCCTTTTGATGCATGGTTTTTCATTTACCCTTCTGGTACGATGCCTTGCTCTCCGTTTGTATCAACTTATGCAATTATAAAGTCAGCATAATCAAGAGGTAAATAAGCAGCACTCATAAGTTACATCTTTCCAAGAATTATATGTAAATTTGTATTTATTTCTATATACGTATGTTTTGAATTCGGGACACAATTTCACACTCTTTTTGTCCTTATGCACACTCCTGTTTATTTTTGGCATTTGAGTTGAATAAAGAAAAAGAAAATCAATGAACAAACACAAATATGGGTGCGCCAAAAAAGAAAATTGTTTGCAAAAGTAAATTCCTTTCATCAATTAATATATTTATCTCTTTCCGATTTTTATTGAAGTGATGATTAAATATGCAGTTTCTCCAAAGCGTTCTTGGTAAATTGTGGAGGGAAGCTGATCAAACCTATCAAGCAACCAGGTACTGGTTCCCTACTTGTCTATGTTCTTCACCCTGCTTAGTTAAATTTCGAATGTAATCTTTTACCAAAATTCCTGGTCAAATGATACATTAGCTAGTCAATTTATTTGGTGAGCAAAAGTTGGTGAGTATAGCGGTAGTACTCTATTGTACTGACTGTATGGTGATTGTTGCTATGATTTCATGTAATCGATGGATGCAGTCCGATGAGTGGTACTGATTCGGATCAACTGGAGGTACTTTATGAACATATTCGAGCACATACAAGTTGATTGACACGGCTTCATATTTAAATCCCTATTTCTGATTTAATTATAGGAGATTCGACAAGACATCGTATGCTGCAAATCACAATTGGAAGAAATGGAAAATCGACTAAGGTGCTGCTATAGTTGCAAACCCTAAATCCTGTAGCACGCATGTCTCCGATCACCGACAAATTACTATAATTAGCAAGCATCCTATGTATGTATTCCTCTTATATGTGTAGTGTCGATAGCAGGATCTTTGAAGGAGAGGATCTTTCTGAAATCAGGACATTGCATGAGGCTGAGTACCGGGAGCAGATCCTTGAGGAAACTCTAAAACGTTTGCGCGTGCGCAAGGTATGTTATATACTGAATACAGTACTTTACTGGTATGCTCCTAGCTAGCTGCAACTGCATCTGTTACTACGCATGTCGCTTATATTAATTTCAGCTGAAATTTATAACTAATGACATTAATTCATGGCAAAACATGTACAGCAAGTTCTGGAGGAGTATGATTCTTCTGCTACAATACTACAGGTCTGTTAAAGTAGCATTTTTGTGTGTACTTATCTTTAAACTTTTTTCGTCCTAACTTTATATGGAGAAACCTTTATAAGCATGTCGAGGACATAGCTAGCCACATGATGTTATCTTTACAAGTGGTATAACATTTGTGGGTGACGCAGTTTGATGTCTCACTTCTAGAGTATATTATGCTAATACATATATTATAATATGAATGAAGTAATAATATCACGTAATGGTGGTCGCCGAAAAATTAGCAACTCGTCATAAGAGCATATACTTCAAGTATGCATGCCAAGAAGGAAATAACATAAAGTATTCATTATTTAATACGTTGAACTGTGTATATACGTTTGCAGCTACCTACGGCTGCAACAAATATACATGAACTTGTTACGAAGGAAATAACATAAAGTATTCATTATTTAATACGTTGAACTGTGTATATACGTTTGCAGCTACCTACGGCTGCAACAAATATACATGAACTTGTTACAGGAAGTCAACACAATATTCTAGTTGATTGGCTTCTACAAGGAGATCCACAAGTTCAGATTGTAAACTTTTTGAATTCAAATGGCTTTCTTCCCCAAAGGTGATTATAAATTATATTATATATGAATCTTACTGGCCAAACATGCATTTATACAAAGAACGCCCTTAAGAAACAGATTCCTTTTTTTTTTTTTAAATGAGAATTAGTTGGGGCACCACACCGCATCAGACTTCATCGGTCGAATTGTTTATCGTTCATTGTACCTCACAGATCATCTTTACAAAATATTAGCCAATTCAGAAATATTTGAGACTTTAATTGAGTTCAAAGAAATTGACGAACATTAAGCTAATAAATATTAAAATTTCATTGAAACAACTATAATAGGGCAAATCTGGATTGAATTGAATTTTTGTAAAGATGATCTATGAATCGAGACTTATAAAATAAACAATTCGAATCATTGAAGTTTGATGTGGAGTGAGTCCCACAATTAATCTTCATTTTTTTTGCAAAAAAATGAGATCTCTTCCTTTAAAGAACATGAATATATATACACACACACATATTAATCTAGATATCATTACAGTTATATATAGGTTAATGAAAAACTTATTAGTTTCGTGTTAGTTAAATTAATGATTTTTTCCGCTTGGTGAGGATTAGAGATCAGCCAGCTGAAAGTAGACTTGACGCCATAGCTTCCCAATCAGCACTTGTTAGCGGACAAAATAGGAGTGTTGATGAGCATCGCAGCACAGGAAATGGTTTGGAGGATGACAATAATAGTTTGCAGCGTCAAGAATTAGGACAAGTTATTGATGTCAACTTGTCCGCGTGGAAGGATTTCTATCCGACAGGTATATCTCTTTTGCATGTTCTGATAATTATATCCTTAGAAGAAAAAAAAGTACATATATTATTTCTCTCCAGTTCATGCAACTAAACAATGACCAAGTCATCGTGAAAGGAATTGAAATAATTAAAAAATAAATAAATTTATTGACAGGGAATGAACACTTTCCTGCAGCTTCTTCAGGGGAACGAGGACTCTATATGTCGTCACAGTTCAATCCTCCACCCAACATCTTGCACCCCAATCAAGATCAAAACCAACTCTGACATTTTGTGTATATATTGTGGTTACTACTCGCATGATTTTACTGCTTTTCCTTTGGGTCTTATTACCATGTTGAATATCAATACAGAACTGTAAGAATCCGTAATGAACTTTTCCCTTGTTGCTATCATGCTATATAGTATATGCATGCATGACGTTTTACATAGTAAAAAAGTTACTCTTATCATATTTTTCATACCACGTTTGTATCATCTCTATCATAAAAAATTAAAAATTCGACCCACATGTGTTGCCATTCCTCTATTAAAGATATGGTACAAATATGGTGTGACATATGTGGTAAGTGTAATAGAAGTTATGGTGAGGAGAAGGATAAGTATTATGTGCCTCTAGGAAATTAAGTGGGTTGGTCTTAAGGCAAAGGATTTCGAAAACACAGGTTTTAAGCTTTGGCATTTGGGCAAAACAGATCGAGAAGCAATGTTGGCATAATCATGGAGACTAACAAAAGATGTTGTACGTGCACTACAACAACAACAACAAAAAAAAAAAAAAAAAAAAAAACGAGTACTGCACACAATAAATTATATGTGCCCTTTGAGGCCAAAAAGCACCAACAATTGTGCTCACAGACCAACAACAACAGTGGCAGCAACTATATTTGTATATGTGCCCTTTATGAGTGTCACCATTGCTGATAGCACACAATATCACTATTTGTGCTCAAAAAGTTCAACACAAATAACAGCTTATTTGTGTCTTAATTCTGACAACCATGTCAGATTGTCAGGTGACAGAATCATATGCACACAATTTTCAAATCGTGCCCAATAGGTTCTATTTAAAAAAAAAATTAATGTAGAGAATTTGAATTTTTTTCTAAATCAACAAATCCCACAATATACACGTATTTCAGTTATTTACAACAAATCCCACGTAATTTACAACCAAGCCCTTCTTCATAATCCTATCCTCCCCCACTGCACTGCAGCTGTTGGACACAAGTTCTTTGTGCAATGAAGCTTGCTTAACCACATTCCCTTCTTGCTTAAACTTAGAGAGTCCCACAACTTTTTTCTGAATTGAAAATAAATCGTAGTTGAATAAGAATCTTAGTAAAAAGCATAGACTAAGAAATATTTATACCTTACAAATAGCATCCATGTCATCAAAGATTATCGCATGCAAACCACTCTGGTCTCTGGGGGGAATTAAGGACATAATGAGATTAGACATTATTGAAAACCAACCTAGGTGCACTTAACATGTATATATTTCCCTTACCTCCGAGCCCCTTGATCATTCTCAGCATCAGCAAATAGATTCCTAACATTTTTCTCAATTTCACCAACTTGCTCAAAACTTCAGGGCCATTAACAATCTAGCACAGCTCACAAAAACAGAAATCTCATCAATCACCAATGCAGAAATTTAATAATTAAAGAAAAAGGTGGATCAAACTCCAAATCTTTGGTTCTTTCTTGTTCAACATCTTTCCAATTTGACAAGCCATGAGAGTTTTTAAAGTACCAGGTGGCCCAGCATACCCTTTACATGCTTGATCCCTTATCTGTAAGATCAAAGTCTTTCCAGTAATGAGTGTGGTATATAGTTATACCAAAAAGATATCAGGGCAACTAGAAGAATAAGTTATCTTACTTATTTGTCACGTGAGGAGGGAAAACATGGGATGCAAAAGCTCTTCAAAATATATCTGCAAACTCAGCACCTAAGCCACCAATTCGAAATGTTTGAAGTTTAAACTCCTTGTGCCTGACAATGTTGCTACTTGTAGCTTCATGCTGATTTACAATTTGACGAATACAGTTCAGAATATCAAATTTCAATACATTATTTGGTATTGTATACTATCTAAAATAATACTGAAAATGTTCACTGAAAATGGCCATCATATCGTGACTCTGATTTATGTAGCTAAATAATTAATCAAAGGAGCAAGTGCAAAAAATAAATTAAGAAACAATTGAAGAGATATGATATCTACACCCTTAGCAAGAGTAAGGCCAATCTTTTCCAAGAGAAAGAGAGATATTACCTAACACCAACATCATCGACACTGTCGATAGCCATACCGGTAGAGAGACCAGCAAGGCCACAAACTAGATAGCCATACAGGTACTGATGATCATGACAATGATAAGTCTGTAAATACCCAACAATATAAAGTTGTGTTAATAACTTATTTGCAGCTCCTGATCAAAGAATGTAAACAAACAACTTTATAGATTAGATTATGTCTTTGTTGCACTGTAATACAAAAGAAAGAAAAATCACAATCAATTCAAACATTACACACAAACTAAAAATTCTAGAACACTAGAAATATGGAAAGGAAACTAATGCAGATACTATTCGATTAAAAAGAATTAATTAACAAAAACTTTAAAGTCATATATAAGATAATATTTTAAAATTGCAGAAGTATAGAGGTAGGGTTACAATCCCACGTGAAAAACCACAGGGGTATGAACTCTGTTTCTCTCAGGTTTTCAACACTAAAAATTTAGAGGACATAATTAAGTATAAATTTAACTGAGATCAGCTCAAATACCTCCAAGCTTATCATACAATTCTACAGCTAGCTAACAAAAATACAGACTATCCAATTTTGAAATTCCAATTGATCGATCACAAGGCATCAAAGGTAAAAAACAAACCCCTTAACCATCTAAACCCCTTTGCCTCCAAATACTGTGGAATCCCAAAAAATTACGATAAATTTGAGAAATTAAACCAAAAAAGGAAAACTTGATTGCGAATTAGGAAAAATACAAAACAACTACCTCCTTATGGCGCAATGATCTAAGGAACAATGAAGACGATGGTGCTTGCTTCCTCAGAATCTTAGATCCGATCTCAGACTTCACCGACTCGACGAATTTGAACTCCTGCAGCTTCTTCAACTCCATCTGAAGCTTGTCTTGCTCTTGGCCCTTTGTTTGGAGCTCTTCCTTCTTAATCTTCAAGATCTCTTCCTTCTTAAGGAGCTTCTCGGTTTCTCCTTCTAAAGCCTCGTTGCATGAAGCTTCTCTTGCATTTCTTCAAGTTCTTTCTCAAACGACAGACAGTTGGGATCTGAGCATGAGATGCAACAAGAGGGAAATACGGATCGATTGAGATAGAGAGAGAGATGCGGAAGCGTTGGTGTTTCTCAAATCTGATGCACGGGTGTTTCTCTAAGAAAAAAACGAAAGAAAATCTCAGATCTAAGAGAAGTGAAAGAGGTAGAGAGAGATGCATAGATTTTGTTTGGTTGAGAAATAGAGAATTTGGGTAGAGAGACAGAGGGAGGGGTTAAAGGGAGGGAAGGAAGTGGGGTGTGGCATCTGGGTGGGTTAAGGAGGAAAGTGGGGTGTGGGTGGGTTAACTGAGAGAGACAGAGACAGAGACAGAGACAGAGACAGAGAAAGTGGGGTATGTGTGGGCCATAAGTATTTGAAAAATAATAAAAAATAAAAAATTGTGTCTTTAGAAGTAAAATGTTGGCACCAATGACAATCTGAGTCCATTATTTTTATAATGATGTCTTGAAAAAATATTTGTGCCAAATTTGTAGAAGAATGGGCACATTAAGGGTGTGTTTGATTGCCCTCCTTAGCTTTCACTGGACTGGACAGGATTACTTTTTAGTCTAATCCCGTGTTTGTTTACGGAATGGCCTAACTTTAATGGGACTCGCCCAGACTAAATTGGATTAAACACTTCACTAAAGAGGCTTAGCGAGACCCCCCGAAATTAGGCGGACTGCTAAGACCCCCTCCCGCTTGCACATCCATCTACTTCGTCCTCGCTTCCCAGAACCATCTGCAAAACCGAAACAAAATAGAAGAAAAATCTACAAACATTCTATTTTCAAAACCACATCCAACACCCAAAATCTCAGAAAACCTAAAAAAAAATCTGAAAGTGACATGAGCTTGAAATTTTCAATCACACAACACCGAGAAAACCAAAAACCCAAAAAATCTGCAGTGAGGTGAGCTTGAAATTTTCAATCACATTACCAAAAACTCAGAAAATGCAAACCAGATCCTAACCCCATCTTCTACCTTCGGGCCAATCGCACATACAGTGAGGTGAGCTTGATGTTAATTTCTTTCATCAAAGAGGGAGATGAACAGAGAAGAAAAGGAAGAAAATAAGGAGATGAACGGAGAACAAAAGAAGAAGATGGAGATGAAGAGGGAGAGGGTCGAAGAAAAAAAGGGAGAGGGAAGAAGAAAAATTAGAAAAAACAGAGGGAAAGGGGCGGAGAAAATAAAGGAAGGAAGGGGGGATGAACGAAATGTTTCTAGAATGAGAAAGTAGACAGAAATAATATAAAAAAAATACTAAATATTTATTAAATAATGTAAAATATTAATAAATATGAATTAAATAATATAATATTAGAATTTGTTATTAGTATGTTTCTTATTCTTGACACTACACCAAACGCTTTACTAAACTAGTCCAGCTTAGCCTAGTCTAAGCCAGTCCAACTTAGTCCCTGCAGCTAGTCCAGTCCGAGATAGTCCAGTACAACAAACGCACCCTAATTAGAAAGGAAACAAATACAAATTTTTGTGTGTAAAAATGGTTAGTTACCCACAAAATAATTAATTGTGTCCTTAATTTTGTATCCATAGGCCATTTTTCTTGTGGTGATGTTAAGAAGGCGGGGATAAAGTTATAGTAATCAAAATTATAGTAGGACCAAGGTATTAAAAAATGCTAAGTACTAGTCGGGCAGCTGGCTGGGGCCTAGCGCCTAGGCGGCTAGGTAGGGTCTAAGCGGGCGCCTAAGCAGACTAGACAGATTTAATTAAATCTATTAAATTTCGTATAAATAAGTGTTTATTTATACTTAATATATATATATATATATATATATATATATATAATTTCATCATAAACTACAAAATAGAATGACATATATATTATGAGCTACTGGAACATAATGAAAACATGGGAAACAAGCATATAATGTGTGTTCATTTAAGTATTCAACAAGTCTCTTACAAGTTATTGAAAAAACTAAAATGCAAATTGAAAGTTATCTATTTTATGTCTAAGTCGCAACTTAGCGGGTGCTTGGACGGGTTTGGGCGGGTTAGGTGGGTGCCTAGGCGATCTAGGCGAGCGCCTTAGTAGGTCTGGGTGCCCTTTCTTAATTTTCAAACGCCTATGCATTAATTGGGACGGTGGCCAACCACCTAGCACCTAGGTGGCGTTAGGTTAGGATTTTTAGAATAGTGAGTAGGACAATAACTCATCGGTGTGATTAGTTGGGTTAGATGAGAGTCTAAAGGAGAAATTTTGGAAAGATCTTGGAGAATTGGTTCAAGGAATCTCTCACATGGAGAAGCTACTCACAATAGGAGATTTAAATAGACATGTAGGCGAAGAGACAAGCAACTATAGAGGGTTTCATGGTGGTCATGATTTTGGACAGAGAAACAAGGAGGGGAAAGACATTTTGAATTTTGCAATGGCCTATGGTCTTTTTCTAGACAATACCTCATTTAAGAAGAGAGAAGAGTATGTGATTGCCTACAAGAGTATGTCATCGAATCATAGATAGATTTCTTTTTAATGAGGAAGGGGATCGTATAACTTACTATTACGGATTGCAAAGTTATATTGGGAGAGAGTTTGGCTAACCAACATCACATGTTGGTGATAAATGCACGTATTAAAAGAGATAGAAGAAGAAACAAGACCCTTAAATATCGAAGAACTAGATGGTGGAATCTAAAAGGAGAAATACAAGTCACTTTCAACGAGAAAGTACTTGCCCAATGCATTTGCGATACAAAGGGGTTAAGGCTAAGAAGGAATGTTGGAAGATCTTATACAAGGATAAAACCATCAGTCTAAAAATTGGCCTAAGAGCTAGACGTCGGTTTGTCGATGCCATTAGGTCCAAAACATTAGGAAATATTGGTGAGCTATTAGACGGTTGCCTAGGCGCTCCTAGGCGACCTAGACAGGCTACCTAGGTGCTTCTAGGAAGAAAATCCAAATAGAACCCAAAAAAACTCTCTCACTGCTTCGACTCCTTTTCTCTCTATGGCTGTCGCGATTCCCTTTCTCTACACTTCATCGAAGAATGGGAATTACGAAGCAAAATAAAAGAAGAGGAAACGAAAAAAAAGAAGAAGATGAATAAAAAAGTTAGGGCTTTTTCCCCTTTTTAGGAACAAGGATATTGGATGTAAAGTAGAAGTGACCGCAAATGAAGATTAGATGAGAGAAAATTGGTTAATGTGATTTGAACATGTGAACCGAAAACCTACAGATACTCCGGTTAGGAAATGTGAATATGAGACAGATGCTTGGGGAAAATTAGGTAAAGGAAAACCTTGGAAGACTTCGAAAAAAAAAATTTAAAAACAAACATGGAGTACTTAGAGCTTACGGAAAACTTGACGCAAAATCGAACACAGTGGCATTTGAAGATTTATACAGCCGACCTCACTTAGTAAGATAAGACTTTGTTTTTGTTGTTGTTGTTGTTGTTTGATAATTTGATATTTGTTATTGATGATAATTTATAGGGTAAATACACGAAACTACATCTACTATGGGTCAAGACAAAATTTCATACCTTATGTTTTAAACATTATAATGTCATACCTTAATTTATGAATTCGTTGCAATGTTAGACTTTTGTTAAATATTCCATCAATTTAGATTTTAAATAATGACGTGACAAGAGCTAGTCCCACTCTTTAGCCAACTGGAATAAAAAATTAATTCATTATTAATAAATTAAATAATTATTACGGAAAGATTGAAAGCCATGAATGATGACAGATTAAAAATGAAATTTTGAGAGCAATGGATGAAAGGTTGAAGCCATTTTTCTCTCTCTTTCGTCTTTTGTTTTTTGTTTTTGTTTTTTCTTTTCCATATTTATTTGTAATTGGGGAAGGTGGATGAGAGCTATGACAGGGAAAGAGGAATAGAGGGAGTCGGTGGGGTTGATATTTTCGAATTTGGGTGACCAATGAGAGTCGATAGAGGTGATGCTTTGGGTTTTGGAATTTGCATCTGTGGATGCAAATTTTCTCCTCTTCGATCTTGGACGATTTTGCACCTACAAAATAATTAGCGCCTTAGGTTAAGGCCAAAAGCCACACGCGCCCACGATGAGTTGGGGGGGGCTTTGGCCGGAGAACCTCCGATGCCAAAGTTAGAAATTAGAGAGAAAATGTGTTTGGAGAACTTTGTGAATTTTGCAAGAGTGTTTAGGATTTTTGGTAAGAGAAGTGGGATTTCTTGTATGGGAAAAAATGGCCTCCCTTTTGGGTGTGAATGGATCCCTATTTATAGGATTTGGTTTGGCTTTGTCCCATGGTTGGAATGTATGGCCGGCCCCTCAAGGGTTTTTTTGAGTTTAATTTTGTATTGAATTAGCCAATAACTTGGCTAATTAAATATGGAGCATAATTGGGTGGTTATGAGGTTTATTATTTGATTTAATTTGGACAATAAAGTGGGAAAATAAATGGGATCAAATGCACAAAAAAGGCGGCCGGCTCTTCCCTATTTTTTGGGGTTAAATGGGATATATTTTGTGGTTGATTTTGGTTTTAATTAGCCAATTTACTATGATTAATTGGCTAATTAAACCTAAGGGAAGATTTTGGGGGAATATGAAATAATTATATTATTTAGCTAATCTAAATAATAAAATAGGAAATATATAAAATAAATTAGGTTTAAAGTTGATACCTATTTTGGACACTTTTGTCCTGGTTAAGGGATAATTACCAGCTGCCTGTGCGTAGGAATCCCAGTATGTCCCAAGGGCAATTCTGTTTCCTTTTGTAAAAAATCTACGTGTCGCCTTGTGATTATTTTTGGCTCCACAAATGCCCTCACACCTGTTGGGCTGCTCGCAAAAAAGGGCAACAGGTGTAGAGATTTTCTTGTTTTAGGAAACTTGGAATTGTTCCCTATTTTGACATTGATTCTCTCTTTGAAATAGGAAATCAAATCTTTCCAGTAAAAGGAAACAAAACCTTTCCCAAGGCTTATTTAAACTCACCTTAAGTGAATTGTCAAATCAACCTTAGAGAAAAAAATTTATTTATCCTTGGAAGAAAGAAAAAGAGCCTAGAGGATATTTGTTCCCCCTCCTCTAACAATTTTTCTTCGTCACGCCCATGCAAAGGATCGCCTTTCGCTGCTTATAGGTAAGAAAAAATTAATTTTCTTGTCTTCCCAATTTCTTAATCTTTGGATCTTGAATCTTGGCTGAATGGGATCGGAGACTTGTGACTGGATGATTTAGATGGGCCATGGCATGGCAATGCCAAAACATACATATATTTTCTTTCCTGGGTGCTGGGGCGCTGTCAGAAGTCCAAAGGACCAGGCCGTGGGGCTTGGCGATTTTCCTACTGGGTTCCTGCGGTTTGGCATGTTTGAATAATATATATATATATATATATATATATAGCCGAGAGCTGCTACCCAATTTTTTTTTTTTTTGAGCTGCCCTTTTATTTTTAAAACAATTCTCTAATGAATTCTTCTTGTATTTGTAGAATCCTTCAATCATGTCATCTTCGGGTCACAAGAAAGAGGATGGTGTACCACCATTGTACCACCAAGGCGGGTCTTTGAGCAAGGTTGGATACTTCAAGGCTGCTCACTTCAAGATTGGCTCCGATGATTTGTTTAGAGACTTCCTTGAAACCTACTGGCATACCATTCTGATGGGAGTTCGTGTGAAACATGTTAAGGACGGTAGCAGTCGTGAGCCATGTGATAGGACTCGAAGAGCCATCAAGTTCCATCCCTACTACTTTATGTTGGGATTTTCATTTCCTATGCCGCGATTTTTCCAAGAAGTGTTATGCTCCATGAAATGTGCCCCTGCACAATGTTCTCCAAATGCGATTCGTGTGATAGTGGGATTCCACAATCTTAGCCAATTTTTTGAGTTGGACTTGACTGTGAACGAATTTTGGTATTTCTTTGACATAGGTCACATCGAGGGAGTTGGGCAGCTGCGGTCCCGCCATAGGCTCTTTGACAATTCAAGCAAAGGAGATCATGATTGGGCCAGGGAGACTTTGGAAGTGAGTGGAGAATGGGAATCTGATTCTTCCCCCGAACTGCGTGTACCAACAGTCTTCATCTCTGGTAAGTAGGCTGCCCGACCTTTCAGTCTGCTTAATACTTGTGCTAAACTGCTCTTTATTATTTTCTTCTAATATCCCTCTGTTGCTTTTGTAGATTCTGAATTTGGCTCCACCCCTAAAACTTTGCCGGACATGAAGAAAGTGCATATTGCCTTGGGTATTCCTTCTGAGTATCGTGAGTGGCGCTGACTGCTCAGTCCTCTTCGTAGGGAGAATGGTGGGCTGCCCCCACGAGACAAGATAAAACAAATCAAGACGGAGGCATTGACTCATCCCATTTTTGTGTTAGAGCCTGCCGCCAATGAAAATGGGAAAAAGAGACCTTCCCCGCCTGCTCAAGAGTCACCTACTGAGAAGAAACCGAAAACTTCTTCCATCGCCCGCGCGGATTCTACCGCTGCTCGAGAGAAAACTGCTGAGAAAAGATTTAAAACTTCCTCTACTGTTGATGGGGACTCTCCAGCTGTTCCCAAACTTGTGATCGATTTGACCTCCACCAAGGGTGAAAAAGAAGAACATGCTAGGTCTGCACTTGCGATGCCTGCTGCTCCAAGGGCCAGATTTGTGCCTGTGACACCTGTAGTTCCAAAAGCTAGCTCAATTGCCGACAAGATTGCCCAGCGTAGAAGCTCTTCTGTGCCCCTAGTGCCGAAATTTGTGTCCAAACGTCCGTTAGGAACCAAGTTTGGTTCACCTCTAGAGAGGCTTGCCACCATGAAGAATAACAAAGCACCCTCGCCTGCTAAAGTGACACCAAAACCTGTTCCCTCCGCTGCTGAAACCAACTCATCTGCTGAAAAGAAGGCGGCTGCTAGCGCTGGCAGCTGTGAAAAACCTACCAAGACTATTACTACGGAGGCTGCTGAGGTTTGCACATTTTTGAAGCTAGACCTGCTTGAAGATATGGATACATGTGCCAAGTTCGTCAATGGCCTCAAGTAGATTGTTGGCCCGAGCCTCTTTGCAAAACACACTCCCGAGTATAGGAAGATTGCCCTACTAACCATGATGCAAAAAACAACGATACTAGCAGCCAAGTCTATGTTCCTTGACTAAGAAGATACTAAAAGTGCTAAAGAGGTGGCAAGAACCATGGCAGCCGAGGCTTACTCCTAATCCGAAAAAGTCAAAAAATTGGAATCTGAACTTACTATTTTGAAGGGATCTAGCACCTCTGTCCCCACTTTTCTGCAGCTTGAGGCCGCTCACCAAGAGATTATGGATTTGAAAGCTAAACTTGACGTGATCCAAGTAAAGTATGAAGGTGCAGAGAAGGATATTGAGCGTTACATACCTCAAATTCAAGATCTTGAGCGTTCCATCTCTGAATGCCGCTCCGCTGCTTATGCGAAAGAAGAGGAGTTTATTGCTACTTACAACCAAGTGATCCACTTCAAAAAGGTCGTTTCTAGGCTCGAGCCCCAAGTTGTAGAACTCCAGGGTGCTTTGAAGCTTAACGACAATTTGAAGAAAGAAGTGGAGGAACTGCAACGGATCCGTGCTGGTCTGCTTGAGGAGAATGAGCAGCTGAGAAGTGAGAAGGTTGGGTTCAAAGCCTCGCTTACTCAGAATCAAGCTGATTTCTACAAGCTTGGCTATGTGGATCATCTCTTCGGAAGACCACCTGACTTTGAGTTCTTTGGTAAAGATTTCGAGACTTTCTCTATCTCGCCGGAAGATGTGTCTGCTTTCACCTTTGAATCTTCTATTAGTGAAGTGGTTGGGGAAGTTGGTGCTCAGGATAATGCAGCTGATAAAGAAATATCGGATGGTTCCACTGCCCAGAACATTGAGCCTGCTGAAGATGTGGCGGCCGAGTAGCCGTGATCCAAGCTACCGAGGAATAGTCTTCTAGGATTTTTTTTTCCTTGTTGTTTTTTCTTGAGCTCATTGGATCTTCGCCAGTGGTTTATCAAATTTGCTAAGAAATTTAATAAAACTTGCTTCATTCGCTTTTCTCCATCTTTACTTCTTTCGTTCCTGCCCTAACCCTTAAACTTTATAGGCTAGTGGCAGACGTGCTACTTCTTTATAAGCAGACAGGCCCGCGTAGCCAATGTAGCCGTAGGTGTTGGCGTAGAACTTCGCAAAGTTGTTGGCCATAGGGTCGGCAGCCGGATGCCTTACTTACAGAAGCAAGCAAATCCACGTGACCACTAGGTTGTTATCATTGGTTTTTTTCCAATTCCGTATGTGGCATAGCAAGTGTCGCAACACTTTAGGATTTGGTGTAGAGTATTCTGCGCTTGGAAGATATGAAGCTTACAAACTACGTAGCATGTCGGCAGTGGATAAAGCTTCGTATGTGCATTCTAGCTTGTTTAACCTTTCACAAAAATGTGCAGTTATCCAAGTCTAGTGTGGCTCCACTGCTTGAAGGGCAAGCCGTAGGCAGTCTTCTGAAGAAAAAAAATCGTAGTCTACCTTAGTGCACTCGGTAGCGGCTTTAGGTTTTCAGGGCAGTCATCCATTGGGCGTACTGCGTAATATGCCCCCTCCGTTTCTGGGGCCCGGTCTCCCGCGGATTAGATTGAGAAACCCAACATTCTTTAGTTAGCTAAGTCTTGAAAAGACCATTGTGGCTAATCTTGGGAATTCCGGCGCAAGCCATCGTGCATCTAGTTATACTAGGGCAGCCCAGATCATCCACGTCTGGATATTCGGAGTGTAAGTTTATCCTCCCGCCTTGGAGAGCATGGTTGATCCCTTGGGGGATGCCTTTTTCGCGATGGATCCCTAAGAAGGGATGTGATCTTCATTTGAAGTGCCAAAGTGGTAAGTTATTGCAGAGTTGTGGTCGAACCAAGTTGTAAATTATTTCTAAATTCTCCATTGAAAAGTGAATTATACGAATAAATAACTTGGCTACAAAAAAAACAAATTGCATAACAACTAGATAGTCTTTGATTCGCGAGACGGTGCTTATTAAACTGCTTGAATCTCCGAATCTTTAGCATGATGGGAGGGTACACATAGTACTTCCTTAAATTGAAAGCGTTCCATTGCTTCTCAATCTCTTTATCATTCATGGTTGCGATAGTGTAATTCCCCTTGCATCCTACTCTGCTAATCTTGTATGGGCCTTCCCAAATGGAATCTATTTTTTTGGAACCTTCTCTGCGAGCAGTGATAAAAGCTTTTCTTAGGACTAGATCTCCAGGTTGAAATTGTCGGATCTTGGCCCTTTTGTTATAGCTAGAGAGAAGCTGCTGCTGGTAGGCTGCAATGCGGGTGATGGTTTGTTCGCGCTTCTCTTCTGCCAGATCTAAGCTTGTGGCCATTTTTTCACTGTTTTGCTCAATGCTTGGCAGAAGAGTGCTAACGTTAGGCATAATGATGTTGGGAGGAATGATAGCCTCTGAGCCAAATGCCAAAGAAAAAGGAGTCTCCCCAGTGGCTCGTCTTTTGGTAGTGCGATATGCCCAAAGACATCCGGGAAGTTCGTCTGGCCACTTTCTTTTTTTGTCAGTGAGGGATTTCTTGAGGTAATCAAGAATCGTCTTCTTAGATGCTTCCGCCTGCCCATTGCCTTGAGGATATCTTAGTGTGGACATGTGCTGCTTGATGCCATACTTTTGGAAGAACTTTGTCAAATTTTTGCCCACAAACTGCGGGCCGTTGTCGGTGACAACGGATTGAGGTATGCCAAATCGTCAAATGATGTTCCTCCAAATAAA
The DNA here is from genome assembly GCA_963580275.1 of Crataegus laevigata. Taxonomy (NCBI): domain Eukaryota; kingdom Viridiplantae; phylum Streptophyta; class Magnoliopsida; order Rosales; family Rosaceae; genus Crataegus; species Crataegus laevigata. Next base: position 7,845,534 of record OY756949.1, read on the forward strand.
ACACTCTACGTCCGCTTGAGTCGTGGTTGTCATGGGTTCCGCCTCTACCCACTTAGTAAAATAGTCCGTTACCACGATCATCATACCTCTGCCCCCAGTGGCGGGTGGCATAGGTCCTACCAAGTCAATTGCCCATTGCATGAATGGCCACGGACTAGTTTGTGGATGCAATTTGCTAGCAGGCAGCGCTGGTACTGGTTTAAAGCGTTGGCAGCGATCGCACTTTTGTGCTAAATCCTTAGCATCCTGATGTATGGTAGGCCAATAATAACCTGCGTTGAGGGCTTTTTTTGCTAGGGATCGGCCTCCAGAATGATTCCTGCAGACGCCTTCGTGGATTGAACTTAAAACTTTTAAATCATCGGGAGGCGCTAAGCAACAGAGATGCGAACCGGTATAAGACCTTTGAATAAGAAGGCCATTCCACATATAGTAACGCGCTGCTTTTACTTGTAGCTTTCTAGATTCCAATCTTTCCAAAGGGAGCGTGCCATTGACCAGGTAATCTATAATAGAACTCTGCCAATTGGGAGTTATACTAACCTGTGACACCTCGACTGTCGGCTCTGCTTCTATACTTGGTTTGTCTAAGCATTCCACCAGAATCGAACGTTTGAGTTGGTAATCAAGGGCAGAGCCTAGGCCGGCTAATGTGTCTGCGTGCGCATTGTCAACTCGCGGAACTTGGTTGAGAATGTAAGTCGAAAACGTCTCAAGTTGCTTACGTACCTTTTCCAGGTACTGTGCCAATCTTGGATGTTTTGCCTCAAACTCTCCAGTAGCCTGGCTAGTGATTAGTTGGGAATCAGAATAAATTGCAAGTTTCTTTACTGCCAAGTCCTTTGCCATTCGAAGTCCTGCTAGCAATGCCTCATACTCTGCCTCATTGTTGGATGCTTTGAAGCCTAGAGTAATTATTTGCTCGAGTATTGAACCGTCTGGGGTAACTAAAACCACGCCTGCTCCCGAGCCTTTGTAATTGGATGATCCATCAACATGCAAGCGCCAAAAATCTTCATTGGAGAAAGTAAGCAAGGCTAGAGTGTGTCCGGCTGCTACTAGAGCACCCTTGGGCAGTTCTATTGCGTCGCCTAGGCTAGGCGTGAATTCCGCTATGAAGTCCGCCAAAGCTTGGGCTTTTATTGCCGTACAAGGTTGGAAAACTAAGCCATATTGGCCAAGTTCCAATGCTCATTTCATCACTCGTTAAGAAGCATCCAGACCATGTAGAATTGACCGTAAAGGATATTGAGTCATGACAATGACGGTATGAGCTTGAAAGTATGGTCTGAGCTTCCGAGCCGCCACAACTAGTGCCAAAATTAATTTTTCATTTTCGGATATCTGGTTTCCGCATCGAGAATAGCTTTAGAAGTGTAGAATACCGGCAGTTAGGCCCCTAGCTCTTCTCGTATGAGGGTTGAACTCACTGCTACTTCTGTGACTGCCAAGTAAATGTATAAATCTTCTGCTGCCTCCGGCTTAGATAGTAAGGGAGGTGATGCGAGATATTTCTTCAAGTCTTGGAAAGCTCTTTCGCACTCTTCATCCCATTTATCTCGTTGCGCTTTTTTTATAGCTTTGAAAAAAGGCTTGCATCGATCGGTGGAGCGTGAGAGAAAACGGCTGAGGGCGGCTGCCCGTCCGGTCAAGCTTTGGATTTCCTTCAAGGTAGTGGGATACTTCATTTCTAGAATTGCTCGGATTTGTTTAGGGTGTGCTTCGATTCCTCGCTGGGTTACCAAGTACCCTAAGAATCTCCCTGAAGATACTCCAAAAGTACATTTAGTGGGGTTGAGTTTCATTTTGTACTTTCTGAGGATGCCAAATGTTTTCGACAAATTGCGGATATGATCTGCCCGCTGTTTGCCTTTTACCATGATGTCATCAACATATACTTCCATAGTCACCCTAATTTGTTTTTTAAACATCATATTTACTAACCGTTAGTAAGTGGCTCCCGCGTTCTTGAGGCCAAAGGGCATGACTTTGTAGCAATAGGTACCTCGCTCAATCACGAACGCGGTTTTTTCCTTGTCGGGCTTATACATAGCTATTTGGTCGTAGCGAGAGTACGCGTCTAAAAAACTGAACAGCTGATTCCCGGAAGTTGAATCTACCAGAAGGTCAATTCGGGGAACTGGATAAGGATCTTTTGGGCATGCTTTGTTAAGGTCGGTATAATCTACGCAAACCCTTCATTTGCCTTTCTCTTTTTTCATGACTAACAACTTGTCAATTTCTGCCTCGATGATTGCTACTCGTTCGGGCGCAAAGTGCCTTCTCTTTTGGATTACTGGTTTGGCAGCGGAATCAACGTCCAGCCTATGGCAAGCTAATTCGGGGTCAATACCTGACATGTCGGAAGGCGACCATGCAAAGATGTCACGGTTATCCCTAAGGAAAGCTGTGAGTTCTTCTTTCTTAGTTGGACTTAAGCGTGAGCCAACTCTTGCCGTCTTTTCCGGCTGCTGAGGATCAAGAATGATGTCCTCTACATCCTCTTCGGGCTTCCATCCTTTGTCGTCTATTTGTACATTGGTTTGGACGCCATCTTCTTGATCCGCTTACTGTAATTGCTATTTGGTAGCATTTTCATCCTTTTGCACCTCAGCTGCTTCTATAGGGGTAAAAGTCTTCTTTTTTGACTCTTTCAACACTTGCACAGTGCATCGTCGTGATGCGGCTTGATCAGACTTGATTTCTCCAACTCCTCCTCCCGGGATTCGGAATCGAATTTTTTGGTACTTGACAGAGGTAACGGCATCCAACTTTATCAACCAGGGTCTTCCAAGAATCCCATTGTAGGGAGATGGATCGCTCACAATCGTGAATGTCTACTTTGAGATCACTGGCAGAGTTTTCACATTAAGTGTAATATGACCGATAGTAGTTGAGGTATGCCCGTTGAATCCGATGAGTACCTCTGCTCGACACATGATTGTGTTTTCCAAGCCCATCTTCTGGATTACTGAGAGTTGAAGTATATTGACTGCATTTCCATTATCAACCATCATTCTGTCGACTATAACATGGGCTAGTTGAATAGACACAATTAGTGCATCGTCATGTGGAAAATCAACGCCTTTTGCGTCTTGCTCGGTGAAACCGATGACGGATCCAGATTGAGTCTCGACTGCTTGGACTTGTGAAACTAGCAACTCATGTTGGATCTTTCTCTTTTTTGAATTATTGGTTGCCCCCAAGTGTTTAGATTCGGCAAAGATGCCATTGATCCAAATCGTCTTGGTGGGTGGTTCTTCACCAGCTTCTACATTCCTTCTAGACTGCGCAGCCGGCTTCTCCAAATATCTTTCAACCTTGCCTTCTTTCACGAGCTTTTCTAAATAGTTCTTCCAACTGTAGCAGTCGTCGATTGTGTGACCGGGACCTCGATGGAATGCACAGTATTTGGTATGATCCAACTTGGAAGTATCCCATTTTGATTGCTTTGGCAACTTGAACCACGGTTCATTCTTAACATCACGAAGGATTTGGTGGATCGGGATCTAGAACTTAGTATAGTTCTTAGTCGTTGGGCCTCCTTTAATTGGGGATCTGTCCATTCGCTTGGCCCCCTGCCTGCTTTTATTATTTGATTGATTTCCATCCTCTTTTTTTTTATTGCTACTTCTTTTCGAGATTGCTCAGGCGCCTTATTTGCTAGTCGAGCCTCATCCCAAAGTCCGTGCTTCTCTGCTAAAGCAAATGAGTCTGCAAGGGTCAGATCTTCTTTCATGATTAATTTTCCGAACAGCGGGTGATTCGCTGGGAGTCCCTTTTGGAAGGCTGCACTTGCTATTGAATCATCGCATCCAACTATTCCTGCCTTTTCTGCTTTGAACCTTTTCACATAGTCACAGGATGACTCCTTTGGGTTTTTCTTCATATTGAACAAATGATCAGACTTTTTCTTGATCGAACGGTATGATGAATACTCTTTGATGAAAACCAAGGAAAAATCATCAAAATTCCGGATGGACCGTGCTGGTAGAGTATGGAACCAATCTTACGCTTCACCTTGCAAAGTGGTGGCGAATATTTTGCACATTAGAGCATCATTGCTCCGATAAAGGACCATTGCACTTCGATAGTGTTTCAAATGCCTTTCAGGGTCTTCATCTCCTTTGAACGTTGTGAAGTGTGGCATGCTAAATTTTTGCGGAGGCTCCGCCTGCTCAATCTCGTCCGTGAAAGGTGACCTGCTCATGCTGGTCATGTCTCGCCGTAATGCCTCGTCGGCAATTTCATTGCGTGGGAAATTACGCAGTCGCTCGTTCAAGAGCCTCTCCACTTCTTCCTGTATTTGCCTTTGTTGAGAAAATGAAGCTTTCGACTGCTCTTGGTCTTGACCTTCCGATTTAGGCTGCTCGTGCTGAATTTGCCTATGTCGTGGTCCATTTCTGGCATGTGAGTGGACTTCTTGTGGGCTATCGGTTGAACTTGAACCGGATTGACTTGTTGTGTCTCGCTGCCTGTCATGCCGTCTGCTCCGATGCGATATAGAGGATACTTTTTGCAGCCCAAGTCGTGAATGAATGCTCTTCCTGGAAATCTGCTCATGTTGATTATTGGAGTGCGGCCCCAACCTAGAATGTACACTTGCTCTAGGGCCTAATCGAGAGTGCACGCTTCTCCGTGCACTAAGGCGAGAGTGAATGCTATCTCGGGGAACTGATCGGGAGCGCACACTGTCTGAACGTTCTGCTTGTGGTTGATCAAGTGGCTGCTTGCCTGGACGTTGCTAGAAAGGATCACTTGCCCTTGCCTTACTTTGAGATTCTTCACTCGGGTCACGCCGCACCTCAGTGCGTTGCAAGAGTTGATTCACCAACGTCGTCTGTTGCGCAAGGGCGCTTGTCAATTCCATGACTTGCCGAGACAAGTGTTGTTCGCCATTTGGATTGGAAGAGCTTGGAAGGAAAGCGGCTCCTTGAGTAATAGATGGGTGATAAACTCCAGGCGTGAGATTTGAGTGAGGGAATGTCAAATCCGCGGAGAAATATGGTGAGAGTACTCCTGGTTCGATCGTGGGTCCCAAAGCTTGAAGTCGAGACAGTTATGCTACTCTTGGGTCAACTTGGACTGCTTGGGAGACTAATGGGGCAGGCTGGGTCAAAAGAGCAGTCTGGATCAAGGTAGCAGGCTGGGTTAAGGGAGCAGTCTAGATCAAGGAAGCAGGCTGGATCATGGGAGCAGTCTGGATCACGGGAGCAGGCTGGGTCACGGGAGCAGTCCGGATCAATGGAGCAGGCTGCTCAATGTGTGATGTATACGAGCGCGAGGCTTGGGCCCGTACAAGTTTGGATGGTGTGACTTGAGCCATGGTGGTGGTGTGGCTTCCGCCACGGGTGATTGGCACGATGGAGCTTCGTGGTGGTGCCGCTCTATCCATGATCACATTTAGTCTCATGGATCGCCGTGATCCCGTTTCTTGAGAACTAGAATTTTCACTTTGGGAATTTTCTATATTTCTAGCCATTATATTTTTCTTTCACGCTTTATTAAAGAATCTTAGAAAATAAAAAATTCTTAACAATAAAAACGTATGAAAAATATTCAAATGGACTAGAAATTAGAGAAATACCTTGTTATACGAGAGTCTTCTACGAGTATGGATTTCACTCTCAATGAAAGCACCAATTTGTGGATGCAAATTTTCTCCTCTTCGATCTTGGACGATTTTGCATCTACAAAATAATTAGCACCTTAGGTTAAGGCCAAAAGCCACACGCGCCCACGATGAGTTGGGGGGGCTTTGGCCGAAGAACCTTCGATGCCAAAGTTAGAAATTAGAGAGAAAATGTGTTTGGAGAACTTTGTGAATTTTGCAAGAGTGTTTAGGATTTTTGGTAAGAGAAGTGGGATTTCTTGTATGGAAAAAAATGGCCTCCCTTTTGGGTGTGAATGGATCCCTATTTATAGGATTTGGTTTGGCTTTGTCCCATGGTTGGAATGTATGGCCGGCCCCTCAAGGGTTTTTTTGAGTTTAATTTTGTATTGAATTAGCCAATAAATTGGCTAATTAAATATGGAGCATAATTGGGTGGTTATGGGGTTTATTATTTGATTTAATTTGGACAATAAAGTGGGAAAATAAATGGGATCAAATGCACAAAAAAGGTGGCTGGCTCTTCCCTATTTTTTGGGGTTAAATGGGATATATTTTGTGGTTGAGTTTTGGTTTTAATTAGCCAATTTACTATGATTAATTGGCTAATTAAACCTAAGGGAATATTTTGGGGGAATATGAAATAATTATATTATTTAGTTAATCTAAATAATAAAATAGGAAATATATAAAATAAATTAGGTTTAAAGTTGATACCTATTTTGGACACTTTTGTCCTGGTTGAGGGATAATACCAGTTGCCTGCGCGTAGGAATTCCAGTATGTCCCAAGGGCAATTCTGTCTCCTTTTGTAAAAAATCTACGTGTCGCCTTGTGATTATTTTTGGCTCCACAGCATCTACCTTCAATCAACGGCAAACAGAGATGTGGTCCGCAGGCTCTCACATAAAAATATCTGAAAAGGATCTAGTGATATTAAAGAAATTGAAATCCACAAGTCTCAGCTATGGTCAACTAAGGATCAGAGGCTTTAATCTCTGATGCAAATCTGAATCTTGATTCAAGATAGATCTACAGCACTGGCGGTGGGCTGGTGGCGATTTCGGGTGGGGGTGGTTGGCTTTCATGGTTAAGTAAGATTGGGGGTTAATGTTGATGGCAGGTTTGGGTTGGTGGGACTTTGGTGGGTAGTTTGGCTTTGACGGGAATGGTGGTAGGCGCCGTCATTGGTTTTCTCTTCTTTTTTTGGTGAATAGGATATTTCATTATTCGGGCAAAGATGCCAAATGTAATATCCTGAAAATTTTAAAATATATGATTATATGGAAAATTTATCAATAAAAGCGGAAAAGATAAAAATGTCTCTCGTTGACTAAATATAATTTTATGAGGATGTATTTTATCCACATATTTGAATGTATTTCTTAACATATTTGGATAGAGGATGATTCCACGAGCGTATAGGTCAAAACCGTTCGTGAAACGGAGTTTTAATGAAGAAGTTATTAATGATTGAAGTTGAAGGTAAATTAGTCATCTTGCCATTTATTTGGGTAGGCTCCAGAAAATTTGGAACAATGGGAGTGCCACATGTGTGGCTGTGATGAAGAGAGAAGGAGAGAAAGGTGATAGGAGGATGGGGATTTGGCCCAATCAAGAATGAGGGAAATAAGGGCACAGGAGAGAAGAAAAAAAAAGAAACGGGTGACCCGTGAAACTTGCGTACTCGACTCGAATAACCTCATACCCTGACGCCAATTCTGGCATTGTCCCCGCGATTTGGGCGTCCCACCACTACCAAACGAATCAGCATTGACCCAACTTTCATTCCTACCCAAGCTTAATGGTTGTAGGTTGCTATTTCACGATGATGAACGTCGTCTTCTCCAGCAAGTCCAAGCGCACCCATGGCAGAATTTTGTCGTTTTTGAAGCCACCACTATGGGTCGACTCCTAGTGAACCCAGGAATATGTCCCAAGTCTTGTTTGGGGTGGCGAAACACCGGAGGTGGCGAATTGAGGGCCACCCCTTTTTAGGGTTCCTGTGAGTTTCGAGGAAAATTGGAGCTTTTTCTGACCAAATTGGACTTGGCCATAGGTATGAAAGTTGTTCCACTCATTGAGATCTATTTTCTTGTAAAATTTGGTAATTTTTAGGAGTTTGTTGGAAAATTAGGTTCTCGTTCGTCGGAAACTGCCACACGCGGCGACGCGTGTGGTGGCGCATGGCCAGTGAGTCGACACTACCATTTTTTGGCGTATTTTGATATTCCAATTATGTATTTGGCATCCATTTGAGGTATTTCAGTTATTAACATGAATGTTGGATAGTTCGGTTAATTATGTATTATCGGAAATGAGTTAGAAATTGAATTTGTGAACTACGAATGGCTTAATCCCTTCGGAGGTACGTAGGCAATCTAACGAGGAGTTTAGATGCAGCAAAAAAAACACTGAGGATAATCTTTTATTTGAATATGTCTAAGAAAAGGAATTTGGTGATTATCTTTCGAAATAAATTTTAGGCATATTTTAGTAATTAGCTTCCGAATTAGAAATTTTCAGACATTACACCAAAGTTTTACAGAGAGGGCTTACCCCGAGGCAAACAGCCAGTTACGGTTACTAGATCGAGTAGTGCAAGGAGGTACAGGATTCCACAACACCGCATCTAAGGCTAAAAGCATCACTTCTCACACTACTAGTTAAGTACTTAGAGGGCAAGGTAAACCATTATTACACAGAACATGAACAAGGGAAGATGGGGGGTCTATTGACCTAAATATAGTCACATACTTCCCTACATCGCCGCGATGCCAAATGATCTGCTGCAGTGTTGGCTAGTCTTGGAACCCAAGACCAGTGACAACTTTGAAAAGACTCCCCCAATCTAGTGCTCTTCACTAGAGTGGGAAATGCTTCCCAATTGTCCATCGTTGTCGCATCCTGGAAGCAAGAAATTGATTACGAGGAGTCAGACTCAACAATTACTGAATTCCAACCCATATGGATACCCAGCTTGTATCCGTGCATGATAGTCATCGCTTCCGCCATAGCTACACTTATAGCCTTCATGCCATACCTGCAAGCAGCCAAAAACCTTCATTCTTCATCTCGTTCCACCAACCCCGCAAATTCTGAACCCATACTTCCCTTCAAACTGGCATCAACATTAATCTTTATAAATCCCGTGCTCGGTGGAGTTCATCAGGCAATATTGTACGTGCCTAAAAAATAGGTAGCAGCCTAGTGACTGGTAGGTATGTAGTCTCTTTGCAAGCTCTGACCAAATGAGAGATGGCTGCAATTACCTGACTTCGGTTGATTGGTTGTTGGTTGAACTGGAAGTTGCATCTTGATTTCTAGATATGCCAGCATGTGAAGGCAATATATGACAGCAGATTACTTAGCACACTCTTCGAACCATTGGCCGAGGCAGAGATAATAAGCAGTCAGTTTTCCCAAGTTGTGATTTCCACCCGGTTTATCCTAATATTCAAAATTCCCCCAAACCAAACCACTTCCACCCACTGGCATTGAAGAAAAAGGTGTTCAATTGACTCTTCATGCGAATTGCACAGAGGGCATAAAGGTGATGGAGAAGACCGTCTTTTAAATAAATTCGCCATCGTTGCAATAGCCGTGTGAATAGTTTTCCACATGAAGCATCTTATTTTAGGTGGGACCTCCAGATTCCACACACTCTTCCACAATGAGTTTGGGATGGTGGCCTCTTTTGCAGAAATGAGACAGATGAGAGAGTTAGATAGAGGGAGAGGTTGAGAAACAGAGTAAGGAGGAGAGAGAAAAGAGAGTAATGAATAAAAATAATAATTTATTAATGATTAATTAATTTTTTTATTTCAGTTGGCTATAGAGTGGGTCCAGCTCCTGTCATGTCATCATTTAACAGTCAATTTGATAGAATATTAAACGGATGTCTAATATTGTAACGAATTCGTAAGTTGAGGTATGACATTGCAATGATTGTAGTTTGACCCGTAGTTGAGGTAGTTTTGTATATTTTACCCTAATTTATATCACATGGTTTATGTTCCTAACATTATGGAAAACTAGATGTTTAGAATATTGTCTTAATTACTAATTGTTTTCAATTAACGTGTACGTATAAAATGGTAGGGGTTATATGCCAGTGAATCCAAGACCTTGGACATGCACTACCTGGGATTGAGAATGTTGATAAGGGATACCTGCTTCTGCAATAAAGTCACCATTGACAAATACAAATTGGGAAAGTTAATACTAAACTATGTATATTGCGCGTAGCGTGCTGATTTTTTTTTTTTTGAAAAAAAAAGACATTTTATATGCACGAAAGCGCATGTAGAAAGACCAGTTAATATTAAAACTTAATAAATATAAGAGCAACTCCAGCGGGGAAGTTTGCTCGAGGGACTGGCGAGGAAAAAGGGCCTAAGAGCCCAGATGACCAACTTCAGCATGGGCAGCCCGAGGGACAGGCCCGTGAGGAATTGACAGCCCGAGCCCTCGAATGGGTGTGACGCCAGGGCTGACGTCATCCTGGTGTCAACCCAATTTTAATTTTTTTCTGTCAGGTGCGTACGCCTCACCCGTACGTGGAGGCGCGTCAGCCGACAACTTTTCAAAGCACGGGGCCCACGCATAGTATGCCGATGTTACCGTTGGGAAGCCACATGGCTTCCCACGATCAGTTCGATCTCAAAGGCTCTATAAATTGGACCGTCCGAATTGCAACGGTAATAAAAATTAAAAAAAATCTTATTTAATATCAACCATTGGATCTCAGACCAACGGTTGATATTATTCTCTTTTATAAATTTTTATAAAAAAAGTTTTAAAATTCAGAAATGTTACCATTGTAACACGTGGCACAATCTAGAATGTTAGAATTCAATTTTTTAAAATCCAATGGCAGAGATTAATTAGTTGAATAAAAAATTGTAAAAAATCCGAAGAAAAAAAATGAAAAAAAATTATATTTTTTATTTTTTATTTTTCTATAAATACCTTGTCATTATCACCTACCTTACACCACAATTCCATATTTTCTCAAATACTTTGAGCCACATTCCTATCTTTCTGTGACGACTCGTCCTTCAATTTACTTTTTATTAATTTTAAAAGCATGAATTTACGAAAATGCCCTTATAGACGAACACCTTGACTTTCGTTGACCATCGTCTAGAGAAATGTATGACTTATTCTTTTAGCGTACCCTCGTAGTGTTCGTCGCTACGAACACATGAGTGCATGTTAGACTTGAATCGGATCTGTAACAAAAAAGTTACGCTCCGTTAAAGTACGTTAGTTACGGGTATCTTTGTCCACGCAGAAGACATATTTTCTACATTGAAAATTGTACAAAATTTGAAAATCCTCCCTTATTTCTTAAAAAAGGGATCTGTGTCCCCCTCACTCCAACCCGTCAGCCCCTTTTTCCCCAAAACCCTTTCCTTATCACCAATCACCATCGTTGTAAGATCCCACATCGCCCAGGGTAATGATCCTTATATGTATATTCCCATCCCTACCTAGCACAAGGCCTTTTGGGAACTCACTAGCTTTGGGTTCCATCGAAACTTCGAAGTTCAGCGAGTTCGCGCGAGAGCAATCCCAAGATGGGTGACCCACTGGGAAGTTCTCGTGTGAGTTCCCAGAAATAAAATCGTGAGGGCGTGGTCGGGGCCCAAAGCGGACAATATCATGTTACGGCGGAATCGAGCCCGGGAAGTACTCCCGCCCGGGCCGGGATGTGACAATTTGGTATCAGAGCCAAACCCTGGCCGTGGTGTGCCGAAGAGGACGCCGGGCTCCTAAGGGGGGTTGATTGTAAGATCCCACATTGCCCAGGGGAGTGATCCTTATATGTATATTCCCATCCCTACTTAGCACCAGGCCTTTTGGGAACTCACTGCTTCGGGTTCCATCGGAACTCCGAAGTTAAGCAAGTTCGTGCAAGAGCAATTCCAGGATTGGTGACCCACTGGGAAGTTCTCGTGTGAGTTCCCAGAAACAAAATTGTGAGGGCGCGGTTGGGGCTCAAAGCGGACAATATCGTTCTAAGGCGGAGTCGAGCCCGGGAAGTGGTCCCACCCGGGCCGGGATGTGACAATCCCTCATCTTATTTGGCATCCAATCAAAAGAAAGAAAAAAAATTCAAAACCCCCTCTCTCTCCCTCCTGTATGCTCTATATCCTTCGCAACGCCTTGAACAAGCTTCAAGACCCGTATATCGAACTCAAAAACTACATCATCATGCTCATCTCAGTCCCACGATCACAACCATGTCCTCGAAACCTGGTTTAGACGATTTTTAACTCGCCAACTCGGAAGGTTCGACTCGGCGGGTTCGATACAACTATTTTCAGGCCATTCATGGCTTAGGTAAGCCTCAAGAAAACCTTTAGAACCTTCATTCCATCCCTATGGGTTGACATTGATCCTTTGTTTGTGTTTTGAATGTATGGTTTTACACAGAAAACTCGAAGTGTGAAAACTGCACAATTTTCCAATCAAGAACCGTGACCATTTGGTCACTTTCAACGTATTTTTCCCGTCAACCTCGACCACAAATGGACTCCCATTAAGTACCAACTTGTTCTCTATATTCCTAACTTCATAATGGCTTTTGAATAATCAATTTTGGCTAAGAATCGAGTTAGATATCGACTTTGGAAGTTATGAAGAAATTCTTAGTTTTCTAGGAAATATGTAGCCGTGGTCGTTTGGCCACATTTAGGCCAAATTTTTGAACAACACTGACCATATTCGAACTTTTTGTGAAGGTATATCCATACATCACATTCCTAACTTCATTTTGGTTTTTGAATCACGAATTTTGGTCGAGAAACGAGCTCGTTTGAAGCTCTGAAAGTTAGACCAAAAATCTGCAAAACTGCATAAAATCGTGAGGAAGGCACGCGGCCACCAGTGCAACCACATTGTGGCAGTGCGTGGGGCCGCGTGAGTGGTCTGATTTTGATTCTAAAAATTTGTGTAGGTTTGTGACGTTGAGTAGATCGATTTCATATATTTAAACCCTATGTTTGGACAATCTACAAAGGTTTTATTTACGTTTCCGTTTATGTGTTATTAGATTAAGTTAATTAGAAATTTCACGTATAGGGAAATGTATTCCGAGGACGTACGTGGTTAAGCCAAGCTAGGAGGCTTCGTTTCGACTGCGTATCTGTGAGTGGGTAGTTTGTTTATATATATATATATATATATATATATATATATATATATATATATATATATATATATACGTATTTATAGTTTCCAAACTTCATAATTGCTTCACTTTACGTATATAATGCCAAGTAGCGGATAACTGTGATATAATTGTGATAAATGCTGTTAAATGGTTGGGATATACTTGTCATGACATTCATACATATTTGTATACATGCTCATCTTGCTACACCTATGTGTTGGTACTCTGCCCAGGGCCAGGGCCAGTCCTGTCGTACATACTGCATTAGGCAGTTCTGACTCGTGTGCTAGCCTAGATGATGAGCAATAGTTTATAATTGATTATCACATGATTATATTACTATATCATTTGATATATCCTGACTTGGCATATTTCTGATTATATTGCTATCGTATTATTGCTTACATACTTACGTTGTACGTTTTAAGGAAACTATACTTGTTTTACGACGAGGGGTTAGTGTATTTAAAAATAAAAGGTTTGGTATAAGCATTGTTTTACTGACCCACTCAACTTTGTTTTTCGCCCATCTAGGTTTTGTTGCTGTGCTTACGTTTATACAAGGATTCTGGCAAATCTCAGGAGATGGTTACCTTCAGTGGTATAACTCTCATCTTGTTTACTATACTGTCTTATGCTCTGACATCACGTGTGAATAGGGTTCAATCCTGGTCACCTGCACACTCTCTTGACTAGGCATTTTTAGTTTTAAATTTATTCACATTTTCCACATCACTACACTTTATGGCTTCGTCACCATCCAGGTGTCGGCCAACACAACTTGATTTAGAGTCTAAGTGGACATTCTGGGTCGAGGTGTGTCAGTTTGGTATCAAAGCTTAAGTTTGGGGCAGTATTGTGTTCATCACACACGTGATGTAAGCATTCTTGGTTTTTGAACCTAAGTGTCGAATTGTGCCACCTCGTCGAGCACGAAAAACCTGTTAACTTTTTCGAAAGTTATGAATACCTTAGACGATTTATCGTCGTTTTAGAAAATCGTTGTGGCAATCACCCCTAGAACTTTGACTGATGAAACTCTCCATCAAGGAAGCTTTGTTTTGGAAGAAACGAGTTGCTAGCTCCGTAGGCGGGCTAAGGTATAAAGAGCTAAGTATCACCCGGGGATTTACTAATCGTTTTACCAACCCTTCAAATTAGGAAACCAGAAATGGTTTTGTTTCCTTGGTAGCACCTATTAGCTTACCCTCTCTTAAAACCCTTGAGAAGATTACTTCGTCAAGATTCTAGAAACATCCAAAGCGACAACCTGGTGCTAAAAAAGTAGCAATTGATGGAAGATCATCTGGGGGACAATTACTTTTAGTCCCTTATGTACTAATAACTTCAAGCATACTGGTGTTCATGTTGGATCTTCAAGAGGAAGAACAACTCTCGAAAAAGTCTTTTTCGAAGTAGATCTTTAGCAAGATCTTTTCCAGCCTTGGAAATTTTCAACCAACGCTAATTCCCAGATTTTACATTCATTGTTATACTCATCAATTGGGTGAGTATAGGCTTGCGAGTGTGAGTTGTCATATTCTGGGAGTAACAGAAATTCGAAGAGCAGTAATCAAATCCTCTTAGGATCAATGAACTACTTCGCTTGGCCAGTTCTTTTCCAATTACCCAAAGTTTTCTATCCGAACGGGCTCTAAACCGTAATTAGCCTACGGTGACGCAACTAATTGACGTTGCTGTCCGATACTCAGAGACCGTTGACCAGTGTTTGGTGGTATGATTCCTAATACTGGATGCAGGTACTAGTGTCTGGGAGTGATACCTTTATGCCAATATGCCGGTTCACAGTTTCAGGGTAACGAACAATATTAAAATATCTGAAGCGTGTTAATCAGCAGCGCGATTGATTGACTGATTGACAGGGCTGCTTGAGTCGAGGAAACTAGATCGTGGAAATTTAGGAGCGAAAGGAGTTTAAGAAGCTTATGAAGATCTTGTAGCACGTGTGGTGCGATGATTATGCAAACACACAAATTAAACCCTTTTGTTGACAATTGTAGTATATATGCAAGTAGGGATCGTTCTAAACCGGGAATTAGGAGGGATTGCTAATCTATATAAAATAAACTTAGAAACACTAAATAAAACTTTAAAAACACAAATCTAAAATCAAAACACTTCACTAGATTCAAATGATTCCAACTAAACTAGAATAACTCAAAATAAAACTAACAAATAAACTAAAACAGATTCTAGGGTTGTTTTAGGACGTGAATTGAATTTAAAAGATTCAAATTATGAAAATTAACCAACTCTAAACTAAATTAATTCAAAGAACTAAAAAAAATCAAATAAAGTAGATTCAAATCAAAGGACATAAATTGTAAAAAGGGGGATTGGATTTTGATGAGAATAACTTGAAAATAAACAAATTATAAACTAGACAAATTTCGACACAAAATATGGTTGTTTGAATGGATGATGGATTAGATAGAGGGTTCTCCTCCACACATGATACACTTGTACATAAACCAATTTTTAGTTGTTCTTTCGATAACGTATGAAACTCAATACTCCGGGTTAACCGTGATAGCACTTTTTTAACCTTCAAGTTCTCCTTAAGTTAATGAATTGAATGGGAAAGCGCATATAACAATTCAAAACATTCTTCAAAAGTTCCATACGTGAAAAGCACAATAGAGATACAATCAAAGATCATTAAGATTCATGATAACTATAAATATTGACGAGGCATTCGTAACTCTGAAAAGCATAATACTCTTGCCAAGAATTCACTTAACACGATTGTGGATAGCAACCTTCACTACTCATGAATATAAGTTCATAACGATTAGGTGAAATTTCCTTATATTCTAGCATCAAACTTGTGCATGAAAACTAAGCGTGCACTCTTAATTAACATACACAAATAAGTTATCAATTAAATAGTTAAGCAGATTGAAATCACAATTTATTAAAGCACAACCAAAAGTAATTAATTCATAATACAAATGTAATCATGGCTTTGAATCCCTCCTAGCAAAAAGGGGGGGGGGGGGTTTAGTTCCTCATAATTGTAAAACAAAGGTAAATAGATTTATACATTGAAAATAAAAGAAAGAAAACACCTAAACGCTCCAACGATCCTCATTGAGTGGCAAGCACGTCCAAGAACTTTCCTTCCCTTCCTTTGCTACGGCACAAGGGGTGGTTGTGGGTTGAAGGTTTGGTTGTATGGAAGAATGGATAGGGGGATGTATGGTGGTGTTTAGGATGGGTAGGTAGGGGTAAGGCTAGGATAGGTTAGAACCAGATTTTTTTGGAAGAAAGAAGAGAGGGGTTGCGGCTAGGATAGTTTAGGGAGTGTAGAATGGAAGTGTTGTGTGAATTGGTGAGTTTTAAGCCTTGCAAGAAGGCTTATTTATAGGTGCTCAAAAGTAAAGAACCACACAAGTTGTTTTAATAAACAATACAAAGCAAGAATTAATCATCAAAAACAGTTAGCACACATGCATCTTTGCAGAAATTTCATGATGAAACAACTTGCATTTATCCTCCTTGGTCCATGCCTTTGGTCCCTCTTGGTCTTCTCATGATGAATCAGCTAGTACACTTGTAAAACAGCTAGCACACTTGTATTTCATGATTAAATAAGCTAGCACACTTGCAAAACATGATTACACACTCTTGCCATGGGGTTTCCTTGCAAAAATAGCTTGTACACTTGTGTTTTCATGATTAAAACAGCTAGCAACACACATGCTTGGTCTTTGCAAGGTATCTTCTTCATTTTGATCAGATTTTAGCATGTGTTTGAAGCCCTTTCATGAACCAAAACGTCCATCCTTTATGTTCCCCATGCATGCAATCCATTCCACCCCAAAATAGCTCCAAATTGCACCAAAATGCACTTCTTTGCTAACTTTGTTATTAAAACCTATAAACACACGAAAATAGCTTAAAACATTCTAATAAGATGAAACTAATTAAGTAAATGCAAGGAAACAAACTAATAAAGTCACATAAATATGTTCCTATCAAACTCCCCCACACTGAACTTTTGCTAGTCCTCTAGCAAAACAAAGAAACAAAAAGAAACAAAACACAATCTAAACCTTCCAACGTTACCTCAGGGATTTCCAATGCACATGTTAAAAATCATTACTTGCACAGATTTTGGCCATCAATATCCTTAAGCATACACTTAACCACAGTCACCATTTACTAGTTCTCTTTTAATCGATTAAAACATCATTTTGAACGTAATAACATGCCTTAGAGAATTCCCTCAATTCCTTACTAGATATGTACTCATTTTCACTCAAATTTGTAAACTACACTCCCTACACTAGGTATATGTGAGAACTAAAACTCACATATGTTTTAACAAAGAAAGCACTTTTCTGGAGTTTTAAGTGAATATATGAATATAATCTCATGAAAGGAATGCTACTACTTAGATGCAAGAACTAGTGACACCATATGCTCATACCAATCCTAAACTCCACATATTGAACACATAACACTCAAGATAGAAGTGTAAGGGTTGTAACGGGGCGAAGGGTGTTTGGTTAACAAAGAACAGATATGGAAAACAAAAGTTCTTAAAGACATAGTGAGCAAAGCAATGAAATCAACTTAGAATTCACTTTTGAATGCAAACTCAAATTTTGAACAAAATAGGGAGAGCTCACACATTTTAGGGCCAGATTTGATGATTTGGACCCTTCTTTCAACAATCAATACTTTCAAACTCATTCTTTCATCTTTTCTTTTCTATTTTTCTTTTCATATGTTTTTCACATCTTTTTCTTATCCTTTGTAACCCAAAACGTACAAATGAACTAAAAAACAACCATTCCCTCCCCCACACTTGTTTTCTTGCATAATGTACATCAAAAGGAATTCATTTTATGTTATGCTTACTAGCCTTTAAGAACAAGTGTATGGAAAGTCCTAAACTAGGCTAGGTAAGGTTATTGTGGGTTAACAAAGAATATAGGCTAAACAAGGCTCAAACGGGGTTTCATCTACAAAACAAATAATAATGGAAGGCGCGGCTATTTGGCTATGGTGGAGAATACACCACTTCATCTTGATATGTGTTATGCAATTCAATGTCATGCTTTGAATGAAACGGATACAAGTTGTAGCATTTAGTTCTAGCAAAATGCATTCTAAATAGCAACCAAGCAAAGAATAATGAGATCATGCAACGACTTTAGGAAACAAGAACTCACAGATTATAAATCTCCAAAGAAAGTAAAGGCTCGAGTCTCACAAGGATGTAGCGTTATATGAGTTCGTTCCTTCAAGCATGTTATGAAAACTTATTTTATCCACTTTGTAATCAAATGTGAGTTCATAAACAACAACTACAACTAAGCATAGGACAAGAGCATATCAAACTTCAATCCATGCTTGTAACTTTCTTTAACAGTTATGCAATTTAAAACCGAATCCTCATCATTGTGTTGGAAGGTACCTAAGACACAAATACACCAAAATGACTCTAAAACAACTCTTTTTGGTATTTTTCAAAACTTTTTCAAATTTTTTATGTCATTTTCATATGATTACCTCAAAACACAATAAAACACACCAAAACAGCTTAAAAACACTTAGAAATAGTGAGAAACAACTTAGCTTCATGTGGTAGATGATCTTTGGTTGTGCTTGTTGATTTTCCACAGCTTTGATCTTGAACTGGATGGGACTTTCCACAGCTTTCGAAGAAGTATCTTTCCACAGGCTGATTCTTGAATTGGGTTGGGGAGCTTTTTACTTGCAAGTGATCCTCAGCTTAGTTGAGGATGAATCAGCACGTTGTCTCCACATGCTTCAAGTAATCAGGTCTCTATGCAGGTGTGGCATCTTCTCGAGTTCTCGGATTAACTCAGACTCATTCTGCTCTTCGATGCAACTCAGATACTTTTGCTTTTGAAGAAGTATCTCTCCACAGGTTTATTTTTGAATTGGGCTGGAGGGGCTCGAAGATAAGTACTCGAGAGCAAGACTAGGTAAGCAATCAGGATCTCTCTTTCTCCCTGTTCTTCAGATGAAGGTGAAGAAAAAGCATGATATGAGATACTTTTGCTTTTAACCTTCATGATATGAAATACTTTTGCTCTTGATGACTTGTTTGCAGAGGTACTCCAGGGGATGAGGAACACTGAGTAACTCGAGAAGTTTCTTTGGGAATACATTCTCGGAGATGAAGAAGTGTTGAGTAAGTCTGCCTTTGCTATAGAGGGCGAAGGTAGACACTTATAGGAATTTCTTCACAACCGGTACTATTCTCTTACTCTTGTCGGCAGCCGGTGGATGATTAAACAGTAAGTTTTACGCGCTTTCTGACAAAGTTATACGTAATTCCCACAAAGCTGAGGGTGCATGTGACAGGTGATGACAAGTCTGGAAAAGTTGATCTTTTGAAATCCGGGGGTCGGCTAATGGTTTCTAAGTAGGCCCGGCTTTTGAGAGATGAGCGTCTCTTCGATTTGCGAGCAGACGCCTCTTTGATTTGCGAGCAGGCGCCTCTTCGATTTCTTCTTTTTATAGAGGCACTAATTTTGTTCCACAACACACTTGAATTACCTCCTGTAAAAACTCCCTTCTTGCACTTCTAAAATCTTAATCTGTCCGATCTCTTCTTTCTCAACACCTTCGAAAAATGTCTTGCCTCTCTGATCGTCGCCTTAACTTGAATGTCGGGGAAGATGAAGACTTGTCTTCTCCAAACAACATTTGGCATCCGTCCTTCATATCCCCCAATGGTCCTCTTACAGTTGGGGACTATATGATGAAGAACGATACAATTGATACGGTGGTTGCTAGAAGCCTTTTCACTCCAAGAGACAATAGATTGCTTTCCAAGCGGTCCGACGAGCTCGCTGTTCAGGAATCTCTGGCGCTCAACGTCCAGTGTGCAAGCTCAGTCTCAAACATGGGCCAACGCCTTCTTACACGATCTCGTCAGGTTGAGTCTTTGATGGGTGAGGTGGCTAGTCTTCGGCAAGAGGTTAGAGGACTCAGGCATGAGAATAAGGAGTTGCACATGCTCGCAACTAGTTACTCAACAAGTATAAAAAGGAAGCTTAACCAGCTGCAGGAGTCCGAAGTGCGAATTCAGAGTTATCATCAAAGGTTTGGGGTGTTACTGCAGAGGCATCTTCTGTCTTCGTCATCTGGAGTTGCACCAAGTGTTGAGGCTCTGGAGGATCAAACTTTGGCGCTTCGTCTTTCTGGAGCTCCGTCGACTGCTGAGGCACCACCTGAGCAATGTAAAATATGTAAATCAATGTAAAAAGACTTTGTTTACCCTCCCCCACACTTAAACTAAACATTACCCTCAATGTTTTAAACATAGATTCACACAAACAACTAAAGAACTAAGCAAGGCAAGATAAATGCAGTAAAGAGAAGGGTTTAGGCATGCAAATCTAATTTGGTGAGCAATTCCAAAGTCTCCCTTCGTTGAAAGCTTGGGTTGCCTCCCAAGAAGCGCTTGTTTTAACGTCGTACAGCCGGACGAATCCTCCAATTAGGCTTTATTAGACCCTGCGGCATGGATGGGTATGTCCTCCACAATGTGCTCCATGAAATTGTCATAGTAGGGCTTCAAACGATGTCCGTTTACCTTGAATTCTTGCCACGTCTTCAAACTCTGGATTTGAACTGCACCATGAGGAAAAATATTAGTAATAACAAACGGTCAAATCCATCTAGAACGTAACTTACCTGGGAATAATTGAAGACGGGAATTGAAAAGTAGAACTTTCTGCCCATTTGAAAACGTTTTGGTTCAAATCTTCTTGTCATGAAAGGCTTTCCTCTTCTCCTTATAGATTCGAGCGTTCTCGTAAACTTCATTCCTAATTTCCTCAAGCTCGTTCAATTGAAGCTTCCTATGAATTCCAGCGGCATCTATGTCCATATTGAAGGCCTTAACGGCCCAATGTGCTTTATGCTCTAGCTCAACGGGAAGATGGCATGGTTTCCCATAGATGAGTCGAAATGGGGACATGCCAATTGGTGTTTTGTAGGCCGTGCGATACACCCACAGTGCGCAAGCTCCAATCCTTCCTCGTTGGCCCAACTGTCTTCTCTAAAATCTGCTTGATCTCACGATTTGAAACCTCTGCTTGCCCACTCGTTTGAGGATGATAAGGTGTTGAAACCTTATTCTTAACGTTGTACTTCTTGAGTAGCGCCTCGATGGTTCTATTGCAAAAGTGGGATCCCCCATCACTGATAAGTACTCGCAGCATGCCAAACCTTGCAAATATGTTAGTTCTAACAAAATCTGCGATAACTTTAGAATCATTAGTTCGGGTGGCTTTTGCTTCCACCCATTTTGAGACATAATCAACCGCAAGTAAAATATAATTAAAACCATGAGATGAAGGAAAAGGACCCATGAAATCAATACCCCAAACATCAAAAATTTCGACAGTAAAGATAGGGGTCTGCGACATTTGGTCCCTTGCACCTATATTGCCTATTCGTTGGCAACGATCACAAGTAACACAAAACGTCCTAGCATCCTTAAATATCGTAGGCCAATAAAATCCACATTCTAACACTTTAAGGGATGTGCATTGTGTGCCAAAGTGTCCTCCACATGCATAAGTGTGACAGAAACTTAAAATTGAGTTAAACTCCGAATTATGCATACACCTACGTATAATCTGATCCGGGCAATACTTCCACAAGTATGGGTCATCCCAAACATAAAACCTAGCATTTTTGTTTCAATTTTTCACGTTGGTTTTTGTTTAGGGTGCTTAGGACTTGCTTAGACACTAAAAAATTAACCAAATCAGCATACCATGGCTCACTTACCTCCATGGACATCAACTGCTCCTCCGGGAATGCTTCTGGGATGGGTAATTGCTCCTCGTTATGCACCAAACGACTTAGATGGTCAGCCACCACGTTTTCACTACCTTTCTTGTCCCAAATTTTGATGTCAAACTCTTGAAGCAGCAGTATCCATCAAATAACCTTGGCTTGGCCTCCTTTTTTGTGAGCAAGTACTTCAACACTGCATGATCAGTGTAAACAATCACTTTAGTACCAATTAAATATGAACGAAATTTATCTAAAGCAAAAACTACAGCAAGAAGTTCTTTTTCCGTAGTGGAGTAGTTCAACTGGGCGTCATTCAAGGTCCTTGAGGCATAGTAAATGACGTGAGGCCTCTTGTCTTTTCTTTGTCCCAAAACAGCTCCAATTGCATAATCTGATGCATCGCACATTAGCTTGAAAGGAAGGCTCCAATCTGGTGGTACAATGATGGGGGCCGAAGTAAGCATCTCCTTAAGGTGTTTAAAGGCCTTTTCGCATTCCTCGTCAAACGTAAAGGGTACATCCTTCTGTAGGAGACGGCAAAGGGGGGTAGAAATCTTCGAGAAGTCCTTGATGAATCGCCTATAGAATCCTGCATGACCAAGAAAAGAACGAATCTCTCTCACCGAAGTAGGAGAGGGTAAGTAGCGCACAAGATCTATTTTCGACTTATCAACCTCAATTCCCCTTTCCGAAATGATGTGACCTAAAACAATGCCTTGTTTAACCATAAAGTGGCATTTCTCCCAATTTAAAACGAGGTTCGTATCCATGCATCGTTTTAAGATCAAACTGAGATTAGTTAAGCAACCGTCAAACGAATCACCAAAAACACTGAAATCGTCCATGAAAACCTCAATAATTTTTTCAACAAAATCTGAAAATATACTTACCATGCATCGTTGAAAAATTGCTGGAGCATTGCACAAACCACATGGCATACGGCGATATGCAAAAGTGCCAAACAGACAAGTAAAAGTGGTCTTTTCTTGGTCATCCAGAGCTATGACAATTTGGTTATACCCAGAATATCCATCAAGAAAACAGTAAAATGAATGACCCGCTAACCTTTCGAGCATTTGGTCAATGAATGGCAAGGGGAAGTGGGAAGTGGTCCTTCCTCGTGGTGGCGTTGAGCTTCCTGTAGTCGATGCACACTCTCCAGCCTATTTGGATTCGAGTAGGCACGAGTTCGTTTTCTTCATTCTTTACCACAGTAACTCCTGACTTCTTTGGAACGACTTGAATTGGTGAAACCCATTGGCTATCTGAGATTGGATAGATGACCCCATAATCAAGGAGCTTGATAATTTCCTTTTTCACAACGTCCATCATCGGAGGGTTAAGACGGCGTAGAGCCTCTCGAGTTGGTTTAGCCCCCTCCTCAAGATGTATGCGATGCATGCATGTAGTAGGGCTAATTCCCTTGATGTCGGCTAGGGTCCATCCAATGGCAGTTTTATGATCCTTTAACACTCTAAGTTTTTCTTCCTCCAATTCCGTGAGTGATGATGAAACAATGATGGGCAACATTTCTTTTTCTCCCAAAAAGACATACTTCAAATGGTTGGGCAATGGTTTAAGCTCTAGCGTAGGTGCCTGCACCACTGAAGGTAACATCTTGTTAGTAGAAACGAGAATTGACATTGGGATTGAAGACTTACCAACGCAAGGTGGGGATGACTCAAGTGCAGCCACCATCTCCTCAATTTCTTCACTAAAACCCACGGCAAAAGCTTCCTCCATGTTATTGCCGTGCCCTTGCACAATTTCTAGGGTTTGGGTTGTGTTTTTTATTCCTTGAACGATGGTTGTTTCAAGGGCATCTCGATCCAATGAGTCAAGAAATTCCTGCGCCAAAGATTCCAAAATATAAATAGAAAAACACGAATGATCATCAATAGGATATTTCATGGCTTCAGAAATATTAAAATCAATAACTTCCCCATCAAATTCCATTGACAATGTCCCTTTGAACACATCGATCTTTGTCCGGGCTGTTTTCATGAATGGTTTCCAAGCAAGATTTAGTATGGACTGATTCATCCATCTCTAGAACGTAGAAATCAGCTGGGAATACTAAATGATCCACCTGCACTAAAACATCTTCCAAAACTCCTTTTGGATAGGCGTTAGAGCGATCGACTAATTGAATGATTACACCATCTTTTTTTAGTTCCCCTAAGTTCATAGATGCATAGATTGAGTATGGCATTACATTAATTGATGCACCTAAGTCTAGCATGGCATGTTCGAATTTAGTATTGCCAATAACACAAGGAATCGTAAAACTACCCGGATCTTTGCATTTAGGGGGTAATTTCCTTTGTAAAACAGCGGAGACATTCTCACTTACCTGGTGATCGGATCATTTTTATATATATTTTTATATCAAATTCTCTCGTCTTTTCTTAGTTAGTTCGTTATATTTTGAGCTATTTACGTTATTTTTATGTTTTATAAGTTTTTCAAGAAAAGAAAATAAAAATAGAATAAGTGAAGTGTTAAGTAATTAATTCGTTTAAACTTCTTGCTTGTTGATTAGAATTTATCATTTGGAAAATAATATATATATATATATATTTATATATTTAAATATTTATATATTTATATATTTATATATTTATATTTATTAATTTACTATGTGTGCATGTAGTCGGTGGGAGGCCATTAAGAAAGTGGAGCACCGAAGAATTGTGGAGCACCGAAGAATTGGGAGCAAGCTGGCAAAAAGGAAACAAATAAAAGAAGAGAGTGGCCTCAGAGGATGGAGGGGGGTGCGACATTTAGCGCCGGAGGAGAAAAATCAAAGGGCTGCCTCGGGCAGCGGTCTTGAAGTCAGAGGAGAAAAAGGGGAATTTGAAGAACAAAAGCTGAGGGAGAACTCCTCGGGGGAGGAGAGAACCAGAAAATATTGGGGAAAATAAAAGGGGAAGCTTTGGATTAAGGCAGCCAATTAAAAATCCCTGGGCAGCACCGAGGCATTTCACGAGGAGCAGCTGGCTGAGGCACAGAGAAGGAAGGCCTCGGTGAAGGTGTGGAATCTGCCATTTGGCAATGAGGCACGGAAAGCTTTGGCAGACGGGATAAAATCAACGAAAAGGCATCCAAACACACGGCATAAGCACAGAAACCTTTGCACCTTCCTATTTCGGTTTAATCCTCCAAACTTATATTTTTATTTCTGTTTTAATTTATAAATAATGTGTAATTAATTTATATTGGCTAGAGGTTAATTTGAAACCATGATTATATTTGTAATTTTAATTTGATTTACTCCAGTTATGAATTTATGAATGTTGGATGTGATTTACTTTTCTGTGTTGATTAAGAACTTGTTCATGTATGTGGGTTAAGGGTCGACACTTAATTTGCATGCTTAGACTTGATGCTAGGATATAAGGGAATTTCACCTAATCGTTATGAACTTATATTCATGAGTAGTAAAAATCGCTAGTCACGATTGTGTTAAGTAAATCCTTGGCAAGAGTAACATGCGTATTCCATAGTTATGAATGCCTAGTCGATGTTTATGATTTCCATTGAACTTAATGATCTTTGATATGTCTCTCTATCATGCGTATTCCATAGTTAGGGAACTTGATAAGAATAATTTGGTTGTGATGCGTATTCCGTCCAATTTAATGAATCTAGGGAAATCTGAAAGTTAATTTAAGCGGACCTAATTAATTTGGAACATTGTCATTCATTCGTTTGTTGAATTCATAACTGGGAATCAATTTAGGTTACATTTGTGTCATGTGTGGAAAAAAACCCTCTAGCCAATCCGTCGTCTATCTGTTCACTTTTTATTTTATGTTTTTGTCAATTTTATAATTTAGTTTAAGTTTAATTTACGTTTCATCCAAACAAACCCCCCCCATTAAAATATTATTATTTAGTTAATTTTTATTAGTTTTTATCTTTTAATTTAATTTCTGTCTAATTAATTTCCTAGTTTTTATTTTAAATTGTTTTCATTATTTTGAGTCATTTTTAGTGTGTTTCGAGTTTTTAGTTTAGTTTGTATTTTCTAGAGTCTTTTGATTTGTTTTAGTTTATTTGTTAGTTTTATTTTGAGTTATTCTAGTTAAGTGTTTTTATTTTAGTTTAGTGTTTTAAACTTTGTTTTTACGTTTTTAAATTAATTTTAGAGTAGATTAGCAATCCCTCCTAATCCCCGGCCTAGAACGATACCCTACTTACACCTATACTACAACTGTCAAAAAGAGGGTTTAATTTGTGTCGAGTTAATTCTCGCATCAAATTTTGGCGCCGTTGCCGGGGATTAGCAACTTTGCTAATCCTTTATTTTTGTTTGTGTTTATTTTTATATTTGTGTTTTTGTTTGTGTTTTTATTTATATTTGTGTTTGTGTGTTTTACTTTTGGTATTTGATTTATTTTTCTTTCTTTGATTTTAGGTATAATTGGAGTAAGACATGGATTTTGATAGTATTCAAGCTCAATTGGCAAATCTTACTTCTCAATTGTCGCATAATGCCGAACGGACCACAATGCCAAGTGTCCCTACACTTGATGTGCCCTATGGGCAAGGATATCAGACTCATCAGTATCCTCAATTTTCTGCATATGAAGATGATTGGGGATATCAAGGCTATGATCAATCAAGGGGCAATATGTATTCCAACGCTTGCAATTCGGATTGGAGGGATTATTCAAATCAAATGTGGGATGCACCTCAACAAGTTCAACAAAGTGGATATTGGCAGCAAGATGATTTCTATTCAAGACCTATGCAGCCACCACAACATCCCCCACAACAATTCCAATCGAATCAAAGTATGCCCGTGGATTATAATCAAATTCTTAATGAATTAAACTCTTTGGTGCAGGGGTCACAAAATCAAGCTAAGGAGACTCACCAAGGAGAATATTGGCAGCCGTATGATGAGTTCTATACAACACCTTTGCAACCATCACAGCCACCACAACAATTTGCCCAATTCGATTCAGGTATATCTCTGGATAATGATACATTTAATAAGTTACTCTCCTCTTTGAATCAGGGAGTGGAAAATCGAATCCAGGAGATGCAAGACCGGACCAACAAGGTGGATGAATTGGAAAGGCAAGTTGGGGAGATTATGGAGATCATGACACAGATTCAAGATCAAAGTGAACTCTCCAACTCACCTATTGAAAATTCAATGGCAGAAGTTGAAATCGATGAAGCCATCTCTTTGGAAGGTGACGTAGAGGATGAAATTAACTTGGACGAATCGCCGCTGCAAGCAGAAGAGGAAGAAGACGACCTGGGAAGTTTAGAAGAATTCTTGTCTCAAACCCTTGAAGTCCCTGTGTTGTCCAACTTCGGTAATGTTGTTCCAAGTGAAATTCATTCTAACCCTATTCCACCGAATGTCCTTTTTCCTTGTAGAATTTTAATTCCAAATATCGAAGAGAGTGAAAAAGACATTGTGGAAGCTCTTCCAGAAGTGCAAAGTGATATCTCAATTCTTGGTGCACCAAAACAAATTCCCGATGAGGTTGAAACATTCAAAGAACCTTGTGCACCAAGAAAAATGATTCAAGATATCAAAGTGGCTGGAAAATGCGTTGAAAACATCAAAGAGGTTGTGCAGACAATCAAGGCCACAACCATCATAGTAAACCTGGCCAAGTTCAGAATCCCGGAAATATCCAAAGGCGTAGTTTTTGTCATTGAGTTTGTTTCGGAGAAAGACAGTAAGCCATCTTCTCCAATTTTAATTTTTATTTTATTTTATACTAACATTTTTCTCATTTTAATGATTCAGGCGCCCACTCTTGAATTAATGCCATTGCCGAATCATTTCAAGTATCACCTCCCATTAAAAGATAAATTCCATGCTTTAGAGCCAAGGGGAGGAAAAGGAA
Source organism: Crataegus laevigata (assembly GCA_963580275.1). Classification (NCBI taxonomy): domain Eukaryota; kingdom Viridiplantae; phylum Streptophyta; class Magnoliopsida; order Rosales; family Rosaceae; genus Crataegus; species Crataegus laevigata. The sequence continues at coordinate 7,873,015 of OY756949.1, forward strand.
AGAATCGTCCGGCTAAAGACGTTAAAGCAAGCGCTTCTTGGGAGGCAACCCAAGCAACCAGATTTGCATTCTTACACCCTTCTTTTCCTTTACTTTACAATTTTTGATTTGTTTAGTTAGTTGTTTTATTTGGTTGATTTTTGTTTAGTTTGTGTTTAAATAAATTAAGGGCAATGTTTATTTTTAGTGCGGATAAACAAAGTCTTTTTGCATTAATTTACATATTTTGATTTACATATTTTATATTTGCTTAATATAAACCTAAAAAAATAATAATAATAATAATAATAATTATAATAATATTAGTAATATATATATATTTAAATAAACATTAAAAGCATAAATAAATTTACAATAATACGAAAACTAATAGAATTCATTGGTCATTGGTCATTGGGCAGGTGGTGCCTGAGAAGTCGACGGAGCTCCGGGAAGACGAAGAGCCAGAGTTGGAATCTCCGGAGGCGGAACGCTTGGTGCAACTCCCGAGGACGAAGGCAACATAAACCTCGGGAGTAGCGCCATGAACCTATCATGATCGCTCTGAATCCGACCGTCCGACTCCTGCAGCTGGTCCAGCTTCCTCTTCATGCTGGTCGAGTAACTAGTTGCAAGCATGTGCAACTCCTTGTTCTCATGCCTGAGTCCTCTGACTTCTTGCCGAAGACTGGCCACCTCCGCCATCAGCGACTCCACCTGACGAGTTCGGGCAAGCAGGCGCTGGCCCATGTTCGAAACTGAGCCTGCACTCTGGACGCTGAGGGCAAGGGATTCCTGAACGGCCAGCTCGTCCGACCGCCTAGATAGCATCCTATTGTCCCTTGGAGTGAGCAGATTTGTGGCAATCACCGTAGCGGTGATTTCATTCCTCATCATTGTGTCCCCGACTGTAAGAGGACCATTGGGGGATATGAAGGACGGATTCCAAATGTTGTTCGGAGAAGACGAGTCATCGTCTTCCCCGACATTCAAGTTTAGGCGACGGTCGGAAGGGCAAGACATTTTTAGAGAGGGTTGAGGAAGAAAAGAGTTCGGAAAAATTAAGATTGCTGAAGCGGAACAAGAGATCGGAAAAATTAAAAGTGCAGAAGTGCAGGAAGAGAGCAGAGGGAGTAAGATTATGAGTGAGGAGTATGAGTGCAGAAGTGTTTGAGGAAGGGAGTTCAAGTGTGATGTGAAGCAGAATTAGCGCCTCTATAAAAAGAAGCAAATCAAAAAGAGGCGCCCGCTCCTCAGAGATCAAAGCTGGACGTTCCTTTCTCGAGAGCTGTTTCCTTTCTCAAAAGTCGGAATTGCTCAGAATTCACGTGGCATCACGAGGGCTCAGTTTTTTCCAGTTTGTCGTGACTCATCACGTGCAGCGTGGAGCGTTGCGAAAACCATGAGCCGCACCCGGTTTTGAACCCCGGTTTTCAAAAGATCATCATTCCAATTTGTCGTCACTCGTCGCCTGCACCGTCAGCCTTGCGGAATTTACGGACGCTTTGTCAGAAAGCGCGTAACGGGCACTGTTCATCCATTCACCGGCTGCCGACAAATAGTGAAGGAATAGTTCCGGTTGTGAAGCCAAATTTCTATAAGTTCGACCTTCGCCTTCCACAGCAAAGGCACACCTTCACACCCTCTCCACCTCTCAACCTCTCTTCCTCTCTTCTTCTCCGATAATGTCTTCCCAAAGAAAGCTTTCGAGTTATTCAGTGTTCTTCATCCCTTGGATCACCCCAGAAAACAAACCTTCTAGAGCAAAAGTATTTCATATCAAAAAGGTTAAAAGCAAAAGTATCTCATATCATGCTTTCTCCTCTCCTTCATCTGAGGAACGTGGAGAAAGTGAGATCCTGATTGCTTACCTAGTCTTGCTCTCGAGTACTCATCTCAGACCCCTCCCAGCCCACTTCAAAAATAAACCTGTGTTGAGGTACTTCTTCAAAAACAAAAGTACCTCACAGACGAAGCAGGAGGAGTCTGAGGTGCACCCAAGAGCAGATGAGTCTGGGTTAGTCCAAGAGTTCAAGAAGATGCCACACCTGCGTGGAGACCGGACTACTTGAAGCATGTGGAGACAACGTGCTGATTCATCCTCAACTAAGCTGAGGATCACTTGCAAGAAGAAGGCCCATCCAGTTCAAGATGAAAGCTGTGGAAAATCAACAGTCATGACCAATGACCACCTATTAGTTCTTTTCGTTATCTTTTATTTTCATTTTCAATTTTCGTTTGCATTTTCTATATTTTCTTGCGTGCTTAACTGATTTATTTCTTTTCTTTGCAGGAACGTTTGGTTATTTTCTCCCTTGAAGTTGATTGCAAAATTTACGCTTGGGGGTCATCGCTTGGTTTTCTGCAAATTAGGGAAGTTTTCAGTCCTTTTGCTTTATTTTGTTTCGTTTTATTTATTCCTTTTATTTTTATTTGCTTATTATTGTTTTCTGACATTGGGGACAATGTCTAGTTTAAGTGTGGGGGTATCAAGATAAAAAATGACCAAATTGAAAATTTTTGTACCTTCGACTTTGAACTGGTTTCATTTGTTTCCGTGTTGTTGCTTTTTGTTTTCTTAGTGTTTTATGCTGTTTTGGTGTGTTTTATTGTGTTTTGAGGAAATCTTACGAAAATGACATAAAAATTTGAAAAATATTTTGAAAAACCCAAAAAGAATTTTTTTTAGTTGTTTTTGTGTGTTTGTGTCTTAGGTACCTTCCAACACAATGATGAGGATTTGGTTTTTAATTGCATGACTGTTAAAGAAAATTATAAACATGGATGGAAGTTTGATATGCTCTTGGTTTATGCTTAGTTGTAGTTGTTGTTTATGAATTTAAATTTGATCACTAAAGGATAAAATTAGTTTTTGTAACATGCTTGAAGGAAGGAACTCAAACTAATGTTAAATCCCTGTGAGACTTGAGCTTATACCTTGTTTGGAGAGTTATTAATCTTGATGTTTTTGTTTTCTAAAAGTCGTTGCATGATCTCATTATTCTTTGCTTGGTTGCTACTTAGAAGGCGTTTTATCATCTTAGTTCCAAATACTAGAACTCATATCCGTTTCATTCAAAGCATGACATTGAATTGCATAACACATATCAAGATGAAGTTGTTTAGTGAACCACCACATCCCAAAAAGCCTTACCCTCCATCTTTCTTATGTTTTGTAGGTTTAACCCCTTTCGAGCCTGGTTTAGCCTATTTTTGTTGTTAACCACATTAAACCGCACCTAACCGTCCGCACCCTTGTTCTTAAAGAATAGTGAGCATGACTTAAAAAAAAGAATTCATTTTATTCTACACTATACAGAAAAACAAGTGTGGGGGAGGAATTGGTTGTTTTGAGCTCAATTGTACGTTTTGCGTTTCGTAAAAAAAAAAAAAAAAAAAAAAAAAAAAGAAAAGAGAAAAACGCATGAAAAGAAAAGAAAGAAGAAAAAGAGTTTGAAATTTGGCCATAAAGTGTGTGAATCTTCCCCTCGGATTTAGAGTTGAATTTTCATTCAAAAGTGAATTCTATGCGTTAATCTCATTACTTTGCTTACTATTTCTTTAAGAACCTTTGTTTTCCATAGCCTTCCTTTGTTAAGCCCATATCCTTAGCCCCGTTACAACCCTTTGACTTCTATCTTGGTTGTTGTGTGTTCAATATGTGGAGTTTGGGATTGGTATGAGCATATAGTGTCCCTAGTTCTCGCATCTAAGTAGTAGCATTCCGTTCATGAGATCATATTCATATGCACATTAATAACTCCAGAAAATGCTTTCTTTGCTATAACATATGTGAGTGATCGTTTCCTTGCTTACATCATTCTTCTCACATATACCTAGTGTAGGGAGTGTAGTCAGAAAATCTGAGCGAAAAATTGAGTGCATATCTAGTAAGGAATTGAGTAAATTCTCTAAGGCATGTTACTACATTCAAAATGTTGTTTTAATTGATTAAATGCGAACTAATAAATGGTGACTGTGATTAAGTATGTGCTTAAGGGTATGGATTGCCAAAATCTGTGTAAGTGATGATTTTTAATTTGTCATGTCCATTGGAAATCCCTGAGATAAATGTTGGAAGGTTTAGATTGAGTTTTGTTTTTGTTTCTTTGTTTTGCTCGAGGACTAGCAAAAGCTAAGTGTGGGGGTATTTGATCGGATCATTTTTATATATTTTTTTATATCAAATTCTCTCGTCTTTTCTTAGTTAGTTCGTTATATTTTGAGCTATTTACGTTATTTTATGTTTTATAAGTTTTTCAAGAAAAGAAAATAAAAATAGAATAAGTGAAGTGTTAAGTAATTAATTCGTTTAAACTTCTTGCTTGTTGATTAGAATTTATCATTTGGAAAATAATATATATATATATATATATATATTTATATATTTAAATATTTATATATTTATATATTTATATTTATTAATTTACTATGTGTGCATGTAGTCGGTGGGAGGCCATTAAGAAAGTGGAGCACCGAAGAATTGTGGAGCACCGAAGAATTGGGAGCAAGCTGGCAAAAAGGAAACAAATAAAAGAATAGAGTGGCCTCAGAGGATGGAGGGGGGTGCGACATTTAGCGCCGGAGGAGAAAAATCAAAGGGCTGCCTCGGGCAGCGGTCTTGAAGTCAGAGGAGAAAAAGGGGAATTTGAAGAACAAAAGCTGAGGGAGAACTCCTCGGGGGAGGAGAGAACCAGAAAATATTGGGGAAAATAAAAGGGGAAGCTTTGGATTAAGGCAGCCAATTAAAAATCCCTGGGCAGCACCGAGGCATTTCACGAGGAGCAGCTGGCTGAGGCACAGAGAAGGAAGGCCTCGGTGAAGGTGTGGAATCTGCCATTTGGCAGTGAGGCACGGAAAGCTTTGGCAGACGGGATAAAATCAACGAAAAGGCATCCAAACACACGGCATAAGCACAGAAACCTTTGCACCTTCCTATTTCGGTTTAATCCTCCAAACTTATATTTTTATTTCTGTTTTAATTTATAAATAATGTGTAATTAATTTATATTGGCTAGAGGTTAATTTGAAACCATAATTATATTTGTAATTTTAATTTGATTTACTCCAGTTATGAATTTATGAATGTTGGATGTGATTTACTTTTCTGTGTTGATTAAGAACTTGTTCATGTATGTGGGTTAAGGGTCGACACTTAATTTGCATGCTTAGACTTGATGCTAGGATATAAGGGCATTTCACCTAATCGTTATGAACTTATATTCATGAGTAGTAAAAATCGCTAGTCACGATTGTGTTAAGTAAATCCTTGGCAAGAGTAACATGCGTATTCCATAGTTATGAATGCCTAGTCGATGTTTATGATTTCCATTGAACTTAATGATCTTTGATATGTCTCTCTATCATGCGTATTCCATAGTTAGGGAACTTGATAAGAATAATTTGGTTGTGATGCGTATTCCGTCCAATTTAATGAATCTAGGGAAATCTGAAAGTTAATTTAAGCGGACCTAATTAATTTGGAACATTGTCATTCATTCGTTTGTTGAATTCATAACTGGGAATCAATTTAGGTTACATTTGTGTCATGTGTGGAGAAAAACCCTCTAGCCAATCCGTCGTCTATCTGTTCACTTTTTATTTTATGTTTTTGTCAATTTTATAATTTAGTTTAAGTTTAATTTATGTTTCATCCAAACCAAACCCCCCCCATTAAAATATTATTATTTAGTTAATTTTTATTAGTTTTTATCTTTTAATTTAATTTCCGTCTAATTAATTTCCTAGTTTTTATTTTAAATTGTTTTCATTATTTTGAGTCATTTTTAGTGTGTTTTGAGTTTTTAGTTTAGTTTGTATTTTCTAGAGTCTTGAGTTGTTTTGAGTCTTTTGATTTGTTTTAGTTTATTTGTTAGTTTTATTTTGAGTTATTCTAGTTAAGTGTTTTTATTTTAGTTTAGTGTTTTAAACTTTGTTTTTACGTTTTTAAATTAATTTTAGAGTAGATTAGCAATCCCTCCTAATCCCCGGCCTAGAACGATACCCTACTTACACCTATACTACAACTGTCAAAAAGAGGGTTTAATTTGTGTCGAGTTAATTCTCGCATCACCTGGACAACCTCCTTGTTCGAAATCTTCCTCTTTGTTGCGCATAGTTCCTTAAAAAACTTGGTGTACCTTGGAACTTGCTTAATTGCATCAAGGAGAAGGATATTGACTTGCACCTTTCTAAATGTCTCAAGAATGTCCTTCTCAGCTTCTTCCGTCTTCGATTGCATGAACCTGTGAGGAAAGGGCACATTTGGAGGAACGACGTTAGAAATAATAGAATTTGGAACTCCCTTACCTGTGATGGACGACATGGATGGCTTAGGGGACTTAGGTGGCTGCGACAAGGTTTTGGATCCCTTTGTCGTGGCCTTTGCTTCTTCCTCCTCTTCAATTTGCATCATTTCATCCTCATTGTGACCTATTTTTGATGAGGTAGGACCTGCCCCAACTTCCTTGCCACTTCTTAGCATGATGGCCTTGGCAGATTCAAAGCCACCCTTTGGATTTGCAATGGTTGAACTTGGAAGCTTCCTTTGGTTTCTAAATTGCCCTACAAACTCTGCAATTTGTCCAATTTGCTTCTTTAATTGATCTACCCTTTTGTCTTGGTTTTGCATGACCTTGGTTTGATTCTCTTGCCCCTGAGACAAATTGGTTAGCAATTTAAGAAGTGTATCATTATCGAGAGAACTACCTGAAGTGTTTTGGGCAGGTTGTTGTTGGACTTGATTTGAGGCATACGGCTTGGTGTAGAACCCCGGAGGTTGCTTCCTAAAGGCCCCTTGTTGTTGGGGTTGTTGGGGCTCCCTCCATTTGAAGTTTGGGTGGTCTCTCCAACCTGGATTGTACGTGTTTGAATATGGATCGTTTCGGGGCTGATTTTGACCTTGGAATCCAATGGCATTAGCGCTCTCCCATCCACTATTTTCAATCAATTAAGGACATTTTTCAGAGGAGTGTCCTTGGATGGAACACACGCCACAAACACTAGGTCCTTGCACTTTTATCCCCTCGGCCATCTGTGACATAATGGAAGTAAGATTAGCTAATTGGGTTTGAATATCAGATGAAGAGCTTACCTCATGAACTTGTTGCCGTGGCATGTCTCTTTGGCCAATTCCTTCATATTGTTGTGCATTCAATGCACGGTTTGCAATTAGTGTGTTGGCTGCCATGGGTGTTTTGTCCACTAACGCACCTCCCGCCGAAGCATCTAGCATTTGCCTTTCGATCGGAAGAAGGCCTTCATAGAAGTATTGAAGAAGAAGCTCTTCCTTCATTTGGTGTTGCGGACAAGAAGCAACAAGACTTTTAAAACGTTCATAATATGTTGGAAATGACTCACCTTAGCTTTGTTGGATTCCACTAATCTTCTTCCTCAAGAGAATGACTCTCAAAGTGGGGAAGAACTTTTCTAAGAATGCCCTCTTCATGCTCTCCCAAGAGGTGACAGTTCCAGGGGCTAATTCGTACAACCAATCTTTAGCTTTTTCTAGAAGAGAGAATGGAAAAGCGCATATAACAATTCAAAACATTCTTCAAAAGTTCCATACGTGAAAAGCACAATAGAGATACAATCAAAGATCATTAAGATTCATGAGAATTATAAGTATTGACGAGGCATTCGTAACTATGAAAAGCATGATACTCTTGCCAAGAATTCACTTAAAACGATTGTGGATAGCAACCTTCACTACTCATGAATATAAGTTCATAACGATTAGGTGAAATTTCCTTATATTCTAGCATCAAACTTATGCATGAAAACTAAGCGTGCACTTTTAATTAACATACACAAATAAGTTATCAATCAAATAGTTAAGCGGATTGAAATCACAATTTATTAAAGCACAACCAAAAGTAATTAATTCATAATGCAAATGTAATCATGGTTTTGAATCCCCCTAGCAAAAGGGGGGGGGTTTAGTTCCTCATAATTGTAAAACAAAGGTAAATAGATTTATACATTGAAAATAAAAGAAAGAAAACACCTAAACGCTCCAACGATCCTCGTTGAGTGGCAAGCACGTCCAAGCACTTTCCTTCCCTTCCTTTGCTACGACACAAGGGGTGGTTGTGGGTTGAAGGTTTAGTTGTATGGAGGAATGGATAGGGGATGTATGGTGGTGTTTAGGATGGGTAGGTAGGGGTAAGGCTAGGATAGGTTAGAACCAGATTTTTTTGGAAGAAAGAAGAGAGGGGTTGCGGCTAGGATAGTTTAGGGAGTGTAGAATGGAAGTGTTGTGTGAATTGGTGAGTTTTAAGCCTTGCAAGAAGGCTTATTTATAGGTGCTCAAAAGTAAAGAACCACACAAGTTGTTTTAATAAACAATACAAAGCAAGAATTAATCATCAAAAACAGCTAGCACACATGCATCTTTGCAAAAATTTCATGATGAAACAACTTGCATTCATCCTCGTTGGTCCATGCCTTTGGTCCCTCTTGGTCTTCTCATGATGAATCAGCTAGTACACTTGCAAAACAGCTAGCACACTTGTATTTCATGATTAAATAAGCTAGCACACTTGCAAAACATGATTACACACTCTTGCCGTGGGGTTTCCTTGCAAAAATAGCTTGTACACTTGTGTTTTCATGATTAAAACAGCTAGCAACACACATGCTTGGTCTTTGCAAGGTATCTTCTTCATTTTGATCAGATTTTAGCATGTGTTTGAAGCCCTTTCATGCACCAAAACGTCCATCCTTTATACTCCCCATGCATGCAATCCATTCCACCCCAAAATAGCTCCAAATTGCACCAAAATGCACTTCTTTGCTAACTTTGTTATTAAAACCTATAAACACACGAAAATAGCTTAAAACATTCTAATAAGATGAAACTAATTAAGTAAATGCAAGGAAACAAACTAATAAAGTCACATAAATATGTTCCTATCAACGTGGCGTATAGAAAAGAAGCAATATCGTACAATTCGAGGACGTGTACCTTTGGTGGCTTTTCTCCAAGTCCTTTCGAAGCCATCACTAGTTGATGAGGTGAGGTACACCTCGATCCATTCTATTTAATGCGCCAATTTTTCCTTGCATCTTTTCAAACCCTTAGGAGAAGACGACATGTAACCCTTTTGGAGGACTTTTGTCGCCCATTCAACCAATCACCTTATTTAGGGAACTCCAAACCTATCCTTAAAAGTGAGAGGCCAAACTTTAGGGTCGTACTAGATTTCAGTAATTTAATCGGTTGGCAACTAAGACCATTAGTCCTACTTTGTGTTGTTGTACTCCCCTAACGACTTTTGGGAACTCGAGAGCTTTTTCATAACCTAATGAAATTCGGAGTGGTTTTACCAACGACTCTCTCTTGGATTTCAATAAAATCGAATGTTGAAGACATCGACATTCAGCTTTATACCATTCCCCCAAGTAATCATCGCTAAGTTGGCATTTTCTTGGGAGACGTGAACCTTAGCAAACGACATTCTTCCTTTCCCAAAAAGGGTTTCAGGGAAAAAGGTTGGAATTCTTGCAAAGTGTTGCGAAAACGAAAATATCTTCAACCTTGTCGATTTATCGACAAACTGCTAGCGACCTTTTCGGCTATAGTGTCATTTCTCATTAACGACCGAGGAAAGAAAATTTTAGGTTGGATTGTTGAAGTTGAATAAAGTTTCTGACAACTGAAATGTTGTCTCATCTTCCGTATTTTGCACCTTTTGTTGACTCTGATTGTATCGCAATCCAGGATGACGTGTTCTTCAGATGTTTCGACAGTGCAGAGGCAGCATAACGGAATATCACTTTTATTCTTCAACAGTTAAAATTGTTCGAAACGAATTATCTTACTCATTAGCTAAGGTCAACAGTCATAATCTTTATTCGAAAGCTAGATAACACTTACCTGTGGAGAAATGTGTTCAAAATCTTCGCCAAAACCCCAAAATTTCTCGAGTACATTTTCGTTGGGGATGAGCTAAAATCCTAACAGCGATGATGGAAGAGCTAAACCAACGTCTACGATTACACTATCGTGTATTACCCCGATCGTACAAGCGTACTTACTACTTCAGCAACAAAAGACATATCTACCCTTGAACACATCTAGCTTGTCTTATCACATTCTAGTCGGGATTCACAAGCTACTTTTTGGTGATACTTACAAATAATCAAGAATCTTTCGAGTAACTGTAATCACTTTCTATGTCTGAGCAGAGATAGAAATATCACCATACGCTCCTAATACGAGTTTCTTGTACATATGGAGATGTTGGTGATGTACGGTGATTATTGATTGACTTAGCAAGTCAACTCGTTTTTCGTTGGTCCAAAAGAACAACTTTTTCACCTCTTGGTGTCGGAAGGCGTTCTAGTTAACTTTGGTACATTTCTACACTACTGCATTTGGTATAACATTGAAGCGGATGCACTGTCTGGAAAACCATTGATAGTGGAAGTGCAGTCATGACCATTAACTATTCAATCACCCAACAAATGCTCAGTTGGACAAATCTTATCGTGGTGATTGAAGTACTATGTATGCATTAAGTTGAATATCAGAGTGCGCGACGAACAAGATTACAAAATAATAAGAATTTTATTGAACAAACGAAAATGCCGAAACGACTACAAAACCCTAAGAGGCTACATTATGAATAACTTAATTCTTCAAACTAAATTTCGAAAGCTATTGATGTTATGCATCCAATCTAGTTATCTCATACTCTAGAATTGATGGACTTGCTTTGATCCTCAAATTTTTGAGTATTCTTCTAGCTCCTCGACGTAGCTACTTTTCACTAAATTCGAGATAAGGTTTCATTATGAATTTGATTGCTAAGGAGTTGCGGACGTCATGGTTTGATTACGTGGCAGCTACGTCACTGTGATATCTCATCGAGATGCGTGTTTTACCTTCGAGTTGTTTGAGAAGCCATCTTGAATGCCTTGTGTGGTAAGTTTTGTCATTGACTACATTTCACCCTCAGATTAACAGCTAGTCTGAACGATTTACTCAGACCTTATTGGCATGTTATGCTTATCTACTCTTTAGTGATAGCATTATTATACTACACATTTGTCTCTGATAGAACTGTTTGTAACTGCGGTTACAATTTTTGGTCTTGGTTGTGACACGTTTGAAATGTAGTTTGGAGATTCTTTGCTTAACACTTGTCTATTAGAGGAGTTTTACGAACGAGTGTCCAATTGTGATGGTTCACAATATAGAATTGTTTTATTACTGTTGATACCCAAGGGGGGTAGTGAGTGAGCACGGTAGAAGCTTGATCGGATTGTGTATTCCCAATGGGGGGCATGATGGTAATATTGCACCCTCGGGAATTTGTTACTTGCTTATCATGACAACAGTGAGTTGTAGATATCGCGGGATGCAGACCGTAATATCAATGACTTATTCGTTGAATTTGTTGAACAATTAGATAGGTAGATCTTTTTTTTATAGTACTTACTTATGTAATTGTTGTTTTACCTATTTATTACTTGGGCTCGACCCAAAGATATTACATATTTTTTAGTATGCAGCGCTCGGAAGCGTAGTAGAAAACCCTATGTTCAGTTTTACTGTCAGTACAACTACTCTAACTTTATGTTGTTATATGTATGTATTTTTTATGGGACATTAGTACATATAAATATTTTTGACGTTTTGTTTTGCAAAACTATTATACTATAGTATTGTACTGAAGAAGAAGAAAAGTATGAGTTGAAGGCATGAAAGGGAACTAATGCACTCTGAATCGCGACGGGGCGGCATTTCCTCTTTTGTACAACCACTCTAACTTGATTTATTCGCTAGTACATATATTTTATTCCTCCCTATCTTTGAGTTTTGTATAACAAATGATTTTAAATTTAGGGGACGAAATTTTCATAAAGGGGTAGATTGTGACGACCAGTCCCTAAATTTACTTTTTATTAATTTTAAAAGCGTGAATTTATGAAAATGCCCTTATAGGCGAACACCTTGACTTTCGTTGACCATCGTCTAGAGAAATGTATGACTTATTCTTTTAGCGTACCCTTGTAGTGCTCGTCGCTACGAACGCGTGAGTGCGTGTTAGACTCAAATCAGATCTGTAATGAAAAAGTTATGCTCCATTAAAGTACGTTAGTTACGGGTATCTTTGTCCATGCAGGAGACATATTTTCTACATTGAAAATTGTACAAAATCTGAAAATCCTCCCTTATTCCTTAAAAAAGGGAGCTGTGTCCACCTCACTCCAATCCATCAACCTTTTTTTCCCCAAAACCCTCTCCTTCACTTATCACCAATCACCATCCCTTCTCTTATTTGGCATCCAATCAGAAAAAGGAAGAAAAGAAAAGAAAAAAAATTCAAAACCCCCTCTTTCTCTCTATCTCTTATCTCTCTCCCTCTCGTATACTCCATATTCTTTGCAATGCCTTGAACAAGCTTCAAGACCTGTAGATCGAACTCACAAACTACATCATCATGCTCATCTCAGTCCCATGATCACAACCATGTCTTTGAAACATGGTTTAGACGAGTTTAAACTCGCCAACTTGGAAGGTTCGACTCAACGGGTTCGATACAACCATTTTTAGGCCATTCATGGCTTAGGTAAGCCTCGAGAAAACCTTTAGAACCTTCATTCCATCCCTATTGGTTGACATTGATCCTTTGTTTGTGTTTTGAACATATGGTTTTATACAGAAAACTCGAAGTGTGAAAACTGCACAATATTCCAGTCAAGAACCATGACCATTTGGTCACTTTTAACTCGTTTTTCATGTTAACCTCGACCACAAATGGACTCCCATTAGGTACCAACTTGTTCTCTATATTCCTAACTTCATAATGGCTTTTGAATCATCAATTTTGGCTAAGAATCGAGTTAGATATCGACTCTAGAAGTTATGAAGAAATTCTTATTTTTTTGGGAAATATGTAGCCGTGGTCGTTTAGGCCAAATTTCTGAACAACACTAACCATATTCAAACTTTCTGTGAAGGTATATCCATACATCACATTCCTAACTTCATTTTGATTTTTGAATCACGGATTTTGGTCGAGAAACGAGCTCGTTTGAAGCTCTGAAAGTTGGATAAAAAATCTACAAAACTACAGAAAATCGTGAGAAAGGCGCGTGGGCGTGCGTGGCCACCAGCGCAGCCACCTTGTGGCAGCGCATGGGGGCGCGTGAGTGATCCAATTTTGATTCTAAAAATTTGTTTAGGTTTGTGACGTTGAGTAGATCGATTTCATATATTTAAATCATACTATTGGACAATCTACGAAGGTTTTATTTACGTTTCCGTTTGTGTTATTAAACTAAGTTAATTAGAAATTTCACGTATAGGGAAACGTATTCCGAGGACGTACGTGGTTAAGCCAGGGTAGGAGGCTTCATTTCGACTGCGTATCTGTGAGTGGGCAGTTTGTTTATATATATATGTATATATATACATGTATTTATAGTTTCCAAACTTCATAATTGCTTCACTTTACGTATATATTGCCAAGTAGCAGATAATTGTGATATAATTGTGATAAATGCTGTTAAATGGTTGGGATATACTTGTCATGACATTCATACATATTTGTATAAATGCTCATCTTGTTGCACCTCGGTGTTGGTACTCTGCCCAGGGCCAGGGCCAGTCTTTCACGTGTATGTTCACATCCGCACCATTCTCTCACCTTGGATCCGAGTTTAGGTGCTAGTCCTGTCGTACAGACTGCATTAGGCAGTTCCGATTCGTATGTGACCGTGCTTAGCACCAGTCTTCACGTGATTGTAATATCAGAGCGCATTATTACACCCAGTCCTGTCGTACAGACTGCATTAGGCAATTCTGACTCGTGTGCTAGCCTAGATGATGAGCAATAGATTATAATTGATTATAATTGATTATCACATGATTATATTACTGTATCATTTGATATATCCTGACTTGGCATATTTCTTATCCAACAGACTTGGCATGAATACATAGGGGTGGTTCGGTATGGGATCCCATACCAAAACCCTTGTCCCGATTCCCAAACCGAAATTTTCGGGAATCCTAATTTCAATACCGATCCCAAACCAAATTTTCGGGATTCCCAATTTTCGGGAATCCCGAAATATCCCATACCGAACCACTTGTCCCGATTCCCAAACCGAAATTTTCGGGAATCCCAATTTCAATACCGATCCCAAACCAAATTTTCGGGAATCCCAAAATAGTTTCGGGATTTCGGGACAAATTGGGAATCCCGAAATTATTTTGAGCTTTTGGACTAAAATTTGACATATTATGCTTTTGGGCTATAATTCAACCATTTATATTTAAAATTTGACATATAGGCAAGCACAATCTACTATTTTGTTTCTACTAATCTGTGCACACAAATCTGCCAATCAAATGGCAAGCCCCAGTTAGTATTTGCCTATTTGTTTCTACCTATTCAAAAGCAATATGCCAATCTGAAACGCTAATATGTGCTTGAGTAAACTAATATATCTATCTATAATCATGTCAGTCCCCAAAATTACGTCTAAAACGTCAATATATACTTAAGTAAACTTTTGTACATATATAATATAAATATTATAGATAGATATAAAGTTTTCTCAAGCAAATTGTAACTTATAATCTATCAATGTATCCGTCTATCAATCTCCCGTGTTTATTCTGCATCTATGTATCCATTTATCAATCTCATGTGATTTAAAAATTCTGCATATGTTCCACTATCTATCTTAGGGCTCCTTCCTGTATATGTCCCATCATCGATTTCCAGTGCTCCTTCAGTATTTCAATTTTCACTATTGTAGGTAGATGATGTTCCCCTTAACAATGTGCTCCTATATATATATATATATATATATATATATATATATATATATATATATATATATATATATATATATTTTCGGTTTCGGTTTGGTTTGGGAATACCGAAATCCCAAAAACTTGAGACCGATTCCCGTACCAAATTTTCGGGATCGATTCGGTATTGGATACCGAAATTTTCGGGAATTTCGGTTTGGGATTTTTTTGGTTTGGTTTCGGGAATTTTTTGGTTTGGTTTGGGATTTTTGGGATTTTTTTCCAGCCCTATGAATACATGCTAATCAATATGTGGTTATTATCGAAAAGCTAATCTCGCCTAATTTTACTTCATTGGACTTATAAAAAAATATAAGAAAAAAAAACTAATTAGTCAAAGACTCTCACATATGAGGCTGGATTATCATTTTCTTGTTTAATTTGTTGACTATTGTTAACCTGGGAGTATTTCCGACCTTGCAATTAAGTGATGGAGGTACTATGCGTTTGATTTTTTGTGGAAGAAAAGGTACTATGCGTTTGTTTGGTCAAACTGTGCGTGCTTGACGCTTGATGCGTCAAGTCTTTAAAACTTGTTCATATGCGATAGATGACTATAGCTAGGTTTAGAAAGAGGATACTTCTATCATCAATATTAACGTGTCGAATGCACAACTTTAGGGGTTTATTTGATGTGATACCTGTGCAAATTTCTCTCCAAATTAAAATTTTAGTCACTGAAGAATATATACTTAGTAGGTTACCCCTTGTATTGTACAATTCCTATCAATAAATCACTCTAGTGCCATGTAGAACTAGAACATACGCTGTAATATGTTCGTCTAGACTGTATTTTATAAATGTTCTCAACCTTCCGACCTAAAAAAAAAAAAAAAAAAATCATTCAAAGACTAGCATTGCTCTTAGAGAAACTCCAGTGTAGGAGCCCTCCCCCCAGGCTATTCACTGTTTAATCCATCTAGTGAACAGTAACCGCCCTTAATGAACAGTGCATTCCCTTGGCAATTGCCTTTTGCATCTCCACCCCTGCACTTGAATAGCCCGGGCAATTGGCAATGAAATATTAGTATTTTATTTATTTATAAAATAATACATAATAATTTTATTTGTAATTTCGAATAAGATTTTTAATCGTTCTCGTTGCGCCACGTGTCATTATCCGAAAAGCCAATAGCAATAAAATATTTGTATTTTTTTATTTATAAAATAATTCAAAATAATTTTATTTGTAATTTCGGATAAGATTTTTAATCATTCTCGTTACGCCACGTGTCATTATCCGCAAAGACAATTATTGGTGGTGGATTTCCGATAAGATTTTTAATCGTTGTCGTTGCGCCATGTGTCATTATCTAAAAAGACAATTATTGGTGATGGATTTCCGATAAGATTTGTAACCAATCATGTCGTGCCACGTGTCACAATCCGATTACAATCTTTGAGGATAGATTTCCACCAGATTTTTAACGAATGACGGCATGCCACATGACATTATCTACAACCTAATCCTTTTTGAATCCTCCATATAATCCACCCTCCATCCTTAGAAATCTCGCACCAATTTTCTCGAGATCTCTATCATTATTCATAGTTTTTGCTTCCTTCTTCACCAAAATCCCTATCATTATTCATAGTTTATGCTTCCTTCTTCACCAATGTCTTCTTCTTCTTCTTTTTCTTCTTCAAATATGATGTGGGAAATCAATCAAGAAGAGGAAGAATTGTTTAACCAATCAGAATGAATGTTCAATGTCGGGGTTGGGCTCAAAATGAGACGGAAGAGGATAATGAGTGTAGACAGAGAGATGATGAATCAAGAATGGCAGGAGCCTCACATTCCTGCCGAGTCATCCAAGCTTTGGCTCAGATTTGCAAGCCCAATCATGCTGTAAACATTGATAGAAATAGGCAACGACGAGGTCAGGAGCTCTTGGACGATTATTTTGTCCATAACAGTGAATTCCCTGATACGTACTTCGACATCGTTTTAGAATGGAACGACATTTGTTCAACAAAATCATGGGCGCTGTTTGCAACCATGATTCTTACTTTGTACAAAAGCCGGATGCTTTTGGTGTTATGGGTCTCCTGCCTGAGCAAACAATTATTGCTGCCTTGTGGATGCTTGCATATGGAGTAGCTGTAGACCAAGTGGATGAGATAAAGAGGATAGGAAAATCAACCATTCTTGAGTCCCTGATGAGGTTTTGCTTGGCAATCGAATCTATCTACACCGTAGAGTACCTTCGGAGACCTACTCATATGGACTTGGAAAGGCTTCTGAAGAAGGACGAGATGCGAGGTTTTCCAGGGATGATTAGAAGCATTGATTGTATGCACTGGACTTGGAAAAACTGTCCAAGTGCATGGCAAGGCGCTTATGGGGACAGAAAATGATCAAAAAGTATCATTTTGAAGGTGGTGGCATCTTTTGATACATGGATTTGGCATGCCTTTTTCGGGGTTCCGGGAGCTCAAAATGATCTCAATGTCCTTACCCAAGCACGCCTTTTTCGGGATTCCAAGAGCTCAAAATGAAATGTCCTTGCCCAATCCCCAGTGTTCGACGAAGTTCTGCAAGGAAAGGCACCAAAAGTCACATACTGGGTCAACGAACGTAAGTACGACGGGCCATACTACCTAGCAGACGACATTTATCCAAGGTGGGAATCGTTTGTCAAAACAGTGCCAAAGTGCAAAGGAAAAATACTTTGCAAGCTGTCAAGAAGGATGTAGGAAGGATGTGGAGCGTTGTTTTGGTATACTCCAAGCTCGCTGGGCTATTGTTAGGGGTGCTACCAGAATGTTTGATGTAGAGTTGCTTCGATCTATCATGATGACGTGCATAATTCTTCATAACATGATTGTGGAAGATGAGTATGATTATGATGCCGTTGATGAATATGAGCCAGACACGATGAACAGGTCTAGAACACAAATATATTGTGCTCATACCCGTGCAACACGAACCAATACAAAGGGATGGACGTTATAGAGTCATTCAACGATATACTGCACTTCAAAGGCCATATATGCACAATGCCCGCCAAATTGACTTGATAGAGAACCATGGAAATTGAGGGGTGTTGAAGATACTTAAGTTCATTAGTGTTTGTTTATTCGGTGTGTTTATTTTATTTTATGTGGTGTGTTTTTTTAGTTCATTTAGTGAGTTGAAATGTAATTTTGTTATGTTGATGTAATTTTATTTCGTGTTTGTTTTTATTTGGTATGTTGATATTATTTTATTTGGTGTGTTTTTTTGGGTATGTTGATGTTATTTGATTTGGTGTGTTTAAATGTGTTTTGAATAAAGAACTAAATTCAATAAATTGGAAACAACATAAAGTACTAAATTCAATAAATTACCAAATTAAATAAATATACTCTTGGTTTAAATAAAGTACTAAATTCAATAAATTGGAAACAACATAAAGTACACTATTCAATAAATTAGAAATTACAACCCAAATTGATTGGAAAATTATGGGTTCGTGTATGGATAATCATCACCTAACCAATTTGTGGTGCTAGGATGATCTTCTCTTGTCGTGCTAGGATGATCTTTTGTTGTCATGCTAGGACCATCTCCTCTTGCTCTCACTTCTCTTGCATGCCTCCTTTGGACCACGTCCGCTTTCTCTGACTTCCAAAAATATTTAGAGTTCGGAGACTTGCCTTCTAAAGGCTCATTCATAATGTCACGATCTCGTTGGGCCTCTCTTTCTTGTTTTCTATGTTCCCTTTCTTGCCGAAGTAGTTCTCTTTCTCTCTCATCAGCTGCAAATTTTTTCTCAAGAGCTGCAGTTTTTGCATCCTCTCTGGCCTAATCAGCCTCAAATTTAGCCATTTCTCGGGCCAAAGTCAATTCACCTTGGCGGGTAAGGTCTTCCATATACTTTGCATAATCATTCTTTGAAGCATTACCTTTTCTCTTTGAAGCCTTCTTACCTTGAGCCTAATTGGAAAACGGGTCGACCCTGACGCTTGTTCAACGGGGGGCGTTTCAGGCACTTCTTTTGCATCATCTTCATCAAGATCATGCGAGGCATGATCGGGTGTAGAGTGTAAAGGGGTGCTGTTCATGAAAACTTTAGGACCGACAGGCACAACTCTGAATTTAGGACAATCTTTGACAATATTCCAACATTCAAATTGGGTGAATGTTTTGTTTTTGTTTTTTGTTTTGGCACCATACCAAGCTTGTGCTTGAAGTTCCTATACAATGCGGGAGAATAAATAATTATAATGAAAATAGGTAACAAATAAATAATACAAACAAATAATTATAACGAAAATAGGTAACAAATAATTATAACGAACATAGGTAACAAATAAATAATACAAACAAATAATTATAATGAAAATAGGTAACAAATAAATAATACAAACAAATAATTATAATGAAAGTAGCTAAAAATTAAATTATACAAACAAATAAATAATATATTGTTACCTGATTTGCTAAACTTTCTCCACTTCAAAGATTAGCACTAGCTTGTGTCAAGGCGTCTCTCAACGTACTAAACGATGTATTAAGTAATTTCCAACGACTGGACAACGAATCTTTGGTTCTTTGCCCACCCATTTTCTCAAGATAAGTGGTATGAATAAGACTCCACATTTCTCACAACTGCATCTCATTACCCGAAAGCGAATCATGAGTAATTTTAACCGAGCTAGCACACAACACAACATCTTCAAGAAGCGTCCAATTCGTACCTGCAGCAGTAGTCATTTTGTTTGAAAAAAATTGGATTCAAACTTTGAGAGAAATGACACACTCCGACCTGGAATGTCCACTTGGACTCCAAATCGAGTTGTGTTGGCTGACACCTGGACAGTGACGAAGCCATAAAGTGTAGTGATGTGGAAAATGTGAACAAATTTAAACCTAAAAGTGCCTAGTCAAGAGAGTGTGGTGAGCGGGATTAAACCCTATTCACACGTGATGTCAGAGCATAAGACAGTATAGTAAACATGATGAGAGTTATACCACTGAAGGCAACCATCTCCTGAGATTTGCCAGAATCCTCGTATAAATATAAGCACAGCTACTAAACCTGGAGGGGCGAAAAACAAAGTTGAGTAGGTCAGTAAAACAATGCTTATACCAAACATTTATTTTTAAAAATCTTATCCGAAATTACAAATAAAATTATTTTGAATTATTTTATAAATAAAAAAAATTAAATATTTTATTGCTATTGACTTTTAGGATAATGACACGTGGCGCAACGAGAACGATTAAAAATCTTATCCAAAATTACAAATAAAATTATTATGTATTATTTTATAAATAAATAAAATACTAATATTTCGTTGCCAATTGCCTGGGCTATTCAAGTGCATGCGTGGAGATGCAAAAGGCAATTGCCAGAGGAATGCACTGTTCATTAAGGGCAGTTACTGTTCATTGGATGGATTAAATAGTGAATAGCCTAGGGGGAGGGCTCCTACACTAGAATTGCTATAAGAGCAATGCTAGTCTTTGAATGTTTTTTTTTTTTTTTTGGGTCGGAAGGTAGAGAACATTTATAAAATACAGTCCAGACGAACATATTACAACGTATGTTCTAGTTCTACATGGCACTTGAGTGATTTATTGATAGGAATTGTACAATGCAAGGGGTAACCTACTGAGTATATATTCTTCAGTGACTAAATTTTTAATTTGGAGAGAAATTTGCACAAGTATCACATCAAATAAACCCCTAAAGTTGTGCATTCGACACGTTAATATTGATGATAGAAGTATCCTCTTTCTAAACCTAGCTATAGTCATCTATCGCATATGAACAAGTTTTAAAGACTTGACGCATCAAGCGTCAAGCACGCCTAGCAAAGACAGTTTGACCAAACAAACGCATAGTACCTTTTCTTCCACACAAAAAAACAAACGCATAGTACCTCCATCACTTAATTGCAAGGTCGGAAATACTCCCAGGTTAACAATAGTCAACAAATTAAACAAGAAAATGATAATCCAGCCCCATATGTGAGAGTCTTTGACTAATTAGTTTTTTTTTCTTATATTTTTTTATAAGTCCAATGAAGTAAAATTAGGCGAGATTAGACAATAATCACATATTGATTAGCATGTATTCATGCCAAGTCTGTTGGATAAGAACCTACCGATCAAGCTTCCCCTCTCATGCATACATCTCTGGCTTGTAAATTTCACTTGGTATGAATTCCAAAAAGCAAAAAATAAATCCAAGGTATGAATTGCATTTCCGCACATTTCCTCATATTGCCATATTCATGTTCTTGTGCATGCATGCATAATATATTGTGAGTAGAGACTCGGCATTATTCACAACAAGCATTGCCACAGACAAGGAGACCTTGATCTCGTTCAAGTCAGGAGTCAGTTTCGTCCATCTTTTTGGGATAAAAATACTTCCATTGCAGGCTGCAGCAACAATTGCTAGTTTATGTACTGATTAATGGTGTCTTTATAATTTCACATGCAATAAAATTCAAAGAAGACAACCTCTATATAAGAAAGTGATTTGAGATTGGAAATTCACAGCAAATAGATTATTTGCTGTTTCATATCTGAAAGTGAATGTTTGGACTTTTTGGGTACTTTTGAGCGAATCAGTTTGACGAACACAAAGTTGTGTCCTATTAGGTTCAAGCTCTTGTTTTCGGAAATTTAGGTGATCCGTTTCTATTTTCACACGCTCAAACCTGTTTCACTAGTGAGTTTAATTTTGTGGTTTAAAATTTTAGAAGGTTTATTGATTTTATTATTTCTTAATTTATTTTCTTTCGCAGGTAGGGTATTCTACAACTATTTAAACCATTTTTAGGATTATATAACAATTATCATTCATATCATCCTATATTAAACTTTGAGGTTTTCTCAATTTTTTGTGGATTGAAGTTTGCTACTGGATTCTAGCTTAGAGTTCTCGTTTGATTTTCATGTTCAATGTATCACACTGCATCATTCTCTCAAGTCACTATTTCACCAAGTGACAATCGATCATTGGACGGGTAGTGCACTTTCCGAACACATGAAAAATGTTTATTTGACAACAATGCCATTAGATTTAAAAACTAGTCACATAGAAAATCTGTGTTTGAGTAAGGTTTAGCGCCCTTTATTTCATTGGCAAAGAGTCATCATCATAACACTGTAGTTTAGTTTGGTGTAGGGTGTCTTCAACTCTAATATCCTAATGATCAGGGTTTTGAGTTTTTGTACATGCATCTCAAGTTCGAAATTTTCCTTCTCCTAGATTATGTAATAGTTTCAAACTCTTCCCCTCCTTTTATTAATAGTAAATTTTATTTCACTTTAAAATAAAAGTGAGTTTTAATGAAAATGGCCTAGCACTTTTCATTCTGAATCAAAATGACATTTTGTGTATGAAAAGTCCATAATGGGTCAAATCCTTTTATTTATTTACTTTTATACCATTAAAAGTGGTCCGCAATGATGTTGACATTTCTGTCTGAAAATACATTATTTTACATGATGTTATTTAACTTATGCTAATTTGCTGCCAGTTCTTCATGCTTCCATCATGTTGTCGATTTTATGCAGCTCTTCTTCTGTCAAATTGTTCCAGTACTATTCCTCACCTTCTACTAGCTTTGCATCTCTTTCTCTATCTTCTTTCACCTTGTAATACTTGCTTGTTGTTTCTTCTTTGAAAATCTGAGGCTTACAATATGGCTGATGGCTGAGTTTTGTTTTACTGTAAATATGCATTTCTTCTTCTTTTGCTACTAATAACATATCATGCCTAAAATCTTCAAATTCGTCTAAGGCGAACATTTGGATCCTTCGATATTTTAGAATATTTTTGTACGAATGAGTCCACCTGTGTGAGGAGATAGGGAATAGCCTAAAGGATTCTTCATTAATCATGGCTATATGCCTAGCTTTCTGCTACTTTTGTAAGCTTTTCAGGGAATGACTCTAGTTGAGAAATATGGTTAATAAAGATTTTATCAAGAGAGCCAAACTCTAATAATAAGGCTAGGGTAACTTCTACTACATTATGCTTTTTCTGATGCTCATAACTAAAATGCCATGGTCTAAAATTTCTCATGTTTATCCTGGCTACAGCTATGCTAACTTCTGGTTTACAACTACAACTCTATGTATTATCACAAAGACATGGTAGATACATCTTTGTAATAATATCCATCCCTGGTTTTGGATCAAAGATGGACTAATACAAAGCATACTGTAATTGTAATTGTAATTCTTTCATGGACTGTGATGCTCTGCTCAGGATCTCATTTTGCATATCTGGTGGCATTATTCTTAATTTTGCTTTTGAAATTTCTTCTAATAGGATCTCATCTATTATTAAGTCTAAAGATATATTTCAAAGAAAACTTTTTATTTTTCTTGTTTTTCTTTGTCACTCAAATATTGGTGCTACTCATAATTTTGATGCTGCTCCATTTCAATGTCTTCTTTTAAGAGCTCAATTTTAATATCTTTTATGGGCTCATTAGCCTCTTGTTAGATGAGTTTACTAACCTCTTTTTCTTCATTCTTATGCTAATCAGTTTCCAAACCTATTTTCAATTCTCTTTTCAGGGTGTCACTTGCCTTTTGCTGCATTATAAGATATTGGAGTTCTTGCTTCATTTTGGCAAACTTACTGAGTAATGACTCATGGTCTCTGGAAATGACTTGAAGTTTGTGCTCAAGAGAATGAATCGGATGCTGTCTTTGGTGGAAATTAAAATTAAAGCTATCAAACTCTTGTTCTAAGACTCTAATTAAATTTTTATGACCTAACCTCATGCTTGATTGTTTGATTTGGATATTTCAAAAATTATCTAAGAGAACCTGTTGCCTGTCATAAAATTTTGGTACCCTTGTTCTATACCTCAGGGTTGGATTTCTGATTCCTTCAACAATATTGTCATTAAAGTTGAAAGTGGGTACTGGTGGTGATGTTGGTCTGCTTATGCTATTTTGGAATACATTGAATGGTGGAGGTCCATGATGCATCATTATGCTATTGAAAGGTGCTCTTTTACATTGTGGTCTTGTGCTATTTGAGGATGATGGTCCATGATATTCCATTCATGTTCAACAAATTAACCTTGATAATATATCAACTAATGTATTGTCATTACTTTTTATATGTTCAAAAATTAGTTTAAAACCATTTCTTGTAATTGAATCAACAAAATTAACCCATCTTCGGGCTACTTGTTTATTAGCATGTATCTTATTATAATGAGAAACTATATTTTGACAATCTGTTCTAATTGTAAATACTTCATTATGTAAAAATAAAGAGAATGCCTCTAGTGAGTTAATTATTCCTAAAATTTCTAAATCTGTTGATGGTAATCTTGACTGTACATCACAAAATTTTCCTGATGAATATCTACAAACTTGTTCGTCAGACTTTGGTGACTCTTTATGCTTTTTTTGGTATAGTATACATACACATCCTAATGATGAAGCATATGTTTCAACTATTTTATAACTATCGTCATGGTTTAAGTTGAGTAATTTCTTTCTTTATATTTTGAACTAATTTAATATCTTCACTATTAAAATATATTTGTCCTGTTTTGCTAGTTTTACTATGTAATACTGCTATTTTTCTTCCTAAATTAGGGATAAAATTTGTTGCATAATTTAACAATCCTAAAAAGGCCTGTAACTGTTTTTTATCTTCTAACTTATCTGGAAATTCTAAGACCTTTTTAGCTATATGATCTTGTAATTGTATTGTACCTGACTTGATATACATTCCTAAAATTCTATATCTTGCTTTTCTAATGCTATTTTATTTTTGCTAATCACAATTCAATTTTTGATAAATTCTTGTAAAACTATTTCTAAGTGCTTTCTATGTTCATTTCTATTTTTACTATGTACTAAATTATCATCTACATAAACACTACAAAAATTATCATATTTCTTGAAAATTTGATCCATCTTTCTGTGAAAGATTGATGGAGCATTTTGGACTAACAAGCCACTCAAAATGTCCTTCTGGACAAGTAAAAGTTGTCCACTCAATTGATTCTTCTACTAATCGTATTTGCCAAAATCCTAATTTACCATCAAATTTACTAAAATATTTACTCTCTTGGATTTTATTTATAAGCTCATTTTTATTTGGCAACTTATAACTATCTTCATATGTATTATCATTTAATCTCTTGTAATTATAAACTATTCTAGCCTTTCCTCTCTTTAGCTCTAAATTTTTTCTTACAACAAATGCTACTAATCTATGTCCGGACTTCGAGGGTCTAATTACTTTTAAATTTAACAACTCTTTTATTTGCTACTCAAACTCTTGTTTATCCAATAAACTACAATGCATATCAACTGTCTTAATGGTTAAATCTAGATTAATTATATCTAATTTTGCTAACATTTTATTTTTACTCCAATGTAATTGTGGATCTTCTCCTATAATTCTAGTTTATTCTGCTAATTGTAATAATTCTTCTAAACTTTTAGGCCTATCTAACTGTAATATTTCTATACGAGTTCCTTCTTCTAAAATTGGATATTCATGTTCAAATATTTCCTCATTAAATTCTTCTATATTATTATGCTCATCATTTTCTTTTGAGTTTTCTAAATAATGATTGTCTTGGCCACTAGACTCTTCTATACTTATGCTTTTGTATGCTTCTACAGCATTACTTTGGTCAGTTATTGTAATACCTCTTTTGAATAATGTTATGCTAGGATTCATAAATAAAAAACCTTGTAAACTTTTCAAAAAGTTTAAACCTAAAATGATTGGGTATGTTCCTACTAATGACATAAATGTTAATGATAAATTAAATTGTTGTTTTCCTACTTTAATAGACTCATTAATAATGCAATGTGTTAAATAAACTGGTTTTTCGTCAAACTGCGTTATTCTCACTGGTTTTGCTAATTTTTGTCTATATTTTTCAAGTACTAATTCCTCTCTTATGACACTCTTTGTGCTTCCTGTATCTACACTGGCGAAGCCACATTAAAGGCTACCATGGGCTATAGCCTAAGTAGCTTTCAGTATAAAATAAAATTTTACATGTAATTTTTACTGATTTTCGAATGTATTACTGATTTTCGAATGTAACCCACCATATATTTAGTCCCTGATTCAAATTTTGGTTTAAATATATAATACAATTTACAAACTATCTCTTTTTCTCACATCTTTTTTCTCATTGGTTCTTGTACATGTACAAGTTTGAATTTGTTTGAATAACGAAAATTATTGGCTTACCTTGCGAAAATTTTCTTAAGCTAAATGATGCTGTGAAAAATACAGCATCAAGTTTCCTTGTTTATAAAGATTTAATCTTTAAGCTAACCCACCGGTGAAAATTTTCTAGCTCCACCATTGTGTATCTATCATAGCTATTGTTTGTATTTTATGTTCTTTTGCTATTTCTATTTCACAATTTATGGTAATTAAAGAACTAATTTTTGGCTTTTCTATATTATAAACAATATTTCCTAATATTTCAGTATTTTCTTGTGATTCTGTTGAATTAATTTATAATAACCTATTACTATAGCACTTTTCACACAATATTGAATATGTATTGTAATATTTATTTGTGAGAACCTATTACTATAACCTATTACTATGGTATTTAAAGAACTAATTTTTGGCTTTTCTATATTATAAACAATATTTCCTAATATTTCAGTACTTTCTTGTGATTCTATTGAATTAATTTATAATAACCTATTACTATAGCACTTTTCACACAATATTGAATATGTATTGTAACATTTATTTGCAACTAATTTACTACACTTATGACATTTTTCTGGCCAACCTAAATTTATATATTTATATACTCTTTTTCATGTTGTTCTTCTATGAATACACACATATATTCATCTAAATCACTACTTGAACTACTTGAATTTTCCGAGTCTGAATCTATCATATGTATACTTTCTATACTATAAATACTCTCATTGTCACTGAAATCATCTAAACTGTATATTGACTGTATATCTTCATCCTCTTCTAACTTAAACAATTCTATCAAATGTCACATTCCAGCCCGGGGCGGATCACTTCCCAGGCCCGCTTCACCACCGTAGCACGATATTGTCCACTTTGGGCCCCGACCACGCCCTCACGGTTTTGTTTCTGGGAACTCACGAGCAACTTCCCAGTGGGTCACCCATCATGGGAGTGCTCTAGCCTCCTTCTCGATTAACTTCGGAGTTCCTACGGAACCTAAAGCCAATGAGCTCCCAAAAGGCCTCGTGCTAGGTAGGGATGAGAATATACATTTAAAGATCACTCCCCTAGGCGATGTGGGATGTTACATCAAATGTACTCTATCTCTTGACTACTTTCTTGATTTTTGACATTTAGGTCTAATATGCCCAACTTCTCCACATGAATAACATTTACAACTACTCTTATCTTTTGGTGCTTTATATTTTCTAATCCAAGGTCTGCCACTTCTTTTGTTATATTGTTTTGGAATATATTTCTTTTCCTATATGTTCTTGAAGGTCTTATGCTGAAATTCTTATTCTGTTTGTAAGGTTTACATGACTTATATTTCTTTTTGTATATTTTTTTATGCTTATTCTTCTTATGACAACCATACTGTTGTGTTAAATCTATATTTTTACAGCTCATTTAAAATTGTTTCCTAATCTGCCTCTTAGCTTTTATTTGACTACACTCTTGTCTAAGTATGTCATATACCTAGGTCCTATTGCAATATCATTTTTCTTTGAATGCTTTTGCCATTCATTCCAAATCTTTTCACCTATTGGTCCTTTTATTTTTGCCATATAAGTATCTAATAAATTAATATCACTAATTCTACATGTTCTTCTTAAATATTTAACGAAATTTGTTGTATACTCAGTTGTATATTGTAAATCACAATTTTGTAATTGTTCTAAATTTCTAATTGCTCTTTTATGCTCTTGTTCACTTCTGTCATCTAACCTATTATGATCTAAAAATTCTTGTTTAATCAGAGTAACAAAACCATCAATGTTAAAATGCGTTTTAGCTGCCTAATGTTGTTCTGGATTTTGAACTTTCCATGACTGGAAATAATAAAAAAACTAAACCATCTAAAGTATGCTCAAAATAATCTAACATATTTTGTGGACTACTAAAATCTAACATTAATGCTGCATGTACGCAACCTTTTTCCCATCTCTCAACTGTTTTCTCTCAATCTTGTGGATCTACATTATCTAAGTTTAATATATTACCAGCTTTATTAATTTGTTCTAACCCTCTCAAACATGGAATTCTATTTTTTCTAGGTTTTATCATGCTTTCTTCTATGTGGTCTACTCGTGCTCCTTCGTTATAGTGTTCATTTGTTGGTCTCAAAAATTGTTGATCTGTTCTACTTGCGTGTCTTAGATTTCTACTCCTAATGTACTACTTTCTTCTGCTGGATTACATTCTTCTTTCAATTCTAATAAATTATTATATTCTTTTGATCCTAAAATATGTTCTACTCCTATTTCTAAAATTAAAATTTTCATCTCTTCATCTGAAATTCTATGTAGTCCTAAATCATATGTCTTATATTTTTTCTAAATAATGTTCTTCATCTAAATGATCAATATCTTCTATAAACTTATCTACAATATGATTAAATTTTTGCTCAACTAAATTAATATCTAAATTATCAAAAGCCATATGAATACTCTCATTTTCAATCTCACTATCATCTTCTTCTATTTTTTTCTAGTTGCTTGTAATTACTAAACCTAATTGTTGCGTTTCCCGTACTAGTTTCATATATTTGTACTTTATCTGGTTGTTTATTTCTTGTTACTTGTAAATTAGGTAATATCCTCTGAGTTCCTTCTAAAAAGCTATTATCTACGGGTTTTGCTTCTATCATATTTACATGTTTACTACCAAATGTTTGAACTAAATTTTGAAATTCTAAATTAAACTTATGATTATATTTATTAGACACTTTACCAATATACATTAAGCTAATACACAAATTTTTATAATCTCCTTTCATATTATAATTTTTTGTTCTTATGCTTACTTTAATATGTTTACTAAATTCGTTTATGGTCATAACATAATTTGGAATACATCCTATGACTGCTAAGTTTGAACTTAAGTCTACTTCAGCTATTGCTATTGCCGCTTGTTGGTGATTATCCCATATATCATCATATATGTATACTAATGCGTTTATGCCTACTTGTGCTCTCGTTAATCCTGCTATTCCAATTAATATTGTTTCTATGTGAATATGACTGAAATGAGATTTTCTCAAATGCATAACTGCTTCCTTACTAATTAAATTAAGTGTAACTTCTTTATCAATACAGCTAACTTCATGTTGACTGATGCTACTTACAATTCTACTTCTATTTTCAAATAAACGTAATTGGTACAAAGTATATTTATTTTTCTTTGTTCTCTCAAAACCTCTTGACGGGATTTTAAAACCGCACAAATTTAACCCTCTTTTTGACAATTGTAGTATAGGTGTAAGTAGGGTATCGTTCTAGGCCGGGGATTAGGAGGGATTGCTAATCTACTCTAAATTGATTTAAAAATATTAAACAAGACTCAAGGACACAAAATTAGGCTAAAAACTCTAATAATTCGAAACACACTTAGAAATGATTCAAAACAAAGAAAACAAATTAAATAAACACTAGGAACTAAAATGGACGAATATCGAATTAAAAGATTAAAAATAATAAAAACTAACTAAATAATATAATTTAATAATGGGGGGGGTTTGGTTTGGACGAGATGTAAATTAAACTTAAATAAATTACAGAAAAACATAAAATAAAGGTGAACGGAAGGGCGACGGACTGGCTAGAGGGTTTTTCTCCACACAAGACACATATGCAATCTAAATTGACCTTCAGTTGTTCTTTCAATAAGTTGTAAATCTCAACACCCCAAATTAATTAGGTACGCTTAAATTAACCTTCAGATTTTCCTAAAGTTATTGAATTAGATGATTGCATACGACAACCCAAAGTATTCCCCACAAGTTCCCTACATGAATTGCATAATAGAGATACAAGCAAAGATCATTAAGTTCTATGAAAACCATAAGCATTGACGAGGCACTTGTTACTATGAATTGCATGAAACTCATGCCAAGAATTCACTTAACGCGATTGTGACTAGCAACCTCCACTACTCATGAATATAAGTTCATAATGATTAGGTGAAATTCACTTATATTCTAGCATCAAATTCATGCGTGTAAATTAAGTATGCATTCTTAATCGACAAACATAAATAAGTTATTAATCAAGCAGTTAAGCAAATTAAATTAACAATTTATGAAATTACAACTGAAGGTAATCAATTCATATTGCAAACATATTCATGGTATTGAATCAACCTCTAGCCAAGGCGAATTTATTTCCTCATAGTCGCAATTAAACAAAGATAATCAAATTTAAACATTTAAAACAAAAATAGATTACACCTAGAAACGCTCCAACAATCCAAGCTTTGAATGGCAAGCACGGCTCCAAGGCTCTCCTTCCTTTCCTTCTTCTTTGCTTTTATGCGGCACAAGTGTGATTTGATGATTTTTGTGGTGAATTGTGGTGGTGGATGGATATAGGTGAGTTATGGTGAAGGGTGGATGTGTGTATGAATGATGAAGGCCAAGAGAATGATGAAGAATGTTGTGGCATAGGATGGTATTTATAGGGAATGTGGAAGGGGTTGTAGGTGAAGGTAGTAGGTGAAGGTGGTGGATGTTGTAGGTGAAGGTGGATGTTGTAGGTGAAGTAGGTGGATGTTGTAGGTGAAGGTGGATGTTGTAGGTGAAGGTGGTGGATGTTGTAGGTGAAGTAGGTGGATGTTGTAGGTGAAGGTGGTGGATGTTGTAGGTGAAGGAAAGGAAAGTTCCTTGTTTCTTGCTCTTTTCTTATCTTCTAGAACTTGGGCTTCACTTATCCATCTTCATAGTAGATTTCAACCCAATTAATCTCCAAATTCGTCCATCCATCTAGCTTGGATCATAAACAATCCATCTTGGGCCCAAAAACACTCCAAACTACTCCAAATTGGCTCATAATGCACCCTTAGCCCATAAAACCTACAAACACACGAATTTAACTTAAAACACTATAATAAATACTAAATAATTACCAAAATGCAAGAAAACAAGCAAGCTAAGTCGCATAAATATGCTCCTATCAAATTCCCCCACACTTAGCTTTTGCTAGTCCCCGAGCAAAACAAAACAAACAAAACACAATTTAGACCTTCCAACAATTGCCTCAAGGATTTCCAAAGAAACATGACATGTTAAAAATTGTTATTCCCACAAATTTTAGTCATCCTTACACTCAAGCACATACTCAATCACAGTCGCCACTTACTAGCTCACAATCAATCAATTAAACCAATGTTTTGAATGTAGTAAAATGCCTTAGAGAATTCACTCAATTCCTTACAAGATACTCTCTATTTTCACTCAGATTTTTTGACTACACACCCTACACTAGGTATATGTGAGAAGATTGATGTAAACATGTAGACGAACACTCACATATGTTTATAGCAAAGAAAGCATTTTCTGGAGTAATTAATACATGTGTAGGTATGATCTCATGAATAGAATGCTACTACTTAGATGCGAGAACCAGTGACACCATATGCTCATACCAATCCCAAACTCCACATTATTGAACACATAACAACCAAGATAGAAGTATAGGGTTGTAACGGGGCTTGGGGTATTGGTTAACAAATGAAGGATAGGGAAAACAAACGTTCTCAAAGCGATAGTAAGCAAAGTAGTGACATTGAGACTTAGAATTCACTTTAGTATGCAAAAATCAACTTAAAAACACAAGGGGAAGATTTAAACAATACCTAGGGCCGAATTCATTGTTTTGGACCCTTTCTTTAACAAACAACACTTTAGAACTCTTTTTCAAACATTTTTCACAACTTTTCTTTTTTTCTTTCTATTTCCCACGAATTTTCTTTTCCGTGCCTATGGCACACACAAACTCTCATAAGAACACTTCCCCCACACTTGTTTTCTGCCATTCATTAATCAAAAGGAATTCAATTGTAGCCATGCTTTACTATGCTTTAAAAACAAGGGTATGGATGGTCCTAATCTAGGCTAGGTGAGGATAGTGTAGGTTAACAAAGAACATAGGCTAACAAGGCTCAACGGGGTTAACTTAAAGACATAATGAAATAGGATACACGGCTGTTTGGCTTAAGTGGTGGTGACTACACAACTTCATCTTGAATATGTGTTATGCAAATCAATAACATGCTTTGAATGAAATGGGCATGAGTTCTAGCATTTGGAACTAAATGATGAAACGCCTTCTAAGTAGTAACCAAGCAAAGAATAATGAGATCATGCAACGACTTAGAAAACAAAAATGCACAGATTATCAACTCTCCAAATAAACGTTTAGGCTCAAGTCTCACAAGGTTATAGTGTTGATTTGAGTTCCTTCCTTCAAGCATGTTACAAAAACTGATTTTTCCTTTATAAGTGCATGTGAATTCATAAGTTATAACCACAACCAAGCATAAACAAAGAGTAAATCAAACTTTCATCTATGTTTACAACTCTTTTTAACAGCCATGCAATTACAAACCGAATCCTCATCGTTGTGTTGGAAGGTACCCTAAGACACAAACAAACACACAAAAACAACTCAAAACAACTCTTTTTGGGTTTTTCAAAACAATTTTTTCAAATTTTTATGTGATTTTCGGATTTTTAAGTCAAAACACACTAACAAGCACCAAAACATTTTGAAAACACCTTAAAACAGCAAGGAACAAGTCTATAAGTAATGGGTGATAAAATCCCACGAATTTGCATAAAAAAAAAACATTTAGTTACTCCCCCTACACTTAAATCAAACATTGTCCTCAATGTTTCAAGCATAAAATCACACAAAACATAAATAAACACACAAATAGCAACTAAAATGCAAAACTGGGAAGATTAGAAATAATCAACAAAGAGAAGGGTTTTAGGAATGCAAATCTGGAATTGGAGTGATTCCTAAGGCTTCCTTTGTTGAATTGCATGGGTTGCCTCCCAAGTAGCGCTTGCTTTAACGTCTTGCAGCCGGACGAATCTTTCCATTTACCTCCCCTCGGCTCCAAAGCATGGAATTTATCTTTTAATGGGAGGTGATACTTGAAATGATTCGGCAGTGGTTTGAATTCTCTGGTGGGTGCCTGAATCATCAAAATTAGAGACATGTTAGTATAAAATAAAATTAAAATTAAAATTGGAGAATATGGTTTACTTTCATTCTCCGACATAAACTCAATAACAAAAACCACATTTTTGGATATTTCCGGGATTTTGAACTTGGCCAGGTTTACTATGATGGTTGTGGCCTTGATTGTCTGCACAGCCTCTTTGATGTTTTCAACGCATTTTCCAGCCACTTTGATATCTTGAATCATTTTTCTTGGTGCACAAGGTTCTTTGAATGTTTCAACCTCATCGGGAATTTGTTTTGGTGCACCAAGAATTGAGATATCACTTTGCACCTCTGGAAGAGCTTCCACAATGTCTTTTTCACTTTCTTCGTTATTTGGAAAAAATCTGCAAGGAAAAGAGACATTTGGTGGAAAAATGTTAGAATGAATTGAACTTGGAACAACCTCACCATAGTTGGACGACATAGGGACTTGAAGGGTTTGAGACAAGAATTCGTCTAAACTGCCCAAGTCGTCCTCCTCATCTTCTTCTTGCAGCAGCAAGTCATCCACGTTCGGGCTATGGTTGGATGGTTCTGGAACAGCTTCATCCTCCACATCACTTATGGCTTCATCGATTTCCACTTCTCCCTTTGAATTTGCAAAGTTGGAGAGTTCACTTTGATCTTGAATCTGTGCCATGAATTCCATAATCTGCCCAATTTGCATATCCAATTCGTCCACTCTGTTGGTCCGGTCTTGCATCTCCTGGATTCGATTTTCCACTCCCTGATTCAAAGAGGTGAGTAACTTATTAAATGTATCATTATCCAGAGATGTACCTGAATCGAATTGGGCAAATTGTTGTGGTGGCTGTGATGGTTGCAAAGGTGTTGTATAGAACTCATCATACGGTTGCCAATATTCTCCTTGGTGAGTCTCCTTAGCTTGATTTTGTGACCCCTGCACCAAAGAGTTTAATTCATTAAGAATTTGATTATAATCCACGGGCATACTTTGATTCGATTGGAATTGTTGTGGGGGATGTTGTGGTGGCTGCATAGGTCTTGAATAGAACGCTTCATCTTGCTGCCAATATCCACTTTGTTGAACTTGTTGAGGTTCATCCCACATTTGATTTGAATAATCCCTCCAATCCAAATTGCAAGCGTTGGAATACATATTGCCCCTTGATTGATCATAGCCTTGATATCCCCAATCATCTTCATATGCAGAAAATTGAGGATACTGATGAGTCTGATATCCTTGCCCATAGGGCACATCAAGTGTAGGGACACTTGGCGTTGTGCTCCGTTCGGCATTATGCGACAATTGAGAAGTAAGATTTGCCAATTGAGCTTGAATACTAGCAAAATCCATGTCTTACTTCTCTAGTACCTAAAATTAAAGAAAGAGAAATAAATCAAATACCAAAAGTAAAATACATAAACACAAATATAAACTAAAACACAACAAAAACACAAATATAAAATAAACACAAACGAAAATAAAGGGATTAGCAAAGTTGCTAATCCCCGGCAACGGCGCCAAAAATTTGACGGGTATTTTAAACCGCACAAATTTAACCCTCTTTTTGACAGTTGTAGTATAGGTATAAGTAGGGTATCGTTCTAGGCCGGGAATTAGGAGGGCTTGCTAAAACCTCTAAAATAATTTAAAAACGTAAAAACAAAGTTTAAAACACAAAACTAAAATAAAAACTCGAAACACACTAAAAATGACTCAAAATAATGAAAACAATTTAAAATAAACACTAGGAACTAAAATGGACGAATATCGAATTAAAAGATTAAAAATAATAAAAACTAACTAAATAATATAATTTAATAATGGGGGGGGTTTGGTTTGGACGAGATGTAAATTAAACTTAAATAAATTACAGAAAAACATAAAATAAAGGTGAACGGAAGGGCGACGGACTGGCTAGAGGGTTTTTCTCCACACAAGACACATATGCAATCTAAATTGACCTTCAGTTGTTCTTTCAATAAGTTGTAAATCTCAACACCCCAAATTAATTAGGTACGCTTAAATTAACCTTCAGATTTTCCTAAAGTTATTGAATTAGATGATTGCATACGACAACCCAAAGTATTCCCCACAAGTTCCCTACATGAATTGCATAATAGAGATACAAGCAAAGATCATTAAGTTCTATGAAAACCATAAGCATTGACGAGGCACTTGTTACTATGAATTGCATGAAACTCATGCCAAGAATTCACTTAACGCGATTGTGACTAGCAACCTCCACTACTCATGAATATAAGTTCATAATGATTAGGTGAAATTCACTTATATTCTAGCATCAAATTCATGCGTGTAAATTAAGTATGCATTCTTAATCGACAAACATAAATAAGTTATTAATCAAGCAGTTAAGCAAATTAAATTAACAATTTATGAAATTACAACTGAAGGTAATCAATTCATATTGCAAACATATTCATGGTATTGAATCAACCTCTAGCCAAGGCGAATTTATTTCCTCATAGTCGCAATTAAACAAAGATAATCAAATTTAAACATTTAAAACAAAAATAGATTACACCTAGAAACGCTCCAACAATCCAAGCTTTGAATGGCAAGCACGGCTCCAAGGCTCTCCTTCCTTTCCTTCTTCTTTGCTTTTATGCGGCACAAGTGTGATTTGATGATTTTTGTGGTGAATTGTGGTGGTGGATGGATATAGGTGAGTTATGGTGAAGGGTGGATGTGTGTATGAATGATGAAGGCCAAGAGAATGATGAAGAATGTTGTGGCATAGGATGGTATTTATAGGGAATGTGGAAGGGGTTGTAGGTGAAGGTAGTAGGTGAAGGTGGTGGATGTTGTAGGTGAAGGTGGATGTTGTAGGTGAAGTAGGTGGATGTTGTAGGTGAAGGTGGATGTTGTAGGTGAAGGTGGTGGATGTTGTAGGTGAAGTAGGTGGATGTTGTAGGTGAAGGTGGTGGATGTTGTAGGTGAAGGAAAGGAAAGTTCCTTGTTTCTTGCTCTTTTCTTATCTTCTAGAACTTGGGCTTCACTTATCCATCTTCATAGTAGATTTCAACCCAATTAATCTCCAAATTCGTCCATCCATCTAGCTTGGATCATAAACAATCCATCTTGGGCCCAAAAACACTCCAAACTACTCCAAATTGGCTCATAATGCACCCTTAGCCCATAAAACCTACAAACACACGAATTTAACTTAAAACACTATAATAAATACTAAATAATTACCAAAATGCAAGAAAACAAGCAAGCTAAGTCGCATAAATATGCTCCTATCACCTCTTCGAATAAATTCTTGTGCTTCTTCTTCATTTGGATAAATATCTTCAGCTCTAACTATTTCTTTTCCTTTTTTCCTAAAGAGTTCCATTTTCTGTTATCAAAAGGGTTCATCTTAGGTTGTCTAATATTATTATTTGCACTTAAAATTAAATTTTCTAATTTATTTAATTTTCTAATTTATCTAGCAAAGATGGTGGAAGTAATGAAAAATTAAATTTTCTAATTTATCTAGCAAAGATGGTGGAAGTAATGAAGATGCATTATGTAAAACTTGATTTATTTCTGCTATTTGTTCTTCAACTTGATCCAATTTCTTAGCCAAACTTAAAACTAATTGAATAATTAAATTATTTTGCCTAATGGGAATATTACTACTAGCTACTTGTGTTGAATAATCTGTTAATCCTACTGGTTCTTTGTCTAACTTACTAATTTCTTTCAAAGCTTGGATATATTTTCTGCTAATTCTAGAATCGATCATTAAACTAATAATCTATCTATTTTATTATGTAACTTATCTACTTGTTCACTCAATTCTTTTTGCACTAATTGAATTTTTTTGAACTTCTAATTTTAACTGCTCAACTATTTCTAATGATCTAAATTCTACTTGTTTAGGCTTACTATCTATGAGGTCAATAAGCCCTTTTATCTCTCTTTTGCTAGGAAACCTTTGAATATTTTTATTATTATCTTCCAACTAGGATGTAATATAATCTAAATTTTGTCTAATTGTTTTTATAGAATTTTTCTGAAAATGCTCTAACAACTGGTTTAACAAATGATTATGCTTATTATTTTATAATTTTATATTTTTTTCTTGACTAATAATGAGATCTACAATACTATTGGCTTGTGGATTTTCTTCACTATGCAAAATATGATTATGCTTTCTGAATGGAAAAGAACAAACTAAACTATTTTGGTCTAATGTTATTTTTCTTTTTTGTGGTTCACTAATTTCTAAATTAAGATAATCTATCATAAACTATAATCTACCTTTTTCTAAAGCTACAGCTAACTGGTTTCTTAGAAACTCTCTTTCTTCTCTTAAGATCTCTAAAGTTTGATCTGTTGCTTTTTTTGCTTCTAAAACTTTATGCTGCACTTCTGTGTTATTATATTTGCTAATAAATGAAGGATGTTCAAGATAACCAAGATAAAACTTTTGCTTCTTCAAAGTCTTGCTAATTCTTTTGGATATATATGCTAATCTTCTCTTTATGCTAGTTATAGTTGGGTGTCTAGGACAATAAATACCTGGTAGTTGTGGTTGGAAAGGTCTACAGGGACAATAATATCTGATATTCATATAAAATAAAAGAGTGTAGTATTAGTTGCATTAATGACTTTCATCCTCAAGGTACTTTACTATTATAATTTTACTATTAAAATGCTAAACTTGGCTCTGATACCAAATTCACACAACATGCCCGGTTAAATAGTTGGATGGCCATTATAACAACTAGACATAAAACATTGCACATGGAACTCGACATGTTTCAGCATGACAGCCACTCACAATGCAGGTATAAGGCCTTAACGGCTGAACTCAGAGGTACGAAGAACTAGAGGTACCTTGTTAATGCCCAGTTATTTGTATGGCAAGCATTCAACTAGTGCTCAAACAAAGTATGATCGTCAGTTTAGTAGGTTAATAATATAACTACAATAGTGTTTCCCTGTTTTGGACTAGAAGTCTAATTAAACAAACACACTAAAGAAAGAAAAAGAAAACTTACTTAAGACTTGGAGATTGCTTGAATATGTACACTTGAACTTTTATTGATATACAAAATGTTTGCAAAAGAGAATTGTTTACAAGGAAATGTTTACAAAGGATGCTAGAAAGGCTACGGATGCTTGAGTGTATAAAGATGTGAGTATATGGTGAGAGTAGGGTGTTGAGGTGTTTTTAGATGTTGAGAGTTGTGTGTATTCAGGTGTGTGTTAACAATGAATAGAACTCCTTTTATATACTGAATGAAGATACAACGGTATAAAAATTTTACAAATGAATGGTGTGTATATCTCCTTGGTACTTGTCACTTTACTTCTACTATTGCTGAAAATGTCAACACTATTTCTGAAACGTGGTCAGACTTTTGCTTTGTTTGATAAGTGCATGTGAACTCGCTTGTCTCCTTTTGCTTTGCATGTGAACTTGCTGCATAGTTTTCTCCTGGAGTTTTTGTATTTGCTTTGATGAAGAGCATGTGACTTCTGATGGATGTTGGAAATTGGGAAACTTTTGCTTTTTTCTGCTAGAAGGTTTTCAACGGCAACATTGCCATTTTTGAAATTATTTGCCCTTATGGTTAAATGAAAGTTTTTTAGGGTGTTTCCATTAGTTTTCCCTAAAATAAAACCCCTCTGTTCACCATAAATAAGTGTCATCATCATAACAACAGTCCACCAATTCCCTCATAGGCAACTAGTTTTTATTTTTTATTTTTTTATATAAATAAAATATATTTATATAAAAAGAGAATACAAGCATCAAAGAGTAGCTGAAAATACAAACATGCAACAAAGAGTTGCAGCTAAAAGAGAAACAGACATCAAAGTTGACTACGCTGCATCAAAGCAGCAAAAATAAGCACTAACTATTCATAGTTAGATTCCATTTCCGTAAAGTAGAGTCATTAGCAGCGGAATGGGCGATTTTCAAAGAACTTAATCGAAGTCTAATGGTGAACTTAATTGAGTTAAGAACCATCGCAACGAGCTGACATGAGTTCTTGAATCTACGGTTGTTCCGCTCCCTCCAAACATAATACACAGTAGCAACAAAACTTAACTTTAAAACTATCGATGATAGAAATTTTCCCTTGCAACGGCTAGTAGCCCACATAACAAAAAGAGCCCAAGGGAGCCTTAGCCAATTAGATGGCGCACTTGAATAGCACAGAAGACCAAATACCATCTGTAAAAGGACACTCAAAGAAGACGTGGCAATGAGACTACGTAGCAATAGAGCAGAGTACGCAAGTGACAGGAACCGACGAAGCAAAAGTCAAAATTCTATCCATAGTAGAAAGCTTGCATTTAATAGCCAACCAAAGAATGAAGCTCATCTTGGGAATATTTTGATTATACCAAACAAGCTTAGACCAACCTACCGTAGGCTTGGATTGTGGAAACTTATCCCAAGCTGAGCAGCATAATAGATGCCAGACGATGAAGGAGTCCATCGAATCATATCACCCAAGCTAGGATTTGGCACAATATTAGACATATAAATTTGAATTTCCAAAAACTTATGAGAAGAATTATTAGGCCCACACGAATTAAAACCATTCCAAATATTGCAAACCAAAGCAGTTTTCAAAAGCCTGGAATCAGCAATGATATGACAACGCCAATTGACAACAAGAGGTCCTAAAGGATGGCCAATTATCATACCAAAGAGATGTTCCCTTACCATCTCCAATTTTGTGGAAAAAGAAAAGCCGAACAGAATCTATCAATCGGAGAAGCTTCCTCCATTTCCACGAGCAAGTTGGGCTTAGATACCATTTTTAATGACCAAAATCTATATTAAAAAAGAATAATACTTATGCTCCCCATTGTCAAATGCACATATCTCACCTTTTACAAATAATGTGTCTTAATCATATAACTTCTATAATCGGAACCGTTCTTCTTCTTAATTTTTATTTGAAGATCATCTCTACAAAAAAATTATTCGAAAAAAAATTTGTTTAATCATATAAATGTATGAAATAAAAGGATAGTTCATTTTGAATATCTTTAAATAAAGATTAAGAAGTTGAACGACTCCGATTATAGAGTTTATACGATTAAGATACATTATTTGTACAAGGTGGGATATGTGCATTCTCCCATGAAAGAATGCAAGTATTATTCATCCCAAAAATACTAGTGTTTCCCATAATCAAGGCCAATTAGTTATCATGCTCTGATTTTAGAATATTAACGATAAAAATAAAAATAAAATAAAATAAAATAAAAAGAAGTAGAGATATCACGATTTACACTAGAGCGAAGTCATAAATCAATTAAAAATTTAGCAAATTGACTCTAAACTCTTGTTCCAATAAAATTAATTTGAACTAAACAACAAAGCATGCTACAAGAACCCAACTCTAAAGGACTCTGCCCATAACAACTACATTGCTTTATCAATGGAACTGACCATTAAACTCCACAATCACCAATGGAAACTTATCTCCAAACATAAAGAATTTAAGATCACGCATGCTTGACTTGATGGTGTGCAATGTATCATTTTTCTTCTTCTGGGTACTCAAGAGTCGTAAGTCTGATTATTAGACATTGCTTGTGATTATCATATCCTGCACACCAAATTTTACGTTTTGTGTGAACACTTGTTTTCATTGAAAAGGTCATGGATGCATAGGTGAACATTGACCTGACCTCACACTTTGTTGATTTTCAAGGAATGTATTGTATTTCATTCATTGTTGTGTCTAACAATTACAAGATGAAACATATATATAGGAAGAAAAGAAATGACATATACCTAACTTGCCTAACTTGCCTAACTTGTTAACTTGTCTAACTTGCACAAGAAAATTGACTAGCCTAACTTCACTAGTCATCCAAGACCAATATTCCAACATGTTTGTTTCATGCATTTCTTCCATTAAACAAACATAATCCAATACACTTGAATCAGACATATGAGACACTCAAATTGCCGTCAAAAGACGGTTTCAAGAGTTGGACTGGACAGGTTTGGAGATGGGAGTAGGTTAGACCCGGCAGTTTCTTACACAACACGAAAATTACGGGTTTCGGGTCAACACGATAACTAATCGGGTCATTATCGGGTGACCTGTTAAGAATCCGTTAATAACGGGGTATACACGCGGGTAACACGTGGATAACCCGTTTCGACCCATTAAGAAAAATAAATTAAAATTTTAAAGTTTAATTACTAAAAAATTTATTATAAAATACAATAGTCATATTGTATATATTGGTATATTCTATATTAAATATATTTTTTATTATTATTATTTTATATAAGTTAAAAAAATTAAGTTTTATTCATTTATTTATTTATTTATTTTTATTATGAGAGTTTCTTATTATCATTAATAGGATAAATTTTAGTGAACATGTTGTTGTCCAAAATTGAAATCAACTAGTATAGTATTAGTATAGGCAATAAGACATCCCTACAAATATAAAAAATGTGAAAGAATATATAAACAGTTGTGATTCATCATTCCTCCACGAGTAAACAATGGTTACACTTACATTATCGTTTAGATTTTTAAAACCTTCCAAACCGTCATGAATAGTATTTTTTATTTGAGTGTAAAAATAATAAAATTAATAATAATTATTGTAGAAGTGTAAGAAATGTAAAAATATATTTAAAAAATACAATCACTCATAGTGACAAGCTTTACAACTTTCGTGAAGGGGTCAACTTCGAAATCCGACATTATAATCTATAAACTTTATATTTGTATTTAACCGTCGATTATCGTTTAGGGTGTATTCTTTATATGGGACCCTCAAATTGCCGTCAAAAAGACGGTTTCAAGAGTTGGACAGGTTTGGAGATGGGAGTAGGCTACAAGTAGGTTAATCTTTTAGAAATATCTCTGATATTTTGGATGAGGGATTATAAAACGGATGTAACTATACCTTCATGGATTCTAAGTAGACATGTCTTAGAATGTTACAAATTTACTTAAATTATGTGTAATTTTTACTGTTACTACAATTTAAATTCTAAACGTTATACTTTGTCACTTTTTTTTTTCTATGCACACTCGTGTTAAAATATGACCTTTAAATCAAATCAAATAAAGGAGAATCAAAAGACGGTTTTAAAAAAAACAGTGTGTAGAAGAAAAACAATTAATGTATGTATAAATCATTTCCCTAACCAAGTAAATATGTATATGTCATGTAATGTTATTATCACGTGGTATGAAGAAAAAACAATGTGTGTATAAATCATTTCCTAATCACCAAGTAAATATATGTATGTCATATAATGTTAATATCACATGCATGATAATATTTTGGTTTCCTAACATTATGAGGGCACTTGTGTCACAAGTTGATATCATCTGATGCGTCAGTTCTCTATTTATTGCCCCAAAGTCATATCCTAAGCCTCCTATACTAGTTCTAAAAATCTACTTGATGAACGAAGTTGATGACTCGACGCATCAAATCATTTGTACCCTCAAACACGTCTAGCAAAGGAAAATTTACAAATTAAAGACCCATTTCTTTCACTCAATGAACTCCATTAATGACCATTGTTGAGAATGAATCTCATGTCGAGGAAAGGATGGACACTGTTTGTGCTTCTAAGTAGTTGAATTACTTCTCATATTACCAATTAGTTTTGGACTTTCTTTGTGCTTATAAGTAGTTGAGTTATTTCTCATATTGTCAATTAATTTTATGGTGGAACCTCAACTTTCTTGATGATATCAGAGCGGGTTACTTCTCATATTGCCAATTACTTTTATGGTGGAACGTCAATTTTCTTGATGGTATCAAAGCAAGTTGTCCAGCGTGTGAAGCTTAATGATGCCACATGCTCTATGTCACCCGATTTGTATTATCCACGTGCTAGGCTTGAAAATTCGCCACACGTGAGGGAGCATGTTTGTAGAATTATTAGAGGGACTAGTCAACACACCCCCTCACGTGGGACCCAACTAGTGGCTCACACGTGGGAGATCCACCCATCGACAACCACATGGAGTCAAGGAGACTCACGCTACACGCAAGGCCAAGGGACCCACTCATCACGTGATATACCAGTCTGCTCTCTGACTCTGATACCAAATCGAATTATCAAAGAGACGGGTCGAAGACCCACTACTAACAACACCGATATTGTCCCCAACTTGGTAATTACCACTTGCACAGTCCGTCGAGTGTGGGGTTTTATCACAAAAGGCCTTGGTATTAGTAGGAGTGAGG
This sequence comes from Crataegus laevigata, assembly GCA_963580275.1. Classification (NCBI taxonomy): domain Eukaryota; kingdom Viridiplantae; phylum Streptophyta; class Magnoliopsida; order Rosales; family Rosaceae; genus Crataegus; species Crataegus laevigata. Next base: position 7,916,197 of record OY756949.1, read on the forward strand.
TAGGATATTTAAACTCTTCTTTCTTTCTTTCTTTGGCCGATGTGTGTTGAGAGTGAATCCTACGTCAAGGAAAGGATGGACCTTGCTTGTGTTTTTAAGTATTTGGGCTACTTCCCATGGGCAGTAGTCGATGGGGAGTAGTTCAACTACTTATTGGAGGATAATGATGCACTTGATGATTAGTCCATACCTGATTTGGATGATCGTGTACTTGACAATGAAATTTTGCATACATAGGTTGGCATGGAAGAGACTCTTTTTCACGAAGTATTACCGTTGCCTACTGAGTGCACTAATTTTGTCAATGACGATGATGACCTAACATAAGATGAAATGGAATAGTTTTATTATTTACTTTACACTTTTTAAGTATTAATTAGACTATATTTCAATTTGTGTGGTGACTTTTATTTAAAATATTTTAGTTTGTGTGGTAAAATTTAAAATGTTATATTGGTAAAATAAAATTAAAAAAATTAAAAAAAACACACATGGTTTAAATATTTTTTTTCACTCATGGCCCTGTCGGTAATAACTGACACAAACAGAGCAAAATTTTGGGCGAGATATTTCCAGCGACTTTGATTAAAAAAAATTAATAGCGCACAAAATCCGACATAGGAAAATTTTGTGACAGTTTTTGGATATTTTTGTCGGTTATAACCAACACTAACCTGACACGCATATTAAAAAGGTTGGCGGTTCTTATTTAGGTTGTCGGTTATAACTGACACTATTTAATATATTGTTGGTTATAACCGACACTAATCTGACATCCATAAATGCACCGTACTGGCCTACATAAATGCATTGTACTGACAAAAACATAAAAGTTTTGTCGGATTTTAATTTCTTGGCGGTTTTAGTTGAATTCCTGTCAAATATAACCGACATTAATCTAATAGAATCATAAAAGCTCTGTCAGATTTTAATTTCCTGGCAGTTTTAATTGACGTCCTGTCAATTATAACCGACAACATTTATTACCCTAATCTAAAATAATTCATATTCCCATTTTTACTTCAGTTGTTCCTCTTTTCTTTTCCATTTTCACTTCCAGCCGTTCTTCTCCTTCCCATTTTCACTTCCAGCCATTTTTACTCGTTCCCATTTTCACTTCTAACCATTTTTACTCCTATTCTCCTTCCCATTTTCACTTCTAGCCATTTCTACGGAGGAACAAAATGAAGCCTATGAATTCCATGAACAAACTGAAAAACAGTGCGTTTTAAAGTAATTATATTGTGAGTTTTTTCTTTGTTATTTTTGAAATACATGACAAAAGTTTATTTTTCATTAATAAGGAGCAACTCAACGTAGAACCCGCAAAATTGCTATTCCGAAGTGGAAAGGGAGACAACTTTGTTTATTTGATTCGACAGGGAAATGTGTTAGTGAAAATGCTGCTGAATTTTTGAAATTAATAATCTCTGAAGTTAAGGATCCAAGACATCTTCCATTGAAGAGGGATTGGCGCTTGATTCTTGAAAATGATAAGGAAGTTTTGTGGGAAAGAATTAAAGTATATATTTTCATTTTTTACTTCTATATTTCGAATCTGTACTAACATGTTTGTTTTTATGAATATAGGGGAATATTATTTTTCTTGATGAAGACTATGACAGAATGCCACTGATTCGTAACATGACACTCCACGTTGCGGATCATTCATACAAGGAATACCAGAATTGTTTAAAAGCGGAGTATTATACCAAAAGACAAGAGCATGAGTGCTCAGAACCTCCCTCTGGTGTGGATGTTGGTCAATGGGCCGAGATGTTAGCTTCTTGGGATAATCTAGAACAAAGGTAAAACATTAATGATTTGATATTTGGTATTGAAAGATGTTTGTCTTACAAGGTTTTTTTTTACTTTTCAAGAGGTGGTGGAGAAAAACAAATATAATTGGGAGTTAAAAACTATGAACCATACAACTGGTTCAAAAACTTTGCTCGGGTTCGCGATGAATATTTATGTGTTGCTAATTTGTAATATATGTAGTGTTTTTAATTTTTTGATTTTCAATCTAGTTAATATGTATTTGTTGTTCTCTTTTAACATATTTAAAGAAGAACAAGCATGGGAAGGAGCCGGATCTCATCTCTTTTTTTCGAGCTACCCATACCCGGAAAGATGACTCTTTGATTGATGAATCGTCACAATAAAGAGGGGTAAATGATTTATAACTCTATTCATATTATACTCTTTGTATTTCATTCTTATGTATCTTTCTATTTGGATTGATGAATCTGTATTCTAACACATTATTTAAACAATAATATTGTATTCTTTAGAACACATATTATTTAAACGTAGTATCTGTGTTTTTATGAACCTTGTTTATCTTTCTATATTTCAACTCTTAATAATATTTTATTATTTTGGTTAAATATTATTTTGCAAGATACTTATGGAGAGTCAAATTCAGTCAATTGTCGAGTCTGGAGAAGAAGACACCTCTGAGGTTAGAACACAGATTTATGTCGAGGAGATGGGTTCTAAGACTAGAAATAGGGTTTGAGGTTATGGTCATGGGGTGATACCTGAGATGGTGTCATATGCAAACCTTCAGGTGCTAGGTCTTCCAGGAAATCATCCAGAGGTTCATTGGCCAAGGTGCTAGCTGAGAATAACGAATTGAGGAGGAAGGAGGAAAAAGCCTCCAGACAGTTGGTGTTGGTAACGGTTTAGCTTGCGCAGTCAAAGACCTCACAGCAGTAGGTCAACCACCAGCAACAGGCAATGGACCAGCAGATCATGATGCAGCAACAACAAATATTGATGTTTCTTATTCCATAAATGTAGCGGCCACCACTCAGCCCTCAGGGATCACAACATTCGGCCCCCAATCAACCATGTGCGCCTTCATATCCCATGCATCAGATGCCTTTTCAGTCGCAGTTTCCAATGCTAGTATATCGACCTCAGATGGCTTCTCCCGGTGACTCACATGTTTCTCCAGATGTTTTCAATGGTGGATCATTGAATTATCCCCGAGTTTGTTTTCCGGATTGTTGTCGGGTAGTTTTGATGGGGATGTGATGAGGTATTTGGGAGCACAGGGAGGATTGGCAAAAGGCTTTGGAACACAGGGAGGATCGACAAAAGGCTCGGGTTTTATTGAATAGTTTGTTGGCTTTCCTTACAGATATGTCTGACACTTTACCTACTTCGGACAAATGTTTTTTTGTCTAGTTATGTATTATGGCGGATTCAGATAATAGTATTGTAGGTCAATTTATATTTAACGTCTACTTTTTGTGTTATGGCGGATTCAAAAGACATTATTGTAGGTTAATTTATATTTAACGTCTACTTTTTGTGTTATGGAGGATTCAAAAGACATTATTGTAGGTTAATTTATATTTGAATCCATATTATGTTTGTTATGAGCTTTGTTTATTTTATTCACTCATTAAAAAAAATTTATTCATTCAGTAAAATTAAAAAAACAAACATAAAGTTTTGTATTTTTTTTAATTATTAATATTTTTCTATCGGTTAGGACCGACAAGAACATGACGTGAATCCGACGGGTATTTTTAATTCCCTAGCGGTCATGAATGACATTAATTGATAATATCCGACAGTAGTTTAATATTTATTGTCGCATATATCCGACACAAGTTCTATCGGTTTTAGAGCCTTAACCAACAGAAAATTCATTTCCTGACGCTGGCAATTCTATCGCTTATTATATCCGCCACTGCATCTGTTTTATGTCGAATTTTACTTAATATCCGACAGTAATATATGTTTCTTGTCGGTTATCACAGCGACACTAATAAATGATTTTGTAGTAGTACCATATTACCAATTAGTTTTATGTTGAAACCTTAACTTTCTTCAGCGATAAGTCTACTGTGTTGGTGGGTATTGATTAATTAGGAACGGAATCCCACTTAACCATAGGCAATTAATAAGAAATGTTTGACGTTGATGAGAGTTTCTCCTTCAAATAATTTCTGATCGGTTTATATAGATTCATGCTTAATTGTTCATATTATAAATCAATCTGTGAAAATCATTTCTACAAAAAAAAAAAAATTAAAACTAAAGTTGCTTAGTCAATTAATTGTAGCAAATAGATAAGAGTGGTGATATGTAGCAAATAGATAAGAGTGGTGATATTCCCACCCCGATGTCTTATTTTTTCACCCATCATTTAATGAAAATATTAATAACATATTTATCATTTTAAAAGAAGACTCTTAAACCTCTATTTAATTCAGTACTAAAATTTTGAAAAAACAAAAAATAATTTAAAATAATAAATAAATAATGGTGTGATATCTTTGGTGGAAAGAGGTTGGGAAAGATTTGGGTTAGAATCGACAGAAAGGTTGCAGGAAGGAATAGGCGTGTGCTAGACGAAGGCAAGAAACTTCAATGGAGAGAGAGAGAGAGAGAGAGAGAGAGAGAGAATTAGGTGTGAGATATGCGGTTTTACAAAAAAAGAGAAAGAAGAGTGGTTTGAGGATCCGAGGTCTCTGCAGGGCAGCAATCGGTGTGAAGGAGATTATGAATATATAGGTCTTAAGTCTTTTATTTTCTTTCATTTTTTTCTATTTTTATTTATTTATTTATAATATTATTTAAAGATATATTAGAGTTATTAAAAAAATATTATGGTTATTTTGGAAATAATGGTGGATGGGAAAATAAAATTTTACTTTTTTAATTTTTTATGATGGGTGAAATTATCATGTGGGTGGGAAAATAGGACACTGAAGTGAGTCTAGTAACACTCGTAGATAAACAGCTTGTAATATTGTCGTGAGTCAACCAATTGTTTTTAGTATGTAATTAAGATTCCTTAATTTACTAGGATTCCTCAATTGCCTCTTGTACTACAAGTTATGTATAGCATTGTATATATAAATTGTTTCCGATAGAGAGGAATACAACGACAAATTTAGCTCTTAAAATTTATCTCATAATGCTTTAACCTAAGTAGTCTATGTGTTTTTATACAATTGAATAATTAAACAATATCATTATTTATTGATTTTTTTTAAAATAATTTATAATTAACGGTTTCAATCATAATCACAAATCCAGTTAACTGAACACGAATATTCAGCAAAGAAACTCCTGTCAGAGGGCCAAGTTAATTCGTTGACTAACATGCATACCGACCGACGATGCTTTCCCTCGCCTTTAAAACCCATCTTGTAGGTCCAAATCCAAAAACAAAAAATAAAGCCAAGAGATATGGATTTCCACTTCCATCTATTCCCACAATTTGCCATATTTTCTGTTCTTCTGATATGCTTTTTTGTGAGCATAGAGTCGGTAATTCCAAGCATTTCCACAGACAAAGAGGCCTTGATCTCATTCAAATCAACGACCAATCTCCCTCCATCTTTTTGGGACCAAAGTGTAAGAGTATGAGTATGATTCTTACAAGTCTTGGGATAATTGATATTATAAAGAAGTCTAAATCTGATAAGGAATGCAGTCTTGAGAGAAGTTCCAATTGGTTTTGGAAAAGAACTTTGTGTTGGAACTTAATAAGGTCTCATGAATCTTTATGGTTTGTATGTCTTTGAATCCTAGTCCAATTCTGATAGGGAATGGATGGAGGAGCATTATATATTTATGGTTCAAACCACTACTCTTGCGAGATCAGCTTATGTTGTTCTAAGTCCTATTGATTAGAAAAGCTATTGTGATCATAAAAGAGGAGAAGGTTTCGAGCACAGAGGCTGCAATGGCTTCTTCATCTGGTTCCAATTCTGCAGATAAGTTCTCGATTCTTTCTCATGTTTAAGTTCATCTCTTGGTTAAATGAAGTTGTGATTTAATTGGTTGTATCCATGTTTTTAGATTGATGAATTGAATCTGAGATTTATTCTTACATGTGGTATCAGAGCCTAGGATTCTAACCATTAAATTCAACCCATTCGAAAAACCATTGAATCTGGGAACGAGCTATACTGCCTGGGTTTTTCGAACTGAGCTTAGGACTCTTAAATAAATAAATAAATTTTGCGACTTCCAGGTTTCGAAACTGGTTTAAACGAATTCGCTGGAAAATAGTTTCACGAAAATGACATTGCGTTTTCAATAAGCAGAGAATTAATAAAATAAAATTGACCGTCAGGATTTTTGGGGATTGATCTCGGGCCAATGGCTGGTGCAAACCTTAATGTTTTCATCTTAGATGCATTGGTGGTATGTGATCTCCAAATAATGACAAAATATATTTAAACTATTACCATTGCTTTTTTCTGCAAATCTATTAGTTGAGGTTGTTTTCTCAATTTGGGGTTTTGATTAGCAACTTCATCGATCAAAACATGTTCTGGGTTTTGTGATTCTCTCAATTTGGATGATTATTTCCGTTGCGCTGTTCCAAATTGAAATCTGCAGGAGGTATGTTTAATAATTCGTATTGTTTTGTCAATGTTGGCTTCATATTTCAATGCATAGATTGGGTCAAGGTTTTCTGTTAAGTTTTTAGTAAAATTAAAATTACGATAACGAAACCCACGATGAACTAATCCTATTGAAATTATCAAAAGTAATCTGGAGACCATGACTGATCAATCATGAATGAGACTGCAATTGCTTTATACCTTGCAAAATATATGTATGCATATCTGTCATTAGTGCACGATTTAAAATCTAGGTTTTGTTTGATTTTGTCAAAATTTCAATAACAAAACATGAAGGTCTTAATTGAATGAACATAATTAGCATGTTGATATTTCTGATTAGAGCTGATAATCAAGGCTGAATTTTTCCATATCTGCGGAAAAATTTTGATTTGCATTTTCTACTGATCGTTTTGTGTTTTCTTAAACAACCATGAAAAATGATCATTATGCATGAGACGTCTGTTGATGCCTGTTGTTGCATATGTTGTCTATAAGTATGCAGTGATTAAAAGGTATGATTGCTTTTAATTCTTTCAATACCTGTGTATGTTTTAGCGCATATGAATCTGCTTTGCTTCTGCAGATTATGTGAATCTGGTATAAATCTGGTATGATAACAATTTATATTATGCTGCACGTGGGAAAGGGTGAACTTATTCTTGCTTGCTTCTTTGGAGATCAATAAAGTGATTTAGCAAAACACATTTATCTTAAACATCATAGTTCTAATTTTGAGAATTATTGCTTCCGCTGTGTTCATTATGATGTCTGAAGATTGAGGCAGCTGTGGTTTCTTAATCCTTTATATGAATAAAGATGTGCATTAAATATGCCTGACCAAATATTAGTAAGATAAAAGAAAGATGAAATCTTGATTATGATGACATTAATAAGTTTTTGTTTGTCTAAGAGATATTAACGTTCATGGTTTGTTTTTTTTTTTTGTGGGAATTTGGGTCGACGGGATTCTGGTCGTCGCTTTGGCGATGATTTTGGTTCGGCGCGTCTGTAACCATGGCAATCCGTATGGATGGGTCTCGAGCATTGATGGATAATTTGTTTCGTTGATTTGGAGCCGAGGAATTGCAATCGGGTTGTCGAATACGAGTCCAATGATGCATTCAGGTAACTCAGTTCACTGTTTCATGCATAATTAATTGTTCTCCTATATGCGTGATTATAGTGCGATGAGTTGGAGCATAATGAATTAGGACTTTTTCTATTCCGAGTATGCTTGTTTATTTTGTGAAGGCACGATTAAACTCGAAATCCCTATAGATGCCAACTTATGATTTATGTGAGATGACTGGAATCATTCTTTCTGCATAAAGATTCATTAGACTAATATTTGGTGTACACATTGCTCTTCTATTTTGTTGAGTTAGAGCCTGTGTAATTAGATTGGGTGGAAAATATTGTTTTGTTGCTATTTTGTTGTCTCAAGCAAATGTAAGATTCTCATTAACTTGCTTGAAACTTGGAAGTTTGCATCATGATTTTCCATTATGAATTATGATAATAGAATTTGACTTATTGTTGCTACCAAATACATGTGGCTTTTATGTGGGTCTGATTGGTTTGAATTATTCTAGAAAAGCAAAATTGGATTATACGAGTATCCATAATGACGTTTTTTTAAATTATGAGTGTAATTTATATCCCAATTTTGGTTAGACTACATATAATAGGTTTTGGGGGTGTTGCCATATATGTGAATGATGTAGTTCGGAATCTTTGGGTTCGTTAATGCCAATATGTGCACTGTATAACCAAAAACATGTGAAGGCTCTTGTGTTAGTACCTGTATGAAATGATATAAATTGTTTAGTGAAACCTTGTTGGCAAGAATGCATTTTGAAACTCATCTCACTTGATATATTGTAAGTGTAAGAGATTTGATATTATGTATTAAATCTATAAGTACACTAAATTTTAATGGATGATTATCTTGATTATCTTGTTTTAATCAAGATGACTTGTGCCTTTATATCCAGACATTATCAAATTTTAGTTGATCTTGCTCGATGGGTATTGAACTAGTTAGGATCAAATTGAATGCAAGAATATTGTGCTTGATATTCTGATTTTGATTATTTTTGAAACTGGTGATTTTGGGTTTATGTGAGATAAGTTTTTCCGAAAGGATTATGACTATCTTTTGATACATAGACTGTTTGCATAATGGTTTAGGTGTATTTGACTAAACTGAGATTATGCAATTGGTAAGGAATCGGGAATCAATTGGTTCATATCTCCGGTTTCTTTATTGGCTATGCAGTACATTCTGCTTATGCTTAAGTGGGAGAATCATATGTTCGAATGTAAGCATAAGGTTATTTAAGCCGGCCATTATAATTCATTTGGATGCTTGAAAACCAGATTAGGGTTTTGTTGAAGCAATTGGTAATTATTTATGTTACTTAATTTGTTTAAGTAATGAGAAGTTTAGTGCTATTTGCTGGAACTAAACTTAACTTGATATAGTGGGAGCAAATCAATTTACGTGTTTGTTCTGGTCAAGTAAAATCACATTGTTGTAAATACAAATTGGATGAATGTGATCATGTAATTTGTTTGTATATTGGTTGCTGCAATTGATCACATTGATAAGATATTCAGTGTATTGCAATGACTGTTAGTTAATATAGTTGATATTAACTTATACTTAACTTGTTTGTGTTAAGTATAGCCTAGATAAGTGGGAGCAAATTGGTTTGGTTTTTGCTATATTGGTTCACATAATTACGAAGTGCAAATTAAGTATGTTGTGATTTTTGAGTTAATTCTGCGATGTAACAGAAACGATTCCTAAGTTCAATACTTTAAAATGCATGGGTAAGTTGTATGTGAGGTTAAGCTTTTGTTATCCAAAAGATTTGGTGGCTGTATGAGTGGGAGTAGACGTCTTGGTTTACTCTTAGAGCTTAGATACATTGCTATGAACATGAACTGGATATTGTGATTTGTAAGTTAAATCTGTATTTTGTGCTGCAGAGGCAATTATAAATTCATTGTTTTGGTTTATGTAAGCTGGTTGTGTCTATGTACTAGTGTGATGGTGAATGACTTATGTGATAACCTTTATAATAATTTGAGATGATTATCTGTTGTGATGAATCATACTCAAGTGGGAGAATGTAAGAGTATGAGTATGATTCTTACAAGTCTTGGGATAATTGATATTATAAAGAAGTCTAAATCTGATAAGGAATGCAGTCTTGAGAGAAGTTCCAATTGGTTTTGGAAAAGAACTTTGTGTTGGAACTTAATAAGGTCTCATGAATCTTTATGGTTTGTATGTCTTTGAATCCTAGTCCAATTCTGATAGGGAATGGATGGAGGAGCATTATATATTTATGGTTCAAACCACTACTCTTGCGAGATCAGCTTATGTTGTTCTAAGTCCTATTGATTAGAAAAGCTATTGTGATCATAAAAGAGGAGAAGGTTTCGAGCACAGAGGCTGCAATGGCTTCTTCATCTGGTTCCAATTCTGCAGATAAGTTCTCGATTCTTTCTCATGTTTAAGTTCATCTCTTGGTTAAATGAAGTTGTGATTTAATTGGTTGTATCCATGTTTTTAGATTGATGAATTGAATCTGAGATTTATTCTTACACAAAGCTCATCCCCCTGCACAAACTGGACTGGAGTTGTATGCAACAAACATGGCAAGAGAGTCGTCGCTCTTGACGTCTCAGGCTTGGGACTCACAGGCTCCATAAGCCCTCACATTGGTAACCTCTCCTTCCTCCATTCCCTCCAACTCCAAAACAACAAATTCGCGGGAACAATTCCCACTCAAATTTTCAACCTTTTTCGCTTGAGATCACTCAACGTAAGCTCCAACACCATACAAGGCTCACTTCCATCAAACATAACCCAACTGATGGCACTCGAAATCATCGACTTCTCCTCAAACAACATCACAGGAATCCTCCCTCAAAACCTCAGCCAGTTGAAAAATCTCCGAGTCTTGAATTTGGCCCGAAACAATTTTCTCGGTGCGATTCCACCATCGATTAGCAACCTTTCATCCATCCTCACATATTTGAATCTAGGTACAAATAGTTTCAGTGGTACTATACCTAGTGAATTAGGTCACCTCCATAAGCTCAAAGAACTTGACCTCGCCGATAACCACCTCACCGGGACTATTGCCCCATCCATATACAACATCTCCTCTCTAGTTTTGTTCACTGTAGCTTCAAACCAACTGTGGGGTGAGATTCCTAGCAATATTGGTGACACACTTCCAAATCTTCTGTACTTCAGAAATTGTTTCAATAAATTCACTGGAAAAATTCCTACTTCTCTACACAACATCTCTGGAATTCGATCAATTCGCATGTCTAACAACTTTCATGAAGGAACAGTTCCACCAGGCCTAGGGAATCTTCCATTCCTTGAAATGTACAACATTGGTTTCAATCGGATTGTTAGCTATGGAAAAGACGGTCTAAATTTCATTACTTCTTTGACAAACAGCACCCGTCTACAGTTCCTTGCAGTCGATGATAATCATTTGGAGGGTGTGATTCCGGAGTCCATAGGCAACCTTTCCAAGTTTCTCCAAAAATTGTACATGGGAGGGAATCGAATTTACGGTAACATACCTTCCTCAATTGGTCACCTTAGTAGTTTGACTTTGCTAAATGTGAGCTATAATTCAATTTCTGGTGAAATCCCACCTGAAATAAGTCAACTGGAAGAATTGCATATGCTTGTTTTAGCAGGAAACAAAATGTCTGGCCATATTCCAAACTCACTAGGTAATCTCAGAAAATTGATTAACATTGATTTATCTGGAAATTACTTTGTTGGTCGCATACCCCCTTCTTTTTCGAACTTTCATGAATTGCTTTCCATGGATTTATCTAACAATTTGCTGAACGGAAGCATTTTCGGAGAAATTCTAAACCTTCCTAGTTTGAGTACCATTCTCAATCTGTCTAACAACTTTCTGAGTGGACCTTTGCCTGAAGAATTAGGACTTCTAGCAAGTGTCGTCACTATAGACCTCTCCAGCAACCAGTTTTCGGGGTTGATTCCCACCTCAATCGAAAAGTGTAAAAGCTTAGGTGGATTGTTCATGGCCAGAAACAAACTTTCTGGTCCCCTTCCAAATGCTCTTGGTGAAATTAGAGGTCTTGAGATTTTAGACCTCTCCTCGAACCAGTTCTCGGGCTCTATTCCTGATAAACTCCAAGACCTGCACATCCTTCGATACTTGAACCTCTCATTTAATCACTTAGAAGGAATGATTCCTAATGGTGGAGTTTTCAGAAATGTCTCCAGTGTCCATCTTGAAGGCAACCCCAAGCTATGCATGCATTTCCCATGTCTGAATCGCAGGAGAAAGGTACTTGTCCGAGTTCGCATCACTAGTATTGTCTTGGCAACACTGGCAATATGTACTATGGTTGGTGTTTTGCTACTTATCAGAAAAAAAAGAGGCTCAGGCGGCAAAGCAATAACTATAGAACCTAATTCTGGTTTGCTACTAAATGGGCAACATCAAATGGTCACGTATGAAGAGCTACGTGGGGCAACCGGGAATTTCAACACCGAAAATTTGATTGGAAGTGGGAGCTTTGGGAATGTATACAAAGGTTTTTTGAGAGAAGGAACTGAGGTTGCAGTGAAGGTGCTTGATGTGAAAATGAGAGCATCTTGGAAGAGTTTTTTGGCAGAGTGTGAAGCGTTGAGGAGCGTGAGGCATCGAAATCTTGTTAAACTGATCACCTCATGCTCGAGCTTGGACTTTAAAAACATGGAGTTTCTTGCTTTGATTTATGAGTATTTGAGTAATGGGAGCTTGGAAGATTGGATCAGTGGCAAGAGAAAAAATGAAGATGGAGATGGGTTGAACATTTTGGAGAGACTAAATGTGGCCATTGATGTGGCGTGTGGATTGGATTATCTGCATCATGATTGCGAAGTTCCGGTTGTGCACTGTGATTTAAAGCCGAGCAACATTCTTTTGGATGGAGATATGAATGCAAAGATTGGAGATTTCGGGCTGGCGAAGCTGCTGATGGAGGGAACAGAGATTGCTCAACCGTCACTTAGCTCCACAAATGTCCTAAAGGGTTCTATAGGATACATACCCCCAGGTTGGTAATTATATAGTTCTGAACTATTTTCTCAATTGAAAGAATATTTAGTTATTTTTCAATAGGCCATGACACTATTGTGTTAATAATTGGTCCATTTTTCGTGATAAATACTGTAGATTAACACTAGTTACCTGTTAATCACGGCTGTTTAAGCAAATTTGTGTGTTTTTTAATATACTGACTTGGAGAATGAACACTACACTGTAGAGTATGGTATCCACCAGAAACCCTCTACAGCGGGAGATGCATACAGTTTTGGAGTAATGTTGTTGCAGATCTTCACAGGGAAAAGCCCCACCCATGAAAGTTTCACAGGAGATCAAAACATCATCAGATGGGTGCAGTCAGCCTTCCCTCACGATGTGATCAAAGTGCTAGACTCTGAGCTGCTAAACGACCTCATCATCCCAGAAGTAGAACATAACTGCATCATCCCAATCATTGAAGTTGGCCTCTCTTGCACTTGTGCTTCTCCCGACGGACGCATTAGCTTGAGGGACGCCCTTCACAAATTGGAAACTGCCAGAAAGACCCTTCTCAGCGTTGAGAGTGCCAAGCATAAATTTTAACAACTGCCGGTTTATGTACTGCTTATTGTGTGTTTATAATTCTGCTTCTGCCGACTGTCGTTTTAGATACGCTTTATTATGTTTTTTTTGTACGTGTGGTTGATTTTGATTCCCTTCCCATATTACTTGCTATGTTTTTTCCTCAACGAGGTTTGGCGTTATGTCTCCCTCGTTTGTATTTCTCTTTTTATTTTAATAAGATTATGGGTTCAACCCTTTGTTCACCCAAAAAAAAGTCATCATCATAACAACAGTCCCCGATTCCCATCTAGGCAATTAGTTAGGTTGGACTTTGATGCCATTTTAAATAACGAAAAATCATATAAAAAAATGTTAGTGATCCCATAACCAACACCAATTAATCTACACACTCTGATCTTAAGATACATCTAAAATCAAATGCAATGATCTTGAAATATTACAACATACCGCGAAACAAGAAGTAGATATATCACAATTTACACTAGACTCACTAGAGCAAGTCATTCATCAATTATACATTGAAAGTTCAACAAGTTAACAACAATAAACTCTTGTTCCACAAAAATAATTCAAACCAAACAACAATGCATGGTACAAGAACCCAACTCTCAAAGCAGAGTGTCCATAATTTCTTAGATTAGAAGTATCAATGGAATTGAGCATTAAACTCCACTACCATCAATGGGAGCTTATCTCAAAACAAGAATTTAAGACAACGCACGCACTTGGTTGTATGAAATGGGTACTTTTCCTTCTGGGTACTCAAAAGTAACAAGTCTGGTAATTAGACATTTCAAGTAACTAGAAACGGTCAAATCACTGCACAACAAATTTGAACAAGCATACTAGGTATAAGTTTCTGCATTGAACACATACATGCTTTAATCTTTTTTCCATCGGAGTTCAGAAGGAAACCCCAGAAAAGCCATGAATTTTCACATCACCGGAACATTGTTCTCTGTTCTTGCATGCATTGTTCTGGGTGTTAACTCAGCATTCAGTCCAAGCATTGTCACAGACGAGGAGGCGTTGATCGCATTCAAATCAATGGCCAATGTCCCTCCAAGTTTCTGGAACCAAAGCTCATCATCCAGCGCCAACTGGACCGGCTTTTCATGCAACCGAACCAGTGGGACTCAACGAGTCAACGAGTTCTTTCTCTTGATCTTTCCAGTTTCGGACTGGTTCCATAAGACCATCTCCAACCGAAGGAGTCAAATGGCCATATTTAGCTCTATAGATCTGCAAGAAATTATATTTTAATAAACAGTGCCATGATATATTTTATATCATCTCCAACCGAGATGGCTAAAGGGTCATAGGCCAAACATAGCCCTTTGACAAAAAATTCATCTCTAACTAAGGAGGCCAAAAGGTCATAAGCCAAACATAACTCCCTCAATAATTTATTATTTTAATTGAATTAAGAAACCTTTAATTAATATGGTTAATTAAATTAAACTACCATATTAAAATAAGGTTTTCGGACATATTTTTAATGTCACTTGTCGCTAAATGAATAAGCCTCCAAATTTCTTATCTTTAATTATATTAAAATAACTCTCCATATTACTTCTTTTTCTCCTTCATCTCTCTTGTTTTGATCTTCCATTGCAGTTTGTCTTGAGTTAGAAAATGGTCCATTGAAACACCCTTTGGCATAAAGAAAGCGTGGTATTCTTGCACCTGCCACAAAGTCAAGCTTGACATTCTGTCGCCAGATGGACTGGGCTGGAGCGCTGGCTAGAAATGGCCAACTTGTTGGCCTGATTTGGGGGTTTTAGCCTGGTGGGGCCCACAAGCCATTTGGCCTAACCCTCGATTGGAGACGATTTTGATGTCATTCCGAACTATGTTTGACCATATGACCATTTGCCTAGTCAATTGGAGATGGCCTAAGACCATTTCCAATGATGACTTAAAACCTAAAATTCTCTTCCCCCACCCCAAAAAAAAAAAAGAAAAAAAAAACTCAACTCCAACAAAATTAAGTGATCCAAACATGAAAGTTGTAGTACTCGACGAGATAAAGATATTGATACCCTGCACGCCGGCCAAATCGCCGTGGTTTGGCCGAAAAACGCCTCGAAAGGGGCAGTGCTCGTCAGAAAACTGGCCTATAAAACATTGCTTCTAGTAGTTTGTCCCACATCGGCTGTGCATTCGAAGGTAGCATGCTAACAGGCCTATAAAAGCCACATTCCAATGCTGAATAAGGCATGCCTTTCTCGGCCTTTAGGCTGAGATCAGGTGTGGTTTCCGATTTGAATTTTGTCGATATCGCGATATTTTCGGTAATATCACGATATTTCAACGAAAACCATTTGGATATCAAATAAAATATCGCTGGGTGAAAAAAACGAAATTATCGGCGATATTTCGCCGATAATTTTGATATTTTAGACTGTGTTCGCAAGTCAAGTCCAGTTAAGTTAAGTCAAGTCAAGTTTGCATGCCTGCCAGCCTGCCTAACAGAGTCAGTCTGCATCTGCTTGTTTGCAAACTTATATCGTATACCACCATGAGTTCGACAGGGGCGTTGGAAAATATTAGTATTTAGGTTTACTTTAATGTTTGGTTTTCTAGGCTTAGCCCGATAGCATTAGGGTTTCAGTTTCTTACCTTTTAAGGTTAGGGTTATTTTATTATAAATAACATGTTTTTTATTCAGTTGAGTACAAGTTAGTCACGATGTAGTCTCTTGAGATTTTGTAACCATTTCGGCATTCTCGTTTGTTTAATAATATTCTTATTATTTTGTAGTCTCGTTCATTGCGTACTTTGATATTCAACTTGATATGCCATGCAGATTGGATTATGTGCATCATGATTGCAAAGTTCCAATTGTACATTGTGATTTGAAGCCTAGCAACATTCTTATGGATGGAGATATGACTACAAAGATTGGAGATTTCGGGCTGACGAAGGTGCTCATGGAGAGAACAGAGAACACTCAATACTCTCAGCTCCACAAATGTCCTAAGGGTTCCATACGATCCATACCGCCAGGTTAGGTCTAATTACACTGTCTTCTCACTTGAAAAAACATTTAGTTATATGTTCAGTAGTCCATGGTAATTAGTGATATTGTTAAGACATTAAGTTTCGTAGATTGATATTCAATCTTAGTTAATCCTGATTGTTATAGCAAATGTGCTTGATTTATAATTTGCTGACTTTGAGAATGAACGCAACAGTGTAGAGTATGGTTCCGGCCAAAACCCATCAACAGCGGGGGATGCATATAGTTTCGGAGTGATGTTGTTGGAGCTCTTCACTGGAAAAAGTCCAACGACGAAAGTTTCACAGAAGGCGAAAACCTCATCAGATGGGTGCAATCTGTGAATAAGGAACAAAATAGAGGATGATGATGCTAGCTGTGGAGGAATAGTCAGAGAAACTGAAGAGAGAAGAAGAATTTTGATGAAAGTCAAAAGAGAATGTGACTCTGCCATTTCTAGATATTTCAGCTCACACACTGAGCATATGAGCTCATACAAGACAAAATATAACCATTGGAAAGAGAGAGAGAGAGATACAATACAAGTTGCAATCTCAGCCATTCATTCTATTTTACACTGAGATTAGAACACTTGTCACTCATCAAACCCTATGAGACTTAACTAACATATTACATTTTAATCACGTAAGCTCAATCTATGAGCTGAAGCATTACACTAATTAAAACTTGTAATCTTCTCCACATTAGTTCACCAATTCACATATCAACACAATCAGCCTTCCCTCACAACATGATCAAAGTGCTAGACTCTATGTTGCCTGTGTTTGCACCTAAAATGTGCACATTTGGGCCATTCGGGCAAGATATAACATCTGGAGGATTATTGTGCAAAAAGGCTAACCTGGAAAATATTTGGCTACATCAAGTGGAATAGTTTAATGCATTTCTCTTTTGTTTGGATGGTGAAGGTGTGCCAAGAGCTTTCTTTAATCAAAACAATTACATGCTTTCTCATTGCAAGTGGATTGGAAGGCAACATGTGGACATTCAGGCAAAAGATATGGTGAAAGAAGCCAACTTGCTTCTTTTAATTATTAATCTATTGCATGTGGTGGAAATGCAAGCTTGCTTATTTTAATATTATTTCACATGCAAATTGGCAGTGGAGTTCATTTTGGCAAGTTCAATGTTCTCAGCAAAGGGTCTCTCAAATCAGTTCTACAAAAACTGCTAGACAAACCCTTTTCAATGTTGAGACTGTCGATTGTCAAGCATTAACTTGAACAACAATTGCACATTCATGCATAAGTTTACAGCGAAGATCTTTTGAAAATTCAAATCTCACACTCTCAGGGGCTCGAATATAAGAGGCTGGTTTTTTCATGTTACTGTGAATAACACATCAGAACCAATAGTCATGTACTATTTCTAACTTGTTTTGTTCCACCATGTTTGGTGATTGATCGATTCAAATTTCAAAAATAAAAATAAAAATAATGAATTAGACAAACGTCTAACAAAAAAATGGAGAAACACTCAAGTTTTAATTGAAGTCTAAGCAGAGTAAGAAAATAACCCTTCTAGGCTAAGCCTATTTTTCAATTAAGAGAATCACGTACATGTTTCCGATCTTACTAAAGTGCAAGAAACCAACTCAAACAATCTTAACTTACGGAAAATGAGATTCAAACTCGAATGAAATAAAATAAAACATATCTTATCAATTGACTCAATCCATACATACAATACATTTGTTTTTGGAAATGAATTCTAAATTTAGGAGAGTATCACTTAAAAAAAAAAAAACCTAAATCCATCTACCTTGGTAACCAAATCACCGGACCCGTGAAGTACAATATTTTTTGTAGGGATTATATTCACACATCTCAAATTACATTTTTCACACATTTTTAATTTTTTAATATTTTCTACACATCACTAACACTTTGATAAAAAAATATTAAAAAATTAATAAGTATAGAAAAAGTAATTTGTGGTGTATAAATATAATTTCTCTATTTTTTACTTGGAACTTTTGAAATTTCAAAATTCGTAAGCCAAATAAGACGTAAAAAACAAACTGGTCCAAAGAAAAACCCAACAATTTCAGGTTTACAAAGCGCGCAATCTTTTTAACTTTCAAAAGTCCAATTAAAACCCCACCGCAAAATCAAAATTTGAAATCCGACCAAACGAACGCGACAAACCGCTCCAAAAATTAATAAAAAAAATTAAACCCTCCTAAATTCACGTCAAATCAAACAGCGCGAAAAGCAGAAAATTTTGAAGCTCTTCAAACATGGCGCTCTCCCTTTCTTTCTCAAAACTTCAAAGTCTTCAACTTCCTCTACAAATCCCCATCTCCCCCCTCACTTTCTCACACCCCCATCTCTCTCTCCCTCTCTCCAAGCCACAGCGAGTAAAGTCCAAAGCTCGGCACTCTCGGAGCAATGGTCTCTACCACTGTGGCGGAGCAAGTGAACTGCAGTCGGATCACCACTCGCGCGGCTGCCAAGAGGAGGACGATGGCAGCCTTGACGGAGGATAACCATTTGGCTAATAAGAAGCGCGCGGTGCTCGGAGACGTTACGAATGTGGTTAGCGTCGGCGTTTCAGGGAACTCTAAACGGGTTGAGCTGCAGAAACCGAGTTGTTTGACCGAGAAGGAAAAGAGGGCCGACGCGGCGCGTGAGTTTGAGGACCCCCAGCTTTGTGGCCCGTACGCCTCCGACATTTATGCCTACCTCCGCCGTATGGAGGTACTTAAAAATCCCACCTTTTCCTAATTTTTCAATTTCTTCACTCGATAATTAGACTGGTGTTCGACTCTTCGATTCGATCTTGATATTGGGCTAGGGTTGATAAATCCTGCAATTTTTTGGATTTAATCTCAATTAGGGTTTATGTTTTGTGAATTCGGGATTTGGGGTTTGCCATGAATAATGAATAGTTGTTGTTTAGGCGGAGCCGAGAAGAAGACCGTTGCCTGATTACATGGAGAAGGTTCAGAAGGATGCAAATGCTAACATGAGAGCGGTGCTTGTGGATTGGTTGGTGGAGGTTTCAGAGGAATACAAGCTCCTCCCAGAGACTCTTTATCTCTCCGTTTCTTACATTGATCGATTTCTCTCGGTGAATGCTGTCCACAAGCAGAAGCTTCAGCTTCTGGGAGTTTCTTCAATCTTCATTGCCTCGTAAGCCTGCAAATCTTTGGATCTGTTTGATAGTTTGCCTGATTCGTACTGTTTCTTTTGATTTGAAATTCATGATGCTTTTTTATCTGGTAGGAAATACGAAGAGATTGATCCTCCTAATGTGGATGAGCTCTGTGACATAACTGAAAATACATACAAAAAAGAAGAGGTATTTAATCTTTTACTTTTGGTTTTATGTCCGATGGTTGTCCCTTTTTGCATCAGTATCTCAGGTAGATACATGTGCTTTATACTAAGTGGTTTTTTGGTGGTTGTAAAGGTGATCAAGATGGAGGCTGATATACTCAATTCCCTAAAATTTGAAATGGGCAATCCGACTACTCGAACCTTCTTAAGGTGAGGATGAACCCGACATTAAAAAAACTCGCTCTTTTCAGTACATTGTTTTGGTTTCCAAGCTTAAATGACTTTCACTGAGTGATTTTGCCCCTTTGGTGAATTGTTTTACAGAAAATTCACTGATGTTGCTCAAGAGAGTTACAAAGTAAGCTTTTCTCCTGCCCTGTAACATATATAAGTGGATTTGAGAAGTTTATGGTCTCTTGTACTGACTGGTTGCCTGTTTGTGTGGTTTACAGACTCCCAATGTGCAGTTAGAGCTCTTGGTTGCCTACCTTGCGGAGCTGAGTTTGTTGGATTACAAACTTGTCAAATTCATGCCTTCTTTGGTAGCTGCATCAGCTGTTTTTCTCGCAAGATTTATGACTCAATCAAAAACACATCCTTGGGTAAGGATTTGATGAATTACTTATGCTGACTTCTATCGTTCTATGTATGAAAAGCAATTACTAAGGTACATTCATTCATTTCAGTGTCCAGAGCTGCAACAGTGTACCGGATATAAAGCTGCTGATTTGAAAGAATGTGTTCTTGCCATACATGACATGTGCTTGGGAAGAAGAGCAAGAAATTTGAATGTTATTCAAGAGAAATACAAACAACTTAAGGTACTTCTATCAGAAATGTGCTTGGCTTTCTCTTATTTTCCAAATCTTGAAACAATGATTCTCATGGAGTTAGTTTATTTTTTGAATGCAGTTCAAACATGTGGCAAATATTCCTTGCCCTCAAGAAATACCAGTTCATTTCTTTCAAGATCTGAAAGCATAAATGAGTGATCTTTTTGGCATGGCCTTGTCCAGTGTGATGGGAAGATATGGCTTTAAATTGTAAATGGCAAGCTCGATAAAAGGCTGGTAATGTGGCCAAATGCCATTTTGTGAGATGGCATTAGCTTCAATCTGCTTTCGGACCATCTTGATCAGTTGGACTAGAGTAAACTTCCATGGAAGACTTTGGACAAGCTGGCTCTGTACACATCATTTGTCGGATCAACACTAAAAGAACTGTGATGCAGGGTTGTAGTCTCGCACTGAACCAAGGGGCCATTGCACTTTAGCAGATTGATGCTTTCAAACTTCCATCCAAATTCTGGTGCAACAATGTGTGCATGGGATCTAATTGTCTGAGCCAGCATTTTCGAGCGACAGATGGAAATGGAACAATATACATGAGCAGAGCGTTGCCTTGTCAAACCTAACATCCAGCCGTGCCCTCTTCAAGCCTTCTTCCATTGATGAAACTAATTTAATGATCTCTCATAACAGAGGACAATAATGCTCATTGCTTATGGTCCCTTTTGAGCTTTGAAATTTATGATTAGGTTATAGTGGTAGATAGTATTTCATAGGTATAGAAGTGTTGTGATTCAAATTTAGCAAGTTTGCTGACTTCCAAGTAAGTTTGGTTGGCATTACTCAGTATATTTCTCCATAAATTGGAAATCTCAAATTTTATTTGCATGGTACATTTGAAATTTTAATAAGAAATACATTGAAAGATGGAAGGAAATGCGAGTTTGTTTAATGAGGAAAATGACTAAAAAAACAAACCAATGATATTTGAGATTAAAATGATTGAGAATTTATGAAAGAGGAACATTTCAATTGGCAAGGATTTTTTTAATTCAAAATTATTGAATAAAAAATCTATAGTGCATGAGCAATACAACTTGAAAAAAAAAAACAATTAGTTCTTCAGATTTTTATTTTTAAAAGTTTAGGAAAAGTTTGGTTATTTTTACCACCATGGCAGATTTACAACTTTGTGCCATAAGGATTTATGCATGGCACTTAACTACTAGTTGTCATTGATATGAATTTACATATTGTGCATCAACGAAGATTGTTGGCTATGAGACTCAAATCTTAGGGGGACGACACACAAGACAGAGATCTTACCAACTAAGGCCATCTCCAACCGAAGGGTCCAGAGGGCCAGAGGGCCGAAAATGGCCCTAAAACCGTCTCCAACCGAGGGCTAGGCTAGAGGGCTCTGGAATCTGGGAGGGCCCCACGGGATCGGAGAGGGCTAGAGGGCTGGCTGCTTTCGGCCAGCCAGCCCCGGGCTGGCTATTTTTTTTTTATTATTTTCTTACTGCTGTCGGTTGTAAGTTGTAACCGACAGCATTAATAAAGGTTTTATTAATACTGTCGGTTATAACCGACAGTAATAAGCATGCAAGGCAATTTTTTTTTTGAATTACTATTAGTGTCGGTTGTAACCGACACTAATAGTTTGAATTTTTTTTTTAATTCAACGGCTAGTAGTTTGAATTTTCTATAACTTCTATTTCACAAAATTTGTTTCATATTTTTTTTAAATTCCATTTTTTTTCTATAACTTATATTTCACAAAATTTGATTAATATTTTTTTTCATATAACTTCTATTTTACAAAATTTGTTTCATATTTTTTTTAAATTCTATTTTTTTCCTATAACTTCTATTTCACAAAATTTGTTTCATTTTTTTTCCTATAACTTATATTTCACAAAATTTGATTAATATTTTTTTTCATATAACTTCTATTTTACAAAATTTGTTTCATATTTTTTTTAATTCTATTTTTTTCCTATAACTTCCTAAGCCATTATACCACATTAAATTAAATTAAGTAACATGAAACTTTGGCCCTCGGTTGAATTTAAGTTGTAGTTTTTAAATAATAAATTATGTTTGGCCCTATGGCCCTTTGGCCCTCGGTTGGAGACGGTTTTTTGTGATAGGGCTAAAACGAGCCCTCTGGCCCTCGGTTGGAGACGGAGGCAAATATGGCCCTGCACTGTTCATTAAAATATTAATATCTTGAAGAATCTTGGAGGGCCAGAGGGCTAAAACGAGCCCTCTGGCCAGCCATCGGTTGGAGATGGCCTAAACCCTCACTAGATTTGGTTTGAAGGTTAAGGTAAAATATCATTTGCAATGTGGTAGAGATATAGATCCGTCTAGAATCCTCAACACTTAAGCCATCTCCAACTAAAGGGTCCAAAGGGCCAGAGGGCCAAAAAATGCCTGAAAACTGTCTTCAACTGAGGGTTAGGTCAGAGGGCTCGTTGGCCCCACAGAATTTGAAAGGGCCAGAGGGCTAGCCCATTCCAGCTAGCCTCGGGCTGGGCTAGAATTTTGGTTATTCCTGTCGGATATAATTGACAGTAATAATTAGATTATTCTTGTTGAATATAACCGACATGAATGGTAGGCAAAATTTGAATTTAACGGCTAGTTACAGTTGGAATCATTTTTTTTTGGGCCAAATTTTTTTTTTATGAAATTTAAAATTTCCTTTTTTTCCCCTATAAATACCTAAGTCATTCTTACATTATTTCTCACATAATTTTCATGATTCCATACTATCTCATTTCATTCTATTTCAATTCTTCACATTATATTTTCTTAAATTTTTTCAATTTTTCAAATTTTCAATTCTTCACATTATAATTCTTCACATTTCAATTTTTTCAATTCTTCACATTATATTTCATCACATTACCTCTTCGCATTATAATTTTTTCAACTTTTCACATTGACATCACTTAGCCATTGAATTTGAATTTAAGTTGTAGTTTTTAAATAATAAATTATGTTTGGCGCTATGACCTTAAGTGTGACAGCTAAGAGATATACATTTCAAGATATAGAATGAAGTATATTATTCTAGTCAATTTGACAATGCTCAAAACAGACCATGATACTTGTTTTTCTCATTTTAGTTTATAAGAGATTTTTTTTTTCTAACTTTTCAATTTTACTCTGCTTAGGTTTGCCTTTGTTCATGATGTGTGACAAAAGCACTTTGATTCCTAAATCAGATGGAGGAGGATTCTCTCCCCTCCTAATCTCTCTCTCAATTCTTCTTCTCCTATTTAAATGGTTACAGTTTAGTCATGTTAGCATCTTACTTTGATACCCGTAGCGGTGGTGCTGCTCCACCTTTGATCACATTTAGCCTCGTGGATCGCCACGGTCCCGTTTCTTGAACTTTCACCAGAGTGCTTCCTCTTTTTGTTGTGCTTTGACACACCCTTCACAATGTGTGCCTTGGCTTGCATAAGTTGACTGTTAGACTTCTTTTCAGAGCAACGATTATCCTCCTCAAGTCCCATCTCTTTGCGCTTATGCTTGAGATAGTTTTTGAAATCTTTCCAAGCAGGAGGTAATTTTTCAATTACTGCAGCTACTTGAAAAGTCTCACTTAGCGACATCCCTTCAGCATGTATTTCATGAAGAATAAGTTGTAGCTCTTGGACTTGATTGATAACCTTCCTGGAGTCTGTCATTTTGTAGTCAAGAAATCGACCGACCACGAATTTCTTCATGCCAGCATCTTCAATCTTATATTTCTTGTCAAGAGAGTTCCATAAGGCTTTTGCATTTTTAATTGGACTATACACATTGTATAGTGCATTGAATGCATTGAGGATATAATTCTTGCAAAGAAAATCAGAATGGTTCCATGCATCTACTGTAGCCATTTCTTCTACAGTAGTTCCAGTTTCATGAGCATCTTCAGTTAGAAACTTTGCCAAGTTCAGAGTGGTGAGGTAAAATAACATTTTCTGTTGCCACCTCTTGAAGTCTGTCCCATTGAACTTCTCAGGCTTCTCACCATGATTTGTGGAAGTTGGGATCACAACGGCACAACATTCGCAACTGACATGCTACTCAATTTACTAGCATCATCCATTTTCCCTTGAGAGAGAAAATCACACAATTCAATATATTGTAATTAAAGTAAAAGCAACAAAGTATTAGGAAACACACTGATGTTAATTTGTTAATTTTATAATCCACTATCAAATAACCTCGTCTAAAAATATATATATAACAATTTAACAAAACCAAACCAATTTATTGCACTAAAATAATTTTTAGTCCAAACTTGAAACACATATACAAGTAAACCAATAAACATGTAATGGTTATTTGGTTTAATTAACTACGATAGAATATTGTTCTCAAAAAAACATAGCAATCAAACCAAAAATCTTGTCTTAAGTTGTTATATATATTTTCCAACATTGCTCAATTTTCCAAACAAAGTTTTTGTCTTGATTATTTAATCTCACTTATTGTATGGCTGCATCTAACGTCTCGTTAGACTGCCTACGTACTCTAAGCAGGGATCAAGCCAATCGTAGTTCACCATAATTATTTGTAAGTAATAGTGTATGGATATATTGTGATAAATCTAAAATCAACCATCTTATAGTATCTCATAACATATATATATATATATATATATATATATATATATATATATATATATATATATATATAAGAAGGAAAAGATCCACTCACCTGGAGTCCGCGCTACAACTTCCTAGCACAAACGTTGAGGCGTCACGAACGATTGGCGCCTAGAACAATCATCAAATCACGTCTCAGAATTCTTGTCGATAAGTACATAACTTACATAGAACATGCGTCTACGCAATTCGATCTGGAAAATTGAAAAATCAGATCTCTGATCCGTAACTTCCAAGGATTCACATTATGCTTCTAGAACAATACCCTAAAGTTTCATTACGATCCAACGGTTGGATCTCCGCCAATTGCCAAAACCAAGTGGCGGTTAACATTTTATTTACGAATTTTACAATTTCAATTCAGGAAGATCCGTATGACGGATTCCTGATCCGTAAATTCCTATATTCCTTAAATATTATAAACAACAACCTATTAAAGTTTGATGACGATCCAACGGTTGGATCGTCGGTTCATATAATCGCCTATTACGCGTCGTAGATAGTTTAGGTTTTAACGATCAATCTACATCATTCAATTCTCAAAACTGAACTCAAGGCATCCAATATAACCTAAAAATAGTGTTAGCCGCCTCGGCTCGCCAGAAAATTCAATTTTCTACAAAAATTCTCAAATTTGCAAAATTGAAGATCTCAATGAGTAGAGCAACTTTCATACTTGTGACCAAGGCCAATTTGGCTCGGAAGTTGTCCAATTTCAACAAAACCCGTCGGAAACCCTTGAATGGGTGTGTTTCAATTCGACCTCCACGTAACTCCGACACCCCTAAACTTGTTTGGGCTTTGTTTCACACCTCAAGGGAAGTCTAAAGGTGGTGGAGATGGATATGATTAGCTTCGAATTTAAGGGATTCGAACCCAAAGACCCCGCACCTTATTGTGCAGGTTTCCCCATTTTTGAACCCAAATCTCACCAAATTTAGGATGGAATGGATATAGGGAAGGTTGGTATAAGGATTGGGAGTGGTGGTTCGGCTCAAACAGTCGGAAAAACTAGTGAAATTCACCGGAAATTTGTTCCGAGTTGAAACCGGGTACACGGGTCACGGATGGGTGCTTTGCACCTCTCTCATTTCCTTATTTCCTTGGTTTCTAATTGGTCACCTTTCGCTCCCTTCCCTCATTTCTCTTCTCTCTTTCTAATCCTAGCCGTCCTTTTCATTTCTTTTCTCAATCTTAGCCACACACGTGGCTTAACCCATTACTTCCCAATTTTCTAGAGCCTTCCTCAAAATAATTATTTGACCATTTTACCCTCGACTTTGAACGTTATAACTTCTTCGTTATAACTCCAAATTCAATTTCGCTTGCCCCCACACATCTGTAGCGACGAATACTACTAGGATACGCCAAGAAAATGAACTTTACATGACACCACACGACAATCAACAAAGGTCAACTCACTTGTCTCAAAGGGCATTTTTATAAATTCACTTATTAAATTTATAAAAATCATAACTTTAGGGATGGGCTGTTACACACAAAGTGTGTGAGAAAATTTTTAATTTTTGTTTTTGAAATAGAAGGAGAGAGGAAGAGAGTGATAGAGAATGTTGGAGTGGGATTTTTTATTTATTAGAGATATGTTAGGATTATATGTAGGTGGGGCTTTGAAAAAAAAAACAACAAAATTTGGTTGTGTGAAATTACATTTTTGCCCCATATTTCTTATTCATGTTTTGTTTTAATTAGAGGGTTAAATTGATAATTTCAAAACTTAGAGAGTTAAACTAGTAATTTTATAGAATTTTGGTTGACAATGAGTGTTTTATTAATTATTAGAGATTATTATCATATCTGTTGTAGGTATAATTTACTGGACAATTATGGAGGCCTAGAGAGAGAGATGTGCGGCACATAGAGAGGAGAAGAGAGAGATGTGTAATTGTGAGGTGTGTTTTATTCACCCCATTGTGCCTCTATTTATAGTAGTAGAAAGGGCAAACCCTTTCCCATAAGGATTACAATACTTAATAAGTAATCTACTCCTAATAGGAATATAAGATACATTCCTAATCTACTAGGATTTACACAATCACATTCCTATTCTAAATAGGACTGCAACACTCCCCCTTGAGTGTGTAAATACTCAAGTAAATGGCGCATCAGGTCTTCAGTGATGAAGCAGGTACAATTGATGAAGTCGTCGGCACAATGGGCGAATGCGAGTCTCAAATCAACGGAAGAATGCATAAAAAGTAAAACTCACAAAACCTCGCTATGGTAAAACCCAAGGTGGGGAAAACCCATAGTCTAAGGAGAAAAGTGAGAAGTTGCATTAAGTCAAAACTATACGTCTTTTGGACGCAAGTAGAAGAGCTCTCAAGGGTATGATCAGCCCATGATGGGTGCCTCGTTAAAACCTAGTTAGGTAGCAAAAACCCAGTGGGAAAAATGCTCCTAATCGTAGGGAAAAAGAGTACATTAAGATCAAGTGAGTATACTTCTGGATACTCCCCCTAAGTTTGACATAACTTCCAAATGAGAACTACAAGCATTGCATATAATAGTTAGGCATACCAATTCCTCAGACAAGCTTCTGGAAGGTTGACTTCGGCAGTGACGTCGTGTAGAGGTCGGCAAGGTTGTCTGGGATCGGCTTGCATGACTTCAATCTCCTGATGCTTTGCTGATGTAGATGTAGTCGCAATATGTCTTGGCGTTGACTTTGTTGATGTATCATGGCTTGGTCGGGTTGATACATACGGCATAGTCTTCATGGATCGTTGTCGGGACTCAACGATGGATGAAAACATAGCAAGTACTACGAACATGCTCAACAAGAACTCCTAACCATGTCTCACTTGTGGCGTAGTGAAGTGAGGTGAGTCTTGGAACGATTCGAAGATTTCGCAACTAAGGTCATATCATGGACCTCCAAGATATTGCGATGTCCCTAACGGTAAAGACATAACCATTTGGGGATTTTGCCTTGTGCGGGTTTGATAAGTAACCTGCGTCAGCATAACAACAAGGCAAGCATCATTTCGAGGATCAGGGGGGTCGGATATGCTAAGATGCATTGGGATTTGCCCTCATAATACCTTCAGGGTACGTCTTTAATACCAATTCAGTGGTTGCGTGTAGGCGCGGGGCTGCATCTTTACCAAGATCAACAGCGAAGGAGATGTCTTGTCTAAATACAATGAGCTAAGTACAACGAAGCGCAAAGTTGAACTTAGATATGGAATTTCGGATTCCATAACCTCTTCAAGGGTCTCATTTGCATATAACGTATGGACGATCAAAGGTATACTCAAAGGTAACACATTTGAAGTGTAGTTTGACTGGTAGACCAAGGTACCGTTAGAACAATGCTTTGAACTTCAGGTCAATGCATAAACGAGTTTTCCTAAGATCCTTCATCTCAAATTCCATCTTCGGGTGCGAGGCAGTTTTCTCAAGCTCTTCCAGAGTCTTAGTGAGATTCGTGTTAACGACATAAACTGTAACTCTAGCAATTTGGAATAGACTTCATAGTTTAACACGTAAGGGCATAATTCATATCCCTGACTGATCAAACAATCACTTCGACGGGTATACCACATCCGTCAGATTTAAGTGAACGCCTCAAAACAAGTTAAGAGGGTGTTCCGTGGTTTTGGAACTTTTTGAACCAATCCATGTAATTCTTCGGGAACTTACATGTAAATCTCCGTATCTATATCCCCATGGAGAAAACACTAACCACATTTCATAATGCTGCTATCAATCACAGGACGTTTGAGAGAAACCTTGTGTCGTAAGGCGCGCATCACGTCGCACTATTTCATTCATCTCATAACGCTTCCTTTCCCACTTGTAACACAATAGGGTTACCTTGGGCAGTGTAGGAACGACAGGTCCAATACACACTTTGGTAAGGAATTTGACCTAGATTTTAATCTCAGTTGTCCAATCAGTTCTACGTTGTCACTTAATCAACGGAACACGGTTCGATATCGTCGCTTTTCATTTATGTCGGTAGCTACCATATAAGTGAAAACATCATCGATGATAATCTCATTTCAATTCCATTTTTCTCATCCAAACTAGTATACTGGACCAAGAACTTCATGTCTCGGGAGTAATCCGGATTAATCTCATGAGATGGAAATGATTTGAGACAGCGATTGAGTTTAGATTCATAGTTGTGCCGTGTCTTCCTCTTCTGGGGAAGTGAATCCTACGAACTGATTGATCTGTCGTGCTCCAGGCCAAGACAGATTGATTGGTTATCCGCCGTTGTACCGGACCGTTCAACAGGGGCGTCCAACCGTCTAACAGGGGCGGCACACCCTTCATGGATGTTAACTCGACGTCCGTTAAGTACGTCTATCCTTGCAGGCATGTTTGCAGCTGGTATATGATCTCGTCACTTTAGCTAGATCAGAGGAATGCGTCTGGAGCAACATTCTGAAATCTAGAATTCATCGCACTTGCTTATTACACTTGTGCGGTATGGGGATCGAGATGAGACATAGTGGGCAACGTCCACGCAACTTCGCGCCGTTCTACAGGAACGTTGACGTTCTTATCTCCCCCTAATGGTGGGAAGATTGTCTCATTAAAGTGACAACCCGCAAATAAGCGGTAAAGAGATCGCATGCAAGGGCTCGAAGAGAGCTAGTGTGAAGGAGAATCATGATCGACAAAAGATACGCATCCTTCTTTGAGGACCCATGGTGGTACGTTGCGGCGGCGCAACTTGGCACATGGAATGCTCACCCAAATGCGTAAATACGAAAATCGTCAGGTTCGTACCCAGTAACCAACTGTAACGTCATATAGGTTGGGTGGCAATGAGCCTCAAGGCGGACCAACATAACTGCGTACAAGGATTGCATAGCCCTAGGCAGAAACCGAAAACTTGGTATGTTCACCAAAATTCGAGCGATCATTTAAATTTGCGCTTTATGATCACTAGGCGAGGCTATTTGGGGTGAACATGGGAACTCAATGTTCAATTAGAAACCCAAAACAACATGCAATACTTTATCGAAAACCGTCAATATAAACTCTCTGGCATTATCCAGTCTCCAGGACCTTAAGGGATAAGTAGGGTGGTGAACCCATAATCGGCCAAGAGGTTTAGCAGTAATGTGTGTGGACAAACATGTGACCAGGTTGTCGATTCATCAATCAAAACCATAAGTCTTTATATGGTCCGCATTTTGATTGGATTAGTCCACATATATTCCCTTGAATCCACTATGGAAAAGAGGTGATTTCGTATCTTTGCGAGGAATGATATGGAAAATCAATTTCCTTAATAAGCAGGCTTGGCAAAGTGTGCTTGTAGGCACAAGATCCTTACTTCGGGTAAGGAGATGTGTCGTAGCATCATTGTTCGACCTAAGTGTCCCAAAAGGTCAAGCCAAAGCAAGGAAACTGCTCAATCACCCAGCTCTAGGCCGGCCACATATGGCGTGTTCCCAGTTGGGAGACAACCCATTGGCCCCAAATCAAAGCTTCAGGCTCATTTTTGGAGGTGGTGCAAAGATATTTCACTCTATTTTCTTCAGTGGTTTCATTTATGATCATTGTCATCTCGAATATCCTTAAAAACTCAACGTCAGGGAGAATTTAAGGTCCCTTAAATGGTGATGCAGTACCATTCATACAACGAGGAGCGTGCCAATGCTCTTAATCAGGTTGGATAGACCTGAAGTCGTTGTTAGAGATGTGATTTAGGTGTAAAGTTAGTGTGCGTAGTACGCATTCGTCCAGACAACTAACTTTCCCACATTCCTACCTAATCACGTGTTTAATTGAATCGGTCACATGTACTAAGAAACATGATTCAATTAACTCATATTCGAGGACAATATCAATAAGATTATCCATAAGTAAAACATACACCAAACTTGAATCCAAGAACATGGAAAAATGTTCACAAAGTAAATAGTTTACTAAGGGGATTCGGCCAATAAGGCCATCCATGTCAAAATTATGCTCTTCCAACGAAGTTTGGTGGAGCAAAATTAATCTCACATATTGACTACGAGAATGGTACGCCTTAACAACATTGGTAGGGGCACGAACAGGTGCATAACCAATGATCTATTCCATCGAGACGAAAGTAGATTCTGCAGGGTTAAGGTTCGGGAATACTATCCCCTATTCTTGAAGTTTTAGGTCTTAGGTGCCAAGGATCACGCTTCGGGCATGATGCCACACCTTGGCAGGCCCTGATTCTACCATATGTTGTAAAAACAAACTCAAAATTGGATTGTGAGAAGGTATGCCATTCGGTGTATCTCTGCCGAAGCAGTGCATCACCATTTGGTAGTCTTTGACCTAACTGGGTCGACCCATTTGGTAGACTTCAGCCGAACTGAGTCTATACCATTCGGTAGACTCCAGCCGAACTGGGTCTATACCTTTCTCTCACGTTTGTGGTAGTAATCAGATCCGAGAATTTGGTAGACTTTCACTTTCTACACTGCTGCTTCAAGAGCAAGTTAGAAACCAGGAATGACGAGAAAAGTATTCTCTAGTCAAAATTCAATCGGATTTATAAATTTCAGAATTGTACTCATTCATGGACGTAATCATGGTATGCTTCGGGCAATATCTTTCATGATTAAACAGTCCGTAGAAGCGAGCCAAAGAGCCATGGAATCCTCCGTCGGAGGTATTTCCATTTGTAATGCTTCGGGCATAAGTCTTCGAATGAAGATCATGGCGGAGGCTTATTCAGCTCTTCCATGCCATTGTTGGCTTCAATGGTTGCTCAACTTCTTGATAGTCAAGTGGAGATTCACGTCTTGTACCCCACATAAAGTGGTTTCTATTAGAAACGTCCAAATCAGGAAAATCAAACTTGTGACGGTTTGACAATCCACTGAATTTGGAGGGAACAAGATTGTGATTGGTGCTATGGGAAGGAATCATCCATAAGCATCAAAGGTAGAACATTCGAGTTCTAAGACATGGTGTCATGAAAAATGTCGGGTTTTCATGGGTGTATTGTTTTATGAAAAACTTCGGGTTTCAAAGGCACTAAATTCGAAACTACAGGTTCGATTTAGTTTATGAACGTTTAGTTCATAAAAGAGAGGTTCCTGCAAGAACACAGAATGCAATATACAACTAAGTGTAGTGGATTTTGAGGTTCTTCGGGAACTCAAGTGTGAGTGCTTCGGGACTACGAAAGTGAGTCAACGGTTCAAAGAAGAGAAATAAATTATTGAATCGTTAATGTCCAAAAGTGATCTTCAGGTCAATAATTTTGGATTCATTATCAGATTAATGGACTGCAGGTCACTTTTAATTAATTCAATAAATCGGGACCAAACGGGGTCGATTGTAGAAGCAAAAATAATTATAACATTCGGGTTAAAATTATTTAGAATGCTTAAAATAATAGCATTAGGTCGAAAAATAGATCCCCAAAAATATTTGGGCTTGGTGTCATGAGTAAGGGCACGAGTTGGCTGCAAATCAGCCCACGGAATGGTCTTTAGGCCACGGGCCTTTCAGCAACAATTGCAGGCCTTTGGGTTCCATTATATGGCTTCACAGCAGTCCAACATGACTGCACGTTAGCGGGCCAGGGAAGGAGGGCAACGCCCAGCAGCGATGGGCCTAATGGTTATGGGCAGTCGAGTGAGAAGAGGCCCAGCTGTCGCTGGCTTCGTGGATGTCGCAAGGCAAGCCCAGCAAGCAAAGGCTTGCTGGCTAATTCGGGCCGATTGCGCGGACAAGCCCAGCAAAAGTTGGCTTGGTCTGGAATGCCTAGCAAACAAAGGTTGGTTGCTGTTTTATAAGGCTGCGGGCCTAGCAACTTTTAAAACCCCAGGCCGAGACTTAGCCAATTATTTCCCAAAATAATTATATTTTTTTTCGACAATTTTAGGGTTTGAAAAACCCTAATTGCTTCTAATTTCTTTCGATTCTTTGACTCACATATTTCACATAGCAATTTATAATTGCGTAATGCATGAAACAAATATATATATATTGACAAATATATGAACATATACAATATATATATCGGAAGGTAAATATAAATGTAGGGGGTTCATGCATCATGGGGAATGTTTTCATGCTTCAAGGTCGTTTCAAATATCTTACTTTATTTTAAGCGTACCTGATTGGCAGAAAACAAATAAAAGCCTTTGAATTTGTAGAAGATCCTTCTCAGAAAGCCGAAATTGCGTCTCCAATGCGTTGTACCACGTTCAACAAAGAAAAATTAAATTGAATCAATAACAGGTAGATTAATTCAAAATAATAATAAATTAATCTCAAAAAGAATAATTAAAACGTAATACTCCCCTAATTGAAGAATAAACTCTCTTTAGCGGAGCGTCAAGAGCGTGCTGATAACGTGTTGTAGGTATAATTTACTGGACAATTATGGAGGCCTAGAGAGAGAGAGGTGCGGCACATAGAGAGGAGAAGAGAGAGATGTGTAATTGTGATGTGTGTTTTATTCACCCCATTGTGCCTCTATTTATAGTAGTAGAAAGGGCAAACCCTTTCCCATAAGGATTACAATACTTAATAAGTAATCTACTCCTAATAGGAATATAAGATACATTCCTAATCTACTAGGATTTACACAATCACATTCCTATTCTAAATAGGACTGCAACAATATCATCATTTTTGTAGGGTCTTAATTTATTTATTTGTTTTTCAAACGTGGGTCTTTTATTTTTGTTGGAATGAGAGTCAAAACAAAACAGAATAATGGTTACTTACTTACCATTAATGAATTTTTATAATTCAAACATTATATGCGGAATTGTTTATTTTTTTATTATTATTTAAATATCATATAACGAAAATTTATATAATTTGAGATCTTTTTGCTATTTATATGCATACAAAATAAAAGAAAGGTTCATAATAAGAATGTTACTTGTCAAAATTGTTGATAGGTTTAATGCATATAGATAACTAAATGATTTTTTGCAGCTATAATCATTAAATGATAATTTAAAAAAAAAACTGTTCTGATTATTATAAAAAGTAAAAAAATAGCATGACCCAACCAAATGCCCGAATAAATATGGCAAAAGACACATTCCAAAATTTCAAAAATTGAACCAAAATTCAAGCAAAAGGCGAACCAAAACGTTCAGAAGCAGCAGAAACCCAAAGGCGCCAACTTTACTTTTCGAAATGGCGCTCTCATTTTACTCACTACAAAACTCTCCCCCCTTCTCTTTCTGAACCTCTGACCCAAATCCTCGAAACTTACAGATTCACGCAGAGCCAGCCATGGCGGACAAGGAGAACTGCGTGCGTGTCACGAGGTCGATGAAGCGGAGGGCCGAAGCGGTGACACCGGAGCATCGGGCCACCAAGAAACGCGTGGTGCTGGGAGAGCTTACGAATGCTGTTGTTCCGGTGAATAAAAGCTTCGGGGAGGAGAAGCAGATCAAGAAACGCGGCGCCAAAGGCAAGGCGAAAATATCAGTGCCCGTGACCAAAACAACGCCGCCACCGCCGGCGGATGATCCCCAAATGTGTGTGCCATATGCTCGTGACATTTATGAGTATCTTCAGAATCTCGAGGTAAAAGGTTATCGAATTGCAGCTTTCTATTTTTTCGAAATGGAATTTATTGGAAAAATGGGGGGTGGGTTTTTCTTATTTTTGGTTTCTTAATGTATCAGTGGGTTCTGGTTGCACTGAAATTTGGATTGGGGATAGAGGCTGAAGTTTTCTGGTAATTGGTTTGTCATTTTTTGATAAGCCAAAGATTAAGCTGTTTTTAGGAACTTCTGGAGTATCAGTGTCCTGGGTTTGGTTTGAAGTGGAATTTACTGGAAAATGGGAGGTGGGTTTTGTTAATTTTTGGGCTTTTGACTTGCCAGTGGTTCTTCTGGTCCCTCTGAAACTTGAATTAAGGATAAAGGCTGAAGCTTTCTGGTGATAGTTTAACTTTTGATTAGCTAAAGGTTTAAGCTTAATTTAGTTTTGTGGTCTCTGTATTTTGGTTTTGGTTGGAATTGGAATTTGGGGGTTATTTTAGGTTTGGGGCATCTGGGCTGATGGTGATGATGGTTTAATGTTCAGGCAGATGAAAATCGAAGACCTTCACCCGATTACATGACAAAGATTCAAAAGGATGTCACTCCTAATATGAGAGGAATCTTAGTGGACTGGTTGGTGGAAGTTGCAGAGGAATATAAACTCCTTTCTGACACTCTTTTCCTCACCGTTATGTATATTGATAAATTCCTGTCTTTGAATGTTCTCAACCGGAAAAGGCTTCAGTTACTTGGTGTTTCTTCCATGCTTATTGCCTCGTAAGTCCACGAATCAATGAAAAATTTAAGTGATGTTTCTTGTTGACATAGATCCAAATTTGTAATCTTATGGTTAATGTGGCGAACAGAAAGTATGAAGAGATCAGCCCTCCACATGTAGAACAATTCTGCTACATAACAGACAACACGTATGACAGAGGAGAGGTGAATTTTTGTATATCTTTTCTTCATCTTAGATTTTAATGTATCGCATCTCCTTCGGTTTTGTAATTGTAGAAGTTTAGTTAATACTTGTTCTCATTGTAAAGGTGTTAAAAATGGAGGCTGATATACTCAAGTCCTTAAATTTCAACGTGGGAAGTCCTACAATAAAAACATTACTAAGGTAAGAAGTCTTGGTACTGTTTTTCTTGGACATTTTTTTTTATCAATGCTATTGAGATGCCAAGTTTGATAGCTTATTGGACTGATTAGCGTTATTCTTGTTTTGGTTTGCAGGAGATTCACTAGATTTGCTCAAGAGAGCTATAGAGTAAGCAAGATCTCTCCCTGTCTCTCTCTTTCTCTCTCCCCGACATGTGAATGTGCTATGGGGGTCAGTTCATGTGAGAATCTAACAAATTGTTTTGTGATTTTTACAGGATCCTAATCTGCAGTTAGAATTTTTGGGATACTACCTGGCAGAGTTAAGTTTGCTGGATTATGAATGTGTTCGGTTTTTGCCTTCCTTGGTGGCTGCTTCCGTTACATTTCTCGCAAGATTTATGATCTGGCCAAACGATCATCCTTGGGTAAGAACTTGTTAGAGAACTTGTAACATCATTCAACTCAAAGTATTGAATGCAATTGCTGAGTTGTTTGCTTCTTGCAGACTCTGTCCCTGCAACGATATTCCGGATATAAACCAGCTGATTTGAAGGAATGCGTTCTTATCATGTACGACTTGCATCGTAGTAAAAGAGGAGCGTCTCTACAATCCATAAGAAGAAAGTACAAACAGCATAAGGTATATTCAGGCTAAAATTTTGACCCTACTGATTTTGATTTCATTTTCCGCACCATAGGGATGTGCTGAATTGCATTGTTTTCTTGAAACAGTTCAAATGCGTGGCGACCATCTCTTCACCTGCAGAAGTACCAACTAACTATTTCGAAGATCTGAAGGAATGATTATTCGAGTACAAGAAGACTAGGGTTTAGCCGCAAGATGAATCTGGGAGGCAGTTCTTTGAACTGAAAGTTTGTCAAAATCCGTTCTGGTGCCGCCGCTCATGCAAATCGTTGTGATATAGTTTTGCAAGGTTTCAACTCTCAATGGTTTTGCTTAGATAGTCCCCACGAGGGTATTAATTTTCTTTGATCAGTTGGTAGATTATTTGTTAGTGGATAGAAGTTAGATTAGCAGGTTGATGGTGAATGGGTGCGAAAGCTTGTAATGTTCCTCGTGTTTTCAATATCTAAAAAGTTAGAAATGGTGTTTATAAATCTCATTTTCCCACCACATGGTACATGCGTTTTTTAAGCATAAATAAATACTTATTTATATATTATATAATAAATTTAATAAAATATTAAAAAGTGCTCAGACCTCTGTTTAAACCTCGTCTAGTAGGGGTGGGTTCAAAAAACCGAAAATCGAATTGGACCGAGACCGAAAAAAACCAAACCGAAACTCTCAAACCGAACCGAACCGAATCTGCCCAGTTCGGTTTCGGTTTTTGAGGTTCGGAAACCGAACCGAACCGATATATATATTTAATTATTTTTTTCAATAGTTTAGTCATACAATCATAACCAGTGACCAAAATATCGAAATTATCGGCGAAATATCGCCGATAATTTCGTTATTTTGACCCACCGATATTCCAAGTGATATCCGAATGGTTTTCGGCCAAATATCGCGATATCGAAAAAAAATAACCGGAGAAGAAGGCCGGAGCGTGTATAGCTCCGGCCGACCGTAAAAACAAAAGCCAAACGCCGATGTAGGCATCAAAAATGAAATACAAACCCCAAATCCTAAGCCCCAAATCGAAATCCCAAATCGAAACCCGAAATCCTATCCCTAAGCCCCAAATCGAAACCCCAAATCCTAACCCTAAGCCCCAAATCGAAACCCCAAATCCTAACCCTAAGCCCCAAATCCTAACCCTAAGCCCCAAATCCTAACCCTAATCCCCAAATCGAAACCCTAACCCCAAATCGAAACCCTAAGCCCACCGTGATCTGGGTTTGCAGAGACAGTCGTTTCTGGGTTTGCAGAGACAGTGAGGAGGTTCGAGAGAGAGAGAGAGAGAGAGAGAGAATGAGGGATCGAGACAGAGAAGAGGAGGATGGAGGGATCGAGGGATCGAGGGAGAGACAGAGAGAAGAGGAGGATGGAGCGATCGAGGGAGAGACAGAGAGAAGAGGGGGAGAGACAGAAAGAAGAGGAGGATGGAGCGATCGAGGGAGAGACAGAGAGAAGAGGGGGAGAGACAGAGAGAAGAGGAGGATGGAGGGATCGAGGGAGAGAGGGACGACTGAGAGAGACAGAGAGAAGAGGAAGATGGAGGATCGACTGAGAGAGGGAGAGAAGAGGAGGATGGAGCACGGAAGGATCGAGAGAGAGACTGAATGACTGAGGGAAGGGGAAGGGAAGTGTGTATGCGTGCGATGTATGTGCGTGCGTGCGTGTGTTGTGTTGTGTGCGTGTGTCAGTGTGTGTGTGGTAGATGAATTGTTTGAATTTTTTTTTTCATTTTCAAAGACATTATTGGACAGCCAGTGTTTGATGTATTATTTCACCGACAACTTTTGCAAAGCAGCTGTTTTTTTACAAATAATTTACCTTTCAATCAGAAAAATTGCTTTTTGACAGTAGATATGTACAAAATTTTTGATGGTTTCATAATAAAACCGTGTGCCACTATGTGATTCCTTCACATTCAAAGGGAAAGAAGTCTGTGATATTCTTTCACATTTTCAAAATAATCAAGTATCAGAGCCATTCACAACCAACATCGTTTCTTCTTCCCTTACTTGCAGAGCCATTCAGAGGTTACTTCCCTCACTTGTAAAGCCATTCAAAGGTGATATTCTTTCACATACTTGCATGTTAATTTTTTTAAGTAATTAAGTAATGTTGTATAATTATTCTCTAGGATAATTTTAATATGTGTAATGTTATTTATTATTTTATTAATATTAGGTTTTATTATCAAATTGGATTATTCATTAAATTGGATTATTCATTAATATTAGGTTTTTTTATTATCAAATTGGATTATTCATTAAATTGGATTATTATCAAATTGGATTATTATTCATCACTATGTTTAATATTAGAATTATTATTCATCACTATGTTAATATTAGGATTATTATTCATCACTATGTTTAATATTAGGATTTTTATTCATCACTATGTTTAATATTAGGGTTTTTTTTTATCAAATTAGATTATTATTCATCGCTATGTTTGGATTATTATTCATCACTATGTTTAATATTAGGATTTTTTTATATCAAATTGGATTATTATTCATCACTATGTTTAATATTAGGATTTTTTTTCATCACTATGTTTAATATTAGGATATTTTTTTATCAAATTGGATTATTCATTAAATTGGATTATTATCAAATTGGATTATTATTCATCACTATGTTTAATATTAGAATTATTATTCATCACTATGTTTAATATTAGGATTATTATTCATCACTATGTTTAATATTAGGATTTTTATTCATCACTATGTTTAACATTAGGGTTTTTTTTAATCAAATTAGATTATTATTCATCGCTATGTTTGGATTATTATTCATCACTATGTTTAATATTAGGATTTTTTTATATCAAATTGGATTATTATTCATCACTATGTTTAATATTAGGATTTTTTTTCATCACTATGTTTAATATTAGGATATTTTTTATCAAATTGGATTATTATTCATTAAATTGGATTATTATCAAATTGGATTATTATTCATTAAATTGGATTATTATCAAATTGGATTATTATTCATCACTACGTTTAATATTAGGATTTTTATTCATCACTATGTTTAATATTAGGGGTTTTTTTTTATCAAATTAGATTATTATTCATCGCTATGTTTGGATTATTATTCATCACTATGTTTAATATTAGGATTTTTTATATCAAATTGGATTATTATTCATCACTATGTTTAATATTAGGATTTTTTTTCATCACTATGTTTAATATTAGGATATTTTTTATCAAATTGGATTATTATTCATTAAATTGGATTATTATCAAATTGGATTATTATTCATTAAATTGGATTATTATCAAATTGGATTATTATTCATCACTATGTTTAATATTAGGATTTTTATTCATCACTATGTTTAATATTAGGTTTTTTTTTTTATCAAATTAGATTATTATTCATCGCTATGTTTGGATTATTATTCATCACTATATTTAATATTAAGATTTTTTTATATCAAATTGGATTATTATTCATCACTATGTTTAATATTAGGATTTTTTTTCATCACTATGTTTAATATTAGGATTTTTTTTATCAAATTGGATTATTATTCATTAAATTGGATTATTATCAAATTGGATTATTATTCATCACTATGTTTAATGTTAGGATTTTTTTTATATCAAATTGGATTATTATTCATTAAATTGGATTGTTATTAAATTGGATTATTATCAAATTGGATTATTATTCATCACTATGTTTAATATTAAGATTTTTATTCATCACTATGTTTAATATTAGGGTTTTTTTTTATCAAATTAGATTATTATTCATCACTATGTTTAATATTAGGAATTTTTTTCATCACTATGTTTAATATTAGGATTTTTTTTTATCAAATTGGATTATTATTCATTAAATTGGATGATTATTAAATTGGATTATTATTCATCATTATGTTTAATATAGGTACATTTAAGATGTCCAGTGGAGTTACTAAACGTGATCCGGCTTGGGAACATGGACACCCAATAGACGGAAACAAGAATGGCACAATTTGCAAATATTGTGGTCGGGTAATGAAGAGTGGCGGAGTGACACGACTTAAGTACCATCTTAGTGGATTAGATCCAGCAAAAAATGTCCAACGATGCGATAGTGTCCCCCCCAGAAGTGAAGGCATTCATCCGAACATTAGTAAAAAATAAAAAACAGCAGCAGGAAAAGATAACACAGGGAATGGAAAATATTCGAGCTGAGCTACGAGGAGAAGTCATTGGCCAAGCGGTTGACAGTGATGATGATGAAGATGATGAGGACGAATGTGATGATGACATGGGACCTGAAGAACAACGCAATTTCAAACATGCATTACGTGCCTCCAAACAGTCAGCATGGGAAAGAGAACACCTTCATAAAATTCCTAATAGAGCACAAGGTACCGGGTCAAGTGGTGGTGCACAAATGAGACGGGGAGGTAGTCTTAGAGAATCACAACCAACACCACCAATAGCCCCAAGTTTATATAAGTCATCCAAAGCACGTCAAAAGAGTGTTTGGAGTTATTTAAAAGGAGGTAATGTGAAGGAGGGAATGAGGCGTCTAATTAGCAAGTTCTTTATCTATTACAATGTCCCTGCTGAGAAGGCATCATCACATCATTTCAAAAATATGGTATTGGGATGTCAACAAGCCGGTGTTGGAGTACAACCTCCCACTCCCTATGAGATAAGAAACAAATATTTGGATATGGAGTATAAAGACATTGGCGAATATGTCAACAAGTTGAGGTCAAAGTGGGAAACTAATGGTTGCACAATCATGTGTGACGGATGGACTGGCCCGACCAGATTGTCAATCATAAACTTCATGGTATACTCCAAGGGAAAAACAGTTTTTTTTTAAGTCTGTTGATGCTTCAGACCATATAAAGAACTACAAGTATATTTACAAATTATTGAGGGATGTAATCATGGACGTGGGAGAGCATAATGTTGTCCAAGTCGTGACCGACAACGGTTCTGCATTTGTCAAAGTTGGAAAAAAGTTAATGAAGCATCATAATGTGTTTTGGACATCATGTGCAGCACATTGTATTGATCTCATGTTTGAGGCAATGGGGAAGAGAGAGAATGTTGCTACTGTGGTCAAAAGAGCTAGAACGATCACAAATTATATTTACAATCACAGTTGGTTGTTGGCAAAGATGCGTGAATTTTGCAAGGGAGAAATTATTCGTCCAGCTACCACTCGATTTGCCACCAATTATATTGCATTAGACAGCCTAGTTAAGAAGAAAGCAGGGTTGAAGCAACTATTCACCAGTGACGATTGGGCCAACCACAATTTCAGCCGCTCAAGTACAGGTCGTATGGTGGAAAGTATAGTGCTTGATCATACTTTTTGGACTGAATCAGAACATGTGTGCCAAGTGTTTGAACCTCTGTACAAAGTTTTACGGATCGTTGACACAGAAGTGTATCCTACTATGGGGGCAGTATATGAGTTGATGCGTGTAGTGAAGGATGAATTGCAAAGAAAACATGGTGCAAGGTGGGTCATAAAGATAATTGATGACCGATGGTATAAAACATTATACCACGATTTGCATGCAGCAGGTATAAATTATGTCATAATTTGCAATTCAT
Source organism: Crataegus laevigata (assembly GCA_963580275.1). NCBI lineage: Eukaryota > Viridiplantae > Streptophyta > Magnoliopsida > Rosales > Rosaceae > Crataegus > Crataegus laevigata. The sequence continues at coordinate 7,957,837 of OY756949.1, forward strand.
TTCTTTAGTTGCATAAGTATTATTTCTCTTATTAGAGTATGTGTTTCTTTGAACAGCATATTATTTGAATCCCCGATACCAATACAGACCCGGTGTTGGAGATGATGGTACCCTTATACGTGCTGTACATAATGTATTCTCTAAATTAGACCCTGCATCAGCAGCAGTTGGCCAATTTGGAAATGAGGTACACAATTACTTAAATTATAATAATTACTTTGTTGGATTAAACTAACACGATTTATTGAATTCAGCTAACATGGTTTAAAGATGCAAGAAGAACTTTTGGAGAACCAACATCAGTTGCTGCTCGAACAAATATGTCTCCTAGTGAGTATAAACAACTATAAGTTTATAATAGAATTTGTTGGAGTTATTAGGCTTATCAACATTGTTTTTCATTGTAGCTGAATGGTGGATTATGTATGGGACCGATGCACCAACTGTGAGAAAGTTAGCAATCAAAGTATTATCACAAACAGATTCCTCATCTGCTTGTGAAAGAAATTGGAGCACATTTGCACTCATACACACAAAGCAAAGAAATAAGTTGGCTCATAGTAGCTTGGAAAAATTAGTTTATTGCTACTACAACATGAAACTTCAACTTCGAGATAAGGAAGCAGAAATAACTCATGTCGACCGTGGTGACCCACTAGATGTGTTTGATATTGTTGGTGCAGATGATGATACACAGGATAACCAACTTTATCAATGGATTAGACCTCTTCATTTAGATGATGATGAAGGCAACCCAGCTCCCAGAGTTGCTGAAAAAGCACGTAATGAAGGGATAAATGTAGAAAGAGTATTAGAAGAGGAGGTGGGATCTAGCAGCGCTGACTCTTTCGAAGAACATTTGCGCCCAAGACCAAGAAACACTGGAATTCCACCTTCTTCCAATCCTACACAACCACAACATCGTGCTGATACTAATGATAGCTCTAGTACAAGATCAGGAGACTCACCTACCACCGGAGGTGGGAATGATGAAGGATACAGTGGAGCTGGAGGTAGTGGAGCTGGAGGTAGTGGTGGTGGATATGGAAACTATTATGGACCACCTCCCAGATTTATGACCCCCTTCACTGGTGAGGCAAACTTCACGCATGCAACACAAGATGATGACCATGGCAGTAGGCGGGCAGGACCAGGAATTGGTGCCATAGGGAATGACTATACTCGTAGAGAAAGAGGCAAGGGGATTTTGTCAAGTCAAGAAGATGACTCGTTATCTAGAACTTCGGACTCTGTTGGTGTGGGAAGTAGTAACTATGGTTATACTCATAGCCAACCATTTCCCTACCCTTCATATCTCATTCCTGTTGGGATGGAATCGAGCGAGTCATGGAAACAATCCCAGACTCAATCTTCAAATGATTTTGCTTATAGACAACCTCAACCAATCTCGGATCCATATGGGTGGCATGTTAACAATTACATGCAAAACTATTTTGGGGATTTATCATTTGATAACTACTCTTCACAATACACTCACTCTACACGTAGAGATGATGAAGATAGTGAAAATTTTGAACCTCATAGGAACTCTATGTGGTACTAAAGTGTAAAATATTGTACTAATTCATTATATATAAATGATTTATGGTGTGTTTAGACTTCTTTCATTAATTACTACATATTTTCTACACTCACAATGTTTGTCAGCTCGCTATATAATCAACTTGATAATGTTAAATCCATCATGCAATGCATTTCCTTCCAATTTTTTGTGATAAACTAATAGATAATTGACTAAATAAACATCCTGCAAAGTTTCAATAAAAATTTCCAAGTTTTTCTTACAATTTCCGTGGTTTCCATGTAATTTTTATCGATATCGATATTTCCGTCGATATTTCCGTGTTTTTGGACTATCGATATTTCCGATATTACCGATATTTAAATCCTTGATCATAACAAAACAGATGTTGTTGCCAAGTTGGTTTCAGTTAAACTTTCAAAGTGAGAGGGCATGGGTTCGAACCCTCTCGTGCCTCCCAGATTTTGGAAAATTTTCCAATTTTTATGAGAAATCAACAAAACAAATCAACAAAACCCTCCCCGCATGGTTTCGAACCCCTTCCCTCTAGGTTGGGAATAGCAGCCGCAAGCCAACTTGACAGGAGGCTTTGTGCTGTTATAATTGTACAAGTATAATATTTATAGGTATTCTAAAACCGAACTGAGCCGAAACCGAACCGAGAAAAACCGAACCGAATACAAACCGAACCGAACACAAACCGACAGAAAACCAAACCGAACCGACCCGAACAGTAATTTCGGTTTGGTTTCCGGTTTTGGCAAAAAACCGAACCGAACGGAACCGAACCCACCCCTATCGTCTAGTTCTCTAAACACTAGACTTGTACTCGTTGCCGGAATAGCCTATTTTATAATTCTTTTAACAAATGATATTATATACACTAGGTCTCTTTTGACAATTTGGACTATTGATTATTTAAATTCGATATGATAATAGTCATCGAATAGTACTTATTGAATTAGTCGGCTGTTTGGTGTAGTATCACACTAAAGACCGAAATTGAGGTTAATTAGACTAACACATTCTAAGGTTTATCATGTTTTCACAAAACTCTCTTACGTTTGAAACATAACACTAACACTCCCTGAGGTTCTAATTTACTTTCACATAACCCTTTTAGTGCTAACATCACCTTAAAATAATTTCTTAAAGATACTTTCGCCCTAATTATTAATTACTTTATGAAAGATCCTTTATAAATAAATAGAATAAAAATTCAAATTAAAATCTTACATTAAACAATGAAAGGGAATAAAAGAAAATTAAAGAAATCTTGTTACCTTCTTCCTCTACGTTGTTAATTCATATCCCAATCCTTTTTTCTTAATTGGTAAAACCCTAGTAGAACAAATCTTTCTCCTGTTAAATCCTTTGGGCATTTTGGAGTAGGAATGTGGTGGGGTAATTTCTTCCAACAAGCCAAATCAGGTATTCTTGGTGGGGTAATTTCTTCCAAGAAGCCAAATCAGGTATTCTTCTCCATGTTTGAAATCAGGGCTTTCTTCCATATCGTTTTCTCGTTGAAATTGGTTTTAGTTTGGGTGAATAAGGAGTGAAGGAGGTTGACAAACAAATGGAGGTGGCGATTGGAGGACAAGAACAGAAGGAAAAAAAATTGAGAGAAAGATCCGAAGATGCATAGGTGGCTTTTTATTTTTTTAATATTTTTTATGGTTAATTTATGTTTTTGAAGTCCAACAAAAAACATCTATTTTCTTTATATTGGTTATTATTATATGTATTTTTAACTAGCCTTTTTAATTTTTTAAATTTAATTAATAGTGGGGTAAATTTGTCTTTAAGAAATTATTTTAAGGTGATGTCAGCCCTAAATGGGTTATGTGAAAGTGAATTAGAACCTTAAGGGGAGTTAGTATTATGTTTTAAATGTGATGGAGTTTTGTGAAAACACGATAAACCTCAGGAGGTGTTAATGTAATTAATCTTTTATGATTGTGCTTGGTATTGTACAAGATAAATTGTATTATTATTATTTTTTATGAAAATTAATTTCCATGTTAGTTTAAAAAAAATCTGTTAATAAAATGAAAAAAAAGGAAAAAAATTGATAGAATATTCGACAAGGGATGTTGTTTTGGTCTTCTTCGATTTCGGTTTCGAAACGGTAGTTGTTTTGGCTGCAAATTTCTCCTTTTTGCTCACTTCGGAGAGCTTGTGCGAGGCCTTGATCTTGATCACCTTCCCTATCACTGCCGAACTTTTCAGCTACACGCCGGAGTCTTCCTCCATATGCAAAAATTGAAGAACATGACCAGAAATCTTGAGTTAGAGCACCATAATTGAAAATCCAAAAGTAAAAAAATAGAGATGATGAAAACCCAAAAGCAAAAAATTGAAAACCCATAATTGAAAACCTAGGTTTCGTTTGCCTAACTGCCTTTTCTTCCTTCTTGAGCTCCTCCGTCGTTGGAGCCTCTGTTGGCGGTTGGGAATGATGGAGAGATAGAGTAGCAATACCTTAGTGAAGTTCACCTTGAGCAGGAACAGATAGGGTCAGAGAAGAGCCAACGGGACCGTGAGCCCGACTAATTATTCCAACCTATTGGAGAAAATAACTAAGTAGGTGTGGAGAGTATTAAAATGGTGGGATTGGATTATTTTATCTGGTGGCTCTTTCACCCACTAGGCACCAAACAACTGGGTCTGTAATGTTAATACTATCTGATCCCTTATATGAGTTGTCAAACGAGGCCTAAGACTATCTCCAACCCAAGGGATAAAACTTAAAATATAATCTTTAAAACCCCCAAACCATCTCCAACCATTGGGCTAAAATAAGCTATGGGGAGAAAATATATTTTTGGGCTAGATTTCCCTCACGATTTAAGTTTGGTTTAAATTATTCTGGACTTACCAAATGACACACCCCGACGGGACTCGAGGCATATTAGCCATCACGTGAGAGTGACGTATCCAAGTGAGCAACAAAAGTAATTAATTAAAGAAAATGTGAACAAATAAAAACCAAAACTAAACTTATTTAAACAAGAGATAATAGGTAAGAGTGTGGAAGTGGTCAAGTCTAAGGTACAAACATTTCAGAGCGTAGGTAATCTAAAAGTGCAGTCGAATTGACTAAGTACTAATTATACAACTAGAAAAAAGATCCCCATAGTTACTAGTGGAATGTCAGAACCGCCTGGTAATCCTCGTACGTCGCACAGAAGAACATCTATCTAGGATTTGGAGGGGCGAAAAACAGAAGGGTGAGTGGGCAAAAACAAAGCTTTAGAAAATGTATTTATCTTTTCTGAAAATAATAATCTCTCTCCGTAAAACATGTATAGTTTCCAGAAAATAATACTACGTAAGTATGGAAACTGATGCACAAGTGCAGTGAAAACAGCAGCATACCACGTCACAACATTTCAGCAATAAATAATGTAAGTCAGGTGTGATCAGTTTAAACTAGCATGCCAATCGAAGTCCCTTAATGTGACCTGTACGATTGGACCTATAGCTCATCAATCTATGCTAGCACACGAGTCGAAGTCACCTAGTGTGACTTATGAGATGAGGCTGGTGTATATATGTATGCTGTAGTGCTACGATCACGTGAAGACTGGCGATAAATCGCAGGTCGCCTACGAGTCGAAGTCACCTAATGCGACCTGTACGACAGAGCTGGCACCAAACTTGGATCCAAGGTAAGCGTGCGATGCGGGAGGTAAACATCACTTCAAGGACTAGCCTTGGCCCGGGGCGGGAGCAATAACACCGGGGTACAACAATGATGAGCTCTAAATGAATATATGCATTACAATATGATGCAACCACTTAAATCACAAAATAACTCACCTGATCTTACCTGCACCTCTATAGCATCATTTAACATAAATACAAGTCATAATAATGCAACATTTAAAATAAAATACATTTTAGGCATGGCATGCAATGCGTAATTCAATTTAAAATGTTTTTGGAAATCGTAAAGTTTATATATATAGAAAAAAATGCCCACTCACTGATAAGTTGAAGAATCGTAACCCCCTAGCCTCGCTTGTCCACGCTCGTCCTTGGGGTACGTCTCTCCTATATGCGAAATAACTATTTTTAGTTAATTAGATAGCATATATACAAAATCTAGGAATAACTTTTCGCATATAGGTGAGACATATCTAGAGGACGAGCGCAGCCACACCAGGCTCGGGGGCTACGACCCTTCTACTTATCAGTGAGTGCGCTTTCGTTTTCAGTATATATATATATATATATATATATATATGATTGATGTTTTTCCCAGAAACTTCGTTTTAAATGGTTTTAGAATTGAAATGGTTTTTCGATTGAAATGCCATGTCGAATACCATTGATATTGTTATTATGATTGTGCTGGTTATGCTTTGGCGCCGTGGACGCTCAAGTAAGTCAGGTGAGTATACTTGTTAGTGATAGTGTGGTGATGAGATTGTGATATAGCTCATATTCTTGCACCCCTGTTGTTTGTGCTCTGCCAGAGTAGGGCCTAGCCTTTACATGATCATTTACCTCCCGCACCGTACGCTCACCTTGGATCCAAGACAGGTGCCAGCCTGTCGTACAGACCACTATCGGTGGTTCCGACTCGTAGGTGACTTGCGATTCATCGCACAGCCTTCATGTGATCGTAGCACTGAGCGTAATATTATACACCCAACCTGTCGTATAGACCACTAAAGGTGGTTCCGACTCGTGTGCAGGATTTGGTTGATGAGCTATAAATTCGGCCGTACAGGTCACGTTAGGTGACTCCGTCTGACGTATTGAGATTGCCAGCATATTATGATTTGATTTATCTCACTTGTTTGATACTTATTCTATTTGATTGGGTACTTCGACATGGCGTATTCGGATTTGACCTATTTGAGATTTATTGCTTTCCAACTTGATTTTGGCATTCGAGTACGTATATATATTTTTTTGGGAAAATGTACTTGTTTTACTGAGAATGGTTACTACTTTGATATTGAAACGGTTTTGCTCACTCACGTTTTCTGTTTTGGGCCCCTCCAGGTTTTAGGTAGAGGTGACGTTGGTGGTGAACGAGGCATCAAGGCAATTCTGATAGAACGCCATCCATGTAGGATTTCTCTGGTTATCATTTCAGTTTGTTTAACTTGGACTGCACCTTTCTTGCACTCTGATGTTGTGTTGTTACGCTTCCGTTTCATCACTCACTCACTTATATCTTATTGTAAATTATCCTGCTTGGTTTCTTTTTATTTCCGCACATCTTTCATAATTGCTCTTCCGCACTGCACACTTGGCTACGTCACCCTCACGTGACGGCCAGCATGCCTCGATATTTCGGGTCGGGGTGTGTCATTTTAGATTAAAATGTTAATAAAAATAAATTAGGATAATACACATAAATTTTATTTTCAAAAAAGTCACCGAGAAAAAAAAAGGCTAAAATCATTTTTAATATTTTCGAGTTAAAATTTTAAGCCGCAAGGGTTGGAGGACAAAAGCAATTTTTGGGTTATGGCTTAAAATTTTATGGTTTAAATTTTTAAGCTTTTGTCCCCAAGGGTTAGAGACGATTTAAGGGGGAGGGGTTTGGTTTAGGCTCACAATGGGCTAGCAATGTGTTTCAAATTCTCCTTTGATGAGAATCGAACCTAAGAACTCTCACCACTAGATAGTAGTACTAAGTTGCAGTGCATTTTATAATCCTTTTTTTTTTGTCACAATAGATTTGTTAGATTAAATATAAGAGTAATGAGCTAACGGAGTTTGAACCCAAGCTATAATGCAAGGAGTATTACTCTTCTCTACTACCGTGGTAGAGAGCCACTTGCCACATTATATAATCTTTGATAATGTTATAGTTGAACCACGGCAGCTGGTGTGGCCTTTGGTTGGGTTGGGCTAAAGTTTTTAGGAACTTTTCCAGTTGGGCCAAACTTAAAAGTAGGAAGACTTATTGCAGCTTGGGGCCAGCTGGACATAAGGTTCTTCTTTTTCTTGGTTACTTCATAAATTCTTGAGATAAATGACGAAATAAGTGGAACGACTAATACGGGTGGTGTCAATGTGGTATTTTGCGACGAAGCCGGTAGTTATGTTGGAGGTTTTGTTCGCAAGATCCGGCATGTCATCAGCCCAAGACTGATAGAGTTCTTCGCTGCATGGGAGGGGTGCAGTTGGTGTTGGAGAAATAGAGGTTTCCCGTGGTGCTTGAAAGTGATGACCTCTATGTTGTTTACTTGATTGGCAGCCTGCGTGGTGATAATCCGTTTCGGGTTTAATGGCTGAAGACATAAGGATTGGTTTACGCAGTTTAGTTGCTTCCTGCGATTGACATGTTCACCGAAACGTCAATACTAGTGGTGCATAGATTGGCCAAGTTGACCTTATTTTCAAATTTTGTTTCTTGTTGGTTCAAGGGGCCTCCTGATAATATCCAAGACGCTCTCTTAGCGATTGTATGCCCCTTAATTTCTAATAAATTTTGCTCTCATTTTTCTTCAAAAAAGTGGAATGACTATCAAAAGTGAAACTGGAATTGTGATTTTATGTGATTCAAGGTTTATACCACAAAGTTAGCTCAGAATACAATGATTTTGTCCTTACAATAATTTCGCTATCGTTTCTAACAAATTCCGCTTCATTATTCTAAAAATGCAATCCAATTTAAAAATTGATTCAATGTCCTTGAGATGAAATTGTGATCACATGTGATTCAAGGCTTGTACCACAAGGTTATCTCGGAATACAATAATTTCGTCCTCACAATAATGGCACTCTCTAAATCATAAAAGATATGTTTTTCACATACTTTTTTTTTTTCCTTTTTACAGACTCGTTTATTTATGTTTCTTAATTCTTGTTATGTATCCAACGTGAAGCTCAGAAGAAAAGAGTCTGTAGGAAAAGAAAAATGGCGCGACGAAATCAATTGTCGTGATAAAAAGATCAAACACGTGTTACGTGACTTCAAAGTAGAGATGCCTCCTTTGAGTTCTGCACTATTAAGATTTTCTGCTGCATATCTCTCAACACAAAAAGACTCAACAAAATCTGTCTATACTCTGGCTTCCAAGTCCGTCCAAGATTTTCAAGACGTACGCTTTCCATGCATGAAATTACCAGTCAGGGTGGCGTATCAGAAAAATGGTCGTCAGACAGAGCAGCTTGGATCTTTGAACAAATGGACGCCGTATGTCTTGGCACTTCACCGGGAACGAAAGGAAAGGAATGCACAAATAAAGCAGGAAAAGAAAGAAAGATTTAAAACTCTGTAAAGAGACTCGCGCATGATTTGACCACTCAAATTAATGGATCGTCTACTTTAAGCAAATAATTAAGAATTATATTATGTCTCCTTCGTAAATAACAAAGAAAGGGAGAAAAAGCAAGAGATATTCGTATGGCAACCTTATGCATGAAGAAGGAAAGTCCTTGGATGTATATGATGATTTCACTCTTTCCGATGTTCTAAAAAGCAACACATATATTTCCAGGCCTATATCCAAAGCCGACAAGCACAACCCCTCCAAACAACTAGCGAGCACAAGAGCCAACATTTATATACTCTATTTTAGGGTTTCTCACTTTCGTCCTTCAAACTTTTATTCCTCATGGTTTGGTCCATGAACTTTTGCAATTGTGTTTAACGAGGACAATTGCTCACAATCTATTACAAAAGTTGACAGAAATAATCACGCTCTGTATCAAAAGGAATAAAAGAAGGGTTTGCTATTCACACACCCCAAATTACTTCTTATACACCTCTTGTTAATTTCTGTCTGTTGAACTTTTTCAATTCATCCGATCCGACAGCCGAAAATTAGAAGGGTATATGAGAAGTAAAATGGGGTGTGTGGATATCACATCCCATAAAAGAAACCGTCCAATGCAAATCAACTGATTAGGTCGTTGGAGCGGGAATGAAAACTAATTGTTTAATCTTGGAGCGGGAATGAAAACTAATTGTTTAATCAATTATCGCTTTCAATAACTAATAATCTAATTAAAACTAAGTAAATCCATATAGTGTTTTGCTATATTCCTTTGTACTCCTCTTTGTGAAGTTGTCATTCCTTTTGGTTTGGTGCAGTTTTTGATAAACCTATTATTCCCACGTGTTTTCCAAGTCAACAATCCATGCAGTTTGAATCATCCATTTTCCGCTCAACAAATCCTCATCACAGTTTGGATAGCTCGCGGACTCTTCCTAGATAGATAACTAATGCAGTCCTATCTTCCTCAAACCCTATAAGTTCATATTTGTAATTTTGAATTCCTTATAATCTGATACTTGAACACTGTAACAAACTTATCTTGTAATCTCTATATAATGAAGTCAAAAACTCATTCGTTATTAACTAAGTTGAGCTTATGCAATCAGTCTCAAAAACCCTAGCTTGAATTTTTTCATGGTATCACAGAGCCAAAGTCTCATGACAAATTTTTTTTTTCTTTCTTTCCTCATGGCATCTCAATCATCCTCTTCCATTCCCCAACCCAATGCCTTAAATTTTCTTACGATAAAACTCGATCGAACCAACTACCCTATCTGGCAAGCTCATATGTTTCCTATTCTCCGTAGCATAAACATTGTCTCCTTTGTCGATGGCACCAATAAGTGTCCCCCAGCGTTCCTGAAAGATGCAGATGGTAACATCACTGATATCGTCAACCCTGACTTCGACAACTGGATTCAACAGGATGCTACTGTCTTGTCCTAGATCAATTCTTCAGTTCACCCCACTGTTCTTGCCGCTCTAATTGGGAAAACCAGTTCTCATTCCGCTTGGACTACCCTTCGGGACTGGTATGTGTCTCAGTTAACCGGTCGTCTTCTCCAACTTCGAAGTGAATTGATGAATACTCATCGAGGTGATTCCTCTATTTCTGAATTTCTAGATAAAATAAATTGTCTAGCAGATACTCTTTCTCTCTCTGGTGCTCCTGTTTCAGACTCTGACATCGTTGCCATCATCCTTAATAATGTCGGCCCTGTTTATGAAAGCAATGTTGCCTCTGCTCAAGCTCGTGACTAGGCCATTACCTACAGTGCTTTGGAAACACTTCTTCTTGGTGCTAAAAGAAGACAGAAGTTACATTCGGCTTTTACTGCTGACACTGGACCTACTGCATTTGCCGCAGTTCGAAATGGTGGTCGTGCATCCAATGGTTTTCGCGGACGTGGTTCTTCGTCTGCGTTCTGAGGTCTCATCAACCCAAATGGTGGTCGTGACTCCTCTTACAAATCATGCAACTTTCCAGGTTCACACCATGGACCTCATCACGGCTCCCACCAAGGCTCTAATTCTCGCCAACCTGATCACGATATTCTTGGTAATGCTCCTCTTCCACCTTCTTATCCTCATGGGCGACTTCAATGTCAAATTTGTAACATACACGGTCATTCGACAATCGACTGCTACAACCGTCTTAATATGTCTTATGAAGGACATGTTCCTGCACCAAAACTACAAGCCTATGCTGCTGGTATGCCATCTGCTAGTGCTGCAGCCATCCAGAATTGGCTTTTTGATTATGGACCAAATGCTCATATTACAAATGATCCAACTCAAGTCTCCAATCCCCGTCCTTACAATGGCACTGATCAAGTCAATGGAGTAGTTAGTGGAACATGTTTGAATATTTCTTATGTTGGTAACACTTGCATTCGTACATCCCAAGCCACCTTCCACCTATCCGACACACTTTTTTGCCCTAATGCTTCAACCAATGTTATTTCTATTCATAAGTTTACCAATGATAATAATTGTTCGCTAACCTTATACCCTCACTCATATTATGTTCAGGATCTCCACACAGGGAAGATGCTTTTCCAAGGCCAGAGTAGAAATGGATTCTACCCATTTTCCAATGTTTCGTCATGCAATAAAGGAGTCTCTGCATTCATAGGTACTAGAGTGTCGAACTCTGTTTGGCACTCTAGATTAGGTCATCCGTCTTCACATGTTTTACAAGGTTTAATTTCTAGGAATAAGCTGCCACTTAATGGCCCTGTAACCAATGATTTTTGTCAGTCATGTCCCATGGGCAAAAGTCACAAGTTACCTTTTAGTTTGTCAACATCAAAATCGTCTTTTCCGTTACAATTGATTCATTCGGATGTATGGACTTCCCCTTCAATTTCTCGCAATGGATTTAAGTATTATGTGGCCTTCATTGATGATTTTTCTCGATATTCATGGTTGTATCCTTTAAAATTGAAATCAAATGTATTTTCTACATTCGTTGGATTTAAGAAATTGGTTGAAAACATGTTTAACACATTAATCACAGTTTCACATGTCCACATCATCCCGAACAAAATAGAATTTCTGAACGCAAACATCGACATATTGTCAAAACTGGACTTACTCTTCTTGCTCATTCATCGTTACCAACCTCTTTGGGATGAAGCTTTTCATACGGCAACTTATTTGATAAACTGTTTACCTACTAAAATATTACATGATGAGTCACCATTTCAAATCCTTTTTCACAAACCTCATCAATATGAGTTTCTCAAAGTTTTTGGGTGTGCTTGTTTTCCATATCTTCGACCATACAATACCAATAAACTTCGATTTCGATCCAAACGTTGTGTTTTCCTTGGCTACTCTTTAAATCAACAGGGATATAGATGTTTAGATTTATCTACATGTAGATTTTTTTTGTCTCGTCATGTAGTCTTTGATGAACACTCATTTCCGTATAAAGAATCCATTTCTACTGTGTCCTCATCGTCTACTATTTCTTCCCCTGATATGCTAATAGATATAAGCCTATCCCCCCCATACCCAACCCCTTCTCCAACCCCACTCATCTCACATCAACCTACCACCATTATTGCCATTCCCACCAACTCCAATTCTTCCACACCAAACCCTACCCCCCTTACCACTTTATGATAATACCTCACCTACTCCTCCTTTAGACTTACCTATCACTAATTCTCACCATCCCACTAGTCCTCTAAGACCCACGAATGCAAGTACAGTTACCTCTTCATCTACAGGGCCCATCCAACCTAGTCACTCCATGATAACACGTGCCAAGGAAGGAATTCACAAACCAAATCCCAAATATGCCTTACTTTCTACTATCCATGATGTTAACGTTGAGCCTACTTGCTTTACACAGGCTAACAAATTTTCTGAATGGAGACAGGCAATGGCAGAGGAGTTTAATGCTCTTTTACGTACTCACACATGGTCATTGGTTCCATTTACTCCCTCCATGAATGTTCTCCTAAATAAATGGGTATATTGGATAAAAAGGCATTCTAATGGATCCATACAGCGGTATAAGGCTCGCCTCGTTGCAAATGGCTTTCACTAGCAACAAGGCATAGATTATAAAGAGACGTTCAGTCCAGTTGTCACTCATACAACAATAAGACTCTTACTTGCAATTGCACTTCACTACAACTAGTCTATACGTCAACTCGACGTTCAAAATGCGTTTCTCCATGGTTCTTTGGCAGAAGAAGTTTATATGCGCCAACCTTCAGGTTTTGTGGATCCCCAGTTCACAACTCATGTGTGTAAATTGCATAAATCATTATATGGTTTGAAACAGGCACCTCGTGCCTGGTTTCAATGTTTCTTGCAATACCTTGAAGAACTAGGGTTCCAAGCCTCCATTGCTGATTCTTCACTGTTCACATTTATTCATGGTTCCACGGTACATTCTTGTTATGGGTAACAGTCCATCACACATATCTCGCTTCATTCACCAACTTGGCCAACAGTTTTCTATGAAGGATCTAGGTCCTTTGCATTATTTTTTGGGAATGGAAATAACTCGGACACCCACTGCCATGTATCTCACTCAATCTAAATACATCTTGGACCTTCTCAAGAAGACCAACATGTCTGATGCAAAGCCTCTCAGCACTCCCGTTGTCACTGGCCGAAAGTTAAGCATATATGAAGGTGAACCATTAGCTGATGGCACTGAGTTTCGAAGTGTCGTCGATGCCCTCCAATATTTTTTTTTCACACGGCCTAATATTGCTTTCGTCGTCAATCAAGTTTGTCAATATATGCATTTACCAACTACTGCTAATTAGGCTGCTGTAAAACGCATACTTCGATACTTGAAGGCCACTCATGATCATGGCATTGTATATAAACCTAGTTCTCTCACTCTCATTATATTTGCAGATGCGGACTACGTCGGCGATCCCGACAATCAGCGCTCTACTGGGGCTATTGCGTTTTCCTTGGCGATAATCTCGTCTCTTGGAGCTCCAAGAAACAACGCGGGGTTTCTCGATCAAGTATAGAGGTCGAGTATAGACAACTGGCTTATACAGCCGCCAACTTATCCTGGTTTAGACATATATTTCGTGACCTCTATCTACATCTTTCTCCCCCAAAGTTATGGTGCGACAATATCAGTGCACTAGCAGTTGCCTCTAATCCTGTTTATTAGGCATGGATGTGACATGTTGAAGTTGACTATCACTACGTGCGTGAAAAAGTTGTCCGCAAAGAGCTTCAAGTAGGCTATGTTGCCACTGTTGATCAGATTGCAGATCTTTTCACAAAAGGATTGTCCTCTCCTCGTTTTCGTTATCTTCTCTCCAAGCTTCCCGTTCGACAACGCCCGCTCAGCTTGCGGGGGTGTGATAAACCTATTACTCCCACGTGTTCTCCAAGTCAACAATCCATGCAGCTTGAATCATCCATTTCTCGCTCAACAAATCCTCATCACAGTTTGGATAACTCATGGACTCTTCCTAGATAGATAACTAATGCAGTCCTATCTTCCTCAAACCCTATCAGTTCATATTTGTAATTTTGAATTCCTTGTAATCTAATACTTGAACACTGTAACAGACTTATCTTGTAATCTCTATATAATGAGGTCGAAAACTCACTCATTATTAACTGAGTTGAACTTATGCAATCAGTCTCAAAAACCCTAGCTTGAATTCTTTCAGTTTTCACCACTGTCGGCATTTTTTTTTTAATTTTAAAGATGTGTAATGTTAGTAAGACTAAATTTACAAACTGAATGATGTGTCACCAATAAAAAAAGTACATTAATCAACGCTTAAATAATAATTTAATCATTAACAACCAAATCATTTGATTTGTAAATTTAATGTAAAAATTTAGTATGTCAATGCAGTGAGCAGTTTTGTCTAAAACACTAGCCAGCCCGCATTCAAGGCCTAGCCACAAGATTGTTGTCAACTTCAGTAACAAATGTATCTATTCTCCTTATCGTATACACTTTTTGAAAGTTTGTGGACCAACTCGGGATGGAAAATAATTAAAGAACCAAACCGAAACCATTCCAAAATTAAAGAACACAACTGCAATTAATCCTAAGTTTAATAACACACACAAAAGAAAGCCAAACCGAAACCCTTGAGTGAGATGTATGAGTGCTTTGTTTAAGGGACTGGAAAGCCAGAGAGGGTTCTGACCAGAAAAAGAAAGCCGAGAAAAGTTCTCGTGAAACACAAAGAATATTATACAAAAGAAAAAGAAAAGCAAACAAAAATGAGTTCTCGTGGGAAGTGTCCCTTGTTTGCAGGGTATACTCAATTGCACCACATCACCTTTTATTTTCCTCCCTCTCTCTCTCTCTAGACTTCCAAACAAAGCCATGTAGCTTTTCCACACTTTTGCCTTTTTAAAACTCCCTCTTCATACCCCTCCTCTTTTCATCTTTCTCTCCTCCTAAACCTGAAAGCTGAAACCCCCACAAGTCTCAGTTATGCAATTTCCGCAGTTCGTCGTATTAGTCTTGGTCTTTCTCACAATTCTGGCCTCCGGGGACAAGGAAAACACAATGCAACTTGATGTGCAGAAGCTGAACTTCTCGTCGGCATCACCGAATAAGCTAGCGGAGGAAAAAGAAAATAATAAGCAGCAGCCGAAGCAGCCGCAGCAGCATCGTTTGAATCCAAAGCACTCGTTTGAGGTCTTCTTTTCAAGCCAGAGGAGAGTTCCTAACGCTGCAGACCCTCTTCATAATCGTTGAGGAATTAACGCCAAGAAACAAAAATTTAAGGCGTTGAAGCAAGCACCTCAGTTTGTCAACTTTTATCAGGCTTCATTGGTAAATGGCTTTTTTAATTTCTTAGCAAACGTGAGTTGAACAGTTGGCTAGATTAGTGTGCCCGCGTATTCAATCTATTTTAGTGTTCGTATACAAAATTAATGTGTAAATTGAACCTGTTTATTATTATTATTATATAGCCCCCTAGGCCCCCTACCCCTTAAGAAAAGAAGCCTGAAGTGAACCTGAAAGTGCCTGTTACTTTTGTAGATTGTCCATTTCTAGTCCTTTCCACTTCTCCAGTTTTAGGTCTTTTCCAGGATTTGCAATGTACCAGTGAGAGATGAGTTGTTATATGTAGTATTTACCGTGATATTTTCTTAGTAGTCACGATTTTAGTCGCAATGCATTTGTTTGCTACTTATGGGTGTGTTTGGTACGCGGGACGGGACGGGACGAGGCGTTCCGTCCCGCGTTTGTTACGCCTAAAACGAGTGGGACGAGGCGTTCTACGGGACAAGTTTTGGATGATTTTTGGTTCCACCTCCTCCATGGAACGGAGTTATTCTACGTCTGTGGGACATAAATTTTTAACATTTTAGGACAACAATGCTCCTTGTCTTTTTCAAAATTTACAACATCCTTCCCGTTCTGTTCCGTCCCGTCTCGTCTGCGTACCAAACGCACCCTATATGTGTCTTCTTAATGGGGCTTCTTGTTATATATGTTCAGCGATAACACTAATACACTACAATTGTGACGTTTTATTTTAAGGAAAATTAATGATAAGGGCTCTAAAACTTTAAATTTTAACCAAAAACCATCTAATAAGTTTATTTAATGGTTAGGACAAAGCCCAACACTTAATGAGTCCAATTAACATGGCCCAACTGAAATAACCTAATGTGTTTCCAATTTTACCCTTGACCTTCCGATAGTTTTTTCGTGAAACAGACCAAACGGTCGCAAACAAAAACCCAGATTAATGCACTGCCAAAACTGCATAAAACCCAACCCCCACAAACGGCTGGCCGACTCCAACCGCGTTACGAACAATTTTATCCCTTCGAGTTCCCCATGGTAAATCATTCATTTATGATCTTTTTCTTTCGAATTCTTTCTGTTTTTTGTATGTTTTGAAGATATTTTTCACGCTCTTTTCCCCAATCGGCGGGATATTTATGATCTTTTGGTTAAATAATATCTATTCGAGTCTTTCTACTCCAGAGAGCTGGAGATGGTGTTCTTCATCCCGGGTTTGCTCTGCATTTTCATACAAACCTCCTGCTCATCAATAAATGTGCGCGCAGACTGTTGATATATAATTGTTCGTAGTGCGGTGATCATTCCTGACAAGGTACTGTAGCATATGATTGTTGCCTTGGGACAACATATGAACTTAATGAAAAAAGATTGGTAGCAAATCAATAGCAGGTCATATGTGGATAGTGGATTACAATATATTCAATTGTTTAAGCTCTCTGATGGCTTCCACTATATATTTTAATTCATGTGTGTGAAGGAAGGATATGTGAAATTAATAAGCCCATATACAATCAGTGGGATCTATTTTTGATCTTTTGGTTAAATAACCGTTTTTTTATTTTTCAAACCATTATTTTTTAATTTTTCAAGCTCCCCACAGGAAACCTTAGCTTTTTGTATCTTCATAACCTCTGTATCCTCTCATCATGAACCCAAATTGTTATAGAAATAGTTAATATTCAGTTTAAGAAATAGTGATATTATCCTTATTTAGTTCTAGAAATACTCAGTGTTCAGTTTAATAAATAGTAATAGTACCAGTGTTGAGTTTCAGAAACAGTGTAGCACTCGTGTTTAGTTTAAGAAATAGTTAATGTTTAGTTTAAGAAATAGTGATAGTACGGGAATTAGGTATCAAAAATAGTGTAGTACTGGTGTTCAGTTTCAGAAATAGTTAGTTTCATAAATAATGTAGTACTAGTGTTTAGTTTCTTAAATAGTCAGTGTTCAGTTTAAGAAATAGTAATAATATGAGTGTTCAGTTTAAAAAATAGTGATAGTATCCATTTTCACTTCTAGAAATAGTGTAGTACTCGTGTTTAGTTTCATAAATAGTCAGCGTTTAGTTTAAGAAATAGTAATAGTACTAGTGTTCTGTTTAAGAAATAGTGATAGTACCCATGTTCAGTTCTAGAAATAGTGTAGTACTAGTGTTCAGTTTTAAGAATTAGTTAGTGCTCAGTTTTAAGAAAAAAATTGAATTGGATAACCACTCATGTCACACTGATATTGGACTCTAATTTAATAGATTATACAAGGTTTGTATTGGCCTCTAATTTCATAAACTGAACACAAGTACTATCACTATTTCGTAAACTAAATACTGACTATTTATCAAACGAACACTAGTACTATCACTGTTTCGTAAACTAAACACTGACTATTTATCAAACGAACAATAGTACTATCACTGTTTCGTAAACTAAATACTGACTATTTCTTAAACGGAACACTAGTACTATCACTAGTTCGTAAACTAAATACTGACTATTTTAAAAATCGAACACTAATACTATCACTATTTCGTAAACTAAACACTGACCATTTCTCAAACAGAACACTAGTACTATCACTGACTATTTATCAAACGAACACTAGTACTATCACTGTTTCGTAAACTAAACACTGACTATTTCTTAAACGGAACACTAGTACTATCACTGTTTCCTAAATTAAACAGTGACTATTTATCAAACGAACACTAGTACTATCACTGTTTCGTAAACTAAACACTGACTATTTATTAAACGGAACATTAGTACTATCACTGTTTCGTAAACTAAACACTGACTATTTATTAAACGGAACATTAGTACTATCACTGTTTCGTAAACTAAACACTGATTATTTCTCAAACGAAACACTAGTACTATCACTGTTTCGTAAACTAAACATTGATTATTTATTAAACGGAACACTAGTACTATCACTGTTTCGTAAACTAAACACTGATTATTTCTCAAACAGAACACTATGCACACACACACATGAGTTCAATTTTATAATGAGATAGATCCAAGGCAATTGCATACGACTTTCAAACATAATCATAAACTAATTTCCAAAAAAAAAAAAAAAAAAAACAAATCATAAACGTTGATGTGAGTACTTTCAGCTGGGTTGAAATAAGCTCGGTGCGAAACAATGCCTTGGAAAGACAGTGAAGGTTGAGCTGAATGGAACGAGGGTCCCTGTAAAGTCATTTCTTGATTATGTTGACCCTACTTACAATATGATCAATTATTATCATATGCTTGTTGATTAAGAGCAAGATGCTTAATTATTATTATTATTCTTTTATTTTCTTAAACGAACATTGACTATTTATCAAACGAACACTAATACTATCACTATTTCGTAAACTAAAAACTGACTATTTCTTAAACAGAATACTAGTACTATCACTATTTCTTAACTGAACATTGATTACTTCTTAAAATGAACACTATTTCTTAAATTAAACACTGACTATATCTTAAACCGAATATTAGTACGATCACTATTTCATAAATTGAACACAAGTAATGTCACTATTTCGAAAACTAAGCACTGACTATTTATCAAACAAACACTAGTACTATCACTATTTCATAAACGGAACACTAATACTATCACTGTTTCGTAAACTAAACATTGACTATTTATTAAACCGAACACTAGTGCTATCACTATTTCGTAAACTAAACACTGACTATTTCTTAAACGGAACACTAGTACTATCACTGTTTCGTAAACTAAACACTGACTATTTCTTAAACAGAACACTAGCACTATTTCATATACTGAACACAAGTACTGTCACTATTTCGAAAACTAAACACTGATTATTTATCAAACGAACACTAGTACTATCACTGTTTCGTAAACTAAACATGGACTATTTCTTAAACGGAACACTAGTACTATCACTGTTTCGTACACTAAGCACTGACTATTTATTAAATGGAACACTAGTACTATCATTGTTTCATAAACTAAACACTGATTATTTCTCAAATGGAACACTAGTACTATCACTATTTCTTAACTGAACAGTGACTACTTCTTAAAATAAACACTGACTATATCTTAAACTGAACATTAGTACTATCACTATTTCATAAATTGAACACAAGTACTGTCACTATTTTGAAAACTCAACACTGACTATTTATCAAACGAACACTAGTACTATCACTATTTCGTAAACTAAACACTGACTATTTATTAAACGGAACACTAGTACTATCACTGTTTCGTAAACTAAACACTGAGAAACACTGATTATTTCTCAAACGGAACACTAGTACTATCACTATTTCTTAATTGAATATTGACTACTTCTTAAAATGAACACTATTTCTTAATTTAAACACTAACTATATCTTAAACCGAACATTAGTACTATCACTATTTCATAAACTGAACACAAGTACTGTCACTATTTCGAAAACTAAACACTGACTATTTATCAAACGAACACTAGTACTATCACTATTTCGTAAACTAATTCGTAAACTAAACACTGACTATTTCTTAAACGGCACAGTAGTACTATCACTGTTTCGTAAACTAAACACTGACTATTTCTTGCGAAACAGTGATAGTACTGACTATTTCTTAAACAAAACCTAGCCCACCCTTTGTAAATAGTGATAGTACTTGTGGGTTTTATGATGCTTCAACTTCTACCAAAACTAACCAAAATCCCCATATGACATGTACAAAAAAATTTGAATTGATATCTGGAATTTATTTTCCTGATTGATATGTTGATGTTGGACGGAGAAGAGCAAAATTACATATTATTTATGAAACAGAACCAAAATAACTCACACTATTTATGTTAACTAGTTATTTATTTATTTTTTATTTTTTTTAGAGAAGGAGTGCAAAATACATTATTTCTAGACTTAGAACTATTTTTTGATCTTAAAAAACTAGTGTAAAAGCATGTTGGGTTTTAATTCAACCTATGTCTTTTATTCAGCTTGTGTCTTTATGGTTAAATTTTAGGCCATTTTGGTTAAAGAATAGTTTAAGGTGCTTTTTGGTTAAATTAAAGTTAGTCCAATCCCTTTTCATTAAAGCTCATTTTTTTTTACTCGAAGAATCGCGAATATCAAATTTTTAGTAATTTTGATGCATTTTTGGTTCTTTTCGTTTCAGGTTGTTGCTAAGACAACAAGGCTACTTTGTAAAGCTGCAATCCAAGACAATTAATTTGTTGTTGTATATCATAATTTAATGGGATATTACTGTTATGTAATTTTAATTTGATGGCAGTTTACATTACTAGTTGTCTATAAAAAGATAAAATTAATCGAAAAACTATCCTATAGTGGATGGTTGAATAATTTAGTTGAAAAAATAATTTAGAAAGTGAGTAGGACAACAGTAGCAATAATAACAGAAGAAATATAATTTGATGTATGAAATAATGATGACCCCATGTCCAATTGCACATGCAATTGCAAGACAATAAGACAAATTACATGGAATTACACATGCAATTGCACGTGCAATTGCAAGACAATAAGACAACAAGACAATTGCACATGAAATAATGATAACTCCATGTCCAATTGCTAACGGAAGTGGTGTTCTGTCAAGGGCAAGGATTGGAAAAAAAATGTTTTGCACGCTGGGCTTGCTTCCAGCTCGTGGGCTCTTTAGTTAGGCTTGTGTTTCTTATAGTTTGTGTCCTTTTTCATTAAAATTAATGTCTTTTTTATTAAATAAAGTTATTATGTGGTTTTTGGTTAAATTAAAGTTAGTCCAAGCCCTTTTCATTAAAGCTCTCTTTATTTTAATAATATAAATTCATGTAGAAAGTTATCTTCGTCGGAAATAAGGTTATTATATTAGTAAATCTTAAGAAAAATTTACATAAAGATGATGAGATGGTTGTATTTAGGATTATCCTGTATGCTGTTGGCAGTTGCCATGGACTTCCTGCATTGAGAAGCAAAATCGAAAATTGTCTTTTGACCGTTGAAATCTGTGCGCAAAAGATAAAGTTTATTTAGTTTAAATAATTTCTGAGATTGACACAACTTTTCGTTTTAATTTTTGAGATTTAAAATTAATAGAACTGATGCTTAAGTTTATCTATTATCAATTATTTTGTAAAAAAATTTCGTCAAACAAAAATAAAATAACAAAAATACTTTCAATTTAAATTATTTTGGTCAATTGTTTATTAAATTAAAGGTATTTTTCTAATTTGGTCTTTATTTAACTAAAAAATTTCACAGAATGATCATAGACAATTCCAAAAGATAATTAAGCCACAGTTTTGTCCTAACTGTTATTAAGCCCGACTCTTCTTGGACTATCGGATTTTTACTATCAAATATTTAAGTATTGCTCTTTTTAACAATATCAATTAATGTTTTTCACTAATATCAACAGTTATATGAAAAATTCAGTTAAACAAGTATTAGTTTTTGATAGAGTTAACTATAGGAACTATAACTTTCAATTTGATTACAAATCAAACCAAACATATTGATTAACTACCAAGCAAAGGGAATAATGTAGCAGTAGTACTGTGCTTTGGACTTTGTGGTAAGATAGCATGATTGGGCGTGGCTTGCACATAGCCTCCAAGGGCTCGACCCTTGGCATGGTAAGCCCTAAACCCTCACTCATGTCCACCTCCTCTTCACCAATCCTCTCCCACTCAAACGACTGAACCAAGCTTCCCAGCGCCAACCCAACCAACCTGTTCGCGAGGCTGGCCCCAGGACACCGTCGCCTTCCAGCCCCAAATGGAATCAGCTTATACCCTTCGGACCCCTCACCGCTCCACCCTTCAAACCTCTCTGGCTTAAACTTTTCGGGGTCCTCCCATATCTCAGGGTTCCTGTGGATAGCCCACGCATTGATCACCAGCATTGTGTGACTTGGCACGTCGAATCCCCCTACCACGCAGTCCTCTGAGTTTTCATGAGGCACTAGAATTGGAAATGAAGGGTACAGACGATACGTTTCGTTGATCACATTTTGCAAGTAGTTCAGGTTTGGCAAGTCTTGTTCCTCCAACAAACGATGATATGGTCCAATCGACTGCGCACACCTGCGATGTGACTTGGTCATATGTAACGTGATCATGCTTACTCGATGTACAAACATGGGCTTATGTGACCATGTGATGAAAGATACATACAAGCGGATGTACACCTGGTAACACAATCACTCAAATATTTGATCAATACAACTACATATATTAAGTACATGTGGAACGCATGACAGAAATTTTGTTTTAACTATCTGAAATTGGACGCAACTAGTGGTAAGGCCTATAGGGATGCAACTCAGGCTTGAACAATCAATCCAACCCTTACTTACATTTGCAATTCGAGTTCATCAAGTTGGAAAAATATAAACTCAACAGTAGAAGGTACGCTCAGTGACTGATTTAGGATTCGAACCTTGGGAAGTTTCAATGTTAAAATACAATTTTTTAAAGTAGAAACAGAGTGTGAAGCATTTCAGTATATTCACTGAGCATTTTGTCGCACACTTGGTGGACTTGTTGTTGTCAGCCAAATTAGGTTGCGCACATGTCAACATATATCGACATATGCCAAAACAATCCGATGAGTGATATTGAGAGGATTTGTTGACTGCTATCGATGTAACATGTCGAGATTTGCCTAACATACATTTTATTAAACACTTGGTAGACATAAAAGAGACTCGTATCCAAACATTCCAAGGGTCCTAAAAAAAGCTTTTAAATGCATATTTTCCAAACAACAATGATTGTGGGACCACGTTGGTCCCAATGTACATATGTGCCTGGTACGTTCCAATTAACTTGAATTAAGATTGACACGACCTAAGTTGCAGCTTACCTAAATACTAGTGAACTATAGTTTTGTAGTATTTTCTATTGTTAAAATGAAAAAAAAATTCGACGAGTTTGACACTGGTGGAACCACATGGAGACTAGAGTAGTCCAAGGCCTATCCTAGAATTCTATACCTTGGAGGTATCTTCATGTCATGTGGTCGACACATGCTGATGGAAAACTACCTTTTGGTTTTTTCAACCCCCACCTAAAATAAAGTTTATCATATATAAACCGTTCTGATTTCTTTTAACCATTTTTTTTTGTTAGTTTATATAAAACAAGGTATAGACATTCGGGAGGAAGATACAATAATATGAAAAGAAAAATATCATAATAATAGTTTGAGCTAGTTATAACGTTTTGGTCAATGTTGCGTAAGATGTCAACACAAATTTTATTTACTATGACTTCTTTCAATATTAATTTTTTCATATAAATTTTAAAACTCCATCACTCTTACTTGATTAGTTTTTTTCATGACATTACTATTTTTTTTTTATAGTTTCTTTCATTAGCTTAAAAGCCCCTCCTGGCATGTATTTCTGACTCAGCGACTGGAGTTTGAAACCAAATTATGAGAAAATGGATCCTCTTTGGAATCATTATGTGGGGATCTTAGGGATAGGATTCTCACTTCTCAGCCGTTCATCGTATATCGTACGGTCAGAAATCATTTGATTTTTATTATTTAAAATTAAACACAAATAGTATCTGACGAAAACTGACAGCACGATATACGATAAACCGCTGTGATATGTGATATACGATAAACCGGGCTGACATATGGGAATCCTAGAATCCCCACGATCCGGCGAGGATCCATTTCCAAATTATGAATGAATCATGTCTTCAGCCTAAATTCTCTGTGTAACAAAAAAGTTGCAGGATTAAGAAATTTACCAAAATGATTCCCTTGACGATTTCATCGGTATATAAGTGGGGATCTGTTTGTTGCAATGCCAAAAAGTTGTCGATCATCAATTTCTTCAACTCTCCGCCGTTCGTTTCAAAACCCGCCGCCAAAATCCCACGGCGCTCTTCAATCAAACTCTGCAAGAAGCCGTCCATCTTTTTCATCAGTCTCACCATCTTCTTCTCCAACCCCGTCGCATCCATCCACTGCAAAACCGGCAAAAAATCTCCCAAATTCGTCGCCGCTGATAGGTGCACAGCCTCCCTCATAACCTCCCGGAAATTCTTTGCCTCCTCGTCGTCGGCCACGTCTTCGCCGAAGTACCGCTTCCCCACCACCTTCATCGTCATCACGTTGAACGCAAGCTCCGTAAATTTGGACTTGAGCTCGACCTTTGACTTCTTCATGATCTGGTTCAGTAAGAGACGGACTTCTCCTTGCCGGACGAAAATGCGGCGAGGCGGGAGGAGGAGAAGAACTCTATGGTCATGACGCGGCGGAGGTTACGCCAGTGGTCGCCGTAGGATGCCTCCGCGACGGTTGTGAAGTTGTAGTGGAAGTGTTTTCCGGCGAGCAGGCTGAGCGGTTGGCGAAGGCAACGTCGTGCTTGGTGTAGCATTCTTCAGCGGCGGAAGGGGAGGAGACTAGGAGGACTGCGCGCGAACCCCATTTGAGGAGGAGGATTTTACCCAACTTCGAAGAAAGGGAGTGGAGGGTTCGGTGGACAGGATGTTTTAGAAGGTGAAGGTGGCCGACGATTGGAAGAGATGGCGGGGATGGGGGCAGACTCGTAAATTTGTGTTTTGGTTTAAATTTGGTGGAAGGTGAGGAAGATGATGATGAGACCTGTAGTAGTGTACCAGAAGAAGGGTGATTGTTCTTCCATTTTTATCATTGTTTGATTTTTATTTTTTTTATGTTAATGTGGAGTTTTACAAATTTCAAATGTTCTTGGTGGATTTGTTTTTATAATATTTTGGCAATTGGTAAGCAAGAATCGATAAAAAAGGGAGGAAAATAATGTAGAAATAAAAATATGGAGTACAAGTAGGGATGGACAAAATACCCGCGGTTATGGGTAACCGCAATTACCCGCCCATTTAAATTTTACGGTTACGGTTATGGGTAACCGTTTAGATAATTAAATGGTTATGGGTATAACCGTTTACCTGTGAAATTTAAATGGGTGGTTATGAGTATTAACCGCGGTTATAAACGGGTAACCGTTTACCTATTTATTTTATATATGTAATGTTGATAAAAATAAAAATATATATACATATATATATATATACATATAGATATATATATATATATACATATATATACATATACATATATATACACATACATATATATATACATACATATACATATATATATATATATACACATACATACATATATATATATATGTATATATATATATTATATGTATGTGTATATATATATATACACACACATACACATACATATATATATATACACATACATACACATACATATATATATACATACATACATATATATACATTATGTTAATTGTAAAAAAAAAAATTTATGACAATTTTTTTTTAAATTCAAGTTGTTAAAAAACATGTAGACGGGTGAAAAATGGGTAATGATAAAAAAACAAAGGATAAACGGGTTAAAAAGGGTAAATGGGTAAACGGGTATTAAACGGTTATGGTTAAATGGGTATGCGGTTATGGGTATGGTTAACCATTTATAAACGGTTATGGGTATGGGTATAACCGTTTAGACAATTACCCAACGGGTAAACGGTTATACGGGTATAAGCATAAACGGTTATGGGTAAATAACCGCGGTTACCCGCTTGCCATAACCGTTGCCCATCCCTAAGTACAAGAGATACGAGGATGAAGTTGACAAGAAAGTTTAGGAGTGTGTTATCTGCACATTTTTTTTTTACTTCTCACACATTTTTTGTTAGTTTTTGTCTGTTGATCTATTTCAATTCATTTGATCTGACGGTCAAAAATTAAAAAAATATATGAGAAGTAAAAATGAGTATGTGAATATCACACCCCAAAGTTTAATGGTGGGAGGTGTAAGATACGAGGATTAAAATTTGGAGTGTAAGATACGAGAAGGAATGCGGTTGCCGACTAGTTTGTCTTCTTCAATTCTAATTTGGCATGATTCCTCTTCATGGGCGGTATGTGCTTTTTCATATTTGGATTTTCTACTAAAGACTTTGTCTTAGACAATAAAGTAGTCATATTTAGTTGCTTAATTATTACCATAGGCATTCATACTTCTATTTACAACAATTTTCCGATTGAATAAAATTTTTCTCTACCTTATTTAAAAACCAAAATTCATGGTGGAGACAATTAGACGGAGAGCTATTGTGGAACATTAAGGTTCATGGCAACCAAATCAGGCATCACGACTAATTGAGCTCGTTAAATATTTACTTGGATAATGATTAAAAGTGTTGTTTGATTACCAGAAATATTTTCAAGTGCATCTTAAAAAAAATAAAATTAGAAGAGAAATGCAAAGACGACTCTTTCAAAGGTGGGACTCTCTATGAACTTTTTGATACCTTATATTTGGCACAACGGTTTACAATGTTGGCACAGAAATTGAGTTAAACTATAAGGTAACAGAAAGTCCATAAATGTCCCATTTTGAGAGAATCCTTTTAACATTTGTCATTTTAGAATTGCTTGCACATGCTGTGCTTCTTCAGGTGTTTTAAATTAAAAGTTCAATGTATGCATACTAAAATCACTCTCTTAGAATCACGTATTCACGTAAGTGTCTTTTAACGAAGCAATCCCAAAAAAAACCTAAACTTTGTATGAAGTCAAGCCCTTGGAGGCAATTTGCAAACCACGCCAAATCATGCCATCTTCCCTGTAAAAACAAAAGTAAATTCCAAACTTTGGTTTGAACTTTGAAGTTTGTATCATTTTGTCCTAAGAATATATTTGCCGATCTTTGTTATAAACCTTTTCAATCTGTCAAAATGTGTTGATTTTGTCATATGACAAATTGAGAGTTATTACTGTTAGGGCCCTTCTCAACTCATTCAAGCTATAGAGTGAAGTGAGTTTGAACTTGGAGCGCAGTAAGTTGAACAGAGAGACTCTATACATTAGATTAAACTATCCTAAATTGATGCTTGACATACCACCATTGCCATGTTTCCATGTGTACACTTTGAGCCTAATTAAGTCTTTTTGTTTACATAACTATATATGCACTCATTAGCCTAAGCCTTAAGCACTCATTGTACCCTATTCTCTGAAATTGGTAGAGCATGCTTTTTATTTATACATAGTTATGTGTTGAAAGTCTCAAGCTTGTGGGTATTGAATGTTTAAGGTGAAGAAAGGGTTTAGCAAAATGTTTTTGTTTGTTTGAACATCTATCCTTCCGTTTAATCGATAACATAGTTATGTGTGGATCTACTTTTAGGCTGACATTTAAGCCACACTTGCACTCTTTAAACCAAACCATATAATTAATTGCCTTTTTAGGACATAATGCACCGATTTAGGATAGTAAAAAATTCATGATGAGTTATTTTTGTTTACGTGGACGTGATGCAAATGTGATTACACGTTAGTTCATATACGCGTCATAGACTTGCAACGTTGTCATTTAAATGAAGAGCCAGACGATTAAACAATTGAAGGTATGAATTGGTACGATATAAAAAATATGAAAAATTCAGATTATGTGATCTTATTTTGAAAATAATTGAAAGGCCAAAAATTGTAAAACGTGAATAGCCTAAGCTATTTGGTAAATGTGAAAGCATAATCGGCCCACTTCAGTCGAAGGGCCTAATTCAAACCCAAAACCCTAACCTAACCAACCAAACCCAGCAACCCATCTAATTTAACATTTTGGAAGAAAACTTATTATTATTATTTTTGTTTTTTCAAAAGGAAAATGTTGAACCGTCAAACATTTCAATATCAGATTGAGATGAAATGAGTTGAAGATAAGTGGAATTGAAGAGAAATCTGAATCGAATTCTTATGAAAATTGTGAACTAAACTGTTTAGAATCAGAGTAGGAATGATAATGATCCTATAAATTTATTTACCAAATACTCCTCGGAATTAAAACTAATATAACTACAATACTGCCCATGTGATTTTTTGTCCCCCGTCTCCTTATCGTCCCATTTGATTTGATTTTTTTTATTTTTTAACCATCTATCCTCTGCTCGCCCACACTTGTCTTCATCGCCCCCTACCCAATGGCCGTCCCCTCCCCATCTCACCAGCCACCACACCACCACTGCTATCTCCCTCCCTCTCTGACAAAGGGTGGGGGATGCTTCACAGTAGCATAAGCTCCCAACTGCATCACTTTTTTAAGTTTTGATCTTCTCATATTATGGGGTTTTTGCTGGGATTTGATTTGATTATACTGGTTTGTTACTGGGTTTGATTGGGTGGCGGTGGTTGTCTGACGGTGAGGGTAATATGGGTACAACAAAATTGATAACCATTCTGCCATGCCCAAACTCACGTCCCCTGAGGGTGCATTTGGTACGCGGGACGAGATGGGACGGGACGGAACAAGGCGTTCCGTCCCGCGTTTGGTACGCCAAAAAGGGTGGAACGCGCTGTTCCACGGGACAGAATTTGGGTGTTTTTCTGTCCCTCGTCTACCCCTTGGAACGGGTTGTTCCACGCCGTGGAACACAATATTTTACCATTTTAAGACAAATATACCCCATATCTCTTCTCTCTGCCTGCCGCTGCCTTCCTCATTCCTCTCCTCTGCATCTCCCCCCTTATCTGTTTCTTTGTATTGCTTCGATCTACAATACAAATCGAAGGCGAAGGTTGAAGGCGAAGGTCGAGGGCGAAGGCGAAGGCGAAAGTCGGGGGCGCTGGGACACTTGTCTGATGCATTTTTCTCCGTAACCCTCTCGCCCTCTCACTCTCCTTCACTTCCCTCTCTCACTCACCACTCACGCACGCACACCAGCATCATCATCTTCTCTCGTCTCTCGTCTCTCTCTCTCTGTGTTATCGCGACTGACGAAGGAAGCCCAGAAAACCTCCCGACGAATTCCTTTAGTTTTCCGTCGAGGTAAGCCCCAATTGACTTCCTTTTCGACTCAATTAGTGTTTGGGTTAAAACTTAGAAGTGAATTCGTGAAATTTTTTGAGTTATAGGTCGAAATCGAGACTCGGGTGAGCACACCCACTTTCCGGCGAAACAGGGAGAACCGTGGGCTTTTCCGGTTGTCTCCGGCCAAGTGCAGTTGCGGGTTCGTCGGCTCGGAGCTCCAGGGAGGACGAATTGTTTGATTTTTCTTTGTTTGAATTTTGGAATTTCTTGTAATTGTTTGATTTTTCTTGTAATTTAGTTTGATTTTTCTGTGTTTCTTGTAATTTAGTTTGATTTTTCTGTGTTAGTTTTCTTGTAATTGTTTGATTTTTCTGTGTTTGAATTTTGGAATTTCTTTGTGTTTGAGAACTGCAGCCACTGAGTTCATACAAGCACTCAGCTTTGCAATTGTACAAAAGGCTAAGTTAGTCATTTAACACGAAATCCAAACCGTTCCGTCCTCTGCGTACCAAACATAACACGAACCTCCATTTCGTTTCGTCCCGTCCCGTCCCGTCCCATCCCGTTCCGTCCCGTTTCGTCCCGTTCCGTCCCGTCCCGTCTGCGTACCAAACGCACCCTGAGGGATTGAATTCCTCCCGAGGTTTAAAATATCGATGATATCGGAAATATCGGTAGTCCAAAAACACAGAAATTTCAATAGAAATATCAAGATATTATTGATATCGATAAAAAATGAATAAAAACCACGAAAATGTTAAGAAAAACTTAGAAATTTTTATTGAAACTTTGCAGAATGTTTATTTAGTCAATTATCTATTAGTTTATCACAAAAAATTGGAAGGAAATGCATTGCATGATGGATTTAACTAATTTAAGTTGATTATATAGCGAGCTGACAAACATTGTGAGTGTAGAAATATATGTAAATATTTTAGCATACTTTCGCAAAAACATAAGTGATATGGTGGTCAAGGTGTTGAAGGAGTAAAATGGGAGGGGTTCGAATCCCCTTAATATTTTTTTAAATATAGAAATTAAAAAAACACGAAAATTTCGATGGAAATATCGATGACATCGGAAATATCGATAGTCTAAAAATACGAAAATTTTGATGGAAATATCGGGATATTATGAATATTTTATACCTGATTCCTCCAAAGGTAGGAATCCGATTCCTCATTTTACCTGGGGCCCGCGTCACTGTTCATTCCTGTAAACGAAAGGTTGATCCGGAATTGGAATCATTCCCAACTCTACTCATTCCGATTCCGTGTACGTAAGCACGCGCCTGAGGTAATCTCTCCAACATTTGAATTCAATTCACCAACAATTTTGAACTCCCAAAAAAAAAAAAAAAAACCACCAACAATTTATTTACTCTCTCATTTTCTTTTTATATATATATTTTTTGAATTTTAGCGTTAGTATTTACCTCCACAAATCCTCATCGAAATGTCGGACTCCCAGAGCACCGCCGCAGCAGCGCCTCAAGACCAAATCTCCGAACAGCATCGCCCCCACGACGCACAAGCTCACAAAGGGGAACCCAGCCTCCTCACCTCCTTCAGCATATGGCCGCCGACCCAGCGCACGCGCGACGCGGTCGTCAACCGCCTCATCGAGACCCTCACTACGCCCTCCCCTCTCTCCAAGCGCTACGGAACCATAGCCGCCGACGAGGCCTCCACCACCGCCCGCCTCATCGAGGACGACGCCTTCGCTGCCGCCGGTGGCTCCGCCGCGACCGAGGAAGACGGGATTCAGATCCTGCAGGTTTACTCCAAGGAGATCAGCAAGCGCATGCTCGACACCGTCAAGTCGAGGATGGCCGCTGCTGAAAACGGTGCGGCGGAGTCCGAGACTGCGAGCTCTGTGGTGGACTCCACTGCTGCTGCCGCCGGTGAGGATGATAAAGCGGAAGAGTACTGATCTCTCCACGTGTGTTAGGTCAATTTTAGCTTCGTATTAGGGCTTTCATATCGAGATCTATTTCGTATTAATCATGGATTTCTTGTGATGCCTATATTCTTAATGACCTCCTCTAAATTTAAATTATTAGGTAATTTCGCAATCTTCAATTTTCTGTGGATTAATTATCTGCGTTTCTGTTGAGAGTATTGATCTACTGATTCTTGATCTGCTTTATTCGGAGATGTTTGTGCTGAAGGTTTTATACTCAATGGGTGCATTTGGAAAATCACGGGAAATCAGCGTCCTTCTTGCAGTGACTGCCTTGATGAGTGTACATTTTTATTGCACAGATAATTTCGTCAAAGCAGTCGTAGATAATATTGCACATTTTTATTGTTATCTACATTGTGCTGTGTAGATTGTGGATTTGGTGCCTTTGTCGGTGCAATATCCGTCCGTTGAAAATTCTCTTGGTTTAAAGGTTGGGAATAACCCAAGAAAAAATACATTACAAGAATCCAACTACTTTCATCATCCATGACGTTTTTCAATATATATATGATGATAATCTGGTGGAGGCTTATTAATAATGACTTTCAAATTGCCACAGATTATATTTCTTGTGTGGTCTAAATTGTTGGTTGTTTGGTTACTTTATTGTCTCTCTCTCCAAGAGGAGATTGTACCCGGGAGAGCAGAGTTTATGGATGTGGCTAAAATGTGCTCCTCCTCCTCTTGCTGTTCGTCTTCCTAAGATTGGTCATGACTGAAAAATGAAAAAGTTACCCACGTCATGGCAAATAAAAATTTGAGGTTAAGTATATATCTTTCAAGAATTAGCTGAATATAAAATGTGGAGACACACAGAACACATAAGTTATCGAACTCATAATTTGATTAGCACATAAGTTATCGAACTCATAATTTGATTAGACTAAAGTCATCATTGGTTCGACAACTTCTGAGTTGTGTGTCTCCATATTTTGTATTCAGCCAATTCTTGAAAGATATCCACTTAGCCTCAAATCTTTATTTGCCATGACGTGTGCAACTTTTCCATTTCAGTCATGAACAACCTTAAAAGGACGAACAACGAGAGAAGCACACTGTAGCTAAGTTGAAGCCACATCCGTAAACTCCGCTGTCCAGGGTACAACCTTATTGTGGAGAGACAATAGGCTAACCAAACAACCAACAGTGTAGACCACACAAGCAAGGTAACCTGTGGCAATTCGAAATTCATTATTAATAGCCCCATCATATTTTCATCATAAACACATTGCAGAGCGACATGAATGAATGAAAGTAGTTGGATCTGCAATTGCATTGGTCGTCTTTGAAAATTTTTATAGTCCATTTGTTCTTGGGGTTCTTCCCCAACTTAAACCACTCAACTGAGGAGTAGAATTTTTCAAGAACGTGTGTTGTACGGACAGAGACACCAAATCCACAACCTACACAACGCGACCCGGAGAACAATAACAATGTACAATATCTTTGACGAATGTCTCCGGGTTGAGAGTAATACTCAAGGATGCTGAGTATTGATCTGTTTTTTATTTTTTTTTGGTAAACTTTTGTTGCATTGTACTGTTTCGAGAATTTAGATTGTCCATATGATGTGATTACAATGTTATGAGAGTTCATCAAAACCATTCTTCATTGATTTAAACCTTATTCCGGAAGAAGTCATTACTATTTTCTATGTTTCGTTTATGGAAACAAAGTTCACAATTATAAGAAACTTTTATCCTTCGGTGTGGATTGTGGAACCAGTGTGAGCAAATGTACAGGATATCATTTTTGGAAAGGTTCAATTTTCTTGTCAAATTAAGATTTCTGTGAAAGTGAGATTGTCTAATGCTGCTCTTGCTCAGAGCTTTCTTATCCAGTTCTTTTGTTGTTCAAGCATGTTAAACTCAAAAGTAATCTGCATTATCCGTGATAAGCAAATCTAGTTTATTTCATGTCATTGTTTGTCTCTTTTTGTTGCACCAGTAGTAGATACTCTGGAAGGCAAGTAACGTTTTTGGGTAAATGTTATTTGCTTGATATTTTGCAGTTCACAGAAGTTCAAACTACCTTGAGGTCAACTAGGATTTGATTAGGAGTATTATTGGTGTGAAATGGTTGAGTATATTTTAGAATAGTATCGTGAGTTCCAGGCACTCACATCTTGGAAGATTTTTCGTTATGTTAGGTTGATGTCATTTAACTCTAATTGTGTTGCTGCTACCGTTGATGATGTTTTTCTTGCAGATGCCTCTTTTTAGTGCATGTCTCGTTTGACAATAAGCGATTTTTGCTGCCCTGTCGCTCTCTAGCTTTCTGATGTCCTCTCACTGCAAGTTTCTCCATGGTTTTTTGGGGCCTATGTACATAATCTAATCTTTGGACTAGCTCCCAATCTGTCTAGGGAATTAATATTTGTTCTAGTTTTTCAGTTAGCTGAAACCTTGTTTGTCTCGATGATTGCACGCCTTTACTTGTTTGTCTGCATTTCTTTCCTGGGAGTGCAGCGGTTGGGCATGCAGTGTGCTAGATGGTTTATGCGATGCTGCATCAGGCTTTGAAGATGTATGGTGAAAATACCACACGCATGTTGTGTATATTTCTATCTCTCTATTCAGAATTTCGTTAAGCATTATAGTTTCGTCATCCGTCCCCATATAACGTGATCGACGACTACATCATCAACGTTATGAAACGTTCCCCATGTTGTGTTGCGCAGTTGGCCCTTCCTAATTGATCCTTCTCTGTTAGAATCTGAAGCATCAAGTAGAAAACTAATGGCTCTTTTGAGGACTCATTTGATAGGGTGTTTATATTTGTGCTTTCCAGAGTGGGATGGAAATTGGCATGCTCTGATCAGCAAAAGAACATTTGCCTTCATTATGTACTTTAGGGCTATAATTGTTGGTATATAATCATGCTTTGCAGCATCAATTTTAAAGAATTTCTTTAGAAATAGATGTGAGTCACGTCAATTGGTCACGTATCTAATTAAATCGTATTTGCACTTAATTTTAATTATCTCTCTATTCCATGTATTAGAATAGATTAGAATATTATTTTAAGAAAGAATTTCAAAAAAAAAATTATTCACATGACAGGCTATAAACTTTTCCTAGTAAAAATTTAAAATATAGGGCCTCACCTATTGCTCTAATTATGTCATGGTATTGGAGTTTGGTTATGCACACGAATAGGACAATACTTATTGAATTCCGTAGCGTTCGGCTCCAATAACAAAACTCTGATACTACAAAAGAATATGCATTCGACACCAAAATGAAACTGTTGAAGTAAGGTTGTTCATTGTGTGGCTTAGCAGAATTTCTCTTCCTTTTAGTGTAAAAATATTAATATACTAAAAAAAAAGGAGTAAAGAATATATGTAAACTCTACAACATGTAATGTTTGGCTCCAATATATGTACGAGTAACACACAATATTGTGTAACAACATTCACATAACATAGTAGTACAAATAAATAAATGTGAACTAAATTTTTGCAAAAATTTGGTGGGCTTGAAATTTAAATTTGATTATGGTATCAGAGCTAGGTTATATGTATGAGTAACAGAATATTGTGTAACAACATTCACATAACATAGTTCTGACACCACAATGGAATATGAGAACTAAACCCACAACAGGTACCCAATAGTAGGAGAAGTCATGTCTTTAAATTCATACGCAAAACTGTCATTGTGCGATGTGGGACAAATAAAACTAGTTGTCACCAACACAACACACTCGGAGCTTCTCCATTTTTATGCCAACTTTCTATCCGGTTATGATTTAAAATACTTGTATTTTGTTCTAAGTTGCCTAATAGTATATACTCCAAGGAGAAGTAGAAGTAGCTCAATCCAAAGAAAGAATGAAAAAATGGCCAAATTATGATCCTATATGTTACCCTTTATCTAAATAAGGAGTGAGAGACTTTCAACCCAAAACGTAATGCTTAAAACAAAAAAAAAACAAAAAAAAAATCTTATTCATCAGGATATTTATCACTTGCAAGATATTCAAATTTTAATTAAATTAAAATAATCAAATACTTTTAAGTTAGTATATAACTCAATTTATTTTATATGCTTGACTAATTGGTCGCATATATCAGTCCCTGGTGAATCCGCAAGACAATGATGTCAAGCTATTTCAATTTATTCCTTTGCTTATTCGGTCAACGGATTGGTCAGGCATTTGATTATTTTTTAGGTGGGTTGGACTTGGACTTTTATGGATGAGATGTTGCTAAGTAAGCAGCCCGCTGTCAAAGCTAGTGGATGAATTTGTGTGCGTTGCTAATTGGGTCGTTGATTTCAGCAGTTTTTCTTCCATAATACGTATTATTGAGTAGTCTGAAAAATTAACGATTATATCTTGCCTATAAGGATCTAATGGATCCCTACAACGGTTAAATTTTACATAAAATCCGTATTTTTTAACTAGAGATCTAATGAATCTCTACAATGGCACGTACTAATGTAGCCGGACTCCAAATTAAGAGGTCTACTTATTCAACTAGAGATTAAAAGAATCAAATATACACCTTTTTTACTGATGAAAAACAAACTGTAGTCACATGTATTAAAAGAATCAAATACACACCTTTTTGCAGTGGCGGAGCCACAGAGAGACCAGAAGAGGCCTAGGCCTATTCTGAAATCATATTTTATATATATTATCTGCACTTTTTCACAATAATGAGCATGTGGGTCATTGGTTAAGTGGGTTTTCCAATTACATGAGGTCTTGTGGTCGAGATTTTCTGGTGGTATACTAACATATTTCAGATTTTTTTAACTGAAAAAAAGAAAAAAGAACCTTTATAATTTGCCTTCTGTTTACCATATAAAAGCTAAGCCCACTTATTTTTTTTGATAATTAACCTTATGTTTTACCATATAAAAATCATATCTACTTTTTTGGACATTTAATATAAAATAAGGGGTAAAACAAGACCTAGACGGTCTAGAACAAGATCGGGTTTTAAGTTTTGACTAAATTTTTTTGTTCGAATCTAACGTATTAATCTTTTATTTATCAAAGCTCATAAACAAGTTTTGTTCTTATGATATATTAATCATTTCAATACTAAAAATTTAAGCTCTACTACTCGTGTTTGATTAAATTTTTTCATTCCAATACAAAAAACAAAACCTCCAATTTTTCTCCCATTCAATAACCAATTACTTTGTTTAATTATTTTTGTATGGCTTAAAGGCCCCTTCTAGTTTAGATTTCTGGCTCCGCCACTGCCTTTTTGACTGAACATAAACAAACTATAGTCACATGTGGATTCTTGGAAGCCTAGTTCAAGCAAGAAATATGAGAACCTCTGAAACCAAGCCCTAGGCGCTTGTTTCAAGCTGTAAATACTACGTTGAAGCTTGCACACATGATTGGGAAACTATTTGTCAACAAAACTCGGTGGCTGGAGCATGTAAACTTCTTCCTTCAGAAAACCATGCAGAAGAGCATTTTGCACGTCAAGCTGCCTGACATGCCATTTGTTTGACACAACAAGACTTAAAACAAGCCGTATCGTACTGTGCTTAACAACAGGACTAAAGGTCTCACTGTAATCGACACTAGCCTTTTGATAAAACCCGTTAGCGACAAGCCGAGCTTTATGTCGTTCAATCGTACCATCTACATATCTCTTCAACTTGAACACCCACTTGTTAGGAAGCAGATTCATGTTGGGATGATGAGGAGCCAAACTCTAAGTTTCACATTTCTGCAGTGCATTAAATTCTTGAATCATTGCATTCCTCCATTCCTGAGACTTAACAGCTTGACTGAGACACGTTGGTTCAACAGGTAACTTGTCAACAGTCAAATGCATGGCATATTTAGGATTGGGTTTATGTATTCCTGACTTGGAGCGTGTGGTAACATGATGGTGTGAAACACTGGGAACAACAGGAAGCAAGGGCACATGTTGTGAATTTACTGCGACTTGCTGATTTGATGGTTGGGCAAACTGTATATTATGGGGTGGCATTGGTATCCTAGGATAGGTTTAGGATAAGATTGGGTTAGAATGCGGATCAGGTTGGGAGACTTCTGTGGTGAGAGTAGGTGGATTAGGGTTGATTTCTTAGCAAAGAGGTAGGACAACAAGATTAGGATTAAGTGGTTGAGTCAAACTAGGGCTGCTAGGTGTGTCAAAAGTTAATAATAGGTTCGGGGACTGAAGAATACTTGAAGGTGTGACGTTTTCTGAAGAAGATATGAGTCCCTTAAAAGGGAACGAGTCCTCATCGAATAGGACATGGCGAGACACGTAAATGCGTCTCGTAGACAAATCCAAGCACTTGTAGCCTTGATGATTTAGTGAATAACCTAAGAAAACACAGGCTTTTGATTTTTGTTGAAGTTTATTTTGTGTGTAGGGCACTAACCAAGGAAAACATCGACAACCAAATACCTTTAAAATGTCATACATTGGTTTTTTTTTTGAAAAAGTTTCTCATAAGGAGATGCATTAGACAAAAGTTTAGTTGACATGTGATTTATCAAGTAAATAGCCGTGGAGCATATATCAAACCAAAATTTATTGGGCATGTGAGATTGAGAAAGCATGACTATACTTGTTTCAACAATATGTCGATGTTTTCGCTCTGCAATTTCATTTTGTTCAGGGTGTTTAGGGCAAGAAAACCGTTGT
This sequence comes from Crataegus laevigata, assembly GCA_963580275.1. Lineage (NCBI taxonomy): Eukaryota > Viridiplantae > Streptophyta > Magnoliopsida > Rosales > Rosaceae > Crataegus > Crataegus laevigata. Next base: position 7,995,836 of record OY756949.1, read on the forward strand.
GAAATGCCATTAACAATGATAATTTTTTGAAAGGCATGGCTTTTATATTCTCAACCTTCATCACACTGAAGGGTTTTAATTTGCAAATTAAACATTTTTCCAACATTGGCCTTAAATTTGACAAAGATTTCAAATACTTCACTTTTGTTTTTTTCATAAGAAAAATCCAAGAATAACGAGAGTAGTCATCCACAAACAAAACGTAATAATGAAAACCTTCATTAGAAATAATTGGAGAACACCACACATCATAATGCAGAAGTTGCAAAGGAAATTGAGAAATTGACTCAGACACTTTGAAAAGTAACTTAGTAGTCTTTCCTAAGGGACATGACTCACAAAAGCTTACATATGAAGCACCATGAATTGTTACCAAATTATTGGAAATTAAAAACTTAATTATGGAATTGGCAAGGTGACCAAGCCTAGCATGCCATTTATTCACTGAACACCGAATCCCTACAAATGTTGAAATTGGATACTTTAGTTGTCCAGTGCCACATGGAAATGGGTATAACCCATTCTCATATCTCCCTCAGAAAAGTGTCTTCCAGGTCTTGAGGTCCTTAACAAGGCAAAAATATGAAAAAATTAGTAGGTAACAGTGGTTGTCCAAAGTAAATTTATGGGCAGAAATAATGTTTTGGGAGGCAATGAGACAATGAAGGATATTATGCAAGTCAAATGAGCAAGTTATAGTATGTAGTTTATTTGAACCAGAATGAAAGATAGAAATGCCAGAGCCATTACCTACACCTCCAATATTTTCATTACCATTGTACTCTTTAGGATTAACTAGGTTCTAAATTTCAAGAGTGATGTGAACATTGACACCTGTTTCTAACAGCCAGGTACCATTCTGTTGTTTGTTGAGGGTGATAGGAGAGGACAACATTGATGTGAGTCTTTTTGCTGGAATTCTTCCTTCAAAGGCAGCATTCATTCATTGATAACAATCAACGGCCGGATGGCCTAGTTTGCCACAGATTTGGCAAACAATTCTCTCACTATTAGATCCAACTCGCTCTCCATCACATGGCACAGAGTTGTTGTTGTTACGAGGACCATTTCCTCGTTGGTTGGAAGAACTACCTCGATAGGATGAAGAGGCACCTCTTTCAGTCCCTTGAGTGCGACCACACCTCTGCCTCAATAAGCAACAAATGCATTGACATGCGCAGATTCCACCAAGGGAGCATTGTGCTCAGCCATCCTTTGCTCAGTAGTTAACACCAGCACCTCAAGAGTAGGGTAGGTGATTGGTGAATCACAAGCTTGAGCAGCATTGACAGTCATCTCGAAGGCAGGTCCTAGATTATTCAACACAATCTGGACTAGTTCATCATCACTCACTGGTTGCTCGGCTAGGGCAAGGTTGTAAGCAATCGCGTTCATGCGATCCAGGTAATCCGCCATAATAAGATCACCTTTCTTTGTCTGTAGCAATTTGTTTCTCAAAAACAAAATCCTGTTTTGTGAAGTAGAAGCATACCGTTGCTCGAGTGCTTCCCAAGTGGCTCGGGTAATCCTCTTTCTTGCCACGACAGACAGAACAAAAAACAAAAACAGTCAATGATCCATTGATCCAACTGAGGATCATTTGATCCTGTTGAACGCATGCAGTGTATACAGGGTTCATGATTGTTGCACCAGGCACGTGCTTTGGAGGAGACACCAAGGTACCATCAACGTATCCCATCATATTCTGCTCTTGAGAATTTGGGCCAACCACAGTGGGTAGTTGGTCTTGTCAAGTTTGATGTTGACAACAGTGGAGAATGGGTGGAACAAATGATTGGAAGTGGGGTTGGGAACAGAGGATGAGGAGATAACATTGTTTCCAGCCATTTGAGTGTGGAAAAAAAAAGCTCGATGTCGTTAGACAAAAAAAGGGCTCAATACCATGTAAAACTTACTAACTTAGTATTTTGCTTTAATTATATACCCAAACAATCGTGGGATGCATGTATTTATAATACTTTCATGATCATAGTTTGGGTTTGAAAACCCTAGATACAAGGAGCTTTTGAAAATAAAAAATACAAACAGAAAACGAAAAAGATTACATCCACAGCTTCAGATTACAACATAAACTCAAAACAAATCCTATAAACTAGGAATGGCTGAAAAGATAAGGAGTCAAACTCCTCAAGCTTCGGTGAAGCGCTCTGCAACGGCCCCTTGAAGCTCCGTTCATCCACCTTCAGGATCAAGCTGCAACGGCCCCTGAAGATCCGCTCATCCACCTTCAAGGATCAAGCCCAAAAGCCCCTTGAAGTTCATCCACCGTTCATCGTTCTTTGTTCGTCATTCATCCATCTTCAAGAACAAGCCCAAAAGCCCTTGAAGATCCGTTCGTCATTCAACGTTCATCTAATTTCAAGATCAAGCCCAACGGCCCTCGAAGAAACTTTCCCCTGTTCATCTAAGATTAAGCCTTGATAACCCTTGGATCAAGCCCACAAATCAAAGTCTTACGGAGATCGAATCAGAGGATCAAATAGCGATTGTAACCCAAAATCATCAAATACAAATATTATTTCATAGACGCGTTCTGTCCCCGTTGTCTCTACTTCGGGAATTTTCCGTATTCACAAAGTGGATTAATAATACTACGTGGTTATGTGATCCAATGTTCCTAACAAAAAAAATAAAAAATTCAACTTTTAACTAAGAAAAAAGAAAGCAGTGAAGTCCAACTTATTCATGGAAGGAAAATAGAAACCGAGCAAGGTTTTGATTGTTTGGTAGGCTCATCAGCTGCATGGTATAAACACAATGGAAACACCAATGTAAGGTGCCATCAGAAAGTAAAAACCGGAGTTAACGAAATCCAGTTACTAATATTTGAAACTTATTAATTAACTAACAACAAACCATAATCTGTTTTATAGATTGCGTAATTCTGCCATTGTATGATGAACTAAGACTGAAAAATTACAAGTGTATATGAGAAAATCCTGGGCGGATCATAAACAAGATCCGAAAAATCACACCTTTGTGCAGCATGAACATATAAATATCAAACAAAAGAATGAGAGAAAGAGATAGAGGAGGGGCTGGAATTCATTAAGCTAATGGCCGGGGCCTTTTTTACTAGGTCCAGAGGCCAATCTAAACGCCAAGCTCTTCATCGAAGGACGACGGTCCGTCCTGCTGCTCGAGTTGTAGTTGGAAGAAACAGCAAAGCTAGCCATTCCTCCTGCTGCCTCCTCAGCCCCATCGCCACCTTTGCATCCGCCACTAGTGGTGGTAGCATTATCGCTCGCTGTCGATTTCAGGGTTCGGCAATCAACTTGAGCAAACTGCGACGACACAATCAGCACCATCAACCCCACCACAACCCACACGCAGCTGGAACTTGAACCTGCCGAGTTCTTCTTCATTGACATCTTCAACTAACAAAATCTTTAATTTCTATTCAATTTTTTTCTGGTTGGTTTATATTTTCGTTGTGCCGAAAAGGAAGGGCTCTCGACTCATATATATACAAGAATTTTAGTTGCTGATGACGGTGTTGCTTAGCTATTAATGCAGTGGGGTCAAATAACAAGATGTTTGACTTTTCCTTGTTTTCCTGTGTGTTTTTTTATTTTTAATTGAATAATGTTAGAAAGATTAAATTTTCAAATTAAATTTGTAAATCAAATTATGTGTCATCAATAAGAAATTGGCACATTAATCGACATTTGATTAATAATCCAATAATCAATAACTACATTATTTAGTTTAAACAATTTGATTTAAAAATTTAGTCTTTATAACGTTATTGTTTTTTTTTCTTTTCTTTTTTTGTTATAGTTTACTTGTGTGGAATGACTTGTCAAAGGCTAGGGAGGTGAGCTTTTACTTTGAAATTTCTGGTTCGTTTGTGCTGTTGGAATTTGACTTTAAATATTACCAAACCATTGTATGTCAGCAAAGAGAAAATGTTCGTTGGTCCATAAAATCTTTTAAGTGTATCTCTGTGCGTGTGTTTTGAGCAGGAGCTTTTTTGCATGGTCACTTTCGATACCCTCATATAGGTTCACACGGTCCTCGTCTATGATCGATCTAACGCGGGTGTGTTGTTACATTTGTAACACGGTCTCTCTTTATTCTTTTTGTTTTCAATTCCATAAAAATGCAGGACAACCGATTTGAGAGGGATAATTAAAAGCGATGTTTGTTTAGAAATGGCATGCATGGCTTATATCAACTTTTCTCTGTTGAATAGTCTTAGAAAATTGTCGTCAAGAAATTTGAGTTTGCACTGTAAAATTAATTGAGAATAGTTCAAAAGGACTTGTAAAGTTTGGTGCGCTGTAAAATATTTTTTCACATCCATACATGTATGCTCACGTTCAGGGAACTTTCAAGCTTAATTAATAAGTTGAGAACATAAATTGCGTGACAAGAATTATGTGTGGTTGTTAGGTTTCACATGTGGACCGTCCTGATCTAATATGTTGAATAAAGTTGAGGTTCCAATGTAAAACCCACTAACAATATTGAAAGTAGTCCGACTCCTTACCACCACATGCATGCAAGACTTGGTGAACTTCACATATCGCATGGTCATATAGTGTGTTATTACGTGACGTGTTATAATATAAATGCAGGATATCATTAGTAGTTTATAATCCCTTACCTTTGGTCTAATATATCTCTGAAAATAAAAGATAAGACGGTGATGTATGTAGTGCGGGGCAAAGGGTGAGAGCAAGGAACAGCGATTCTTCAACATTTAGGTTGGCTAAATTACTTTAAAAAAGAGTGGTGCGTACGTGTATATTAGGTGTGCTTTCTTTACTTTCAAAGCATACTTCAATTAGTCCAAAGAGAGCAAATTTCAAAGGCTGTTCAAAGGGAGGCATTCGGTTGTGCAAGAATTTCAACGAGCCCTTTTTTTATTTTTTATTATTATTTTTACATGCTTTTTCTTGAGTGTGTGGAAGACCACTTAGGGATTTTCGAACTCACTCTTAATTTAAAGGTAATTAAGTAGGAAAAGAGGAGTTGGTATGAAACCGTGACATGTGTTTAGCTTTGGTCCTTTGGAGCATGTAATATTGTACATTTCCAAGCGATGCCACTTGATCTTTTCTTAGGTGTTACTATTACAATATGCCAAGCATACCCCACTTGTTTCATTTATGGATAAATTGCAGATCGTTTGATCAGATCTTGTAGAAGTATATTCAAATTAAGATATTTTAAAAGAAAAAATGGTATATAATTTAAGCTTCCATGAGCATGACAATTACAAAGTCAATAGAGCATAAAATACGAACAAAAGCGATCAGATTATGAAAATTCTGCTACCATAGCAAGTTTAATTTAGGTTACAAATAATTTTGTAACTCGAGTTTGAAGGAAGTTGAGGTTCCACTATAAAACAAATTGCTAATATAAAGAAAGCCTATCTTTCATCATATCATGAATATTTTAGTTTCAGCCTAAATCAATATCATAGAGTTCGTCACCTAACTAGGCACGCTATTAACTCCAGGACAACTGTAATTTCAGAAGACTTAATTATTCTTCTCTCACAAGATGTTCCTAATTTCAAAAACACATATCAAACATCAAATGAAAAACTTGGATGGGAAAAATCTTGTCTACTTAGGCAAATTTGGATAAAAATGCGTATCACATTGTATAAACTATTTATTGTTTTCGATCCAAATGTGTACATATCTTCAAGGTACGGTACAACTGGGATCTAACTTTTGGACAAGATTTCTTGCTAATAATCACATGAACCTCCACTTATTTTGGTGCTACAGCTTAGAAATATAATGCCCGGGAAAAATTGGCAACCCTAAATCATGAGTCATGAGTTTGACAAATGACAGCAGAAGTCATAAACTTAAGGCAAAACAGCTACTTATGGGTGAGTTGTGTATCATATGCGTCATAAAACAATGACCTAATTGGCATGTAAAGAAAGGAAATATGATATATTTTGAACTCCAACATGTTTTGTTTTTGGTTTCTGGTCAACTACCTCAACTTCAACACAGCATATTAAATAAGGCTCTCGTGAGCTTTGCAGACCAAAGAGTAGTACTACATATTATGTGATATGTCAAGCAAAGACGGTGAACGCAATTGAGGGCCACGGACCACTGTATCCAGCAGAAGCTGCCGACGATCGCGTCTGATCTGCCCAGTTGACACTTGACATTCTCCATCATATATTCATATGTTCACGGGCTCAGATATAATTCAACTTTTTGCAACTGAGATCAACTTCCACATGGATCCGAAAGGATCTTATAACTCAGTGTTGTAGATTTTCTTTTCGGATTTAGATATGCATTAGATATAGCTTGTGTTAATTCCTTATTCATATTTTATAGTGACCCAGCCGGAATTTATGTTTACATGCTAACACATATAATAATCAGAAATCAACATATTATAGAACCTTAATTGATCAATATTAATGATATAACCTGTTAAGTTAGTTTAGATTATATATCGATTATTGATCCACCAGACAGATCTAATAGATTATATAATAAGGTTATTGGACTTGGGATTGTATACATAGCATGACCTCTTTCGCATAGATGATAGACAAACACTGAGTTTAGATATGAAAGAAGTGTTAGATAATGTAAAAGTTTCATGCCGGGCATCTTACAAAATAAATCATAACTTAAATTAAATGGTTCTACTTCTAAATTGTATCGAGGAACCTTACACTTATTGATTGCACAGGTGATTAATAAGGACAATATCAATTTGGTTAGTGGTAGATCAGAACTATATTTCTAAAATTTTAATAGTAAGTGTTGCCGTTAAGCCTAATATGTGAATCATGTACTATTTTTAAAGACTGAAAATCTATTCATATATGACCAAAAACTACAGAAGAAATATGTAACAACCAAATTCAAGAAAAGAAAATTGGGAAGTAACTTAACCAACTCAATGACTTGCATGTTTTGGTTCTACAAGCCTCCAAAAAAATTTAAATTAGGGTTGTTATAAGATCGGGTTGGAAGGAGAAAATGATTACTACTATAAACAAACAGATCGTGTTTCACAAGAGTCCAAAAGTCTCCAAATATTTTAGGGTCGTGCCTCCCTTGTTTCATGTCCTATATACACTTGCACAATGTGTTGCTTGCCTTGATAAATCAAAACAAATGAAGCAGCATGGCATGATTGGCACCATTAATCAAGCCTTCCAAATGAAGTTCTCCATTTTTTCTGTAATCATCTTTCTCCTCATCCTCTCATCCGCCATGGAAATCGAAGGCTCAAGGTCTCCTGTAGAAAAGCTCATATCTTCTAGCAGTTCAATAAGTAGCAGGTTGAAGAGAGTTGAAGCATACTCTGGTGCTAGTAGGAGAGGGTCTGGCCGTGCTCTTCTGCATATTGATCTTTCTCGTAGAGCTCCAGTCAAGAAGGTGACCACGGCTATAGAATTTTCTGGTCCAGCGAAAAGGCGGGGTTGGCCACTAGATCATCAAACTCACCGTGCAGCAATTGCCCCAAGGGATCATCATAGTGTATTTTTTTTTTTTTTTAGTTTTAACTTTGTAATTTTATTCATAGTTCCGTCTTTTTATTATTATTTTTGTTTCTGTTGAGAAACATTTGGCAGTTGTTTGTGCAGAAATGTGTTTTTTTCCTGCTTGCTCTTTTGGTCTCCTAAAATGTTGTTTGGATGGCAAGCATAATGTTGTCTTCATGTCCATGTGCAAATTAAATTAAAGTTTTTCCCCCTCAAAATGAGAGAAGGGGAAACAAGAAGTGGTGGTTGTACAATGTACGCGGGAAACAAGAATTGTGATGGCAAAAGTAAGGTTGTGCTTGGAAATTTAAAAAGAAAAATGAGCGGTGGGATATGAAAATTATCACTTCACTTAATTTTAGCATTCATATAATATTCCACAAGTTTCCTTTTAAAGTTTGTTTGCAATACTCACAAGGGGTAATGCTCGCGTTCCATTGTAACTAACAACAAACCGTAATCTGTTTTACGGATTGCGTAATTGTGCCATTGTATGATGAACTACGACTGAAAATTACAGGTATATATGCGAAAATCCTAGGCGGATCAAAAACAAGATCCAAAAAGTCATTCCTTTGTGCAGCATGAACATATAAATATCAAACAAAAGAATGAGAGATCTAGAGAGAGAGAGAGAGAGAGAGAGAGAGTGAGAGAGAGAGAGAGGCTGGAATTCATTATGCTAATGGCCAGGGCCTTTTTTGCTAGGTCCAGAGGCCAATCTAAACGCCAAGCTCCTCATCGAAGGACGAAAATCCGAACTGCCGCTCGAGTTGTAGTTAGAAGAAACAGCAAAGCTAGCCATTCCTCCTGCTGCCTCCTCAGCCCCATCACCACCTTTGCATCCGCCACTAGTGGTGATGGCATTAACACTCGCCGTCGTCGATTTTAGGGTTCGGCAATTAACTTGAGCAAACTGCGACGACGCAATCAGCACCAACAACCCCATCACAACCCACACGCAGTTGGAACTTGAACCTGCCGAGTTCTTCTTCATTGACATCTTCAACTAATAAAATCTTTAATCTCTATTCACTTTTTTCTGGTTGGTTTATTTTCTTTGTTGTGTTTAGAAGGAAGGGCTCGCCACTCGTATATATACAAGAATTTTAGTTGCTGATGACGGTGTGGCTTAGCTGTTAATGCAGTGGGGTAAAACAACAAGATGTTTGACTTTCCCTTATTTTCCTGTATTTTTTTACTTTTATTTTTATTTATTTTTATAGTTTACTTGTGTGAGATGATGTGGCAAGCAAGGCGAGGGAGGTGAGCTTTTACTTTGAAATTTCTGGTTCGTTTGTGCTGTTGGAATTTGACTTTAATATTACCAAACCATTGTACGTCAGCAACGAAAAGAGCAAGAAAATGTTCGTTTGTCGGAAAATCTTTTAAGAGTGTGTGTGTTATGATGAGTAAGAACTTTTTTTCATAGTCATGTTGGATACCCTAATTAATAAGGGTTCACACCTTCGTCGTCTATGATCGATCTAACGCGTGTGTGGTGTTACATCTGGAACGCGGTCTCTCTTTATTCTTATTTCTATCTTTGTTCATAAAATGCAGGACAACCAATTTGAGAGGGACAATTAAAAGCATATTTGTTTAGACATGGCATGAATGGCATGTATCCCCTTTTCTCTGAAATTCTTTTTTTTTTTTAACAATCTCAAACGATTTTCGTTAGGGCTGGTTCGGTATGGGATACGGAACCAAAAACGGCATATCAAGTCCCAAACCGACTACTTTCGGGATAAAAATCTGAGGACAAATCCCAAACCAAAATTTCGGTATTTTGAGATTTCCCGAAACCGAACCTGCATAAAAATTTAAAACTCCAATTTAAAATCAGACACTGGTGAATCGATGAAAACTGAAGGTCGAGAGAGAGAGAGAGACAGAGTGTAAAGATAGTCAGACCTTCGTTTTTCTCATGACCTTAGCCCCCAATTCGAAACCTAAGCCCTAATTTGAAACCCTAACCTTGATTTGAAACCCCTCACATATAGAGAATCACTGAAGAGAATCAGAGGTGGGGATGAAGCAGTGAGGAGTGGTGGTGGCCGGAGTGGAGAGAGTTGGTTGGAGTCTGATTGTGAGAGGATGGGTGGGTCTTCGAATTCGAGAGGAGAGACAGAAAAAGTCTTGAGATTTTGGCGAAGGCAGAGATGGAGACTTTGGGGAAGGCAGAGATGGGAGAGAGACTTTGTCTAAAGAGTTTGAGTCTTTAGACATCGTTCTGCAATGTTTTATTATTTTAATATTATATAATAGGCTATGTTTGTAGTTTGCTTGATTGTAATTTGGACAGCACACAAGAGTAATGTGCATTTCTGCACACTTTAATTATTTTAGTAATATATATTTAATATTGTAGTTTGCTTTTATGGACAATTTGATTATTTTAGTAATATATATTGATATTGCAGTTTACTTTTCTGCAAACTTTGTTCTTTGGCAGTGTGAGAAGTACGAACCAAAAGCAAAAGGAAAAGAAGGTTTCGAGATTTTGGGAATACCGAAAAATGAAATTTGAAAAACCAATCCCATACTGAATATTTCGGTATTTTTTGGTACGAGATTACCAAAGTTCGGGACAATTTCGGTTTGGGTTTGGGATTTTTTCGGTTTGGTTTGGGATTTTTGGGATTTTTTTCCAGCCCTAATTGTCGTCAAGAAAATTGAGTTTACACCATAATGTTAATTGAGAATAGTTCAAAAGGACATACAAGGTTTGATCTGCTGTAGCACAATTTTTCACATCCATACACGCTTGCTCACATTTAGGGAACTTTCAAGCTTAATACGTGGAGAACATAAATTGGGTGACAAGGATCACGTGTGGTTGTTAAGATTCACATGTGGACCAACTTGACTCTAATACATTGAAGGAAGTAAAGGTTCCACTTTAAAAGTAATCTTGTTGACCTATATATTTTCACAAACAAAATATATTGGCAAGTTTTATTAAAAATGGGGAGACTTCAAAAAATAAAATAAAAATAAATAAATAAATGCCCATGATATTTTCTGCTCAAAGCGTCCGCCACTACGTTTGCATGCCCAGGATGGTACTCGATCGTGCAGTCATAATCAGAGATAAGCTTCATCCATCTCCTCTGCCTCATATTCATCTCCGACTGCGTGAAAATATATTTTAAACTCTGGTGGTCAGTAAAAATACGGCACTTCTCAGCGTAAAGATAGTGCCTCCAAATCTTTAGAGCAAAAGGTCTCCTAAACACTTTAGGACACCTTATCCTTATTCTAGAAGCTCTTATCTATTCCTACATTGGTGTTGCATGTTTTTAGGCCTTGTTCTTCTAGAAATCAGCCAAATAACACTTTGTTTCTAGAACCCCTAAAAATCTGGCGCCTCTATCCCTTTTCCCTTTGGGTTTCTGAATTAATTAGGCCTTCTCCTTGTGGATTTGGATTGCCTAATTCCTTTTTAATTCTAAGTCCTTTACCTTGCAGATTTGGGTGTGATTTTGCCCTATAAATACACCATTCAGCCACATAAATCATACACCACCTCCATAATTCACAATTCACGTCAGAAATTCTCCCACACCATTTGCCGCATCCATACTTCACCATTCTCCATAATTTCAGCCCAAAAACACCTTTGCCACACCACCTACCCATCCTAAACACCTCTACACCGTCCCACATCCATTCATCCATTCAAATAACTCCCAAAACCTGATCTAGACCCTTTGCCGCACCAAGGAGGAGGAGAAGGAAGCTTGGAAGTTCATGCAATTCAAGTTCGCGTCGCTGGAATTTCTAGGTGTTTCTTTTCTTTTGATTTCAATGTTTAAATTTAATTCTCTTTGTTTTGTGCGTATGAGGAACTAAACCCCCCCTTGGCTAGGGGGGATTCGAAACACATGTTTATGCTTGCGATATGATTTGATTACTTCTAATTGCGTTTCATAAGTTATGAATTCAATTTACTTATCTATGTGAATTACATTGATTTGTGTGTGTTGGTTGAGAGTGCACGCTTAATTATCATGCATAAATTGAATGCTAGGATATAAGGAAATTTCACCTAATCGTTATGGACTTATATTCACAAGTAGTGAAGGTTGATGATCTCAATCGAGTTAAGTAAATTCTTGGCATAAGTTTCATGCAATCATAGTAATGAGTGCTTCGTCAATGCTTATGGTTTTCATAGAACTTAATGATTCTTACTTGTATCTCTATTATGCAATCATGTAGGGGACTTGTGGGGAATGCTTTGGGTTGTCGTATGCAATCATCCAATTCAATAACTTAAGGAAAATCTGAAGGTTAATTTAAGCGGACCTAATTAACTTGGGGCGTTGAGAATTCATGGTTTATTGAAAAGCAATTGGAAATCGTTTCGGATGCAAGTATAACATGTGTGGAGATGAACCCCTTAGCTAGCCTTTCATCCATTGTTTTAAGCCAAATTCGTTTTTAAAATCTGTTCGTTTTACAAAGTTTTAAGTTTTGTTTTCAAATTCGTCAAAATCAAAACCCCCCTTTTACTTTCTTGTTTAAAAGTCTTAGAATCTGTTTAGTTTGTGTTTTTAAAGTGTTTTGAGTCAAGTTATAACTATTTTCGTCCAAAATCTTCTTTAGTGTTCAAAACTGCCCAGAAAGTGGTTTAAAGGCAGTTTTGAGTGTTTTTGTGTTATTTTGAGTCTTTTGGTTTGTTTTGGTGTTTCAAGTTCTAGTTTTGCATTGTTTGAGTCTAGTTAGTGTTTTAAACTTTGTTTTTACGTTTTTTGAGTCAATTCCAAGTGATTTTGCAATCCCTCCTAATCCCCGGTCTAGAACGATCCCTACTTACATTCTTCACTACAATTGATAAAAAGAGGGTTTAATTTGTGTGCGTATAATTCTCACATCAAATTACGTGGACCTCAATGTATAACAAGTCTGATGGAGTTTATATGGTAACCAAATATAGAGGTTGTGTGTGTCTAGAACTCTCTAAAACTCCCACGTTCTCCACTCAAGCAATGGTTTTATCTCAACATCCCCATACCTTAGGAAAGTAGCATCCCACTAGCTTCAACTGCCATGCCCACCATTGGAGAATGCCACCGAGAATCTCTGCCCAACTAGCTGTTGCCATGCTGCCGTCTGCGTCTTTCCCTCTCTGCCCAAAGAAAGCGCTGTCAACTCCATGAATTTCTTGTGGGTGGTCTAAACCACCCCTGAAGTTCCAACCAAGTGATCATCCGCTTCCGTTGTAACAACCGCCGAACAATGGTGCAAAATGAGCAGCGAGAAGAACCACCGGTAGAAGCCTTGAAACAACAACGGATAGTAGCTGGACGAAGCGACACGGAGCAGCAAGCAAATCGCGAGGGACCAAGACGCAACTATAACGTAAAAATAAAAATAAAAATGGAGAAGACTGCAGTCACTGCTTCATCATCACTCCCACAAATGGCATGACTATGAAGAAAGAAAGAGCTAAAAGCAGCGGAGACGCAACTGTCCGTGTAGAGCGACAACACAGCTGCCAAGCAGTGATGACTACAACATTCCTCTGTTATTGCAATAGAGAGTCGTATGCTCTTTCCTTGGTAACAAGTCCTCGAGAAAGCCCAGCCAACAACTGCGAGTTCTTTACAAATAGCAGAGAAGAGAGTCATCCTGCCCTTTTTGTTTTGAGTACTCACTTGGGGAAATAAACCATTGACTCTGATGATTGCAGCAAATGAGAGGAGGGCGACCTCTATTGATCGTGGTTCTTTTATTTTCTTCTTGTACAAATATAAGAAGGGAAAAAGTGATACAGATGAACAAAGCAATCTCCAATGCAATTGTATGTCTTCTCTAAAGATCCCATTAAATTTGGGATAATAAAACAACAAAGAAAGCTACAGTAGAGACTGGAAAATGGGGAAAGAAAGAAGAAAGAAAACATCTCCTTCATCACGTAGTTTTGGCAGCAAGTTTCAAGGGTGAAATAAAAAAAAGAAAAAAAAAAGAAAAAGGGAAATGATCCCTTCCTACAATTAGAAAAGTCTCAGCAAAAGCATATTTAAAATAATGAGGCTAATTAAATGTAATCCCACAAAGAAGCAAGACAAAAACCTCTGAAAGATGTCAATTGCTGCCTCTATGTCTTTTGTCCGAGAAATAAAAAAAGGATAGAAGCTGCAGCGGAAACATAAAGCACACCCCCTGCCCTCTTCCTTTCGAGTCTTCGATCAACAAAAAGAAAAACACAAGTGGCAAGAAACAAAAGAATGATGCAGCAAAAAATAAATAAATTAAAGTTCCGTGAACTGCGCAAAAAGGGGGCTCTGCAATTTGAGGAGGGAAAAAGGATAAATTGGAACAATTAAAAAAATATAAAACTCCAGTCCTACCCATCTTCATCTGGAAATCAACGGCTAAACCCAAAAGGAATTTCAAAACATTGCAAAGTCAATGGGAGTCCAAGTATTGTGGAACTGCCTTTTGGTTTTGGAGGAAGACCGTCGTTTTTTTTAAGAGCCAAGGAAAAAGACCTCTGAAGCCATCTCGTAGGGGGGTGTGAATGCTCATAAACTTGGCACCTCACGTGGGAATTGGCTCACGTGGAGGAAGGAAAGTCATTACCCCATCTCATCGACACCAAACAAAAAAAGGCGAATAAAGTCTAAGTCTGCTCACGTGGAGAAGAAGAAAGGGTATTGAAATTGGGAGTCCAATCCGCACCCCGCATGGGTGTTGAACTTAGAAGCCTTAAATGCATATAAAAAAAAGGAGTAAGGTTTGCTGTCAGAAGGCTTGGATTAAATGGGTTCAAAATCCCATGTTCCATGGGGTTGAAAATTCAAAAGAAAAATATATATAAAAAAAGGGAAGTTCCTTAAACGGGTTTTTGATTTGTGTTTCTCGCGTGGGACTTGGAGTCCCACTTTCTACTTAAAGTGCACAAGGCACCAAAATGCTCCAATGGTTTAAAGTCCTCGCCCGCACGAGCTAAAACTACACAAGACATCAAATGTTCCTTTCCTACATGAGCTGAAACTGCACAAGGCACCAGTTCAAAGAACTACGAGTGACTTGATCCCTCAACGAGGGTACGTAGGCAGCCGAGGGTTTTACCTAGGTGCAGTCACAAAATCAAATAAACACTTAAATCCCCAAGTTACAATTTATTCATATTGGAATCAAAGGGTATTCCTTTCTCAAAAGAAGGGTTATAATTAATAGGCGCATAGCCTAGAATGGGTCGAACTCAATTTAATAAAACCCTATTCAAAAAATGAACTAGGGTGAAATTGTGTCGAGTAAATTATTTGTTTACATATTGTGTATAATTTGTGCTCAACATGATTTTTGGCACACCCGATGGGACCCATTTTCCCTTTCATCTCTAATTTTGAAGATAATTAATGTGCTATGTTTTTTATTTTTTTTTGTAACAGGAAGCATGGCACCACCAGTTACTGTTTACTTTCACGAACTCCCTACTGCTGAATCCAAACTTGGATATGGAAGGCATGCTAGTCACCGAATCTCCTTCACTATCGATCAAGCACTAATTAACTGCAACATGGTGAAGACGAAGGTAGCAACAGACATGCAAGGTGGCTGTCAAAGTCATCAAAGTTGGGTTGAAGAAATGCCAGTCGAAGAATGCTTTGAGGAATGCAAGGAAAAGAGTGGCACGAGCTCTTAGGAAGAAGATCATTGGGGAGTGTTTACGTAAAGACATTGAAATCACCTCAAGGGAGCTTCTTGGAGTTATTTCATCTAAGGACACCAAGGTGCATTGATGCAAGATCGTCAAAGTGACGTCATCACCGCCTATCAAGGTTCATGTCGTCACTCAAATCATGATCGAAACAATCCCGGTCACTTTACCTACAACGGAGTCGATCATGATGACCTATGTAGGGGAAGATAGAGAAATCTTGCTAATAGTGTTCGAAAATGTTCAACAAAAGGCCAAGGCCTACGAACTTGTCGAGGAAGGGGACAACATTCAATTCGAGGGGCCTATCACACGTGCAAGGGCCCGAGCATTGGCAGTCCACTATCCCGAAAGTTCATCTACCATTGGAGACACTGCTGGAGGAAATGAATCTCGCAAGAAGAAACTCCTAGAGTAATGACTCAATTCCAAAGGTTGGAGATAAATGAAGACGTCAATTCTGAGAACATGCAAGTTCTGATGACTGGTGCATCAAACACAGGCAGAAAAAAGAAGCATAAATGGTAGCTTTGGTAGTTGATAAGGAAGCTGAAATTGTGACTTTAGCAGCTCAGTTAGCCGCTCAAGCTAGCATAAATAATGTTGGAGATAGAGCAAGGAAAGAAGCAAAATGAGAAAGTTCTGATAGCCAGCTCACACATCAAGATATCAATGCAATTTTCGCCGAAAAGATCCGTGAATTTCAAATGTCTTTAACGACACCAATTCTCGGATACTGGAAGCCCTATCCAGCTCATTATGACACAGTGCCATTTCCCCAAGGGTATCAAAAACTGAACTTTGATAAATTTGATGGTTTAACTGGTTCTCTTCAAGAACACTTAGCTCATTTTTACTCAGCTTGTGAGGAAACGCAGTCAGATCCCTTATTGGTTCGGCAATTTGTTTAGTCACTCAAAAGGTCTGCTTTCACATGGTACACTCAGTTAGAGCCAGGATCTATTCTAACATAGGATGATATGTAAAGAGCTTTTCTGGCTCAATTCGTTAGTTCAAAGAAAAAAGTCACATTAATGGATTTGGCTCAAACGACACAAAGGCTTGGAGAAAGCGCGAGCGAATTCATCACAAGATGGATGAGTCTTAACCTACAATGCATGGAAAAAATTTCTAAATTTTAGGCAATGCAAATATGTTATAACAACCTCATCCCTAAGATTGCAACATTTGTAGGAATTGCGGAGCCTCGAAGATTCAACGAGTTGGTATCCAAAGCAAGTAATGTGGAGAAGCAAATGTCCCAGAAAAATGTGATTGGAAAGATGATCTAAGACTTAGAAAAGAAGTCTGACACCAAGAAAAGAGATAATAAAAGAATGTCGAAGAAGGGAGATTCTATGGCAACATTTATCAAAGTAGACAAGAAAAATGACAGTGTAAAAAGAAAAGAAGAAACCAAAGGGATGAAGAGGCTTTCGCTTAAGGAAAGAAAAGAAGTTAAATATAGTTTCGACAATGAAGATGTTGGAACTATTTTTGACTAACTTCTTGCAGCAAAAATGATCACGTTTCCTAAACCGAAGCATCTAGCTGAAGTAAATAAAACTGATGATCCAAAGTATTATCAGTATCATCGACTCATCAGCCATACAATAGAGGATTGCTATATCATTAAGGATATAATTCAAGAAAAGATTAATAAGCATGAGATCGAGGTGGATTCATCTTCGAAACATCAGACGACAACGTCTAATATGATCGAAGAAAAACCAACACCATCCGCTCCATTACCAGAAGGATCAATCCCTATAGGATTTCATGTCGATAATGAAACTACAATTGTCCATGCTTGTCCTGACATGCCTCGTTCCGGAAATCCAAAAATCCCAACTCTGTACGAGCTTATGACAGCACCAAGTTTTGATGTTTGGGAAGATTCATCAAAGTAATCACTTGAATTTCAAGACGAGTGGCAAACCGTTAGTAAAAAGAAGGTGAAAAAGACTGATAAACGTTTTTCTTCCACAAAGCGATCAAAAGAAAAATTAAGGAGTGGACCACCCTCAAAAGATGGAAAGAAAAGGAAGAAAAGTACTCAGAGGAGGCTTAGAGTCTTTCAAGATGATGAGTACAAACAGCCTTTTAAAGCACTAATAACCCTCGAAGACTGCTTCCCCCCAAAACTTTTCAAGAGAAAGGGAAAAGAGGAAGAAATTGGAATTGTCGCGTAACCTCATGTGAAATCCAGAATGATAATAAGGTGGATGAAATAACTCTACGCTCCGGTCAAAAGATCCCGTCTACACACAAGAAAGGAAGTAAATAAGCAGTTGATTCAGTCAATCATTTTGATAAACCCAGTGTAAGAGAAGTTCCAGTCACTACCACTGTAGAGCCTGTGATAGAAATTTCAACCACAAAAGCAAGTACATCTAAGAAACATGCAAAAGATGTATTACAATCCCAAGATGGTAAATACGACATTGTCAACCATCTTAAGCGCATCCCATCTCTTTTCAGTGTGTACGATGCCTTGAAAATGTCAAAAGAGCTTAGTGAAGCACTCATTGCGGCTTTGACAAGTCCTGAAGTATTTGAAACAAGCTTCAAATCCATAAAAGTGGATACGACAACGCCAAAGTATTGCACTTGTTACCTCGCAAGTATCACATTTGATGAAGATAACCTTATACTTATAGACGAGTACCACAATCGGCCTTTGTACGTTAGTGAACTGGTGGGAGATACATCAATAAATCGAATCTTGCTTGATTGTGGATCAGTAGTAAACCTGCTTCCTCTTCGAACACTTCAAGCTCTGGGGATGAATGTTCGTCAACGGACACCATCAATGTTAACAATTCAAGGCTTCAATCAAGTTGGACAAAAAGCAATATGAACGATAGCATTACAAATGGAGATAGGGGAATTGTACTCCGAGAGATAGGGGAATTGTACTCCGACGCCTTTTTCCATGTAATTGATGCTGACACATCTTACAATGTTTTATTAGAACGTCTGTGGCTTCATACATATAGGGTAATTCCTTCTACACTCCATCAGTGCTTCAAGTTTTTGGTAAATGGCGAAGTTAAGAAAGTTCTAGTGGACACCGACCGATTTAGAGGTGAAGAAGTGAATTACGCAGATGCAAAATTCTACAAACAGTCAAAAGTCACTTTTTCACAACAAACAAAAGATGAAGCGGTGGAAAAGGCAAAGCCGTCAAGGATAGTCAAAATCACGAGTTCTAAAACTCTGAAATCCTGAAAATTGGTTCTTAACTGCTCTTTAAAAGATCGAAGAGAACCTGAAAAGAAGGCAATGAAGCAAATCCAAAACACATTTAAGGTGCTCATGACCAGCTACACAAAGCCTCTATGCAAAATCAACCAATCAATTCTTGGGGGTAATTTGATAGTCTCAACAAATTTGCAAAGGAATAATGGTCGACATGGTCACATTGTTTCGTTCAAAAGAGATGAGTCATCGTCAAAAGTTCCATTAAAGATAAAAGCGAAGAGGCATAAAGCTGAAAAGAGTGTTATCAATGTCACGGTGCACCAAGGAAATGGCATGCTCAAAACATTTGTCTCAAAAACCAAGAATCATGAGTTGAAAGGTTTTATTAATCTCAAGAAAGCAATGTTGGCTAGAGAAGAGCCAAATAACAAGCCACCTCAAGTTTCTGTCTTCCAACGACTTCGTAAAATCACCAACTCTCTACCTAAGAAATCTCATAAAAGCAAAAAGTGGAGAGTCAAAAGCCAAAAGGTGATGATAAACCGAGACAAAAATGACGATGCACAAGAAGAGGTACCGGACGTTGTTCAAGTTAGCATGATTGGTAGCAAAGAATCTGATAACGAGCCAATTGCTCCTGTTAAACAATTTCCCACATGTTTTCCTGTCAAAAAGAAAAATGGGCAAAGTCGTATTTGCGCCAACTTTAGAACCTTCAACAATGCACCTTCACTTCTAGAAAGTGAAGCTTATGAAGAGGAAGAAGAGTCATGCACATAAGAAGAGGTTCGTAATGTTGCTCAAGTAAACTGTGTCACCATTGAAGATGAAAAAAGAGAGGATAATGATAGATTAACCGAGTTTATTAATCTCAGAACAGATGACGAGCCCAAGCTTATATTTGTAAGTGCCCTACTGACATCGAAAGAATTAGAAGATTATAAATGTCTTCTCCAAGATTACCGAGATGTGTTTGCATGAGGCTATCAAGATATGCCTAGTCTAGACACTAAAGTGGCAATTCACGGATTGGCTATATCAAAAGAAAGGTGTTATGTTAAACAGGCTCCAAGACATTTTCGACCTGAGCTAGAAACACAAATTAAGGCTGAAATTGACAAACTAGTAAAAGTGGGGTTTATCAGAGAAGTTCAGTACCTTAAGTGGCTCACCAGTATCGTACCAGTGAAGAAAAAAAATGGACAAATATGTGTTTGCATAGATTTCAGAGAACTTAACGATGCATGTCATAATGATGAGTTCCTGCTTCCAATAACTGAGTTATTGGTAGACGCCACAACCAGTTTCGAGGCTCTATCTTTCATGGATGGATTCTCAGGGTACAATCAAATTAAAATGGCACCTGAAGATGAAGAACTCACGACATTCCACACTCCAAAAGGAGTTTACTGTTACACTGTAATGCCATTTGTACTCAAAAATGCAGGAGCCACATACCAAAGAGCCATGACAGTCATTTTCAGCGACATGTTGCACAACACCGTTGAATGCTATGTGGATGATCTCGTTGTCAAAACAAGAAAAATGGAATGTCATTTGAGCGACTTAAAGAAAGTTTTTTACAGACTCCGAAAGCATCAATTAAAGATGAATCTTTTAAAATGCGCATTTGGAGTGACATCTGGAAAATTTCTTAGCTTCGTAGTGAGGTACCGAGGAATCAAAGTTGACCCTTCAAAAATCAAGGCAATCATGGAAATGCCTCCTCTTCGGAATTTGCGAGAGCTACGAGGGCTGCAAGGAAGATTGGCATACATCAGGATATTCATCTCAAACTTATCTGGGAGGTATCAACCATTCACAAAGCTAATGAAAAATGACATGCCTTTCATGTGGGATGACGCATGTCAAAATGCTCAAAGCAGCATTAAAGAGTATCTTTTGAAACCCCCAGTGTTGATGGCTCTAATTAAAGGGGAACCTTTAATTTTGTACATCGCAACACTTAAACGCTCACTGAGGGCAATGCTTGCACAAAACAATGAAGAAGGAAAAGAAAATGTGCTTTATTATTTAAGTCAAACGCTTGTAAGGGTAGAGAAAAATTACACCCCTATTGAGAAGGTTTGCTTGGCTTTAGTTTTCACTGTGCAAAAGCTACGACATTACTTACTGTCACACAACATTACTTGGATATCTAAAGCAGACCCGCTCAGATACTTGATATCAAAACCAGTGCCATCCGGTCGTCATGCAAAATGGTCTTTGCTACTGTCAGAATTTGAAATCAAGTATGTCTCTCAAAAAGCCATAAAGGGGCAAGCGCTAGCTGATTTCTTAGTAGCTCATCCTGTTCCCGACAATATGGAGCTACCAAGCGATTTGTCGGATGAAGAGGTATTCTCGACATACATTTCTCAATGGCAACTTTACTTCGACGGAGCAGCAAAGAAAAAAGACGCGGGGGCAGGTATCGTGTTCATCACACCATTTGGAAGCCTAATCCTGTATTTATTTTTGCTCATGGAGTTATGCTCAAACAATGTGGCAGAATACGAGGCATTCATCATCAGCCTTAAAATTGCACTTAAATTACACATCGACTGCCTTCAAGCTTATGGTGATTCACAATTAATCATCAAGCAAATGAATGGTCAGTACGCCGTGAAAAAGGAAAATCTAACCTTGTATCATGAAAGAGAAAAATGCTTGGTGTCACAATTCCAGGAAACCAAAATTGCTCATATTCCAAGGTCTAAAAATAACAAGGATGATGCGTTGGCAAAACTTGTGGCATCTCTAACTCTTCCTGAGGAAAGGGAAGTAAAAATTACAGTGGGAGAACGTCATTTACTTCTTTCAATATTAGAGCGGATTGAAGAAAACCATGAAGTCAATGCAGTTACAGTCTTGGAAGTAAAGGAATGTTCAGATTGGCGGCAATCTTTAATTGATTACCTTCAATATGGAAGACTACCAACCGATCCCAGAGGCAGAGTTGATGTATAAAGAAGGGCCAATCGATTTGTGTATCTGAATGACACATTATACAAAAGCTTATTTGATGGAATACTGCTAAGGTGTTTATCAAAAGAAGAAGTAGCCCACGCTCTCTCCGAAACCCATGTTGGTATTTGCGGAGCCCATCAATCTGGACCTAAGCTTGCAGCTCAGTTGAAAAGACTTGTGTATTATTGGCCTACAATGGTTCAAGATGCAATGAAACATGTGAAGTCATGTCGGGCATGTCAAATACATGGAGACTTCAAGCACCAAAATCCATTGCCCATCCACCCAACCATCTTGTCTTGGCCATTCAGTGCATGGGGTTTAGATGTGATAGGCATGATAACCCTAAAATCGTCCCTCCAACATTAGTACATCCTAGCAGGCAAGGACTATTTCTCAAAGTGGGCTGAGGCAATACCATTGAAAGAAGTGAAAGAAGAAGATGTCGTAAATTTCATAAAGAAAAACATAATCTATCGTTACGGGGTCCTGTCCAAAATAATCTCAAACAACGCTCTCTACTTCAAGTGTAGGGCCATGGTTAATCTTTGCAAAAGGTACAAAATCCAGCAAGCCTTCTCTGCAAGTTACAATCTAATTGCCAACGGTCAAGCAGAGACTTTCAACAAGGTGTTGTGCAACATCCTGAAAAAGATGGTGGCAAAGAACAAAAGAGACTGGCATGAAAGTTTTCCCGAAGCATTATGGGCCTATAGAACCACTGTATGTACATCCACCCGATGTACTCCATATAGTCTGGTGTATGGATCAGCAGTTGTGCTACCTTTGCAAATTCAGCTACCTTCCTTAAGAGTAACCACACAACTGACGGATCCCAAAGAAAATGTAAAAATCAGGCTATCGGAACTTGAAGCACTTGATGAAAAATGACTTGCAGTGCAACAAAGACTTGAAGTCTATCAAGCTCAAGTGGCAGGTACATTTAACAAAAAGGTTAAGTTTAGATCATTCTCTGTTGGAGATTTAGTCTTAATAGTCCGAAGACCCGTCGTCATCACTAGAAAGATGCAAGGAAAATTTGAAGCCAAATGGGAAGGACCGAATGTCGTCACCAAAATCTTCACCAAAGGTGCTTATGAGCTCTCTAATGCTAATGGGAAATGCATATACCCATGCATCAATAGAAAGCTCGTGAAAAAGTTCCATGCATAAACAGTGCCTAACGAACTCCAAAAGGGAAGCAAGTATAGAGGAAGCAAGCAAGGAAAAAAATCATTTCCTCTGAACTACATAATGACTTGATCCCTAAAAAAGGGTACGTAGGCAACCTAGCATTAAAGCTGGGTGCAGTCTTAAAATAATAATAATAATAATAATAATAACAATAATTCCCAAAAATGAAAGGGTGAACTACGTTCGGCTTGATCCCTTCACAAGGTACATAGGTAGTCTAGTTTTATTACTAGATGCAGCCGTAAAAATCATTTTCTCAAAATCAAGGGATGAACTACGTTTGGCTTAGTCCTTTTATAGGGTATGTAGGAAATCTGATCCCTAAAATTAGATGCAGCCATAACTCATCAAAAATTATATATATTCCAATGGAATGAGCATCTGTTTGAACTTCCAAATACTAACGTTCTCAATAATTATCAAGGCAAAAGCCACTAAAGGTGATTTTAAATTGAGAATAGCAAAGCATAAGTGCTTTTCACTTGTGTAGAATAAAAAAATAAAGACAAAAGCCACAAAAAGGATGAGTCTAAAGCATTCAAAACAATTATCATCATGCATACTCGATTACGGGGAGCTCAGCCTAAATACCAAAATTGTATTTGCTCATAAGCACTAATAGCAGCTATACTTGGCTATAATGTCAAAAATAGCAGCTATGTTTGAAAAATGGTGCAGTTATGTTTGAGGAAACTTGCCATGTAAAACCCTTCAATATCAAATTATATTTGCTCATAGGTATTGACGGCAGCTATACTTGACTAAAATGTCAACATCAGCAACTATGGTTTCAATATCCGCACCACTAAGATCATTAGGCTTCTCATATTGGGCATGCTTAAAATTCACATCATGGCTACTCTCTAAAGAAGACCCTGGTGAAGAAGACCCCGAGATAACCTTGCACTTCTTGTCAACTATCGTATTCCCATTTTTAGAAAGCCAGAACTCTGACCAGCTTGTCGCAAACCAGGACTCTCACCAACTGATTGCAAGCTATGAGACTTCTCAATTCCTACATCAAAAAGCAAAACATCTCTTCTTAGACCTGGGGATATGTCTCTCAAAATTGACACAATAAAAATTGTCCTTTTATTAAAGGGATGTTTATTGAAGATAGCATAAATTTTGGCCAAGGAAGTCCCAAGATATGTTGCACAAAAAGTCTTCCACCAACGATATTGCACGTGGATAAACTGCTATATAATAATGTTCTCAGAATTCCTGACCAACACAAGTGACTAGAAAAAAAATATACTATGAGGTCAAGCCACTATCAAATCAAAACAAAAGTGGAGCTAGAGAAGAGAGATTTTCAAGTCTCGCACATGTCAAAGCCATTTCCACGTACGATGCTTAATGGGGCAACTGTTGACCTATATATTTTCACAAACAAAATATATTGGCAAGTCTTATTAAAAATGGGGAGACTTCAAAAATAAATAAATAAAAAACCTCTACACCCGCACACTTGGAGCTCAATGTATGACAAGTCTGATAGAGTTTATATGACAACCAAATATAGAGGTCTTGTGTGTCTAAAACTCCCACGTTCTCCACTCAAGCAATGGTTTTCTCTCAGTATCCCCATACCCCCAGGAAAGTAGCATCCTACTAACTTCAACTGCCATGCCCATCGTTCACCTATAAAAAGGCATCGAACCAAAGCAAATGGGAGACAAAAAAAAAGAGAAGAGACTCTGCAGAAATTAAAAAAGAAATCAAAGAGGTGAACTGCTGCAGAAATTCAGGGAGACAAAAAACAAATAGAGAAGAGGATACACTACAAAGGAAAGCAACAAAGCATTTAAAGGTACAAATCAATCCTTCTAAATTTTTCTTTGTTTGGTTTCTCTCAATTTTGTAGGAAATAAAGAAGCAATTTTGCTTCTCCAACCTCTCTCATTCCCTAACGTCCTCCCAAGTTGCAGCCCAATAAACCGCAACAAAACCACCACATCCCTCTTCCGCTACGACAATATACAATGGAGATTTCAACAAAATGCGTTGATTGGTTTCAACCTAATTTCAAAAAGAAAAAACCAGTATCATGGGTGCCCAAAGAAGTTTGGAAGTCTGACTTACATGGAGGGACAACATCTACCCATCGTGACCAGTGATGGTTCGAAGTTCACCGACAACGCAATGATGGTTTTAAACAAGGCAACAGCAGTGACGAATACACACGCAGCAACTACCAAGGACCTTTGTCCAGATGATCGCCGACTTCCTCTCTCTTGATTGCAATACTGTCGTTGCCCAGCCACCTACTCCTTGCCTAGCGATGGTTCTGAAATTTGTCAATGACGCAATGGCTGTTTCTAAATGAAGTAATATCATCCACGGACATACGAGAACGCCACTGAGAATCTCTGCCCAACTAGCCACTGCCACGCCGCCGTCTGCGTCTTTCCTTCTCTGCCCGAAGAGAGTGCCCTTAACTCCATAAATTTCTTGTGGGTGATCTAAACCACCCTTGAAGTTCCAACCAAGTGATTATCTGCTTCCGTTGCAACAACCGCCGAACAATGGTGCAAAATAAGCAGCGAGAACAGCCGCTGGTAGAAGCCCAACTAGCCGCTGCCATGCTGCCGTCTGCGTTTTTCCTTCTCTACCCAGAGAGAGCGCCGTCAACTCCATGAATTTCTTGTGGGTGGTCTAAATCACCCCTAAAGTTCCAACCAAGTGATCATCTGCTTCCATTGCAACAACCGCCGAACAATGGTGCAAAATAAGCAGTGAGAGCAGCCGCCGGTAGAAGCCTTGAAATAACAATGGACAATAGCTGGACGAAGCAACACGAAGTAGCAAGCAAATCGTGAGGGACAAAGACGCAGCCATAGTGTTAAAAAAATAGAGAAGACTGCAGTCACCGCTTGGAGAAAGGAGACTCAAAATGGAAGAAAAGACTCGATCCCAGTAAGAAAAAGATTGTCGAGTCATCGTTCGAGTAGGCAAAGAAGTGCAGTCCTGGTTCGTAAAAAAGTAACCAAGGGACAACTTCAATAGTTATGAGCACCAAGTTGTAAACGATGGTTATAAGACAGCGGACAGATGTGGTGTTTCCATCGCTTCGTCATCACTCCCACAAATGGCATGAGTATGAAGAAAGAAAGAGCTAAAAGCAGTAGAGATGCAACATTCCGTGTAGAGCGACAACGCAGCTGCCAAGCAGCGATGACTGCAACATTCCTCTGTTATTGCAATAGAAAATGTTATGCTATTTCCTTGGTAACAAGTCCTGGGGAAAGCACAACCAACAACTGCGAGTTCTTTACAAATAGCAGAAAAGAGAGTCATCCTGCCCTTTTTGTTTTGAGTACTCACTTAGGGAAATAAACCATTGACTCTGATGATTGCAGCAAATGAGAGGAGGGCGACCTCTACTGATCGTCGTTCTTTTATTTTCTTCTTGTACAAATATGAGAAGTGAAAGAGTGATACATATGAACAAAGCAATCTCCACTGCGATTGTATGCCTTTTCTAAAGATCCCATTAAATTTGGGATAACAAAACAACAAAGAAAGCTACAGTAGAAACTGGAAAATGGAGAAGGAAAGAAGAAAGAAAACATCTTGTTCATCGCGTAGTTTTTGTAGCAAGTTTCAAGGGTAAAATAAAAAAAATAAAAAAAAGAGAAAAAAGAAAAAGGAAAATGATCCCTTCCTACAATTAGAAAAGTCTCAACAAAAGCATATTTAAAATAATGAGGCTAATTAAACGTAATCTCACAAAGAAGCAAAGACAAAAACCTTTAAAAGATGTCAATTGCTGCCTTTATGTTTTTTGTCTGAGAAATAAAAGAAGGATGGAAGCTGCAGTGGAAAAATAAAGCACATCCCCTGCCCTTTTTATTTCAAGTCTTCGATCCACAAAAAGAAAAGCACAAGTAAAGTGGCAAGAAACAAAAGAATGATGCAGCAAAAAAAAAATATGAAAGTTCCGTGAACTGCACAAAAAGGGTGCTTTGCAATTTGAAGGGGGAAAGAGGATAAATTGGAACAATTCAAAAAGAGAGAGAACTCTAGTCTTACCCATCTTCATCTAGAAATCAACGGCTAAACCCAAAAGGAATTTCAAAACATTGCGAAGTCAATGGGAGCCCAAGTATTGTGGAACTGCCTTTTGCTTCTGAAGGGAAACCATCGTTTTTTTTTTAGAGCCAAGGAAAAAGACCTCTGAAGCCATCTCATAGGGGGGTGTGAATGCTAATAAACTTGGCACCTCATGTAGGAATTGGCTCACATGGAGGAAGGAAAGTCATTACCCCATCTCATCGACACCAAACAAAAAAAGAAGGTGAATAAAATCTAAGTTTGCTCACGTGGAGAAGAAGAGAGGGTATTGAAATTGGGAATCCAGTCCGCACCCCACATGGGTATTGAACTCATAAGCCTTAAAGGCATATAAAAAAAATAAGTAAGGTTTGTTGTCAAAAGGCTTGGTTTAAATGGGTTCAAAATCCCATATTACATGGGGTTGAAAATTCAAAAGAAAAATATATTAAAAAAATGGGGTGAAGTTCTCTAAATGGGTTTTTGATTTGTGTATCTCACATGGGACTTGGAGTCCCACTTTCTACTTAAAGAAAAGACAAAGTTCTATTTCACTTTGAATTGTGCCTCTGACGTGGAGAGGAAGAGATTTGGGACATATTGGAAAGCTGCCAAAAATGGGTTTAAAATCCCATGTTAAAAGAGTTGAAAGTTCAAAGGGAAGAAAATAAAAAATGGGGGTGGCTTTATCCTTTGTGGAAGTCTCATTTTATGTCTTCCTATTGTACAAAGTCTCTTAGGCGACTACCAAAGGTCATATATATGGATTTTAAATAAATCCAATTGGCTTCTCATTTTGCCAAGTTTGAACGCAAGTCTACAAATCCAAATCAAATATTGTACGAACTACACCGATTTGATTCCGTTAAGGATACATAGGCAGTCTGATATCAAATTTTAGATGCAACCATGAAACCGGAACGAATCCATGATTTATATAAACTAAATTCACTTCTACTACTACAAAAAGTAAAATAGAAGTATGTATCTCACGTAGGAATGTTGCTCACATGGAGAAGGAGAAAGCTCCATTTGAACTTGGAAAGCTCAATTCACCAAAAAAAAGAGCATAGGGCTTCCTATCAACTTTCTTTGGAAAGCCATGGGATCCTAACTCTTCTCAAACTTTGTTAGGTGAGGCGCTACAAAGGAAGGCAATATTGATGCTGCTACGTCCTCAAAGAATTGACCAAAAAATGAGAAAATACTTGGAACCATGTGGGTGTAAACAAAAAAAAAGCGTCCAAATGCTATACAATAGCACCACTCTCAGCCTCATTGACACTTCAAACGGCACGAAGCCATATCAAATTTTGAACAGCACAAAGTTGCGTCAAAAACTCAAATGGCATGAAGTCATGTCAAAATTCAAATGGCACGAAGCCGAAGGAAAGTCTCAAATGGCATGAAGCCATGTCAAAATTCAAATGGTGCGAAGCCGTATTATGCTCCAATGGTTCAAAGTCCTCGCCCGCACGAGCTAAAACTGCACAAGGCACCAAAATGCTCCAATGTTTTAAAGTCCTCGCCCGCACGAGCTAAAACTGCACAAGGCATCAAATGCTCCTTACCTGCACGAGCTGAAACTGCACAAGGTACCAATTCAAAGAACTGCGAGTGAATTGATCCCTCAACGAAGGTACGTAGGCAACCGAGGGTTCTACCTAGGTGCAGTCACAAAATCAAATAAACACCTAAATCCCCAAGTTACGATTTATTCATATTGGAATCAAAGGGTATTCCTTTTTCAAAAGAATGGTTATAATTAATAGGCTCATAGCCTAGAATGGGTCGAACTCAATCTAATAAAACCCTCTTTGAAAAATGAACGAGGGTGAAATTGTGTCGAGTGAATTATTTGTTTACATATTGTGTACAATTTTTGCTCAACAAGTCCAACTCCTTACAACCACATATTGCATGCAAGATTTGGTGACTTCACATATCATACGATTATGTAGTATTATTAACTCATGTGTTATAGTATAAATGCATGATACCATTAGTATTTTATTAGTCTATATTACTCTAAAATTAAAAGATAAGAAGGTGATGTATGTAGTGCAGGGCAAAGGGGAATAAGGGTCCTCTCTGAATCTTTTTTGTGAGATTTCTGGGAATCCTCCAATCGTTTCTGTTCATCGTATATCATACGATCAGAAATCATTGTAAATTTTTTATTTAAAATTGAATATAAACAGTACCTGACAAAAACTGACCACACGATGTACTATCAACGGACACAATTGAAGCATCCTCGAGATCCTCACAAAGAGGATCCAGAGAGGATCCTCATTCGGCAAGGAAAGAGATCCTCTTCGGATCCCTTCCACCAATTCCACCAAATCAAATAATATGGACCCTTGAAATTTGATCCAATGGCTAAAGTTATTATAACATTTAAAGTGGGCCTCTACTTATAGCCGTTTGATCAAATTTTAAGAGTTCAGATTGTTTGATTTACTGAATTTGGTGAAAGGTATCCAGAGATGATCCCTTTCCATTTGGCAAAGGGGAGTAAGAAACAGTTATTCTTCAAAATCAAGATTTGCTAAATTGTTTCAAAAACAGGGTTACGTACGTGTCAGGTGTGTTTTCTTACTTTCAAAGCATACTTAAATTCCTACTTTCAAAGCATATTAAATCTTGTTTCAAAAAAAAAAAAAAAAAAAAAACATACTTAAATTAGTCCAAAGAGAGCTAATTTCAAAGGGTGTTCAAAGGGAGACATTCGGTTGTGCAAGAATGTCAACGAGCCTTTTTTCAAAAACATGCTCTCGATTGGATTGTGTGGAATACCACTTGGGGATTTTCTAATTAACTAACTTGTATTTTACAGGTAAGAATAAGAGGAGTTGGTATGAAACCGTGACTTGTGTTTAGCTTTGGAGCATGTAATATTGTACAGCAAAGTTGGACGTTTAGATTTCCAAGCCATGCCATCATATGCCACTTCTTTTTTTTTTTTTTTTTTTTTTTTTTTTGTGTGGAAACCTCAACGGTATGAGGAGAATTTTATTAAAAACGAAAAAATAAGTTACACCTAATCAAGGGGGGACATAAACTTTGACCCTCAAAAAACAGGGACAACAAAGAGGAATACACGAAAAAGAAGGGAGGACATAAACCTTACCCTTCTAGAAACAAAAACGAGAATGATACAAAGAAAAGAGGGGGGGGGACATGAAACCTAACCCCTCAAGAACCAAACCTAAAGGTCTAAACCTGCAAAACAAGTCAAACAACACCGTAAAGTTAGGAGGAAAAAAAAGAAAGTGAGACAAACCTAGATGCCGACATGCACTAATTTTTTAGAAGCGGTAACCAGGCAAGCCAACATAATCTGAAAACAGAGCAGCACAAACCACCATCGGAAGAGAATCATGCCATGTCAAAGATGGAGAAGACAAGCCCATGTTAGCAAAATTGTCCGCAACAAGATTTCCTTCGCGATAAATGTGAGATGCGTAGAAAGTCATTTTCCAAATGCGATCCAAATAAATAGACCATTGCGTATGAAGAGGCTAAGGAGGATCAAAATCAGACGATTGAAGAGCAGAAATAACACTAGAGCTATCACTTTCCAACTAAAGACAATGCTAACCTCGCTGATATGCAAACTCAATACCAATAATAATTGTTGATAACTCAACAAAAAAAGAGTTGCGATGACCAATCCATTGACAAAACCTCCAAGAAAATGACCATGGCAATTCCTAAAAACTCCTCCACATGCAGCAGGACTGGGATAAGATGCAGATCGTTTTCAAAATGACCATGGCAATTCTTGAAAACTCCTCCATCTGTATTAAGCTTAACCCAAGGAAACCAAGGATGAGACCATATGCCACTTGATGTTTCTTAGGTGTTCTATTACAATATGCCACGCATACCCACTTGTTTAATTTATGGCTAAAATGCAGATCGTTTGATAAGATCTTGTATAAGTATATAATTTAAATTAAGCTTTTACAAAAGAAAAAAAAAAGGTACATAAATTAAGCTTAGCATGACAATTACGTAGTCAATACGGCATAAAAATAGGGATAAAAGCGATCAGGTTATGACAATTCTGCTACCAATGTTAATAAATAATTTCGTAACTCTTGGTAATACGAGGAAAATCTAATTTCTTATAAGAACATGCATAGGGATGACAACGATTCAGTTTAGTGACGAAAATGTTATATTCATTTCCATAATTACGAAAATTAACAATACCCATAACCACAAATTACCATCGGGGTTATTCATAACTATATATACGTACCCACCTCCACCGAGTAAAGGATTCATTATTGGTTAATGATTATATCCATCTTAATCAGTGCAAAATAATAATAATAATAATAATAATAATAATAATAATAATAATAATAATCATTCAGCGAACATGTTATGATTTAATAGATACTAATTCTATCATTAAATATCCACATCCAAGTCATAAAAAACATAACAATACTTTCTAGAGGTGTTCATGATAAGTCAAATATAATAGCAAATAAAGACAAGTTGGTCTAATGAAAAGAAGAAAAAGAAGAATGACAAAAGCAAATACAACTGCAACTACGGAGAAACAAATCATCAATTAATTTAGATACTGGTGAATATATTAATTATATTATTCGCTGTGGATTCAAGGACGAATACAAATCAGGGACCCTATAACTTTATCAAAAGCAGTGACTGAGTACTACTCCTAAACATATCCAAATTTTCATCCACAAATCCGCCCCATTCAAGCAGTTATTCACGGTTATTGAGTTTAACTGGTTAAATCATCATCCCCAAATATGTAAGGTCCCTTCTTCCCTATTGCGGAATGCATACTCTCAATACATAAATATTTAAATCAATATCAGAGTGTTCGGCACCTACAAGATGTTAATTCACTGAACCCTAATTTCAAAACGTATATCAAACCTGAAATGAAATACTTGGATCAGAAAAATCGTGTCTATTTAGGAAATTTTGATAAATTTGCGTATCACTGTGACCTATTTATTGTTTTCGATCCAAGTGTGTATATCTTCAAGGTACCGTACAACTGGGATCTAACTTTTGGACAAGATTACTTGCTAATCACACGGAGCTCCCCTTCATTTTGGTGATACAGCTTAGAAATATAATGCCCATGAAAAATTAGCAACCCTAACTCGCGATTCATGAGGTTGACAAATGACAACTGAAGTCATAAACTTAATACAAAATTGCTACTTATGGGTGAGTTGCGTATCATATGCGCCATAAAATGATGACCTAATTGGCATGTAAAGGAATGGAAATATGATATATTTTGAACTCCAACATGTTTTAGTTTTTAGTTTCTGGTCAACTAACTCAACACCAACACAGCATGTTAAGTAAGGCTCTCGTGAGGTTTGCAAACCAAAAAGCAGTACTACATATTATGTGATATATGTCAAGAAAGACGGCAACCGCAATTGAGGACCACGGACCACCGTATCCGGCACGAGCTGCCGAAGATGATGGCATCTGATCTGCTCAGTTGACACTTGACATCCTCCATCATATATTCATATGTTCACAGGCAGATATAATTCTACTTTTTTCAACTGAGATTGATTCCATGAATGTATCCGAAAGGATCTTACAACTCAGTGTTGTAGATTTTCTTTCTGATTTAGATATATATGTATTAGATATAGCTCGTGTTAATTCCTTGTTCATATTTTATTTGAACCAGCCGGAATTTATGTTTACATGCTAATATATATATAATAATCAGAAACCAAACATATTATAGAACCTTAATTGAGCAATAATGATATAAACTATAAATTGGTTAGATTACATATTGATTATTCTTCTGCCAGACTTGTCCAACTGATAGATTATATATTAAGGTTATTGGAATTGGAATTGGGATTGTATAGATATAGCACACCCTCTAATCTATATCATGTACATGACAGGCAAACGCTAAGTTTAAATATAAAAGACATGTTGAATAATATATAAAATCTCATATCAGTCATCTTACAAAACAAATCATAACTTATATTTAAATTGTTTCACTTTTAAATTGTATCGAGCCTTTTGTATGAAAACCTCACCCCTATTGATTTCATAGGTGATTAATAAGGACAGTCGTATATCACAATTGTCTTTCTGAAATTTTAACAGTAAGTGTGGTCGTTAAGTCTAACATGTAAATCATGTACCATTTTTAAAAACTGAAAATCTATTCGTATATGATCAAAAACAGCAGAAGAAACGTGTACCAAACAAATTCAAGAAAAAAAATTGGGAACTTAACCAACTCAATGGCTTGCATGTTTTGGTTCTACAAGCCTCCAAAAAATTTAAATTAGGGCTGTCGTTATAAGATCGGGTTGGAGGGAGAATGATTAATACAATAAACAAACAGATCATGTTTCACAAGAGTCCAAAAGTCCTCCAATATTTTAGGGTTGTGCCTCCCTTGTTCCGTGTCCGATATGTATATGCTTGCACAATGTGTTGCTTGCGTTAATATATCAGAACAAAATGAAGCAGCATGGCATGATTGGCACCATTAATCATGCCTTCCAAATGAAGTTCTCCATTTTTTCTGTAATCATCTTTCTCCTCATCCTCTCGTCCGCCATGGAAATCGAAGGTTCGAGGTCTCTTGTAGATAAGCTGATATCTTCTAGTAGTTCAATTAGTAGCAGGTTGAAGATAGTTAAAGCATACTCTGGTCCTAGTAGGAGAGGGGCTGGCCATGCTTTTCTGCATGTTAATCTTTCTCCTAGAGCTCCAGTCAAGAAGTTGACCACGGCTAAAGCATTTTCCGGTCCGGCTAAAGGCGGGGTTGGCCACTAGATCATCAAACTCACCGTGTTGCAATTCCCCCGAGGATCATCATAGTTTTCTTATTAATTTGTAGTTTTATTCAGAGTTTCCATCTTTCAAGTTCTTTTTTTGTTTGTGCTGAGAAACATTTGGCAGTTGTCTGTGCAGAAATGCGTTTTTTTTTTTCTTGTTACTCTTTTGGTCTCCTAAAATGTTGTTGGGATGGCAAGCTAGATGTTGTAACTTGTCTCCATGTCCATGTCCAATTTAAATTAAAGTTTTTATTTCCCTCAAAACCAGAGAAGTGGAAAGAACGAGTGGTGGTTGTATGCGGGAAACAAGATTTGTGATGGCAAAAGTGAGGTTGTACTTGTTGGAAATTTTAAAAAAAATGAGTGGGATATGATGAAAATTATCACTTCACTTTAATTTTAGGGTAGCGCTATCCACACACCCATTTTATTTTTCACACACTCCTCTCAATTTTTAGCCGTCAAAATGAATGAGTTGAAGAAGATTAATGACTAAAAATTAATAAAGGTGTTTTCCAAGTGAAAATGAGTGTGTGAATAACACTTTCTTAATTTTAGCATGCATATAATATTTCACAAGTTTCCCTTGAAAGTTTGTTTGCAATACTTATAAACTTGGTGTTCCTTCACGGGGAAATGCACATATTCCACCCTTTTATGAATAAGGTATATTCAATGTGTTAATTCTATAATCGGAATCTTATATTTTTTTTTAAATCTTATTTGAAGATCATTCCTAGAAAAAAACTATTCGAATTGGATATCATTGAGTACTCCAAATGTGTGGGACAAATCAACCGTGTGAATACCAAGTAACATATTCAAGATAAATCCTCCATTTATCTGATACATTTGGATGACTGAACAATATCTAATTCGAATAAGTTTTTGTATGAATGATCTTCAAATAAGATTAAGAAATTGAACAATCTCAATTATAAATTTCTACGACTATGATACGCTATTTGTAAATGGAGAAATGTGTCAATCCCCGTTTGGGTTGTGCAATTGGGCCTTGGGACAACTAACTTGAAGATGGTAATAGGATCTCAAGTAGGAATTTTGCAATTGAGTTGGGCTTCTTTCTAAATTTTGCATTTGGGTTCGACTTCTACCTAAATTTACCAATTGGGCTTGGTTTTGTACCCAGTAAAATCCACTGTGAGCAATGAGGATCGGTTCAATGCTTTGTGCAGCCAGGTAGAAAAGATTTAGTGCAAAATAACAGTTGGTCAGTGAGTTTTCTCCAGCATAGTAAGTTTTTTTATTTTAATAAAAATGATAATATGGAGGGAATTCGAGCTTGAATGTATGAAAGAAGCAAATCTTTTCTAGTCAATAAAGATATCCGACGTCCACACTATGAAAGTGAGTTTGAATAGGGTTGTTTACGAATAGCTCAATTTAAATATTTACGGGACAAAGTGAGATTAGAGCTAAGTGTTAGAAAGAGAATTGTTATTAGCACTTCAAAAATATCATTCTATAATCTTTACAAGTGTTTTTTTTCTTTCTAAATATAGAAATTTTAGAGGCAACGGCAATTCCGTTTTAGAAAACATATCTATAACTGAGCCCATAAAACAATCAACTTCTATAAAAATAATAATAATAATAAATATAAAAAAACATTCAACTTTATTTTCTGATGCAATCGTACAATGATATTCTACTTTAGATTACTCTAAAATACGAAGAAATGTTTTAAACTAGAGTGCGCAAGTAAAAGCATATACGTTATAAATCGATATAGTTACACTATCGTTTGCATAGTCAACTTAAAACTAATTAAAATGATAACATCACTTCATACCCAACTTAAATTTAAGTGTGAATTGTTATTTCTATCATATTGTATAATTATTATCAAGTAGATATGAAATTAATAATAAAACTAAAATTTATCAATAAACTAATAATCAAACTCTCACCATCACACAATTATTTTTTATATTATATTTGGTCAAAACTTTAAAATGCTCTCACAGAGAAAAACTCTTTTTGATGGATGTGCTGTGACATTTAACTTATATAAATTTACATCTCGAAAATAACCACCAGTCGCATCAGCTTTTCTTGGGCCATCTTCCTTACATTGTGTAGGCATCTTAAATTTTTAGGAAAGCTCCAATTGCAAGATACACAATATTTTGGTCTAGGTTTGACTCCTAGTCATGAAAGCAAACTAATTTGAACACCATCACTTGATACTTAGTTGATTTTTTTTAACAATGGATATTATCTATACTAAAGAAAAATTGTGTGATTAACTTCACAATGAGCTAGTAATAACATAGGTTAAATTTGTTTTTAGCGAGAATCAAACTTAAAATCTCTCACTTACAAGTAAAGAAGAATACAACTGGACCGTAGTTTTAGTGGCAGTACTTTATTGTTTTTAACTCTCAAGTTTCAGCTTTATTTCTGAGTAACCGAGAAATTTTATGTTTTTAACTAATTGGGTAGTGCCAAATTATTTGATGGAAGGGAGCTTGTCATAGTTAGAAGTTTGGTAGTATGGTGGGAACGAGAAAGGGATTGATCAAGATGAGTACTTCTCTGTTTCAATTTATTTTTGCCTTTCTTTTGCTGTTTGCATACATGATTTTTGGTAGGGGTGGTTAGGGCTGGAAAAAAATTCCAAAAATTTCAAACCGAACCGAAAAATTCCCGAAACCAAATCGAAAAAATCCCAAACTAAAATTCCCGAAAATTTCGGTATGGGAATTGGTCTCAAGTTTTTGGGATTTCGGTATTCCCAAACCAAACCGCAAAATATATATATTATTTAATTTTTAAATATATAGGAGTACATCTTTAAGGGGA
Source organism: Crataegus laevigata (assembly GCA_963580275.1). NCBI lineage: Eukaryota > Viridiplantae > Streptophyta > Magnoliopsida > Rosales > Rosaceae > Crataegus > Crataegus laevigata. The sequence continues at coordinate 8,032,107 of OY756949.1, forward strand.
ACATCATCTACCTACAATAGTGAAAATTGAAATACTTAAGGAGCACTGGAAATTGATGATGGAACATATATAGGAAGGAGCTCTAAAATAAATAGTGGAACATATGCAGAATTTTTAAATCACATGAGATTGATAGATGAATACATAGATGCAGAATAAACACGAGAGATGATAGATGGATACATAGATAGATTATAAGTTACAATTTGCTTGAGAAAACTATCTATAATATATATATATATATATATATATATATATATATATATATATTATATGTACAAAAGTTTACTCAAGCATATATTAACGTTTTAGATATAATTTTGAGGACTGACATGATTATAGATAGATGTATTAGTTTACTCAAGCACATATTAACGTTTCAGATTGACAGATTGCTTTTGAATAGGCAAATACTGACGAGGCCTTGCCATTTGATTGGCAGATTTGTGTGCACAGATTAGTAGAAACAAATTGGCAGATTGAGCTTGCCTATATGTCAATTTTTCAATATAAATTGTTGAATTTTAGCCCAAAAGCATAATATGTCAAATTTTAGTCCAAAAGCCCAAAACCATTTCGAGATTCCCGATTTGTCCCGAAATCCCGAAACTATTTCGGAATTCTCAAAAATTGGGATTCCCGAAAATTTGGTTTGTGATCGGTATTTAAATTGGGATTCCCGAAAATTTCGGTTTGGGAATCGGGACATGGGTTTTGGTCCGATTCCCAAACCGAAATTTTCGGGAATTCCAATTTCAATACCGATTCCAAACCAAATTTTCGAGAATTCCAAAATAGTTTTGGGATTTCGGGACCAATCGGGAATTCCGAAATAATTTTGGGCTTTTGGGATTTTTCGGCTTTTTTTCTGGGCTTTTGGGCTTTTCGGTTTTTGGGCTATAATAACTTGCATGTGCTGCTGTGCAGTGTGCGCCCAATCTGTGCATATCTATAGTCTATAGACAGTTCCCAAGCATGAGTGACGTGATCAAGTTATTTTGTAGTAAAGAGAATTGATGTATTACTAGGATGACTCATTGCAGTAAAGAGAATTTGCTATTTACCAAAATGAAAGCAAAAACATGAAAAAGATTTTTGCATACAGTTAATTGTTGGAGAGCAGTGGAGAGTCTAAAAGGTATTTGAAAATTAAATAATATATATATATATATATATTTCGGTTCGGTTTGGGATTACCGAAATCCCAACAACTTGAGACCGATTCCTGTACCGAAATTTTCAGAAATTTTGGTTTGGGAATTTTTCGGTTTGGTTTGAGATTTTTGGGATTTTTTTTCAGCCCTAATTTTTGGTATACTAAGGTACTTTGGCTCAAATGTTTACTATTCTTTTCTTCGTATGTTGAATGAAATGGTCTACTTAAACTATATCATTATTAGAACTTTCAATTTCTATTAAATAAAGTAGAATTGAAAGGAAAGGAAAGGTGACATACCTCTTGGAATGAGAGAAGGTCTGTTTTGATTTTGGATTTTTATTTTTTTAAATAGATGTAAAAATAAATTTACATATTGAATTAGGTATAATTTAGATAATAAATTTGATTTTTTAAAAAAAATATTGAATAATTTAGTTAAAATAGTATAACTGTAGAGAGTAAATTTGATGAAATATAAATTATATAAATTCAAATAAAATTTCCAACGTAATAAACCTAATGGGAGACATTAAAACATGGAAAAGATGAAGGAAAAGGGATAAATATCCGGTTGACTTGGGCAAGAAAGTTGGGTGGATGCCAGAAACGTCAATTTCATAGGAGATTCTCAGCAAAAGATTGCTCATTCGACCAAGCAAAGTGACCAACCAATAAAACAGCACAAAAGTGTGGCGGAGGCAATGGCTAATTGGCTTCCTCTCCCGCCCTAATGCTCCTTGAGCTTTTCCATACATGACATTGTTACAAGATGATGCATCATTTTGCCATATCTAAGTACGAACCATGTTCCATTAGTAAAGGTAAAGTCATGTCTACATGTGCAGTTGTCTAATTGATGCACATACCAAGTTAAATCACAGCAAGGTTACTCCCAAAAATATTAGTATACGTATACGCAGACGTAGTTATCCTACCGTAATGTTGTTAAAAAAAAATCCTTACAAAATGTCTTCAAATTTATGGGTGGAATTCAATGTTACATGTCATTGGTACCAGTGTTCTAGCCACTAGATTTGATTTTTATGACCATTTGGATATTCTTTGTCAATCTTACGTATTCATTTTGTATCATTCAATGTTAAATAGTATTAAAAAAATTCTTAATTTTCTTACAATTATCTTAGAAGTTACATAATGGACCAGGATTTTACACATTTTGCCGTACGTTTTTGTTGCTCTCACTACGTAACTTTTTCCAAGAATTTGAACCATTTATATTTCAATCTATCACTCATAGATCATTCTTGTAAAATATTAGACAAATCTAATATCATTAAGACATTTATGTGTAGTTATAAAATAGGTAGATGTTCTACAAAGAAACCTAATTCGACCCATTAGTCATATTATGCCGATTTAGGTGATATTTTGTTAAGAATATTTAAGGAAAGACATGAAAGATAATCGTAGAAATATATTACCGAGTGAGCCCTAAAAAGTACGAGGCCCAGATCTTAACCTATATATGTACAAGGCTTAAATGTCAAAATGGTCCATGTGTTTCACCCTATTGGTCAATTTGGTCCTCGTATTTTTAGTTTGGCCAAATTGGTTTCCATGTTTACTTCCGTTAGCACATAAACAATCCGTTAAAGGACCATTAAAATTGACATGTGCCCTGCATGTGAGAAGGTCATCTCAATCGATTGATCTTACATGGGTTTAATAGGTTTATAGTAAAATTACATTTTTATCGTCTTACTTACAAGACAAGTGTCAGTTATAATGATTATCCTTTAACAGATTGTCTAGAATTTGCTAACAAAAATAAACACATGACCAATTTGGCCAAATTAGTAATACAAATACTATATTAACAGATAAAGTAAAACACATGAATTATTTTGACATCTAAGCCTATGCAGAAAGGACTTGGATTCTCTCTCCTTCTCTTTCTATCTCCTTTCATTCTCTCCTCTCACATTCTCTATTTTGTGTCTCTCTCTCTATAAAAAATTAATATAAAATGTTAACGTGGTTTAAACGTAACCGTTCAAATAAGCGAGAAGAGAAAGAGAGGAAAAAAAAAAAAAAAAAAGAATCCTACTCCATGCAGAAATTACGACACGGTTCCCCAAATGTTTTATTCTAATCAAGTAATTTAATTTTTGTTGTTAACACAGGAAACAACAGAAGCAAGCAGACAGAGAAATAAACAAATTAGGCAGGTAAAAGGGAAAAGGCAGAGTGAAAACAAGCGGAGGAGCAGGACATATTCGTCAATACAGAGACAGAAACCCAAAACCAAAACAAGGCGCATTCATTTCAGAAAATTGTCGTCTTCGAAAACGCATGGAAACAGGTCCCCACTGGGCCACTCCACATACACACTCCACCCTCCTCCGCCCTCCTTATTAACCACCTCTTCTTTCCAGACATCCCACAGCTCATACAATTTGGGCTCTGGGTTTTCCGATTCCCCACCAAATCCTCCCGCAACTACCTAAAAACCCTCGATTGGAAGCTATCGGTTCGAAGATTCGGACTGGTGGGTTGTAATCGTTCCATGAAGCGAGCATCATCGGGGGACGATTCGATGGCGGTGGAGGAGAGCTTGGCTGATGTGAAGATGAAGAGGGTTAAGGTGGAGGAGGAGGAGGTGGAGGTGGCTGACTGTGTCGACCAGGATGAGCTGAAAGGGGCGGGGTTTTCGAATCTGGACGACAATCTGATCTTCGAGGTGTTCAAGCACGTGGATGCGCGGACGTTGGGGATGGCATCGTGCGTGAACAAGCAGTGGCACAAGACGGCGGAGGATGAGCGGCTCTGGGAGCTGATATGCACCAGGCACTGGGCCAACACCGGCTGCAGCAGCCAGCAGCTGAGATCTGTGGTCCTCGCTCTCGGCGGGTTCCGGCGGCTTCACGCCCACTACATCTGGCGTCTCAGCAAGGCCTCCTCCTCCTCCAGCTCCGTCCCTTCTTTCTCGTCGGCGGCGTCCTCCTCTGCTTCGCCTTGGGCGGCGGCTCCGGTGAAGCCGACGCTGAACCCAAAGCCGCCAAGCGCTCGGTGGGGAAAGGACGAGGTGAATCTGTCGCTCTCGCTTTTCTCGATTCGGTTTTACGAGAAGATGAACTACGCAAACAGAGGAAGATGATCAGACTCTAAACCCCAAAATAAAATTATATATAATTATATATATATCTATATGTTTCGTAATTTCAGTTGGATTTTCCCTCTTTAGATTTGGGTTTTTCCCTCTCAATTTCCCTAATTTGGATCTGTAATTCTTGTTAGATCTTGAAGCTTTTTGTGTAAATTAAGGTAATTTCTGAATCATTATGCACTGTAATTCCATAATTTGATCTATTGGAATTTGGGTTTGCTTCTATTTCGTGTTTGTTTCTGGGGGTTTGGGGCAATTTTGGCCGTGGTGATTGTGATTGGCTGTCCGGAGGATTCGATTGGCGAATACGAACAAAGAGAAAAGGGAAAACGAAGGAGGGCACGGTTGTAATAAAAGGCTTGGTTCTGGGCATTTGGCAGGTTCGAATGGGCATGAATAGGAAAAGGACAAGAGGAATGAGTGTTGTAATAGGCTAGAAAAGTGAGATGATCCGAACGGGAACTGAGAAGGACGACGTTGTCGTATGTATTGGAAGTGCTCGTATTTCTTGGAGAATTGCCAGACTGCTTGCTGCCTCATTGGGTTCTGTTGTAATTTTTGCTTGCATTCTCAGAATGGGCATCTTGTTATGTTTCAATAGATTATGTGTTTAATGTGAGAGATAGCCAAATCCAAGTACTAGGGTTTCCCGTAAAATTTCAGAAATGGTGAAGGCTATGGGAACGTAAAGTATTCCGACCAACGAGAATGCGCCACTTTTTCTAGAGAGGTTTAATAAAACACCTTCGTTACTATTTACTTTTAACAAAAAACCGTTTTCTTACCTTTAACTGTCACTATTTACTATACCTTTAAAAGTGACTTTTCGTTAAAAAGAAAATTTTCAAGCCCTTTTCGTTAGTTTTCCTCATTTTCTATGCAGATCGTTAGCCAAATCCTAAAAGGCTAATGGGCTACGTTCTCTACGAAAGTCCTACACGCTTACAATCAATACGCGCTTGGATCCAATTTATTGCAAACGATCCAAGTCGATCACTACACAGCATACTCAAACCACCCTGATGTATAATGGGATTGCTTATCAATTTCTTAGCATGACAAGACTCTCCAAGGCATATTCTTGGAATTGAGGAATATTTTTCTATCGGTGTGCAAACTAGGTAACACTTGGCTAATAGGTTCAACGAACCTGGATACTAAGGTTAACTTCTCAGTTCTAGATAAATAGTCAAGGTCAACTACTTTATTTCGTTAATCAATAACTCTCACTACACTCTTGTTACTTCTTACAGTCTTTCTGACTTGGGCATTAGAAGTGCTTTCACTAACACCACACCAACGTTAGTATAACTTTGTTTCTCTTTTTGTGTGTGTGTGTGTGTGTGTGTAGATTTTTGTAAATTTGCTCCCATAAATTTGTTAGGGGTGGGTTCAGTTTCATTCGGTTCGGTTCAATTTTCTTTTGATTTTTTTCGGTTTCCATTTTTTTTTAAATTTTTTTTTTATAAAACTTGATCATTTTTTTAATATGGAATTTGGAAAAAGAGGCTTGCATTGGTAGACTAATAATAAGAAAATAGGGAAAGTGGAAATGTATTTGTACATATACAAGATCATATAAACCAATCATTTGCTATCAACAACTCAATTGCAAAGAAAAATGATCATTGTATCCATTCAAAAAGTAAACAAATAAAGAAGCTTTTCGAAGTTCCAAAGTCTTCCAAAACTTTCCTCTATAACCCAATGAAATACCCTCCCTAATTGAACCAAGTATGCTCCTTGAAAAAGCCCTAGGCTTAGTTTCAAACTTGGCAACAAAGTTTCACAAAAATTGGGATACATTCATAAAGTGTAAAGGTATTCGGTTCGGTTTCTAAACCTCCAAAACCGAAACAGAACCAATAAGGTTCGGTTCAGTTCAGTTTTTTCTTTTTTGGTTTGGTATATTTTTTTTCAGTTTTTCGATTTCAGTTTAGTATTCGGGACTCTTTTTTTGGGTTTTTGGTTTTTTAAATCTACCCCTAAAATTTGTTTTTGGTTTATGAGAATGTATGTTGCAGGAACTAATAACGGATTCACCTTTTCAAAGTGATTGGTCACTGATTGACAATTGTAAAAAAATTCAAGATGGTACAATCATACACGTTTAAAGTTAATAATGAAGCAAACCTACGAAGTTTTTCGTTTTTAATAAGAAAGATTAGAAGTTATGTGAATAGGCAAAATCTAGGAAGATTCTTATATAATATTACAAAGGTTTGTGCACAAAATTAGGTAAATACTCTTGTAACGGGTAAAGCTTCATTATACGGTATTTATAAAAGACATTTCACTAAATTTGTGCAAGGTGATTTTCATATGATTGGCCAACATTGTGTGTAAACAAGTGATTAGCGCTATATTAATATTTTTTATGAACTAACTTAGTACTTATGTGCTTCCACAAATAGACATAAGCTCAAAAGCATAAACTTTAGTCCTCTTGTGGACTGCATCAGACATATAATGTGAGACTAACTTCGAGTGGGTGAGACCAAATATAGGGGGTCTCTTTTGATTTTGTAAGTAGAGCCACATGACTTACGTGGTCTGAGTGTTCAGACCCAAGAATTTCATTTTTTAATAGGAAAACTAATGAAAATTATTTGAAAATTTTGAGTTTTAACGATAAGGATAAAATAAAAAGTAAAGTGAATAGTATTAGGATTGACTTTTTAGTGTAAAAAGATAATTTTTTGTTAAAGTGAACAGTACCGGAAACTTTTCGTTAAAATTTTCTTTTTTAATACATAAATTATCGCTTGCCAGGTGCACTATACGTTTAATAAACGTTTATCATGTATACATAAAGTCACCAATCCAATAATATTTGCCACATGGCGAATCTCTTCTAATATGAAGTGCATGGTATGGGCACATGGATAGGACGTAGATATCAAACGTCAATTCTCAAGTTTGCAGAAGAAAATAACCTTGTACGTGCAAAGTGCTATACTTTTACATGAAAAGGCATAAACCCTATCTGCGGATAAGCGATTACATGTTCCATTCCATGGGCACGTACTACATAAAAACACAGATCTACAGTATCTTCACCCGTGACCGACAGGTGACGGGTTATTTCCACTGGTAATATGCTGAGTTTTGGACGCACGTCGTTGACGGCAAGCAAAACGTTGAAGCTTACGACGCAACAAAACAGAGAGAACGGATGGATGTTGGTGAACTCACTGTAGTCTTTTGTGCCGTCCCTTTGCTCAATCCCCCTTTTCTTTTTTTCTTGGCCGGTAAACTTCAGAATTTTGGTCTCCTTGAAATTAGTTTTTTGTCAGATTCTCTATTTTCTGTTTGGTTTTATTTCGCATTTAGTTTTTTAGTGTAGTTTTGCTCACCGATCTAAGCTGGTAATGAGCATAATTACTGTATTGATTGTCGCTACTATGCAAAACTCGGAATTCAACCAATGCGCGCGGTAACTATAACCAATGCGGTGAGTGTTGAGCAAATACTTTCTTTGGTCTTTTGGTTGGCAAGTTGGCAAGACAAACCTTTCAAGGTGTATTTTTATTCCATTTGGACCAAGACTTTCCAGACTCCATTACTCATTGCTCTTCTGAATTCTGAACCAGTTGTGAATTGTGCTCGTTTAGAATTTGCTGGCAGCGTATGAAGACTTGCCACCGAACTCCATATGTCAATGTTTCAACTCACCGCTGCTTACTTTTTGTAATTTCCCGGGATTCTAAAGTTGTTTTTGGTTTGTAGCTTCCCATATACACATAAATCCTCCTATGATTCTGTCACAATATTCTTGGTATAGACATAAAATTACAAATTTGTCCAATTTGGTAGGTCAAATTAGCTTGTTATATGGTACGGATTCTACTTATAACATGAAATTTTGACCCGTAATTCAAATCTGTTTGTGGAAAAGGGTTCTCCACTCACCTTTTATTCAAGAGTTTAGGTCAAATATGAAGTAGACTATTTAGCTCGTTTCTTTGAGTAGGAACGCCATCTGTAAGACATCTTTTACAAAAATATAAGATTGACATTATGTAGTATTATATCTTGATTCTACGTTGATCTCACTCGTATGAGACTTGTCAAACAAATACGCCCATCACATTTTTGAAATGTCTATAAAAAAAACATATATATATATATATATATATATATTATATATATATATATATATATCTTTTATGGCTTTGACGAGTTATTTGTGCATGTTACAAACCATGATTTGCACAAATGGGTGACTTTTTCATGGCAGAACCAAGCAATGTCCAGTTGTCCATAGCTAATTGAGACTTTTGACATCAACCAATCGAAAATTAGATAAAAATTCGATTCAGCCCATCTTCAAGTCTAGTCCACCTGGCCGTTCAAGACCGAGTGGACGGGAACAAAACAGCAATTGGTGCTAAGTGCTCTTAACCGCATGAGTTACAATTTCGTATACGCTCTTGTACGTTTTAAATGTACTTAGTTGGGCTGGGCTACCCCGCACAAGTTATGTGCAGATTCAGAAACAACTAATTTTGGATCAATATTTTGTGGGCTTTGGCCTTCCGAACCTTTTGCAGTCTTCTTTCCCTTCAATCTTACACAGGCAGTTAGGCAGACGGAATCAAAAGACAAAGGGTAAACTGTAACAAAAAATTTCTCCGGTCAACGAAAATTTAATATTCAACATCTACGTTCCTCCGCACATAGACCTTAATTTGCTGTATCTGAGTCCATCCGATTACGTCCTCCAAATGAATCTTCCAAGTCTTCAACTAACCCTCTTGTAGTTTGAACGAAGCCATGCACCTTCCCACTCATTTCTTCATTCCCAAGTCAAAAATATGAAGCTCACATTCCCACCTCCTCCCCACACACTCGGACACTACTATTTATAGCACCCAAATCCCCACTCGCTTCATCCAAACCAAATCAAACCGAAAACTCAAACACCGGCCAGAAGCATAGTCTGATCAAGCATCATCGATCATTTCGCAATATATTCTTCTTCCAGATGGCGAAAAGTTTGAAACCCTTGTACTCCTTCCTTGTTGCTGTCCTCGTCGTAAGCTCTTTGGTTTTGTGTACGTCGGAGGCTCGTTCTCTTAAGTTGGGGAACATAGACAAAGAGATGGAGCGTGTGTTTGATGGGTTGTATATTGGAACTATGAAGAAGGAAGGTCCAAGCGGCAGAGGAGAGGGTAATGCGTTCACCGAGTCGGAAACCCTAGGAGGGAACAAATCTGGTCCTAGCTCCGGCGGTGATGGACACTGATTGCAGCAGCCATTTGCCATTGTACCGCCGCTGCGGACTAGTGATTTATTCTTTCATTATGTTTAAGCTAAGTATTTTTATACGTTATTGGGTATGTTGCATAGTAGATTAAGGTGTATTTTCATGTAACATGTAGAACATGTTGTCTAGCCCTATAATAAAGCACTTGGTAAACAAGTTCAACTTATTTTATTTGTATGCAATGTAATGCAGCTGTGATGTAATATTCTTCATAAAATAATAAAAATGTATGTTTTATTTGTAATACCTAGACTATGTCTAGGCATATAAGTTGGTTTTCTATTACTAGACTTTCATCCATCGATGTAGGATGCTCACAAAACAGATGATATATGCAACATAAGTACATTGTCACAATGACGTCCCGTACTAATAAAATAAAGATTGATATGTAAATTATTTTTGTCCATATATTCTTGTTTTATTAATATAGAATATCACGTGGCAATATATCCTTGATATGTAAGTTCTCCTAAAAGACGATGTAGTTTCATCATTCCTAACAAGAAGCATGCCCCAGGGACATTGTGGGATCAATGGTTTTTGGAAACTTTATCCGAAGCTACAAAGTGTAGGGCGGCTCTGTTTCATTCAGGTAGGAGCTTTTGACCGTCAAATGAAGAAACCAAACCTTAAGAAACACCTGTACATATAACAGCCGTGCCAATTGTGAGTGTCAAGAACACGATCTTATGTTTTTTGATGTGCAAGTAACTTGGTCAACGAGTTATTAAGTTGAGAAATTCTTGGAGTTTTGTTTTGGTTAAGATTAGGAGTCCTTATTTTGTGCAATTAATCAAGAAACATTATTTTGTTTGCAAACAGTTCAATACCATTTAGCAGTGGCGAAGCCAAGATTTTATATGAGGAGGGGCCTCACTTAATGTTAAAAAAATAGATAATGTTTACAAAAGGGTATAATACATGCTTGGAGTTGTGATCTAATTAATTTTTTTTGAGGCGCTAAATGCTTTTTCCATGTTAAAATTAATCTTCCAATATCAAGTCAATATAGAGAGTAGTTAATCAAGATTAAAGAGGATTAAAAGAAATTAATCTTCCAATATCAAGTCAATGAAAAATGCTAGGGGATCATGTTTTTAGACCATATTATTAGTGAAAAGTTAAAGAGAACACAATGATTTACAAACCTTAACATTGTTTTGGATTGAAAATTTGGGGGGCAAAATACATGAAATTCAACAAGGGAAGGAGGAAAAGCTCAGAGTTTATTATTCTTTAAGTTGACAATATAAAAGAATATCTTTTGATAAAACTAAAGTAAATTTTAGATTTTAATTTTAAGAGTTATTGAGTTGTATACAAAATAAAAGTTAGATTTAGTTTTAGGATGAGTGCCGTTGGGAAAAGAAAAAAAGACCTCTTGTTTTAATTATTAGTGAATAGAATTTAAAAATTTTGTGTAAACTAAAAGATGTATAATACTAAGTTTATAAAACAAAAATAAATATATAATACTAAATATTTAGAGGGGCTTAAAGAGTGAGAGTAGGCCTAGGCCTATGCTAGGCATATATTGCCTCCGCCCCTGTAATTGATTTGGAATATCCTTTATAGTCAGTTAATAGGTCAGATTATAGGGAGCCTCATCACTATATATAGACAGTCTTTGCTTTTACAAAATATATGTTCCATTCCAAAGAAACCATGTTATTGCTTGAACACTTCCGCTTGCTGAAAGTTTAAAACTCCTTTATTATCCACTAGAGCCATGTATTTCGTATTCTACACATAAGTAAATTGTAACTAATTTATTGTAAATACTTCTTACAATGCCACCATGAAAACAACCAATCAGCAAGAACAAAAGTTTTCATGAATCCTATGCCACTTGTCCATGATGATAACAATTTCGTTTTTGTTTCCATATGTTACTTCACTTGTCTATGTAAACCGTTCATATTTAATAAAATTTCTATCATCCAAAAATTAGCTTTGAGTTTTTTTATATTTAGTTTGAAAGTAGTTACCAAACAGATGTTTTATTTTCTCTAAACGTAGTGTCCGATGTTGAACATGAGGGGGATTAATGGCTAGAGAAAGAAGAAAAATGAGAAACAAGGTGCCCGGCCATTTGATCAATTAATCCAACCGTGAGGAAACAACGGCATTTGTCGCAGCACTAAATAGAGGAGCAAACCTGCAAATGGAAAGATTTCCACTAATTCCTGATGGGTTTACAAAAGCCGAGCCGAGGAAAGTTGGACACATTCCATCAACGGTGGTTAAAGGATTTTCGAACAGCATTTGAACTCATTTGCTACGAAAGACAAGTGTGTGAACTTGAATTTGTCAAAGTCACGCGACAAACTAATTTGTGGTAAAACCATATGGAAGAAACTGCGGTTTAAAAAAAGAGTCCACACACATGCCAACCAGCCATGACAATCCTAACATGGCGGTTCAAGAAGGAGGTTGTCTTAATAATAGCCTAGATCATATACAGATATACTAACTAGTTCATGTAATTTCTTTACAAATTTGTTTCTATTGTTCTTTCACCTTAGTAGTGACAATTTTGTGTCCAACACGACAGTCGGATTAAAAAACGATACGAAATAAACAAATTTAGATGAGCTCTAATCATGATTTGTGTCATAATTGTGTCGACTCATTTAACACAGTCATTAAGTACTTCTTTTGGGTCAACCTGCTAAACCCTTAAATGACATGTTTTAGATGGTTTACATAACCTATAACATGTAAACCTGTATACAACCCGTATAAATGTGAGATGAATCATTTAAATTGAAAGTGAAATGACAAGTTTAACCTTATATTATAATATTTTACTAAAATATTAACTTTATGGGGTATTTTGTACTCATGCATGTTAAACTAGATAATCTTGTCATTTTCAGATAACATGTGTTTGAGTTGATCCTAATAGTGTTCATGTTGAAAACACAAGTAAACATGATGGAAAAAAGTTACAATTTATCAGTTAAAAGTAAATAAAACTGAAATTTTATATGCTGCTAAGACAAGCATACCTCACAGGCTAAGCCTAATAACTAGCTAATTATCCCTGGCATGGTGTAATAGCATCTCAACCACTTATCTCATGGTTGGTCTTGCATCTTTGGCTTCCTCGACAGTGTAAACGACAAGCCTACGCTGCAAGAGATCACATAGAGAAAATATGTGAAGCAGTATCCCCGTATTTCTATCAAGTGCATATGATTTTGCCCTGCCCAAACTCGTCTCATGCTCCACGTACTCGTAAACGACAAGCCTACGCTTCCCCTCTGAGCAGTATCCCCGTATTTCTATCAAGTGCATATGATTTAGCCTCCTAAGCGTGCTGGCTTCTTGTAAAAACTTGGCTTCCTCGAATAACTTCATTAAGCAGCTTAATCGCTGCAACCCGTTCGTCATCCAGCACACCTTTGAACACAATTCCTCCTGCACCTCTTCACGCGAGAAGGGTTGGGCAAATAGGCGCTGGAAATCTCAAAACCGTCGAAAACTAGAGGAGAAGGTTGTCATTGTAGAATAAAAGCTTATAGAAACCAGTGAAGAGCTTGCTGTGGCTTCTTACGGATACAAGCATTGCATGTCTGGTGAAGGGTTGTTGTGGAAGAAGGGTGTCATTTGGGGAATCAAGGCTCTGTCATAAACCACACGATCATCGGAGTTTCGTAAAACCAGAGTGCCGGAGCTGTGGAGGGTTAAGTTAGCCGGTGAGAGTGAAGTGGTGGTTGTGGCCCAAACGGTGGACTTTCCGGCATCAGTTAAGATGAGATTCCCAGTTTTGAGGAGGGAGAGCTTTGAACGTTTACCGTTGACTGGATGGTTGCGATTGGCCGTCCATACAACGGTGCGGTTTTGGTGGCGGTCGGAGGGTGAAGGCTCGGAGAACCAAATGGCAAAGCAATATGAGCTGTTGCCAACTTGGTGAAAGCCGGCGGTTAAAGCTCCATCAGATGAAATTAGAACGTCCTCTGGTTTCTCGATGGAGAGGTTGGAGACTTTAATCATAGTGTCGGAGGTTGAAGACGAAGGTGGAGAATTAATGGCTAGAGAGAAGAAAAATGAGAAACGGAGTAGCCATTTGAAATTAGAGCGGGGATCGGAGTTGATCACGAAATACACTTTGATTTTCAATAAATATATTCTGTCGCAGAATGTTGTAGAAGGATTCAAATATTAAGCATCCGACACTGAAGCTATGTCAAGGTTTTGTCAAAGTCGTGTAAGAACATAATAGATCCATTGATGTTTGAAGTCATGCCTGGAAATTGAAGAATTTTCCAAGCTTTCTTTATCTGTGGGTTGGTAGGAGACAATACTTGCATCCCGTTGTTGGGATGCACGTATTCCTCCATGTACCAATAATATATCTTGGCTGAATATAATCAACAATCGAAATCGTTCAATTTATTAATCTGCTGTAGACATCGAAATTTCGGTAAATAAAATGTTGACCGATGGTCAAAGTTTCAATGCTCATGTATTACATAAATTTTATACGTAACGTGTGATTCGACGGAAATCGAAAAGAGTCTGAAAAACTGTCAAACAGGACACGTGTCAACACCTAGCAGAGACGACTTATTTCATCTGGGATATTATATTCAAAATTAGGTCTTAGAAAATTCTATAAATAGAAGCCAATTTCATTCATTTCATTTCACCAATTCACAAATACATTTCTCTACTCCCAAATTGGAAGAGAATTCTCTTGAAGTTCGTTCTTCGTTCATCGTTCTTCGTTCTTCGAGATCAAGCCCCAACAGCCCTTGAAGAAACGCTCATCCACCTTCGAGACCAAGCCCAACGGCCCTTGAAGAACTTCGCCAAAACCTTTGAAGAATCAACAAGCACTTTGGTCACGTGCCGATTCTTCATCCAAGATTAAGCCCCGACGACCCTTGGATCAACACAACTGTTCTTCAAGATCAAGCCCAAAAGCCTTGAAGATCCATTCATCGTTCATCCATTCATCCGCCTTCAAGATCAAGCCCCAAAGACCCTTAAAGATCCGTTCATCCGTTCTTCAAGACCCTTGGATCCACACAACTGTTCTTCAAGAATCAAGCCCAAAAGCCCCTTGAAGTTCATCCATCATTCATCGTTCATCGTTCTTCGTTCGTCGTTCATCCATCTTCAAGAACAAGCTCAAAAGCCCTTGAAGTTCATCCATCGTTCATCGTTCATCGTTCTTCGTTCGTCGTTCATCCATCTTCAAGAACAAGCCTAAAAGCCCTTGAAGATCTGTTCATCATTCAACGTTCATCCAACTTCAAGATTAAGCCCCAACGGCCCCTGAAGATCCGTTCATCCAACTTCAAGATCAAGCCACCAACAGCCCTTGAAGAAACCTCACCCAAACTTCAAGATCAAGCCTCGATGGCCCTTGGATCAATCCACAAATCAACTTCTTACGGAGATCGAATCAGAGGAACAAATAGAGATTGTAACCCAAAATCATCAAATACAAATATTATTTTGTACACGTGTTCTTGTTATTTTTTCAAGAAATTTTTGTGTTTACAAATTTGGCACGCCCAGTGGGACAATCTCTACCTCTCATCTCTTTCTCCGTTCAAGAAATCCAAAGCACACTTCAAGCACAATGGCTTCAGACAAGGAACAAGTCATCAGCGCCACTTCCATCGAAGAACAGCTGATTGAGATAAAGGAGATGTTTGCAATGATGATGAAGACCCTCGAAGAAAAAGATTTGAAGATCGCTATGCTCGTGAGCAAATTTGGGGCACGACATGATGAAGGATCCGGCTTTGGCTCCAAGAAAGGCGGCGACGAAGAAGAAGAGCTTTCGGTGGAGAAAGCTGAAGAAAAGTTGGAGCCAGACCAAGCAGCGGCGCTCATGGGATCTCTCTACATCAAGTAGTTGCAGGAGATGATCTCCAACACCGTTAAGGCACAATACCAAGAGAGCTCAAATACCTCCGGGTTGTACTCGAAGCCTTACTCCAAGAAGATTGATGCCCTGAAGATGCCAATGGGCTATCAACCACCTAAATTCATGCAGTTTGATGGAATAGGAAACCCGAAACAGCATGTCACCCACTTCGTTGAAACTTGCAACAACGCGGGCACTGAAGGGAGTCCCTTGCCAAACAGTTCGTGCGCTCGCTGAAAGGTAACGCCTTTAATTAGTACACCGATCTCAAGCCCAAATCTATCAACAGCTGGGAGTAATTAGAGCGAGAATTCCTCAACCGCTTCTACAGCACCCGCTGCACAGTCAGCATGTTGGAGCTGACAAACACAAAGCAGTGGAAAGATGAGCCAGTTGTTGACTACATCAACCGATGGCGCACCCTTAGCCTCGACTGCAAAGATAGACTCTTGGAGCGTTCTTCGATCGAGATGTGCATCCAAGGCATGCAATGGGGATTACACTACATCCTTCAAGGCATAAAACCGCGGACCTTCGAAGAGTTAGCAACCCGCGCCCATGACATGGAGTTGAACATCGCCAACCATGGGAAAAATGAGCCAATCACCAACTTCAAAGAGAAAGTGTTTGCTCCGGAGGTGGACGAAACTGGGAAGAAGCCCGCCAAAGAAGCTTTTACCGTCAACACTGCCCCCGTCAAAATCTCGTCCAAGTACAAAACGAGGGAGATAAAGAGAGGAGAGCCTTCTCACACCCAAGACAAGTACAAAAACACCTTGAGGGAACTAGAGCAGAAGACGTATCCTTTTTCGGATTCCGACGTGGCCGCAATGCTGGAAGACTTGTTGGAGAAGAAGGTGATCGATTTACCCGAATGCCGATGGCCGGAAGAAATAAATCGCATCGATAACCCAAGGTGCTGCAAGTACCACCGCTTCATCAGTCATCCAACAGAAAAATGCTTCATGCTGAAAGATCTCATCATGAGGCTGGCTCAGCAAGGAATCATCGAGCTGGATCTTGACAATGTGGTAAAGTCAAATTATACCACCGTCACTTCCGGAACATTTGATTCGAAGTCTTCATCGCCACCGCTAGGGGCATGCTCCGAATCAAGCAAAGCTGAATGATGGATTCATGTTGCTCCAAAGAAATGGCACATGAATCCTACGTCTCCACCACAAGTTCGTCAACCGGAAAGAAGGCAAAGCAGCTTTTGCCAATCTCCAAAGCAACGGGAAATTGTTGAAGATGATGGAAATTCAACACAAAGATCGCCCATCCCCATCACGATGCGCGATTTCCTCCTGGAAGATTTCTTCAAACACCCGGTCAAAGCTCCTTGCTACAAAGATTGCAAGGAACGTTTCTCCAAAATGGCTTGACAAATCTGTGTGGTGCTACTTGTCTGCATGAGCTGAAACTGCAAGACACCATGCTCCTTGTTCGCACGAGCCTAAACTGCATGAACGGATGCTCCTTGTCTGCAAGAGCTGAAACTGCAAGACACCAAGGCTCCTCGCCGGCACGAGCCCAAACTGCATGGTACAACGCTCCTGGCTTGCACGAGCATAAAAGGTAACATCAAGGCTCCTGGTCTGCACGAGCATAAAAGGCAACACACAAGGCTCATCACCAGCACGAGCTCAAACTGCATGGCAAAATGCTCCTCGCTCGCACGAGTCTAAAAGGCGACGACACCCCGCTCATTGCCTGCACGAGTTAAAACTGCAAACGGCACCAAAAGAAAATACAAAAAAAATAATAGGTATGTATTTGAATTACGTTTTGACTTTATCCCTTTCGTTAGAAGGGTACGTAGGCAACTTGGAACTTCAAAACTTCAAGTACATTCATATCATCAATGTAAATACTTTATTTCTTTAAAGGAATGATGTGGCTACAAAGTTTGTTACAAAGATGAGCAAAAGACATGCGAGAGAAATCTCGTGAGCGTTGAAGGATGACAATGACAAGGTCACAACGATGGGAAAGAGACCAGCCACAAAGCTTGACCAGCAAGGTCGATGTGCACGGCAACGTCACCATCGAGGAAAGTCATGACCGAAAGGCATTACACAACATAAACTCATTGCAGTCTTTCACACAACCCCACACAGTAAAAGTTACGCACTGGAACAAGCTCAAAACAGCGATGGCAAATGGCATTCGGCAAGGTCGATGTGCACAGGAACGTCACCTCCGAGGAAAGTTGTGACCAAGAAGCATTACACAACGAGGTCCCGGTGCAGCCTCTTGCACAGTACTGCACGGCAGCGCACCACTGAGGGAAAAAGTGATCAAAAGGCACTACACAACGAAACCCCGGTGCAGTCTCTCGCACAAGCTCCAAACAGCAACTGCAAGCGGCAAAGTCGATGTGCACGGCAACGTCACTTCCGAGGAAAGTTGTGACCATGTAGCATTACACAACGAAACCTCAGTGCAATATCTCGCACAAGCTCCAAACAGCAACGGCAAGCGGCAAAGTCAATGTGCACGACAACGTCACCACTATGAGCCAGGTCGGTGAAGAACTTCAGTAACTGCCGTCAAACGACTAGCCGGTCACGAAGCTCAACACTTTGCATCCGTATCCTGCTCACTCCATCACTAATTGCAAATTCACAAGAAGCTGCCACCAAAACGGCAAGGAAATCCAGAATACGGGGATCACCTGAAAAAAAAAATACATATATTATTATGTATTCAAAAAAAAAATTTACATATGCTTTATGTATTTTTGGAAAAAAAATTTACATATGTTTTATGTATTTACAAAGAAAGGGAAAAGAAAAAAAAATTTACATATGTTGCACTAAAAAAAAAGAAGTTATTACAGTTTCATTTGTGTGTATATATATATATATATGTATATGTCTCCAAGCCGGCTCCCAAAGCCCAAACCATCAGCCCATCGCCATCCATGCCAAGCGGGTTGCGACCAGCCCAGCAAAGATCAAAGACGTGGCCCATCTTCCCAAATAACATAGCAGGCCTAGGCCTAGCAGATGGACCTCAAGGCCCGAGACAAAACGGACGGAGCACCGCCACCAGGCCCAGTGGGTTCGTAATAAGCGCTCAAAGGGGTATATAGTTCAATCAAATTATAAGGTACATCTTGAAACCTGCGGCATCAGAGGACATGATGGTGCGGGCACAGGGGAGCAGAGCCCGACGATGCCAAAACAAACCCTTTCCGTTTCTTTTAGACGCACAACAATGGCATCGCTCACTCCAGGAATCCTCCAGAAGCTCTTCCAGTCAATGAACTCTGCCCTAAATTGCAATTTTCCCAGAGGAATTCCGCCCCAAACTCCCAGAAATTGATCAAGACACCCAGATCAAAGCCCAACCTTCATCCATATCCACTGGGCTCATTCTCTGCTACAGTGGCCCAAGCCCTTCTCGTCCGCCACGCCATCTCATTCCCAAGCTTTCAAGCATCTGGACGACCTTGGACATCGGTGTAAAGTTGAGATCCCATTTTCCTGGCTGGACAAGTTTTCCAACCCCGTGCCGCTGCATGGAGAAGGCTTCAATGTTCAGTCTATATTTTGACAGCAGTCGATCAGTTTCCCGTCACTGATCTGTTCGATTTCTCTCCAACACACTGGCTGGATCTGATTTTCTTCCACTCGCCAGCTGCGATCTCCGGATAAGTCTTTGTAGTGACGACAGTGGTTGCGGGGACGTCAAGCTAAGACCACACCAGCTCCTCCTTCTTCGCCTCCCTCAAAATCCCTCATTTCAACATCTCTCAGTGCCTCTCTGATCTTCACGCCCACAACCTACGCGTTGATGCTGGCTAGTTCTAGCTTGTTGAAGCAAGTCACTGACTTGCTCTGCAACTTCCCTAGACATGTTTTCTGTCTTAAATCTGCCATGCCACTCTTCACACTATCTGAGTCTCTTCTGTATGGGATCTGAGATCTTTAGACGGAATGGGACTTGAGCACTTCACTTCTCTTCAACAGCTACAGATTTCAGCCTGCGAGAATCCTGCGGTTAATGAGTCTGATCTATCCCTAAAGAAATTAAATGAATTTCAATCCCAACTTCATGATCTTCAAAAGGAAAAGAGTGAAAGATTGCATAAGGTGCTTGAATTTGTGAGTACAGTGCATGATATTTGTGCAGTACTTGGGCAGGACAAACTTGATCCTGTTATTGGCCGAGATGATGAAATACGGTTTGTGATTCTAGATCTTCATCGCCTTCTTACTCGACATGTAGGAGCTCATGATGCTGCCCCTCAGCGTCTGTGCCCTCTTGATCCTCTCCATGTTGACGAGTTCACCGTGAGCATCACCGCTGCACCTGCTGAGGCAGTAGCGCCAACTCCTGCAAATCCGTCTCCACCCTGCAGAAAAAAAGTGGATGGGCTCTTGACATCGGCCGTTGCCTGCACCTCATCTCCAAGTTTCTCATTCCTCCTCAAGCTCTATCTCCGTCCGCACGGCATGGCCCATCTCTGTCCTTCTCTGCAAGCTTCTCATCCGTACTCTTCACCTTTTATCCTCACCATCGTACCATGTAGCAACCACCTGGCCTACCTTGAGCTCGTCACTATGGCCACCATGATAGCAAAGAACTTCAACGACCGCCGTCAAACGACTAGCCGGTCGTGAACCTCGAAGCACCATCTTCTCAGCCTCCTCGCTCCTTCCCTGCAAGTTCCTCACCCCAGTCATCCGAATTTATACAAAAATAATAAATAAAAAAAAAGAGAATGGTGGAATTTTGGTGCTGGCACCACGTGAAAAAAAGAGAAATGATGATGGAGGTGCATGGGCACCATGTGAAAGCAGAAGGAAAAAAAGAATTTTTAAAAAAATGGTTTTCAAAAAAATGGTCAGGCAACATCATGAAGAAAAAAAAAATATATATATATGTGTGTGTGTGTGTGGCATTTGAAAAAAAAAGACATTGAAAGAAATGAAGCCCACTTTATTTCTCTCGAGAATTTTACATAAATTTACATTATACATGTAAAAAAAAAAATCAACATTACAAGCAGAGAATCTTCAAGGATGGTCACGAATAACCTCATTACTCGGCGGAGCTGCAAGAAGACGAGGTGCTGGAGTTTGATTATCCGGAGCCTCAACACTTGGTGAAGCTCCAGACGACGACGACAAAAGATACCTCTGGAACAAAGCCATGAACATCTGATGATCACTTTGAATCCGACTATCGGATTCCTGCAGCTGGTCCAGTTTCTTCTTCATGCTTGTCGAGTAGCTGTTGGCAAGCATGTGCAATTCCCGATTTTCATGCTTAAGCCCTCTAATCCCCTGCTTAAGGCTTACCACCTCAACCATCAAGGATTCAACCTGGCGAGTACGAATAAGAAGGCGTTGGCCCATGTTCGACACGGAGCCCGCACACTGGACGTTAAAGGCCAAGGAATCCTGGACAGCCAGCTCATCAGATTGCTTGGAAAACACCCTATTGTCTCTGGGGGTGAAAAGATTTCTAGCCACCACAGTGGCTGTTATATCATTCTTCATCACCGAATCCCTAACCGTAAAAGGACCGTTTGGGGATAAAAATGATGGGTGTCATACGTGGTCCGGAGAAGACATCACAGCCTCTTCCCCGGCATTCAAGTCAAGACGATGGTCAGATGGGCAAGACATTTTCCAAAGGTTTTGAAGAAAAGAAAAGGTCGGACAAATCAAGATCTCAAAGGTACAAGAGGGAAACTTCTGCAAGTAGCAATTCTCAAGTATGCTTTGAGAAGCAATCGACGCCTCCATAAAAAAGAAGAAGCAATGAGATCGCTTGCTCAAAAATCGAAAAGCTGCCTGCCCAGAAATCGAAGAGGCACCACATTTCCAAAAAGCCAAATTTTCCGAATCAATCTGTCAGCACCCTTCACGTGCAATCTCAACTTTAAGAGAGTCTCGGGCCAAAATCAAGGAAGCTCAACACTATCCTCCAAACCTTAAAAGCTCTGCCGCTTGTTCAAAAATTAAAGAGTTGCTTACCCAGAAATTGAAGATGCGTCACTTCTCCAAAAACTTGTCGCCACCCTTCATGTGCTGTCTTAGCGTTGTAGAAGTCACGGACGAGTCTAAAAATGCGTGAATCTCACTGTTCTAGTTACCTACTATCGCTGACAAGAGTAAACGAATAGTATTACTACCGGCTACTTAGAAATCCCTATATAGTCCAACCCTCATCATTTATGGTAAGGCGGACCTGCAAAAAATATGTCAAGCTCTTCCCTATCCTCAAGAATGCATTTCCATCAAAGCCTCTCGAAATACCCAGTATTCCTCATCCCCTGGAATACCTTTGCAAAACAAGCCACACCAGAGCAAGAGTATCCCATATCATTAGGGTTGAAATCAAGAGTATCTCATATCATGCTTTCCATATGTCCTTGTCTTTGTCCTTGTTCTCACCTGCAGGGAAAGAAGACAGAAGCAATCAGTCAGAACCTACGATCAAACTTTCGATTTGGAACTAACTACCTGGAAACCGTCCCTGATTGCTTACCTAGCATTTGCATTCCACTCCTGCATCAGTAAGGCAAATACTGCAAGAGAAGATGTCATGTATGCATGGGAGAAAACTATAGAAGATGCCGCTTCTGCAAGGGAAACAGATAAGGCAAGAGAAAATGATACATCGAAGCATGTAGAAATAAGCACGACGAAACATGTGCCAGGTCGTCCGCTACTTCTTCAAAAGCAAAAGTATTTCATATCATCAAGATCTGACGTACTCTGGATTTGATGGACTTGTTTTGACCCTCAAATTCTTGAGTCGGCTCGCGAAGATTGCTTGCCATATAAAGCCGCTCATGGTCCGACAACCTTCAAGATCAAGCCACTAATGCCCCTTGAAGGAATCACAAGTCCAATTCAAGATCAAGTGTTCACCACCCTTGAATCAACTTTAACTCCAGATAAATGGGTAAGCTCAGACTTTTGGCAAGTCTAGAAGAAGAAAACCCTTCAGCCCAGTTCAAGAATAAACCTGTGGAAAGATACTTCTTCAAAAGCAAAAGTATCTTATATCAGCAGAGTCGAAGGCAAAGATATCTCAGGGCATGCTTTTCCTTTACCCTTGCTCTTGCCTACGGGACAATGAGAAATAGGGCGATCGGTCGGCACTTGGAAAGATTGAACAGAGAAACAGACCAACACCTCTACCTTATGCCTGCCTGCCATGCAAAAGAAACAAAGCAAAGAATAATGCAGCATGGGCCGTACAACTGCACATGTTGATTCATCCTCAACTAAACCGAAGATCGCTTGCCATATGAAGCCGATCGTGGTCCGACAACCTTCAAGATCAAGCCTCAACGGCCCTTGGGGAAATCACAAATCCGATTCAAGATCAAATGTCCAACACCCTTGAGTCAACCTTCAAGATCAAGCCTCAATGGCTCTTGGAGAAATAAAAAATCTGATTCAAGATCAAGTGTCCAACACCCTTGAGTCAACCTTCAAGATCAAGCCTCAACGGCCCTTGGAGAAATCAAGACCCAATTCAGGATCAAGTGTCCAACACCCTTGAATCAACCTTCAAGATCAAGCCTCAACGGCCCTTGGAGAAATTGCAATCTTGATTCAAGATCAAGTGTTCAACACCCTTGAATCAACCTTCAAGATCAAGCCTCAACAGCCCTTGGAGAAATCAAGACCCGATTCAGGATCAAGTGTCCAACACCCTTGAATCAACCTTCAAGATCAAGCCTCAACGGCCCTTGGACAAATTGCAATCCTGATTCAAGATCAAGTGTCCATTACCTTTGAATCAAAACTAATTCAAGATGAAGCCTATGGAAAGTCAACAAGCACAACAAATGCACGTACTGATTCGTCCCAGAAAAGTTGAATAGATCCCAGCCCAATCCAAGATCAAGCCTTGACAGCCCTTGGATCGACGTCTACATTGAGGAAACTTCAAAACGCACCTTCTACACGTGACAAGCACATGTATGCGGCGCACCTTGAAGTGGGGGCATTTGTAGACATCAATATTTCGGTAAATAAAATGTTGACCGATGGTCAAAGTTTCAATGCTTATGTATTACATAAATTTTACACGTAGCGTGTGATTTGACGGAAATCGAAAAGAGTCCGAAAAGCTGTCAAACAGGACACGTGTCAACACATGGCAGAGACGACTTATTTCATCTGGGATATTATATTCAAAATTAGGCCTTGAAAAATTCTATAAATAGAAGCCAATTTCATTCATTTCATTTCACAAATTCACAAATACATTTCTCTACGCCCAAGTTGGAAGATAATTATCTTGAAGTTCTTTCTTTGTTCTTCGTTCTTCGAGATCAAGCCTCAACGGCCATTGAAGAAACTTCACCAAAACCTTTAAAGAATCAACAAGCACTTTGGTCACGTGCCGATTCTTCATCCAAGATCAAGCCCCGACGGCCCTTGGATCAACACAACTGTTCTTCAAGATCAAGCCCAAAAGCCCTTGAAGATCCATTCATCGTTCATCCGTTCATCCGCCTTCAAGATCAAGCACCAAAGGCCCTTGAAGATCTGTTCATCCGTTCTTCAAGACCCTTGGATCCACACAACTGTTCTTCAAGAATCAAGCCCAAAAGCCCCTTGAAGTTCATCAATCATTCATCGTTCATCGTTCTTTGTTCGTCGTTCATCCATCTTCAAGAACAAGCTCAAAAACCCTTGAAGTTCATCCATCGTTCATCGTTCTTCGTTCTTCGTTCGTCGTTCATCCATCTTCAAGAACAAGCCCAAAAGCCCTTGAAGATCCGTTCGTCATTCAACATTCATCCAACTTCAGGATCAAGCCCCAACGACCCCTGAAGATCCGTCCATCCAACTTCAAGATCAAGCCACCAACGGCCCTTGAAGAAACCTCACCCAAACTTCAAGATCAAGCCTCGACGGCCCTTGGATCAATCCACAAATCAACTTCTTACGGAGATCGAATCAGAGGAACAAATAGAGATTGTAACCCAAAATCATCAAATACAAATATTATTTTGTACACGTGTTCTTGTTGTATTTTCAGGAAATTTTCGTGTTTACATCTGCATTTGAAGATCAATTATACAAAAATTTATTTAAATTGGAGATCGCTTAATCATCAAAACATATCAAATAAATGAACATTTTATCATGAATATGTTACTTATTACCTATATTAACGATTTGTTCTATACATTTGAAAGATTGGTGATCTCCGATTGAAAAGATTTTTATAGGGTGTGATCTTCAAATAAAAATTAAGAAAACAAATAGTACCGATTACGAAATTTGTACGGTTCGTATACGATATTTGCGAAGAAGAGTGCAAGTGTTATCCAAATTATGTTTACCAACAAATGGATTGGCACCGGCAACCTGCATGGTTCTAAAATTTATCTAGAATGAATTAGTAAAGTATGGAATCCCAAAAGTATGAGAACAGTTTACATAGAGAAAATTTCTCGACATGCGGTGTTCTAATCCAACAATGCAATGGTGTGTAGAGAGAACTTACACATTGGCATGTAGAGAGAAGCCTCTGCCCAGTAGGGGCCTAGATTTTAACAAGGACAAATTTTCATTATTATTGTTAACACATGCCACATGGTGTGCTATAATTGCGTGTTATTTAAGTGAAATTGCAACATCACCTGTCGTACTATCAGTTACTTGACCATAGTGTGAGGATGGAAAGATAGAAGTGTCACAAATCGATGAAAGGAAAAACCTTGCAAAGGCTTATAAGAAGTTGGGCTACTGCTGATACTGTTGATATTGCCAATTGGTTTTATGGTGGAACATTGACTTTCTTCATGGTATCAGAGCATGTTGGCCAACGTGTGAGCCTAACAGCCACATGTGCTCCACATCACCCAATTTGTGTTGTCCACGTGTTTGGCTTAAAAATTCACCACATGTCAATGGGTGTGTTAGTATGTAAAGGTAAAAGTGTCTCGCATCAATGAATGGAGAAATCTTGCAAAAACTTATAAGATATTGTATTACTCCCCATATTACTAATTGGTTTATGAGAAACCCCAAGTTTTTTTTTTTTCTTTTTTGGGTAAATTGAAAATAACATTCTAGGAAAAAAGCCAATAAGGTACAATACTATAACAAAGATACATAAGAGGTCCAATTACATGTTTAACACAAAGCAAAATATATGGACCCTAAAGCAAAACACACTTTGAAAACCAAAAACAAAAACACACAAAAACAAAAAATGGTGTTTTAACAAAATACTTCCGGTACTGTTCACTTTTAACGAAAAATCTCATTTTTTACTTTTTCTATGATACTATTTACTATACCTTTAAAAATGACTTTTCATTAAAAAGAAATTTTTTTTAACTTTTCGTTAGTTTTCCTAACCAAAAAAAAAAAAAAAAAAAAAAAAAAACCTAGCCTCCTACGATGCCACCAGAATAGTACCTCCCGACCACCGGTAGACAGCATCCCCAATGGCTACTAGAAATCAGCTCCCCAAGAAGTGAAGAAAAGAGAGATTCCTGCATCTTGCAACGAACACCCCTATGATCGCATCCACAAAACGAAAGAAGTCAATGGAAATAAGAAACCCATCAATTTGCAATTTAAGGCCTAAACCGAATCAAATCGATTACTAAAGTGGTTTCTTGTTTCAATTGCGCTACTAGTTTAACGCTTGAGGGAAATTTGACGTTAGCACTGATCTTCTTGCAGTCTAAGCTCTAACTAAATCGTATCAAGTCCCCACACCTACAACCTAAAAAAGACGGTTCAATTGCAATTTAAGCTCTTAACTGAATCGAATAGCGCCCACAGCTAAAAGTTGAAAAGCCCAAATCAGTATAAGGCCATTCTTGAAAATCCCCAACTTTCTCACCTGCCACGTTGTTTGTAATTACGCTACAGCTAGTGGTGACACATCACACTTTTGTAGTTTTTAATGAGTATTCATTAATATGTATTTATTTTAATTTCACTTTACACTATTATTACTATTACCAATCACACATTTATAATACGCTGATATCAAATAAAACCAGTTTGAAGATGTCCCATTACCAACTCAATAACTTGATTTGCCACCTCTAACTACAACCTCGCATTGCACGTGCTCACAAAAAATTTCAGTGTAACTAGAATACGGAATGATACGGACAGGTCACGCGATGGGTTTTTTAGCCGGTTCGCGGTGTAAATTCCACAAAGCCACGTCGTTTGGTCGGACCAGGAAACCGATAAAACCAAACGACAACCCAAAACCAAACAGTAAAAACCCCAGTTTTTCAGTTACTCCATCGTTCTCGTGCTCTCTGCATCTGTAACTAGGAACACGAACAACCGCCATAACTATAAATCTGTCGCAGTTCTCGATGCAAAGGATTAACGCCAAGACAAGTGATTAATATTAATTGATTAATACTTAATTGTAATTAAGCAGCAGCAGCGCCCCTAAATCAGAAAAATGAGATGCAGAGGCTCCAAATCCAAGAGTGTGGTGAGTGATACTACTGACACTGACTCGTCCGCCACCGAGTCCGACAGCTCCGCCACCAAGACCGATTCCGACATGATCGACGACGAAAACGACGAAGCTTTGTCACCATCCTCCGATTCCTGCCCCTTCGCCGAGGGCGAGAAGGTCATCGCCTTTCACAACCATCGACTGTACGCGGCCAAGGTACTCGCTTTCCTGCCGGCGTTTGAATTGCAATTCTGTATGATATTTTAGGTTTGGTTTGCCTAAATGTGACAATAATTGCAACTTTTTGCTGATTGATCGCTGATACTGTGCGTTTTGATTGCAAGGTGACCAATATCCGGTACAAGATGGAATGGGAGTTTTATGTTCATTACCTTGTAAGTATTAACGCTAATTTTCTATTAATTTCTGATTTTCTTCGATCAAACATGTATTAAATGCGTGATCGTTTCATTTATAAGCTCAAATTTTGTACTTTTTGAAGTCTTTTCCGGAAGTGAAATGCCTTGGGATTTTTATTAGTCTGTCTTTTGGCATTTCCTCCATTTGTATGTGGTTGCATTTTGTAGGTGATATAGACTTGTATTTGCTCGGTTCGTGTAGGATTGGATAATTGTATTTGTAGCATCTCTTGATTGTATATTCTTCTGTCCTGCAGGGATGGAGCAAAAAGTGAGCCTGCCTTCCTGCTTACAGTTTCCGAATTTTGGTTTCATGTTCGTTGAACCAAGATGGTGGACGTTGGAAGCATGCTCTACTTCAGTTTGTGTGTTTTTTATTTTTCGGTTATCATTTGCCATCTCGCTTCAGTTTAAGTGGTCTTTTCACCTCAATTATTGCGTGTGTAATGTCGTTGAAAGATATGCTTATTAGACTACGGCAGATTCTGATGACGGAGGTTTATCAGAATTGAAGGCCAATGCTTAAGCTCCTTTGTGATTTTCATTGGTTACTCGTGTAGTTGCTATCTCTCGAAACTTTGGATTTCATTTATCTTATTGACCTTTTCTCTCTTATTTTCCTCTAACAGTTGGGATGAGTGGGTAGGGATGGATCGTCTGATGAAAAACACTGAAGAGAATAGGAAGAAACAAGAGGCTATCAAACAGAAACAGGGAACAGACAAAAACATGAAGCTAAAACAGATGTCGCAGACTAAACCAAAAAGTTATCATGGTTGGCTTTACAATCTTTAACTTTTCTTTTGTTGTTGCCCAATCCTGATATTCGAATTTATTCTTTTATGTTAGATGTAGGGTGTGAAAATTCTGGCATGTCACATGAACATAAGTGTTACCCTATGAAGAGGTGGAAAGAAAGTCGTTGCAGGAGTCAATATAAGAGTTATGGAAACTGCAAAAGTAACAATGTAGTTAACGAATTTAACAACATGCTTTCTTCGTTCATGATTATAACTTGAATGTGGTTCTTGAATTAGGATGATAAGAGCTTAGGTTTCAAAATATATCCTCTTTTATTAACTTCTCTTGCAATTTGAATGTGTATTATACTATGCATTGTTCTTACTTCTTGTTATTATGCAGCGTCAAGAGGGAAGAAGCGAAAGAATGACTCTGTCAATAAGGTATGCTCTGTTCATTTGTTACGTAAACTATCCTTAGATTGTTTTTAAATTAGAACCCAGCATGAACTTTTGCAGTTTTTGAGTTCTTTTGTCTTCAAATTTTAGGACAAAGATGCCATACCGATGGAAGATCTTTTGCTTCAAATGCCACAACCACTAAAGAAACAACTAGTTGATGATTGCGAATTCATTACTGATCTGGGCAAGGTATTGTGGATTCATTACTCATACTTGAATTTATACCTTCGATTCATTCGTGATGAAATCCGAGTTGATGATATAAATATTGTATTTCAGCTTGTTAAACTTCCACGTACTCCAAATGTGAATGACATATTCAAGAAGTATCTCGACTACAGATCAAAGAAGGACAGTGAGTAAGTTTCCTTCTTCCATCTCTTGGCATCCTAATTTTTTAAATTCTTTTCTCAGGGTTCCATTTTACAAAATATATCCATTTTGAATTTTTATTTAGTGAGAGAGAAAATTAAAATTTTGTTCTCACGAGAGTGAG
Organism: Crataegus laevigata; assembly: GCA_963580275.1. Classification (NCBI taxonomy): domain Eukaryota; kingdom Viridiplantae; phylum Streptophyta; class Magnoliopsida; order Rosales; family Rosaceae; genus Crataegus; species Crataegus laevigata. The sequence goes on from OY756949.1 coordinate 8,061,102, forward strand.
GAGATGGAAGGGATTACCAATGCCGCTTCTCATACATTCTACCGGTTGCTCATCCACTGGAATTTGGGGGTCTAATTTAATTAATTTGGACCTAAAACATCCATAAATTTCTCTGTATTTTCTAGAATTGGGTTTGCAGATATGCACTTGATTTTAGCTGATGGACCATTCTTAATGTGAATCCAGGAAGAAAGCTCAATCTATTGAAGAAATCCTGAAGGGACTGTGTTGTTACTTTGACAAAGCACTGCCGGCGATGCTTTTGTACAAAAATGAACGTCAGCAGTATGAGAAAGCAATCACAGATGATGTCTGTCCTTCATCTGTCTATGGTGCTGAGCATCTATTACGTCTCTTTGGTATGAACATACTTTCCTACATAACCAAATGGTGTAAATTTCTAAATAGAATTGTATCAAAAATGCATATCATTCTTGGGCATGCTGTTGATTTTGTGGTATTTTGCAGTTAAACTACCAGAGTTATTGTTGGATGCAAACATTGAAGAGGAGACATTGAAAGTGTTGCAGAAAAAATTGCTCGACTTTCTCAAGTACGTATTTCTACTTGCTCTCCTACATAAATATCCGAAATTTTATCATTTCATAATAGCAGGCAGGTTTTCTTAATCCCGCGAGTTTCTTCTTTTTCGACATCATTTTCGCTCTTGCTGATTGATCATGCATCTTGTCATGAAGGTTCCTACAGAAGAACCAGAGTGCGTTTTTCCTCTCTACCTATCATGTACCAGACGATATTGAAACCAGCACCAACAAACCAGGTGTCTAAGCGCGGGCACACTTGCTACATTTTTGTACATAACACCGCAAAACAACAGCTGTTGTTGATGTCTCGGCGCCATTTTAAATCTTTCATCAGCTCGAAAAGCCGTTGAAACTTAATGTGCTCGTGGTGCACATATTGTAGTCCTTTTTGTTCCTGTAACTGATACTTCAAAAATCTAGTAATTTATCATATGTGAAATATCTAGTTAGTTCATTCCCGATGCCTTGTAAAAGTCTGCGGCCCTGCCCGGTCGAGGTTGTATCTTTTTGTATTAACCTAGTTACAAAATTGGCTTGCTAATTTGGCGTTCTTGTCAATTTTTTGCAACCATGCTGATCCGTTTTGGTAGGTGTAATTTTCTAGCACCTCCGAGATACTGAAGGTTGGAAAATAATTGAGGTACTTTTTCACTCAATACCGTCGCCTGCACTCGCACACAGATGGTTTACGCGGACCAATTCGTCAAAATTGTTGTCTTGAATTTCCAATGACGACGTCACTTGGAGATGAAGTTCGAATTGACAGTGGCACTGCATTTTTCTACTCGACTTTAACAAGCTTGATTAAGTTGACTTAGTATCGGGTGAGTTTACGTTTTTTTTTATTTTTAAAAGAAACGATATTATCTATATCAAAAGAGAAAGGTGGACTTAGCCTCACAATCTGATCTTACAAAACTCCGATGATCAAGTCATTTTATAGCAAAGCCTTGATTCCCGGAAAGACACCCTTCTTCTGCACTGGGGCATCTTGAAATTCTCTGCATCTTTGTTGTGTGGTATTTTGTGATGAGAAGCAGTGAAGGGAGAGAAGAGTGGTTACCTTCGTGCTGTAACCGGATTCAGAAGGTTTAGTTACTCCGAGCTGAAAAAGGCGACACGAGGTTTCAAGGGAGAGATTGTCTGATCAGCACGTTGCGGAGATCAAGCAATTGAATGCTGCAAACCAAGGGGAAGCAGAGTTTTTAGCAGAAGTGAACCTCATTGGGAAGCATTTGAAATGCAGGGGCATTGTGTGGAAGACAAACCATAGGCATTTGGTGTATGAGTACACGGAGCTTGGTTCCTTGGCTGAGAAGTTATCTTCCAATGTGCTTGACTGGAAGCAAAGATTTGAAATTTCTGTAGGCACTGCAAAGGCTTGGCTTATTTACATGACTCGTGAGTGCTTGCAATGGGTTTTACATTGCCATGTGAATCCTCAAAACATACTCTTGGACTCGAATTACAACCCCAAAGTGGCGGATTTTGGCTTGTCCAAGCTCTTAAATCGAAGCGAGCTTAGAAACTCGAAATTTTCAAGGATACCACAAACCAGAGGTTATATGGCACCAGAGTGGGTTCAGAACATGCCCATCACTTCCAAAGTGGATGTTTACAGCTACGGGATTGTTGTGTTGGAAATGCTCATCGGAAAGAACCCGGCAGAAGGTTTTCAATCATAAGGAGGAGGATGGAAGACGAAGAATAAGATGAATAGACTGTTTTTTTTTTTTTTTTGAACTTTTATTAGTAGGGAGAAGAAAGAGAGTTCGAAACTATTACAATAAGTTAGGAAAACGAAAGTTTCGAACTTGAAACGCATAGATAGAAATCCAATATCTTATACACTAAGATATTGGACCGCAAGCAGATCGATTGAAAATGCAGAGAGCAACTTGGGAGAAGAGTGTAGAATTGAAATTCTGATGAAAGTGGCTCTTCAGTGTTTGAAGACAGAGATGCTAGACCTACCATGAGTCAAGGTGTTGAATATTTGACTAGTTGAAAGAGAGTGACCATCCCCAACACATTTATAAAGGAAAGTAGTAGTGACTTTGTTAATATGTGCTTGTCTTCTTCAATCTTTGTGTGGTATGGTGTGGCACGACTCCTCTCCACCGACGGTTTGTGGTTCTTTGCAAACAGATTTTTTTGGATTGCCTGGTTTTCGATTTTTAGATTAACGTGCAATTCGTTGTACATGTTTTTTTTTCTGACAATTTGAGTTGCCATAAAATAAACACATGTTTCATACCCAAACTACCACTAACCAAATAATCTCGTGACAAGCAAGTGATCATTTACACTACAGTGTGAGTACGAACCTCTTCGATCTTTAACCTAACATCTAATCTAACAAATTTATTGTTTAACAAAAAAAAAATTAAAATAATCTCTAGATAAAATGTAGTGCCAATGGTGTGACAAAATTGTAGATGCAGAGTCTTCCCAAAACATTATAGGGGTACGAATCACGCGAACGAGATTTAAAACATGATAACCAGACAGAGGGCCATGCCCTAATTAAGCGCTGACAACTGCGTTTACTTAACCCTGCCGTCACTATCCTTCTTATTTTGCATCCCAATCAAACATAACACTTCGAATTTTCTTCCAACCCTCTTCATCCCATTTTTGGTTTTTCACAAGCGATATTCTATTTATTTTTTATTTTTTTTGTTTTTCACTAGGGATATTTTATTCTAAATTGACATAAATTATTAGGATAATACTTGAAAAACAAAATTTGAAAATCAAATTTACAAATTCATTGATATATTACAAATAAAAATAAATACGTTCATCAACAATTAAATAATAAATGAAATATTATTAACCAACTTCAATTTTTACTCATTTTGTTTTGGACTTTTAGCCACAATGACCTTAAAATCGGTTTAATTTCTCATTTGTCTCCCAATATTTAAAATGTATAGAAGCATCCTCATTTGTATAGGTTTTTCTTAGCAAAAATAACTTCAAAAATGACATAACTTCTTATTTTAATCCTGAATTATCCACTATCAATTATTTTAATTCTTTTGTAAAAAATGAAAAATTAAGTTTAAATTGAATATAAAATAACAAAAATACAATTAATTTTTATCAAATAATTTTACCTAATTATTTATCAAATTATGCGTATTTTTTTAACAATTTTTTTTTTGGGAACAGAAAAACCAAATTAGTTCTTGAGATAGGTAAAATTTGAAATTTCCATCTACCCAGTTCTGCCCTCCTTTCATCAACATCCGGAGTTCGTCCCTTTGTACACTACCAAAATTATTTTCACTACTAATTATAAAAAAAACCCAAAAAATAAAATGGAAATTTAATAACAAAGTTCGATCTTCCTTTCTTTTTAGCTTTCGGACTAATTTTATCCGGGTCGGACTCTTCATCTCGATCATCTTGATGATCGTCATCACTAGGAATCTACGTCATTCTATCTGGTTCCTTCCTGACGCTACTCGATTTTGCTAATCCCGATACGCTTTACGACAGCGTTTCGAATGGCTTCGGTGTGCATGCACATCCCCTTCTGCTCAATCCCCGTCATGTAGTTCCTCACCTCCTTTCTGATCATCTCCTGCATCACATCCAGGAACTCCGAGCTGAAAAACTGCTGATCGTGCCCCGTCTCGCTGTTCTGTTTGCTCTGACGCGGCGGTGGCGGCAACCCAACCGCCCGTGGTAGAGCTGTTACCTCTGGCGCTTGCTGTACAATCTGGGCGGGGCCGACAATCGGATTGGTTCCGACTCCGGACGCCATATGACTCGAACCATCACACGATTCGGATCCGGGAAGCGAGAGGCTGAGTGATGTGGGCGGATCAACGGCCATAGCTGATGTCACGGCCTCCATCGGCGGCAGAGCAATGGGAGAAGGTAGGGGTCTCGCAAGGGGGGTGAAAACTTGAGACGACGGAGACACACCGCCGGGCAAGCTCGAATCGCTCAAATCGGATCCAGACGGGCTACCTGGGTTGAAGTAGAGACCCGTAACCGGAACGGCGCCGACGCTGGCTGATCGTTTGTGCGGCGGGTGGGCCTGGACGTCGGAGCTCAAATCTTCGGACATGGAGGAGCTTTTGCGCTTGAGCGTGGAGTTCCAGTGGTTCTTTATGGCGTTATCTGTCCGGCCGTTGAGCAGCCGGGCGATGGTGGCCCACTTGTTTCCGAACCGGGCGTGGGCCCGGATTATGGTGTCGTCCTCTTCAGGACTGAAGGGGCGGTGCTCCACCTCCGGAGAGAGTTGGTTGCACCACCGCAGACGGCAAGACTTGCCGGATCTACCGGGAATCGACTTGCTGATCAGCGACCAGTTTCTCGGGCCGTAGGTCTTTACCAGATTCTGTAACGCTTCGTCCTCCTCGGGGCTCCATGGACCCTTTATCCGATCCACCACTTTCTTTGTGGAAGCCATAGAAAATCAATCCAAGATTTTTAAATTAAACAAATATTGAAATAAAACTAGAAAAAGAAATGATAAATTAGACTCTTTGAGGGAGGCTGGAGGGTTCAAGGAGGAGAAGGAAGCTGCGCCGGCGGAGGTTGAGCCTCACCGTGTTCTGAGAGAGAAGAGAGTCATACAGGTGTGGGTGCGTATATATAGTATACGAGGAAGGGGATTGAGGTGACCGGGGATAGCCGGTCTGAGTAACCGGTCTTAACTGTTGCGAGTAGGGATTCTTCCAGGCAAAGGCAGTTACTAGCATACAGCTGTATAACTAAACACGCGTCGCTTCTTTTTCCCTCTAACTTTCACGCAGAAAATATAAGATGTGCTATATACACATTCTATTTTACTTCTTACACATTTGTTGATAATTTATGTCTGCTGATCTTCTTCAATTCATCCGATCTAATGGCCCAAAAATTAAAAAATATATAAAAAGTAAAATAAAGTGTGTGAATATCACACTCCAAAATAAAATCAGTCTATCTGTTTGGCCTTTTTATTTTTTTATATGTGGAAAAAACAAATAGAAAATTAAAATAAAAGTGAACTACAATTTACCTTCGGCTACTCTTTGCCATACTGTTTTTAGCAGAATCTTATAAAGTCATCTCAAATTTGAACGATAGGCTACGAGATGATGATCAATGGTGGAGCCCTCAACCGCTGAGGTTCATAACTCTTATCACCGTCCATTTTACTAATGTTTTAAACGTGAGTTGTATTAACTGATTAAGATCCTTTTTCACTTTTTATATCCAAATTTAAATTCTATTCTCTATAATTTTCGTAATTTTTCCGAAATATGTGGGGTATAATTTCACTATAAGTTCTTTTCTTTTTTTTTTCTTTTTTTTTCTTTTTTTAATATAAATTTTGAAATAAACATTTAAGATAAATATTTGTTTGAGTAACTTTAAATGGAAAGTGAGAAGTGAAAACTGTAACAATAAGCCGTTGAGATGTGTGACCTGTAAAACCGCGGCATTTAAATGTTGAAAGACTGTTTTGGAAGTTAGACAAGAACCAAAAAAGTGGTGTTATTAGAATTTCTTTTTGGTTCAACTTATTTTTTTTTAATAACTAAATTAAAATTAACATTAAAATTTTAGATAACGAAGACATATAAATGTCGCAATCAAAGCAATCACATTATATCAGTAAATATAACGCACTCATATAATGTAATGAGACAGCAAAATAATCTCAAAATCTTAAAATATTAAATTAATATTGCGAACATCACGTAACAATACGAGGAGTGCACTCGTAAACTTTGTTAAATAACTCTTGCCGTCTTCATCGCAAAAAAAAATTAATATATATATATATATATATTATTTTATTTTAAATTTTAAATTTTGGATTAAAATTAAAAATGAATCAGGAAGGTGTACGGTTTGGTTTAGTTGGGAGATGGGGTTGGAAATGGATGGGGAGCGTAAGCAAACGGATGACTTTGACCAAAAGCCAGGCTGGAGAGCATTTTGGGGCGGGGGAGAAAATGATTTTTTTAATTGAGATGGGAAACGGACGCACGGAACTGCTGAGCTGGCTCACAAAACGACAAAATTGAGCAGTAGAATCGGGTGACGAACGTACTGCAAATCTGCCAGGTCCAGCCTGTAAAATCCCAGGCCCACACTCCAGTGGGCAGTGCCTATCTCCCTAACTGCCTGCTTCTCCAACCTCCACGTGCCGGTCACGCTCCCCCCGACACCTCCCCCCTGGAACTGAACTGCCATAACCGACTCGCCTTAATTTAATGGGTTGTTGTTTGCTTCCTTCCTGGTTGCTTTCATCCGTTTGGACTTTGTTAGGAAATAATTATAGTAACGTGTTACATCTTTGCAACTTAATGCCAAATCTAATTATTAATATAGAATGTAATGGATCCTTAAAATAATGGTTTAACAAGTTAGTATGGTGTGACATGTACCATATAATTTGTTGGAAATCTAAAATTTATATAAGGTACGTACCGTTAATATTAGCAGGGCTGAATTAGCATCCCTTCATTAAATATTTTTAAAAAAAACCTAATTAATGTATGTGTTTTCTTCTACTCCTTGATACAATACATTTAAGAGTTAAATTTAAAATTTGAACTCATCAAATTTTTGTTCAATTGACTTGAAATAACAAAGATACAAAAATTAAAATCACGTACATATGAAACATAAAGATAAAATGTGGGCAGTGTTGAGTGAAATTAGTTGAACATGACACGTGATCAAACTACATAATAATTTGTAGGCTGATTTTATTGCTACGCCTCTTGAAAAATGTATCTGTAACTAAAAAGTCGTCACTTTACTCATTAAACTCAAAATACATTTCATTTTGATTCGTGGACTTCTCTCTAAAACTTATGGGTTGTCTTCTAAAACATATGTAGGACTAAACACCCAACAAGCCTAGGTGCATGTGCAATAAGTTTGATTACAAGTCTCCATCACAAGTTAACATTCAACAATCAGATAATACTAAGTTTAAGAAAAATTAAAGGAATGGCAAAAATAAAAAAAGAAATTGATTAGCCTAACATACCCTAGTCAAAATCACATAAGAAATGAACAGATCTATAGCAATATGTAGTGAATTTTGAATTTTGCAAATACAATTTTCAAGTTTCAATGAGCAAAATGTGATCAATATCAACATTCGAGAGTAAAGTGAAGCAAACTTTAAATTTCAAAAAAATAAAGTAGCAACTTTAAATTTTATAGAATAAAGCAAAATTAAAATCGACTTATATGATGCGAAGCAAAAAATAAGCCTAATTTATGAGTTGCGAGGTGCGTGTGAGGTATATAGCAAGACAAGAGCGTGAGGATGGAACGGAAAAGGAGAAACAGAAAAACCGGAAAAGGAGGGAGAGAGAGAAAAGCAAAAAAAAAACAGAAAGTAAGAAAAAGAGGGAGGGAGGGGAGTTAGTGAGTAGTCCCCTACCTTCAAGGCTACAAGAATTGTCTAACTTAAACCAACTTGCAAATTTCGTTACGCGGGAAACAGCTGTCTAACAAACATGTACACGTAGGACCACACTGTTACCCACGTGCCAACCCTCACCCGCCTTCGCAACTTAACCCTGTCCTTTAGCCGTACTCCTCACGTGACCTCCTCTGCCACACGAGTGCACCTCACGTGAGGCGCGCACCCCCACACGCCCCGCACGGCCACCACTTGATAAAACAAGGGAACCGGCAGGTACAGTCGGTACTGGTCGAGTCACAGCTGCCCAAGGTGAGTTTTGCCTTTTTATTTTTTATTTGCTTTCATTTTTTTATCAAACGAAATATTTTACTAAATTAGATATTATATAAAGACATTGACAGGATCAAAATTCACGAAGTCATGCAAAAGTTCAATATTTTTTATCACTGTATTAAAAAACCACTTGCTTTATAAGACACATACGCTCACGTACAAAGCATAAGAAAATAATGTTGTGTCATTAAGTAATAATAATAATTTTATAGTCACACTATTTTTGTTATAGTAGTAATAATGTTTTGTGCCATTAAGTAAAACCTCATCATTTATGTAGTACTGGATTAAGAGTTTGATAATTGTAGTGTAACCTTAAATATATAATGATGGGTTTTAATAGTAATTGAGTTTTCTTAGCGCGTATCACAGTGGCATGGCCCCTTCCAATTGCTCTAAACAAGAAAAGGTGTAGGTTGCTTTGACGGTCACAATTTGAATCTTGGTGTGTAATTAGACTCACCTAATCTTTTATGATATTGACTAAGGCTGGTTTGTGGTTGCTTAAATTCTTTTAAACGTTTTTTTTTTTAGAAGTATGGGTAGAGTTACTTCTGCTTTCTACTATTTTACACTTATAATTTTTTTTTAGTACAACGATATATTTTACTCTTACATTCAACGGCTACAAATAGAAAGTTCTTCTAAAAATTATAATAATTATAGCCATTGAATTTAATCCCACGACCTCTATTAGTGAGTCATAAAAATTCTCACCATTTGCTCCTGAAGAGATCCAATTCTTGAAATTTCACTCATACATCTGAAGTCTCGAGATTGCTATTTCGTATTGTATTGATAAAAAAAAAAATTATAAAGTAAAAGAAGAAGTGATTGGTGGAGAATATTGCAGACGGAAGAAATATCCAAAAACGTGGGCACACTCATGGATTGTATGGTTTTAAGCAACAACTCAATTATATACTTTGGATTCTTTACAGGCAATACCTTCTCCAATGGGTTTAGTTAATACGTATGTCTGTGGGACAAATGTGGCAGTGGGCAGTCTTTTCGTTTTTATAAGGTGTACCTTTCAAAGTGCAACTACATTCGGCTTCCTCATCTCATCCCATCTACGCTCTCGATCTTCGGAATAATTATTAAACAAAAAGAAAAGTTGAGTCTTTGAGGATAATCAAATAGGATAATAGGATCAATTTGATGTGGGAATCTTGTTTAATAATGCTTAATAAGTTCCTAATTGCATAGTGTTGAAAGACCCAACGATGTTTCCCAGAGTCCTTCAGTATGAACTTTTTATTGTCTAATTTGCATATGTATGTGTAGAGATTTCTTATGTCAAAAATGTACGATAATTAATTATTGATTTATTATATTGACATTTCGCATATTGTGAATAAGCTTCACATTTGTTTTTTTAATTAAAAACTAGTAGATGCCAATGCACTCTGTTAATAATTGAAATGTAATAGAAATACGTATGGCAATTATTGGTTGGTTAGATTGTAATAAGGAGAGATGTAGAGGATTGCAACATATGAAAGTTAGTTAGAATTGTTGTGATATAAACTGTTGTAAACCATTGTAATTTTCATTTAATACAATTAGTCTTCTATATTCTGCTACTTAGTTCATTTCTCTCTAGCTCTCTTGCTTCTTTTGATTTTCCTTCTCTCAAGGTGACACTCTACCGCTGAGTTATATCCCTTCCCTTGCCCCCCATCGAGAAATAGAACTGACTAATCCTAAGGCAAAGGGTCGAGAAACTCAACGCCACTATTCTTGAACAACTTGGAGTCGGGCCTTCTTTTCGCACTATTACGGATACGAAAATAATGGGAAAAATTGGATTCAAGATTTCTTGCAGTCATTCAGTTTAGTTATCATGGTATCGAGCCAGCGATTGTGTGGGGGTAGCATTGGTGCTCGTCAGAATCACTGATAAGGTATTGATCTTCTTTGCTGAATTTTTTGGCGATTTGAGAATTTTTCTTGCAATGTTTCATGCGATTGGGATGCCAATTTCTTTGATCTCAGCAATTGTGGTGATTATCTCGTTCTATGCAACTAAGGTGGAATATGCAGAAATTTCAGGTTCTATGTTTGAAGTTCTTCATCATATTATCTTTTCTTGAAATTTTTCGGGGAAATTTCTAGTGTAATTGAGTAGGTTGTGTTCAACAGTTTGATTTCTTTGTTGAGATAGTATATTGTATATGAAGTTGTGAAGGCCAATGCCATTTCTAGTATTCTTGAACACAATGGTTGGAATGGAAATATTGAGTTAAGAACTACTTTACATCCAGAATGTCAAATTTGTCAAAGAAAAAGACACAATGCTCCTAATTGTTTTTATAGAAATTCTCAGAGTACTTCACCAAACTTTTACATTGAATGTCAAATATGTGGAAAGATAGGTCATGGTGCACTTGAATGCTACTATAGGGGTAATTATTCCTACCAACCATATGGACCTCTTACTTCTCTTGTTCCTACATTTCCTCATCAACCTCAAGTGATTTCTCAACTACAAGGCTTTGTCCAACAGCCTCAAAACTTTGATTCACATTATTTTTATCAATTGCCTCCACCTGCAGCTTATGTAATACAACGAAACATACCTATACATGATCTGTCATATCAAGTACAACTTGCAATGTGAGGGATGACTGCTCAAGCTTCACCATCATACTCTAATGCTACAACTTGGATTATGGATACAGGAGCATCACATCACATGACACCTAATCTTGCTAGCCTAAATCAAGTTTCTCCTTTAAAAGGTTCAGAGAAAATAAAAATTGGCAACGGTTAAGGTTTGCTAATTCAAAATGTTGGTTCTACAATTGTTAAAACACCTTTTCCTTCCATTATTTTGAAGAATGCATTACATGTTCCATCTATTGCTGTGAAATTAATTTATGTGAAGCAAATCTGTAAAGATAATAAATGTTGGTTTATCTGTGATGATACACATTTCTTTGTGCAAGACAAGGTGATAATGGAGATCTTGTACAAGGGAAGGAGTAGACCTCAAGAGTTGTTTCGGATTCTTGTGTCATCATAGATAGTTCCAAGTGCATTAATTGGATAGTTAATAAAGTCTTCTTTGTGCACCAATGGCTAGGGCATCCTACAAATGAAGTTATGGCAGTTATGTTAGCTAAGTCTCATATTCCAATTTCCTCATATAATAAGCATACAATGTACATTGATTGTATTCATGGGAAAATTACTAAAAAACCTTTCTCTAGTGATTCTTCTGGATGTATCTTACCTTTTGATAGAATTCACTCTGACGTATGGGGACTTTCTTCAATCAAGTCTATAGAGGGATACAAGTTCTATGTTGTATTTGTAGATGTTTGTACAAGATACATTTGAATTTTCCCACTATATAATAAAATCATAAATGTTCTCAATATTTATCAAGTTTTACAAATATATTGAAGTTCAATTTGGAGCACAAATTAAATTTTTACAATTAGATGGAGGTGGAGAATTTATAAGTAATTCATTCAAGGAATTTATGTAGTCAAAAGGAATGGCTCTCTCATGTCCTTACACCCACAACAAAACGAGTTAGTTGAAAGAAGACATAAGCATATAGTTGAAACGACAATAACTTTGATGAATGCTGCTGGTTTATCACAAGAGTTTTGGTTTCTTTCATGTGCTCATGCTGTGTATTTGATCAACATGATGGCTTGTAAGTCATTGCACATGAATTCACCTTACTTTTGTCTATATGATAAACATTCATCACTGCAAGATTTGAAAGTATATGGTTCAACTGTGTCTCCATATTTGAGACACTATAGTGACAGTAAATTCCAAGCAAGAACTTCAGTTTGTATATTCTTGCGATATGCTCAGGTTATAAACAAGCTATATGTTATAACCTGCAGATCAAGAAATTAATTTTATCTAGACATGTGATACATGATGAGTCTTTGTTTCCAGCAAAGTATAAATCTACAGTGATATCAAGTAGTGGTCCTGTACAACACTCAGTGAATCATACTCCAATAATAGTTTAGTTGAAAGTTCCAAATGCACAAGACAAAAGATCCAGTGAACTCGTTTATTCAATTTCTGACACTACTTCATTACTGCAAGATCAAGATGTGTATGCTTCCACTAATAATTCACAATCTGCATCACAAACACAGAGATCTAAATCACAGAAATCTGAGTCATTATCATCATGTTTTTCTACTCATGTACAAGATCTCAATCATCCCTTGTTTCCTGTCCTAAATCCAACACAACTTCAAGTATTACTTCCTATCTCTGTGAATGATTGGAATCAATCTTCTAATTCTACAACTGTAGATGCTTCAAGATCTCATTCTATGAAAACAAGATTTCAAACTGGAGCCATTGAGAGAAGAGATTATGCTGCTTTTCATGCTAGCTTACCTGAATTATAGTCTTTAAAAATTCATGATGGTTCTATGTGCTATGGTGGGTTCTCATTTTTGGCTGAAATTTTTGATCATGAACAACCAAATAGTTTTAAAGTAGCAGTTACAAATCCAAATTGGAAAAAGGTTATGTATGATGAATTTGATGCTCTTAAAGGGTAAGGGACATAGGTACCTCAACCTCATGACAGAACCATTATTGGGAGTCAATGGGTGTACAAATTGAAGAACCCACCCTGATGGCAGCATATCTAGATACAAGGCACGTTTTGTAGCTCAAGGATATACACATGAGCATAGTCTTGATTACTCTGAGACATTTAGCCATGTAGTAAAACTTACTACAGTGAGGTTAATTCTTGCACTTGCTACAAGTTACAAGTGGGAACTTAGACAACTAGGTATAAAAAATGCATTCTTACATGGTGAGTTACAGGAAGAAATATACATAAAGTAACCACAGGGATTTGTGGATTCAAGTGTTCCAAATCATGTCTGCAAACTTGTTAAATCCTTGTATGGACTCAAATAGGCTTCAAGAGTCTGGAATTCAAAGTTCATAGGTGTGATACCATCTATGGGATTCGCTGTATCTCAATCTAATATCAGCCTATTTGTTAAAACAGATGGCAAGGATATTATCATTCTACTTTTATACATAGATGATATTATTCTTACAAGTTCAAATATTTCCAAAGTACAAGATGTGGTTACTGCACTAAGTGAGATATTCGATTTAAAAGATATGAAGAAACTAACTTACTTCTTGGGATTACAAATTCAGTACAAAAGCAATGGGGATGTGTTTATCAATCACGCTAAGTATGCAAAAGAACTTATTAAAAGGCAGGAATGGAAAGTTGTAGGCATGCACCAACACCTTCAAAGCCTCATACACAGTTGTTAATGTCTGATGGTCAACCTTTAGCTGATCGAAGTTTTTACAAAAGTATTGATGGAGTACTTCAATATTTTACCTTTACTAGACCTGATATTTCTCATTCTGTGAATGTAATCCAACTAATGCACAGATGTTCTTAGTGAAAAGGATAATTATATATCTTCAAGGGACAACGCAATGTGGCATCACATATTATTCAGCTTTTGATGTTCACATTTCAACATATTCAGATGCTGATTGGGATGTTAATATCAATATGAGAAGATCAATAATAGGATATGTGGTGTTTCTTAGTTCTAACCTCATTTCTTGGCAATCAAAGAAACAATCTTCAGTGTTTAGAAGTTCAACAAAAGTTGAATACAAAGTTTTGGCTAATTGTGCTGCATATGTGTGTTGGATAAGGTCAATAATAAAATATTTAAATCAGTTCTTACATGCTCCTTCTGACTTGTACTGTGATAACCTCTTAGCGTTGGCACTCAGCACCAATCCGATTTTTCATTCAAGAATTAAACATCTTGACACTGACTACCACTTCATTCGAGAAAGAGTGCAAAAGAAAGATATCATAGTTCACTATGTTTCTACAGACAATCAAGTTGCTAATGTTCTCACTAAAGAGTTACATAGTCCTGTCTTTGTCAAGCAATGCATCAATCTCATTTGGACATCCTAGCTGAGATTGAGGGGGAGTAATAATTGAAATGTAATAGAAATACATGTGGCAATTATTGGTTGGTTAGAGTGTAATAAGGAGAGATGTAAAGGATTGCCACATATGCAAGTTAGTTAGAATTGTTGTGATATAAATTGTTGTAATATTCATTCAATACAGTTAGTCTTCTATATTTTGCTGCTTAGTTCATTTCTCTCTCTAGCTTTCTTACTTCTCGATTTCTTGCAATCATTTAGTTTAGTTATCATGTGTGTGAACAATTTTATTTCATTTTTCTTTTTATTATGAAGTGGGATTGGTTTTTGATATGATATTAACTAGCACTCAAATTAAACCCTCTTTTGTCAAATTGTAGTAAAGATATAAGTAGGGATCGTTCTAAACCGGGGATTAGGAGGGATTGCTAAACTCTTGAAAACTGACTCAAAAACTTAAAAACAAAGTTTAAAACACTAAACTAGACTCAAAGAATGCAAAATTAAAAGTTAAAACATCAAAACAAAGCAAAGACTCAAAACAGCAACCTAATGACTCAAAACTGCCTAAAAACACTTTCTGGACAGTTTTGAGAACCTAACAAGAACTTGGACGAATTTGGGTGAAAACTTGAATCAAAATACTTAGAAACACAACTCAAAACACTTTCTAGGTATTCTAAGACTTCAGAACAAGTTCAAAAGACTCAAACGGATTAAAAGCACTCAAAACTGCCTAAAAACACAAACTAGGCAGTTTCTAGCAAAAACACAACTTTAGACGAAAATAAGGTTTTGGGTTGATTCAAAACCTTCTAAAACATAAATAAAACAGATTCTAAACACTTTAGAACAAGAAAGTAAAGGGGGATTTGGTTTGGACGTAAATTGAAATCAAAACAGAACCTTTAAAGCAAAACAGATTGTAAAACGTTTTTGGATGAAAAGGATGGATAAAAGGCTAGTTAGGAGGCTCTTCTCCACACATGTCACACTTGCAAACAAAACGATTTTCAGTTGTTCTTCCAGTGAGTTACAAATCCTCAATGCCCCAAATTAACCATGAATTGCATAGATTAATTTTCAGATTTTCCTTAAGTTAATGGATTGGATGATTGCATACGACAACCCAAAGCATTCCCCACAAGTTCCCTCAGTGAATTGCATACAAGAGATACAAGCAGAAATCATTAAGTTCTAAGAAAACCATAAGCATTGACGAGGCACTTGTTACTATGAATTGCATGAAACTTATGCCAAGAATTCATTCAACGCGATCGTTGAGAAACGACCTTCACTACTTGTGATTATAAGATTGTAACTATTAGGTGAAACTCCCTCATAATCTAGCATCATATTCATGCATGAAAACTAAGTGTGCACTCTCAATCAACATATACAAATAAGTTATCAATCAAGTAGATGAACGAATTGAATCCACAACTTATGAAATAACAACTGAATATAATCAGATCATATTGCAAGCATGTACATGGTTTCGAATCACCCCCCAACTAAGGGGGTTTAGTTCCTCATACTCACAACACAAAGTTTATTGAATTGAAACATTGAAAACATAAGAAAGATTACACCTAAAAGTTCCAGCAATCTGCAAGAGACTAGCAAGCACATTCAAGGGCACTCCTTCTTCCTTCTTGCTGCGGCACAAAGTATGGAGATGGTTTGGGATGTGTTTGAATGATGTAGAATGGAGGAAAAGTGTCTAGGATGGGTGTATGGTGCGGCTAGGGGGGTTTGGGATCAGAAAATATGGGTTTGGATGAAGGTTGGGCACGGCAAAGGTAGGGGATGGATTTCTGGCGTGAATGGAATTGTATGGATGTGAATGGTGCGGCTAGGGCAGAATGGACGAATTTTTGTGAATGAATGAATGACTTGTGGCTGCAACAATTAGGTTTATTTAAAGGAAAACAGGAATTAAAAACCCTAGGTTATTTAGGAAATCAGAAATTAAGTCTAAGGCTTCTAGAATCAGGAAACAAAACAGAAATTAAAAGGAAAGACACAAGAGGTGCGGCTAGGGTTTTAAAACACAAAAGGAAAGTGTTTTATTTCAGAATTTAGGAAAGGATCTCTCTCCCTTGCACGGCAAGGAAGAGGAAAGGGCTAGGGAGTCCTTCAAGGGTGCGGCAAGGACTTTAGGAAAGGTGGGAAGTCCTAAAACTAAAGGGAGAGGGATTAGGAAAATAGGAAACTAGGAAAAAGGAAGGGAATGGTGCGGCAAGGTTTCAAGGGTGCTCCAAGGCCTTTGTTTTGTGTCCCAAAGTGCATAAGAACTCTTCAAAGTGGCTGGAAGTTACGGATTTTAGGTTTAGGAAAGATCACCCAAAATAGGAAACCTTGGCTTGACTTTCCTACTTCAAGTAGGAATCCTTGTTGGAGTAGGAATCCTTGTTCTTCTAGGAATCCTCATTTGAGTAGGAATCCATCTTCAATTGGGAATCCTCATGTGAGTAGGAATCCTTCGTCGATTAGGAATCCTTCTTCGATTAGGAATCCTTCTTCAATTAGGAATCCTTCTTCAATTAGGAATCCTTCTTCAATTAGGAATCCCATGATGATTAGGAATCCTTTTTGGAGTAGGAAACCAACTTTCTTCAAGACTTCACTTCATCCATTCTTTTTGCTCCAAAAGGCTCCATTTTGCTTCTTTTTGCACACTTTGGCCTTAGAACCTGAAAACACACAAAAGTGACTTTAAACACTAAAATAACTAAGTAAACACAACTTAAATGCACGAGAACAAGCCAAATAAGTAGCATAAATATGCTCCTATCAAATTCCCCCACACTTAGCTTTTGCTAGTCCTCGAGCAAAACAAACAAAAGGAAGGAAACAAAACGAAACAACTAACCAAAACAAAAACCTAAACCTTCCAACGTTTGCCTCAGGGATTTCCAATGCACATGACATGTTAAAGATTGTTATCCCCACAGATTTGAGTCATCTTTACACGAGCACATACTTAATTAAAGCCACTACTTACTAGTTCATAAGTAATCAATTAAAACAATGCTTTGAATGTAGTAACATGCCTTAGAGAATTCCCTCAATTCCTTACAAGATATGCACTCTATTTTCACTCAGATTTTCTAACTCCACACCCTACACTAGTCATATGTGAGAAGATTGATGTAGATAAGAAAACGAATGCTCACATATATGTATCACAAAGAACGCAATTTCTAGAGTTAAGAAGCATGTTTAGATATGATCTCATGAATGGAATGCTACTACTTAGATGCGAGAACCAGTGACACCATATGCTCATACCAAATTCAAACTCCACAAATTGAAACACATAACACTCAAGATAGAAGTTAAGGGTTGTAATGGGGCTTGGGGTGTTTGGTTAACAAGGAAAGGATAAGGAAAACAAACGTTCCTTAAGCAATAGTAAGCAAAGCAATGAAATTGAGACTTAGAATTCCTTAGATTGCAGAAATTAACTTTAAAACACAAGGGAAAGACTTAAACAACTCCTTAGGGCGGAATTCATTGTTTTGGACCCTTACTTCAACAAACATCACTTTGGTACTCTTTTTCACAACTTTTCAACTCTTTTTCATATTTTTCACATACTTTTCTTCATTTTTTTTTTCTTTTTCCACGAATTTTTTTTTCTTTTCTTTTCTTTCTACCCGTGCCTATGGCACACAAATACACATGAGAACACTTCCCCCACACTTGCTTTCTGCCATACATTAGTCAAAAGGAATTCAATTTGAATCATGCTTTACTATGCTTTAAGAACAAGGGTGTGGGAAGTCCTAATCTAGGCTAGGTGAGGATGATGTGGTTTAACAAAGAATGAAGGCTAACAAGGCTCAACGAGGTTAACTTAAACATAAAATGATGGAGGGCACACGGCATTTGGCTAAGGTGGTGGTAACTACACAACTTCATCTTGAATATGTGTCATGCAAAACAATTAACATGTTTTGAATGAAATGGGCATGAGTTCTAGCATTTGGAACTATATGATGAAACGCCTTCTAAGTAGCAACCAAGCAAGGAATAATGAGATTATGCAACGACTTAGAAAACAAAGAATGCACAGATTTTAACTCTCCAAATAAACGTTAAGGCTCAAGTCTCACAAGGTTGTAGCGTTAGTTTGAGTTCATTCCTTCAAGCATGTTACAAAACTGATTTTTCCTTTATGATTGCATGTGAATTCATAAGTTATAACCACAACTAAGCATAAACAAAGAGTAAATCAAATTTGCATCCATGTTAATCACTCTCTTTAACAGCCATGCAATTACAAACCGAATCCTCATCATTGTGTTGGAAGGTACCCTAAGACACAAACAAACACACAAAAACAACTCAAAAACAACTCTTTTTGGGTTTTTAAAACAAATTTTTCAAATTTTTGTTTGATTTTCGGATTTTTCTTCAAAACACACTAAAACACACCAAAACTGCCCAAAAACACTTAAAAACAGCAAAGAACAAGTCTATAAGTTAAGGGTGATAAAATCCCACGAATTTGCAATTAAAACACTTAGTTACCCCCCCACACTTAAATCAAACATTGTCCTCAATGTTTCAAGCATAAAAACACACTAAACAAAAAGAAACACACAAACAGCAAGTAAATAGCAAACTGGGCAGATTAGAAACAAGCAACAAAGTGAAGGGTTCTAGGAACGCAAATCTGGAATTGGAGTGATTCCTAGGGCTTCCTTTGTTGATTTGCATGGGTTGCCTCCCAAGTAGCGCTTTCTTTAACGTCTTGCAGCCGGACGAAGAACATGATCATGCCCCATTGGTGCCCACGGCTTGGAGTGGGATCTCCTCCACGGTTTGCTCCACAAAGTTCTCAAAATAAGGCTTCAATCGATGTCCGTTCACTTGGAATTCATGACCTGTTTTGATACTTTGAATCTGAATTGCACCATAAGAAGAGATGTTAGTAATAACAAATGGTCCAATCCACTTAGAACGCAACTTACCGGGAAATAGACGAAGACGGGAATTAAATAGTAACACTTTCTGCCCAATGGAGAATGTTTTGCCTCTAATCATCTTGTCATGAAACGCCTTGGTCTTCTCCTTGTAAATGCTTGCATTCTCGTATGCCTCTTGTCTTATCTCATCAAGTTCGTTTAATTGGAACTTCCTATGGCAACCTGCGGCATCCATGTCCAAATTGAATTTCTTCACGGCCCAATGAGCTTTGTGCTCCAATTCCACAGGGAGGTGGCACGGCTTGCCATAGACAAGCCGAAAGGGGGACATTCCTATTGGTGTTTTGTACGCCGTACGATATGCCCAAAGTGCATCATCCAACCTTAAGCTCCAATCCTTCCTTGTAGGCCCAACGGTCTTTTCTAGGATTTGCTTGATCTCTCGGTTGGAAACCTCGGCTTGGCCATTTGTTTGAGGGTGGTAAGGTGTGGAAACCTTATGATTGACATTGTACTTCCTTAACAAGGCCTCAATGGTCCGGTTGCAAAAGTGAGACCCTCCATCACTAATGATCACACGTGGCATGCCAAATCTTGCAAAGATGTTAGTTCTAATAAAATCTGAAACCACTTTAGAATCGTTAGTCCGGGTGGCTTTTGCTTCCACCCACTTTGACACATAATCAACCGCAAGCAAGATATACATGAAACCAAATGAAGAAGGAAAGGGACCCATAAAGTCAATACCCCACACATCAAATATTTCCACATTAAGAACAGAAACTTGCGGCATTTGGTCTTTTGCACTTATATTTCCGGTTCTTTGGCATTTATCACATGTTAAACAAAATGTTCTAGCATCCTTAAAGATATGAGGCCAATAGAATCCACATTGCAACACTTTAAGGGCTGTTCTTTGTGTGCCAAAGTGTCCACCACATGCATATGTATGACAAAAGCTTAGAATGGAATGAAATTCAGAATTAGACACACATCTACGTACAATCTGATCAGGGCAGAATTTCCAAAGATAAGGATCATCCCATACATAAAACCGTGCATCATATCTAAGCTTTTCACGTTGGTGCTTTGTGTAAGTGCTTGGAATTCGTTTTGACACCAAGAAATTGACCAAATCGGCATACCAAGGGGTACTTACCTCAATGGACAGAAGTTGTTCATCCAGAAATGTCTCAGAAATGGGGAGGGACTCTTCTTCACGCACCAATCTGCTCAAGTGGTCAGCCACCACGTTTTCACAACCTTTCTTGTCCCTAATTTCAATATCGAACTCTTGAAGTAGGAGCATCCAACGAATGAGCCTTGGTTTAGCCTCCTTTTTGGTGAAAAGATACTTCAAGGCTGCATGGTCAGTGAAAACAATGACTTTAGTACCAATTAGATATGATCTAAATTTATCTAAAGCAAATACAACCGCCAAAAGTTCTTTTTCGGTTGTAGAATAATTCAATTGAGCATCATTTAAAGTGCGTGAAGCATAATAAATAACATGGGAATGTTTATTTTTCTTTTGACCCAAAACAGCCCCTAGGGCATAATCCGAGGCATCACACATCAATTCAAATGGAATGGACCAATCCGGGGGAGTGATGATGGGTGCCGTGGTAAGTGACTCCTTGAGTTGCTTGAATGCCTTCTCACATGCCTCATTGAACTCAAAGGACACATCCTTTTGGAGGAGGCGGCATAGAGGTTGTGCAATTTTGGAAAAGTCCTTGATAAATCTTCTATAGAATCCTGCATGACCAAGAAACGAACGAACCTCTCTAACCGAAGTAAGAGAGGGTAAGTAACGTACAAGATCCACTTTAGACTTATCAACTTCAATTCCTTTTTCAGAGATTATATGACCTAAAACAATACCTTGTTTAACCATAAAGTGACATTTTTCCCAATTCAACACAAGGTTTGTTTCAACACAACGTTTCAAGATTAAAGTGAGATTATCCAAGCATTTATCAAAGGAATCACCAAACACACTAAAATCATCCATGAATATCTCAATAATCTTCTCAACATAATCAGAAAATATGCTTACCATACACCTTTGAAACGTGGCAGGAGCATTGCACAAACCAAATGGCATGCGTCGATATGCAAACGTTCCAAAGGGACAAGTAAAAGTGGTCTTTTCTTGATCATCCGGAGCAATAACAATTTGGTTATAACCTGAGTATCCATCAAGAAAACAATAAAAAGAATGACCGGCTAAACTTTCCAACATTTGGTCTAGAAACGGCAAAGGAAAGTGATCCTTTCTTGTGGTGGCGTTTATCTTCCTATAATCAATGCATACACGCCAACCGGTTTGAATTCTCATGGGTACAAGTTCATTCTCGGCATTTTCCACAACTGTCACTCCGGATTTCTTAGGCACACATTGGATAGGTGAAACCCAACGACTATCGGAGATGGGATAAATCACCCCACAATCTAGAAGTTTAATTATCTCCTTTTTCACAACTTCCATCATTGGAGGGTTAAGACGGCGTTGAGCCTCTCTAGTTGGTTTGGCCCCCTCCTCAAGAAATATGTGATGCATACAAGTCGTAGGGCTTATACCTTTAATATCGGCCAATGTCCACCCTAGGGCAGATTTGAACTCCTTCAAAACTCGAAGTAACTTTTCTTCCTCATGTGCCGTGAGTGTGGAAGAGATGATGGCAAGTAATGTGTTGTTCTCCCCCAAGAAAATGTACTTCAAATGGCTTGGCAAAGGCTTGAGTTCAAGGATAGGTGCCTGGATTATAGATGGAAGCAATTTGTTAGTGGAAAGGGGAATGGACTCACGGTTAGTACACTTACCATCAAGCTTAGGTGAGGACTCAAGGGCAGCAACCACTTCAATTACATCCTCACTAGGGGGCACGGCATGAAGTGTTCCATGCATGCCGTGGCCTAGCATGCAATCTGCCCCTTTGTCATTGCATTCCATGCCTTGTGTAATGACTTTTTCAAGCACATCCTCGTTCAAATCTTCAAGATGTCCCTGCGCCAAAGAGTCAATGACATCAATAGAGAAACATGAGTGATCTTCACAAGGATACTTAATAGAATCAGAAAGATTGAAGTTAACAACTTCCCCATCAAATTCCATGGACAAAGTTCCATGAAACACATCAATTTTAGTCCGGGCTGTCTTCATGAATGGCCTTCCAAGTAGAATGGGCAGCGAGGGTGCATGATCCGATTCATCCATCTCAAGGACATAGAAATCCGCCGGAAAGATCAAATTGTTAACCTGCACCAAAACGTCTTCCAAAACTCCCTTTGGATAGGCATTAGATCTATCGGCTAATTGGATGATAACACCATCATTTTTTAACACTCCTAAGTTCATAGATGCATAAATGGAATATGGCATAACATTTATAGAAGCACCTAAGTCAAGCATGGCAGATTCAAATCTAGTGTTACCAATGACACAAGGAATGGTAAAACTACCCGGATCCTTACATTTGGGAGGTAATTTGCGTTGCAAGATAGCGGACACATTCTCACCTACCTTTACCACTTCTTTGGTCGAAAACCTCTTCCTAGTGGTGCACAATTCTTTCAAGAACTTAGCATACCTTGGGACTTGCTTGATTGCATCTAACAAAGGTATGTTGACTTGAACTTTCCTAAAGGTTTCAAGGATATCCTTTTCTGCTTCTTCTTTCTTTGTTTGTGTAAACCTACTAGGAAAAGGCACATTTGAAGGGAAAACATTAGTATGAACTGAATTGGACACATTCTTACCCTTAGTGGCCGAATTGGACAGATTGGAGGCTTTGGGAACTTGCGGCAAAGGTGGAACCACCTTTGCCGTGGGCATGGTTGATTCCTCCTCCTCAATTTGGATGTTTACATCACCTTTAGGGCCTGTTTGTGATGGTATAAGATCTGCCCCAATTTCTTTTCCACTTCTCAAGATTATGGCCTTTGCACTTTCGAACCCTCCCTTCGGATTTGGAATGGTGGAACTAGGGAGTTGTCCGGGTTCTCTAAACTTACCTACAAACTCGGCAATCTGCCCAATTTGTTTCTCAAGTTGATCCACCCTTTTATCTTGGTTTTGCATGGCCTTAGCTTGATCTTCCTGCCCATTAGACAACTTAGTTAGTATCTTAAGTAATGCATCATTGTCAAGAGACGTACCTGAGGAATTTGGGCCGGATTGGGCTTGATTTTGAGGTTGGCCGTATGTTTTGGAAAAGAACCCCGGGGGTTGTTGCCTAAATCCTCCTTGGTTTTGGGGTTGTTGGGGCTCCCTCCACTTGAAATTGGGGTGGTCTCTCCAACCGGGGTTATAGGTGTTTGAATATGGATCGTTCCTTGGTTGGTTTTGACCTTGAAAACCAATTGCATGGGCGCTTTCCCATCCACCATTTTCAATCAATTGTGGACATTTTTCAGAGGCATGTCCTTGGATGGAACATACGCCACATACAATTGGTCCTTGCATCTTCATGCCCTCGGCCATCTGAGACACAAGAGAAGTGAGATTAGCCAATTGTGAATGAAGGTCGGAACTTGTACTTACCTCATGCACATGTTGCCGTGGGGGTCCCCTTTGGCCTACTCCCTCGTATTGTTGAGCGTTCAACGCTCGATTAGAGATCAAGGTCTTGGCAGCCATGGGTGTTTTGTCCACCAATGCTCCCCCCGCCGATGCATCAAGCATTTGACGTTCTAAAGGTAGGAGGCCCTCGTAGAAGTATTGCAACAACAACTCCTCCTTCATCTGGTGCTGTGGACAAGAAGCAACAAGTGATTTAAACCTTTCATAATATGTAGGGAAAGACTCACCGTCTTCTTGCTGAATCCCGCTTATCTTTTTGCGTAGGAGGATGATGCGAGAAGTTGGAAAGAACTTCTCCAAGAACGCTCTCTTCATACTCTCCCAAGATGTTACAGTGCCGGGAGCTAACTCATATAACCAATCCTTGGCTTTATCCATCAAAGAGAATGGAAAAGCCTTCATCTTCAAAATACTTCCGTCAACATTGACGGGAGTCATGCTAGAGCAAACTACTTCAAATTCCCTCAAATGTTTGTTAGGATCTTCCATGGACAAGCCATGGTATTTAGGAATATGATGAAGCAAACTTGATTTTAATTCAAACTCTTCCGTCTTACCTAGGGCAGCCGTGGGATATTGGATGCACAAGGGTGCGGCATTATCCAATCCCGAGGCTGAGAGCTCTTTGAGTGAACGGTTGTCCACGGCCATTCCTTGCTCTTCTTCACCTACTTGTGCCGTGGGGTTCTCCTCCTCTTCCTCTTCTAGCACGTCTTCTTCAAGGACAGGTTCGGGAATGGGCTCTTGTTGGTTTCTAGTTCTTCTCAAGTTCCTCTCAAAATCGTCGTCAAAGTCCAAGATGTTCTTATGAACCTTTTGAGAACTTCTAGTCATACACTGGTACCTAGAACACAAGAAACAAAATAGGTCAGAAACTAAACAAAAATCTGCAGCAAAATAAAATAAAAAAAACAAAAACAATCCAAGGGATTAGCAAAATTGCTAATCCCCGGCAACGGCGCCAAAATTTGATATGATATTAACTAGCACTCAAATTAAACCCTCTTTTGTCAAATTGTAGTAAAGATATAAGTAGGGATCGTTCTAAACCGGGGATTAGGAGGGATTGCTAAACTCTTGAAAACTGACTCAAAAACTTAAAAACAAAGTTTAAAACACTAAACTAGACTCAAAGAATGCAAAATTAAAAGTTAAAACATCAAAACAAAGCAAAGACTCAAAACAGCAACCTAATGACTCAAAACTGCCTAAAAACACTTTCTGGACAGTTTTGAGAACCTAACAAGAACTTGGACGAATTTGGGTGAAAACTTGAATCAAAATACTTAGAAACACAACTCAAAACACTTTCTAGGTATTCTAAGACTTCAGAACAAGTTCAAAAGACTCAAACGGATTAAAAGCACTCAAAACTGCCTAAAAACACAAACTAGGCAGTTTCTAGCAAAAACACAACTTTAGACGAAAATAAGGTTTTGGGTTGATTCAAAACCTTCTAAAACATAAATAAAACAGATTCTAAACACTTTAGAACAAGAAAGTAAAGGGGGATTTGGTTTGGACGTAAATTGAAATCAAAACAGAACCTTTAAAGCAAAACAGATTGTAAAACGTTTTTGGATGAAAATGATGGATAAAAGGCTAGTTAGGAGGCTCTTCTCCACACATGTCACACTTGCAAACAAAACGATTTTCAGTTGTTCTTCCAGTGAGTTACAAATCCTCAATGCCCCAAATTAACCATGAATTGCATAGATTAATTTTCAGATTTTCCTTAAGTTAATGGATTGGATGATTGCATACGACAACCCAAAGCATTCCCCACAAGTTCCCTCAGTGAATTGCATACAAGAGATACAAGCAGAAATCATTAAGTTCTAAGAAAACCATAAGCATTGACGAGGCACTTGTTACTATGAATTGCATGAAACTTATGCCAAGAATTCATTCAACGCGATCGTTGAGAAACGACCTTCACTACTTGTGATTATAAGATTGTAACTATTAGGTGAAACTCCCTCATAATCTAGCATCATATTCATGCATGAAAACTAAGTGTGCACTCTCAATCAACATATACAAATAAGTTATCAATCAAGTAGATGAACGAATTGAATCCACAACTTATGAAATAACAACTGAATATAATCAGATCATATTGCAAGCATGTACATGGTTTCGAATCACCCCCCAACTAAGGGGGTTTAGTTCCTCATACTCACAACACAAAGTTTATTGAATTGAAACATTGAAAACATAAGAAAGATTACACCTAAAAGTTCCAGCAATCTGCAAGAGACTAGCAAGCACATTCAAGGGCACTCCTTCTTCCTTCTTGCTGCGGCACAAAGTATGGAGATGGTTTGGGATGTGTTTGAATGATGTAGAATGGAGGAAAAGTGTCTAGGATGGGTGTATGGTGCGGCTAGGGGGGTTTGGGATCAGAAAATATGGGTTTGGATGAAGGTTGGGCACGGCAAAGGTAGGGGATGGATTTCTGGCGTGAATGGAATTGTATGGATGTGAATGGTGCGGCTAGGGCAGAATGGACGAATTTTTGTGAATGAATGAATGACTTGTGGCTGCAACAATTAGGTTTATTTAAAGGAAAACAGGAATTAAAAACCCTAGGTTATTTAGGAAATCAGAAATTAAGTCTAAGGCTTCTAGAATCAGGAAACAAAACAGAAATTAAAAGGAAAGACACAAGAGGTGCGGCTAGGGTTTTAAAACACAAAAGGAAAGTGTTTTATTTCAGAATTTAGGAAAGGATCTCTCTCCCTTGCACGGCAAGGAAGAGGAAAGGGCTAGGGAGTCCTTCAAGGGTGCGGCAAGGACTTTAGGAAAGGTGGGAAGTCCTAAAACTAAAGGGAGAGGGATTAGGAAAATAGGAAACTAGGAAAAAGGAAGGGAATGGTGCGGCAAGGTTTCAAGGGTGCTCCAAGGCCTTTGTTTTGTGTCCCAAAGTGCATAAGAACTCTTCAAAGTGGCTGGAAGTTACGGATTTTAGGTTTAGGAAAGATCACCCAAAATAGGAAACCTTGGCTTGACTTTCCTACTTCAAGTAGGAATCCTTGTTGGAGTAGGAATCCTTGTTCTTCTAGGAATCCTCATTTGAGTAGGAATCCATCTTCAATTGGGAATCCTCATGTGAGTAGGAATCCTTCGTCGATTAGGAATCCTTCTTCGATTAGGAATCCTTCTTCAATTAGGAATCCTTCTTCAATTAGGAATCCCATGATGATTAGGAATCCTTTTTGGAGTAGGAAACCAACTTTCTTCAAGACTTCACTTCATCCATTCTTTTTGCTCCAAAAGGCTCCATTTTGCTTCTTTTTGCACACTTTGGCCTTAGAACCTGAAAACACACAAAAGTGACTTTAAACACTAAAATAACTAAGTAAACACAACTTAAATGCACGAGAACAAGCCAAATAAGTAGCATAAATATGCTCCTATCAGTTTTTAAAATTTAAAAAAAAAATCAGTTATGAAAATTAGGATAATGATGAGTGGTTTCTTCTAACGTGTGAATACTTTTTACTTTTTATTTTATTTTATTTTTAATTTTTAAATAGGGCATGTCATAACTAACCTGTCTGTGAGATTGTTGTATGATAACTCATATATTTCATGCATTTATACATCCATTTCTAGTCTCTTTGTGATGTTTTTGAGTTAAACTAGTTGCATTTTATTGTATTTTGTGTTAGTGTGCAATTACATGTACTTTAGGATCAAGTTGAAGGGAAAAGAAGTGAAAACATGCCATTTTTGGAGCTGACCCTTATTCGAACGTGGAGAGAAATTTAGCGGCCTATTTTGGAGCCTTAAAACAAGAGATAGTGATCTACACTTTAATCCTTGTTTTGTAACTCCAATAGAAAGGAATTGAGACATCAATCCTAATTTTAAGGTGCAAAAGAAGGCAGAAAACGTAGAGAATAAAGGCTAAGTTGCTTGGATCACTTTGGAATATATTGTAGCCTCTTTTACTCCATAAAAGCTGGCTTTGTAGCCACTTTTACAAGCCATTTTATTTTGGACGAATTACACAATTCCATGATGAATCTGTCCTCTCTTTTCATTCATTTCCATACACTCTCACCACTACTAAAGACTAATAGCAAAATGCTATTCTTAGAGAAGTTCTAAATCAGAATTGCTTCAAGGGTTTTCCCGTCTTGAATTTATTTTCACTCATGTTGTGTATTTTCGTTTTAATTTCTATGAACATGATGTGTAACTAAGTTCATAGCTAGGGATTTCGATGTAACCTTGCAAAACTATTATATGTTATTAAGTTAAAGTATTCACACTACCAATCTGTGTTCTTATTTCATTCACTGGTTTTATAGTTTAATTTGTTTGATAATCTTAATGTTTGATCACCATTACGGCTACTTATGAATTATTTGATCAAGGTTATAGTAAACATCATGCTTAATCTTGGTAGACATGTGAATGAATGAAGAAATTTCTATGCATACATCCTGCCATGCGATTTCTTTGGTTCTTTGAAGTTTTCTCGTTCTTAATGTATTCTTATTTGGTAATCTAAGTTGAACATCACAACTAGGTTGCAGATTAGGAGTGTTTGATCACAATCACACATCAAATGGATGATCATTAATGTGTAAAACGAACCCTAGTTGCAAATTGGATAGTTATATGCGTTTTGACTTAATTTTCATGGAATTGACTTGTAATGGTGAAATCGATATCTCTAGTTCCATTCCTAGCGTTTTTGAATCATTCTATTGTTCATATTTACATTATCTTGCATTTTAAGTTACTTTACTTTTCAAATAAAAATCCAAACTCAATTTGTTAGTTTCATTGTTTTGTTAGGGTTCACATAAAACTCGCAATTTGTAGAGGTCCAATCGGTCCCTATGGTTGGACACCCTTACTTGTGCCATTATACTAACCTTATTTTTACACTAGGAAGGAACACAACAATGTAAAAAACAACAAAATTTATGTTCATATAATTACTAAATTGTCCATATTTTTTGCTTGAGTTCAGTTTTGGTGAAGGGGTTAAAATGATAATTTTTTGAAGTTTTGGTTGACAACTAGGGTTTTATTAATTGGTAGTGTAGATTATCTTAATACACTCCGCGTACTCCTCATAATTTTCTTACATCACACATTCTCAACATACACCTAATTTTTTTGCAACCTACATCAACTGCTGCAACTGTAGTAGTCTATATCTTCCATTTTATGCAAAGGGATCCCCATTATTTTTCAAAAACAAGGGGATTAGGTGTGGAGTCCACGCCACATTTAACTTCAACGATCCGAACTGTCTATTTTGTAATTCTCATTTCATAGATCATCTTTACAAAAATTCAATTCAATCCGAAACTATTTGCCTGTTTAATTATCAAGATAAAATTTCATTGTTTCTTATATAACAAAGTATTTGTTAATTTCTTTGAACTCAATTAGATGTCTTAAACCATTTCCGATTTGGCTAATACTTTTGCAAGGATGATCTATAAGGTGCAACTTGAAAAATAGATAGTTCGGATCGTTAAAGTTTGATGTGGTGTGGACTCCACAACTAATTTCCATTTTTATAAAATAAAATAAAAATGGAGATCCCTTCCCTTAAAGGTCTCATATCTTCCACAACCTAGTCTTGATCTTGATGCTTTCAGTGTGCATTTCCAAATGTGTTGAAATGGCTTAAGTACGCGTAGGGGCTTAAGTACGCATAGGCCTTGGCACTGTGGCATTGGCAGCTTCGGATTGGAGAGCAGCAATCTTTGAGTCATCAAACGCAAACCTCCTTGTTACACAATTTTCTTTAGCAGTTTTCACAATTTATTGGGGTATATTTAGGAAATTTAGTGGCGGGAAGAGATAGGTTGTATCACCAAATTCTACTAGAATGAGCCTAACAGAGAAAAAGTAATCCAAAAAAAAAAAATATGAAATCTTACTTCATGTGAAGTTTCCGAAACATTAATTTCGTGTTCCATTCATCAAAAATAATTTTTTTCAATCAACATATTTGTAGTTTCACTGGTTAGGGTTTTGCTCAATAATGGAGGGTGGGAGAGGTTTTTTTTTCTTTTCAAAGAGTAAATGTTATTAAATTCGAATTGAAATGTTTACATCAAATGTCAGAACATTAAACAACCATTATGGCTCATAACAATCTCATACATGAACACCCCTTCACACGCGTGACATAAGTTGCCACCTGATGCGTAGCCCTATCACAGGCACGAGAAGTGAAAAGAAATTTAATAGACCGTAGTTGTTGCTTTAACTGTAGAATATCCCACACAATATCGTCAAGGATGGCCTCATTTTGTAAGGCACCATTCAATATATCCACCAAGTTTTTTTGAATCAGATTCCAGTTGGACCATCTCAAACCCCCTCTCCACACATGCCAACATCGCCTCCCTCATTGCTTCAGCCTCAACCATTAAGCTCGACTGACACGATACACTACCCACCACTCCAGCAACTTTAAAAATCCCAGCAAAATCTCTGGCTACCCATCCAAAATCCCCTTTCCAGTTCGAGAAAAATGAATAATATGTTAAAAGTGATGTGAGGTGTATTTAGAAATTTCTTATATTTTTAAAATCTAATAAGGTTGAAATTTTCATTGCATAATAGGGTACATAAATCATTTAATATTGAATTTTAATCATTTATATTTTAGTTTCTCATGTAAGTGTTGTCTAATAAAAATTAGCATATATAAGGATGAAATAAGAGTGTAAATGATTAAATAGCTAAACTATTATAATGTAGTCGATTGATTGCATCCTTGAAATAAGATGTTTTTATATTAGAATATAAAACCTATTTACTATATATTGAGTCCTTATGTATAGTTACCCCACTCATTTGCAAAATCTTCCCCATACAAATTTCATAATCAAAATCATTCAATTTCTTATTCATTTGAAGATTATTCTTACAATATATATATATATATATATATATATATATATATATATATATATATATGAATGAATTAAAGATTGTTATCCACCGTGGGACACCAAATAACATATTTTCAATGAATAATTTATTTTTTTGATACATTTGAATGAATAAATCATCTCTAGTTCTAATGCTTTTATGTAGAGATGATCTTCAAATGCAGGTTAATAAATTGAATGATTTCGAGTATGAAATTTACATGGTGAAGATACATTATTTATAAGGGAGCTTTAATAAAACACCCCTGGCACTGTTTACTTTTAACGAAAAACCATTTTTTTACCTTTAACTGTCACTATTCATTATACCTTCAAAAAGGACTTTTCATTAAAACTGTCACTATTCAGAGACTTTTCGTTAGTTTTCCTTATTTATAAAGGACAAGTTATATGCATTTCTCTTTATTATCGATAATGGATAGAGCAATAGCCCAAAATTATTTTCACAATAAAAATGACAGCGACCGGTGGGTATTTTAGAGAGAGAAGCCAGAGAGCATCGAGGAGGGAGAGGGAAGAAAAAGACAATGAAAAAAGAAAACCGAGCGAGTGGGTATTTCAATTTGTCGTTGGGGATTGGAGACGATCTGACTGAATTTTGGTTTCGGGATTCTTTGGATGAACTCAGTTTCTTTTTTTCTTTTTTTTCATTTCGTGGGAGATGAAAGCATATGGAAATGCTGACAAACATGTATGTAGGAGGGCAAAATCGAGATTATGTAAAAATATTAGGGCAAATGTGGTAGGACACTTATATAAACACTGTTTTTAAACTTTAAGTTCGACATGAGTTTTTAGTATGGGCCAAGACATTGTTAAAATTTAGTGTGGGCCAAACCGGTACACTGATGAAACAAGATACAGGTATTTGCTGAACTGGTCCAACTTAAAATTAAGCTGGTATATAAAGGGCTCCAACCATAGTAGCATGAGATGATGGATAAAGCGTTGTTTGGAAATGGCATATTTGTCGATTTCCCAGCCCCCTCAGAATTTGTATTGAGATGTCAATTTCTTACTAAATTTTAATTTTAGCTCTAACACTAGGGGAAAATTGGCTATTTCGAAATTTGGAGGGAGGGAGTAATTGACTAAAATTAAAGTTCAAGGAGGATTTGGCTAATTACAAAATTTTAAAGGGGGGGGGGCGTAATTTGCTAAAATTAAAGTTCAGGAGAGAAATTATCAACTCTATACAAATTTAGGGGGCAGACCGACACATACCTCTTTAGAAAATATATGAATTTAAAAAAAGCATCTCTAATAGACTAGTTGAAGGCTGTTTACGAGAAATTTGAGTCCTCAACGGACTATTTAGATCTCGCTTTGTGAACAGTTATCCAAATGATTCAATCTCATTACAAAATAATTAAAATTTTGAAGTAACAAAATTAGAGAGTACTGTTGGAGTGATATTGTTAAACTCGAAAAGTACGAGTCTATGAATAATTTTTGTGCAATTCAAAGGTCAAATTTAGCTACCCTTGGTGAATATGCTCTAAACTGAGTTATTTTATAGAGTCGTAGTTTCACTTGAACGAGCAAATATTTATTTTTTAGTTAAGGAGCCAAGTAGTGTTATCTCGTTATAAGTTTTTTTTTTTTTTTTTTTTTTTTTGGGTTGTCAAAACATGATACAAGTACGTAATATTTATTTAAATTTGACAAAAAAAAAAGTGATAAAAAATGAATACTATTATTTGTAGGGAAAAGGAAACAAGGAACAAGCATTCCATTGATAAGAGAAAGCTTTATTGTAAAGGGCCAGGGCCTAAACATGACATGGAAGGTGGATTTCTGAAACAACTTGGATCATTTTTCTTCAAAGAAGTTGCCCGCG
Organism: Crataegus laevigata; assembly: GCA_963580275.1. Taxonomy (NCBI): domain Eukaryota; kingdom Viridiplantae; phylum Streptophyta; class Magnoliopsida; order Rosales; family Rosaceae; genus Crataegus; species Crataegus laevigata. The sequence continues at coordinate 8,093,622 of OY756949.1, forward strand.
ATGGTCAAACTTGGTTTCAGAACCAAGTTTTCCCATGCGGCCTCCACTCTTTTCATGCAACGATGTCATGTTACGTCCAGTTGGTGGATATCCCATTTTCTTTTTAACTGTTGGATTTTGTGGGTTTGGCGCTGAGTGAGCTTACATGTATCATACTTAGTCTGTTGGATACCAGATCTAAGCAGTGACTCTAAGGCAAACTCGTCGTCCAAATTATTCATTTTTGCCCTACAATACGAATCTAGGTCCGGAGCTCCAATCGCTCTGCGAATGCTGCGATTTGGTCCACTCGTTTCGACAAGTGGTGAAATAGAACAGGAAAGGAAACATATCCAGCCATAGGAAGCAACACTCGTATTCATCACGAAACCCTGCCATTGGATCTTCTTGAATGAAAAGCCATGGTTCTGTTAAAGATGGCTTGTGCTATTTAGTACAAAAACCTTAGGTCGACTAAATGCTACTTCATAATTGTATTTGGTCGACTCATGCGGTTCTGTTAAAGATGGCTTGAGCCATTTAGCACATAAGCCGTATGAGTCGACTAAATCCTGCAACAACATGCTGCTACTCCTTGAAACTAGGGTTTTTAGGTGACTTGTTGATGTAAATCTCCTTAATTCAAGGAGTGCCTTGTTTAGTCCTTAAATCAAGGAGAAGGTGGCGTGTCCCTTCTTCCTTGCCTTTTGTTTTTATTACCTTATATTATGCTTGCTGTAAACACATTAATATTATCTTTTGAAAATATATCAAAACTTATTTTCAACGGATCTTCTACAAGTGCTTTAATATAGGAGTTGGATCCCCCCGCAATGATTGGAATGCATTTTCAGTTGAACTAAACAAGGAAAATTTGTAAATATCACATAATATTTGAGGATTTCTTATATACAAGCAATGGTGCCCGCGCGATGCTGCGGATTTTAAAACTGTATAAAATATGCAGAAAGGACTAAACACCTACAATAAGCAACATTATTTACATACATGTGAAAATCTATTTACAACCACATTCATAATGACTAACATATTTACAATAACTTACATATAGGTGTCTAAGTGTCCATATCATGATCATTGGATTCTGGTGTGGAGTTCACATATTTCTATGGGTTTGAGCTCAAAAGTCCGATGAACTCGCTCTAAACTCCAATGAATTACATGGCTGCTATCTGTTGGTAACTCATCATCAAGCTCTGTACACTTTTGACCTCAACTCTCCATTTATAACTTGACCTTTCACAGAAACTCAATAGCCATCCACTCATGCATGATCAGAGCATTAATCTACCTCAATTGTAGTTCTAAAACTGAATTCAACCCATACACAATATTCTAAATTACCAAACAATAAAAAAAAAAGCAAATTTAGCATCAGATAATGCTTCAAATAGACAAAAAACACAATATGCAATCTTGCACCAGTAGATCAAAACCCGAAAACAGATGATCATAAAAAAGCACCCAAATGATCAAAGCAAAAAGCTAGAAGCAAAATGTATTTTACTTATGCAAAGGTTTCCATTTTATTTATACCCAACCCTCAAACTTTCACACAAAAGAAAAAATTAAGATGTAGAGATGTCCTCAAATATACTGTGTAGAAGCAAAGCTTAGAGGTTTGTGAAGCAAACCACGACATGCGCGGTAGCCATTTGAACAAATTAGAGGTACTTTAGCCTCTGTTCCACCTCCTTAGTCTAAAAAAATTACAAAAACATTTCAATAAATACATTAACACTTAAAAATAAATAAATCTTTATTCATCTATTTTGGTTCATACAGTGTGAAAGGAAGCATTATCATATATCACAAAAATATATGGCATGTAAAAAAGTATGTATGACCCTCCATCTAAATGCTAATTGATATCCGATCAAATGCAGCAAAAATTGAATATTCACAAAAGTAACAGAACATTAGAAGTTCAAATTCAAAAATGATCTAAACTATTTACCATTTTCAAAATAACTTAAATCATAGAGATCCTCATCATATGTCCACTCATCCATGCTAAATTCTGGAAATGAACGGCATCCATTAGAATAAAGTCACTGACCTTTCTTGATTTTCAGACAATGAGGGCATGGCATTGCCCTCTTTACATTGAAAGCCTGAACCAATGTAATCTGAAAGGATGTCAAAAAAAAAAAAATCAAGAATCATAAAAGCTCGGTATCATCTTTACTGGAAAGGCATAACTAAACTTATGCCCTTAATAAATATGTAAATATGCCTCATCAAACATACAATTCCACTTGATGATGTGAGATGATTTGAGCTACCAAAGGAAAATGCTACTGGGGATATCCAAATGTCATTTTTAAGATTAAAATGATTCTCTATTTAGAATAAATTTATTGATGACAAAGTTAATCAAAGTTATCTACATAATGATTTGCTGAACATGTGACTAAATTATGACACTATAGGCTCTCAATGCCATACAAATTTAGGTTGTCAACACTGCATTTTCGACAATGAGAGTACATAAACCTGTTAATATTTCACTTAATTGAAGACCTCAATTAAATATGTTTTATGATTGAACTACACTCTAGAATGTTAAAATTTTAGTCTAGATTAGAAGACTGAAAAAGAAAAAACTAATTGGCAAAAATATTGCTAAGGATTGGCAGTTCATAATCATTCAGCTTGTTGGGCAAGGAAGAAAGGATGTTTTATCGAATGTGCAAATCTACAACTTTATTATTTATCGAATGTGCTATATCACAAAGAGAAGCACGTGCGTCCAGAGAATTGAATATTAGTATCACTACTATGTATTTAGTTTCATGAAAACAAAGCACATTGAATTGAATTACACAAATAAATGGACAAATTGAAGTAGAGTATACTATCTGAATCTTCATTGTCGTTGGAAATCGAGCCAAGTCTCTAGATGCATAGAGATATTCCCAACGAACGCGAGAACTTCCTTGGTCACACCAAGAGCCGCACCAGCTGCCTCTGCTTCATCTTCTCGTCAAAACTGAAGCAAATTTGAAAGGATTTTAGTGAACTCTGAAACCCTATTAACAGATGGGAAAAATATAATATTATAGCGAACACATCTATCAATAAAAGGACGATTATTATACCGGACTTACAAAGTCAACAGCTAGGTTGCGATGGAGATTGACCTCGAATAGGGCTTCTTGGTCGTGCAACGCTTCTTCTTCACAGATTCAGCAGCAATGTCTTAAACAAAAAAAATCATATGATGACTCAATAATCGGAGAAGAGTTCAATCACTGAGAAAATATCAAAAACCAAAATTCAATAAGGGATATATAATTGAACGGATCAAAAAGTCCAGCACAAATTGGAAGATCAATTATTCACCATACGTTGCACAATGTGTATAAAGCAAGTACAAATTATAACAGCAGAATTTTGATTCATCCATTCCATAACAACCCAAACCTAAAAAACATAAAAACCTAGAAAAGATTAACAATTTACAGATGTTTAAAATGCAAGTGTATAATATAACAAATGTTTCTCAAAGTAAAATCAAAAGGACTACAGAGTAATTTTTTTTGATCTCTGGCAGAATCGAGAAAGAAAAAAAATGTAAAAATCTAAAAATGTATCCAAGTAGCAAATTTTAGTTGTTAGTTTACTCATGCATCAAAATTTATAACATCCCAAAGAGATGTAAGAACAAATTACCTTGATATGAGGGTGCAAATGATTGTGCCATCTTTCTCTGCATTGCTTGCCAGCTGTACCCACCAACTTCTTAACTATCTGTGCCCATTTTCCCACTCCATACTGCTTCACCAGCCTGATCTTCCTGAAAATTTCACCATACCAAAACAAAACAAAACCAAACCAAACAAAAAAGAGGAAAACCCATTTAATTTTACATATTATTTGATGGCTTCGAAACAAAAAAGGAAAGAAAATAATGAGTAAATGGGACAAATAAAAAGGAAGGGAGAATCCACTTTACCAAGCGACGTGTCCAAGTGTCTAAGACGAACATGGCAGAAAATAAATAACCCCACAACCCTAAACCTAGTCACTGACGATTCTTTGGCTGGGAAAGCTCAGAGGTCACATTTTGAAGATGATTAACAAAATAGATTCAATCAGAGGCCAGAAAGATTGAGCGGAGCAGAGAGAAAAAAATAATCCTAAACAAAATTCTAGATAGAGAAGACTTACCCTGCAATCAAAGCCAGTTAAAGAATTTTCTTCGAATTGGGATAATCGGAGCCGTCGTGCTGGTTCAAACTATCTTCGGTGATCTCGCCGAGCTGCTGGACGGAGGCTACAGATGCAGCATCTCCTCCAAGCTCCTGGCCTGCTGATGGTGGTTGTTGGACGACAGAGTTAACATAGTGAAGAAGCAAAAATCCATAAAATAAAAAAAAAATTAAAATATTGGTTTTATTAATCATGTAGTGAATTAGTTAAAATACCAGGAATGGTGCTAAGAATTAAATCGGAGGACGGTTGGTTTAGATTAGAGAAATTTGTGGTTGTTGCTGACTTGAACAAATCAAGCATATGTAGCAGCCTGCGGAACATGAACACAAAGCTGAGAGATTTGACGAAATTGAGTCGGTCGAGACCAAACATCCAGAAGGAAGAAAATTCTGAAATCGAGTCGGTGCAGACACACGCGTCACAATTTTCTTCTCACAACAAAGCAAATAGGCAATGTTGAAATAACAAAAAAGAAGCGGGGGTAAAAACGGAATGACACTGTGCTTATGAACAGTGTTTCAGTTATTTTTCTCTTTTAGTATATATATAATTTGAAAATTTGTAATATATAAAACAATATTTGGTTCATCCCCATGCAGCACGTTGTTTGTTGTGGCACGGATCACACTGTTATCCCACTCTCCAAGATTACCAATTAGCACGTATAGCATTTGGCTTTTTTTAGTGATCAAGAAGATTGCAACAGGCACATGCATTTGGATGAACCAGTATAAGGCCGGCCTCCTGAACCAAATGAATTGGACCGATTCTGATGGGGACGGTTACAAACAACCAACGCTTCCATCTTTCCCCCCTCGCCCTTTATAGCATCCGTCTGACTCGCGACGCACATAGGCATAGGATGCTTGAAGGCTCATGGTTGGTTATTTGGGCAGAACCTCACCAAACTTGTGCAAACAAATCATCACGGCCTCCCAGGATAGGATGAACTCGTTGATGCTCCTATGATTCTTGATAAATCTTAATATCCTTTTCACAACTCATGGATACCTTACTGTAGTGATCTAACTCCTGAAAATTTTCAGTGAGTTCACCAAAGTAGGTAGACACAGGCTTCCCATTTGGTTGGAGGTGAGATGCTCAAGGTATAAACTCGCATTTCATTCTTCTAATCAAATAAAGCAGCCTTCAAGGCTTTCCAAATGTCAGTTGCAGTCGGTAACCGAGTATATTGCTTCATCAGTTTTGGCTTCATGGAGGATAGAAGCCAGCTCTTGACTTTCTGGTCCTCAGAGTACCAATCATCGTACATGAGATTGTCTTCGGCTGAAGCCTTACTCGAGCCACAAAAGTATCCCAACTTCTTTCTTCCGACTATATGCATCTCAATGAGAGGTGCCCATAGGTCATAGTTGTGTTCATCTTGCAACACTCTAATATTAAAATTGAGTTGTTTGACTGAACAACAACCGAAGCAACGAAAGACTGGATTTCGATGGTATCGGTGATGTAGTTCTCTACCATTGGAGCGGTAAACAGTCCATTCCTGGAGATCGAATCGAGTGTCCTGCTCAGTCAAAGCATAGGATCGAAGACAATAGGAATCAAGCAACGGCTGTTGCGTTTTTTGGGCTAGTCGCTCAAACAGAGCAACAAGACATAGGATTAGGGTTTTGATTTTTTTTTTAAATTTTATTAAACAGGCGTTGGTGCTAGTCGATTTGGAGAATAATACTTCTATAATCTTCTCATAAGGAGGTGATATTAATCCAATACAAGCCAATACAGATCCGAAAATGGACAATGCTAGGAAAATCAAATTTTTAACTCAAATTTGTAAGCCATATGATGTGCCACTAATAAGAAATAAACATTTCAACTAACACTTCAGTAATAATCCAATAATCAATAACCACATCATTTAGTTTACAACATTTAATTTAAAAATTTTACCTGCATTATTCTTTTCAAATTGCAAATGATTATGTGACTGAAAGTCAAATATGAGTGTAGAGTACGGTTCCTGCCTCGACTGAATAATCACTGGACATAAAAAAAAAATTAAAAATGCAAGACTCTTTGCTTTCAAAATGCCTTGAAGCTTGAGAGTAAGAAGCCACAGTTTCCTGTCCCACAATGCTGCTTTTCGTGTTGGTCTTGTCTCTTGTGGCTCAAGCCTGCTCAGCATCTCCAATTACCCAACAACCAAACAAAAAAACAGATCAACATCTCAAAAGCATATTCATCCTGGCCGGACAGAGTAACATGGCGGGTCGAGGTGGCGTGGTTAACGACACCACCACAGGCATCGTCACCTGGAACGGTGTCGTGCCGCCAGAGTGCCGCCCCAACCCATCAGTCTTCCGGCTCAATGTGAATCTCACGTGGGTTAAAGCAAGCGAGCCTCTCCATGCCGACATTGACGTGGAGAAGACCAATGGGATTGGACCCAACATGGCGTTTGCCAATGCGGTATTGGCCAATCACTCTAGTACCGTTGGTCGGATTGGGTTAGTCCCCTGTGCGATCGGCGGTACTAACATAACCCAGTGGAGACGTGGCTCCTTTCTGTACAACCAGATGATCAGCAGGGCCAAGGCTTCGTTGCAGAATGGTGGTTCGATCAAAGCACTTCTGTGGTATCAGGGCGAGAGCGATACAGATAGTAGAGAAGACGCTGTGTCTTATAAAAACAGATTGGAAACTATTTTTGGGGATGTACGTTTGGATCTGCAATCTCCTGCTCTCCCAATAATCCAGGTACGATTACTTAGTATTGTTAATTAAGTACTCAGCTTTTGTTTATACAATCGATAAAATTCCGGTGTGGCATTCGAATGTAATTAAGAGGACAAACACAACGCCCTAGCTAGCCAACTCGCGCAACTCACAGTTACATTAATACTTGGTTTTACTCTTTTAGATTTTCATCTTCTTGCCTTAGCTTCCATTGATTCCTTGATCTCGTTAATCCAAATTTAGCCAAGGTAGGTTTTCCTAATTTTTATGTATGATGTCACGTTGTTAGCTAGGTTTAGATATTTTTAGAGTGTTACCAGACCTATCTCAATGCCTTATCTTTCCGCTCATATTATAATCTCACCCACCTCAAAAAGGTGAAAAAATTAAAATGTTATTTTTCTACCCACTATTAAACTGAAATTAAATGATTAAACACCTTCGAAAACGAGTGTGAAATTTGAGAGAGAGGACATGAACAGAAATGAAATGGTGGTGTTATACATGGAAGAAGAAACAAGTGACAGAGGCAGAGAGAAGTCCAGGGAAGAGAAAATAAAGGGGAGGGAAGAAAAGGACCACTAGCGTGATTAGAGGCAGTCAAAGCAGATTTTCCCACTCCTCTTGTCCCTTTGGTTTCAGTTTTTTCCAAGTTTGAAATGGAGCATGGGAACGACATTTTATGCTCTATTGGGTCCTTTCCAATCAAAGTTAGTTCAATTATCAAATTCACATTCTCCACAATTAAGGGCGCATTTTTCAAGATAATCCGATCCGACATCTCTCAATCCAACTGAAGGGATGATGAGCGGAGATATATATATATATATATTTTTGCTGGTCCTTAATGTCATTTTATAAAAAAATTATTTTATATTTTGTTTTTTTTGTTAAAACAACTCTTTTTATTAGTTTTCTTTTTTATAAAAATAAAAAATTGATAATAAATTTTTTATTAAAAAATGGGGTGAATTAATAAGATAGTGAGGTGTGTTTATTAACACTATTTTTAAAAGGGTGTGTTATTCACACATCTATTTTTACTTCTCTTAAACTCATTTTTAATTTCTGTCCATTGATCTTCTTCAATTCATCCGATTCGACGGTGGAAAATTAAAAGGGTATGTGGATATCACATCCCTCCTAATGTAAGAAGTTGACGAAGTCGGTATCACTATTAACTAATTAAATTACAAGTTTGATTGATTCCTAGGTAAACCTAGTGCAACTTGGTATTTCTTAATGTGATATGAATTATATTCATTTGAAATGGTAAAAAAAAATTAATAAAGGGAATTCACATCTAAGCTGAGAGTTGAAATGAAGAGACAGAATTGATGAGCAAATTGTTTCATTTCATTTTCAAGGATTGGATAATCACAATGTCCATGCTTCGAGGTCCTGCCCGTGTGTGTATATATATATATATTATAACAAAACTAATAAAATAATTTCGTTTGGTAATCAACTAAAATGTAATAAGTTCTGTTCTCAACACGTTTAACTTTAAATGTTCTTAAAAAAAAAAAACAAACGTCTTGCAAAGAGAATTTCTGGTTGGATAGCATATGACTTTATATAAATTAGTGAAGGACTAATTAGTTGGTTGATAATGGTATGTCTGCATCTCTAGAAATAACAGTGCGGGATGTGTGTTGGTTATATAGGTGGCTCTAGCATCTGGGTATGAAGCGACACTGATAGAGATAGTCAGAGAAGCCCAGCTGGGAGTCTACCTTCTAAACGTGAGAACCGTCGACGCCAAAGGTCTGCCACTGGAGCCTGATGGTTTACACCTCACTACCCCTGCCCAGGTTGAACTTGGGAAAATGTTGGTTGATGCTTATTTTCAGTTCCTGCCCATCGCCATAAGTAATGCTCCTGCAACATACCCTAATTATGTTTTCCATTTTGTACTTTTTTTGCTACTGAAATTTCTCACCACGAGCTAGCTAACTTGTTACTTCATTCATAGTATTTACAATTGAAATGTTTGAATTTATTAGGGTAATGGCCGGGCTACTATCCATTGATTGACTTTGTACTATGATAAACAATGACGGAGCTACATGAAGACTAGAATATGTCAGGACAGGAATTGGATTCTCTCTGAGGCAACCCCTCGGGATCCTCCTGATCGATGTTAGTGTGCCGTCGGATTTTTATCCGAGGGCTACAAATATGGGGGTCCTCTAAAAGTTATAATAATTGTAGATATTGGATAAAAATTCAACGACCCACTAACATTAGTCAGGAGAATCCCGAGAGATTGCTTCGGAGAGAATCCAATTCCGTCGGAACCCATTTTGGAATTTCACCCATTTAGATGTGTTGTTTCTTGGTTTATTCAATAAAGAGTATATTGTCCATTGGTGGAGTGGAGTTTAATGTTTCCAGCAAGCCATGTGTTTGAGAATTGTTTACGCAAACAATTTTCTGATTCTTATACCATCAAGCTTTAGCCTTCTGCTTTATCATATAAGTGTGGATGCAAATTTCTACCGTCTTCTGTCTTGACGAAAATGCACCTGCAAAACAATCAATACCTTCAATCAGAGACCTAAGCCTCACACGCCCACGAGGGGGGTTAGGTCAACGGATCTCCAATGCTTAAGTTAGTTTCTATGAGAGAGTAAAGTTTTTAGGCTTTTTAGGGTTGCAAAAAGCTCTTCGAAAATGGTAGAATATGGGGTATTTATAGGGCTAGGGCCGGCCATGTAGGGTTTTTATGGAGAAAATATTCTCTAAATATTCCAAAGATATTTAAAAGGAGATAATATCTTGAGAGAATAGGGTAATAATCCTTAATTGATTTAAATTAGGATTACTTACTTGATTGGAGTCAATCTTTAATTAAGAATGTATTAAAGATAGGATTTGGATAATTAATCATTATCTTTAATTCCTTGCCATGGGCAGGTGAGCTGTGGGCAGTTGTATTCAGCTGCATATGGAAAAATCTGAGAAGCCTATCCATTTATTGAGGGCAATCTTGTCCTTCTTGAATAAAAGTCCACGTGTCGCCTCTAGAATTTTTGGGATTATTTTTTGCTCCACAATAAGCCTTCTGATGCCAATAACCTTTGAATTTTTTTAACTAATTCCTTTTTTTTTGTCAATTCCTATAAAACATCTATACAATTTAGAGGAAGATCTAATTAAGTTGAAATAAAATTTTAATAGTAACAGTTTTGAGCCAATCATGACTTTAAATTTTTGTTCAAATCTAATATGTTAATCATTTTTTTTTATTAAAGCTTGTAAACAAGCTCTGTTCTTATGATATAATGAACTCAATACTAATTTTTTTTATACAAATTTTAAAGCTTCATCATTCTTGTTTGACTATATGCATCTCAATGAGAGGTGCCCATAGATCATAGTTGTGTTCATCTTGCAACACTCTAATATTAAAATTGAGTTGTTTGACTGAACAACAACCGAAGCAACGAAAGACTGGATTTCGATGGTATCGGTGATGTAGTTCTCTACCATTGGAGCGGTAAACAGTCCATTCCTGGAGATCGAATCGAGTGTCCTGCTCAGTCAAAGCATAGGATCGAAGACAATAGGAATCAAGCAACGGCTGTTGCGTTTTTTGGGCTAGTCGCTCAAACAGAGCAACAAGACATAGGATTAGGGTTTTGATTTTTTTTTTTAAATTTTATTAAACAGGCGTTGGTGCTAGTCGATTTGGAGAATAATACTTCTATAATCTTCTGATAAGGAGGTGATATTTATCCAATACAAGACAATACAGATCCGAAAATGGACAATGCTAGGAAGATTAAATTTTTAACTCAAATTTGTAAATCAAATGATGTGTTACTAATAAGAAATAAACGTTTCAACTAACACTTCGGTAATAATCCAATAATCAATAACCACATCATTTAATTTACAAAATTTAATTTAAAATTTTTGTCTTCCAAACATTATTCTTTTCAAATTGCAAATGATTATGTGACTGAAAGTCAAATATGAGTGTAGAGTACGGTTCCTGCCTCGACTGAATAATCACTGGACATAAAAAAAATTAAAAATGCAAGACTCTTTGCTTTCAAAATGCCTTCAAGCTTGAGAGTAAGAAGCCACAGTTTCCTGTCCCACAATGCTGCTTTTCGTGTTGGTCTTGTCTCTTGTGGCTCAAGCCTGCTCAGCATCTCCAACTACCCAACAACCAAACAAAAAAACAGATCAACATCTCAAAAGCATTTTCATCCTGGCCGGACAGAGTAACATGGCGGGTCGAGGTGGCGTGGTTAACAACACCACCACAGGCATCGTCACCTGGGACGGTGTCGTGCCGCCAGAGTGCCGCCCCAACCCATCAGTCTTTCGGTTCAATGTGAATCTCACGTGGGTTAAAGCAAGCGAGCCTCTCCATGCCGACTTTGACGTGGAGAATATCAATGGGATTGGACCGGGCATGGCGTTTGCCAACGCGGTATTGGCCAATCACTCTAGTACCGTTGGTCGGATTGGGTTAGTCCCCTGTGCGATCGGCGGTACTAACATAACCCAGTGGAGACGTGGCTCCTTTCTGTACAACCAGATGATCAGCAGGGCCAAGGCTTCGTTGCAGAATGGTGGTTCGATCAAAGCACTTCTGTGGTATCAGGGCGAGAGCGATACAGCTAGTAGAGAAGACGCTCTGTCTTATAAAAACAGATTGGAAACTTTTTTTGGGGATGTGCGTTTGGATCTGCAATCTCCTGATCTCCCAATAATCCAGGTACGATTACTTAGTATTGTTAATTAAGTACTCAGCCTTTGTTTATACAAACGATAAAATTCTGGTGTGGCATTCGAATGTAATTAAGAGGACAAACACAACGCCCTAGCTAGCCAACTCGCGCAACTCACAGTTACATTAATACTTGGTTTTACTCTTTTAGATTTTCATCTACTTGCCTTAGCTTCCATTGATTCCTTGATCTCGTTAATCCAAATTTAGCCAAGGTAGGTTTTCCTAATTTTTATGTATGATGTCACGTTGTTAGCTAGGTTTAGATATTTTTAGAGTGTTACCAGACCTACCTCAATGCCTTATCTTTCCGCTCATATTATAATCTCACCCACCTCAAAAAGGTGAAAAAATTAAAATGTTATTTTTCTACCCACTATTAAACTGAAATTAAATGATTAAACACCTTCGAAAACGAGTGTGAAATTTGAGAGAGAGGACATGAACAGAAATGAAATGGTGGTGTTATAGATGGAAGAAGAAACAAGTGACAGAGAGGCAGAGAGAGAAGTCCAGGGAAGAGAAAATAAAGGGAGGGAAGAAAAGGACCACTAGCGCGATTAGAGACGAGTCAAAGCAGATTTTCTCACTCCTCTTGTCCCTTTGGTTTCAGTTTTTTCCAAGTTTGAAATGGAGCATGGGAACGAAATTTTATGCTCTATTGGGTCCTTTCCAATCAAAGTTGGTTCAATTATCAAATTCACATTCTCCACAATTAAGGGCGCATTTTCAACATAATCCAAGGGATGATGAGCGGAGAGAGATATATATATATATATATATATATATATATATATATTTTTTGCTGGTCATTGATGTCATTTTATAAAAAAATAAATTAAGGGCGCATTTTTAGGATAATTCAAGGAATGATGAGCGGAGAGAGAGATATATATATATATATATATATATATATTTTTTTTTCTGGTCATTGATGTCATTTTATAAAAAAATAAATTAAGGGCGCATTTTCAAGATAATCCAAGGAATGATGAGCGGAGAGAGAGAGAGAGATATATATATATATATATATATTTTTTTTTTTTTGTTGGTCATTGATGTCATTTTATAAAAAAATTTATTCTTTATTTTATCTTTATCGTTAAAACTCAAAATTTTTAAATTCTTTTTATTAATTTTCCATTTATAAAAATGTAAAATTGATAATAATTTTTTTATTAAAAAATAAGGTGAATTAATAAGATAGTGAGGTGTGTTTATTACCACTACTTTTAAAGGGATGTGTTATTCACACATCTATTTTTACTTCTCTTATACTTATTTTTAATTTCTGTCCATTGATCTTTTTCAATTCATCCGATCCGACAGTATAAAATTAAAAGGGTGTGTGAATATCACATCCTCCTAATGTAAGAAGTTACGAAGTCGGTATCACTGTTAACTAATTAAATTAAAAGTTTGATCGATTCCTAGGTGTATTGCAACTTGGTATTTCTTATTGTGATATGAATTATATTCAATTGAAATGGTAAAAAATATTAATAAAGGGAATTCACATCTAAGATGAGAGTTGAAATGGAGAGACAGAATTGATGAGCAAATTGTTTCATTTCATTTCATTTATATTATATTATAACAAAACTAATAAAATAGTTTCGTTTGGTAATCAACTGAAATGCAATAAGTTCTGTTATGAACGCGTTATGAACGCGTTTAACTTTAAATGTTCTTTTTTTTTTTTAAATGAACGTCTTTCAAAGAGTATTTCTGGTCAGATAGCATATGACTTTATATAAATTAGTGAAGGACTAATTAGTTGGTTGATACATTAGTGAAGGACTAATTAGCATATGACTTTATGTGTCTGCATCTCTAGAAATAAAAGTGAGGGATGTGTGTTGGTTATACAGGTGGCTCTAGCATCTGGGTATGAAGCGACACTGATAGAGACAGTCAGAGAAGCCCAGCTGGGAGTCGACCTTCTAAACGTGAGAACCGTCGACGCCAAAGGTCTGCCACTGGAGCCTGATGGCGTACACCTCACTACCCCTGCCCAGGTTGAACTTGGGAAAATGTTGGCTGATGCTTATCTTCAGTTCCTGCCCAGTGCCATAAGTAATGCTCCTGCAACATACCCTAATTATGTTTTCCATTTTGTACTTTTTTTTCTACTGAAATTTCTCACCACGAGCTAGCTAACTTGTTACTTCATTCATAGTATTTACAAATTGAAATGTTTGAATTTATTTGGGTAATGGCCAGGCTACTATCCATTGATTGACTTTGTACTATGATAAACAAGGACGGAGCTACATGGAGACTAGAATATGTCAGGACAGGAATTGGATTCTCTCTGAGGCAACCCCTCGGGATCCTCCTGATCGGTGTTAGTGGACCGTTGGATAAAAATCCAACGGCTACAAATATGGGGGTCCTCTAAAAGTTATAATAATTATAGACATTGAATAAAAATCCAACGGCCCACTAACATTAGTTAGGAGAATCCCGAGAGATTGCCTCGGAGAGAATCCAATTCTGTCAGGACCCATTTTGGAATTTCACCCATTTAGACGTGTTGTTTCTTGGTTTATTCAATAAAGAGTATATTGTCCATTGCTGGAGTGGAGTTTAATGCTTCCAGCAAGCCATGTGTTTGAGAATTGTTTACGCAAACAATTTTCTGATTCTTATACCATCAAGCTTTATAACTAGCCTTCTGCTTTATCATATAAGTGTGGATGCAAATTTCCGCCGTCTTCTGTCTTGACGAAAATGCACCTGCAAAACAATCAACACCCTTGATCAGAGACCTAAGCCTCACACGCCCACGAGGGAGGTTAGGTCAATGGATCTCCGATGCCTAAGTTAGTTTCTATGAGAGAGTAAAGTTTTTAGGCTTTTTAGGGTTGCAAAAAGCTCTCCGAAAATGGTAGAATATGGGGTATTTATAGGGCTAGGGCTAGCCATGTAGGGTTTTTATGGAGAAAATATTCTCTAAATATTCCAAAGATATTTAAAAGGAGATAATTGTAGACAGTGAAATTTCGGTAAATAAAATGTTGACCGATGGTCAAAATGTTAACACTCATGTATTACATAAATTGTACACATAGTGTGTGATTCGACGAAAATTCGAAAAGAGTTAGAAAATGCGTCAAACAGGACACGTGTCAACACCTGGCAGAAACGACTTATTTCATCTGATTATTTAAATCCAAAAATCAAGTTTTGGAATTCTATAAATAGAGACCATTCCACACCAATTCAGGGACCAATTCACAAATACATTTCTCTACTCCCAAATTGGAAGAGAATTCTCTTGAAGTTCGTTCTTCGTTCATCGTTCTTCGAGATCAAGCCCCAACGGCCCTTGAAGAAACGCTCATCCATCCTAAGATCAAGCCCCAACGGCCCTTGGATCAATGCAATTGATTCTTCAAGATCAAGCCCAAAAGCCCTTGAAGATCCATTCATCGTTCATCCGTTCTTCAAGAATCAAGCCCAAAAGCCCCCCTTGAAGTTCATCAATCGTTCATCGTTCATCGTTCTTCGTTCGTCATTCGTCCATCTTCAAGAACAAGCCCAAAAGCCTCCTGAAGATCCGTTTATCATTCAACGTTCATCCAACTTCAGAATCAAGCCCCAACAGCTCCTGAAGATCTGTCTGTCATTCAGCGTTCATCTAACTTCAAGAATCAAGCCCAAAAGGCACCTGAAGAAGCGTTCATCCGCCAAACTTCAAGATCAAACCCAACGGCCCCTTGAAGAACAGTTTATCCCAAGAATCAAGCCCCTCAACGGCCCTTTGGATCAAGGATTCATCAACAAATCCATATCTCGCGGAGATAGAATCAGAGGACCAAATAGAGATTGTAACCCAAAATCAATCAAATACAAATATTATTTTGTACACGTGTTCTTGTATCTTCAAGAAATTTTCGTGTTTACAAATTTGGCACGCCCAGTGGGACAATCTCTACCTCTCATCTCTTTCTCCGTTCAAGAGGACCAAAGCACACCTCCAAAATCAATGGCAACAAGAAAAGATCAAGTTGTTCCCGCACCCAATGCGAAGAACAAGACCGTCCTCGCTGCAGGTGGGATCATTTCGGATGTCATAACTCGAAGCAAGGCAAGAGCTTTCTTGGCCGCATCTTCCACCCCCGCATCAACTTTGCTGGAGAAACAAGAACACCCAAGACACGAGCCTGTGATCACCCTAGCCTCGCTGAAGGCGCCAAAGGAGAAAAGCCCGAGGAAGTACTCCGAGTCTCTATTTTCCGATGCCGACTCGAGCGGCAGCACAGCCATGCAAGTCATGACCACATGAGCGACTTCAATCGAAAAGCAGCTGGCTTAAATGAATGAAGCGATCACGAAACTCGCACGAACTGTGGAAGAAAAAGATATGCAAATCGCCGCGCTCGCCAGCCAACTGGAGGCACAAGACGTGAAAGTCAACCTAAAAGTTGGCCCAACAAAAGAAGCTGATGAAGGAGAGGAGCCTCCAGTGGAGAAGGCTGAAGAAAGGCGGAAGCCGGACGAAGCGGCGGCGCTCATAGGATCTTTCTCTATCCAACAATTGCAGGAGATAATCACCAACACCATAAAGGTGCAATATGAAGGAAGCTCACATGACTCCGCATTATACTCAAAACCCTACTCCAGGAAGATTCACGCTTTGAAGATGCCGAGAGGATATCAGCCGCCGAAATTCATGCAATTCGATGGAAAGGGAAACCCAACGCAACATGTCACCCACTTCATTGAAACCTGCAACAATGCTGGAACTGAAGAAAACTATCTTGTTAAACAGTTCGTACGCTCGTTGAAGGGGAACGCCTTTGACTGGTACACCGACCTCGAGCCCGAGTCTATCAACAGTTGGGATCAGCTTGAAAGGGAATTCCTCAACCGCTTCTACAGCACTCGCCGCACCGTTAGCATGCTAGAGCTAACAAGTACAAAGCAATGGAAAGACGAACCGGTTGTCGACTACATCAACAGATGGCGTTCATTAAGTCTGGATTGCAAAGATCGACTTTCTGAAACCTCCGTCATTGAGATGTGTGTTCAAGGCATGCACTGGGGGTTACATTACATCCTCCAAGGCATAAAACCAAGAACATTTGAGGAGCTGGCAACTCGTTCCCACGACATGGAACTGAGTATCGCCAATCATGGGAAGAATGAGCTGATCACTGACTTTAAGAAGGATAAGGTGTTCGCCCCAAA
Organism: Crataegus laevigata; assembly: GCA_963580275.1. Taxonomy (NCBI): domain Eukaryota; kingdom Viridiplantae; phylum Streptophyta; class Magnoliopsida; order Rosales; family Rosaceae; genus Crataegus; species Crataegus laevigata. The sequence continues at coordinate 8,110,483 of OY756949.1, forward strand.
TATAGACAAGACCGGGTAGATGCCCGCTAAGGAAACGTTTACTGTCAACGTTACTCCCATCAAGACCTCCGCCACTCCCAGCAAGGCCTCATCCGCCCCTATCAAGATTTCTTCCAAGAACAAAGGGAATGAGGTGAAGAAAAACGAACCTCCACGCACCTAAGACAGGTATAAAAACACCTTAAGGGAGTTGGAGCAAAAGACGTATCATTTCCCTGACTCGGACGTGGACGCAATGTTAGATGACTTGTTGGAAAAGAAGGTGATCGAGTTACCGGAATGCAAACACCCCGAAGAAATGAATCGAGTTAACGATCCCAGGTACTGCAAGTACCACCGTATCGTAAGTCATCCAGTCAGCAAATGCTTCATCCTTAAAGAGCTTATCATGAAGCTAACGCAACAAGGGCGAATTGAACTCGATCTAGAAGACACAGCCGCAACGCATACCACTACGATCGTGTTTGGCTCCTTCGATCCCGTTCCTCTTCAGGTAACACATGACCATACCCATCAAGGCTCCAATCACACGGCCCCGTCCGCCCAACCATCACTGGGAGCAGATGACCAAAATGCGCTTACCGACGATGAAGGAAGGTGGACATTGGTGACCTACAAAAAGACAAGGAAGCCAAAATCACAAGCCATAAGGCTAAAAGTGAAGGAAGGGAGAAGGCATCGTCGCCGCAATAATAGGAAACCCAAAAGAAACGCGATCGCCGCTAAACCAACATACGCTGGGGAGCCTATGGAGTAGGAACCACACATTCCTATCTCCTTGCACGAGTACTTCCCAAATGACTTCTTCCAACAGTGCACTATCGCTGCATGTCACATGGTCGAAATAGAGGGGGAAGAATCCTCCAAGGGCAAAGCTATCACCACCGAGGAAGACAGTACCCTCATACCCAAGGAAAGCTTGCTGGCACACTCTAACATCATGGAGGCACTACGATCGCCCAAAGAGATGGAGAAAGAACTAGCCGCGACCTTGATAAGTCTCGACGACCACAAGTCTAAAAAAAGCAAAGACGAAGGCTTAGGGCTTCGGCCACACGAATATACCACATGTTGTGTCGCCCGTGATACAATCCACTTCAATGACGAAGACTTGCTATTAGGATCCAAGCCTCACAACCGTCCTCTCTTCGTATCAGGGTACGTAAGGAAGCACAAAGTCAGCCGCATGCTTGTGGACGGTGGATCGGCCATAAATATCATGCCAAAGTCAACAATGACCACGATCGGCATCAAGGTGGATGAGCTGTCCATAAGCCGTTTACTAATCCAGGGTTTTAATCTATTGCCCTATGTCTTCCTTGGTTAAAACCCTAGACTAGTAAGCGGCTTATGGACAGCTCATCCACCTTGATGCCGATCGTGGTCATTGTTGACTTTGGCATGATATTTATGGCCGATCCACCGTCCACAAGCATGCGGCTGAATTTGTGCTTCCTTACGTACCCTGATACGAAGAGATGACGGTTGTGAGGCTTGGATCCTAATAGCAAGTCTTCGTCATTGAAGTGGATTGTATCACGGGCGACACAACACGTGGTATATTCGTGTGGCCGAAGCCCTAAGCCTTCTTCTTTGCTTTTTTTAGACTTGTGGTCGTCGGGACTTATCAAGGTCGCGGCTAGTTCTTTCTCCATCTCTTTGGGTGATCGTATTGCCTCCATGATGTTAGAGTGTGCCAGCAAGCTTTCATTGGGTATGAGGGTACTGTCTTCCTCGGTGGTGATAGCTTTGCCCTTGGAGGATTCTTCCCCCTCTATTTCGACCATGTGACATGCAGCGATAGTGCACTGTTGGAAGAAGTCATTTGGGAAGTACTCGTGCAAGGAGATAGGAATGCGTGGTTCCTACTCCATAGGCTCCCCAGCGTATGTTGGTTTAGCGGCGATCGCGCTTCTTTTGGGTTTCCTATTATTGCGGCGACGATGCCTTCTCCCTTCCTTCACTTTTGGCCTTATGACTTGTGATTTTGGCTTCCTTGTCTTTTTGTAGGTCACCAATGTCCACCTTCCTTCATCGTCGGTAAGCGCATTTAGGTCATCTGCTCCCAGCGATGGTTGGGCAGACGGGGCTGTGTGATTGGAGCCTTGATGGGTATGGTCATGTGTTACCTGAAGAGGAACGGGATCGAAGGAGCCAAACACGATCTTAGTGGTATACGTTGCGGCTGTGTCTTCTAGATCGAGTTCAATTCACCCTTGTTGCGCTAGCTTCATGATAAGCTCTTTAAGGATGAGCATTTGTTGACTGGATGACTTACGATACGGTGGTACTTGCAGTACCTGGGATCGTTAACTCGATTCATTTCTTCGGAGCGTTTGCATTCTGGTAACTCGATCACCTTCTTTTCCAGCAAGTCATCTAACATTGCGTCCACGTCCGAGTCAGGGAAAGGATACGTCTTTTGCTCCAACTCCCTTAAGGTGTTTTTATACCTGTCTTGGGTGCGTGGAGGTTCGTTTTTCTTCACCTCATTCCCTTTGTTCTTGGAAGAAATCTTGATAGGGGCGGATAAGGCCTTGCTGGGAGTGGCGGAGGTCTTGATGGGAGTAGCGTTGACAGTAAACGTTTCCTTAGCGGGCCTCTTCCCGGTCTTGTCTATATTTGGGGCGAACACCTTATCCTTCTTAAAGTCAGTGATCAGCTCATTCTTCCCATGATTGGCGATACTCAGTTCCATGTCGTGGGAACGAGTTGCCAGCTCCTCAAATGTTCTTGGTTTTATGCCTTGGAGGATGTAATGTAACCCCCAGTGCATGCCTTGAACACACATCTCAATGACGGAGGTTTCAGAAAGTCGATCTTTGCAATCCAGACTTAATGAACACCATCTGTTGATGTAGTCGACAACCGGTTCGTCTTTCCATTGCTTTGTACTTGTTAGCTCTAGCATGCTAACGGTGCGGCGAGTGCTGTAGAAGCGATTGAGGAATTCCCTTTCAAGCTGATCCCAGCTGTTGATAGACTCGGGCTCGAGGTCGGTGTACCAGTCAAATGCGTTCCCCTTCAACGAGCGTACAAACTGTTTAACAAGATAGTCTCCTTCAGTTCCAGCATTGTTGCAGGTTTCAATGAAGTGGGCGACATATTGCTTTGGGTTTCCCTTTCCATCGAATTGCATGAATTTCGGCGGCTGATATCCTCTCGGCATCTTCAAAGCGTCAATCTTCCTGGAGTAGGGTTTTGAGTATAATGCGGAGTCATGTGAGCTTCCTTCATATTGCGCCTTTATGGTGTTGGTGATCATCTCCTGCAATTGTTGGATAGAGAAAGATCCTATGAGCGTCGTCGCTTCGTCCGGCTTCCGCCTTTCTTCAGCCTTCTCCACTGGAGGCTCCTCTCCTTCATCAGCTTCTTTTGTTGGGCCAACTTTTAGGTTGACTTTCACGTCTTGTGCCTCCAGTTGGCTGGCGAGCGCGGCGATTTGCATATCTTTTTCTTCCACAGTTCGTGCGAGTTTCGCGATCGCTTCATTCATTTGAGCCAGCTGCTTTTCGATTGAAGTCGCTCATGTGGTCATGACTTGCATGGCTGTGCTGCCGCTCGAGTCGGCATCGGAAAACAGAGACTCGGAGTACTTCCCCGGGCTTTTCTCCCTTGGCGCCTTCAGCGAGGCTAGGGTGATCACAGGCTCGTGTCTTGGGTGTTCTTGTTTCTCCAGCAAAGTTGATGCGGGGGTGGAAGATGCGGCCAAGAAAGCTCTTGCCTTGCTTCGAGTTATGACCTCCGAAATGCCCCCACCTGCAGCGAGGACGGTCTTGTTCTTCGCATTGGGTACGGGAACAACTTGATATTTTCTTGTTGCCATTGATTTTGGAGGTGTGCTTTGGTTCTCTTAAACGGAGAAAGAGATGAGAGGTAGAGATTGTCCCACTGGGCGTGCCAAATTTGTAAACACGAAAATTTCTTGAAGATACAAGAACACGTGTACAAAATAATATTTGTATTTGATTGATTTTGGGTTACAATCTCTATTTGTTCCTCTGATTCTATCTCTGCGAGATATGGATTTGTTGATGAATCCTTGATCCAAAGGGCCGTTGAGGGGCTTGATTCTTTGGATAAACTGTTCTTCAAGGGGCCGTTGGGTTTGATCTTGAAGTTTGGCGGATGAACGCTTCTTCAGGTGCCTTTTAGGCTTGATTCTTGAAGTTGGATGAACGCTGAATGATAAACGGATCTTTAGGAGGCTTTTGGGCTTGTTCTTGAAGATGGACGAATGACGAACGAAGAACGATGAACGATGAACGATGAACGATTGATGAACTTCAAGGGGGGCTTTTGGGCTTGATTCTTGAAGAACGGATGAACGGATGAACGATGAATGGATCTTCAAGGGCTTTTGGGCTTGATCTTGAAGAATCAATTGCGTTGATCCAAGGGCCGCTGGGGCTTGATCTTAGGATGGATGAGCGTTTCTTCAAGGGCCGTTGGGGCTTGATCTCGAAGAACGATGAACGAAGAACGAAGAACGAACTTCAAGAGAATTCTCTTCCAATTTGGGAGCAGAGAAATGTATTTGTGAATTGGTGGTGAATTGGGTTGTGAATTGGTATATGAATTGGGTTGTGAATTGGTCAACAAGGATGGCAACTTTCTATTATCATATTCATATTTGTAGTGTTATTTTACTTTGTTCTTTTTCCCGTCAGATTGCCACCTTTTCACTATAATATGTCACAAGTAATAATGACAGTTGCACCCATATAATAATAATACCAAAATGGTTGCACTTATCTTATTTTCTGTGAGTTTTCTGTAGTGGATGATGGTGAATGATTGAGTGTGCTGTCGGCACACATGTGAATGTGATGAAGATAGCTAGTCCTTTTGCCCATGCTGTCCATGATGAGAGAAGACTGCAGAGGGGCCCAGAGGGCATGTGGCTAATTCATTCCGGCTTGCACTGCTCCACGTGATCCCCACCAACAATGGTGATCACGATTCTTGTCGTGACGCTCCCTATCCCTCTGAGTTGGATGCAAGACCTCCCTCTGAGCCTGGTTCAAGTTCCACCGAGTCAACTCGTCCTCGGTGACGAATCCATCAGCCGGGTCGACTCACCCTTTGGAAACAACAAAAGCAACCTGTTGGTGACGTTGAACCTGTCCTCATTGTTCAAGTAATCCTCGGCGTCCATGAAGTCTTTTGTAGCTGTTGTCGGCGTCTCCTTCGCGTCGGTGTTTGCGCGGGCAATCGACGTTTAGGACCCGGACGACAGGTCTGAGAGTGACTGGAACGGGTGGTGGATCGGCGAGTTTGTATTGAGGAGGCTTGTAAGGAAAAAAAAAAGCGGCAGTTGGCTGCTTCCAAACTTAGGATTGCGACATTGGAGAAGCAGCTCTCAGTTGATGGTGATGTAAAGGCTGGTGCCTTGAGGGTATAGTCAGTGCAACCGAAACTGGCACATTGAGAATCAGCATCAACCCAATCAACAACTGCATGCGGACCTCCCACCGCACACGAATCATGTTAGGCTGCAACATCTTGTTGACATTGCTTCTTCTGAGAAGCTTGCATGCTGCACAGGGCGAGGGTGCACCTTGTTTCCTGCTGCTGCCGTTCTCCTTCATGCTTGCCACGTGTCTGATCTTCTTTGGACAAACACAACCCCCAATAGTAGGCAGTAACCCTGTTTTATTTGATCTTTGATGGCTAGCAATGCCATCTTATCTGTTTCGTTCCCATCTATGGCTTTGGAGGAGCTGAAGCAGCATGTGAGAATTAATACAATAAAAAATGTATATTAAAAGCAGTCTCACAGATAAACCCCCATTTGTTGAATTGGGTACGTTTATATATGCATGCATGCAGAGACTGGGAAATGGTAAGTATGTATGCCAGGGGGTCATGAATGACACCCGAAGTCTTGATCCGGGTATACGAAGGAGAAAGAACCAGACCCAGGGACAACAACTTGCTCGGAAAGTTCGAGCTCTCCGGAATCCTACCTGCACCCAGAGGAGTACCCCGGATCACCGTCTGCTTCGACATTGACGCTAACGGACTTGCAGCAGATATCGAAACATCAATGAGGAAAAAATACAGTGGCGGCATAGGAGGCCGCACCATATATTCAGTTGGAGCAACAAACTCCTCGCTACCCCGTGTAAGCTCAGGTCGTTTATCCAAATCAATTCTTCTGCCAGTGGCATTTAAATGAGCAAAGTAATCCCCAGGGACATCATTAAGTAGAGCACAAATGTTGCCGCCACTATCGATGGTGGAGTCTCAGCCGTTGTTTCGGGAGCCAACTTCTCACAGCTAGTAATGTAAGCAGAAGGTTGAAGGAACCAACAGAAGGTTGAGAGGTTGTGGTGCTGCTGCTGTTCTGGTTGTGTTTGGGACCGAGGACCTGACACTCTCAAGCTGCTGCCATGGCCGTGCATCCTCTGAGAAGAAAGCCTGAACTTGAACCTCTGAAGCGGCGAGGAAATGCCGATCTTATGGGAGGGTATTAATATTATTTAAATAATAATAAAATTATTAATTAAATAATAATACAATTATTATAAAACTTATCTCTTCTTTTTCTCCATTTCGGATTCCCTGGTTGTGACCGACAACATCTTCTCTTTTCTCTGTACTTTCTTAATCACTCTTTTGCCCATGTGAATAAAATTCCCAGACAACATCATGTTCTCCCTTTTTCTTTTTTCAAAGTTCGAGTGGGTGAGACAGCTGTGTCAATTTGGCTGATCACATGGTTGGTAATCTGTGCACATTCAAACGGCCTTCCATGTTCTTGATCTCTTCCTCGAGATCACGCACGGTCTTCTGCTCCACCTCCTTGAAGATCATGTGATTCAAGAAATGTGTGGTGCCGATGCTGGCAAGTCGGACAGGAAGAGTGGCAGAGCAACCACTTGTCAATGGAGGCAACGTGAAAACGGTGGTTGCACTTGGGCAGCACCCTGAATCAGCGTAAGTTGAAGTAGGCAAAGAATTGCCCTCGAATCTCCGAGATTAGCCACATATAAAATACCATCTGTAATTGCACCAACCAGACAGCGTTGAACTCATCGGAGCAAATGAAGCCATCGTTTTGCAGCTTCCGAGAGGGAGAGAGAGCCTTCGCCCCGGCTTCTCGCATGCAGGATCTGTAAAAGAGTTCATAGAAAACCACAAGGGGTGGGGCTTCTGGGTTTTTTTTTTTTTTTTGTGACAAGAACCAGGCTCTGGATCAGTGAACTTGGATTTTCTGGGAGGTATTGAGTGGGCTTGGATTTTCTGGGAGGTATTGTGACAAGAATCAGGCTCTGGATCAGTGAACTTGGATTTTCAAGGCCCTTTGACCACTCTCTTTGGGTTTTTAAATTTGTTTTTTTTTAATTATGAGAATTTTATAGAGATTCATTTAAGAAAAAAAAGAAGTAAATATATGGAAGAATTGTTGAAAGAACCCAGCATGCCTAAAAAAATTGTACAAAGATTCCTAAATACTGCGGAGAGAGAGAGAGTCGCCAAAACGGGAGCAACATAGATGAAATCGATGGCAAGATGAGTGAAAAGATGAAGTCACAAGGCTTAGGTTTTTTTAATTAAAAAAGTAGAGGTTAGAGGGTGAGAGAGGATGGTTTTAGATAAATGATTAGGAAAAAAATATAAAGTGCATATATAATCATAATAATACCTAATTATATACAAATGAATAAATAAATGATATAATATTAATAATAGTGGTACAGATGAATAAATAAATGATATATAATAATAATAATAATACCTAATTATTTACTGCTAATTTTTTTGTTTTTTGTTTTTTTATAATAACTAAAATAACAAAAATACTTAATTTTTTATAATTTATATAAAATAAATGATATATAATAAAGTGCATATATAATCATAATAATAAATGATACAAATGAATAAATAAATGATATATAATAATAATAATACCTAATTATTTACTGCTAATTTTTTTGTTTTTTGTTTTTTTATAATAACTAAAATAACAAAAATACTTAATTTTTTTATAATTTATATAAAATGAGTTCATCGTCACATAGTATTTTTATTAATATTATATTTTTATGTGAAAAAATTAAAACCAGACAACATTATTAAACAAAAATGTCACATGACTGTGAAGTAAGTACTCTTTACCATAGGATACGTGGACGCAAAGCGGACAGCACACATGATACGTGCCCGTCACACTATGGCTTGACCGCGACGAACTAAACTATATCTACCATCTACGCCTTGGCCAGCTGATCACGTTATGTTTGGAGGTGCAAGTTTCAGACTAAGTTCAGTTGCGCAACATGAATATTTCAAACGTATGCATTCATCGTTTTCTTAATTTTATACCATATGTTTAATATTTGTTTGAATTTTTTTTAAAGTAACAATTATTTGGATTATCTAGCAACTCTGCGTTCTGTTTTGAATTGTGTTTTCGGTAGGGAACTGAAGAAATAAACGAGCAAGGAGCAGTGGAAATCAAGGTGGACACAGTAGATTATCGGTCGCCGGCGCAGGGGAAGACAAACAGCCCAAGAAGGAGAAGGTTGAGGTGGTTCATGAGATTCGAGATGGTGGAAATAAGGGAGCTGCAGGAGGAGGTATTGACTTTGTTGATCTTGATGCAACTGCTGCAGTACTCATTTCGTTTGTAGAACAAGATAAATCTTTACAACTATGCACACACAGACTACTACATTTTAGCGACAAAAATGGAGGATGAAATCGACTGTCTGAAGCTGGAGAGCGGAATATAAAATCGACTCTTTGAAGCTCCACGTGAGGTATGATTATTTTATATTTTATTATCTTGCATCAAATTTAGAGGATGTCAAATTGTTGGTTGAATCCTTAATCACGAGCTAGTTTCCACAATCTACTAATTTTATTAAGATATTTCCGTGAGTTTTTAAGGAAACAGTGAAGACATTTTAGTAGATCTGTTTGGTTTGGTATCTATAAACGTTTCAAAAATAATTTCTATAAGAGCAGTTCCACCGCTGGAAAACTTGCCCAGCACCCTGTCAATCCAGTCCACCCCATGTTATTTCCTGGCACCCAGCCCGTGCTGGCCTCTGGGCCAGCCCAAATTCGACAGACCCAGAAGCCAGGCAGTCTGCCTGGCGCGTGCACAACACCCGCGTCTGGGGGCGAGTAGCAGACAACATTGCAGGCAGCAGGGCCCGCGTGTCAGCCCCACTTGCGCTGGCCTGGGATGGGCTACGTGGATGTCTTCTTAGCCGTTGGATTTCCAACGGCTAGTTTTTCTAGACCGTTGGATTTCCAACGGTAAAAAAATTTGAATTTTACCTTTTAAAATGGACCGTTCGATCAAAGATCAACGGTCCACGTTTATTCCTACATTAAAATTAATTTAAAAATATTTAAAAATACGGAATTTTTTTAAAAAAAAATACAGAAAAATTTTAAATTTTTTTTTTCTATAAATACCTAAGGGCCTGTTTGGTAGTGTACTTGAATCCAACCTTTTAAACTCAAAAACAGTTTTCAAGTTTTAGGTCTTAAAAACTTGTTTGTGTTGTAGGCCTATTTGATTGAGCGATATAAGGCTAGAGAGAGAGGGAGAGGCCGGCTATTGTAGAGAGAAGGGAGAGAGATTTAATTGTTGGGTGATATGATATTCATCCCATTGTGCCTCTATTTATAGTGATAGAAAGACAAAACCTTTCCCATAAGGATTACAACATAGAATAGGTAACTAACTCCTAATAGGACTATAAGATACATTCCTATATCTCATAGGATTTACACAATCATATTCCTATCCTAATTAGTACTACAACACTCCCCCTTGAGTGTGTAAATACTCAAAGCACCATCGCATCAGATCTTCAGCAGATAAGGTTGAATAGTTGATGAAGTCGTCGGCACAACGGGTAATCGCGAGTCTCATATTTACGTTGAAGTATGCATTTGTAAAAACTCACAAAAACCTCGCTATGGTAAAACCCATGATAGGCAAAACCCATAGACTAAGGAGAAAAGTAAGAAAGTATGCATAATGTCTAAACATTCGTCGAACTGGACGAAGGTAGTGAACTCAACGGAGTATGATCATCCCAGGATGGGTGCCTCGTTAAAACCTAGTTAGGTAGCAAAAACCCAGTGGGAAAAATGCTCCTAATCGTAGGGAAAAAGAGTACATTAAGATCATGTGAGTATACTTTTAGATATTCCCCCTGAGCTAGACATAACTTCTAAATAAGAGGACTACAAGTGATTTAACTCAGATAGTTTACGCATACCGATTCCTTGGACAAGCTTCTGGAAAGTAGACTTGGGCAATGACTTGGTGAAGAGATCGGCCAAGTTGTCTTGGGAACGGATTTGCTTGACTTCAATGTTCTGATGCTGCTGCTGCTGGTGTGAGTAAAAGAACTTTGGCGCTATGTGCTTGGTGTTGTCTCCCTTGATGTATCCCTTCTTTAACTGCTCGATACATGCGGCATTGTCTTCAAAGATCGTCGTAGGAAGGTCAACGACTGATGTAAGACCACTAGTACTTCGGATATGTTCCATAACTTCTCTCAGCCAAAAGCATTCACGCGTTGCTTCATGTAGGGCGAGAATCTCAGCATGGTTCGACGAAGTAGCCACTAGTGTTTGCTTGGTAGACCTCCAAGATATAGCGGTGTCTCCAACGGTAAAGACATAACCCGTTTGAGAACGTGCTCTATGTGGGTCAGACAGATATCCAGCATCTGCATAACCAACAAGGCGAGAACCATCCCGAGGACCAATAGGGGCGGCAACACTCGGTGATTCTTGGGTATAGAACAAGCCCAAATCCGTTGTACCCTTGAGGTAGCGGAAAACGTCTTTAACACCATTCCAGTGTCTGCGTGTGGGCGTATTGCTGTATCTTGCCAAAAGATTAACAGCGAAGGAGATGTCGGGTCTAGTGCACTGAGCCAAGTACAATAAAGCCCCAATTGCACTTAGGTAAGGAACTTCGGGTTCCAAAATCTCTTCTTCATCCTCCTTTGGACGGAAGGGATCTCGTTTAGCATCTAGAGTCCGAACGACCATTGGTGTACTCGAAGGCTTCGCTTTATCCTCATTAAAACGACGCAACACCTTCTGGGTGTAGTTCGATTGATGTACTAGGATTCCATCCGAACAGTGCTCGATCTCCAGGCCGAGACAATATCGAGTTTTTCCAAGATCCTTCATCTCAAATTCCGATTTCAAGTGTGCAGCAATTCCCTCAAGCTCTGCAGGAGTACCAATGAGGTTCATGTTGTCAACATAAACTGCAACAATTGCAAAACCGGAATGTGACTTCTTTATGAACACGCATGGGCATAGTTCATTGTTCACATAACCCTGACTTGTCAAATATTCACTCAGACGGTTATACCACATCCGCCCGGATTGTTTCAATCCGTAGAGTGACCTCCTCAACCTAATTGAGAGAGTGTTCCGTGGTCTAGAACTATTTGAGCCAGTCAATGGAAGTCCTTCTGGAACTTTCATATATATTTCCGTATCTAGATCCCCATAGAGATACGCGGTTACCACGTCCATAAGCTGCATATTCAGTTTTTCGGAAACTACCAAACTGATTAGGTAGCGGAACGTTATAACGTCCATTACGGGAGAATACGTCTCCTCGTAATCAATTCCAGGGCGTTGAGAGAAGCCTTGCGCTACGAGGCGTGCTTTGTATCGCACTATTTCATTCTTCTCATTACGCTTCCTCACGAAAACCCACTTGTAGCCAACGGGCTTCACACGTGGTGGTGTAGGAGCGACTGGTCCAAACACCTTACGTTTCGCGAGCGAATCGAGTTCGACCTGGATTGCTTGTTTCCAGTTTGACCAATCGGTTCTACGTCGGCATTCATCGACGGAACGTGGTTCAATGTCATCGCTAAGCATGATGTCAGTAGCTACTGAATACGAGAATGCGTCGTCGACGATCATCTCATTCCTATTCCAAACCTCATCCAATATTGTGTAATGGACCGAAATCTCGCGATTCTCGGGAGGCCGGCATGTTTCATCTGAAGCATCACCGTAATCTAGAATAACCTCATGCGTTGGAACGGATGAGTGAGCGATGGTCGGATTCAAACTAGGGTCACTAGTTGGTGCCATTTTCCTCTTCCGGGGTTGTGAATCCTTTGAACCAGGTGGTCTGCCACGCTTCAGGGTCGGAGCAGATGATTGGCTAGCCGCCAATGTACCGTGCCGCGTGGAAGTTGCGGCCTCCCCTCCTTCGGGGACGGTCCGGCCTTCCCAGGCGGGTTGTTGACGTACACGGGGTACATCTATCCTTGCAGGTGTGTTTGCAGCGGGTATATGTGATCTTGTCACTTTAGCTAGATCATTAAAAGCATCTGGCATGCTTTGAGCAATGCTCTGAAGATCTATAATTTGACGCACTTCAGTTTCAGACTGAGTAGTGCGGGGATCTAGATGAGACATAGTGGGAGCATACCACGATAATTCGCGGCGTTCTACAGGAACGTTAGCATGCTTATCTCCCCCTAACGCCGGGAAGACTGTCTCATCAAAGTGACAATCCGCAAAACGTGCGGTAAAAAGATCTCCTGTCAAGGGTTCTAAGTATCGAACAATTGATGGCGAATCATAACCGACATAGATTCCCATTTTTCTCTGAGGACCCATTTTGGTACGTAGCGGCGGCGCTATTGGCACATAAATGGCGCACCCAAACACCCGTAAATGCGAGACGTCAGGCTCGTATCCAGTGACCAACTGTAACGGTGAATGTGGTTGGGTAGCGGTGGGCCTCAGACGGACCAACATGGCTGCGTGCAATATTGCATAGCCCCAGGCAGATACCGGCAGTTTGGTTCGCATAACCAAAGTCCGAGCTATCATTTGAAGGCGCTTTATGAAAGCTTCTGCCAGGCCGTTTTGGGTGTGAACATGGGGTACAGGATGTTCCACATCAATCCCTACGGACATGCAATAATCGTCAAAGGTCTGTGACGTAAACTCTCCAGCGTTATCCAATCGAATCGACTTGATTGGATAATCAGGGTGGTGAGCCCTTAGCTTAATAATTTGAGCTAGGAGTTTAGCAAACGCGGCGTTGCGTGTGGACAACAAGCAAACATGTGACCATCGTGTCGATGCATCAACCAACACCATAAAATATTTAAATGGTCCGCATGTTGGTTGGATTGGTCCACAAATGTCCCCTTGAATCCTCTGAAGAAATTTAGGGGGGTTGTGAATAATCTTTGTATATGAGGGTTGAATATTCAACTTCCCCAAAGAACACGCTTTGCATGGTGGGAGTCCTACATGAGGATGTAACTTGTGCCCGTGTGATGATTTGAGGATACGGCGCATCATGTCACGTCCAGGATGTCCCAAACGGTCATGCCAAAGCAACAGAGTGTCCTGGAACTCAAGCATAGGGCCGGCCACACTGTGGGCTTCTATGCCCCGAATGGTTGTGATGTACAACCCATTCGGCATACGTTCCAACTTCTCATGAATACGCTTCTGGCCATATTCGTATGAAGTGATACAAAGAAATTCAGAACCATGATCTTCAGTGGTTTCAATATGATATTTATTATCTCGAATATCTCTAAAGCTCAACAACGTTCTTCCGGAACGTGGAGAATAGAGTGCCTCCTTAATGGTCAAGATAGTACCATTAGACAACATGATACGTGTCTTTCCGTATCCTTCAACCAGGTTGGATGAACCGGCGAGGGTTGTCAAAGGAGATTTCTGGGGTATTAAGTTAGTAAAATAGTGTTTTTCACGCAAGATGGTGTGCGTGGTTGCACTATCTGCCAGACAACTAACTTCCCCACTAGACATACCTAGAAATAAATTGATTGAATCGGTCACATGCATAAATATAAGTCCATTCATTCAATTAAGCAATTCGAGAAAATAATATCCATTCAAATAATAATCCATAATTCAAAACAAATCAAAACCAAACAAATTATTCCAAATACTTAGAAAAATTGTTCAAAAATTTAAACCATAAACCTAGATAAATAGGGGATAGGGCCGACCACTCCTAGTGGGTTCGGTCACTAGGGGTAAACACCCTAAAATCATGTCTAAAATTTATTCGTCCATAGGGGCTGACGCCTCCTGGAAATCTGATATCTCCATGGATGTGGTTGCATCTTCCGGATGGTCCACAGCTGCAAAGTTAGACTCACGACGTGAATGATACTTGGCAATAGCCTCAGGGGAAGCTCGGCATACGCGTGACCAATGATCCTTTGATCCACAACGATAGCACATGTCCAGTTCAGTAGAAGCAGACTGACTGGGAGCTTTGCCCTTGTTCTTGAAGTTTGGGACCTTAGGGGCGAGTGGTGGACGCTGCTGGGTCGCAATTCTTCCCTTAGGTGCGGCACTCTGTTGACCTTGGGCTCGTGGTGGAGCTTGTTGCCTATTACCACGACCACGACGATTCTTACGTCGTTTATGGCTACTAGAATATATGGCATGTGCTTCAGGCACAGCATTCGAGCCAGTCGGTCGAGCTTGATGATTTCTCATCAAAAGCTGGTTCTGCTTTTCAGCGAGAAGTAAAACAGAGATTAGATCCGAAAACTTGGTGAATTTCTGTGCCCTATATTGTTGCTGCAGGACAATATTGGTGGCATGGAAGGTCGAATAGGTCTTCTCCAGGAGATCTGATTCGGTGAGTTCCACTTTGCAGAATTTCAACAATGAACGGATCCTACAAACTTCAGAGTTGTATTCATTCACGGACTTAAAGTCCTGGACGCGAAGATGCTGCCAATCGTGTCTTGCTTCAGGCAAGTAGATGTCTTTCTGGTGATCGAAACGGTCGGCCAGAGCAAGCCAGAGGGTGCGTGGGTTCTCCTCAGCGAGGTACTCGGTCTGCAGTGCATCATGGATGTGTCTTCGAATGAAGATCATTGCAGTAGCCTTCTGAGCTTCGTCAACAGGATTGTCAGTGACGGGTGCCTCGATGGTGGCTCTAATACCCTTTGCAGTTAGATGGAGCTTCACGTCTTGAACCCACTTTAGATAGTTTCTTCCAGAGACTTCTAGAGCGGAGAAATCGAGCTTGTTCAAGTTCGACATGTCCCTAAAACAGAGGGAGAAAACGTGAGTAGTCATATGGTAAGCCATAGACATATATCGTAGAACATACAGGTTCTTTAGACATGTAGTGGTTTAAATAATGCATGAAAACTTCAGGTTTCATGTGGTATGTTTTGAATGAAAACTTCAGGTTTCAAAGGCACTAAATTTGAAACTACAGGTTCAATTTAGTTTTATGAACAATTAGTTCATAATGAGAGGTTCCTGCAAGAAACACAGAATACAATATACAAATATACATATAGTGAATTTGAGGTTCTTCGGGAACTCAAGTGTGAGAGTTTCGTTACTACGAAAGTATGTGACGGTTCAAAGTATAAAAATAAATTATTGAATCGTTAATGTCCAAAAAATGAGCTTCAGGTCAATAATTTTGGATTCATAATCAGATTAATGAACTGCAGGTCAATTTTAATTAATTCAATAAATCGGGCCATACGGGGCGATTGTAGAAGCAAAATATGAAAATAATATTATTGGGTCGAAAGTATAGCCCCAAAATAATTTGGGCTTGTGCCGTGGGGTGTGGGAAGGCACGGGGTGCCTTAAGAGGTCACGGCAGGAAAAACCCCAGCCGAGCTGGGTTGGGTCCGTGTGGACCGAGGGATGTACACGGGGGAGCCCAAAACAGTGGGCTGCGTGTGGAAGCTGCGGGCTTCAAGCCCAGCCCGTGAGCTGGTTTGCATATGAGCCGTGCGGGCAAAGCCCAGCCGCAAGGCTGGCGTGTTGAGGGCAGTGCCCAGCCATGTGGGCTGGCGTTTGGAGTGCAGATGGGCTTCAGGCCCGTGGCAGGAAAGGGCCAGGCCGAAGCCTGGGGTCCTGGTCGCACTAGGATGGTGCGGTGCCGCACCAAATCCATCCCCTTGTGTTTTTTTTTTTTTTCAAATCCCTTAGGGTTTAGGAAACCTTAATTTGCTTCTAATTTAATTTTATAATTTGACTCGCAAATTCCACATAGCAATTTTATTTTGCAATGCATGAAACAAATATATATATTGACAAATATATGAACATATACAATATATATATCGAAAGGAAAATATAAACATAGAGGGGTTCATGCATCATGGGGAATGTTTTCATGCTTCGTGGACGTTTCAAATATCTTCTTTTATTTTAAGCGTACCTGATTAGCAGAAAACGATTAAGCCTTTGAATATTTGGTGGATGAAAGCCTCCTCTAACGATGCGTCAATTCCTTAGCTTTTGGCAAGAGCGTGCTGATAACGTGTTGTAGGCCTATTTGATTGAGCGATATAAGGCTAGAGAGAGGGAGAGGCCGGCTATTGTAGAGAGAAGGGAGAGAGATTTAATTGTTGGGTGATATGATATTCATCCCATTGTGCCTCTATTTATAGTGATAGAAAGACAAAACCTTTCCCATAAGGATTACAACATAGAATAGGTAACTAACTCCTAATAGGACTATAAGATACATTCCTATATCTCATAGGATTTACACAATCATATTCCTATCCTAATTAGTACTACAACAGTTTGGTATAACTATTTTTAAAAACTAAACTCAAGACTAACTCAAAAATATAGTATATTTCTTAAAAACATAAAAAGTGAGTTTTTAGAGTTTTTAAACTTAAACTCACTCATTTCTTTTCTCTCAATCCTCCCCTTTCACTCCAAATATATATCTCTCTTTTCTTCTTTCTTTCTCTTTTTTTTTAATTGCTTTTTTCATCTCTATTCTAATCTAATCAAGTTTAAGTCGTAAGATTTAAAAATTTTAAATCACAAACCAATCAAGTTTTTGAATCTTAAAGAAAATTGTTTTTAAGAAATGTTTTTAAGAAATGTTTTGAGAAATGATAAAAAATTTCAAATAAGATACCAAACAACCCCTAACCCTCTTCTTCAACCTTACACCACATTTCAATAGTACATTCGGATAATGACACGTGACGTGACGAGATTCGTTAAAAATCCTATCCGAAATTAAAACTATTTTATTTTTTTTATTCTTTTACAAAAAAATTTAAAATATTATAAATGCGCTGGGTGCCAGCGCATTTTTTTAGGGGTGGAGATGCAGTGGCCTATTACTGTTCATTGTAGTCTGTTACTGTTCACTTGAGTGGATAAATGGGCTGGGTGCTGACACCCAGTCTTAGGGGTGGACTTGCTCTAAGCATATGCCAAAACCGTAGTTCCGAGATTGGCATACATGCGTTGAAGATTTACATGTTTTAGGATAATTTGATTAAGTAGTTGTATTAAGATAATTATCTAAAAAGTAGGTAAATGTCGGCAGAAGAATCCACGGTACCTACGAGTTATCCCAAATCCCTTCCCTCCCTGCTGAGATGAGGGAACTAAACTAGATGGCCGGGAGCTTTTAAAAGTTGTTTTATATCCAAATTATATAGCAGGTGCAAGATTTCCATTGGCCCATTGGTAATTAAGAAAAATAAAAATAATTTAAAATTTTTAAATTTTAACGATAAAGACAATATAAATAACATTATAATTATTATTTTTTCAATGTAAAAGTGAACTTTACTAAGAATTATTCATTAAAATCACCGTTGTAATTTGGTAAGACTTTCAAAAAGTCTCTAGTTAGTGACTTTCCTCCGACACAATGTCTTGCTTACCGACATTAGTCCGTTACAAAATAAAATAAAAAGCAAAAGAAATATGTGCTGACCTGCTACACAGAGATATGTGGACACGAATCGGGCAGCTCACAAGATACGTGTCAGGCGCTGGTACGCCTTCCACTCGACGAGGTAAGCTATATATCTGGGTACATTGGCCAACTAATTTCATATAATCTGTAGGTGAAAGTTTGAGAATTCTCCGAGTTGAATTTTGCAATATGGATACTTCGAAGGTAGGAATTTCATCCATCATTTTCTTTGTGCTATATGTTTTGTTAGCGTAGTAATTCTACTTCTGGTTTTTTAATTAATTGGGTTAAATTTTGTAGGGATCAAGTGGAGAAACAAAAGAGGACATCAAGGTGGAGACAGTGGATTATCGATCACCGGCGGGAGAAGACAAGGAAGCCAAGAAGGAGGACGTTGAAGTGGTTCATGAGATTCGAGACGGCGGAGCAAAGAGTGAGGGTGTTCACCCTTTTGCAGGTGCAGCCGCTGCAGTGGCAAACACCATTCAATCAGCAAAGGATGCCATCTCTGGCGGTGCCAAAGAATCCAAAGATGATAAGGCCACTAAATGAGTGAGAGCGGCTGGTGCACGATGACATGATATTATGCAACGTTTGCTTGTTATTCGACGGAAATAAAAACTGTATTAGGAAACGAAATGAAGTTCAAGTGCACATATATTTGTGTTTCTTTGTACTTGTTTTGTTAGAAATTGTGCGATTGCAAGTTTTTAAGGGATTTATCATCCATCTCATTCCTTCATCAAGCTGTGTGCATCTCTTTGTTCGTGAGGAGGATCTTCTGTGCGTGACGTTCATTCAAGAGAAAACAAAGCAAGATGGTGTTGCAAGACAATAGGATTTGGTATAGCTTTGATTTTGGTGTCTTATCAAATTGAGTCTTGTAAAGTCTTGTTTTCTTAGTGGAATGTGTTTGCCAGGGATGTTCTCTTGAGTTTTTTTTATCTTCATTTGCTGAAAGAGTATTTCCCTCATAAATTCACTTTTCTGTATGATTTTTATCTTTATATTTGTTGTTGTTGTGTCGCGGGATTGGAACTGCTTTTCACGATCCATCTGCGATTTTAATTGATACTAGAACCGTCTCTGGACGCACTTACAGCGTGTTTACCAAACAGGATTGGGAGTGGAATGAAACGGAATTGCATTCGTATGCGGACACGGAGGTGGTAATTGAATTCCTGGGGGAAGCCTCCTACTGGAATCAAACGTTTCTACCCAAAATACCTTTGCACCTTCCACTAGTAGCACGCTCTCCTTCGTTTCTCCTCCGCCGACTCCTTACCCCTTCACCACCACCACGACACCGCCCTTACACACACCGGCAAGAACGCCAAAATTGATTCGACTCATCCGCCGAGTCGACCATTCAATCTCGTCCGATAGCCACCACAGTGAGTTATTGCTTTCTGTTTGTGTTTGTCCACAACCATCCACCAATGACCCATCTTGACCCACATACCCGCAACCCGTTGTAGCACTTTCCCAGCACAATCCACCTTACATATGACAATAATATCTGGTAACAATTCTATCTTGTATTTTGAGTTTGATTTGGTGAAAACAAAGGTCAAATTTGATGGAATAGGGATTGGGCGTCAAGACTGCAGGGTGGATTGGGAAGTAGGATACGAGTTGGTATTGGCGGAGGAGGCGCTTCGGGTTGAGAGAGCTGGTGAGATGCAGACAAAACAGAGGGTTGGTATTGATAGAGAGAGTTTGTGTGTTGCGATGGCGACGAGAGAACGAGGGGTGGTATCGACACACACAGAAACTGATGGCCCTTTTGTTCTGGCTGGTCTTGTTTTGGGGAAGGGGATTATGTCTGGGTCCTTTCTACTTGAGCCAACTGAGCACAAAATTCGGATTCTTGAAATTTGATTCTTGAAATTTGATTCATCGGCTAAAAACAAGGGACCCCATTAAAATTTATAATAACTATGGCCGTACATGAGATTTTCACCTTATACAGCTCCTCGTTCAATTCTTTTCTTTTGAAGTCATTGGATCCTTTTCCTCGTTCGAGAATCTCTTCCCTTCTTCCACTCCATTCCGAAGAGTAACTAGGACCAATTTAGTCACGTTTTTTATCAAATTTCAAGGGTCTAAATTTTGTGGTCAGTTGGCTGAAATGGAAGGGATCCAGAGAGGATCCCTTTCCTTGTTTTGGGGTGTTTTAATCCAAAATAAAAAATAAAAAAATCACCTGGCACAAGGACATTTTAGTAGTAACATTAATTTTTATTCTGATTCATGTGAATTAGTAAACAGATCATATAAATTAATATCATTCATATTCCAATAAAGTTTTAGTAAACAGCTTTAATAAGAATCTCATTCTAATTCTACCTCATTCCAATTCCTCCTCAATTTAATTCTCTTTATTTTGATTACGGATTAGTAAACATGTTCTTAGAGAGATCCTAGGGGTTCACGATGGATCTTGCGTCTAGGTCAGCCACAAACCCACCATTTTGAATGGTGAAATTATGTAGCATGGAAAGCCAAAACGAAGAATTCACGCTGTGCAGTAAATTACAGGGTCTATGTGGTTCATGGCTACCCTGCACGATGAGTCAATTTCATATTATATAGTTTACCATATTTTTAGTATGTTTTGGTAATTATTTTGGTAGAATTTTGATAATTTGCTTTATATTTTTAATATAGGACATTCAATTTGCTCTGGACCAAAACATGGTCAAACGTACAAATTTTGGAGTGATTTAAATTGGAGGACGTTCGTGTGTCCCTTGGCATGTTTGTGTCAAAATTTGGAATTTTTCTAACAAACTGTTATTTTCTGGCAATGGAATAAAGAAGTAGTGTGCAGTGTTGGAAAGTAACATTTTTGGGCTTAATTGCAATTTTTGGAGCCCAAGATGACCTCTAATGGGTTCATGGCCTTCTAGAGAAATGTTCTGAATATTCC
Source organism: Crataegus laevigata (assembly GCA_963580275.1). Lineage (NCBI taxonomy): Eukaryota > Viridiplantae > Streptophyta > Magnoliopsida > Rosales > Rosaceae > Crataegus > Crataegus laevigata. Next base: position 8,131,155 of record OY756949.1, read on the forward strand.
AAGCTTTAAATCTAACTATTTTGGGCTGATTTTGAAGCAGATATGAGTCCAAAACGTGGCTATGTAGATTTTAGGTGAATTTTACCATTTAATTTATGGTAATGTTTCATATTTTATTTTAATTATTTGGTTTCCTAGTCTTATTGAAAGACCTTTTTTTAGGAGGATTTAATTTTTAGTAGGTTAAATAAGCTTGGCCCACCATAACTTTAATTTCTTCTACTTCGTACGATATTGAGAGAGGAAATTGGCCAAGCGTAGAGATTTTCAGACTTTTACGTTTATGGTGTTTTCGATCTTTTATTATTTCAATAAATAACTTTATGATTTTTATTATGAATATGCGTAACTAATTCCCTTTTTGCTAGGAAGAGGCCACGAGTCTCACTATGAATATGTAGTTTCTCTTCAATTTGCTTATGATTATATGCATGCAGATTTTGAACTGTTAATCACTGGTTTAAACTATCTATTTGTCTTAGTGATTCGCAACCATTAGGATATTTAGAAAAGTAATTTGATGCAATTTTGGTCGGAGGTCGGTCCCTGAAATTGACAAAGGCTTATTGTGATTAATGTGTGAAAGTTCACTTAGGATGAATACCAAGTCTTAAGGGTTGCATGGTTTTTTTTAAAGGATTTCATAAAACTTAATGAGTCATGCATGTTTAGATTTGATTTGAATACCACAGACGGATTGCATGTTTAATAAACGCTCTATTTTGGGGGTCCCAGTAGGCATATATTAGGAAAACCTAACTTTCAAAATATGCATGTATAGGTCATAAGTAATTGGAATAACTATATTGTTGTGTTTGGCTCATATACTTATGAGTTGGCAACAATTTTGATAGTTTGACTTTCTGTGCTACAGGGAAATGGCTACAGCCATTTGTGACTTTGTGTGTCTTTCGGTTATGACAGAGAAGTCTTGTTTCAAGACAAGACATGGTGATTGCCACAACCAAAGTTGGAAGCAAGCAAGTCTTGACTTTTTGTTTGCTTGCACGCAACTGTGCATGTTTTCTATGCATTAAAGTAAATGGAGAAAATGTTGTACTTTATAGGCTAGGTTTAGAAAAGGGTATGCCGTGTGACCTTAAGTTTTTCTAGGGCTTGGTTGTTGGCATAATTGTTGGGGCATGACTATAAGTGAATGAAATAGTTATGCATTGGAGGGAGCATCCGGAGGAGAACACAAAAGAGAGAAAATAGAGAGTGGGAGTGAGAGTGAGAAACTCTTAGGGTAGAGTGTGGCTCTTGAGAAAATTCTGTGAGTGTACAAAGGATTGGGGTTTGGGTTATGTCGATTTAACTCAAGTATATCTTGTACTAGTTATTCTCATAGTGAAGAGCAATATCTCTCCGAGGACGTAGGCAAGATTTTGCCGAACCTCGTAATTCTCTCGGTGTCTTTATTTCTTGTATTTTAAACTGTTCAACAGTGGGTTTGTATGTTGGTGAGATAACCGACCAAAGCACAACAATATGTATCAGAGCTTTGTTGGAAGCTTTGGTTCATTGAAGGTTCAGATTTATTATTCACCATGATGACTACAAACATGTCATTTTCAGTTGAGAAGTTTAATGGGAAATGCAGTTTAACTCTCTGGCAGATGAGAGTAAAGGATGTCTTGACTTAACAAGGCTTGGCTAAAGCTTGGAAGGGAAAATATGGGAAGCCTAAAGAAATGACAGATGACCAATGGGATGAGCTGGAGTTGTGTTGTGTTAGCACGATTTGACACTGTATAGCTGATAACATTATCAATAATTTATGGATGAAGATTATGTGCCTGAATTGTGGGAGAAGTTGGAAAAACTCTATATTGCTAAGAGTTTGACCAACAACTTACATTTGAAGCGAAAGCTGTATAAGCTGAATATGGATAAAGGCGAAAATCTCATAGACCACATGAATGTGCTTAACGGATACTTGGATCAATTGCGGAAAGTTGATGTCAAGGTTGAGGAAGAAGATAAAGCCCTCTTACTTTTTACCTCACTTCCAGATTCGTATTAGAATCATGTGACAACCTTATTGCATGGAAAAGATACAGTAAGTTTGGAGCAAGTGCAGGCTTTTTTGATGTCTATATGATACACAAAAGAAGAAGACCATTGTTGATGGTGGGCACGAGACTGCATTAGCTGTTCAAGGTTAGAATCATGGAAGAAAATTGGGAGGAGGATTTAAGAGAGACAGTAAGTCCAAATCGAGTTCTAGAGGCAAAGGTCTACAATGCTACACCTGCAAAGAATTCAGGCATAAAAAGAAAAAGATAGATTATATTCACACACCCTAAATTACTTCTCTCACACCTTTTTAATTTTTTTAATATTTTCTACACACCACTAACACTTGATAGAAAAATATTAAAAAATTAAAAAGGTGTGGGAGAAGTAATTTGGGGTGTGTGAATATAATCTCCCAAAGAAAAATTGTCCTTTGAGAAAAAGAAAGGATGATCTTGATCCGGGTTGTAGCAATTTTGTGGCGGAAGACTTCGAGTATACCCTCTACGTACTCGAAACAACACTTTTCCTGGTGATGTATAGTCTCAAGTGTTGTAGGGTTTTGCAGCATGTGGAGCTATGAGATTCGCAAGTAATAAGATGGTCTTAAAAGAGGAGAAGTGTGAGGAATGTTTGTCGAGCTAGACGGGTGTTACTAGAAATGGACGCACTAATAAGTTTCCAGGTTGTAGACAATAGAGAAGGGGAAATCCTACTAGAAGAGACAAGGGTGTGTCGAGACCTTTTGCCTGAAGCTAAATGGTGATTTTTAGTTGCAGCAGATGCACATGCATTGGCAGTGACTCAATTAGAACAGGACCAACGAGGTTGATTCAGGGTGTGTATGCTGGTACATAAGGCCAATGGAGGCTTTGGCAATGGATGCAAGGATTTTTGTATGGTATATTCGCCAAGGTGGAGATTGTTGTGTTTGGCTCATATACTTATGAGTTGGCAACAATTTTGATAGTTTAACTTTATGTGCTACAGGGAAATGGTTGTAGCCATTTGTGACTTTATGTGTGTCTTTCGGTTGTGGCAGGGAAGTCTTGTTTCAAGACAAGACATGGTGACTGCCACAAGAAAAGTTGGAAGCAAGCAAGTCTTGACTTTGTGTTTGCTTGCACATAACTGTGCATGTTTTCTATGCATTAAAGAAAATGGAGAAAAGGTTGTACTTTATAGGCTAGGTTTAGAAAAGGGTATGCCGTGTGACCTTAAGTTTTTCTAGGGCTTGGTTATTGGCATAATTGTTGGGGCATGACTATAAGTGAATGAAATAGTTATGCATTAGAGGGAGCATCCGGAGGAGAACACAGAGGAGAGAAAATAGAGAGTGAGAGTGAGAAACTCTTAGGGTAGAGTGAGGCTCTTGGGATAATTCTGTGAGTGTCCAAGGGATTGGGGTTTCGTTTATGTCGATTTAACTCAAGTATATCTTGCACTAGTGATTCTCATAGTGAAGAGCAATATCTCTCCGAGGACATAGGCAGGATTTTGCCGAACCTCGTAATTCTCTCGGTGTCTTTATTTCTTGTATTTTAAACTGTTCAACTGTGGGTTTGTATGTTGGTGAGATAACCGGCCAAAGCACAACATATATAAGATTGTTAAGGTGACGGCGGATCCATAATGCTTTCTTAATTTGATTTCTACAAAACTGTTTCCTTTTCCTTATTTTTAATATTGCAAATTTGTCTACTCTCTTTAATTAAATTTTTTTTGTATTAAGTTAGGTCATAAAATCAATCATCCCAAACCTTTGCTTTACAATAATTAACTGAAATTTGGTTTGATACGAATTATTTATTAATCCTTGTGGAGAACAACCTTGCTAGAACCATTTATACTACAATATCCTTGTCATTCTACATGTATTATTGGTGTTTTAACCCTTTTGCGCATGTGTTAAAAAGCCTATCACTGCACCTGTGAAAACTATGGAAAATAAACGGAAAAAGAAAACAGAAGTTGGTGAAAGTAAAGCAGATGTTATCATAACTGGAAGTGTTGTTCCTAAAGACTCAATTATACTCATATTCTGTTGGTACCGAAAGTCAATAACCCTGAATCTGTGGGGCAATTCAGGCCTATCAGCTTATGCAACTATTCTTATAAGATTGTGTCGAAAGTTCTAGCTAACCGTCTCAAGCCCTTCCTTCCGGAGCTGATTTCTCCTACGCAAGGTGCTTTTGTGGCTAGGAGACAAATATAGGATAATATTGGAATAGCACACGAGATGTTCCATTTTTTGAAGCTCTGGAAAACGAAATGCAAATTTGATATGGAAGTCAAGCTCGATATGCACAAGACCTACGATCGGGTGAAGTGGGACTTTCTGGAGGCGGTCATGGAGAATATGGGTTTTTGTTCTTGATGGAGAAATCTGGTAATGGGGTAGGTTAAATCGATAGATTTTGCAGTGATCATGAATGGGCAGCCGGGAAAGAAGTTTATCCCGTCAAGGGGTATACGTCAGGGAGACCCATTATCCCCGTACATTTTCATCCTCATTAGCAAGGTCTTATCCAGACTTATTCAAATGGAAGTTGACAGGCGGCAGCTCATGGGCATTTGTATGAATCCCGATGGTCCGATCATCTCTCATATGTTTTTCGCAAATGAGATTTGGCTTTTCCCGCAGGCCGATAAACATAACTACTAAAACTTGGTTAAAATCATTGATGCTTATTGTGCTGCTTTTAGTCAGCAGGTGAATCTACAGAAATCTTGTGTTTCTTTGGTGCTAATATGCCAAGTAGTCTCTGTGCCGAGCTTAGTCAAGATCTTGGTATGCCTACAGTGGGTGATCCGGGGAAGTATTTGGGCCTTTCATCACTATTGGGCCTTAAAAAAGGCCTTGCTTACGTTAAAGGTAGGATACTGGAGAAAATTCAAGGTTGGAAACAGTGCACTCTTTCACAAACTGGGAAAAAGATTATGATTAAGGCTGTGAATCAAGCAATCCCTACTTATCCAATGAACATTTTTAAATTTCTAACTACTTTGTGCTCGGAATTTGACTTGTTAATTTCTTATTTTTGGTGGGGTCAGAAAGGAGAGGAGAAGCAAATTCATTGGGTTTCCCGAGAGCTTTTGGGACTTCCGAAGCAGGTTGAAGGTATGGGATTTTGGAGTTTTTGAGATTTCAATGATGCCCTTCTTACTAAACAGTGCTAGGGACTAATCTAGGACCCAAATTTGTTATGGGTGCAAGTTCTCAAGGCCCGATATTTCGCACATTATTTATTCCTGGAGGCTAAACGTGGAGGTCGAGCTTCATGGGTTTGGACGAGTCTCCTAGTTGGGCGTGATATTTTACTTTGGGGGGGCCATTGGTAAATAATGAATGGAAGAAGTGTTAGGATGTGGCAGGATAGATGAATCCCTTCTCTCCTTGTTGGGCATCCTACACCACTATAGGTTGAGCCAGTGTCTAGGAATATGTTAGTAAACACCCTTATTTGTGGGACTTTGACAAATTGGGACATTGATTTCCTTAAGTCCTTTATTTCTGTTGAGGAATTTAATGTTATCCTGGATACTAACATTGGTGATCCGATGAGTATGGGTATGCTTGTTTGGCCGGGCAATCGAAATGGGCTATATACTGTGAGGTCAGGATATCACTGGAAGCATGCTCGTGTAGTGCCTATGGCTAAAAGGGTATCATCCTCATCTTTCTCGATACCAACCCATGTATGGAGGTTCGTATGGAAATTGATGACCCCTCTCCACCACCCCCCTCCCCGGGCAGAAGATTTGTAATTTTATGTGGAGGGCTTTGAATCAGGCTTTGGCCACCATGGAGGATCTGTTTATGAGACATTGCTCCTCATCCCCTCTATGCCCTATCTGCAATGCTCATGAATCATGATGAATCTGTGGAACACCTACTTCTATTGTGCCAGTGGGTTGAGACTATCTGGTTTGGTGGATTATTAAACTATAAAGTTAATTGAGCTGACTTCACTACTCTGGCAGCCTATTTTTCTTCCCTTATCGAGTCTAATATGGGTTCGAAAGATGATATCAAATGGTTTTTGTCTTATGCTGCCTTCACTTTGGCACATTTGGAAGGCCAGGTGTAACTACCTTTTCATTCAGAGGGCTATCTCACCACAACAAATCATTATGTATATATCTACTTTGACTGGAGCTTTTTTGGAAGCTTCTCGTGACCCCGCAGGAATATCTCAGACTGTACAGCCGGCTCCTGCCCCATTAGCTTGTTGATCTCCTCCGTGTTCTCTGTTCACGAAGTTGAATGTGGATGCGAGTTGGGTTGAGGCCACTAGAAGTGGATATACTGGAGTCATTGCTAGGAATAATGAGGGGCGCATTTTGGTAGCAAGAAAACTGATGATTAAAGCTCTGAGTGTTGCAGGCTTGCAGCGGCAGAAGCTCTTGCGATTCTGTATGGCTGTGAATTGGCTAGATCGTTAGGGTTGGAAAGGATTACATTTGAGTCTGACTCGCAGGAGAATATTTCATGCTTGGCGAATGCCTCTTCTGCTAGCAGCTGGGAAGCCTTCCCTACCTTGGCCAAAATCTTGCGACTTGGGGAGTCCTTTCAGGCTTGCCGTTGGTATTGGGTTCCAATCGGCCAACATGGAGGCGCACCGGTTGGCGTCAAGGAGCAATACGGAGATGTGCGGTTACACTTGGGTTAACCATCCTCCATTGTTGGTTCATGTATTGAACAAAGATGGTTTACCTTGTCCCCCGTAATTTTGTTGTTACTAGTAGTGGAGGGGGCGACACCTTAGCACTCGGTGCAGCATCTTACGCCTCTGTACCCTCCTCCACTGCTTTATGTATGTTGTTTTTCCTCTGTTGGTTGCCTCTCTATGGGCTTCCTTGTACTCTTGGCTTCGGCTCTGGTTATGAAATATTTCTAGTTCACCAAAAAAAAGTGAGTCGTCTCTTGATGAGAAAACTCATTGCATAAGCTAATAAAACAAGATTGAAGACCCTATTCACTGCTTCGTGTACTGATCAATTCAATTATATCTCGAGGTTGAGACTTCCAAGAAGGCTCGGGATATCTTACAGGTGACTCATAAGGGATATGGCACAGTAAAAGTGTTAAAAATTGCAAATGCTCATAACTCAATTTAAATTGAAACGACTAAGGTGAGTGAGAATGAAACTAAGCAGAATTTTATGAAAAATAAAGTACCATTTGCTAACTCGGGTGAGAGTATTCCTAAAGCTAGAGTTGTAAAGAAAGTTTTTAGGTCTTTGCCGACTAGGTTTCAACCAAAAATTGCAGATTAAAATTGTGCTTTGCAAACCTATGAAATAGAGTTTCTTGATGTCAAGAAGAGTCAGAATATGGCCTTAAAAGCTGTAACAAATGAAAATGAGGGGAGTTGAGGAATTGGATGATGAGCAGTTTGCTCTTCTCACTCGTCAATTTTTAAAGTTTTTGAAGACTAAAAACTTTAAAGGTAAGAACGTTGGATCAGAAGCTAACCAATCCAAACCTGAAAAGTTTAATGTTGATGAGACTTTAAAATTTGCAAACCTAAAAGATACGAAAAAGTGCTACAAATGTTGAGGTTATGGTCGTGACGCAAAAAAATTCTGCAAACATTCTTGAAGGGCTTAAATATGAGAAGAATAAAGTTATGAAGGACACTTGCAGTGACAGCGAGTCTGACGATGACCCTGATTCGGAAAAAGAAGCTGTTGCATTCACTAATTCTAATAAATCGGAGGAGGAGTCCTCCTCCTCCTCCTAATCTCTCTCCCCTTCTTTCTTCTTCTATTTGAATGGTTACAGTTTAGTCACGTCAACACTTTAATTTAATTTTTTTTATAGAGACAATAAAATAGAAAGCAATATTTGAAAGGAGGGAAGGGAAGGAGATGGGAATAGGAGATGAGAGAATCTTACTTCTAAATCGGAAGAGTTGGATGATCAAGAGTTTAATGCTGATGAGGTTGTTGCGAACACAAGTTGGATGATCAACAGTTTAATGCTGATGAGGTTGTTGCGAACGCAAGGAGCTTTATTTAGCCTCTATAAAAAAAATTCAGAAATCACAGTTTTGAACTTTTGATTTGAAAGAAAAAATGAAAAATCTGGAAAATGAAAAAGACAGGATTGAAAAGCTAGAAATGGTATAAGGTCCAATCCATCAAACCAAAACAAGTTTATCACTGCACTTACTTCAGAAAGAGATTCCTGAGTTTAAAACTTTGTTTGTCTACAATGTAAACAATGATCTAATGGTTGCACAAATACGTGTGGATGATATTGTTTTTTTTTCTTCACCTTCTTATGCCTTAGTTTCTGAATTTACTAAAGTTATGCACAATAAATTTGAAAGTTTCTGAATTTACTAAAGTTATGCACAATAAATTTGAAATGAGTAAGAGTGGTGAAGTAACTTACTTCCTTGAATTGCAGGTTCAACCATTAAAAGATGGGATGTTTTTATCTCAAACTAAGTATGCAAAAAGGTTAGTTTCAAAGTTGGATTGGAAAATGCACCACCAGACAACAATCGCATGAGCAAACATCCAAACTTCACAGGGACTCAACCGGAAAAGATGACTCTCCTACACCATATAGCAGCATGATACGGAGTTTACTTTACCTTACAACTAGTCGTTCTGATACCTCTTTTAGTATTGGTGTTTGTGCTAGATTTCAATCATGCCACAAAGAATCTCATCTTATTGTTGTGAAAAAAGAATAATAAGATATGTAAGTGGGACAGTGAATTATGAATTCACTATTCATTTGATTCAAATGTTGTTATTCAGATACAGATTGGACGCACTGAAGAAATATGCTTTTATATAGCAAACAACCTTGTAGCATGGCATATTAAAATGCAAAATTGCGTATCTTTAACTCCATATATCTTTAGAACTTGCTTTAAACCTCATGAACTTATTTCTACTCCTGTGATACCTTAAAGATAATAAAGGCACTTAGGACTTATCACCATTGCCATATTTTGCCAATGTCCTAATTAGGTATGGGCAAATTATGGGTAACCGCGGTTATCCGTCCATTTAAATTAAACGATTACGGTTATGGGTAACCATTTAGATAAATAAACGGTTATGAGTATAACCGTTTACCCATGAAATTTAAATATGCGGTTATGAGTATTAACCGTGGTTATAAACGAGTAACCATTTATCCATTTATTTTATATATGTAAAATTAACACAAATCATGTTCCCTATCGGACAAAACTTAGATCAATGCTATTGACTATAGTGCACAATTTATGTAGATAATATAATATAGTTTTCCTTAACCACTCTAAATTTCATGGTCCATTTATATATTATGTTAATATTTTACATTCCGAATTAAATAACACAAGAATACTATCTTTTAACAGTTTTCGTAACCCAAGAACACTTAGCAAATTTTATATTACCTTCATTGTTAACAGTTAAAAATATCGTCCATAAACTATTATTTCAATTATTGGAAAGGTATAAGGACTTAAAAAATTAAAATGTGGAAATGTATGATGATGTTTGGACCCGAATTTACACCGTCGACCCGTGCAATCAAGGCCATTGAGTGAGCATAGCTTCACACCGTCAGATGAAAAGTGGAGATAATTCATTTTGTTATTATTAAAAGATAATGTTATGGTGTTTTATCATAATTATCTTTTAATAATAATTTATTATGAAAGATGAGATGAGATATGTATTTCCAACTAGAAACATGGCAGCACAATTCAAGCTGATTTGGGTGTTTTGGCGTGTGAATGTGTGGGTGGCGTCAGGTGGTGCAAATTGATTGTTGTCTATTTAAAGTATGGTGAGGATCAAGATGCATGCATGGGTAAAGATTACGAAGAAGCCTAGATAGGTTTGGATTTTGGTGGTGATGTGATAAGCCTAGGTTGTGATGATGACACAAGAAACCTAGGTAGACTAGGCTTTTTGTTTTTACATGGTGATGGAAGTAAAGGTTGCTGGAGGTTTTTTATTGAGATCAGAAGTCTAGGTGGGCTAGGTTTCTGATGTGGTGTGATAAAGCCTAGATAGTCTTTATTTTAGAAGTCACAAAATTTGAAGGCCATGGATCAGATTTTATTCAGCGAGTTAGAGTTGCAGTCAGACTCTACACAATTATCTAGCCGTGCCCAGCAAGTACATCAGTCCTATAAATACAGGTGCAATGGCAACGGAAAGGGCCCCCTCCAATTCAACACATAAATCTGCTTTGCGCAAACTCTCGCTCTACGCGAAACCTCTCAACAACTTTGAGATTTTTATTTTTCTTTTTGTCGACACACCCTCAATTTAAATAAACAGCACTGTGAAGGCAACTACTGATACCTTCAGTTTGGATAAACAGCACTATTGTCGTAGAATTAGCCGATCTTGGAGCACCTTCAGTTTGGAAAAACAGCACTGCGTCGAGGTCAACTGGTTATCTATCCAAGTCTCAGTCGACAAGGGTTTTCGAATCCTTGTTGGTAGAGGTCATTTCATTAGCCTTCTCGGCGAAGTGAGGTGTTACAGATTATTGGGCTCAACACATTGAACACTGAGTTATTTTATGATTGGATACTCACAAGTGGGATTTAGAGTTCGGCATTCCGATGGCCAAACTATATTTACAGTCAAGACATATATCTGTTTTGAGTACTTGTGTCCTTATACTCTGGTGTCGATTCAGCGTGCTTATACCTTCACGAATATAATCACTGTGACCGACGATTCATGAACTTCACAGAACTAGCAACCTTGTCTTCAGGCTCTAGAACCCAAAGGCCGAGACGAGTTCCTTCCTCAGCTGCAGTCTCAAGATCGAGAAGTCAGCAGCGCACGCAACGCCACGTGACACGTTTTACTTCCCGGCCGACGAGTTGGCACGCCCCGCACATAATTGAAGGACATAGTTAGCTCATTAGTTACTCGGCTTACGCGCCACGTAGGCTTAATAGTTTTTAGGGTCAACAGATGAATGTACCAATAACGGTGTTTAATTGTTAGAAAAATAAAATTATGACAAATTTTTCTTTTTTAATTTTTAAGTTGTTAAAAAAACACGTAGACAGATGAAAAATGAGTAAATGGTAAAAAAGAAATGATAAATGGATTTAAAAAGGATAAATGGGTAAATATGTACTAAACGGTTATGGTTAAATAGGTATGCGGTTATGGGTGTGGTTAACCGTTTATAAACGGGTATAACCGTTTAGGCGGCAATTACCCAACAGATAAACAGTTATGCGGGTACGATAATAAACGATTATGGATAAATAACTACGGTTATCTGCCCGCCATAACCGTTGCCCATCACTAGTCCTAATATTTTACTCACTAGTAAGCCCCTTTGAGCCTAAATAAACTTTTTTTTCTTCATGAAACTCAATATACTTCAAAGCCTAAGCCTTATACACTTATCCTCCCTTATTCCGTAAAATTGGTAGCAATTGCATTCCTGATGTACTGAATTATCTGGATTGAAGTTTGAAGTTATTTAAGTTGACAATGGGGATTAATGATAAAATAGATTTTTTTTTTTTTTAAACGAAAAAGAAAGAGAGAGAAATGAATGTGTAGAAAAAGAATTTGGTTTGGTGATCGTAGGGACTTTTTATTTTTCAGATTGGGTATTTACAACAATATGTTCCTTTGTGACTACTTGACGGAGAGTGTCGTAATCGTATCTGGTACCAAATAGCAACTAATTCAAGGAATCTTTGATTATCCGTATGTACTTTAGAAAAATTGACGTGACTGGGCACATTAAGTGGTTGTCCTCTCCCTATTGCAACGATTCTTTGACGAACGCCCTGCACCTTGATGTGTACTGAGCATGTCCCATCTAATATTGAATGTATGGTAAAGTTTGCAACAATATCAATGTAATATGCGCTATTATTTAGGTCAGTCAAAATACGTGTACCCAAACAATTGAAGGTATGTGGATGTTACAAATGGGCAGTCATCTTTTCTAATTGGTAAAACTGGTTTCCATGGATTCACTTTGAGATGATACAAGACCAGAACGTTGGAAGATTGACATGATTATGCAGCACAAGTTATTAGGGCGTGTCTAGCTAAAGAAGGTGCTGGCATATTGCAGCTTCAAATCAAATGTCTCTCTACGTCTGCTCCAGTGGAGATGGCATTAGCGTTTTCCCAATCAATTGCTTCATGTCTTTTTCTTTGCTGGAAATCTAATATCGGAAGCTTGACAAAACAATTTACAACTTCTAATTATATGATTTTGTTCCTAATTACACTCCAAGTCTTTTAAGATATAGCTCCACTCTTATTGGACTAGCGGATGATTAAGTTAAGATAATATCGGTGTTAATCATCAATCATCTCTTCCACACTCTTGTAAGCACCTAATTAACAACATTAGATTCCAATGTCAGAGAGGACATGCATAAGCCACAAGCCTATAGAGTCACTCTCAGATTTAGGCTACTTTACTAAACCCTACTTAAGAAATACTAAGGAGATTCTCTTAAAATTGGACTCTCCATTAACTCTTTGACGTCTCACAGTTTAACGTTAATTCTCATACCATTATTATAAAGAAAGTCCAAAAAGAGTCATACTTTTGAGAGTCTCATTAGACCATCTCCTAAAGAAATGTCAAATTATAAGAGTCAAATTATTACCATTGATGACTGATGTGGCAATCTAAAGTATTATGTCAAATTTTGTACTTCTCCAACCAAATTGTCAAATGTTATTTTATTATTTAAATAAAACTTTAAATGGTTGTAATTATTATTAAAAAATGTTGAAACACGATTTTTATTGGTTGAACTGTTAGTAGAATAAGACACACCATTAAAATAAATTTGACATTGATGTCAAATTTAACTCCAAAACGCAAAGCATTCAAATTCAATCAACAAATAACACTTTAGTTGGAGTGATTTTTTACGTCAAATATAAATAATATTATTACACCTAAAATTTTAACATCTCGTTTGAAAATGATCTTAATATTTCTCAACCCTACTTTCACCTCACTGCCATCTTTTCCGTAGATCTCACACGTGCAGTGTTGCGCATGTGGTAATTGGCTGGTTTCTCTGAAATCTTAACACGTTAAGCTATGCCCAACGAACCACTGCCCAAGGGACCATATTATTCCCAAATGGTCCCATCTTTTGTTTTATCGGACGTAAACTGTGTGAGTACGAGTCTCTGGTACAATCAATATGGGCCAGCATGTGAATCCCTTTCTGCTTTTTCAGATTCTTCTCATGAGAATTTCAGGCCTAGCTTGTTTGAGGTCCTCGGCTATTTTCAGCGGAAAAGGCTAAATATAATCTTGTTTAAAACTATAATTTTATAGAAATTTATTTTAAATAAATAGTTATTTTTTTTTTTTTAAATCTTTAACCCTCTTCATCGAAGATGATCTAAATTATCAAACATGTCAGAGGAATTACTATCGGCAATATGACAAACACAAAGCCTCAGCACGTCATGATAAAAGTGGTTGCAGGAATCTTTATTCATCTGGCTACTTTTGACAACAAGAATTTTCGGATGCCCTGCCTAAAATTTGTACATAACACGAAATGGCATCTAATTTTAGTAAAGACTACAAAAAGTTGTGTCATGTTAGTTCGTCAGTGTAATACGTCTGCCAACAGATCTTTTTATTTTCAAATTCAGATTCTGTCTTCGTAAATAAGAGTAGTTTAGAATAAGGGTGTGTGACATTTTACTTCTCAATTGTCGGTCGTCGGATCAGATAAATTGAAGAAGATTAAAGGACATAAATTATCAAGGGTGTATAAAAAAAGTAAAATGAGTTGTGTGAATAACACACTCCTTTAGAATATATGCTGTCAGAATTTATACTGTGTTGTAATTTAAAAAGAAATAAAGATTATGGAAATGCTTTGGCTGTTTATTTAACGATAATCAGAAAAATACGTGCCACTTCAACTAAAAATTACACCTAATGAAAGGCATCCATTTCTGATATTAGCCTCCACCAACGTCAAAACAAAACCTAGATACAGATTATTCAGTATCTAAGACTCCCAACAAAGCAAACCCAGAAAGATTTTTATCTTTCAAAGTCCCTCTCTACTCCCAAATCTCAACCTCCATGAACCCATCCTCAGTAGCACACCCCCTAAACATTCCCATACAGTTAAACCCATAAGCTACTTCACCCTTGTTAGACACAGCTATGAGTCCGGCCTTGCCATCATCAAGCCTCTCTTTGATCACAAAATCCACTGCATCTTGCAGCCCCAGGCCCTTGTACTCCATAACTGCTGCCACCTCGCGCGCGAGCGTCCCGCGTATGATTGCCTCGCCCTCTCCAGTGCACGAGACCCCGCAAAGGTTACATGCATAGGTACCGGCACCAATGAGTGGCGAGTCACCGATTCGGCCAGTCATTTTGTTCATGAGCCCACCGGTGGATGTAGCTGCAGCGCAACGCCCTTGGCTATCTACCACCACACACCCAACGGTCTCGGGGGCGTAAACTCTAATGGGAAGCCCGTTCATGACCAACGGACTCTCCACGCCTGCGCTGCAGCTCTCCATTCCTAGGGGAATCCTATAATCAAACTGCCATGACCAAAATTAATTAATATATGACCCAAAACGTACTAAGTACTTAATCCGTTGATTAATTACCCTTGATGAAAACCAGATATACGTACCAAGATTGTGTTGGCCTCCTTTGCCAATTTGAGCATCCCCACATTATCCTCCGTGATGAAATACTCATTGTCCACGACCTCAACGCCCTGAAAAATAACACACAAAACCCCATTAAGATTCCACAGAAAAATAATATATACAAAGACTGTATTTGTAGACTGCGTGATTTAGCGGTTAATAACAAAATCTAACCATTAACTGTCGTTTTACTCAGCTTATAAAATATGATCAAAAAATGAGGTCCGTACTATTTTTCTATATGAAATAGCAGGAAATTGATCCTCTTCGGATCTATTATGCGGAGATTTTAAGAATCCTCACATTTTAGCCGTTTTTCGTGTATTGTGCGGTCAGAAATTATTTTATTTTTATTATTTAAAATTAAACACAAATAATATCTAACAAAAATTAACCGCACAACATATGATGAACGACTGAAATATAAAAATCTCTAAGATCCCGCGTACGGAATAGCAGGGGAAGGAGATCAGCTAAAATAATAATTAAGTAAACGTGTGACAATATAAACAGTAAGGTGGAATCTTTGCACTAGATTCATAGCACCTGCGGAACAAGGCACGAGTTTATATTTTTTAAATTTTTTGGTCAAAGGATTCAAGAGTCCAAGTTAAATTTTTGTTCTGCATTTGGGTATTAAATATTATTGCTGACAATGGAAGGGCTTAAAGTGAAAAATAATAAACCTGTTGTCGGGCGAAGTCTTCGGCGCCGGAGAAGGCGAGGTAGGAATGAGGGGATTTGTCCATGACGAGGCGGGCGAGTGAAACGGGATTCTTAACCGTGGTTAAGCCCGAAACGGCGCCGCACCGTCTCATGGGTCCATCCATGATGCTGGCTTCCATCTCAACCGTCCCTTTAGCGGTGAGAGCTGATCCACGGCCAGAGTTGAAGAAGGGATCGGCTTCCAATTCCCGAACCTATTTTTTGACAAAACAAAAAAAATCACAATAATTAATAATAAAACCAATATTCACTAAAAAAATAATTAAAAATAAAATAGTTTTTGAGGAGTGTAAATTACAAGAGAAAGTTCCAGCATGCATCATGCACCGCCAGCTTAGGGTAACCAGGCAAACTAAAAACGTGACTAAAAACTCGGAAAACATAACAGGAAAGTTTTCAGTGTTTGGAAAATCATTAAGGCTTGTTTGGTCATGTAAAAAACTCAGAAATGGGATTAAATCGGCAGTAAAAAAAATTGAACATGAAAATCAAAGGGGTATATAATAACAAAGAATAAAAATGCAGACGTAAATTAGGTCAGTTGAGTTTGAGTTTAATATCATATTATAAATAAGGATAGTTCAGAATACCGTCTTGTATGATATGATGGAAAACACGAATGACATTTTTTATGGGGATTGAAATAGAGATAAATGCCGAGAGGGGGAGGGAGGACACGTACAACGCGTTCGACAACATCGATGGCGGCGAGATCGGAGCGGAGAGCAGAGATGCCGAGATTGAGGCACCGGGTGAGGAGTTGTTTGGCCTGCTCCTGACGCTCCATGGGAAGGTTTGGGTCGACACCCGCGCCGCCGTGAACCGCAATTGCCCAACCACCCATATTTTTCTGCTTCTCACTCGCGCTCTCTGTGTCCTTCTCTGGACTTGCTTTGGTGCGACTCCAGATCCCTCTATGTGCGCGCCCTCTTTTTTGCTTTGTTTGTGTTGTGTTGTGTTTACGAAATGCCAGGTTGCGGGGATTTTATAGGCAGGGGCGGATTCCAAATTGCCCCTAGGAATCGGATCTTAAAATTTAATTAAATTGGGTCGAGCTGATTTCCAAGGTTTGGCCCGAATTTAAAAAGGGCACGCTGCAACCTTTTTCATTTGAAAAAGGTTCCCGTGATGATAAAATAGTCGGAAAATTACTTATGTAGTAAAAAAATTAAGAAAAACTAATGAAAAAATTTGAAAATTTTGAGTTTTAACGATAAAGATAAAATAAAGGGTAAATTAAATAGTACTAAGATTAACTTTTTAGTATAAACATATGATTTTTCGTTAAAGTGAACAGTATCGGGAGCTTTTCGTTAAAGTTCCCAAAAAATTAAGGAATTAAGCTTTTGTTGAAGTGTGTTAAAATTTAGACTCAAAATTGAAAATTTTGTTAATTCTTCTTTAATTAGTTAGCACATGAGGCTCACATATGAGATTAAAATGATAAAATTAGACTCATATGTAAGCTTAATGAGTTAACAATTAATAGAGAGTTTAGTTTTAGCCTCTTATGTGTGACTCACGTGCTAATAATTAATAGAGAGTTAATGAAATTTTTAATTTTTGGCCAAAATCCTAACATACTTCACCACAGGGGCTTAAATCATTTTTTTTTTCACCACATGGATATCTTCCGACTATCCTATAACCATGATGATTAATAATCCAATTAGGCCTTTGAAAAATGTTAGAGAGATCAAATGTGTGAAAATAATTCTTAGTTTTAAAGAGCATTTGTATGCCTACTCACCTTGTAACTAAAATATTGACAACAAATCATAACCATGTACTTGGTGGGAGTTTAATCCCACTACTTCTCTTCGTTCCTAATAACTAATTATTGAATCCACTAGCACTATCATTCTGCTAATAAAATAAATAAATAATCAATATGAAGGAGTAGATACGTGGATTTTTCTATGCGCTAGACAATATGAAGGAGTACAATTTGATCTTTTATATGTCTCTAAGTTCATTTTCATTCTCTATATTTTGAATAATGAAAAATGACAAATGGCTCATTTGGAAATATTTTTAAAATAACTGAAAGTGTTTTTCATGAAATTGTTTTTGGGTTTGAAAAGCGTTTGAAGTGTTTTATGCAAGAGCACCAGTTATGTACTTTTTTCAAGAAGCACGTTGACACGCCCCAACCCGGAAAGGTCGACGCATGCTGGCTGTCACTGTGAAGTGACGTAACCATAGGGGTAAGTGATGTAAAAAGTGCATAAATTTAAATCAAACTTAGAATCAATTAAAATTAAAATAGTGACAAAGTGCACAAACGTAGGCGTAGCCCACTATAGTTATTAAGAGCTTAATGATAGGACGACTACCGAAGAGAAGTCAAGCAACTAAAGTACACTTATTACACATAGTGATAAGTTCATACATCAGAAGCTAATTGCCGAATGTCAGAAACGTTTCAAGATTCCTCGAATGCCACGAAGAACAGCTATCTAGGTCCTGGAGGGGCGAAAAAAAAAGTTGAGTGGGTCAGCAAAACAAACTTATGTGAAAACGTTTGGTTTTGAATATACTAACCCCTCGCCGTAAAACAATTATAGTTTCCTTTATTAAGAAGTACATTATGAGTAAGTACATACGTATATATATCCACAATACTAAAGCCAAGTATAAATGACGATATGCAAGTCAAATCATGATAAGATCGATGCTGCAGAAGTATAATCATGTGACAATGATATAATGCAATTCTCATCTATCTAATGCTTGCACACAAGTTCGAACAGACGGAATCTGACACGAACAGGACTGGGTGTAATCAATACGCTCAAGTAATACGATCACGTGAAGACTGGTGCAGAAGCACATCACATACAAGTCAGATTGCCTAATGCAATCTACCCGACAGGACTGGCACCTAACCTGGATCCAGACGAGCGAACGGTGCGATGTGAACATACACGTGAAGGACTGGCCCTGGCCCTAGGGTGAGTACTAACACCGGTGCAGCAGATGAGTATGTACATAAACATGTATGGATATCATGACAAATATATCTCAACCATATAGCAGCATTTATCACAATTATATCGTACGTAACATTTATTTGACAATATATACGTAACGTGAATCATTCATGCATTTTTGGAAATTGTAAATACGTATAAGTACAAAAAAAAACTGCCCACTCACAAGTACGTTGTTGGGTCGTAGTCTCCGGGCCTAGCTTGGTCTTGTAATTCCTCCGGATATATTTCTCTTATTTATACATAATTTATAACAAATTAATTACAGCTTAATTACGGGAACTTAAATAAAACTCCCATAGATTGCTCAATCCTAAGGTTTAAATATACCAAATTGATCTACACGTCATCACGAACACACCCATATTTTTATAATTATTTTTGGACTTGTCACGCGCCTTCACGCGCCAAAAATGGCACGGACCCACGCGCCCCCACGCGCGGTCATGTGACATGCATGCTGACGGTTCTGTCAACGCCATTAGGAATATTCTTCGGAATATTCCGTTAAGTCTTAACGGAAGCCGTTAGTTTTGACTGACGGCGCCGGAATATTCCTCGGAATATTCCGTTAAGTCTTAACTGGGACCGTTATGTTTAACTGACGGTGTCGGAATATTCCGTCAGAGTTGACGGAATATTCCGTCAGAGTTGACGGAATATTCCGTCGTCTTCTCCGATAGGACTCCGGTGAGTCTCCGGTCGCCGGAAACTGGAAATTTCTTATTTTCTTCATATCTTCTTCATTTTTTATCCATTTTTTAAGAAATTTATATCAATGGAAAGCTGGGAATGAGTAGAACATAGTTATACCTGTTTTGGGGTTCAAATCTCACAGGATCTCGCCGGAAAAATCCTTCAAATCTCGGCCACATTCGAAACTTAGTCCTCCGACGTCCAAATCGACTCAACGAACTACTCCGGGCTTCGTGAGGAGGTTCTAAGCCTTCATATGATTTTAGAATTTGCTGAAAAGGTTATACAAGAAAGGTGATGAACAGTACCATAATTGGATTTTGACATCCCGACGTAAAAACGTTCGAGTCTTTACCTAAAATTGGTGTAGATGGACTCGTGAGGTTCCAGGGAATCCAATGGTACTTTTGGATCCTCAAATCTTCGAGGTTTGAGTAGCCTTCGAGTTTGCTCTGTGGGGAAATGGTAGAGAGAGAGTTTGAAGTCTGAGATTTCGATGAGAGAGAGAGAGTGTTTGAAGTCTGAGATGAGAGAGGTTGAATCTAAGATTTTGGGAGAGATAGGAGGGTGTTGTATTATTCGTTTTCCTAGTGTTATGATGGAATGACAGAGAGGAAGTGGGATGTGAGTTGTAAGGATGGCAGATGGGGTTTTCAGATAAAAAGAATTGTGAGTGGGTTGGTTGAGGGAACACAGACCCCTTAAGAAATGATATAAATTTTCTGACAGTGTAGGATTTAAGTTTTAATACCGTTTTTCAAGTATTGATAGATTCGTATACGTGCGTAGAAATTAGAATACGAAAACGTGAACGGAATAAAATTGATATCACGCGTCCACGTCACTCAACGATAATGGCATAATCGTCAATTTACACGTACGGGGAGAATTTACATAGAAAATTTGGGACGGGTTGCCACACGTCATCTTATTTTTTTAGGATTCATAAGTATTTTTACTAAGAATTGGTTTCAAAACATTTTCATCAAAAGTGATTTCAATCATTTTAAATGCACTTCCAAACGAATCCAAAGTCACATTTTTATGCTGGGAGATTATATTCACACATCCCAAATTACTTCTCTCACACCCTTTTAATTTTTTAATATTTTTTCTATCAAGTGTTAGTGGTGTGTAGAAAATATTAAAAAATTAAAAGGGTGTGAGAGAAGTAATTTGGGGTGTGTGAATATAATATCTCTTTTATGCCTTTTTACACACCTATATTTAAGAGTAATGCTATTCTTACCATGTTTTTGTACCACATTTTCATACCAATTTAGGTGGCATTTGATGTAGACGGTCACATCATTTGAATTAATCAGATTTTTAAATTTAGTTCATTATTTAATAGACTAATAATTAAGAAAAACTAGTTAATTAAATGATGATTGTGGTATACGAGGAGTCTTTCTCCTTCATTTCCTTGGGTTTTGCAAATTTTTCAATTGATATGGTTGTCCACATCAGATGCCACCTAAGATGGTATAGAAATGTGGTATAAATAACATTACTCATATTTAATCATATTCGTTATTTTTGTTTAATTTTATTAAGATTCCTCGATTAAAATTAAACTTAATTAGGATTCCCCTGCATTGCATTTGTGGTTGTGCCCCACTTGTTGCGGGAAGTTATTCTAGTGTTAGCTGTGTCCAATGGGGAACGACGGGACGCACGAATCTCCAACCCATCTTCTGTTTTGTGTTTAAGGTTTAATAACCCTTCATTTTGTTATAAATAAATAAATAACCCTTCATTTGCAGTCTTCCTTATTTTTGGGTCTGATTTGGTATTACTGTGTTAAAAAAATAAAAATAAAAACTGCTTATATTATATTGTGAAAATAAATAGTTGTAAAATAAAGTTGTTAAGTGTTTGGTAATTTTTTTAGTAAAAGTGCTTTTAACAAAAAAAAAATAGTGTTTGATTGTACGGTAAACTTTTATATAAATTGCTAAGAATATGGTATTTAATGTGATATAATAATTGTCAAACAGAATAATGTAGGGGACTTTTTAGCTAAAATGGTCCTGAGATTTGCATAACTTCTCACTTTGGTCCCTGAGATTTAAAATCAATAGAAGTAGTACCTGAGTTTGTCCACCATCAATTATTTTGGTTATTCCATGAAAAATCTCCATTAAATAAGGCTAAAATGACAAAAATGCTCTCAATTTTTGTCAAAATCATTTGGCTCATTGTTTATTAAATTGAGGGTATATTTGTCATTTTGGTCCTTATTTAATATAATTTTTCATAGAATGACCAAAATGATTGATGGTGGACAAACTTAGGGACCACTTCTATTGATTTCAGATTTTAGGGACAAAAGTAACGATTTATGCAAATCTCAATGACCATTTTGGCTAAAAAGCCTAATGTAGGGGTAATGATTGTAATTTTGTAAAATAAGTGGGGGTATACTTGTCATTTAAAAATTTTATTAAATAGGGACTGATTACTATGCTTTGAAAAAAAACGCTTTTTTCTACAGTTGTTGACAACAATTTTTTTTTTTAAAACACGTTTGGTGTTGCAGATTTTTTTAATAAGTTACTTTTTTTTAAAGCACCACAATCTCAAACTAGCCTTTAACCAACGTATAATCTCTTAGCCGGCCCCAACCCATCTTCTGTTTTTATGTAAATGCCCTCATCTAACTCCGTTTTGCCACTAATTTCACGAATTTTTAGCATGCAAGGGTGGGTAGCCTGGACCAACCCAATGGTGAAAGAAAAATATTAAAGAGACTCTCTCAAAAGCTAGACTATTCATAAATTTTCTAGCATTTCATGTTTTTAGTACAATATTTTATAATATTGACACGAAAATTATGCTAAAAACATGATGTGGTGGAGAATCAATAGACTTTTGAATCTCCTTAGCATGAAATCGAGCAACGAAGGTAATTTTGGAATTTAGGGACCAATTTAAGTTTTACCACTGACTGCACGTATTTCAAATCTACTTGATAAGAAAGCGAGTTAAATGAAATGCCTTATATGGGTTTTCTAAATATATATAATAAAAAAAATTATTTTTCACTACAAAAACTTACATAAAACGGATATACAATTATTATGATATTTTATTAATAGAATAGTGTATGTGAGTTTATCTCTAGAATAACGTTAAATTTGACGATTAACGTTACTATGAGGGTACACCCACACTATATATTTCAATATTTTACAAATTTCAAATGCATACAACTTTCTTCAACTCACGAGAGCGATCTGGTTTGGAGCAGCTTATGGAGTAGCCAGGCCAGGGCAGTCTGGTCATGACAACTAAACACATGCATACGCAAGTAAATCGTATTTTTGAGAAAAAAAATTTGCTTTGAAAGTCGGGCAGATACGTACAAGAACTCTTCGCAATAGTTTAGTAGAAAAATCATCGTTATCATAAACTATTTTGTTTTCTTTTCTCCTTGTTGATTTTTCTTCTCGTTTGTTCTTCCTTTGTTTGTGGTCGTGACTCGAATTTACGAATTATATAATGTCTAGTATATGTACAGAATCTGATAATTTTTTATATTGATCGCTGAAGACGATTTTAATTTTTTTTTCATTAATTAATTGTTTCAAATATAATGCCCAGTACATGTAGGTTTTCTCTGTATAAATTTATAGTTGAGAAACAGAAATCCGTAATTTTTCACTGCATTGCCTTCATAGAGATCTTTTAGTGTGCCAGGGTACGATCTGGTATACCAAGTGTAATACAATTTGTTAAAAACTTAAAATAAATAAAAAAAACTCAACCAATTGTTTGTTACCCTTGATGTACAGGGCCGAGTTTCCAGCACAAACAAAAATTTCTCTTGCCTTCATGCTAAAACATGAAGAGAAATGCTAAGTGGACTCTTTAAAAAATAGAATTTTTCATGAACTATTCGTCACTTCAAAGTTGAACGTTAAATTTAGTGAATTTGATTATGAAAGTGATGTTCAAACCACCCTCGACCTAGACTTGCATGCTACAGTTGCTACCCTATTAATTTCTGCCTGGAGGATTAACATATTATTTATTGTCAAGTCACTTTCTTTAAACATTTCAAAATTTCATGGGACTTCTAAATTTCTGGCTAATTTCATGCAACTTTCTTTCTACGCATTTCCATATATAAAGCCGGAGTGGGTATGGCGGGCCTGGCGGCGGAGACCTAATCATAAATTCAAAGGTGAGATGGGTCCAACAGTGCTGGATTATTTCTGTATTTCGTTTAAGTATATCCCCACATGAGCATAATCGATCTAATTAGCACAGGATAATGAGATGATAAGACTGATGATGATTGATCAAATGGTCTTTGCTTAAGCTGATGACAACGTATTGAGGAGGAAGCTGGCAGATATACATAAGGGTCATTCAAACCTTCTTAGCTAATTACGTAAAAGATTACATCAATTAAACTCTACAACACTCATTTTCTTGCGTATATTGGGGGCATCAAGTATGTATCTATAGGAAGATTCTTTGTTATAGCTTTCGCATGAAGCAATTCCCTCACAGTAAAATGGAACCTACAGATCTCACTTAAGAGACAGACGCACCCAATAACTTCTCCTATTTGCATACAAACACATAGAGTGCTTTTAAATAAATTTTTTAATTCTAACTATCAAGGTTCTAAAAAGTGCTAAGCGTTAGTCAGCCGGCAAGTAGGGGCTGGCTTAGCTTAAGCACGGGGCCTAGGTGGAGGCTTAAGCAGTTCTTTAATTTAAATTTAATTTATCATGTAACATACAAACAAATGCTTACTTATACTTTAAAAAAAATTGTATTGGGATACATAAGTTGCAAAATAGAATTGACATATAAACTATAAAGTACTGGAGCATATTGAGAACATGGGCACAAGCATATATTGAGTATTCAACCAAGTATCCAACAAGTCTCTTATAATTATTTAAAAAAAATAAAATGCAAAATGGAAGTTATCTATTTTCTATTTAATTCTAACTATCAAAGTTCTAAAAAATGTTAAGCGCTATTCAGCCAGCAGATAGGGGCCGGCTTAGCTTAAGCACGAGGCCTAGGCGGAGGCTTAAGTAGTTTTTTAATTTAAATTTAATTTATCATGTAACATACAAATAAATGTATTGGGATACATAAGTTGCAAAATAGAATTGACATATAAACTATAAAGTACTAGAGCATATTGAGAACATGGGCACCAAGCATATAGTGAGTATTCATCCAAGTATCCAACAAATCTCTTATAATTATTAAATAAAATAAAATGGAAAATGAAAGTTATCTATTTTCTATTTAAGTGAAAGTCGTGACCTAGCTAGACTGCCTAGACATCATTCCAAGTATCCAATGAAAAACTAAAGTGCAAGATAGAAGTTATCTATTTTATGTCAAAGCAAGAATCGCTACCTAATTAGATGGTTTAGGCGGGTCTAGACTAGGTAAATGAGCGTCTAGGTAGATCTAGGCGGCCTTTCATATTTTTTAAATGTCTAAGAATTAATTATGGTGGTGACTAACCACCCAACGTCAAAGCGAAGTATAAATAGCACTAGACGGAGATTTTTAAAATATTGCTTACTATAATATTAAACAAATACTAATTGATGGAACATGCATCAACTCCCAAAGTTGGGGACGAGACGTCATGACAGCAACCCATTTTAGTGCTCATGGACGTCGTACCCACTAATAGTTTGTGTATCGTCGGTGGGACATGAATAAATTCACTTGTTTTTCCACCAAGACTTTTACAATGTTAATGTATACAACATTATGCACACATGCTAATGTGAAGGGAATAGATGGGCTTATCTTTGATTTATAAACTCAGCACATAAGCTAATTATACAATGCCACATGACTATATTTTACAATATCCTTCATAAATAATATCATGATACCTTCCCTAGCTTAGTTCTCTTTAAGGTTTGCCTTTGTTGGTATACGTATATCTGTGCACATGAATATGTAGGTTTATGTATCCATGCCTATCATATTTTGCACTATTTTAAACCAATGCAAAAGATATCTTTGTAATTAGATAATTTTCTAGTATATTTCTTATATTCTTTTTAAGGTTAATTGCATGCTACACCTTGTAATTTTCGAAATGGATCGCCAAGTTCTAATTTGCTAACATTTTACTATGATGTTTTAGAATCATATCAATTTATGCGGTTTAGATGTTGAGTTTTGTCGTCATTCGTTAAGTTGATGACATGATGAGCACGGGGACTCATTTATAGGTTAATGTGGAATTCATAACATGGAACAAAAATAACCATCATTGAGTTTTATCTTCTTTTTATAGTAGACGTTTCGTATCCCAAAAACAAAAAACAAAGGTACAATTTGGTTATAGTGGTGAAGGTGAAAGCGTGGCTTCTGCACAGCCCATAAATGAATCTTCATCCGTTTAACGGGAGATCACAAACGAACAAGCGAAAGATAAATGGGTATGTTTTCAAAATCTTAGGGTGTTACATGAGAGATTAAAAACTTCATTGTCATTATTTTCTTACAATTAAAAACCCTAAACATAGAGGATGTAAATTATCGTCAACCTTTTTTCTTATATGCATACCATAAAACTTGAATATAACTCTCGAAGAAGGATATCTGACATCAAGTTCTCAATTTAGTAAAACATTATTTGTGTCAAGTTCTCCATATTAGAACAATATGTGTTACATGGAAAATTATGATCAGACAATGCTATATATATGTACAGCAAGATCGTCTTACTACCAATAGTTGAATATCAGAGTGCATGACGAACAAGATTACAAAATAATAAAAAATTTATTGAACAAACGAGAATGCCGAAACGGTTACAAAACCGTAAAATGCTACATTGTGAAAAACTTGTCATTCTAGAGTTACAAAGTACCATATATATAGAAAAACGAACCTAACCCTAATAGGCAAAAAAACAAAACCCTAATACTAACGCGCTAAGCCCAAAATACCAAACATTAAAATAAATTTAAATAATAATATTTTCCAACACCAATTTTCTGTTTTTACTCAACCAGTGTAACTAGCTAACATGCGTTGATCGATGCAGTTAGTTTTTCTTCCTTTCGAAATGTGTGGGTGTAGTGTGACCATGTAGGTTGAGAAAGTAATATTTTCCTTTATCAAGTGTCATCTTGCCCCGTACGTATACTGTATGCCATCTATGATTTATTTATCTAGCTTGGCCTCGCTTTCCTGTACATGGGGGGGAAAGCCTGAAAAATTAGAGCTAGCCTCATTTATAATTGTTGCATGCCTATGGAATACGTAAACATCCACTAAATCTTGTGACTTATAAATCTTCTACTTATAAATTGGACGTCATAAATTTAACTTTTATAAATTGTTGTTAAATTATTACCAACGCATTATTAGGTTTAATTTAATTCCAACTAGCGCTAATCAATCAATGGTTTGCCTAAAAAAACTTTGAGTCACACGTGCTCTCAAATTTCAACCTAGTCATCATCACTAAATGATACACCAATTGGAATCCACATGTTACATTTGATGCATGCTTATGTATTTCCCACAACTAAAGTATGACTGTGTGTACGTCATTTTTTGCCAACTAAGGTCATTGTTTGAGAGTGACAGCCGTCTTCGGACGTGGGTTTGGGCCTTGTGCTACTTTGTTCGGCACAAAACACACCACGCAGCACACACATATGTAAGCATGCACATGCTGAGTTCCGAAGATAAGGGGTCATAATCATTGACGTAAAATGGTGGAAACATAGCATATGATAATAATAATAATAAGAATAAAGGAGTGAACTTTCACTGAATTTACCATACAATTTGGAAAAGAATTATGGTAGTGACATCATGCATTATAGTGTGCATACGTAATAGTACATAGTCGTCTGAGAGGTACGTACACTAGGTTAATTAATTAGTATAAAACTTGGAAATAAAAACATAAATAAATTAAATAAGGGTTGTGTTCTTGTATTGAGCACAACTGATGCTAAAATTCACATGATTACGCGAGACTGATGCTAGCATGAGACACGTTTGCATTGAGACTGATGCTAACATCTCCACAAACTTAGGAAAAAGGTAGCGTATTATATATAATACTATTACGATCAACATCAAGAAGCCAAGCTAGATAAGTAGAGCAAGTTGTAAACTTAATGGAGAACTCTGCAGAACGCATTTCCAAAGACCTTTGAGGTGGCGGTGCATTCGAACCAATCATGCATATCTGCATGCTGAGGCGGCAATAAACATAAATACTACAAACGCTTTTGAGGGTAACTTGAAGACGTACGTTGTGAATTGGTAAATGTCACGTCGGTCATGGCCACTGTGAGGAGAAATTTTAGCGTTTAGGGAAAACGGACTACCGAATTCCGACAGCACAATAAGAAAAAGTCCATGCGCACCTCTTGGCGAGAATCGAATTTAAAATTTTTCAATTATAAGTGAAAAAAAATACCAATTGACCATAGTACTAAGTGATTTTTAAGGATATCACTTAGGTACTCACTTGCGAGTACTTACCTTTTAATTTTGTGTATGATATTTTTGTTGGAAAATATTAGTATTTTATGGTTATTGGATGAAAAACAAGTTAATAGACGATATAGCATTTTGAAGTTTTGTTGCCATTTCGGCATTTTTATTATTTAATAATATCCTTATTATTTTGTAGTCTTGTCACATTTTGATATTCAACTCTTTCAACACTTCTTTATATTATTTTAAAAAATAATAAACATATTATTAATTTTTTTAAGTTTAAAAAAAACATAGAACACGTGAAATTTTTTTCATTACACCAATTAAAAAAAATGAGTACACAAAATACTCACTAACGAGCAGATAGATTCCCTCTGGATCTCTCTCACCAAGTCTTAGGGATTTAGAGATCCAGATCCTTAAAATTTAATCTAACGACTACAATTATTATAATTTTACCGTTAAATCAAATTTTAAAAATTCAAATTTTCGAATCCTTATGATGTGATTGAAGAGATCTAGAAGGAATCTCTTCCCGTGTTTGGATGTGGGTGGAAAAGATCCGGTGTTGAGGTTTCGTACAATAAACTAGAATTTCACACTGAGAGTAGCCAGGGAATCCACGACTACGAGGATGAAACCTCTCTCCCAATCGCTTTCAGGACCCACTTGCTGAGTTGGCCACAGCTCCCACTGTGCAGCTGATGGCCCCACATTGTCTAGTGTGTTGTGTTGTGCTGTTTTTGTGCGCTAGAAAAGATTCGCATCACATGTTCTATCTCATTGCCATGCAGAGTATCTCCCAACTTTCCGCTACTCAGTGTGAAACTTCTGCCCCCGAGTTAAAATATTCCACTTAATTAATTGATTAATTTAACTGAAGTGTGTTTTGTCTCCTAATTTTGTTAACAGGATTCTCTCCGTATGTTTTTGGTGAAGAATTTGAGAATTCGTAAATTGTATTTTTTTTATCGTACATTATTTAGTTAATTTTTGTTCAGTACTGTTTGCATTTAATTTTAACTAAAAACATTTAAATAATTTCTGACCGCATGATATACAATAAACATATATAATTCATCGGATTCTCACAAAGAAAATTTGGCAAAGATCTGAATTCCTAATTTTAGCCCCTAATACTGGCTCTTTCGGCTATTGGCCACTAATTTTTCATTTGTTTTTTTTCCTTCTTTTTTTCGTGTCTTTGAGGTGGGGCAATTAAAGTTAAATTTTCTCTTTAAACAGTGACTACAGAGAAGATAAGTTTAACAAAACCAGTAATTAGGGAAATGAAAAACTCACGACGACTCTCATGTGCAGTGTAAGATTCTTGATTTGCTAATGGATCCACAAATCTTTGACAATCATATTTACCCTACGTCGGTACGTACTCAACGAAAATTTTTAATTTATTTAAACAAACGATATTATTTAATATTAAGGAAAACTAATGAAAATGGTTTGAAAACTTTGAGTTTTAACGATAAAGACAAAATAAAGGGTAAAGTGAATAGTACAAGAATTGACTTTTTAGTGTAAAAATGTGGTTTTTCGTTAAAGTGATCAGTACTGAGAGTTTTTTTGTTAAAGTTCTCTTTATATTATGAGGTGAGGAGTGAGCTAATGACACGCCCCGACCTGAAAGTGGGCGTGCTGGCCGTCACGTGAGCGTGACGTAACCATGTGCGCAGTGCGGAAGCGAGATTGATTAAAAAGATACGAACCAACTAAAACCAAGCCACTAGCAATCCAATAAAAAAAGAGTGTGCTAGTGCGAGAGTTAATGTGCTTTTACAAAACCAGAGCATAAATGGCCTACGTGCAGTTAAGCAGAAAGTACTAAATGGAATTAACACCCGCATGTGATCCTACATGAGTGAATTCTGTCAGAACGTCCGGAAGATCCTCGTATGCCACCAACGAACACTACTTAATACCTGGAAGGGCGAAAAACAAAGTTGAGTGGGTCAATAAAACAAATCTTTTTCAAAATTATTCTTTTCTCAAATCATTGTAACCCCTCTCTGTAAAACCTGTATAATTTTCCAGAAATAAAATATACTCATATACATATATATCTCAAAACCATGCTAGAAATATCTGTAGGTATGCCATGCAAAAGTATCGTAACTAATATCTCAACTGTATGCTCATATCGTAAATCTGTGATGTGAATAGTATCTGATAATCATCTCAGCCCTCGGCTGCATATATATATATATAGCTCATGAGATCTCAATCTCATCATATATGTACTCTGCACATACATCAATATCCTCATGAGGTCATTATCACATCACTGTATCAATCAATGTTCTAAAAATCGGCCTAGGCGGAGCCTAGGCGCTCGGCGGTGAAGTCCCGACCCGATTTAGGCTAAGGCGTTCAGGTGAGGCGGGGAGAATTTAGGCGGCCGCCTAGGCGCTCGCTAGGCGCTTAAGGCGGCAGTCGAAGTAACTCCCAATCTCGCTGCAAATCTTGCCTCACATCTGCACAATCCACCACAGACAACCCAAATCTTCAAACCAACACTCCTACACCCAACATCAATTTTTGATTTTCGATTGCAGGAAGGTAGATGATATTCTTCATCTTGAATATGGTCGAGGCAATCTAGAGAATGAGAAGATGATGGGTTGTTTTGCTGTAGAGAAAAGGGGATCTGCTGCAGATAAGAGAAGAGATTGAGAAGATGACGCCTTGTTCTAAAAATATCTAGAGAAAACTGAAATTAAAAAAAAAAAATTGAAGAACAAAAACTAGAATTCACGACGCCTCAAGTAGATTGAGAATGAGAAGATGAAGGGTTGTGCTGTAGAGAAAATGGATCTGCCGCAGAGAAGAAGAGAGAGAGAGAGAGAGAGAGAGAGAGAGAGAGAGAGAGAGAGAGAGAGTTGAAAGAAAAAGGAAGAAAAAAGGCATAAATGCTAGAGCCAATTTTCTGATGGTTGGGAACTTGGGAGTCGGGATTGTCCTTGGTTTTGGAGAAAGCTGTGGACAGGAATCAAGTAGGTTTAATTGAAAAGGGGGCTTATTAGGTCTATTTTGATTTAAAACTAAGCTCTCTATTTTTTATAATAAATATTTATTTATGAATTTTTTTAATTTACATTTTTTTTCTTCTAATTTCTCTATACAAGTATGGTTTTTCTAAGTGTGAATATATGTATATTTAGATGTTAATATGTTATATAATAAATTATTTCAAAAAAATACAAATCCGCCTAGGCCGCCTAGCCGTCTAGGCGCTAGGCGCTCGTCCGCCGCCCGACTAGCGCCTAGCGTTTTTTAGAACCTTGGTATCAATATAAGAATGCTCTAGTGCTACAATCACGTGAAGACTGTGCGAATGATTCGCGGGTCACCTACAAGTCGAACCCACCTATGGTGGTCTATACGACAGGACTGTGCAACTACTTGGATCCAAGGCGAGCATACGGTGTGGGAAGTGAACGACACGTAAAAGACTGTGCCCCTAACTCTGGGCGGGAGCACTAATATAAATGTGTAGGTGTATGAGCTCAAATCACATCATTTCATTCATTCATATCACATCACATCATTTCATTCTCATCATAACTAGTATAGAATCTTACCTGATACTTACCTGTGCGTCCGCAGCACCGTCACAATTATATGCAAGTACTAATGCATAATTAAAATAATAGATACTTGAATGGCATCTCAAATAATTTCATCGTTTTAAATTCATTTTCTGAGAAAACAGCAGTATATATAGGTATTATGGAAAATAAACTGCCCACTCACTGATAAATAGTCAGATCGTAGCCCCCACGCCTAGCCTAGCTATGCTCGTCCTCGAGATAGGCCTCGCCTATATGAGAAGTAACTGAATAAACGTTATTTAACGTACATAGACGGAACTTTAGAAATAACTTCTTATACGTAGCTCAATTTTGGTATTTGAACATACCAATGTGATCTACTCGACATCACGAACATCCCCAAATTTTTAAAATAAATTTTCCGGCCTCCACGCGCCGGCAACGGCACGGTGAAACCACGCGCAGGGATTCCTGATAGAATCCCCCTAACGCCGTTGGAATATTCCACGGCATATTCCGTTAAAACTTAACGGTAACCATCCAAACTAACTGACGGCGTCAGCATATTCCATCAACTCTGACGGAATATGCCATCATCTCCTACTTCCAGCTCCGGTAACCGTCGCCGGCGCCGGAAACTGGGTAATTTTTTAAAACTTGTTTTCTCTGTCGATTTTCATCCATTTTTCTTGATTTTTATATCAAATTGAAGCCCTTAACTTGTAGAATCACGTTATACTAATTTAAAGCTCTAAAAGTCACGGGATCTCACCGGAGAATTTCGAGAAAATCTTGCCAAGCTTCGTCCTACACAATCCCAACGTCCAAACTCCGTCAACGATAGTCTCCGAGACTCCTAGGAACCTTCTAAGGCTCGTGGTGAGCTTGGTTTCGCCTAAAACACAACCCTTTAAAAGTTGGTGAACAGTGCTCACTTCGAAGATCGAGTTTTCAGCGTGAAAATGAAGGAGTTCATACCTGTAATGGGTGTCGATGAACTCGTCTGGTCTCAAGGAACATAAATATGGTCTTTGTTCCTTCGATCTGTGCCTGGATGAACGGATGTGGGTGTGTCCGTACGTATATGGTAGAGAGAGAATGAGTGAGTTCGAGAGTGAAGAGAGAGAAAGTGACTGAGAGAGGAGAGAGAAACTGGTATGGGTGTTTGTGTGTGGTCCTAAAGTCACCAATCAAAACTAAGAAAATCTTAGTTCTAATTGGGTCACCAATCCCAAATAATTAAACCAAATACTTATCACACACACATCATTGAACGTCCGAGGGTACTTCCGTCTTTTCATATTTTCAAAAAAATAATTTCCCGGGATGGGCTATCACAACTAAGTCTCACAATAGGCTAACAATAATGTGGTTCAAATTCGCTTTTGGCAATAATCGAACCTAAGGCCTCTCGCTTACAAGTGAAGAGAAATATCACTAAGTGACACGTACTCAACGAAATTAGCACAACCTTTTTTACTTGGAAAAGTCCAAAGGTCTTTCTCATTAGCTCTAATCCTGATATTAAAAAAAGAATTTATATTATGATCTGAAATTGACACTTTGAAAATTTTTCTACGAGTGCATGATTTTTTTTAAATGTCAATTATAGCTCACTTATGAGCTAAAATTTTCAAAACCAAACACAATTTACTGTGGTGGCTTCCTCAAGTATATGGGCAGATTTTTTTATTTTTTTTTAACAATTGATTAGGATTATACAGTGCGTCAAGAAACCTATTAGATTATACAAGTAAACAAGAAATTAGCAAAATTGACCTAGCTGGTTAGCACTAAACATATGTTGGTTAACACTAAAAACATGTTACAACAAGATGTTTGTAAACACTAAACACGTTATATAGAGCCATCCACAAGGCCGGTCTATACTTTTAGGTCGGAGTGTCAGTGATTGCTCAAAACTTAGATTTATTATCATCCCCGATTAGATAAGACGATGCGAGTTGTTATCTAGTTGGATTATCAAATTTGGTGGACATAGAAAGAACTATTAACTTTCACCTTACTGGGGATTAGAAATTGAAAAAACAAAAGACTAATTAGGTAGGTATATATTTATCCCATCTAAAATTGGAGACAAATAATTAAGTTTGGTTTCTTCTTGTGACAAATTAAATATATTTTTTATTTAAGATTATATACACATTATATATGTCAAAAATATGAGTTTTGTTCTTGGCCTTCCAAAAATAGAGATTATTCCCTCGCTTTTATGGTAAGACCATGAGAGAGAGCTCAGTTTACAAAATGAAGCATGTCCATTTCTCCTATCACTGTCTGAAAAATAAAAAGAAGGAATAATTGCACTTGGACTTTTAATTTCTGAAGAAAAAAAATAGAAAAAAGCAAACATGGAATGGCAACTTTGTTTGGTTTAACTAAATATCAACGAACAAACCAATAGGGTGTCACATGTATGGATGGTTCACTAAGGTTCCAAGACATATTTGTCACAGTGTGCAGGTGTGCGGTGTGCGGTGTGCGGTGTGCGGTGTGCATGCAACGACCTAGCAATGATAGGACACAATAGGACAGGTGCTTTATATTATATACTCTCTATAATTATATACAAAGCAACAACTTGAACAATATTGCTCAAATTTTGAGTGTTCAAACTTAACCCTTCACATTGCTAGTGGGTCAGTCGGGTTCGGGAGGAGCCAAAACGTGGGACAACAATCGTGATAACTAAATTTCATTGAAAACAATCCAAAGCAACTTGGCTCTTTAAAATCTTTGAGTATAGTTGGAGCTGATAAAATTTAGATTTTGAAAGAGATGGAACAGGCAGCTTGAAGCAGAAATGGCAGAGTCCGGTGGGCTACACTGAACGAGCATGGATCTTCCAGAACAAAGAAAGAAAGAAAAAGATACACATCTATGAAGTTTTGGATTTATACATGCAGACTATTGCGTTTGTGCCTTGTCACCTGATGAATCGACAAGTATTCTTGACTCTTCGGCTCTTCGTTGAGGCAAATTCCAACGGCCAGAGAGGTCGGCAAGTGGGAGAAAAAGCCCACAACTAATATGATTTATTCCTCACCATCCAATTCCATGCACTACTACGTTGAGGATGAATTTGTTGAATCCCACATTGGTCATACAAAAAGAAAAATAATAGTTTAAATATCTTAATCCCACTCTAACTAACACCGAAACCTTTTGTGATAAAACTCCACACCTTACGGATTGGAGGGTGCATAACAAGCTTAATTTACTAGAAGTTTGTTGGTGTTAGTTTAGCTTGATACTAGAAGCCATGGTGCATGAGTCGTAGATCGGAGGAGTACTAATAACCTAGGGTTTAACAGTACGTGGTCTGCTGCTAGTGTGCAAGTCCTACAGGAGTACTGTTACTAGTAAACTGTATATAGTCTGAAAGTACATAGGTGGTCTGCTACTAATTGCAACGAAGCATTTTGTTAGAATGTTCATGAGTTTTCAGTGGCTCAGGACGAAAACCTACAAAATGTGGCCTCTTTGACTTTTTTTTTTTTAAACCAAAGATAGAGATGTATTAAATACGAATAGAGAGGTTTACATCCTGAGCTAGAGTATTAAACAAGAATTCGGGTCCAATACAATCCCACATAAACTCAGAACCCTCCATAAAGGCATACTTAGCCACCGAGTGTGCAGCCAAGTTGCACTCTCTAGGCACGAAAGAAAACGAAACAGACGTCATCCGACGTGCAAGAACCTCGATGTCGCCGAGGATACACTCCAGACTAAAGTCCCAGGAAGTCTCCTTCCTAATCATCTGAATTACCAATTTGGAGTCAGATTCAATCACTACGTTGTCATACCTGTGTTCGACGCATGCCAGGAGTGCAGTGCGGATGGCCTCGGCTTCGCCAGCTGCCGCAGAGTGGTGGAGTCCGGATCCCGATCCACCAGCTCCATGAAGGATTCCGGCAAAGTCCCGGCAGACCCAACCGACTCCCGTGCGGAGAGTGGACTTACACCATGAGGCATCAGTGTTGATCTTAAGGACTCCAAATGCCGGTTTCCCCCACCTGCATCTCTGCCGATCCATTACTGGCAGCAACCTATCACGCTTCAGTCGGTCTCCCGCAGGCTCCACCCTCACGGCTTCCCTATAATCTGCAATGTTTTTCCTCCACATCTCAAGTATTTCCATGGGTTCACGGTGCCCACCATTGAATATGACCTCATTTCTGTTTTTCCAAAGTCGCCAGAGACCAAAGGCAAACTCCTGCATGATTTCGCCCTCCGTCTCCCTGCCCTTGACCATAGCACAGAACTTTTCCCAGCTGCATAGAAAGTCGTTACCTTCAAACTGTAAAGAATTAATTTGGAGCGGGGATCCAAACCAAAACAGGTGGCTAAGTTTACACCGGAAGAATAGGTGATTCTCCGATTCATCCAAAGCACCACAGACGCCGCAGACATTGTCTACCCTCATGTGACGCCGCTTTAGGTTTCGCCGAACTGCAAGTGCATTGTTGCAGCAGCGCCAGATGAAGACTTTAATCTTGTTTGGGATCATTAACTTCCAGATCAGATTCCACACTTGCCAGTTTTTCAGTTTTTCACTGGAAGACCCACGCCCTCTCTTCCCCAGCGCCCCGTTCTCCATGAGATTTATAGCCACCCCGTACCCAGAACGGACAGAGTATTCCCTGTTGGCGTTGTGGTGCCACACCAATCTATCCCGACACCCAGTCCGACTTAAAGGGATGCTCATGATCGCTTTCACATCGTCCCGGTGGAAATTATCCGAGATGAATTCTGCCCGCTAGGACATTGAGTCCGAATCAATAAGGTCACTCACCATAGCCACATGCAACTCCCGAATAGGCTTAACAAAAAACGTAGAGGGTTTGGGAAACCAGGGGTCCCTGGCGATGTGAATCCTTGTACCGTCCCCCACTCTCCACCGCAAGCCCCCCAGGAGGACCTTGCGCGCCTCGAGGATCCCCTTCCATCCCCAGGACGTGTTCCTACCTTTCCCCGCCTCAATAAAGCGTTTTCCAGGGAAGTACTTCTCTTGTAACACTTTGGCTAGCAGCGACTCCGGGTTTTGGGTCAAGCGCCATCCAATCTTGGCAAGGAAAGCCAAATTAAAACATTGGATGTCCCTGAAACCCAGGCCCCCAAACCGCTTTTGTTTCATTAACCTGTCCCACGAGATCCAGTGGACCCCCATCCGTTGATCACTTCCTCGCCACCAAAAGTTCCTAATAGCCCTCTCCAGATCTCTACATACTCCGATGGGTAATTTGAAACAGCTCATGGCGTAGTTTGGCATGGCCATAGCTACCGCCTTGATCAAGACTTCTTTTCCTGCTGGGGATAGGAATTGTTCAGCCCACCCAGCTAACCGGGATTCCAGCTTCTCACGGACCTCCTCAAATACCCTCCTTTTTTATTGACCAAAATCAGCCTGGATACCAAGGTATCGACCAAAGCCCTCCTTGCACTGGATACCCAAGGAATCCGAAATCTGCCTTCTCACCCGTTTTGAAGTCCTAGACCCAAAGAAAATTGAGCTTTTGGACAAGTTGACAACCTGACCAGAGCCCCCGGCATAGTTCCGCAACACCTCCCCAATGCCGACAGCCTCCTCCACCGTAGCTTGCCCAAACAGGACCGAGTCATCAGCAAAAAAGAGGTGCGAAATTGGCGTCCCCATGGGCGAGACCCTGACCCCGTGCAGGGCACCCCTAGCCAACTCATTCCGTATAAGCAAAGAAAACCCTTCCGTGCATAACAGAAATAGAAAAGGGGACAATGGGTCTCCTTGCCTCAGTCCTCGCTCCGGTTTAATAAGTCCCGTTGGTTGCCCATTAATGAGGATGCTAAAAGAAGGAGTAGAGATACATTCCTTGATCCACCTGCAGAAAGTAGGCGCAAAGCCTAGCAATTTCATCATAGCTAGGAGGAATGCCCATTCCACACGGTCATACGCCTTGGCCATATCAAGCTTGATAGCCATACCAGCCTGATCATCCTTTTTTTGATGGAGCAAAGAGTGAAGGAGCTCATGCACAACCAGTATATTGTCCTGTATCTGTTTCCCAGCCACGAAAGCAGATTCATTATCGCAAACCACCTTGGGCATAACCACCTTAAGTCTATTGGTAAGCACTTTGGCAATGACTTTGTAGATAACATTACATAACGCAATAGGCCGGTATTGCGTCATGTTCTTCGGGCACTTCACTTTAGGAATGAGAACAAGATTAGTGTGGTTGAGTTTCCTTAGTATAGTACCCGAGTGCCAGAAGGCCCGAACAATCTGCACTACATCCTGACCCACAGTGTCCCAGTGGTCCTGGTAGAAACATCCCGAGTATCCGTCCGGTCCCGGAGCCCTGGTGGGGGGGATCTGGAATACCGCAACTCTGATTTCCTCATCAGTCACCGGGGCAGTCAGTCCCCGGTTGTCCTCATCCGACACACGATCCTCAGAACTGCTCCCAAAAGTATCAAGCCTACAAGACCCACCAGACCGAAATAAATCAGCAAAATAGGAAATAGCAATAGGACCAATCTCCGCCTCCTCCTCCCGCCACACCCCGTTCATATCTTCCAATCCCTTAATTTGGTTGGAGCGTCGCCTTCGCAGAGTTTGCGCATGGAAGAATTTAGAATTCTTATCTCCTTCCTTGAGCCAGTGGGCATGTGATTTTATTTTCCAGTATACTTCTTCGTTGTGGTGGGCCACCCGGAGTTCCCTCTCCATACACTTCACCTTGTCCGTGGCAAAGCCATTAGACATGTACGCCTGTCTGATCTCTGGCCTCTTTGACTTTATCTTCACATAAAAAAATACAGTTTTTATTTCTCATGCGTACATGATTCTTTGGCTCAACATAGCTTCACTAAAATAAAATGATAAAGGAAAAACAATACCACATAAGAGTTGGGTCGTTACAACAACAATAACAACAATAACAAAAAACATTATTCCACTAAGTGGTGCCCATAGTTGGGTCATTAAAAGAAAAAAAAAGGGTTGTGCAATCTAAACACCAATTTTTTCCTCTCACACACCCCTTTCAATTTCTAGTCATATGATCAAATATATTGAATAACATCAATGGACAAAAATTCACAGAAGTGTGTGAGATGAAAAAAGATGTGTGCGAATAGCACTATCCAAGAAAAACGGCTTTAACAAATGGCCTCTGCATAGAATAAAATTTTGGGGCCCCTTTGGTGTTGGAGCCATGGGCGGTTGCACCTGGAGCCTTGTTCAGGAAGAACCATGTTCAATGTATTGGACCTAGATGACTAAGGTGAGGAGAATATGAGTGCATACTTGGACTTAGTAGTGGACTATGGTCGGGCTCGTGACACAACAATCGATCTTGATTAGAGCCTGTTTCGAAATTGTGATTACTGGGTTTGCCATGTACACGCAGAGGCAACTAGAGCAAATAGCCGTACCAATTTAAAAAGGCAGATTAGAGCACGGCTTCACCATGTACACTCAGAGGCAACTAAGCAACCTCCTAAGCCGATGAAGAAAGTTGGAGCATGCTAATAGAGCAAGAGCTGGTGGAGCTGAGCTTAAGGAAATCCTAGGGGCAGTAGGGGGGGTTTGGTATTGCTGTGTTTTGAAAAGAAAAAAAAAACACTTTTGTTGTGCTGTGAGAATAAGCTTATTTTTACTGCTTCACGTTTTTCATTTTTTTTTTTCATCCAAAACTGTAAAAATAAGATGTTTTTAAGTGTTTATCAAACACCTTTTTGAGCTCTTTTTTTTTATAGCCACTTTTTATAAAAGTATCTCAGTACTAAACCAATACTAAGACTCACTAACGGGAGCAAGGGACCATGTCACTCTTAAAGAAAATGCAAGTGCTGTAGTACACGGGCCATCTTGGCTTGAATCTTGCTAAGTTGGAGATTGTTGGAGTAGTTTGACTCAACAATAATCTACCAATTAAAAGCAGGTAATCCATTACTACTAACTGCATCAAGACTTGTAAGTTTAAACCTCGCACCGAGAGGTCCATTGACCTAAATAGTTAAGACGATGAATGCATACTTGGACTTAGTAATGGATGGGCTGAACACAACAAATTTACACTCTCATTTCAAACGATGATCGATGGAGTTTATCCCTTAGTTTTCTTCTTTCATGCGAAGCCCAAGTTCTATTGCCTAATTCGTCTGCGCAGGTTTCAATGTGCGTTACTCTGTTTGGGCTTTGGATTCTATGAACCTGAGGCCAATCACAACACCATTTGATTGACCAAATTTGTTGCCAAAGTTTGGTGCTTTATCCGTGAATGTCTATATTTACATGGGCTTTGATTCAATTCCGCAGGGCTCAATGTTTTAGGACATTTTGGATGGGCGCGGTTCAATTTAATTTAGTTCGACACTAAAAACATTTAATAGTTCGTTTTGGTTTGGTTTTGATTAATACTATTATTAAGACTAAACCAAACCGACCTATTGTAAACCTGTAGGTCGGTCGGTTTAAGCTTATTCCTCCTACACATCAATAAAAATGCCCCACATTTGTAGGCTTTTAATTTTTTTTTTTTAAATATCCATACATTTCATACATTTCAATTCGATCAATAGATTTAGTTTTTCAAAACATGAAAATGTCATCAAGCAAGACTAGTTTCAACTAAATAAAATCCCATGCCAGCTAACAAATTATTAGTTACAATCGCGTAAGCATAAAATAGAAACAAATCTCGTACTTGTTAATACTACTTATGTTGGCATTAATAATATGTGTAGGGTAAGACCTCAAATAACTTATAACATGTGTAAAATAAATATAATTAATAATTAAAAGATATATGGTATGTTCAGTTTGGTTTTGGTCCGTTTCAAAAGTATTAAAACGAATCAAACCAAAATAAATTGGTTCACTTTGATTTTTAAATTGCCTGACTTTTTTCTTAGTCAAAATCAAATTAAACTGACGAAAAAAGTTATGATCGATTAGTTTGGTCGGTTTGATGCCCCCTCTATTTTTTTGCTCTTTTATCTTTACTAATCGCTGGACAAATTCAGTGTCGGATCCCAAAAATTTGAATAAGTGACAAATACGGAATATCTCATGATCATATGGTTTTCACAAAAACAGAACTACATCTACATCTCTTTTTTTGTTAATCACGTTAACTATAACATGCTTTAGAACTTACGTGAGACTGTTTTTGAAAGAGAAAAAAATGCTTTCCGACAATTAAAAGTAATTTCGTCCACATTTACTAAAAAAACCTGTATTTCTGAGTCATAGAAGTTCTTTTTAAGACATTTTTAAGAAAACACTTACATAGACAAGTATTCCTCACATAAACAAATCAAACGGACAGCTTTTCGAGATCTCTGCATATTTGTAAATTTATGATTACTAGCCTGACAGTGAAAATTGGCTGGTTTCTGGATTCTAGATCGGAACTTACAAGCACGAGACAAAGACAAGGATGGAGTAATGTGAGAAAACAGACACAGGATACGTTCAATAAGGCATAAGGCACAAGGCCGTGGGGCACATATACCTTTGAGATAATTACCGATACAGGGTCAGACAAGCTGCCAAATTGAATTAGCACAGTGACCTTATGGAAAATATATATGGTTATTGCTTATCAGTGTTATCACCAATATCCTAATCCCTGGAGAGGTGGACTTGAGACACCTACATAAAATTCAGTATTTTTGCGTTCTTTTTCCTTTGAACACTTGAGAAGGCTAAATTGGGAGATTACTCTAAATCGAGCAGCAAAGGGAGTTAAGATTAAGCTCAGTCAAGTGTTCAATTCCTGCCGAAATCAAAATCAGTTGATAGAGTTTTATGATAGTACTAGCTCACTCAAGTGTTCAATTCCCTCCGAAATCAAAATCAGTTGATAGAGTTTTATGATGGTACTAGCTCGAATTTTGTATCCCTGCCACCACAGTACAACACTACTGCCCCATA
Organism: Crataegus laevigata; assembly: GCA_963580275.1. Lineage (NCBI taxonomy): Eukaryota > Viridiplantae > Streptophyta > Magnoliopsida > Rosales > Rosaceae > Crataegus > Crataegus laevigata. Next base: position 8,172,248 of record OY756949.1, read on the forward strand.
ACACTCAGTTATGATTCTGTTTTAGTGTACTTGTTATTAGTATGCTTTTTACCTTGAATCTCCTCGTGAAAAAAGCTCATATATTATAGCAAAATGTTAAATAAAAAAAAACTAGGAGGAGTTTGAATAATTTATGTCTGTTGATTTTATTTGATTAATTCAATTCAACGAATATAAGAAAAGAGGAGGAGCACGGGAGGAGAAAACGGAGTGCAAAAATTATTTTCTAAAACTATCTTAATTTATGAAGAGAATAATTCAAACTTGTGTGTAAGAGGACAAACGCTCTATCGCCTAACACACATTTTTCAGATTACTTATTTCTATTCAAATGCTTGTTGGGAAATTTGAAACCCATAAAATGAAACAGAAAATTACCTAAACCGAAAGCAATATTGGACCACAACACTATCATAAATCATAATCATGTCATATGGACCACCTCGTACGGTCGATGGCATTGGGCGCATGGTTTGGTGCAAGAAATAATGGAGTTTGTTTTATTTTGTATATCTTCCATTAAAACAACAAATTAAGAACAACCATAGCCAAAGGCAGAGCAGGACTGCAGAGCTGTCTTCACTCCCGCGCTCTGGACTCTGTAAAATTGTACGTTTGGCATTTCATGAGATAGTGACTTGTTAAGGAGCCAGCCCAGCAAAGGCCATTGGATACCAATCCTGCGGTTTGTATCGTATCCAAATGGCTATCTGCTGCTTCTGCTACAACTGCAAGACTGCAACAAAACCTGGGATAAAGATCAATGGCAAATTTAAACCGTCCGGTTGGATATACTTGGGAGGGATAAAACACAAAAGAAGAATACCATTAACCACTCACGAGTTGAATGTGCATTCTTCTTCTAAATTCAATGTGCACTCTTCTTCTAAATTCATCTGCAAAATATTCATGGATTTCAACGTCCTATGTCTCGTCTCTCATATCTGTAATAATTTATAGAACAATGGGTCCACTGCATGCATGCACTTTCGAATCTAGATTAGGGTTCTAGTGGCGGTATGATGACTGAAACAGTTCATTTTTAAGAACATTAATTGAAAATTGAGAAATTTTAAGTTGATAGTGCATGCATGAAATAGTTGACCATGCACACATAGTTCGCACATGCATCAATAATTAAAAATCGTGTACGCATAAACATGAGATTATTAATAATAAAAATTTTACAATAATGTTGTTCATATCACATTCTTAAGAACCTTTTGTAGCAATAAATGGTGGTAAGAGATTGATCAATAACATTTATAAAATTCTTAATCATTAACTATTTGATTAATACTGTGATAATCCAATATTTAATCGAAATATTGCATTTTAATTGATTTCAAATTTGGTTAATTTTGTCATAGATAATCTTCAACAAAATACGTGACTTATATAGTTAACCTCAACAGACGTGCTTGGTTTAGTAGGTAGAGAATCATAGATCATGCTGGATAATAAGCATCGAAGGTATTGGTATGATTAAAGTGTCTCATTTTTGTTTGGAAAGGAGAAGGTGGTAACTACACAAGAGAACATAACTGGCATTCCTCATTAATAAGTAGTGTGCTGGTGGAGTGTGATTGAATTTGTCGCATTTTTTTCTCACTGCCCTCAAGTAGTGGTAGTGCTCGTTACATTACTTATGATCTTTGGATAAGTTTAAATTTTGAGATTTATATTTACCCACTACACATTTTTTAACACAAATCTCGAAATTTAAATTTATCTAACGGTATTAAATAAAGTGGTAAACATCGCCACCACTTGAGGATGGTGAGCAAAAATATTCCCACTAAAACTGTCTTTGAGTATTATTTCTGACCCAATTATACTTTGCAACGCGTTTGCGTTATTAGTGTTTTAAATCAAGGACAATGTTTTCACCGTTTCCATAATTCTAAACATAATTGAGGGTCTCCAATCTCCATAGTTATAATTCACTCAGAAAATAATAAGTCCTCACATTGAATGCTAATCGAATAATTGCATGATCATAGGAATTGATTGAAATTGCTAACCCTTTGGTTGTCTCAACAACTGTTCTCAGTGGCGGAGCCAGAAATTTATATTAGGAGGGGCACACTTTAAACTGAAATTGGCATAATACATATAGAAACATAGCCTCGTTCTTTTGGTCACCTTGTGACCAAGGATACATGATCAACTACTCGTGAATTTCATATTAAGGGTGGAGAATAAAACATTAAAAGCATATCTATTTATTGCACATTCTTATTAAATTCAAATATGAGTGATCATACATTCATTTGTAAAAACATTAAGGCATAAGAGAATTTTGAAAGGTTTTATCACAGAAAAACTTTTTCTCTTCTTGATTTCATAGATGATATAAAGGGAAATAAGAAACTAACAAAAATAACAGTCTGCAAGCAAAGAAAAAAAATTGCATATAAACAAGAAACAGAGAATATGATCAACCAATATTCTTATAGGATTGTTAAGTGAAAATTATAGGCTTTGTATTTGTTGGATTGAAAACAAATTCAAGTTAATAGTGATATTATAAAATTAATCAATAGTAGACAGATAGTAGAAATTGCAAAAAAAAAAAAAAAAAAACAGGGTAGGCCTAAGCCTACTGTGGTCTTAAGATGGCTCCGCCCCTGACTGTTCTCCAAATGATTCGCAACCTAATGAACCTGCATGCATGGCAAAATTAATTAGCATGAACAATAATAGAACAATAAAAAAAAAGGTTTTAAATATTTATCCCCTCCAATTGTTCATCATTAAATTTTACAACCTTATTTGATATGATTGTTGGATCATGTTTATACGGTACGTACGCAATCTTTTCTTTTGTGTTTAGAATTATTGTTTACGTGACTTTTCATTTTATGAGACGTGTGTATCATATTACAGGGTACATAGTTATCAAGTTCTCGGAGTTCGCCTTTATTGGAATTGAACTCTAAAGCTCAGTTCTAATTGATTTACATAGTTGTGATCGAGATAAATATGAGTTGGGGTTGTATATGGTTAGCTATTTTTTGTGCCACAAGTAATATTGATGACTGGTTTTAATTACTAAGGCAATAAGGTTTATAATCACAAACCCTAGAACTCCCCATCAGTTCGTGACTAGGGAGCAGAGATCCATAGAAGAACCTTCACCTACCCTATCCTCGTGTACGTGTTCTCTTATGGTGTTTTAATAAGCATGAAACACAATAGAGAGCTTACAATCTTGTCATCAAACCCTAGCGAGTTACATAGATCATATCATATCATCATAAACTTAATCTTAAGATATAAAAAATGTTACATATATAGTATTACGGAATATGCATGCAACAATATACTATATATAAATTGAATCTCGATAAAGTATAAGGTTGCATATGTAGTATATTTACTAATTGCGTACTTAACAAAGTAAACATATATACGAGGAGCTTGCAAATTGTTAATCTGGATGTTGAATATCTGAATAAGGGAAAAGAAAAGAAAAGGGTGAACTTTGAAGAGTTCAAAGATGGCATGCAGCAGCGTCGGCCATAAAGAAGAGATGTTATACCTCTGGAACCCATTTCTCTCTCTCTCTCTCTCTCTCACTGGACATTTATCAACAATTCATATCTTATCATTGTCTTTCTTCCTTTTTCTTTTTAGGTTGAAATTCGCTAGTCTTTGCCCTAAAAGCAAACCAAAGTGTAAGGAACAACAAAGACATCTCATACAAAATCAAAAGATATTGTTCCCTGATTTCAGCAATCTCCCCTCCACCCCCCCACCCATTCACCTTTTCTTGCTTTTTCTATCCATTTTCTTTTGGTTATGTAAAATTATTTTCTTTTTAATCTTCTTCTAAGTGCTAATCCATCCCTTTTATGTTGATAATCTGGCTTAATTCTCCACTTTCTTTTTTGGTTCCTCTTTCCCATAATTCCCACCTTTCAAGCACTGCACTTTCACATCTCTCAAGGTCTGACTAACATATTTTTTTACGAGATAGATATTTCAATTTAAGTGGAAGACGATTGTACGTCACATGTCATTATACAATTTGAATGAAATTTTTTTTTTTCAAGTGTTCTTCTAATTACATAATAACATGTGATATATCATCTTATGTACCAATCACGCTAAAAAATCTATTCTTCTACAACATTCATTTAAATTTTTGTATCTTTCATATTTTATAATACTCCGACAATCGCGGTGCATGAGCAAATCAACAGATAAAATTATTCAATTATGCCAAAGCAAAGCTTAAACACTAAGCATGCAATTTTTTTCAAAAGGGTAAGTAAGTAGAAAGCACATGGAGTGCTTATTGGGGTGTCTTTTGTGAATTATCGACCATTAATTAGTGAGATCAATTGGTAAATTCAAATCTTAACTACAAGTGGCAGCAATCTAATGAACAAACGCAAGATTGGGATAGAATTTATAAAAAAACATTAAGTGGATATTAATATTTAGGTACAACGGTCATATATAAATCTAATTTAACTAAAGGGTTTGAGGAAAATATATGTATATTATATATGACCATATTGTAGATGAAGTACAAAGGCCTCACTTGTTTGGTGGGGGGCGCTACATGTCCCTCTTGCTCTTTGGAAATATTGAAGGGTCCCTCATAGGGCAATTGTTTGACATTTCTTTTGATTATCAGAAAGCATTTCTATATTAGTATTTGACATAAATAACTACAATTGTTACTAAACAATAAAAACACACCATCCTGTCTTAAAAAAATTACACAGATCATCAAACACTTCGAACTACATTTCTAGCAAGCATTTGTTTTGCTAGCTAGTAAAAACTTTCTTGTGCTTCTGTTAAGAGGGCTTTGAGCAAAAGTTTACACAAAAGCGTTTTACATGTACGCATTTTCATACGAGCCCTTAGTCCCTATGCGCTTTAAAGTAATTATATCATGATTGAAGCTAAAATAGAGCATAAATGCTAAATAGGCAACAAAACGAGTCAATAGGCGTGCATTGAAACACGATGTGGACGGTGTTGCTGCAGATTTGGGTGGTTTACAACTGTTGGTCTTTGTTCCAGTCGTTGGGGCAAAATTTCAAACCCCAAGCCAAACAAGATTTTAGCTCATCCATCGAGGTCAAACCTTATTTAGAACACCAAAAATACTATTGGCCGACAACATGTTTCTCTAACTAGGAATTGGATCGGACTTTAGTGTCTAAAACCTAAGAATCAATTCATTTGAATCGTTGATTAGTGTGTAAAAAAAATCAAAACCGTTGATTTTATGTAATGAGCCAGAAAAATGAGTTAATAGAAATGTTAAATTGAATTTGTGCGGCCCATCCATAGGCTCCAAATACTAAAGTTCTGAAGGGATCCAATTCCCTCTAACTAGATGCATTCAAACGTCAAATTTTTTTAATGTGTAAGAAGCGCGGTCCGATATATCAAATATAATAATATGATTGTAAATTTAGAAAAAAATCTCCAACCAGTTGTATATAACACTCGATATATCAAACTGTATTTCTAACACATTAAAAAATTTCTACATTCAACCCCTCCCTCCCTTTCCTAATCCTCCCTTCTGAATGCTGATCTAAATATATATATATATATATATATATATATATATATATATAAACAATTTTAGGGATTTTTAACAACATAATATAATATTTAAACAAATTAAGAATGATGAGCAATTATAAACAATGTGGAGCTAGCTACACAAGTATTATTGTTTTCTTTTTTGTTTTTTGCCTTGAAAAAGGCCATGCAAGATAGTAAAAGGAGAGACACATAATTATTACTGCCCTGCAGCTGCTGCAAGTACTCTCTTCATTGCTATGTTCTTAAAAAACTTTCCTCCGGATAAAATGTCAACCATCTCCGTTTCCTAATCCCATAAATCCACCTTCCCACAAGGATCGGATCGTTTGGATTGCACTGGATTGGATTGGATTGGATTGGATTGGGAAAATTAGGATGAAAACTCAGAGATGGTAGGCCATTTAACAATCCACATAAGAAAAGTATTATTAGACATAGAAAAAGACTTTTTGGGTCCTTAAAGAAAAAAAGATGGGAACCAATTGCGGAACTAGCGAGGGATGATGCTGAGGATATCAGTATTACGGTTGTGGTTGGGATTCCTCTTCTTCGACAGAGGCTCCGGCGAGGATGAGACCGATGATCCAATGGCCCACGAATCATTCGAGCCATCAGAGCTAAATGTCACATCCATCACTCCATTGGGACTGCATGGAACTGAACCAAACTTACGCTTGATGGATTGTTTGCCAATGCCATTGCCTCCGGAAGACGTTAATTCGGAGATGAGCTTCGAGCATTCATCCACTTTGTCCTGTTTAAAATTCAATTGAAATCCGACTTCAATAAAAGTTTCAAAATTTCGCATTCGAAATGGAAAAGATTAGTACTTTTCGGAGATTTAAGGGTAATGATTAGCTAACCTTATCGATTCCGAGAATTCCCAAGAGCTGGTTTTGGTATTCCATAAGTAGACACGGTTCTATGTTGTTGACAACGTGCAGCATTGTGGCAGTGGCAACTACAGATGGAAGGAAAGACATGAACCTAGAATCTGCAGTTCACAAAAAAAATCCAAAATTCCAACAACATTGTAAGACAAAGCGAAAAGATCGCAACTTTACTTTGTTTTCGATCATGTTATTACGAAAAAACAAATCGAATTAATTGGGAGAAGAACAAGATTTGGATACCTGAAATTAGACTCAGAAGGATGAGCTCACATCTCTTGAGGACTTCCCAGCAGAGATGGTTTTTGAGACCGAGTCGTCGGGTGATGTAATCGATGAATGAAATCGGAGTGACAGGATTCATCTTCCATTGGAGAGTTGAGAGCACCAAAATCTCCATTCGTTTGATTGTTCTAGCTTCAAACACGTACTTGCTATCCTCCGCCTTAAAAAACACAAAAAAAAACCCTACAAATTTCAACAACCAAACACAAACATGGGACAAGATTCAAGAAACCAAACACATTGTAGCAAACAACATACTTGGAAATCCAGTAAAAGGGGAACTTGGGTCTCCTCTACTTTGGCAGCAAGAGAGATACAAGCCACGGCAGCGAGCTGGGTCATCCACGGCTTCTCAACCTGAAGTTGGAGGCTGGACAAGAACCTGTCGAAGTAATCCGCCGCGAGCACCGCCGTGAGGGCGGAGAAAGAGTAGTGGGAAGCGACTCTCAGCATCCAATCCACCGCCTCTCTGCGAGCTCCGGCCAAAGAGAGGCTGATTTGGAGGGGCTTTTGGAGCTCGTTTTGCTCCGATTCTTTGGATAACAGAGAGATTAGCTCCTCATTATCCCAGAACAGGTCTTGCTCGACAAAGATTGGAGCTTTTATTTGGTTAAACGAAGAAACGTTGCTGTTAAAGCTGTCTTCTACTAATTCCTCTTCTGGGAAATAATCAACTGGGCTCACTTGCTCATCCACCAAACGCTCCTCCGAGCAGTACAGAGCGTCCAAAAGGAAAACTGGGTTTTGTTCTTCACTTGATTCTACTAGTTGATGATGATGTTTTAGATCCATCTTCTTCTGAGAAGAAGAGATTTGATACTGGGTTCATTACTTCATTGAAAAGCCAGAGGCTGAGAGCGTGTGAGGAAGAAGAAGGAGAAAGATGCTCTCTTTCTCTATCTTAATCTCTCTCTAAAGAACTCTTATCTGTCTCTGATCGAAGAGCAATGGGGGAAGAGGAGGGAAGGGACTGACCACAACCCAAAATATGTGTTTTATAATCTGTTGTTTGTTTTTCTCCACTGTCACTGTGATAACTCTGTATTTTTCTTTTTATTTTCAGTTGAACTTTTTATTTATTTATTTATTTTTGGTTGACGTCGGGGCATAAGCAATAAATATATATAATATATATATATATATGTGTGTGTATGTATATAAGAACATCACGAATAAATGAGATTTCAGTTATATTTGTAACTAACAATTGACGATAAGAAATAGGAGCTTGCTAAAAAAAGACTAGACTTAAATTGCATGACAAATCAAAACAAGCCAAATCATTAGCAATAAAACTCTTTCACTGTAAATAGGTCGAATTCACAAGACCAAATTTAATAATAAGAGTACGACAATTTGATGCTAAACTTTCTAAAAGGTGATCACTCACTTTGCATTTAAAACTAATTGTACTGCAAATTAAGAATTTGATTCCACTTTGGTGCATATAAAATACTATCTCATAGTGTTTGTTGAAATAAATTATTGTTGAAGATAATAAGTTAAATTGGCTAACTATTTTAAAATTTTGACACTATTTAATAGCTAATTTAGCAAAAAATTTAACAAAACTATTGGGAGATGGATTAGAGTTGCAGTGTTGTATTTGAAGTGATAATGTACTAGTTCCGAGAACAAAGTGACTAATTCGAGAGAGTAGTGTAGGCCTAACAATCGTGCTAGCGTCATGCTTCATGTGAGATTATGCACAATCCAAATTCACATGTTAATTTATCATGTCCAAATATATAAATTTGAACTCATCACAAGTTTTACGCGTCGCACTGTGTTTTATTCGATTACATGTCGCTCTCTTTGTTTTGTCAATCAATCAACTATACTATAAAAGTCATCGATAAATATCGAGTACAGCAGATGTCCAACCATTTCTGAAGAAAACATACCTAAAAGAAGTAAGTTATATTGCTAAAACGATTTTTTCAAAAGAAAAGATAAATAAAGGATATTCGATAAAGTTTTGTGAGTGAACAACATCCATCTAACCGGTTACCTAACGTGTTATTTTTGTGTCAACTTATTTACCACATTTTGAAAGGGCTGTGACTTAATTATATATTTTTTCCGTGCGTATTTGTGTTATGTTATTCACTGTTCTAAAAATCTTCAAGGCGCTAGGCAACTATTCACCTTTCTGATTGGTTTCTAGGTGTCTGAAAATGAAGAAAGTGCACCTAGACCCTCTTAGGCGTCCGTCTAGCTCACCTAGCCTGTCTAAATCCGCCTAGGCATTCACCTAGGTCACGATTCTCACTTAGACATAAAATCGATAATTTTCACTTTGCATTTTATATTTTTAATAAAATGTAAGAGACTTGTTGAATACTTAGATGAACACTCATTATATGCTTGTTTCCCATGTTTTCAATATGTTTTAATACTTTATATCTATATGTTATTTTATTTTGCAATTTATCTATTCCAAAATAATTATGGGTTTGTTTATAAATACACTTATTTAACAAATATAATAAATTTACTTAAATCTGTCTAGTTCGCCTAGGCGCTAGGTCCCAACTTGTCACCCACGCCTAACGTCTTTTTTCAGAACCTTGATGTTATCATATCATACCATGTGTATAATAATGTACTAGTAGAACTATGTGAAAGTGCGCACATTTAAGAAAAACTGGGTGCCAATATGGCAGTATACATGTGCGCACGTCCATAGTGAGCTATACATGTATATTTTAAACTAGGTAGATCTTAAACCCTAAAGTATTACTACATATTTGGTAATATACACCCGTGTACGGGTCAACAGCTAGCTTTTTATCATTGACAATGTATGATTTTAATTCATATAAAAAATCAAGAAGTATTTGTCAAATTTTTCTTGAAATTGTAAGGAGTTGCCAATTTTCTTCTATGAACTTTAATTTTAGTCAATTATCCCCTTGAATTTTAGTTTTAGCCGACAACAGCCTGATCTTTTATAATTGGTCAATTTCCCATCTGGCGTTAGATTTTGAAAATTTTCATCCATCTTGGTCACGTACACGGTACATAACAATTGTTTGAGGTAAAAAAATGTAATTTTATCTCTAATGTGGACAACATATTGTTTTTTCCTCTTCTCTTCTACTAGTTCACTCCATACACTTTTTGTTTGAATTTTATCTTTAATGCGGACAACTATGAATCTTCTCCACGGTCTTGCTTTTTTAGAAACATGTTGGGGTTCTGATGCAATTTCCTTAGCTTTCCTTGTGACTTGATTCACATGACCGTTTCATTTCACCTATTTTAATTCAAGATCCAAATTCAAATAAGAAAAGTAATTATTCATCTCAACAAATTTATTACTAGCAATTGACCAATTATGAACGTTTAGAGCATAATCGATTAAAATTAAAGTTCATGGTTGAAATTGGTCAATTATAAAAATTTAGAAAAATAATCGGCTAAAATTAAACTTTAAGAGAAAAATTGACAACTCGTTATAAGTTCGAGGAAAAATCGATGAATACCTCAAAAATCAATAATAAAGTTTTTGCGTTGATTGGTTTGGGTAAAAGGGAAAGTAAAACTTTAGGCAGATAATTTTGAGCTTTAGCCCAGAGCACAGAAGTAAAGGCATTCGTGAGCAAACTCTTTCCTTTTTCTTTCTCGTTTTTCACTTTTAATTTTGACGATCGTATTCTCTGGCATGGGTTTTAGGGTAATCTTCTCAAGTTTTCAATCTTGTTTATGACATTCTAGTGTAATGATTGGTATAATACAAACAATATTGAAGGAGGTACAATATATTGAACCAAATATAGAAACTCGAGTGTCGAGAATAAATGTTTTAATCACATGAACTACGTAACTTTCAAATTTCTATATAATCTAGTTCTTCCACGTTGAATGTTCAAAACAATACAGAAGAAAACAGTTTGCTTGCGTGACAAACCTATTACTCAAACTTTACATAACAAAAGTGTGTTGTAAAACTCTAGCATACAACTGAGTTCAACTAATTAAGGTTTAAGATTATGAAACGCAGATTAATTATCTTTTTTATGTTTCTTTTTAAGGTTAAACTTTACTGTACTATTATCTCTTTGTATAATCAAGTATACAGGGGCGGAGCCACCAAGGGACTAGGGTAGTCCCAGGCCCATCCTAACTTCAGCCGAGGTGTGAACCTCATGGAAGAAGATGAAACAAACGACGTCGTTAAGTTGTTAGATTTTAAATCTTTTCGGCTGTTTAATGAAACGATAAGTTTGGCAAGGAAGTTTTTAAAAGAGATGTGCAATTTTAAATGGAAAAATCAACCCTACTTTTGGTTCGATTCTCTCACCTAACAGTAATATACAACCTATAATTTTCTAAAGCAACCCACCTTCTTTATTTGCAGACCTCTCCCCCTTTTCCTTCTTTTTCTACTTCTTTGTATTTTCTTTAGCCTTCCACAACCTACCTCTTACTTGGTTGTGTGAGTTTTTACATTTTTTTCTTCTTAGTATTGAATTTAAGAGAATTTTTTCAGTTTTGTGAGGATTACACAAATTGCATATGTCAACATGTTATATATTTGTGAAAGGCCCCTCCTCATTCAGAATCTTGGCTCTGCCACTGCAAGTATATGTGTGTGTGTGTCTATATATATACATGGTCTTTAACGAGATGAATTCTCATTTTAAAAAAAATTGGAGACATGCTCCTCACCATTAAATTAGCTTTAATGAAATTGTGTGGTTGAGAGTAAAACACATGCTACACAATTTTATTAAAGTTAAATCCAACGGTGGGAGCGTGTTTCCATTTTTTTTTTTTTGAAAAATAGTAATCCCTACTCTTAAAGGCTTCATATTATACATATATATATATATATATATATATATATATATATATATTGGAGGAGGATTTTCTCCTCATTTTTTTCCATACACTTTCATCTTCTTTTTGTTTGTGTAGTCACAGTTAAGTCAAATCAAAATTTTATATTAATTTTATTTTATAGTGATAATATGATAAAAAGACGTGACTTAACCGTAACTACACAAACAAAAATAGAGGATGAAAGTGTACGGGGAAAAAAGGAAGATCCTCCTCCATATATATTTCTTGCAATTACACACTTCCCAGTAGAATTTACTATCTCACCAGCAGCGCAGGACAACTCAATTCCTCTTTTGTACGAAAAGTTGGTCTCTCACTCTCTTCTCTCTCTCTTTCTGCACTGCACTCTAACCATTATGTTTACAGCAGCAAACCACTATAGAAGAGAGAGAGAGAGTATGTGCGTATCAGTGTATGTCTTCCAAGTTTCTCTGTGTATTTCCCGCTATGCCATGCAAACAAAAAGAGAGGAGAGGAAGAAAAGGGGACACGTGGAGGGCTTCTAGGTATTTTTCTTTTGAGATGTAGCTTTCTTTTATTTTCTTTTTCTTTCTTTTCTTTCTTTTCTTTCATCTTTGTCTTCTTAGTCTTATTTCTCCTACTTGCGGTGCGTTCTCCGAGAAATGAAGCTAGAGAGCCAAGGGAGGACAAAAAGTGTTGGTGCTACTGCAGGTCGTAGAGTGGGACTCTGCATCAAATTAGATTTTCATGGATTTGTTGGTAGATTTTGCGGTGGTGGAGAGCAACTTATTAAGCAGAGTTGGATCGTTTTCTTAATATTTCGTATTAATAATATAATAATATATGAAGAGAAACTCACACGTTATTTTATATTATTGACACTAAAAATATAAAAATTGTGTATCCATCCCATAAAAATTCTTCTCGTGATGTTTGAGTTTTTAATGCAATACAACAAATGTGAAATTGCACAAATCATCAATGCAGTGTGTTTTCATAAGTCATATGTCAACGTTACTTCTGTGTAGTAAAATTTTGTCGTTAAATTACTCGGTTACACATCTTGGTCTAAAGTGAACCTTACACCTAAGTTCTATCCCTTTTATAATTATAGAATGATAAATATATTTTAATCTAGCGAGTTACCCAATTCTCTCTCGCTATTTGAACTAACCTCGAGGGAGGTTAAATTTTTGCTCATCTGAATTATCATGTAACCATCATTTTCAAGGGCAGAAATGTCCTTTGAGCCCATCTAAGCGTGTTTGACATATAAATCAGGTTTGAAAGTTCAATTTACCTATGCAAGTGAAGAACGGGGAAGAATTTCAGTGCAAAATTCGACGTATAGTGAGATTAATAACGGACTTAACCACCAAATAATTATTCATAAAATCGCATGACCATGGATGATTCGTGAAATTTAGCATATACCAAAAATACCCCTCTAAAAATCAAGCAGAACTAAACAAAGGTTGGCAGTGTTTTACTATTAGAAAGCCTTCAAAGCAATCTCCTTTTTTTTTCCCTTTTACTTTTTATACGATCATTGGCAATTTCTCTCCTCCTTTTTTCCCCCCCTCAGATTTGTAAACAATAACACCTCCACTTTCATAGTTCTAGTCAAAGTCAGATACGCCCACTCCTCTGAAAACTCAGAAAGTCGTTCATTTTCCTTGCATACATTTCAATCACAGCAACGGAAAGTAAAGGCCTTTATTGGAACTCATCAAACCATCCTCATAGCTCGTGGTCTCTACCTGATTAGACCCTTGCACATATCACAACCCTTCAAATGCTATGCTTCACCATCGACCCGTACTTAGCCTTCCTCTTCGGAACGTTACTGTAGCGGTATTTTAAATAAATAACGTGCTGTTATGTGCTAAAGTTCAAACGCGTGAGAAAAAACATCTACGTGCATCAGTACAGTGAAACGGTTAGATTCGCATGATTAGATTAGTCTCAACCAGGCCGTTCAAATACCGCAGGTGCAACCTAAACTTGAAACACCACCACAGTAACGTCCCAAAAAAAAGTCTATGATTCAAGATCGCTAAAGATTTTTCAATTTTTCCCCATGACTAGCAAGCAAAGAGAAAACTAATGTGCTATATGGACTGTGAGGGGTTAGGTCCCACATGGATCCTCCCTTCCAGCTGTGTGGCACTCTCGGATTAGCGGGAGGCCCACCAAGTACAGTAGGAAAACCTAATGATAATGTTTGTCCCGTAATTATGGCACCACCCTACCGAAGTTGCTCATATTGACTGTGACCATGCACGATATTGGAAGACAGTTGACCTAAATCAGCAACCTTTCCCTAAACACCATAGTTAATACATGCATCATATAATTAAGACTTTTTTAATGGCAAAAATGGTCTATTATCATTATTCTTCACTTTGATCTCTGAATTTTAAAATTAATAAAAGTGATTCCTGAAATTATTTACTGTCAATCATTTGTTAAAAAATTATCATTAAATTGAAAAACCACAAATTCTAGTGAAAGAGGTTGATTTGACCAAAATATTCTCAATTTAACAGAAATCTTTTATGAAAGGATCAAAATAATTGATGGTAGACAATATGAGGGACTACTTTTATCGATTTTAAATATCAGAAACCAAAGTGAGGAGTTATGTCAATCTCAATAACTATTTTAGCTAAAAAGACTATAATTAATTACACTAGATTTCCCCTTATTTCATTACCCAATAGTTTCTATAGTGAGGCCTCCTAGCCACCATTCAACCCTCCAGCCAATGCTTCAAGTTGATGACGCAGGCATGAGGTGATTCTGGCCACTGATGCATCGTAAATCTCACAAGCATCAACAATCAAGATCAATATGAGCGACTGACTCTAGCACTGATTTACTATCCTGAAATGAGTGACGTTAAAACTAAACCATATATGATCTTCAAGAAAGATTAATAGGCTAATATGCACTCCCTTATTTTTGAATAGTAAGAAATTAGAGGAAGGGTGAAATTTGAGTGCGTTTATATATCACATCAAAAGAGGGGGAAAACAGCTGGTTTTACCATCTTTGTGTGTTGTTCAAAAATTAATGCAAAGTAAAAGCTTTTGGGTGGGGAACATTAAAGTTGAGAATATTCCTAACAGTTTTAGACCACAAAGCATTAAACATCCTCCAGGGAAAGTCTTTGTTTCTAAGTCTCAAAGAACAAAAATGTTTGAAGGGTAACTGCCTATAGGGAGCATTTCTTCTGAGCATAATTTACCACCAGAAATATGATGTTCGTCTTCCACATTAACCTCATTCCAGCAGGCATTTCACGGTTTTGACAGCGTAAAAAATCTTGGGTGCTCCGTAGTACCCGGTACTCCGGAGTACTCAAGAAAGTCCCCTAGAGTCTAGATAGCGTCCATCTGTGAGAGCTTGACTTTTTGACTCACAGTACCAGTCTCAACTACTCGATTTCTACTAGTTGGTAAAAAGTACGGGACCATGAAGGCAATTAACTTCAAATTATCAGACTTCTAAGCTGCCAGAATATACAAAATTTCCATATATTCACCCATGATACTACCTAAACTGATCAAGACCAAGTCCTATTGGATGGACCATCCATTGCAAACTAGGCTAAGGGTGCTCTACTATGTCATCTGTAGGGAAGCTCTCATGGACCCTATGTATTTTGATCCTACCCGACCCACCATATGAGAAAGCTCCTCAAGTCAGTCTACCTTACCGAAGTTTTTCTCTTGTTAATCGCAGCCAAACATAGAGACAAATTCATATCATCAATAGTTGTCACAATGCAATGTTATTATCTCCATTGAAGGTCAGCCAAAAAGCTATAAGACCATTGATCACCACATCGAACACCTTCAAACTGATGGACTATACTGGCACAAGTCCTGAAAACCCGACAAAGGACTCACATATTTTCCTCCGTCTAAATTATCTAATTAAGCAAAAACGATTGACGAAGCTTCTAACCAATGAGAGAGCCAGGTTGTTACCTAATGAGCTTTGAGGACTTATAGGTACAAAGCTAAGTAAATCAACCACCCCAGTAAAAGCAGGTCCTAGGAAAGACAGAAAAAACCAAAAGTCATAAAATTAAAAAAACATGTTCAAAGCCAAGGAAGAGAGATGTAAGTCAACAAAGTGAAGTTAACTTCAATCATTTTCTTAGTTGTCATTCTTAAAGATACATGTGAGTTTCAGTCAAGGATTATCTACTACATTGACATTTTGTAAATCTAGGTTATATGTGGGTCACTGGAGGTCTGAAAACGAAAGACATCCCCCTTCCAAGGGATAATTTGAATATCATTTCATACGCATCTGTAATTACCAAAGCAAAATTAAATACAAGCATTAGGAAGGTGTAATGCACATTTAGATTTAGCCACTACTACGTTTAAAATGTTCCCGAATGAATCTATCTGCATGGGATGGGTACTTATCTCGGATATATGCTCGAAGACACTTCTGGTAGGAGAAGTCTATCCATACACCATCAGTTCTTATGACAAATAGGCACCTCGAGTGTTTAAATTGGGGATGCCGATCAACCTTCAGCAAGACAAGTTACAAAGAAAGTGGTTAATTTGCATAGGCAAACACAAGAATCCACATCGCATAAAACAAAGGTTGATCATATATAGAGAGGACTGGTTCAGAAATCAATAAAACTTATAATTCAATGTCAATAGATAGTTCGAAAATTCAATGTCAACAAATAGTCATTTTAAGTTCTATTCAGATAAAGATCAGACTGAAGAAGAGAACTCTTGAGAAAGAGACAGGGACAGATAATTCACGTCACAGAAATACACAGAAACAATAATACAAAGAGCTTTATCTACGGTTACATATTACACACGTAACTAGTTTCTGAACCAACGTCCTAAGGAAAAAGTAGCCAAAGAAACAGCAGAAACAAATTAGACCAAAACTTTAATAATTTACAGTTTCAGTTTCCGCTATCATTGAATTGTATTGAAAAGGTACACAATAAATAACCTGTAGAAATTAATCTAGGAAAAATAAGCCCCAATAGACATGGATAAGTTATGAACATCCAGATAACAAGCTCCAAAAAAAATGTTAAAGTGGTAAGAAAAAAGCAAAGCCATGTAGCTCATTATGCTAGAGCACCTGTGACTGGCCTCCCATGGAACTTCATCTTACACAGAGGGGACAAAAATAAATTTCAGCCAAGATAAATGCTTTTCTATGCACATAATCATTAAGAGATGCCATAATCTTCTTAGTTGTTATGTTTGTGTTGCGATACTTCACTCATTTCTTTTATTATTCGGTTGCAACACGGTTCCCATCTTGCGTTCATCCAAGGTTTCCTATTACATTGGTTGGTGACACCAATTTCTTGTTAAATCATTTGGTTGACACACATTAAAAATAGTAAAAGACAGGCTGAAAACAAGGAGGCACAACACCATCACACTTGATTGGTTAGAGAATTTGTTTTGGAAAACAACCCTTAAAGCTACAAGAGAAACAACATCGAAGAATAGCTCTTGGTCAAAAATAAGTGTCCGGGTGTTTGTTAAGACATTAGTGTTTTAGTTCAAGGAGTTAAGGACTCTGATAATGTTGACTTAACTGGACATTTTCCATAAGGGTACTTCTATTTGGACTGACATTTTTACTCTTTATACTCCTCCCTAAAGTTTCTTTAACTTTCTCATATTATTGATCAATATTTTCAATTTCTTTCTTCTTTTAAACTTAAAAAGATTAAAATTAGATACCTGTAAAGGCAAGTGCCAAGGTTCTCAGGGAAGGAGACGAGAAAGAAGCGGATGGGGAAGGTAACGGGGAGGGGAGAAGAGCGTATAAAGATAAGGAACTGAATCAATAAGCGTATATGATCAGTATCATAATGTTTTGAAGCCGTAATGAGTAAGGGATTGGTGCAAAGAGGATAAACATCAACTTGCTAGCTGTTCTAACTTATTTCCCCACCCGAGTCACTGACCTTTTACTCCCCAATTAAAGCTCTATAATCCAGAATAAACCACCCCCCCCCCCCCCCCACCCAAAACAAAAGCGGCGGTTCTGTGCCACGTCTTCCGAACACCCATAATTTGAAATTACCCGGTGCATTCCTTTCGAACATGTTCAAGTTTTAGTCTTCAACACTAAACATTCACCACAAAATTAATACACAAACCCTAAACCCATTTTTCTATGCACTCAACCTTTGAAACCATTCTTCCCCTAACCCAAACCGCTCATGAAAACATCAACAGGCTTGTTTCTATACAACATAAACTATCATACTTAAAAGAAGGCACACATTGTGCATTCACACCAATGGTGATTTGTGACACACAACAGTCGTCTTCCGAACCATCCTTCACACTTCAACAAACAAATTGGTAGATACTACAAATTTGAAAATAGAACTTCCTAGTCAATAACTCGACGACACCAATTTCCAAGTTGAAATTTTCGGCCGACACAAAATTGGATTGGTGCATTAGTGTCAACCCTATATATAACTAATTTGAGGCTAAATTCACAAAGAAGGAATGCACCGATGCTCGAAAACCATCATTTACGTAACACCACAGCAAACATATTGACAATGACTAATGAGTTACTTACGCTCAATATTTTATAAATCTGATTACAATGTAAGCCTAAAAAGCTTCCCAAGAAATTCAATTAATAGACAATAATAAGGCAATCTCCGACTGTTAATGGTGAAGTAAAAAAAAGTTACCATGATAGAATCAATTGCGCAGCCAATTTTATCCTCAGAGTGTGGATGATGAGCAAGAAGCCTTTCCACCACACTCTTTTCATCTTCCTCCGTCAGCTGCTCACCATCCATATACCTGCAAACCACCAAAACCAATTCACAATGTAAAACGACCGGGCTCGACGTCGTTGCTAGCTAAGCTCATGGTAACCATACCTATCAGAGTGCAGAATCTCCTTGGCCAGCAAAACGACGGGCTCGATGTCGTTTAAAATCTCCCGTTCCTTATCCTTCCACTTGCAGTAGTCAGTGTCGTCCCAGCGAGGGTACTTCGGCGGTTCCTTCACGCTCAGCACTCCTCTCAGCGGGGACCTCCCCGCCGAGGACAATAGATTCTCCAGCCGAGTGGACTCGCTCGCCCCGCTGCACCACGCCCTGCCGCTCGGGACCGCAAGCCCGAGGCCCAGGCGTCGGTGGTGGACTCGCGCGCAGATGAACGAAACTGTACGCAGCAGCAACGGGTTCAGAGTCGCCATTCGCGTCGTCGTCGTCATCTCATTGTTTCAGTGGCATCAGTGTATGGTGGATCATGGTAGTGACTGTACTAGACTCGTCTCAGTCGGCGGTGATGATGACTCAGTGAGTCGTGACTGATGCGGTGGACTTTATGGGAATTATGATATTTGTTTCGGGTTTTTGGGACAATAAAAAAGTTTACAGGCCCATTATGAGGCCCAATTTGAATTGGGGATAAGTAGTGGGGGCCCATGGATGGATTATCTGATGCCTGATGGGTCCATCTCGTGTTTTGCTTTGTTTTTGTTTGCTGTTGTCTGAGTGTCAAACGAACTGAAAATACGTGGCCCACACATAATTATGGAGTTTCGTACTTTACAGATAAGTGACACAGATTTTGAAACTTTGAACTGTACGTATAAGTGATAGAGATTTTGAAATCGTATTGAGAGTTGAAGGGTATGAATTCTCACATAATTAAGGAGTTTTGAATGTATTTATAAGGAGTTTAGGTATTCTTTATACGTTGTCAAAATTTTAAAGGGTAAAATAGAATTCTATTCATAAATAATCAAGTTATACAAAAACACGCATATAAATCGTTTACCCGTGATTATTCAATATCCTTATGAAAAATTAATCACCGCGAAGCGTTTCCGCGGTCAAATCCATTTTGAATTTGATAAATATATTGTTTGTGAAGTATGCGTTCGTGTATGTCCTATAGATCTGCCCGTTGTTGATTGGAAATTGAAAATACATGCAAAAGACAGTATGCGTTCGTGTATGTCCTATAGATCTGCCCGTTGTTGATTGGAAATTGAAAATACATGCAAAAGACCTCTGAACAACCTTGACAAACAAAATCCAGTGAGAAAAAACTCGACGAAAGAAAAGAGGCCTCACATGCACATAAAACTTAGACTTCCACCACAGACTCATCATGGATAAGGTCCATAAGTCACAACGGACCTGCAACCTTTCTCCAGTAGGGATTATCTCATTACCAAATGAAACAAAGAATCTTTGGTGGTAATTTGAGCTTCCATAGATGTGAAATGCCAAACTCTGATCCAATGAAGTTCCACTTACCGGAAACCCATGCCTCCATCAACTTTGTGTTTCCACATGACCTTTCCAATTTTTCCAATGAATAACTTTTCCTTCACCTTTAGACCACCAGAAGAATCTAGCCATAATGCTCTCCAATTCATTACAACAACTCATAGGAATCTGAAAGACGCTCATTGTATAGGTAGGTACCGCTTAACACACAGCCTTGAGAAGCACTTTCTTGGCCGCCTTGGATAATATCTTTCCTTCCCACCCATTAACCTTCGACCATAATCTATCCTTGCTCGTCTTTTATGGTATACTTTTAATTTTTTTTTTATCATGATACTAGAGCAACTTAGTTTACGTGTTGAGCCAACAACCCCATGTCGAGGGCTGAGCCACTAAGGGACCAAGGTGATCTCGAGCCCAACCTGGTTACGGTGTTGTCGTAAGACATGAGGAGAAAGATAAATTGTTGCTCGTAAGAAAGTTGAGTCAAACAACATCTTTTGTTGTTTTGTCTTTGTAGTTTAATGAAACGGTGAGTTTGTAGATGGGGTTATGAAAAATAGATTTTAATATTACTTCTAAATCAACCTAATCAAATATTATTTGTAGACCTCTGTTTTGCCCTCATTCTATTAAAGGATGCAAAGCAGATTTTTTTTTCTTTGTACTTTTTTATATTTTTAAATTTGTCAGTGATTAACCTGCTTTCATCATTTAGTATTATAGTATAGTGGTATTCATTTTTACTTGTAAACGAGAGATTTTATGTTTAAGTCTCACCAAATGCGAATTTGAATCATATTATTTCTGGCAAACACTGATATAGGAGATTTCTTCTGGTTGGTATAATTCTTATTTTACTTTTTTAGTACTTTACTATGATTTGATATCACATGTGAAATAGGTTCAATTGTAACATCCCACATCGCCCAGGGGAGTGATCCTTGCATGCATATTCCCATTCCTACCTAGCACGAGGCTTTTTGGGAACTCACTGGCTTCGTGTTCCGTAGGAACTCCGAAGTTAAGCGAGAAGGGGGTCAGAGCACTCCCAATATGGGTGACCCCCTGGGGAAGTTGCTCGTGAGTTCCCAGAAACAAAACCGTGAGGGCGTGGTCAAGGTCTAAAGCGAACAATATCGTGCTACGGTGGTAAAGCGTGCCCGAAAAGTGATCCGCCCCGGGCCGGGATGTGACATCAATCTTGCTCACATGCGCACTCTTGTAATAGTAACTTTTAGGTTTAAATTTATTTACATTTTTCCACATCACTATATTTTATGGCTTTGTCACATTTGAGTATCGGCCAGCACATCTCGATTTAGAGTCCAAGTGGACATTCCGAGTCGGGGTGTCTCACTACTCTCTCACCAATGCTAAACAAAAATAAAAATCATAGGCAATTTAGTAATTACATGTAACATGTTATAGATATTATATTAAAGTGTGATGTGTAAATCCTAAATTTATTTGGTTACTAGTTATTCTTTCCCTGCTAGGATTGTCTTTATTTGGAGTACAAGTATTTTTTTCCACTTTACTACTATAAATAAAGACACTATATAGAGGGAATAACATTTCATATACACAGAGAAATCCCTACACTTTCTCTACTCTCTCTCTTACCGCACCCCTCACTTGTCAGATAAATTGGCCACAACACAATTTTGTTGTTTTTTCACATTCCCTTCACAACCATATAAACACAGTTCAAATTTGGAAATAAAATAAAAAATAAGTAAATTTATTCTAACCTCTTTCAAGAACACTCGTAGTTATACCTGTAAACGGGTCAGGTTTATTAAGTTTAGATTGAATTTAATCAGACTTGTTAATTTAATGGGTCACCCAAACCCAACCCATTAAGCTAACGGATCACTCAAACCCAACCCGTTAAGCTAACGGATCACTCGAACCGGACCCGTTAAGCCTAATAAATCACCCGTTTACCCATTAACAATTTATTTTTTTATTTTTTTACATTTTGCATTCTAATACAAATAACACATCTTTTATCCAAAATTACAAATCTATATATACTAAAACTCAAACCCCTGGTCACTGTGGATGACCAGTGTGTGGACTGTTTTGCCCCTCAGTTTTTTCTCAATTTCCCTAGCTGCTTGCGTCTGCGTGTCACTCATCTACCGCCTTTCTCTTTCGTCCGTGTTCTCCATTTTTCTATCGAATGGGATGAAAACACCCCTCATTTTCCATGCACTTCTCCTTCTCTGTCTCCCAACCAGCCACACCATCCATTCACTCAAAATTCCAAAAATCTTAAAACATCATTTCCTCCAGCCAAAAAATCCCCATCACCCTTCACCCTTCACCCGTGGAAATTTTCTTCGGAAAATTTGAACCGGAACTCTGCGCCTCCCAATTTGAGAACTCCTCACTCTAACTCCGAATTTCAATTTCCGGCTGTGTGTGCACCGATCAAAGCGCAGAAAAACGCCTCAGGTCAATTTTTTGAGGCTTCCATTCAATTTTGTTGGGCTTAATTCCGTTCCTCGGTGTGCTGAGCAGAATATGAAATTCTCCAGGTTCGAAACCAAAAACCATATTTGCAAATGCATTTCCTTGCTTTTACAGATTAGTTTTGTGTTTGATGCATGTTGATTTTTTTGTTTTTAGTAATTTTGGTTATCTGATTTGTAATCTTTGTTCTTCATTTTTATTAGATTTTTAGGGGTTTTTTTTGGGTTGTTTTGTTCTGCTGAAATTACACATTTGGTTAAATTTTGTAAATTTTCCTTTGTCTCCGTATAAAATTTGTTCGTTCTTTTTGTGGCTCTTATATGATGGGGTGAGAAACTGTGGATTTCCAAAATTTTCATTTTGCAGTATTTAACTGATAGGGAATTACCTTTCAGGTGCAAGGAGGAGAAAGTAAGGTGTGTGAATCGCCTAGAAACAAAGCTGTGATCGTTTGAGAACCGGAAACAGAAACAGTTGTCTTGCCATAACTTTCGAGACTGTGGGTGGCATTTGAGTAGCTATCAAAGGGTTTACAGACGAGTAGAAGGTGATTGAAAAGGGGATTCTATCCAATGTAGTGCTTTATATTTGTTGATATTGTTGTTGTTTACTGATTTTGAACGTTTTTTGGTACAAATTTGCTTTCAGATTTTGGGTTTGCCTCAATGCGTTGGAAAGTACATGTGCATGATTGGTTATGCCTTCTGTTTATTTAACATGTTTGTAGGATTGGTTTATCATTTATGCATGTTTTTTTTACAATTGTTACATATTTCATTCATATTTTACATATGTATATGCTTCACTTTTATCAAGTATGTACTTTGAAAGATTGGTAGCTCAATTTTTGGGTGAGTTTTTGTCATCGTTTTTTTTTTTGTATTTTTGGAAACCTGTTGATAAGTGTTAGATTAGAGTGTGTTTGTAATTTTTTGGAAGAAATTCGAGAATGATTGGAGTTTGGGTAGATTTGATGTTAGGTTAAAATTTCTTTGTAATTTTAGTCTATTGTGCATTATCCATTCGGAAATCATGCTTGAGCAGTGGTGTTGCACCATTGTAGTATTTTGCAAAGTTCCAAACCAGAGGAAGAAGATCACTGACACTTTGTTTACACAGAACCGTTTGTTTGGCCAGGTTCTCCTCGCTGACAGGATATTTTGCATTTTGGTTCCTTCGTTGATCAGTCGCAAATTTGGCAATGTCTTTACTGCCCTCTTATTTTTTGGATAAATCTCCTTGCGCCAAAAACAATTTCCTTTCTATTTTTAGCACTTCATTCTCCTTCTTCTTCTTTATTATTGTATACCTTCTGTTTATTTAACATGTTTGTAGGATTAGTTTATCATTTATGCATGTTTTTATACAATTGTTGCATATTTCATTCATATTTTACATATGTATATGCTTCACTTTTATCAAGTACTTACTTGAGAGATTGGTAGCTTAATTTTTGGGTGAGTTTTTGTCATCGTTTTTTTGTACGTCTGCGAACCTGTTGATAAGTGTTAGATTAGAGTGTGTTTGTAATTTTTTGGAAGAAATCAGAGGAATGATTGGAGTTTGGGTAGATTTGATCTTAGGTTAAAATTTCTTTGTAATTTTAATCTACTGTACATTACCCATTCGGAATTCACTCTAGAGTGGTAGTGTTGCACCATTGTGGTATTTTGCAAAGTTCCAAACCAGAGGAAGATCACTTACACTTTGTTTAGATAGAACTGTTTGTTTTAGCCAAAATCAAAAGGAAAAAAAATATTTTTAACCAAATGGTGTGTTTCTATCTCAAGAGTCATGGGAGTCAGTTTCACCGTTTTTTATTTAAAAAAAAAAAACCAAAGTGTTGACTGTAAAGAGAGTCAATTTATCAATTATAATTGTTACTCCCTAATTGACTACCCACTTTACCAATTTTAATTGTGTTTGCTATCTTTTTTCTGCTACCATTTAATCTCTTATTTTTAAATTTAAGTAAGATTTGTATCTCAGTTTAAATTAATATAATGTTAAAATTTATAATAGGTTATAATTTTATTAGCATTTTAAAAGCTTATGCAGGTTTTATAAATATGAAAACCATGACATATAGTGTTGTTCTAGCTTCTTGCCCAGATTTGAAATGGCATTTTTCTGTGGTTCTTTGAGAAAGGTCCTTGGGATTATGGGGTTACATGATTAGGTTTTTGCTTTTAATCATTTAGTTTAATGCCTCTTTTCATCCTTATGATTTCATAAATTTCATATGAATTGATGCTGGTTATAAATGCATTTAAGCATGTTCAATCTCACACCCGCAGCATCGCGCGGGCACAATGACTAGTATTAACTAACACTCTAACATCTTATATATATGTGTGTGTGTGTATCAAACTACAATCTTCCAAATCAACTAATTAATAAAAATCCATAAAGGTTTTACAAAATGAGAATCTGGAATTTGGTTGTGGGTGGCTGTCTGCGACTGCAAGAGCCAAGAAATAAAAATTCAAACAAAAACAAGTTTCTCCGAATAGATGTAGAAGATGAAGATCCAGAAAATGCAGGGAAACAAAAACAAAGCATTATAATTTCATCCTCTGCCTTGTTCTTGTTTTTTCTTGCTCTTAGTTTCCCGGGAAACAAACTGGTAGGGTCAAGTCGGAACAAGCTGGAAATAGTGCAAGATTGTAAACAGTGCAGGAAAGTTATGGTAAATAAGGGAAGAATTGGAAAGGAAAATAGAAAGGAGTTCATTCATTCATGTCTGCCTTCAAAAGGGCTGATCATTACATATATATATGTCTAAGCAAAAGAGTAAAACCCTAGCTATGTAAAGTGGGCTTTAAAGAAGGGACCAGGCTTTATTCACAAAGGGTTATTACTGAAGGAGAGTCGGGAGGCCCAGCATGTAGGTCCTAACAACCCCTCCCCTTGAGACGAGACCTGTCCTCAGGGCTTAAAATCTGGATAACGCGCGATGATGTCGTCAGCCACTTCCCATGTGGCATCCTCAGCTGGGAGACCGGACCACTGGATGAGCCATTTAGTAATTGCAGTGTGTTTCTTCTTGAACATGCCTCTGTCCAACACCTTGGCTGGTTGCCAGTGGAGTGAACCCGTGGAGTCCATGGGGGGCAGAGTTGGTGTTGGGGAGACAGCATCGCCAATTTTCTTTTTTAACAGGGAAACATGGAAGACGGGGTGGATTTTGGAGTCTCGGGGCAGGTCCAGGTGGTATGCCACGGTACCAATGCGAGCCTTTACTTGGAAGGGCCCATAAAACTTGGGGGACAGTTTGTGGGAAACTCGAGTGGCGACGGACTGCTGGCGGTAGGGCTGCAATTTGAGGTAGACCCAATCACCCACCTGGAATTCACGGTCCGTGCGTCCCTTGTCATATAGTTGTTTCATTCGGTTCTGGGCAAGTTGCAGGTTGGCACGCAACAGGCGCAGCACCTTGTCACGGTCCTGCAAGGCTGCATCAACTGATTGCACAGCCGTAGTGCCCGGCATGTAGGATTGGATGGTGTTGGAAATATGCCCTGAAAGTCAATCTTTGGAAGAAACCTTTCAGGACAATGTAATGATGTATATATATGACTCTTATACATCGGAAGGCAAAGATACTATTTAGGACTATCTCAATGAACGAAATATGTCCTAAATAATGAATCCATGGACAATGGATTGATGGAAGAAATAATCTAATGATGTTAGACTACAGAGACCTTCTTCTCATAACCATCATGTCCAAAAAGGTTCCTAGTCATAGGATTGTCGGAGGGACACTGACAATGCATAGACTGGTACATACTATGTCCGCTTCAAATAGAAGGATGGAAAGTCTCATCCCATTCGTGTAGTGACACTAAGACAAGTATGTAGGTGCTCATTAAGGGAATGAGTTCACTGAACACAATCGAACGAGAGTACTTGCATGGAGGTCTACTCACATGTCAAGCAAGTAACTCTTAAGGTTGGAATAATGTAATTAATCCTTTGACCTGAGACATCATAGATGTCTAATGGTTAGGTCCTTGATCTTTGATCATGTCAAACGACATTCCATTGGAGTGTCCACGGCATTGTTGGGGTCAAGTTATCTAAACATGTAGGCATGTGAATGATCAACAAGGGATCTCTGATCCTCGTTATGAGAGGAATAATACTCTAAGATATGATTCGGGAATCTTCGGCCGAAGTCTTGAGCGTAATAAAGGAAAGCTTTCCTATGCGACTCAGTTGAATCATATAAGAATGCATAATCACATTAGGGGTTTGACATAGTATATCCATACCCTAGTGATGTGATTGAGAGTATTGTTTTAGAGAAGGATCGAATTACATTGTAATTCCAACTGAATAGGTTCTCCGAATAAACTTCTACATTAGCTTGGGTAGCCATGATATATGTTTAGATGTCACTCATGGCTTGTGAGTTCTTCTAGATGATTAAATGTAGTCATCAAAGAAGAAGGTGAATTAAAAGTAAGTTTTAATTCACTAAGTGGTTGGATTAAATATAATCAATTGGATTGGCGCCAATCACCTCACTACCTTGCTAATTAGAACCTAAAAGATTGTTCACCAATACACTCTTGTAGTGAGTAACTAATGGATGATGGAAATAATTAATTGGATTAATTAAGTGTTGTGATTAATTTAGAAAGTCTAAAGAAATCATAAAAGCGATAAAGATCGTTTTGGGCTTAAAGAAATGTTCGGGTTTAATTGGGCCCATTGGGCCTAAACCCATTGGGCTTTTATTCAAGCATTGGATGACTTGAAATAAATAAAAGCCCAAGGCCCAAACAACACTAAGTAGGCCGGCCAAAAGAGAGGGAGAGAGAGTCAAGTTGTTGACTTGTTTCTTTGTGTAATAAAAGGAACTTTATAGTGAAAGTTTGATTAGGGTTTTTTGTGTGTTCAAAATAACAAAAGAGAAAAGAAAAGAACTCTCTCTAACACTCAAAGGGCCGGCCACCATAGGGGGATTTTAGCTAATCATTTTATCACCCCTTTGGTAATTCATTCATCCTTCTCACTACACTAGTGGGTGAGGATCTTTAGAGGTTTTCAATTTTGGAAACTTGAAGAGAACCTAGGAGCACTCATTCTCAACAAAGTGGAGGAGGCAAGGAGGGAGGCTAGGCTCAAGGAGTTCAAGGAGCAAAGAGCTTGGAGGTGGTCCATCCTTGGTCTAAGAACTAGATCAAGAGGTATAAAACTACTCCTAAACTTTGTTCTTCAATAAATTGTTTTTGATGCATCATATATAAACCTATGAATCTTGAAGGGGATTTTCATGACTAGAGCTTTGATATTAATTGATGACATGCTTCCGTTGTTTTCGTATATAAATTTTGAATTGTATATGCATGCTAGTCAATAGAAATCCCACATAAATCTCATATTTTCCCTTCAGATGGATGGGGGCGGGACACCGTACAACGCTTGAAACGGGGACATCTTAATGGCTGACTGAAATGTGGTGTTGTACCACCACTCAGCCCATGGAAGGAGGGCAGTCCACTTGTGAGGACGATCAGCAGAAAAACAGCGGAGAAAGTGCTCCAGAGTTCGGTTGAGGACTTCGGATTGACCATCAGATTGAGGATGGTAGGCGGAGCTGCGACAGAGTTTGGTGCCTTGGTGTGTGAAAAATTCATTCCAAAAGTGACTAAGGAATGTGGGGTCACGATCCGACACGATGGACTTGGGCATGCCGTGTAGACGGAATATCTCGTGGATGAATGTGGCTACAATGGAGGCAGCCGTATATGGGTGTTTGATTGGTATGAAGTGGCCATACTTAGTGAGGCGATCAACCACCACTAAAATAACTGTGTAACCATCAGAGGGTGGCAACCCTTCGACGAAGTCGAGAGCGATATCTTGCCAAATGCCGTGTGGGATAGGAAGAGGTTGGAGGAGACCCGGCGGATGTATCGTTTCATTGTTCTGCCTTTGGCACTCTGGGCAAATGGAAACGAAGTGCTTGATGTCCTTGCGTATGCCTGGCCAAAGGAAGTTGCGGGAGACCCGGTGGTATGTGCGAAGGAAGCCGGAATGTCCACCTTGCAGTGAGGAGTGAAATTCTTCTAAGATTTTTGTACGCCACTGTGAGGAGAGGGGAACAAAAACACGCTGCTTGTAGTGAAGGATGCCGTTAACCAGAGAGTACCCACGAACAGTGGTGTTGGGTGTTTGAAGTAAGGAAGACCAGATCTGTTGAACTTGTGGGTCCGTAGCATATGATTGTTGGAGGTCAGGGATGCAATCAAAAATGGGGGATGATAAACCCATAAGAGGCAGCAGTTCCGGACGGCGGGAGAGGGCATCCGGGGCGCCATTTTGTGAGCCCGGTCTATAATCCACCGAATAATTATAACCCAATAACTTGACCAGCCATTTCTGTTGTTGCGGCGTTGAAATACGCTGTGATAAGAAGTGTTTGATGGGTTTATGATCAGTCACTATACGAAAATGTTGACCCCATAGATAGTGTCTCCAATTTTGCACAGCGAAGACAATGGCAAGCATCTCCTTGTCATAAGTAGGGAGGTCAAGATTACGACCGGACAGAGGTTTACTGAGGTAAGCAATGGGATGACCTGCTTGGCAGAGGACAGCACCAATACCCACTCCCGATGCATCGGTTTCGATGACAAACTCTTTAGTGAAATCAGGGAGGGCAAGAACTGGTGTTGTAGCAAGAGCCTGTTTGAGCTTATCAAAGGCAACCATAGATTCAACGGTCCAAGAGAAGTTTCCTTGCTGTAGCATGTTGGTCAATGGCTTAGCAATCAAGCCATAATGACGAACGAACTTCCGATAGTATCCGGTTAAACCCAAGAAGCCACGAAGTCCCTTGATGGTCTGAGGTTTGGGCCAATCCACAATGGTTTGTATTTTGGAATTGTCAACGGCTACCCCTTGAGCCGAAATGGAGTGTCCCAGATAGTCAATGGAGGCTTGCCCGAAAGAGCATTTGGAAAGCTTTACCCGCATGCTGTGAGAAGACAAAACTTGAAAAACAGTCTCCAAGTGGGAGAGGTGAGTGGCCAAAGAAGGACTATACACAAGGATATCATCAAAAAATACCAAGACAAACTTACTCAAGTAAGGTCGGAATATGGAATTCATTAAGGCTTGAAAAGTGGATGGAGCGTTGGACAACCCAAAGGGCATCACAAGAAATTCATAATGGCCATCATGTGTGCGAAAGGCGGTTTTTGAAATGTCGTCCGAACACATTCGGATCTGGTGGTAGCCAGTAGGGCTGGGCACGGGCCGGGCCGGGCCCATTTTTGAAGGGACCGGACCGGCCCTGGAATTAAAGGAGACGAGGCGGGCCGGGCCGGGCCTTACAATTTTGAAAATAGGAACCGGACTTTACCCGGCCCGGTTGAAACGGGCCGGTTCCGTCCGGGTACACGGGGCCCCTTTTTTCTGTTTAAAAATGTATGTTTACTGCACAAATTGCATTTTTTTCAAACTGCACAGATTGCAGTTGTTATGTTTGTCTAAAACTGCACAGATTGCAGTTTTTTAAAAACTGCACATATGTTGCAGTTTTTTAAAAACTGCATAAACTGCACAGATTGCAGTTTTTACACAGATTGCAGTTTTTAAACTGCACAGATTGCAGTTTTTTAAAAACTGCACAGATTGCAGTTTTTACACAGATTGCAGTTTTTAAACTGCACAGATTGCAGTCACAGATTGCAGTTTTTAAACTGCACAGATTGCAGTTTTTATGTTGCAGTTTTTTTAAAACTGCACAGATTGCAGTTTGCCTCAAGCTGCACAGATTGCAGTTTGAAAAAACTGCACAGATTGCAGTTTGCACAGACCAAATTTCACAGATTGCAGTACTGCACAGATTCAATA
This sequence comes from Crataegus laevigata, assembly GCA_963580275.1. NCBI lineage: Eukaryota > Viridiplantae > Streptophyta > Magnoliopsida > Rosales > Rosaceae > Crataegus > Crataegus laevigata. Next base: position 8,202,458 of record OY756949.1, read on the forward strand.
CATCCAAAATAACATTGCATCGTCCAAAATCTAAAAATTAAATCAACATACAAAACATCCGAAACTAAGAGTCCAAGACTACATTCACAATAAATTTCAAATTAACATCCAGGACCAAAACCACATCCAATCCAACGCCCAAGTTCCAACAACAATCCTCATTGAATCTGTAAGCAATAATAGAATATAAACATGACATTTTTAAAATCCAACATCATATTATCCTCATTGAAATTTAAAATTTATTCATTTGAGTTTAAAATATTACCGCAATTCCTTTTCCTTTACTCGTTCGAGTTGTTTGAGGAGCTTCAACTTCATGAACACTTGGTGAGATGGTGGAGCTTGTAGATATAGTATTTAATCTTTTTCTTTTATATTCTACAAAAAAGAACAAATGTTAATTGTAAACCAATTAATATAAAGTTATAAACCAAACTATAAAAAACAAACTAATTACCTTCTTCACACTCTTGATAAAATTCAAGCTCCGAAGGACTTGCTTCATACTCAATGCTACCCAGTGGTTCACTTCTTATCCAGTTTTGGAGGCACATCAATGTCTCCACTGTTTGAGGAAGGAGACATGATCTACAAGGGTCAATTACTCTTTTTCCTCCACTAAATGCACTCTCACTGGCAACTGTTGACACTTGAATTGGCAAGACATCTTTCGCTATCAAAGCAAGTGTGGGATATGTGCTCCTCCCTTTCAACTTCCACCATTTCAAAATGTCAAATTGTGAACCATGTGGTACTTTCTCTACAGTGTCAAGAAGATACCTATCCACCTCATGTGCAAGCGCAATATCCTCGGTGTCTTCTAGTTCCTTCTCCCAATCATCCATGATTTGACTAAATATCATTGGATTTTCTGATGGCACACTAGAAGATGATTGTTTTGCCCTTGAAGAAGAAGTGTCAAGAACTAAATCTTCTCTACCATTTTGTTGTGTTTGTGAACCGAAAGCATGGTAAGCATATTCATCACACATCGCCTTCAACAATGTCTTCACTTGATTACCTTTCTGTTCAATCTCTTCTTGAGGAAGTTGTAATTGCTTTTTACACAAGTGCATGTAGTGCCTCAATTTTAACCTTGGGTCTAAGACAAGGGCAACTACAAATATTTGATTAAGGGACTCAATTGAACCAAAATACTTTCGATATTTGGCTCTCATGTTGAATGCCATATCACGTAGCACCAACTCTACAGGTCTTCCAGTTTGCATATATTCAGGCAAGAAAAGCTTTTCAATCTCATTTTCCACAGCAATGACATCATGAACAGCTGTATTAGATGTGGGATACTTACTTGCACTAACTTTCAAAGTTATAAGATAGAAGACCTTTAAAAAGTTCACAAACACTTCTGCACTATCCCAATCTTCCTCCTTAGGTGGTCCAACCCTCCCTTTACCCACCACTTCTTCTCCTTCATCATTAAGCACCTTTTCACTGAAATAGCTGGTATATATACTAGCTTCATCATCTTCGATCATCCTTTCAAATGCTTTTTTAAACTTCAAGCAAGAATCTAGCATCATGTATGTGCTATTCCACCTAGTAGGCACATCCATAATAACTAGACCCCTACTATCCAACTTCTCATTCTCCACACATTTCTTGAAATAACTTAACCTTCTAGGACTTGATCTCACAAACCGTACGGCATTTCTAAGAGCATCCACACTTGTATCTAATCTTTTCAACCCATGTTTCACTACCAAGTTGATAATATGAGCTAAGCACCTCACATGCATAAACTTGCCATTCATAATCATTTTACTATTAGGCCATTTCTGCATTTTACGAACAACATACTCAATTGCCACCTTATTAGCCGATGCATTGTCAACTGAGATACACATTACTTTTTCAATCTCCCACTCAACCAAACATTGCTCAATCATCTTCCCTATTTCTTTGCCTTCATGACTTGAAATCAAACAAAAGTTTAGAATCCTTTTGTGCATTTTCCAATCATCATCCACAAAATGAGCAGTTAGCACCATGTAGTTCAAATTTTGCACACTTGTCCATGTATCAGTAGTCAAGCTCACTCTATGATTGCGTATCTTTTTTTTTAATTGATCTTTCATGCTATCATAGATATTGAATAACTCCCTCATGATAGTTCTCCGAGATGGAACATGCAATCTAGGTTGGACTTTGCACATCATCCGCCTAAACCCTTCACTCTCCACAATACTAAAAGGTACCTCCTCGAGCACAATAAACTCAATAATACCTTGCACACTTTCTTCTTGGCTCCACCCTTTAGCAACAAGCATGTTTTGGACATCCCCATCCTTAGAAGGTCCAGAACTACCTAGAACCTTTTGCAACTCATCAGTTGGTTTATATGACTTGCAATGTTTGTTGATATGTTTAATGTAAGTACTAGTTCCACCCCCACTAGTATCACATGCAAAAAAGGATTTACAATGGTTACACTGAGCCTTCAATACTTGTACCTCCACCTTCTCTTTCTTTCCATCCTTTTCTACTTCTTGTATTTCCGAGATGGTACACTTAGTGACATGATCCCAAACCCAAGATCTCTCAGAAGAAGATCTCTCTAGTGAAGCTATAATAGTTGGTTGTTTTGTCTTTAGAATAGGTGGTGCTTTTCTTTTTCTAGAGGATGAGGGGTTTGGGGGAGGCATTGATGGATGTGTGGGTTGTGCTTGTGTTGGTGATGTAGCCGTAGATGATGCTACATTAGTACTGCTAGGGGTACTTTGACTTTGAGATTGAGACATTATGTAAAAATCTGTAAAATTTAAATAATGGAACTATATTCATTAATCAAATAAAGTGAAACTGAAAAAACAATAATTAAGCCAAGTCAACTAATGTCTCATTTGTTTCCTTGAAATTTCTTATGTATAGTTTGTTGAAACAATAGATGATCTTAGCTAAAAACCTTTAAAAAGTGTCCGTCAAAACAATATGAACATTCTAAATATTATAAACCTGCCCTAACAGCATCCTTATTTTTAGTGCAATCTATGATACTGAAAACCCTCCTGCGTCAACATAATAAATTGAAGCCAACTCAACATATTTGTTCAGATTAATGGACAGAATATGACATAAAGCTCATCAAATCAGACAGATTAATGGACAAATTAATGGACAGGATATCAGCTTCATTCTTCCTTTTTTGTTGTATATAATATATATACACATTCTGAGAGTTATGTTTTGTGTAGTTTCATATTCATTTACTTGTCTAAAATAACAAAAACTTGCTTCTTGTGATAAACAGTCGCAACACAGAAGATCCTACACAAATTACATGAAAATCAAACAATGAATTCATAAATCAAATCATATATGATCCGTGGTCAAAACTCACAACTCAAAACTCACAAGAAAATCTGCTAGTTCCTTTTATATATGAATTCAAAAATCACAAATCAAACAATGAATTCAAAAATCAAATCATATATGAATTCATAATTATTATTAGCAAGAAAATCTGCTAGTTACCTTAACTGCAGTTTCAACAAGATTTACGAGTTCAATGGGCAATTCTATCCAAACACCTTTCTTTCCCTGCGATGTCAATATGAAAAATTATTGTACAGAGGAAAGAAACGATCACAATATCCATCAAGAAAGAAACAAACACTGTTGACAAGTTCATTATTGACAGCTGCTATACTGAAATATTTGATCAAATATCAAAGATTGCACTAAAAATAAGGATTTTACTTACTACCAGTACCAAGTTCGGATCTTAGCTAAAAAGCTTTAGAAACATCTATTCCTAAAGCATAATCAATAAAACTGCAGAAGGTCAGTGCAGAAGGATAACATATTAATTTTTCCAATTGAAGAATGTCATGATTAAATCCTAATAACAAATTAGCCCTAATTTCAATTGAGCCCTAATTGTATATCATTCCCCTAAATTAGAAAATTCCCTTATCCATAATCTAATTTGTGCCTACCCTTAACCCTAATCCCCCAAATTACATTCTCTAATTAATTTTCTCCTAATTAAAAACTACCCCTAATTACAAATTAAGGCCAAATTATAAAATTCTCCAAATCATGAAACCCTAATGTCGAACCCTAACCCCCAAATCGAAATCCTAATCGGCAAATTAGAAAATTCCCTTAAATTAGAAAATTCCCCTAATCGAAATCCTAACTGTAATCCCCTAATCTAATAAACCTAAATGGTTAATTAAAATGAAATTGAAAAAGAAAAAAAAAAGCAAGATACCTACCTGAGAATGGAAAACAGCGACGGTGAGAGAGGGAGGGGCGCACGGCGTGGGTTGCGCGGGAGATAGATAGGGAGACTGCGCCTGAGTGAGGGAGGGAGATAGCATGTGAGGGAGGGGGATGGTGGGTGGCAGAGAAGCGGACGGTGGTTGGGAGGGAGGGAAAGTGCGACTGAGAGAGGGAGAGAGAGACAGAGAGAAGGAGTGCACGACGGTGGTGATGGGTGGTGTTGGGAGTATGGCGTCGCCGTCTTGGGAAGGGATAAGGAGGGAGAAGGAGTCGAGGGAGATGAGGACTGAGAGAATCCGAGAGATGAGATGAGAGAGAGGGAAGACTGGAACTCGGGATCGGGAGAGGTGGAAATGGAATAATTGGCTAGGTTAAAACCGACGGTTGCGATTGGATGCAGAAATATGATCTTAAATCTAGTCCGTTCATTTAGCACAAACGGGCCGGTCCGGGTACCCGCGGGTCCTATACTACTGGAACCGGCCCGAATTGAAACCCTAAATTACCCGCCCCGAACCGCCCCGTTCTGTTTTTACAAAATTAAGACCCGCCCCGTACCCGCCCCGTACCCGCATTACCCGCCCCTACCCGCAGGTCCACGACCCGTTTGCCCAGCCCTAGTAGCCAGACCGTAGGTCCAGCTTGGAGAATATGGCAGCCCCATGTAATTCATCAAGTAACTCATCGACCACAGGAATTGGGAAACGGTCCTTGACAGTGGCTGCATTTAATGCTCTATAGTCAACACAAAGACGCCAAGAGTCGTCCTTTTTTTTAACTAAGAGAACTGGGGATGAAAATGGGCTACTACTGTTCCGTATGACTCCAGAGTGAAGGAGGTCCTGCACTTGTTTTTCTATTTCAGCTTTTTGGGAGTGGGGATATCGGTATGGGCGTACATTGACTGGGGGGGTATTAGGAAAGAGAGGGATTTTATGATCGATAAGGCGTGGGGGAGGGAGGCCCGCGGGAATGGAGAAAAGGTGATGATATTGGGTGAGGATGGAAACAATTGCGGGGTGGGTATGAAGGGGAGGGGAGAATGATGGGTGGGTTGGTGGAGTGTGGCTGGGGGCAGGTAGGGAATGGTGAATAGCGGGGTGGAGGGAATGGCAAGCTTGTAAGGGTGGTTGTGCAAAGGTTAATCCTTTGAGCGTATGGGTTGTGCCCTAAACGTTGAAGATCATGGTTTTGTTTTTGAAGTGCCATCCGATAAAGCCAAGGGATTCTAACCACTCAGAGCCCAAGATGAGATCATAACCAGGGATGTCCAACAGGAGGAAGGAACCCGTAAGGGTGTACCCTTGAAATGTAACGGAGACATGCAAAGCTCTCTTGGTTGCTGTAACCTGCTTATGAGCAGCGGTGGTGAAATGAATGGGGTCCACTTGTTCAATTTGCAAGTCTAAATGGGTGGCTAAGTCCAGGTGGAGCAGATTGCAAGCCGCTCCGGAATCGATAAGGACAGAAATAGGGTGGGAATGAATGCATCCGTTGAGTCGCATAGGTTGACCCATGGTAAGCCCCGGTATCGAAAAAAGTTCCAGCATGTGACAAGAAGGATCGGGAGGGGGGTCGTCCGCCGAAGGACAATCATGAAATTCGGTTGGGTCATCCTCAGGGAGAGTGGCATCCAATAAGACAATCATGGGGGACTTGCATTTATGTCCTGGTGCATAAGGCTCAGAGCAATTGAAGCATTCACGTTTCCGAATTTTTTCTTGGACCTCCGCCGGCGGAAGGCGCTTATATGGACCAAGAAGGGGCTGGGATGGTTTAGGAGTAGCAAGGGTGGTTGTGGTTGTGGGAAGTGGTGGTCTCGAGAAGCTAGAAGAGGGGTATTGGCGAGGGTAGGAGGGACGGGATGTTCGTTTGGCTTGATTCTTGGTTTCAAAGATTTTTGCTAGTTTTTGAGCCTGGTGTAAGGAGTCTGGCTCCAATGCTAGGACATCATGGCGAATGTCATCTTTAAGGCCACCTAAAAACACATGTTTCAACTGACTTTCGGTCCAATCAATAACCCGACATGAGAGCTTAGTAAAATCAGCAATATATTCTTCTACAGTGCCGACTTGTTGAATGTGAGTAAGTTGAGATTCAATATTGGCTCTATCCCCGCCCCCAAAACGTTGTAGGAGGAGGTCAACGAATAAGCTCCAGTTGGCACGGCCATAGCGCTGTTCAAAACCTCGCATCCAAATGGATGCATCAGCCCCAAAGTTACAAGCTGCCACAAGTACCCATTGTTGAGGGGGGACCTCATAATAGTCAAGGTAACGTTCAGCCATTGCTAACCACCCGTAGGGGTCGTCGCCATTGAAACGGGGGAGTTCCATTTTGATGGATTTGATATGTGGTGGCGGTTGTGGGTGGGGATATGGTGTAGGTGGGGTGTGGTGAGTAGAATGAGGAGTGGGTGTGGCGCCTACCTGGAAGGAATGTGAAAAGGAGGGTCCAGGTGTGGATGGGTGGGGAGAGAAAATTGACGGAGAGGGTTGGGCTAGGGGAGAGTTGGTGGGCCGAGATGGGATGGTATGGGGAGATGGAGTGGGCCGGGTTGCGGAAGGGATGGTGTTTATGGGTTGCACATTGGGTGGGTTAGAGAGGCCCAAACCCGTGTACGAGGTGGGCGGTGGGTGAAAAAGTGAGCGGAAGGAAGGTTGGGTGGTGGGTGTAGAGGAGCGCAGGAGGATTGGGGTTGTCGTGGGTATAGTGGGGAACGGGGTGGTGGACGGAGGGGAGGTGGTGAAGGGGGAGGGCGCGGGGAGTGCGGATTTGAGGAGGCGCAACTCATCAAGCAAAAGGGACTGAAAAGAGGTGAACTGGGAGGACATGGTATTGTGGAAAGCCACGGTGGAATCGCTGAGTTGATCTAGCGATTTCTGCATGGAGGCTTGCTGATTTTCCAAGACAGCCACCGTGTCGCAGACGTCCTCAACTTGGTGGCGCAGATGTTCATGACGGACATCCCCTGCTGCTGCGACGGCGTCGGGGTCAGAGGTGGCGGAGGCTGGAGTTTTGCCCATTTGTCGAATGGCTCTGATGCCAATTGGTAGGGTCAAGTCGGAACAAGCTGGAAATAGTGCAAGATTGTAAACAGTGCAGGAAAGTTATGGTAAATAAGGGAAGAATTGGAAAGGAAAATAGAAAGGAGTTCATTCATTCATGTCTGCCTTCAAAAGGGCTGATCATTACATATATATATGTCTAAGCAAAAGAGTAAAACCCTAGCTATGTAAAGTGGGCTTTAAAGAAGGGACCAGGCTTTATTCACAAAGGGCTATTACTGAAGGAGAGTCGGGAGGCCCAGCATGTAGGTCCTAACACAAACAGAAAGTTTTTTACTTTTTCTGGTGTTTGAATTTCTGAAAGACTGATGGAGAAGAACATAAGCATCGGAGTTCGAGCCGGTAACAAAAAAACTCGAAAGATTGGTGGATTTTGACAGAGAGGGCCGTATCTTTCATCAACTCCAACAAACGTCATCCCTGTTAACTAAGCTTGATTGAAATAGGACAACTCACGGAAACCCATGCCTTCATCAACTCTGTGTTTACACATTAATTTCCAATTTTTCCAATGAATAACACGTCCTTCACCTTTAGACCACCAGAATCTAGCCATAATGCTTTCTAATTCATTACAACAACTCATAGGAATCTGAAAGACTCTCATTGCATTGGTAGGAACCGCTTGACACAGCCTTGAGAAGCACTTCCTTGCCCGCCTTGGATAACATCTTTCCTACCCATTAACCTTAGACCAGAATCTATCCTTGCTCGAGGGCAGAGCCACTAAGAGCAAGTCCACCGGAGCAAAAAGAGGCCAGCACTCAGTGGAAAAAACAGGCTGGGACTCAGCCAATCCACTCCAGCCCGTGGAATAGACTGGCACCCAGCCCAAGCCAGTCTCTAGACCAGCCCATTTTTGACTGACCAAGGGACTGGCCTGTTTGCTTTTTTGCGCTGGCGCGTGGCCTTCACGCTCGCGTGAGTGCGAGTAGGAGACAAGAAATCAGGCTGCGGGGCCCGCGTGCAGGCGCACTCAAACCACAACCCAGGCTTGGCGACGTGGCCCACTTTCGGCCGTTGGATTTCCAATGGCTAGTTATTATATACTGTTGGATTTCCAATGGTAAAAAAAAATTGAATTTCACTTTTAAACTGGACCGTCCGATCACAGATCAATGGTCCACGTTTTTTTTCCCAAAAAAAATTAAGAATTTCACTTTTAAAAAATACATAAACTTTTTAATAAATTTAGATATTATTATTATTATTATTATTTTATTTTTTATAAATTCAGAAATTAAAAATAAAATTATTATTTTATAATAAATAATAATAATATTTTAATAAAATGGACTAGGCTATTTTTTGTTAGGGGTGGAAATACTTTGGCCTATTACTGTTCACTGGAATCTATTACTGTTCATTTGAGTGGATAAATGCGCTGGGTGATGGCACAAAGTCCTTAGGGGTGGACCTGCTCTAAGGGACCAAGGTGGTCTCGAGCGCAACCTGGTTATGGTGTTGGAAATTTTCCTATGGTCCCAAGCTTGCAGTTACCGTGAGACATGAGGAGGAAGATGAATTGTTGCTCGTGAAAAAGTTGAGTCGAGCCACATCTTTTATTGTTTTGTCTTTGTGGTTTAATGAAACGGTGAGTTTGTAGATGGGGTTATGAAAATAGATTTTAATCTTATTTCTACATCAACCTAATCAAATATTATTTGTAGACCTCTTTTTTGCTCTCCTTCTACTAAAGGATGCAAACCAGATTTTTTTTTTTTGGTATTTTTTTTATATTTTTAAATTTCTTAGTGATTAACCTACTTCACCATTTAGTACTATGGTCCAGTGGTATTCATTTCACTTGTAAGTGAGAGATCTTATATTTAAATCTCACCAAAGGCGAATTTGAATCATATTATTTCTGACAAACGCTAATATAGGAGATTTCTTCTGGTTGGTATAATTCTTATTTTACTTTTATTGTACTTTACTATGCTCTTACATCACATGTGAAGTGTGAAATGGATTCAATCCCGCTCACATGCGCACTCTTGTAATAGTAACTTTTAGGTTTAAATTTATTCACATTTTTCTACATCACTACACTTTATGGCTTTGTCACATTCCGAGTGTCGGACAACACATCTCGATTCGAAGTCCAAGTGGACATTTCGGATCGGGATCTGTCACTAACTCTCTCACCAATGCTAAACAAAAATAAAAATCATAGGCGACTTAGTAATTACATGTAACATGTTATAGATATTATATTAAAGTGTGATTGTGTAAATTCTAGATTTATTTGGTTACTAGTTATTCTTTCCCTGCTAAGACGCTCTCCCTTGTCTGATAAATTGCCACAGCACAACATGAATTTTTTTTTTTTTACACTACCTTCACAACCATATAAACATAGCAAGTCTTAGTTAAAATTAGCAATAGTGCCCGCGCGATGCCGCATATTTCAAAATTATGTTAAACATGAAATATATTAAAATTTATTTACATCCATACCAAAATCTAAAATTCATCCAAAGTATATTTGGAGATCAATATAAATGTTTGAGTAAACGAAGAAAATCTTAAATACTTGTGGGCACGCATACCATTTAACAAAAGGGGCATGATTCTTGGTATGTTGTTGTAACTAAAATAATAAGTTCAAATATCATCTAAGTTTTCTGATCTACATCATTAACTGCTTATAGTCCAAAATATTTTAGCAACCTTTATACAACATATTGGTTGACCAATCAACTTTTTAAAGATTGGTTTGAGTACAAAGTATGCGATCCCACTCTACGGTTGCTCATTTCTATATATGCAGCAGAAATAGCCATGCAACTCCATCATCGCAAGTCCTCGTATCATCTTTCATTGCATTTCAAAACTTCCTTTTTTTCTTCTTGTGTGCAGACATTTTTATTTCTCTGTTACAAATTAAAAAAAAATAGAAGTTGATAATATACGTGATAGTTTTAGTAAAAATGAAAAAAACAAAATATATGTATGGTTTGAACTACATATACTAACGAATAAGTTTAAACCTTAAATCGCATATGAATCTAGATTATCAAAATCATTCATACGCAAACCAATCAACTCAATCATGTTCAAACCAAACTGGTCTACTTCGTAAGGAAAAGTTGTAATCCTTATTTCAGTTTTCAGTCGATTTCATTTCATTCTTAATTCGGATCTAAAGTATGAGAGAATTGTTAGGATGAGGGTGAACGAATCGACTATTTTAAAGTTGAATTTTCAGTCAGGAACAATATAAATTATAATATAATAGGAGTTTTTGCTCTACAATTAGGAAATCAAAAGCATGCTTACGAATTTTAGCTTACTACAAACTGTGTGTGACTTTGTTTGAGCAATGAAAACAGATCCAATTATATTTGTAAGTTAGAACACTGCACTATTAATCTTGCTGGCTGAAAATCTATTATTTTCTAATTTATATAGTTTTCGTCAGAAAATTCAGCTTTAAAGAAAGTAACTACTATAAGGTGTAAACTGAAGAATGTATAGTTCATAGTACAGACCAAAAATTAGCAATGATGTTTTCGATTCTTGCTCTCAGTTTCATTTTCGGTGTAGGGAATGGAATTGAAAAGGTATCTCATGAAATGAAAGTCAATTTAGAAAAACTGATTGCATGTAATTGGAAGGGAGAGCAAATCATGCTAACCATTTAATCTCATCAGCTAACCTTCTATTGTTTTCAATGTTTATAGATTATTGAGCAGTGTAAAATTCGGATCCTTTCATTAGAGCACAAGCAGAGTAAACAAACTAATTGTAAAAAAATCACATAAAACAGAGAGAAAAAAAAGATACATGGGATAGATGGAAACTTGTTTGGCAATTTCCTATGTATATCCATAGCATGATTTTGAATTAATCTGCACCAAAAATAAAATTTGCAGGACACACGATATCAGGAAAAAAAAAGTATACAGAGATTATGATAGATTGTGGGATGTTGTGATAGGCTTCTTGTTAATACTATATGTTACATCAGATTCTAGGTAACAAAAGTAGGCATTCTTCACTAATTAACTCTCTCAAATAGGCTCAATTTTCAGATTAAATTTGGTCAGCCGTTTGGAGTGCTTAACGTTTTCAGATTCTTCATTTCTTAAATCCACTAAAAAGAGCAAAAATTAAAATGAAATTAAAAAGGTGAACCTGGTGGTCGCCGCCTCTGCCGATGAGGAGATTGAGGGGATTGATTTTAGCTTATCGGTTGAAAAGTTGGCTTTCTTCTTTCTTCTTCCCATTAAGGTTCTATTATGTGTCTTCTTGTTCCTTCAAAACACTACCAGTAGTTCCAACCAATGACCAAAATATCGATAATATCGGCGAAATATCGCCAATATTATCGTTTTTTTAAGGTAACGATATTTTTTTGCTTATCTTTTAATTATCGTCAAAATATCGCGATAATATCGATAATATCACGATATTTTAAATATTATCACGACATTTTCAATAAAGGTAAGTATAGTTGGGCCTCTGGTCCTTTTTATAATTATACACCAGCTTTCTTGCAATTTCCGGCCAAACCACGACGAGTTAGACGTCGTGTGAGGAACCATTCTCTTCGTCTCTTCGAGAACTACAATTTTCCTTTTTGTTTCACCCAATTTCGTTGAGTATTGAAGAAGTTATACTCGTTTGAATCTAACCCAGTTTCCGGCGATAAACCGTGGTCGTTTGGCCATCTTTCAGGTCATTTTCCAGTCAACGCCGGCCACCACTCGGTCCTCACTTGGTATGAACCTCTTCTCCACATTCCTAACTACATTTTAGCTTTTGAATCACTCAATTTGGTTAAGAAACGAAGAAGTTACAAAGCTTTGAAAACTGCCCAAACCTTCGGCCCCAAACCCAGTTTTCCGACGAGCACAGCCCCTTTCGAGGCGTTTTCCGGCCAAACCACCGCGATTTGGCCGGCTTGCAGGGTATCAATCTCTTCATCGCGTCGAGTACTACAACTTTCATGTTTGGATCACTTAATTTGGTTGAGTAACGAAGAAGTTATGGACGTTCAAAGTTAGGGTAGAATTCCGGCCGAACTCCGGCCTTCTTCTTCCTTGGGTCCGGCGACCCATCAACCTTAGGCCCTTTGGGCCGTTCCTGCCAAACCCAAAACCTGGGCAGCCCCAACCCATTTCTTTTTCCTTTTCTGTTTTTATTTAAATTGTTTAAAATGCCTTGGGCCATTTTAATTTGGGGCCTTTGACCCGTTCCCTTTTTAAAATAATAAGGGAATTCGAACCCCTTCCATTTTACTCCTTCAACACCTTGACCATCATATCACTTATGTTCTTGTGAAAATATGCTAAAATATTTACATATTTTCTACACTCACAATGTTTGCCAGCTCGCTATATAATCAACTTAAATCAGTTAAATCCATCATGCAATGCATTTTCTTCCGATTTTTTGTGATAAATTAATAGATAATTGACTAAATAAACATCCTGCAAAGTTTCAATAATTTTTTTTAACTTTTTCTTACAATTTCCGTGGTTTCTATTAGATTTTTATCGATATCGATATTATCCCGATATTTCCGTCGATATATTCCGTGTTTTCGGACTACCGATATTTCTGATATCATCGATATTTTATACCTTGGTTCCAACCACATGCCATTGGATCATAATCCAGAAGAAAAAAAAAAAATTCTATCACATCAAGTTCAAGCCTCCACTTACCACAAACTATTGTGTGCAGACTGGGCATTCACGTGGCTTCCCTTTCTCCAGCCAAAACCAAACAACATCATGCTCATCCTCTGCAATTAAAAAAAAAAAAAAACATCAAAATGATAGGAATAAAAATTTAAAAGATTCATTTTTTCTTAAATACTCAATCGTTTCTAATCAAATCAGCTAACCCTTTTCAAAACCCTACAAATAACAGATCAAGGGTATTTACTCGTCGTAAGGTTTATGCAGACCCAAATTCAAGCATCAGAGAAAAGGCAGTGGCGATGAAAATACTGGTAGGATTTGAAACGAAATTGGTCCATACCAAAACTGGTAGGGTTTATTCGTCTTCCTCCGTCTTTGTCCAGGGTAAGAGAGAGCTGCTGTTTTTGTCTGCCCTTTGGAGCAGAAAGTTTTGACTGGAACAGAACTCCAATTGGAAGGAAGAAGCGAGGGAGGAAAAGGGCGTGCGTTCCCACGTGTCAATAGAATTGTGGCAGAAACGTGATAACACAATTTAGCAGGGACAAAATCAGTATCGCACCGTTAATGAACAGTGCTCTCTCACATGGTGAACAATACTTTTCTGCTGGGTTTTAGTAGATAGTAATTTGAAAATAAAATAAAAAATAAGTAAATTTATTCTAACCTCTTTCAAGAGCACTCGTAGTCGTGCGGGTATGTACAGTTTGGTAGTATATGATACAAATAAGCTGACAACTGACAAGGTAAAAAAGTATTAAAATTTAGGGCAAAGTGATTTTTTACAATCATATTTTGTAAAGTTCTAAAAAACGTTAGGCGCTAATCGGACGGCAGACTAGAACCTAGCATCTAGGTGGATTTAAGTAAATCTATTATATTTTTTGTAAATAAGTGTCTGTTTATATTTTAAAAATATATAATTTCATCATAAACTATAAAATAGAATGACAAATATATTATGAAATATTAGAACATAATGAAAACATGGAGAATAAGGATATAATGTGTGTTCATTTAAGTATGCAACAAGTCTCTTATAATTTATGGAAAAAATAAAATGCAAAATGAAAATTATTTATTTTTTGTCTAAGTGAGTCGCGACCTAGGCGGGTTTGAACGGGTTAGGCGGGTGCTTAGGCGGTTTAGGCAGATGCCTCATCAAGTTTAGACGCTCTTTTTTAATTTTCAAATGCCTAAGTATTAATCTGGATGGTGGTCAACTGGTTAACAACTAAAACAGAAATTTTTAGAACAATGCTATTTTGGGGTGTTAATCAAAATGGACCACGACCTAAAGTTTTTAAATTGCACCATTTTGTGCCTTTTGTTGGTTTACCCATTATGGATGCTGTTAAATCATTGATGTAGCATTCGGAATCGATTTCTATTTGTCCAAAAAAAAAAAAACATTCCAATTTACCGGCATACATAACGATTAAATTAACGGAAGTTAGAGGTGTAAATTGACAGGAAAGATGATCTGTGAGAAGAAATAAGTTGCGGATGACTCACCTACCCTGCCATTATTATTTGTCTAGCAGGCCGATATTCGAATCCGACGACTGTTTCTTCCTCGCGACCCAACTTTAAAATTCTGTGTTTGAATTGTCAATCTAACTTTTGACTTTGGAGATGAAGATTCCTGCTTTCTTCCTGCTTTCTTGTTGATTGCAATTTGGGGTGTAAATTGACAGGAAAAAGGACAAATGTATGGCTGTCATACAAGTTGTTGAAGAAATAAGTTAGGGATGGCCCCTGGCATTTTCTTATCAAGTGGGGCTCACGAGCTCTTTGATCTAATTCTTGATTGGAGATAATTTTTGAACTATTTTTAATTCTCTGAACTCTTCGGTTGAAGATGTTTTACTCTTTCATACTTAAAAGCAGGCACACCAATGCATCTTCCAAACCATTCTTCACACTACAACAAACAAATTGACAGATATTACAAATTTAAAACAGACCTTCCTAGTGAATAATTCAAAATGACACGAATTTCCATTTCCAATTAAACTTTTCGGCCGACACAAAATTTCATTGGTGCATTAGTATCAACCCCATATATAACTAAGGGTAATACTAATTCGAGGCCAAATTCAAAAAGAACGAATGCACCCATGCTCGAAAACCATCATTTACATATTGGCAATGACTAATGAGTTACTTACACTCAATACTTTATATATTTGATTACAATCCAACCTAAATTCTTCACAAGAAATTCAATTAATAGACAGTATAACGGGGCTCGACGTCAAGGATACCTATCAGAGTGCAGAATCTCCTTGGCCAGCAAAACGACGGGCTCGATGTCGTTTAAAATCTCCCGTTCCTTATCCTTCCACATCTTTTGTTGTTTTCCCTTTGTAGTTTAATGAAAATGTGAGTTTTGAGACGGAGTTATTAAAATAGATTTTAATATTATTTCTAAATCAACCTAATCAAATATTATTTGTAGACCTCTTTTTTTTCCCTCCTCCTATTACAGGATGCAAACCAGAATTATTATTTTTGTATGTTTTTTTATATTTTTAATTTTTTTTAGTGATTAACCTGCTCTTACTATTTAGTACTAATGTCTCCTCACTTGCAATTGAGAGGCTTAATATTCGATTCTCACCAAAGATGAATTTGAATCATATTATTTTTGGCAAATGGTGATATACGAGATTTCTTTCTGTTGGTATAATTTTTACTTACTTTTACTCTACTTATGCTCTGACATCACATGTGAGATATGTTCAATTTCGCTCACATGCGAACTGTTGTAATAGTAACTTTTGGATTTAAATTTATTCACATTTTTTCATATTACTTTACTTTATGGATTTGTCACCTTCCAGGTGTCAACCAACAGAGCTTGATTTAGAATTTAAGTGGACATTCCGAATCGGGGCGTGTCACTAACTCTCTCCACCAATGCTAAACAAAAATAAAAATCATAGGCGATTTAGTAATTACATGTAACATGTTATAGATATTATATTAAAGTGTGATTGTATAAATCTTAGATATATTTAGTTCCTAGTTATTCTTTCCCTACTAGGATTGTATTTACTTGGAGGACAAATATTTCTCTCATCTTTACTACTATAAATAAAGACATTGTGTAGAGGAAATAACATCTCATATATTCAAAGAAATCACTACACTTTCTCCACTCTCTCGCATACTGCACCCTCTCTCCCTTGTCAGATAAACTGGCCACAACGCAACATGAATTTTGTAGTTTTTTACACTACCTTCGCAACCATATAAACATAGCAAGTCTCAGTTAAAATTTAAAAATAAAATAAAAAATAAGTAAATTTATTCTAACCTCTTTCAAGCACACTCGTAGTCGTACAGGTATTGTACAGTTTGGTAGTATATGATACAAATAAAATAAGCTGACAACTGACAAGGTAAAAAGTATCAAAATTTAGGGCAAAGTGCTTTTTTACACTCCTATTTTTGGGGTGTTAATCAAAATGGACCACGACCTAATGTTTTTTTTTTTTTTGGAAGACACGACCTAAAGTTTTTAAACCGCACCATTTTATGCCTTTTCTTAGTTTAACCATTATGTATGCCGTTAAATTATTGATGCAGCTTTTATAAAATTTATTATGAGTTGACGTGACAAAGAAAAAATTGCAATTTTAACGGCATACACATAACGATTAAACTAACAAAAGTTATAACATGATGCAATTTAATGTCTTAAGGTGTAAATTGACAAGAAAGATGATGAATAATGGCTGTTGAAGAAATAAGTGAGGGATGACTCACCTCTACCCTACCATTATTATTTGTCTAGCAGTCCCTTATTCCGAATCCGACAATTGTTTTTTCCACGACACCCAACTTTAAGAGTCTTTGTGTGAATTGTCTCTCCAACTTTTGACTGAGATAAGATTCCTGCTTAAAATATAATAATTGTTCAACAAGTGAGTGTGGGATGACTCACCTCTACCCTACCATTATTATTTGTCTAGCCACCCCATTTTCTCATCTCAAAATTTGGCCACAAGAAAGGTGGATACCATACCAATCCTCCACTTCTCACTTCATCTCTCTTGTTTTTCTCTGTTTCCACTGCTATCAGAAACATGGCCGAGGCACTCATTTCCGTGCTTCTCGAACAACTGGCTTCGGTAACTTACCAACACGTCGAACAAGAGGTGAAGCTGGTTTTGAATGCTAAGAAAGATGTTGATGCATTTGCTGCCAACCTTGAAGCGATTTGTGCTGTGCTTGAGGATGCGGAGCTGAGGCAAGTGAAGGAGGATAGCGTCAGAAATTGGCTGGAGCAGCTGAAAGATGTGTCGTACAAGATGGACAACGTGCTGGATGAGTGGAAGACTGAAATACTGAAACAACAAGTTGAGAAAGAAGAAGAGCACGGTAGAAGTACTTCTCTTGTTAATAATAAGAAGAAGCAGGCGGTATGTTTCTCTATTCCCTCCTCTTGCTTTTGTTTCGGCCAAGTCCGTCAGATAATTCGTGGTCGTGAGATTGCTCTTAAGATCAAAAGTCTGAATGAAAATTTAGATGAGATTGCAAAGCAAAGAGAAAGATATAACTTTCGATTCACAGAAAGAAAGATCAGTGAACAACCTGAGCGAGATAAAACTTCTTCTTTTGTTGATGAATCTATCATATTTGGTAGAGAACAACAGAAGGAAGTTTTGGTTAGCAAGTTGTTGAATGAGAGTAGTCAAGAAGAGAGGGGCCTCCTTGTCATCCCTATTGTCGGGATGGGAGGAATGGGGAAGACAACTCTGGCCCAACTGGCTTTTAACGATGAAAATGTTAAAGCTTGTTTTGAGATGAGAATATGGGTTTGTGTTTCAGACCCTTTTGATGAGATCAAAATTGCCAAAGGCGTCATTGAGGGTGTCGGAGCTACCAGCCCAAATTCAGATGAATTGGAAACTTTCTTGCAATGCATGTCAAAATCCATTAAGGGAAAGAAGTTTCTCCTTGTACTAGACGATGTGTGGACTGAAGACCAAAGAAAGTGGGAGAAATTGAAGTTGCCATTAATACAAAGTGGCGCCCCTGGTAGTAGAATATTGGTGACCACTCGAAAACAGGAGGTTGCTGATATGATGGGAGCTTCCACTCACACGATCTATTTGGAGAGGTTGAGCGAACAAAATTGTTTGTCAATATTCAACCGCATGGCATTTTATAATAGGGATAAGGATGGTGCGTTGGAAGCCATTGGTGAAGAAATAGCAAAAAAGTGCAAGGGTTTGCCTCTTGCTGCAAAGGCTTTGGGTAGTCTCATGCGTTACAAGAACACGAGGAAAGAATGGCAAGAAGTTTTGAACAGTAAGATATGGGAGCTAGAAGAGGTTGAGCAACAAGTTTTCCAACCGCTATTACTGAGTTATTTTGATTTGGCACCTGCGGTCAAACGATGTCTTTTATACTGTGCTATTTTTCCAAAAGATCATGAGATTGATAAGGATCATTTGATTGAGTTGTGGATGTCACAAGATTATCTCAATTCAAAAGGAAACACAGAGAAGGAAACAATTGGCCAAAGGTATTTTGATAATTTAGTAATGCGATCTTTTTTTCAAGACTTTGGAAAAAGCTTTGATGGAAATATCTGGAGGTGTAAAATGCATGATATTGTGCATGACTTCCTGCTATTTCTTACTAAAAATGAATGCTTTACAATGGAGGTCAAGGGTGGTAACAATACAATAAAGCCCTTGGGTGATAAGATCCGCCATTTGACCTTAATGCATTGCACCCGAGGGTCCACTCTCATGTGTTTCGTTTTCCAGCTGCGATCTACGTACTCTTGCAACTTTTGATTCAAAATTTAATGTTGTGGACTCAACTTTGATCTCGCAATTGAAACATCTGAGGACATTAAATTTGAGTGGTAATTGTATTGAAGTGCTTCCGAAAGAGATAGGTGAATTGGTGCATCTAAGGTTCATTGATTTGTCTGATAATTATGATTTGAAAAAGCTACCGAATGCGGTGTGTAATTTATACAATTTGCAGACGTTGCGCCTTGCTGGGTGTAAGAAACTTGAAAGTCTACCTCAGAGCATGGGAAAGTTGATTAACTTAAAGCATCTTTATGTGTGGTTTTGCGATGAGCTGAAGTACTTGCCGAAAGGGATTGGGAGATTAACAAATCTAAGAAGACTAGATGGGTGCCGTGTTGGCGGTGGTAAAGACGACGATGAAGCGTTCAAATTAGAAGATTTGAGAAACTTAGACCAACTTCGTCTACTCAGGATATTAATTTATGGGGAAGTGAAAGTTGCTGCGGGTGAGGGTGAGAAAGCATCACCCCTGGGGAACAAACAACAACTCTCAAAATTGAGTATATCTCTTCTTCATTGTGAAAGTAGTGTAGAAATACTGAATTTCTTACGACCGCATCCAAATTTGGAATCTTTATTAATTCGAGGGTATAATGGAAGCAGTGCCCCCAACTGGATCATGTCATTAAACAATTTGAGATTTCTTCGCCTTGGGCAATGGAATGAATGTGAAGTTTTACCTCCTTTGGGAAAATTGCCGTCCCTCGAAAGACTGGAGCTTTGGAGTATGAAAGGAGTACAAAAGGTTGGAGTTGAGTTTCTGGGAATAGAAAAGGAAACGTCATCAGCATCATCATGCATTACTCTATTCCCAAAACTGAAACAACTAAGACTTGAATTGATGGAGGCGTGGGAAGAGTGGAAAGGAGTGGAAGAGTGGAAGGAAGAGGATTCTCATATTACCATAATGCCATGCCTTTCTTCTTTAGAGATTGGCGGGTGCCCTCAGCTAAAAACACTGCCAGACTTCTTGCTGAAAACACCACTTCAGACACTTGTCATCCTTTACTCTAAGAGTCTTGCACGAGGTTGCCAAAAAGGCAGAGGAAAGGAGTGGCCCAAGATTTCTCACATCCCCAACATCAGAATCATGCCTCCACTTGATTCTGATTTTGGTGATGATGGTGAAGGCATAGTCGAGGCAGAGGATGCTGTTGAGTTACCTGAGAGGCCTTCCACTTCTGATCCTGAAGATGAGGGTGAAGGCATAGTCGAAGCAGAGGATGCTGTTTAGTTGCATGAGAGGCCTTCCACTTCTGGTAATTAACCTCTTTTCTATATATTTACCAACTCACTCTATATTCATTTGACATCAGTGTTGTAATTTCTGGGTAGAGCTTGTATTATACTTGCAAATTACAAGATTATTCCAACTAGACAAGTATAACTCTATATATAATGTTGCAATGGACTTGTAACTCGGTTAAGACCATATTGCAGGTCCCGAGTTCAATTCCCCTCTCCCACTATCGTGATTTGCAATGCTCTAGTTTTATTTTATTTTTAATCCGAAAACTTTATGCAAGAAAGTAACAATTTATCGTCACAAATTTTGCAGAAAGTTTAATGAGCACGCTTTTGGGAGGCTGGAAGACCTCAAAATTCAAATGGCTAGATTTGCCAAGACCCTCCAGTGGTCTTTTCCTTTGCTTTCGGGCAGAATGAAGATCGTCGGACATAGGCACATTCAAAAGCTCCATTGCGTGGCGTGTGTAGTATAATGCAAAGAGCTCCAGACTTGTTTGAGGTCTTCAGTTGAAGTCAGAACCAAGAATACAAGTAATAACTTTGTTTTTCAAAAGTCAAAATATACAGTTGTGAGTTAAAAGAGTTTTATTCGTTCAAAATATACTAAAATGAATGTTCCTCGATTCAGTTCACTAGAATGCAACGCCTGTCATAACTAAATAAAGAATGCAGGGTTCTTAAAACGTGCAACAATCTTTGGCGTCATACTTTGAAAAAACGAAAATACATAGTTAAAAATTAGACAAGTGTCAACTGAAAAAAAAACTCATCTGAATAACAAATAAAACTGCAAACTGGAATATTAGCAAGTCCATCAAAAGTTTCCCTATAGGAAATTCAAGAAACCTTTGATTCGAGAAACAATCGATGATATGCAAGCCATACTTGCTGTTAAGTGGGCTCTCGGCATCAAATGCAGCAACCTATATCTTGCCCTCTCTACCACCGGCAAAGAAGGCATTATCACAAGGATCCAGTGCAATCACATCAATTATAGTAGGGAAAACAATATTTCTCAATAACCTCCCACTTCCTACGCTCCAATCCTAAGAAATTTACATCCAAATCAAAATTACAAAACACATGCAATTTCAAGATTGCATTGCTTTTATGTTTATTGGGTATGAATAAGAATGCAAAAGGCAAAAGACATGTAATAGATATAGAGGGACTTAAAGAGTCTGCTCCGTCAAATGTCCATTAGCATTTCAGAGCTTAAAAAAAGATCAATTCAAAGAGATAAAAAAATGATTAGGAAAATTAACCTCCCATAAGTAGATATTCCTCGATGAGCCTCCGCCAACAACGTACATGTATTCGCTGTTTGCAGCGAGTGGATTGATCGGTTCTTCTGGGAAGCTCTTGACATCAACTTGCGGCTGCACATCAAAATTCTCAAAATTCAATTAAATTGCAAGCTTTATAAGTTGAGGCAGTTCATCAAACAGGTTGTGTGCATAATAAAGGACGTGATCTTACCTTGGACCAGAACCAATACTGGACAGAGCCAGACGAGGGAGAAGGCTCGCGGAGCTGAAAGAGGCGAGGAACCGTTCGGCGACGCAGATGAGGGTGCGAATGGTTCGTGTGGTTCGATTCAATTTTAAAGTCAAAATTAAAATGAAACCAAACCGCTTACTTCGATTCGATTTTTCAAGAAAAAAAATGTACAGTTTAAAATTTAACATATTAATATAAATTTCCTAATTTGGATATACAAATTTTAAAAGTTTTACATATAACAATAATTACTGCAAAACATCAACAAGTTTGATTAGAACAAATGCTTGTACGCACCTACTGCTGCAACAACAGCAACAAAAGGGTGTCACGTACAGGGTATAACACAAAACAAGTTGAATAACTTTCATGTCATATGTGTTTGTGTGTGTGATGGTATAAAATAAGAAAGGTCCTTGAAGTTAATGAACAAAAGAAAGTGGTGAATGATGATATTCTAGTTTGGTTAAGTCTAGACTAAATGTATGGACTTTAACAACAACCAGTTAAACATGACATCTAATATGGACATTTAATTAAATATTTATTAATATTTACGGTGCGATGCGGTTTTCAAAAGACACAATCGAAACCAAACCGTTACCTACACTGCAGTTCGATTTCAAAATCGAAACCATTTCAAGACCGCAATACCAAACTATTCGATGCTGATTTGGTTCGTGTTTTAGTTTCAGTTTTCGGTTTCAAGTGCCCACCCCTAAAAAGGATACGTAAAATGTTGATGGTGCTGCTCACTAAGAATTTTGCTAGGGTTTTTGAATTGCGCGTAGCCAGACACAAAAGGTCGGGAAGGTTCTCAAAATGAGGCCGTTGGCAATTGTTTGAATGTTTCTAATTGTTGTCCCAACCTCATGGGAAATTTTATCTGAACTCATATAACATTTTCTTACATTCAATTTAAATTTTAAATGTGATTTGTCGTTTTTACCATATTACAGTTACATCAAGTATAAGATGAAATTGCAAGTGAGCCTTTACCAGAGTAGTGGAAAGGTGTTGTGCCCTTGACGGCGTGATCTAATCTAACATTTAACTTACTAACTCTATGTTTCACTCTAAAAAAAAAAAAAAAAAAAAAAAAAAAAAACCAAGCATAAGACGAAATTAAGAATAAAAATAAAATATATCCATAAATCCACACCCAGTAATCAAACCCTACGAAAGACATTTCCCTTCCAAGGTATAATTTGAACACCATTTCATACGCATCTGTAATTACCAAAGCAAAATTAAACCCCAATACAAGCGTTAGGAAGGAGTAATGCACATTTAGCCACTACCACGTTTAAAATGTTCCCGAATGAATCTATCTGCATGGGATGGGTACGTATCTCGGATATATGCTCGAAGACACTTCTGGTAGGAGAAATCTATCCATGCACCATCAGTTCTTATGACAAATAGGCACCTCGAGTGTTCAAGTTGGGGATGCCGATCAACCTTCAGCAAGACGAGTTACAAAGAAAGTGGTTAGTTTGCATAGACAAGCACAAGAATCCACATTGCATAAAATAAAGGTTGACCATATATAGAAAGGAGGACTGGTTCAGAAATCAATAAGAACTTGAAATTCAATCAATAAATAGTTTACAAATACAATTTCAACAAATAGTCAGTTTAAGTTCTATTCAAGTAAAGATCAGACTGAAGAAGATAAGTTATGAGAAAGAGACGGAGATAGATAATTTCACGTCACATAAACAATAATAGAAGGATCTTTATTTATGGTTACATATTACACTCGTAACTGGTTTCTGAACCAACCAGCTAAGGAAAAAGTAGCCAAAAAAAACAAAAAAACAAAAAAAACAGTAGAAAAAAATTAGACCAAAATTTTAATAGTTTACACTTTCAGCTTCCGCTATCATTGAATTGTATTGAAAAGGTACGAAATAAATAATCTGTACAAAATAATCTAGGAAAAACAAGCCCCAATAGTTAAGGATAAGTTATGAACACGCAGATCTAAAGTTCCAAACATGCACTAAAAAAGGTTAAAGTGGGAAGAAAAAAGCCAAGGCCTGTAGCTCATTAAGCTAGAGCACCTGTGACTGGCCCCCCATTGAACTTCATCTTACACAGAGGGGACAAAAATAAATTTCAGGCTAGATAAATGCTTTTCTATTCACATAATCATTAAGAGATGCTACAAACTTCTAGTTGTGTATGTTTGTGCAGCGATATTTCAATCGTTTCTTCTATTACTCGGTTGCAATACAGTTAACATCTTGCATTCATCCAAGGTTTCCTATTACATAGGTTGGTGACACCAATTTCTTGTTAAATCTTCTGGTTGTGACAAAAATTGGAATGGCCCATCAGCAATAGCATATTAAAAATAGTAAAAGACAGGAACTGTTTTGGAAAGCAATCCTTAAAGCTACAAAAGCAACAACATCGAAGAATAGCTTTTGCTAAAAAAATAAGTGCCCTGGTGTTTGTTTAGACATTAGTGTTTTAGTTCAAGGAGTTAAGGGTACTTGAATAATGTTGAGTTCACTGGACATTTTCCATAAGGGTTATTCTATTTGGACTGACATTTTTACTCTTTATACTCGCCTTCCTAAAGTTTCTTTAACTTTCTCATATTATTCATCAATATTTTTCAATTTCTTTCTTTTAAACTTTAAATAGATACCTGTAAAGGCAAGTGCCAAGGTTCTCAAGGAAGAAGAGGAGAAGGAAGTGGATGGGGAAGGGAGGAGGTGACAGGAAGAGAAGGGCATATAAAGATAAGGAATTGAATCAACAAGGGTAATATGATTGGTACATAATGTTTTTCAGCAGCGATGAGTAAGGGATTGGTGCAAATAGGATGAACATTTAGGCCTCCTTATACTTCAGAACAACCATGACATTTAATTACCTGCTGCATTCCTTTCGAACATTTTCAAGTTTTAGTCTTCAACACTCAATACATTCACCACAAAAATAATACACAAACCCTAAATTCCTCTTTCTATGATTTCAGCCTTTGAAACCATCAATTCTAGTAGAGGGGTTGATTTGACAGAAATATCCTGAAGTTGACAGAAATAAAGGTTGATCATATATAGAAAGGAGGACTGGTTCAGAAATCAATAACAACTTAAAATTTAATGTCAATAAATAGTCATTTTAAGTTCTATTCAAATAAAGATCAGCCTCAAGAAGAGAAGTTTTGAGATAGAGACAGATAATTTCATGTCACAGAAATACACAGAAACAATAATAGAAAGAGCTTTATCTGCGGTTACATATTACACTCGTAACTCATGTCTGAATCAACTTCCTAATGAAAAAGTAGCCAAAGAAACAGTAGAAAAAAATTAGACCAAAATTTTAAGAGTTTACACCTTCAGCTTCCGCTATCATTGAATTGTATTGAAAAGGTATGAAATAAACAATCTGTAGAAAATAATTGAGGAAAAATAACCCCAATAGTCAAGGATAAGTTATGAACGTGCAGATCTAAAGTTCCAAACCCTTGCCCAATTGCTTAGGAGATGCACTAAAAAAGGTTAAAGTGGTAAGGAAAAATGCAAAGGCATGTAGCTGGTCTCCCATTGAACTTCATCTTACACAGACGGGGTAAAAGTTAATTTCAGCCTAGATAAATGCTTTTCTACTCACATAATCATTAAAAGATGCCATAATCTTCTTAGTCGTTATGTTTCTTCAGTCTGATCTTTATCTGAATAGAACTTAAAATGACTATTTGTTGACATTGAATTTTCGAACTATCAATTGACATTGAATTATAAGTTTTATTGATTTCTGAACCAGTCCTCTCTATATATGATCAACCTTTGTTTTATGCAATGTGGATTCTTGTGTTTGCCTATGCAAATTAACCACTTTCTTTGTAACTTGTCTTGCTGAAGGTTGATCGGCATCCCCAATTTAAACACTCGAGGTGCCTATTTGTCATAAGAACTGATGGTGTATGGATAGACTTCTCCTACCAGAAGTGTCTTCGAGCATATATCCGAGATAAGTACCCATCCCATGCAGATAGATTCATTCGGGAACATTTTAAACGTAGTAGTGGCTAAATCTAAATGTGCATTACACCTTCCTAATGCTTGTATTTAATTTTTCTTTGGTAATTACAGATGCGTATGAAATGATATTCAAATTATCCCTTGGAAGGGGGATGTCTTTCGTTTTCAGACCTCCAGTGACCCACATATAACCTAGATTTACAAAATGTCAATGTAGTAGATAATCCTTGACTTAAACTCACATGTATCTTTAAGAATGACAACTAAGAAAATGATTGAAGTTAACTTCACTTTGTTGACTTACATCTCTCTTCCTTGGCTTTGAACATGTTTTTTTAATTTTATGACTTTTGGTTTTTTTTGTCTTTCCTAGGACCTGCTTTTACTGGGGTGGTTGATTTACTTAGCTTTGTACCTATAAGTCCTCAAAGCTCATTAGGTAACAACCTGGCTCTCTCATTGGTTAGAAGCTTCGTCAATTGTTTTAGCTTAATTAGATAATTTAGACGGAGGAAAATATGTGAGTCCTTTGTCGGGTTTTCAGGACTTGTGCCAGTATAGTCCATCAGTTTGAAGGTGTTCGATGTGGTGATCAATGGTCTTATAGCTTTTTGGCTGACCTTCAATGGAGATAATAACATTGCATTGTGACAACTATTGATGATATGAATTTGTCTCTATGTTTGACTGCGATTAACAAGAGAAAAACTTCGGTAAGGTAGACTGACTTGAGGAGCTTTCTCATATGGTGGGTCGGGTAAGATCAAAATACATAGGGTCCATGAGAGCTTCCCTACAGATGACATAGTAGAGCACCCTTAGCCTAGTTTTTATCGTGTTTAATGGACCGGCAATGGATGGTCCATCCAATAGGACTTGGTCTTGATCAGTTTAGGTAGTATCATGGGTGAATATATGGAAATTTTGTATATTCTGGCAGCTTAGAAGTCTGATAATTTGAAGTTAATTGCCTTCATGGTCCCGTACTTTTTACCAACTAGTAGAAATCGAGTAGTTGAGACTGGTACTGTGAGTCAAAAAGTCAAGCTCTCACAGATGGACGCTATCTAGACTCTAGGGGGCGTTTGTTTGCCCTCACTAAAGGGTACTGGACTGGACTGGACTAAGAGTTAGTCCAGTCCTATGTTGTTCCTGACAGGGACTAGGTTTAATGAGACTAAGTCTCACTAGCCTAGACTAAATCAAGGACTAGCTGGTCTTAGTGAAACCCCTCAAAAACCATGGGACTAGCTAGGACTGTCCCCTTTCTCCTCTTTTCTCCTCCTCGCTTTGCTCCTCGACCACTCACATTCGAAAGCCATTGGACTAGATGCTTTTCACAACCAATTTTCATATAAAATACCAAATTAAAGAAAAGATTGGAACGGACAAGGGAGAAAAAGATGGAGAAAAAGAGGGAGAGAATGAGACGGTAAGGAAGAATTAAAGGGATAAAAAAAAAGGATAAAAATAAAATATTAATAATTATGGATTAAATAATATAATATTATAGTTTGTTAATTATCTTGCTTGTTAGTCCGACACTGCACCAAACGCTTCACTAAGCTAGTCCAGCTTAGTCTAGATTAATTTCTACAAATTAGACCAAAACTTTAATAATTTACAGTTTCAGTTTCCGCTATCATTGAATTGTATTGAAAAGGTACACAATAAATAACCTGTAGAAATTAATCTAGGAAAAATAAGCCCCAATAGACATGGATAAGTTATGAACATCCAGATAACAAGCTCCAAACCCTTGCCCAATTGCTTAGTACGTGCACTAAAAAATGTTAAAGTGGTAAGAAAAAAGCAAAGCCATGTAGCTCATTATGCTAGAGCACCTGTGACTGGCCTCCCATGGAACTTCATCTTACACAGAGGGGACAAAAATAAATTTCAGCCAAGATAAATGCTTTTCTATTCACATAATCATTAAGAGATGCCATAATCTTCTTAGTTGTTATGTTTGTGTTGCGATACTTCAATCATTTCTTTTATTATTCGGTTGCAACACGGTTCCCATCTTGCGTTCATCCAAGGTTTCCTATTACATTGGTTGGTGACACCAATTTCTTGTTATATCATTTGGACTGACATTTTTACTCTTTATACTCCTCCCTAAAGTTTCTTTAACTTTCTCATATTATTGATCAATATTTTCAATTTCTTTCTTCTTTTAAACTTAAAAAGATTAAAATTAGATACCTGTAAAGGAAAGTGCCAAGGTTCTCAGGGAAGGAGACGAGAAAGAAGCGGATGGGGAAGGTAACGGGGAGGGGAGAAGGGCGTATAAAGATAAGGAACTGAATCAATAAGCGTATATGATCAGTATCATAATGTTTTGAAGCCGTAATGAGTAAGGGATTGGTGCAAAGAGGATAAACATCAACTTGCTAGCTGTTCTAACTTATTTCCCCACCCAAGTCACTTACGTTTTACTCCCCAATTAAAGCTCTATAATCCAGAATAAACCACCCCCCCCCCCCCCCCCAAACACAACCCTATTTCCCCACCCGAGTCACTTACCTTTTACTCCCCAATTAAAGCTCTATAATCCATACTAACCACCCCCCCCCCCCCCAAACCCAAAACAAAAGCGGCGGTTCTGTGCCACGTCTTCCGAACACCCATAATTTGAAATTACCCGGTGCATTCCTTTCGAACATGTTCAAGTTTTAGTCTTCAACACTAAACATTCACCACAAAATTAATACACAAAGCCGAAACCCATTTTTCTATGCTCTCAACCTTTGAAACCATTCTTCCCCTAACCCAAACCGCTCATGAAAACATGCTTGTTTCTATACAACATAAACTATCATACTTAAAAGAAGGCACACGTGCATTCACCCCAATGGTGATTTGTGACACACAACAGTCGTCTTCCGAACCATCCTTCACACTTCAACAAACAAATTGGTAGATACTACAAATTTGAAAATAGAACTTCCTAGTCAATAACTCGACGACACCAATTTCCAAGTTGAAATTTTCGGCCGACACAAAATTTGATTGGTGCATTAGTGTCAACCCTATATATAACTAATTTGAGGCTAAATTCACAAAGAAGGAATGCACCGATGCTCGAAAACCATCATTTACGTAACACCACAGCAAACATATTGACAATGACTAATGAGTGACTTACGCTCAATATTTTATAAATCTGATTACAATGTAAGCCTAAAATGCTTCCCAAGAAATTCAATTAATAGACAATAATAAGGCAATCTCCGACTGTTAATGGTGAAGTAAAAAAAAGTTACCATGATAGAATCAATTGCGCAGCCAATTTTATCCTCTGAGTGTGGATGATGAGCAAGAAGCCTTTCCACCACACTCTTTTCATCTCCGTCAGCTGCTCACCATCCATATACCTGCAAACCACCAAAACCAATTCACAATGTAAAACGACCGGGCTCGACGTCGTTGCTAGCTAAGCTCATGGTAACCATACCTATCAGAGTGCACAATCTCCTTGGCCAGCAAAACGACGGGCTCGATGTCGTTTAAAATCTCCCGTTCCTTATCCTTCCACTTGCAGTAGTCAGTGTCGTCCCAGCGAGGGTACTTCGGCGGTTCCTTCACGCTCAGCACTCCTCTCAGCGGGGACCTCCCCGCCGAGGACAATAGATTCTCCAGCCGAGTGGACTCGCTCGCCCCGCTGCACCACACCCTGCCGCTCGGGACCGCAAGCCCGAGGCCCAGGCGTCGGTGGTGGACTCGCGCGCAGATGAACGAAACTGTACGCAGCAGCAACGGGTTCAGAGTCGCCATTCGCGTCGTCGTCGTCATCTCATTGTTGGAGTGGCATCAATGTATGGTGGATCATGGTAGTGACTGTACTAGACTCGTCTCAGTCGGCGGTGATGATGACTCAGTGAGTCGTGACTGGTGCGGTGGACTTTGTTAGAATTATGATATTTGTTTCGGGTTTTTGGCAGAATAAAAAAATTTAGAGGCCCATTATGAGGCCCAATTTGAATTGGGGATAAGTAGTGGGGGCCCATGGACGGATTATCTGATGCCTGATGGGTCCATCTCGTGTTTTGCTTTGTTTTTGTTTGCTGTTGTCTGAGTGTCAAAACGAACTGAAAATACGTGGCCCACACATAATTACGGAGTTTCGTACTTTACAGATAAGTGGCAGAGATTTTGAAACTTTGAACCGTACGTATAAGTGATAGAGATTTTGAAATCGTATTGAGAGTTGAAGGGTATGAATTCTCACATAATTAAGGAGTTTTGAATGTATGTATAAGGAGTTTAGGTATTCTTTATACGTTGTCAATTTTTTTTAAGAGTAAAATAGAATTCTATTCATAAATAATCAAGTTATACAAAAACACGGATATAGAAATACATGCAAAAGACCTCTGAACAACCTTGATGAACAAAATCCAGTGAGAAAAAACTCGACGAAGGAAAAGAGGCCTCACATGCACATAAAACTTGGACTTCCACCACAAACTCATCATGGATAAGGTCCATAAGTCACAACGGACCTGCAACCTTTCTCTAGTAGGGATTATCTCATTACCAAATGAAATAAAGAATCTTTGGTGGTAATTTGAGCTTCCATAGATGTTTCCAGAACATCCGTTGTCGAGAGACCAACATATCAAGACCGACATTCAAATTAATCAGGTGTCGAGATTCCAAAGCCACCCAATATCCACTTTTAACCTTATATCTCCCATTTGATGTGAAATGCCAAATTCTAATCCAACGAAGTTCCACTTACCGAGATGGATAAAATTGTCTCTAGTTCATTAAATTCAAAAGTCCTATATATTTTTCCTTCATCCCATCACCCCAAATTCGAAATGAGATCACATACCTTAGTCGAAATCGGAGAGATGAATTGGTGATGTCACATAGAAGTTATTATCTCTCGGTATCCAAGCACTGCCAAAAACATGCACCAACCTACCATCCCCAATTCGCCAACGCATATCTTTCTGTAATAGCTCACACCCCATAAAATGGATCTCCATGTACACAATGGTGCCGAGCACAACTCCGCAGACATGAACTCCGAGTTCGTAAAATACCTCGCCTTGAGCATCCTAGCAACCAAAGTATTCGGAAGCTCCAACACCTCATAGAAATCAGAAAGACGCTCATTGTATAGGTAGGTACCGCTTAACACACAGCCTTGAGAAACACTTCCTTGCCCGCCTTGGATGACATCTTTCCTTCCCACCCATTAACCTACGACCATAATCTATCCTTGCTCGTCTTGTATGGTATACTTTTAATTTTTATCACGATACCAGAGCAACTTAGTTTACGCGCTGAGCCAACAACCCCATGTCGAGGGCTGAGCCACTAAGGGACCAAGGTGGTCTTGAGCCCACCCTGGCTACGGTGTTGGAAACTTTCTAATGGTCCCAAGCTTGCAGTTGTCGTGAGACATGAGTAGGAAGATGAATTGTTGCTCGTGAGAAAGTTGAGTCAAACAACATCTTTTGTTGTTTTGCTTTTGTAGTTTAATGAAACGGTGAGTTTGTAAATAGGGTTATGAAAAAAAGTTTTTAATATTACTTCTAAATCAACCTAATCAAATATTATTTGTAGACCTCTGTTTTGCCCTCCTTCCTATTAAAGGATGCAAAGCAGAATTTTTTTTTTCTTTGTACTTTTTTATATTTTTAAATTTGTTAGGGATTAACCTGCTTTTACCGTTTAGTATTATGGTATAATGGTATTCATTTTTAGTTGTAAGTGAGAGGTTTTATGTTTAAGTCTCACTAAAAGCAAATTTGAATCATCTTATTTATGGCAAACATTGATATAGAAGATTTCTTTTGGTTGGTATAATTCTGATTTTACTTTTTTAGTACTTTACTATGATTTGATATCACATGTGAAATGTGGTTCAATCCCGTTCACATGCGCACTCTTGTAATAGTAACTTTTAGTTTTAAATTTATTCATATTTTTCCACATCATTACATTTTATGGTTTTGTCACCTTTGAGTATCGGCCAGCACATCTCGATTTGGAGTCCAAGTGGACATTCCGGGTCGGAGTGTGTCACTAACTCTCTCACCTATGCTAAACAAAAATAAAAATCATAGGCGATTTAGTAATCTGCTATGATTGTTTTTACTTGGAGGACAAGTATTTCTTTACACTTCACTACTATAAATAAATGCACTGTAAGGAAATAACATCTCATATACACAGAGAAATCCTTACACTTTCTCTACTCTCTCTCTTACCGCACCCATCTCTCACTTGTCAAATAAATTGGCCACAACACATCATGAATTTTGTTGTTTTTTTACATTACCTTCACAACCATATAAACATAGCAAGTCTTAGTTAAAATTTGGAAATAAAATAAAAAATAAGTAAATTTATTCTAACCTCTTTCAAGAACACTCGTCGTCGTACGGGTATGTACAGTTTGGTAGTATATGATACAAATAAGCTGACAAGTTCTGACAAGGTAAAAAGTATTAAAATTTAGGGCAAAGTGCTTTTTTACACTCCTATTTTGGGGTGTTAATCAAAATGGACCACGAACTAAAGTTTTTAAATGGCACCGTTTTTTGCCTTTTGTTGGTTTAACCATTATGTATGCCGTTAAATTGTTGATGTAGCTTTTATAAAGGAGAATTTTAACGAAAAATTTGCGGTACTGTTCACTTTAACGAAAAATTAAATTTTTACACTAAAAAGTTAAACTTGATACTATTTACTTTACTCTTTATGTTGTCCTTATTGTTAAAACTCAAAATTTTTAAACTGTTTTCATTAATTTTTCTTTTATAAAATCTAGTTTGAGTTGACTGTGTCAAAGAAAACATTGGAATTTACTGACATACATAACGATTGAACTACGGAAGTCATAACATGATACAATTTAAAACCTTAGGGTTGTAAATTGACAGGAAAGATGATCAATAATGGCTGTCAGAAGAAATAAGTGACGGATGACTCACCTCTACCCTACCATTATCATTTGTCTAGCAGGCCCATATTCTATTCTTATCTCAAAGCGTAAATAATTTACATCTACATAATTTTCAGAGTGAAGTTTAAGACGAGGAAATCCCATTTTACTCGGAACCAGGATTGTCTGCCCTTTTTTTTTTTTTTTTTTTGCTTTTTTGTTTGTGTGGTCACGGTTAAACTACGTTAATATTTTATATTATTATTTATTTTTGTCTTATTATTTTTATAAAAAAATAATATAAAATATTAACGTAACTTAACCGTGAACACACAAAAACAGAAGGCACGGAAAAGAGGAGCGCAGACAATCCTCCTCCATTTCCAACCACTGTTTCTTCAACGCGACCCAACTTTAAATTTCTGTGTGTGAATTGTCAATCGAACTTTTGACTTTAGAAATAAAGATTCCTGCCTTCCTCCTACTTGCAATTTAGAGGGTATTCAATTGGAATTTTGAGAGATTTTAATTTTTTTAATGAATTTAGAGGTATTCAATCAAGAATTTAAGTGATTTTTTGAAATTCAATGTGTATTTAATCAGGATTTTGAGATAGTTTATTAAAATCCTCAGAAATCCAGGTGTATTCAATTAGGATTTTAAAGAAGTTTATAACATTTCAAGTGTATTCAATTAAAATTTGATTTTAAAGAATTTGAAAAAGTTGAGGAATTAGAGGGAATTTGAGAGATTTTGTAGTGTATTTTAAGCGTCTACAAATCTCTTCTCTCCCCAAGAGATTTTGAGGGAATTGAATCAAAATTTTACATGGAATCTCTACAAATTAATTAGACTCTATAAAAATATATGGATTTATAAATTTATCAAAATCTCTCAAATTCTCAATTAAATACACTCCTATTTGAACGGTCACGATTAAGACACATTAATATTTTATATTCTTATTATTTTTATAAAAAATTAATATAAAATATTAAAATAATTTAACCATAACTGTTTAACTATAAGTAGATAAAAGAGAATAGATAGTGAGATGACAGACAATCCCCTTGCAATTTAGGGTGTAACTTGACAGGAAAAAGGATCAATGTATGGCTGTTATACAAGTTGTTGAAGAGATAAGTGAGGGACGACTCACTTCGACCCTACCACTATTATTTGTCGGGATCCCATTATTTGTCTATCTAACTTTTTTTCTTTTGGAAAGTTGTCTGTCTAACTTTTGACCTTGAGATAAGATTCCCTTAAAAGATAATAATTGTTTAACAAGTGAGTGTGAGATATTATTTGTGTAGCCAGCCCATGTTCTCATCTCAAAATTTGGCCAGAAGAAAGGTGATACCATACTAATCCTCCACTTCTCACTTCATATCTCTTGTTTTTCTCTGTTTCCACTGCTACCCGAAACATGGCTGAGGCACTCATTTCCGTGCTTCTCGAAAAACTGGCTTCCGTAACTTACCAACACGTCAGAGAAGAGGTGAAGCTGGTTTTGGATGCGGATAAAGATGTTAAAGAATTTAAGGCCAAACTTGAAGTGATTTGTGCTGTGCTTGAGGAAGCAGAGCAAAGGCAAGTGAATCCGAAGGAGGCCAACGTGAGAATTTGGCTGGAGAAGCTGAAAGATGTATCGTACAAGATGGACAATGTGCTGGATGAGTGGAACACTGAACTACTCAAACAAGAAGTTGAGAAGCAAGAAGAGCACGGTGGAAGTACTTCTCTTGTTACTGAGAAGAAGAAGGCGGTATGTTTCTCTATTCCCTCCTCTTGCTTTTGTTTTGGCCAAGTCGGCCAAGTCAGTCGGGTAATTTTTCGTCGTGACATTGCTCTTAAGATCAAAAGTCTGAATGAAAAGTTAGATGTGATTGCTAAGGAAAGAGAAACATATAACTTTCGATTCTCAGAGAGAACAACCATTGAACAACCTGTGAGAGAGAAAACTTCTTCTTTTGTTGATGAATCTATCATAGTTGGTAGAGAACAACAAAAGGAAGTTTTGGTTAGCAAGTTGTTGAATGAGAGTAGTCAAGAAGAGAGGGGCCTCCTTGTCATCCCTATTGTCGGGATGGGAGGAATGGGGAAGACAACTCTCGCCCAACTGGCTTTTAACCATGAAAAGGTTAAAGCCTGTTTTCAGATCAAAATATGGGTTTGTGTTTCGGACCCTTTTGACGAGATCAAAATTGCCAAAGCCATCATTGAGGGCGTCGAAAAGAAAAAGCCAGATTTAGATGAGTTGGAAGCTGTCTTGCAACGAATGTCTAATTCCGTTGAGGGGAAAAAGTTTCTCCTTATTTTAGACGATGTGTGGACTGAAGACCAAGGAAAGTGGGAGAAATTGAAGTTGCCATTAATACAAAGTGGCGCCCATGGCAGTAGAATATTGGTGACCACTCGAAAACAGGAGGTTGCTGATATGATGGGAGCTCCCCCTCACACCATCTATTTGGAGAGGTTGAGCGAACAAAATTGTTTGTCAATATTCAACCGAATGGCATTTTATAATAGGGATAAGGATGGTGTGTTGGAAGCCATTGGTGAAGAAATAGCAAAAAAGTGCAAGGGTTTGCCTCTTGCTGCAAAGACTATGGGTAGTCTCATGCGTTACAAGAAAACGAGAAAAGAATGGCAAGAAGTTTTGAACAGTAAGATATGGGAGCTGGAAGAGGTTGAGCAACAAGTTTTCCGACCATTATTACTGAGTTATTTTGATTTGGCACCTGCGGTCAAACGATGCATTTTATATTGTGTTATCTTTCCAAAAGATCATTTGATTAATAAAGATCATTTGATTGAGTTGTGGATGTCACAAGATTATCTCTATTCGAAAGGAAACACAAAGAAGGAAACAGTTGGCCAAAGGTGTTTTGATAATTTAGTAATGCGATCTTTTTTTCAAGACTTTGAAGAAGACTTTGATGGAAATATCTGGAGGTGTAAAATGCATGATATTGTGCACGACTTTCTAGTGTTTCTTACCAAAAATGAATGCTTTACAATGGAGGTTAAGGGTGGTAACGATACAATAGAGCCCTTGGGTGATACGATCCGCCATTTGACCTTAATGCTTGCACCCGAGGGTCCACTCTCATGTGTTTCGTTTTCCAGCTGCGATCTACGTACTCTTGCAACTTTTGATTCAAAATTTAATGTTGTGGACTCAACTTTGATCTCGCAGTTGAAACATCTGAGGACATTAAATTTGAGTGGTAATTGTATTGAAGTGCTTCCGGAAGAGATAGGTGAATTGGTACATCTGAGATTTATTGATTTGTCCAAAAATCCTTTGAAAAAGCTACCGAATGCGGTGTGTAATTTATACAATTTGCAGACATTGCGCCTTGATGAGTGTGAGGAACTTGAAAGTCTACCTCAGAGCATGGGAAAGTTGATTAACTTAAAGCATCTGTATGTTCGGGGTTGTCGTAATCTGAAGTACTTGCCGAAAGGGATTGGGAGATTAACAAATCTAAGAAGACTAGATCAGTGCCGTGTTGGCGGTGGTAAAGACGATGATGAAGCGTTCAATTTGGGAGATTTGATAAACTTAGACCAACTTTGTGAACTCAACATAGAAATTGATGGGGAAGTGAAAGTTGATGCGGGTGAGGGTGAGAAAGCATCACCCCTGGGGAACAAACAACAACTCTCACATTTGAGAATAGTTTTTGATGAGTGTGGAACAAGTGCAGAAATACTGAATTTCTTACGACCGCATCCAAATTTGGAATCTTTAAGAATTAATGGGCATAATGGAAGCACTGCCCCCAACTGGATCATGTCATTAAACAATTTGAGATTTCTTATTTTCTGGGAATGGAATGAATGTGAAGTTTTACCTCCTTTGGGAAAATTGCCGTCTCTTGAAACACTGTTCCTTTGCAATATGAAAGGAGTAAAAAAGGTAGGAGTTGAGTTTCTGGGAATAGAAAAGGAAACGTCATCAGCATCATCATGCATTACTCTATTCCCAAAACTTAAAAAACTCCTATTTTTTGACATGCGGGCGTGGGAAGAGTGGAAAGGAGTGGAAGAGTGGAAGGAAGAGGATTCTCATATTACCATAATGCCATGCCTTTCTTCTTTACAGATTGGGTACTGCCCTTGGCTAAAAACACTGCCAGACTTCTTGCGGAAAGCACCGCTTCAGACAATTGAAATCAAATTCAGTGATAATCTTGCACGAGGGTGCCGAAAAGGCAGAGGAAAGGAGTGGCCCAAGATTTCTCACATCCCCAGCATATATATTGATGGTGAAGGCATAGTCGAGGCAGAGGATGCTGTTGAGTTACCTGAGAGGCCTTCCACTTCTGATTCTGATGATGAGGGTGAAGGCATAGTCGAAGCAGAGGATGCTGTTTAGTTGCATGAGAATTGAGAGGCCTTCCACTTCTGGTAATTGAGCTCTTTTATATTTATTTACCAACTCACTCTATTCATTTTACATCAATGTTCTAATTTATGGGCAGAGCTTTTATTATACTCGCCAAATTACAAGATTATTCCAACTAGACAAGTATAACTATATATATAATGTTGCAATGGACTTGTAACTCCCAATATCGTGATTTGCAATGCACTAGTTTTATTTTATTTTTAATCCCAAAACTATATGCAAGAAAGTAACAATTTATAATGTTGCAAGGGTAAAAGACCATATTCTAGGTCCCCAGGTCGATTCCTCCTCCCAATATTGTGATTTGCAATGCTCTAGTTTTATTTTATTTTTAATCCGAAAACTTTATGCAAAAAAGTAACAATTTATAGTCACAAAATTTTGCAGAAAGTTTCATGAGCACGCTTTTGGGAGGCCGGAAGACCTCAAAATTCAAATGGCTAGATTTGCCAAGACCCTCCAGTGGTCTGATTCACTACACTGGAGCTCACTTTGGCAGGGTGCAAAAATCATCGAAAAGGAAGAGTGCGGAAACAGGTAATCTCAAATTAATTGGGGTGTTGTGTTTATGCTTGCATGTTTCGTTGACCTTTTGAAGTTTTTTTTTTTCATTGGTCCTACCCGCCTGACTGTTGCGAGTGCTGCTAGTGAACGCAGGGCTCACATACTTTCTCTTTAGAGGAAGTAAAATGGAAATGGAGAGAAAGCTGCATGCATTACTACAACCGGTGGTTGGCTGCTGCATTACATATTTCACCGGAATGGTCTTTTCCTTTGCTTTCGGGCAGAATGAAGATCGTCTGGACATAGGCACATTCAAAAGCTCCGTTGCGTGGTATGTGTAGTATAATGCAAAGAGCTCCAGACTTGGTTTAGGTCTTCAGTTGAAGTCAGAACCAAGAATACAACACAAATGGTGATCTTAATACAACTGCCTGTATATTTCTCAGAAAAATGTTATCGAACGACTTAAATGTTATTCACTGGACCTGCACAGTACAGTGCAAATTTTATGTAAATTAAACAAATTAGTAAAGTTTGGCAGATAAAACATAAACAACTGAGAAATTCAAATATAAACTCTAGTGGTACACTAATTAGCACTAATTTTGCTTCAATATCATCAAATTTGCATAAACCAGGGGGAAGGAAATAATCCAAATAGCATTGAGATAAACTTTTGCATGTTTGAACACACGAAGAATGTTATGAGTTCTAGCATCCCAAACTCGAACCATGCCATATTCTGATCCAGAAATCAAATAATTTCCAGAAATGCCATATGCGAAGCAAGTAATAACTTTGTTGTTCAAAAGTCAAAATATAAAGTTGTGAGTTGAAAGAGTTTTATTCGTTCAAAATATACTAAAATGAATGTTCCTCGATTCAGTTCAACAGAATGCAAAGCCTGTCATAACTAAATGAAGAATGCAGGGTTCTTAAAACGTGCAACAATCTTTGGCGTCATAATTTGAAAAAACGAAAATACGCAGTTAAAAATTAGAGAAGTGTCAACTGAAGAAAACTCATCTGAATAACAAATAAAACTGCAAACTGGAATATTAGTAAGTCCATCAAAAGTTTCCATATAGGAAATTCAAGAAACCTGTGATTTGAGAAACAATCAATGATATGCAAGCCATACTTGCTGTTAAGTGGGCTCTCGGCATCAAATGCAGCAACCTATGTCTTGCCCTCTCTACCACCGGCAAAGAAGACATTATCACCAGGATCTAGTGCAATCGCATCAATAATAGTAGGGAAAACAATATTTATCAATGATCTCCTACTTCCTACACTCCAAACCTAAGAAATTTACATCCAAATCAAAATTACAAAACACATGCAATTTCAAGATTGCATGGCTATTTTGTTTATGGGGGATGAATGAGAATGCAATAGGCAAAAGAAATGTAATAGATATTGAGGGACTTAAAGAGTGCTCCGTAAAATGTCCATTAGCATTTCAAAGCTCAAACAAAGATCAATTCAAAGAGATAAAAAAATGATTAGGAAAGTTAACCTCCCATAAGTAGATATTCCCCGATGAGCCTCCGACAACAATGTACATGTCTTCGCAGTTTGCAGCGAGTGGATTGATCAGTTCATCTGGGAAGCTCTTGACATCAACTTGCGGCTGCACATCCAAAATTCCCAAAATGCAATTAAAATGCAAGCTTTATCAGTTGAGGCAGTTCATCAAACAGATTGTGTGCACAATAAAGGAAGGTCATCTTACCTTGGACCAGGACCAGTACTGGACAGAGCCAGAGGAGGCAGAAGGCCCGCGGAGCTGAGAGGAGGCGAGGAACCGTTCGCTGACGCAGATGAGGCCGTGAGGCAGAGAGGCGCAGAGCTTGTAGCGGAGCTGCGCGGCGCCGGTGCAAAGGTCTCAGCAGCCGATGGTTCGTTGGATATTCAACTTGTAGCGGAGAATTGATGGATTGGACTGGTGAACTGGGGCTTCTCACAAGGGTTTTATTGAGCGTTTGGGAATCTTGAATAGAGTAATGAATTAGGGTGCCAATGGTCCGTTTCGGTACGGGTTTGAGTGAAACGAAAACCAAAACCAAACCGTTTACTACAGCGCGGTTCAGTTTCAAAATCGAAACCATTTGAAAACCGCAAAACTGTTCTGTGCGATTCGATTTATTTCTTGTTTCGGTTTCAATTTTCGATGCCAAGTGCCCACTCCTATAACGGATATGTAAAATGTTGATGGTGCCGTCCCTCGAAAGACTGCAGCTTTGGAGTATGAAAGGAGTAAAAAAGGTAGGAGTTGAGTTTCTGGGAATAGAAAAGGAAACGTCATCAGCATCATCATGCATTACTCTATTCCCAAAATTGAAAAAACTCATTCTTCACTACATGTCGGCGTGGGAAGAGTGGAAAGGTGTGGAAGAGTGGAAGGAAGAGGATTCTCATATTACCATAATGCCATGCCTTTCTTCTTTATACTTTTATCAGTGCCAAGAGCTAAAAACACTGCCAGACTTCTTGCGGAAAACACCACTTCAGACACTTGACATCATACACTGTGGTAGTCTTGCACAAGGTTGCCAAAAAGGCAGAGGAAATGAGTGGCCCAAGATTTCTCACATCCCCAGCATATATATTGATGGCGAACGCATAGTCAAGGCAGAGGATGCTGTTGAGTTACCTGAGAGGCCTTCCACTTCTGGTGAGAGGGTGAAGGCATAGTCGAAGCAGAGGATGCTATTTAGTTGCATGAGAGGCCTTCAACTTTTGGTAATTAACCTCTTTTCTATTTATTTACCAACTCACTGTATATTCATTTTACATCAGTGTTATAATTTACATCCAAATCAAAATTACAAAACACATGCAATTTCAAGATTGCATTGCTTTTATGTTTATTGGGTATGAATAAGAATGCAAAAGGCAAAAGACATGTAATAGATATTGAGGGACTTAAAGAGTCTGCTCCGTAAAATGTCCATTAGCATTTCAGAGCTTAAAAAAAGATCAATTCAAAGAGATAAAAAAATGATTAGGAAAATTAACCTCCCATAAGTAGATATTCCTCGATGAGCCTCCGCCAACAATGTACATGTATTCGCTGTTTGCAGCGAGTGGATTGATCGGTTCTTCTGGGAAGCTCTTGACATCAACTTGCGGCTGCACATCAAAATTCTCAAAATTCAATTAAAATGCAAGCTTTATAAGTTGAGGCAGTTCATCAAACAGGTTGTGTGCATAATAAAGGACGTGATCTTACCTTGGACCAGGACCAGTACTGAACAGAGCCAGACGAGGGAGAAGGCTCGCGGAGCTGAAAGAGGCGAGGAACCGTTCGGCGACGCAGATGAGGGTGCGAATGGTTCGTGTGGTTCGATTCAATTTTAAAGTCAAAATTAAAATGAAACCAAACCGCTTACTTTAATTCGATTTTTCAAGAAAAAAAATGTACAGTTTAAAATTTAACATATTAATATAAATTTCCTAATTTGGATATACAAATTTTAAAAGTTTTACATATAACAATCATTACTGCAAAACATCAAGAAGTTTGATTAGAACAAATGCTTGTACGCACCTACTGCTGCAACAACAGCAACAAAAGGGTGTCACGTACAGGGTATAACACAAAACAAGTTGAATAACTTTCATGTCATATATGTTTGTGTGTGTGTGTGTGTGATGGTATAAAATACGAAAGGTCCTTCAAGTTAATGAACAAAAGAAAGTGATGAATGATGATATTCTAGTTTGGTTAAGTCTAGACTAAATGTATGGACTTTAACAACAACCAGTTAAACATGACATCTACTATAGACATTTAATTAAATATTTATTAATATTTACGGTGCGATGCGGTTTTCAAAAGACACAATCGAAACCAAACCGTTACCTACACTGCAGTTCGATTTCAAAATCGAAACCATTTCAAGACCGCAATACCAAACTATTCGATGCTGATTTGGTTCGTGTTTTGGTTTCAGTTTTCGGTTTCAAGTGCCCACCCCTATAACGGATACGTAAAATGTTGATGGTGCTGCTCACTAAGAATTTTGCTAGGGTTTTTGAATTGCGCGTAGCCAGACACAAAAGGTCGGGAAGGTTCTCAAAATGAGGCCATTGGCAATTGTTTGAATGTTTCTAATTGTTGTCCCAACCTCATGGGAAATTTTACTTGAACTCATATAACATTTTCTTACATTCAATTTAAATTTTAAATGTGATTTGTCGTTTTTACCATATTACAGTTACATCAAGTATAAGATGAAATTGCAAGTGAGCCTTTACCAGAGTAGTGAAAAGGTGTTGTGCCCTTGACGGCATGATCTAATCTATCATTTAACTTACTAACTCTATGTTTCACTCAAAAAAAAAAAAAACAAGCATAAGACGAAATTAACAATAAAAATAAAATATATCCATAAATCCACACCTAGTAATCAAACCCTACGAAAGACATTTCCCTTCCAAGGTATAATTTGAATACCATTTCATACGCATCTGTAATTACCAAAGCAAAATTAAACCCCAACACAAGCGTTAGGAAGGAGTAATGCACATTTAGCCACTACAACGTTTAAAATGTTCCCGAATGAATCTATCTGCATGGGATGGGTACGTATCTCGGATATATGCTCGAAGACACTTCTGGTAGGAGAAATCTATCCATGCACCATCAGTTCTTATGACAAATAGGCACCTCGAGTGTTCAAGTTGGGGATGCCGATCAACCTTCAGCAAGACGAGTTACAAAGAAAGTGGTTAGTTTGCATAGACAAGCACAAGAATCCACATTGCATAAAATAAAGGTTGACCATATATAGAAAGGAGGACTGGTTCAGAAATAATTAAGAACTTGAAATTCAATCAATAAATAGTTTACAAATACAATTTCAACAAATAGTCAGTTTAAGTTCTATTCAAGTAAAGATCAGACTGAAGAAGATAAGTTATGAGAAAGAGACAGAGATAGATAATTTCACGTCACATAAACAATAATAGAAGGATCTTTATTTATGGTTACATATTACACTCGTAACTGGTTTCTGAACCAACCAGCTAAGGAAAAAGTAGCCAAAAAAAACAAAAAAACAAAAAAAACAGTAGAAAAAAATTAGACCAAAATTTTAATAGTTTACACTTTCAGCTTCCGCTATCATTGAATTGTATGGAAAAGGTACGAAATAAATAATCTGTAGAAAATAATCTAGGAAAACCAAGCCCCAATAGTTAAGGATAAGTTATGAACACGCAGATCTAAAGTTCCAAACATGCACTAAAAAAGGTTAAAGTGGGAAGAAAAAAGCCAAGGCCTGTAGCTCATTAAGCTAGAGCACCTGTGACTGGCCCCCCATTGAACTTCATCTTACACAGAGGGGACAAAAATAAATTTCAGGCTAGATAAATGCTTTTCTATTCACATAATCATTAAGAGATGCTACAAACTTCTAGTTGTGTATGTTTGTGCAGCGATATTTCAATCGTTTCTTCTATTACTCGGTTGCAATACAGTTAACATCTTGCATTCATCCAAGGTTTCCTATTACATAGGTTGGTGACACCAATTTCTTGTTAAATCTTCTGGTTGTGACAAAAATTGGAATGGCCCATCAGCAATAGCATATTAAAAATAGTAAAAGACAGGAACTGTTTTGGAAAGCAATCCTTAAAGCTACAAAAGCAACAACATCGAAGAATAGCTTTTGCTAAAAAAATAAGTGCCCTGGTGTTTGTTTAGACATTAGTGTTTTAGTTCAAGGAGTTAAGGGTACTTGAATAATGTTGAGTTCACTGGACATTTTCCATAAGGGTTATTCTATTTGGACTGACATTTTTACTCTTTATACTCGCCTTCCTAAAGTTTCTTTAACTTTCTCATATTATTCATCAATATTTTTCAATTTCTTTCTTTTAAACTTAAAATAGATACCTGTAAAGGCAAGTGCCAAGGTTCTCAAGGAAGAAGAGGAGAAGGAAGTGGATGGGGAAGGGAGGAGGTGACAGGAAGAGAAGGGCATATAAAGATAAGGAATTGAATCAACAAGGGTAATATGATTGGTACATAATGTTTTTCAGCAGCGATGAGTAAGGGATTGGTGCAAATAGGATGAACATTTAGGCCTCCTTATACTTCAGAACAACCATGACATTTAATTACCTGCTGCATTCCTTTCGAACATTTTCAAGTTTTAGTCTTCAACACTCAATACATTCACCACAAAAATAATACACAAACCCTAAATTCCTCTTTCTATGATTCAGCCTTTGAAACCATCAATTCTAGTAGAGGGGTTGATTTGACAGAAATATCCTGAAGTTGACAGAAATAAAGGTTGATCATATATAGAAAGGAGGACTGGTTCAGAAATCAATAACAACTTAAAATTTAATGTCAATAAATAGTCATTTTAAGTTCTATTCAAATAAAGATCAGCCTCAAGAAGAGAAGTTTTGAGATAGAGACAGATAATTTCATGTCACAGAAATACACACAAACAATAATAGAAAGAGCTTTATCTGCGGTTACATATTACACTC
Source organism: Crataegus laevigata (assembly GCA_963580275.1). NCBI lineage: Eukaryota > Viridiplantae > Streptophyta > Magnoliopsida > Rosales > Rosaceae > Crataegus > Crataegus laevigata. The sequence continues at coordinate 8,246,364 of OY756949.1, forward strand.
GTAACTCATGTCTGAATCAACTTCCTAATGAAAAAGTAGCCAAAGAAACAGTAGAAAAAAATTAGACCAAAATTTTAAGAGTTTACACCTTCAGCTTCCGCTATCATTGAATTGTATTGAAAAGGTATGAAATAAACAATCTGTAGAAAATAATTGAGGAAAAATAACCCCAATAGTCAAGGATAAGTTATGAACGTGCAGATCTAAAGTTCCAAACCCTTGCCCAATTGCTTAGGAGATGCACTAAAAAAGGTTAAAGTGGTAAGGAAAAATGCAAAGGCATGTAGCTGGTCTCCCATTGAACTTCATCTTACACAGACGGGGTAAAAGTTAATTTCAGCCTAGATGAATGCTTTTCTACTCACATAATCATTAAAAGATGCCATAATCTTCTTAGTCGTTATGTTTCTGCAGCGATACTTCAATCGTTTCTTTTATTATTCAGTTGCAACTTGCAATACAGTTAAAATCTTGCATTCATCCAAGAACACCAATTTCTTGTTAGATCTTTTGGTTGAAACAATAACTGGAATGACGCATCAGCGATAGCATATTAAAAATAGTAAAAGACAGGCTGAAAACAAGGAGGTATGACACCATTGCACTTGATTGGTTAGAGAATCTGTTTTCGAAAACACTCCTTAACGCTAGAAGAGCAACAACATCAAAGAATAGCTTTTGTTAAAAATAAGCGTCCTGGTGTTTGTTAAGACATTAGTGTTTTAGTTCAAGGAGTTAAGGGCACTCTGATAATGTTGAGTTCACTGGACATTTCCTTAAGTGTGCTTATATTTAGACTGACATTTTTACTCTTTATACTCGCCTCCCTAAAGCTTGTTTAACTTTCTCATATTATTCATCAATATTTGCAATTTCTTTCTTCTTTTAAACTTAAAAAGATTAAAAATGGATGCCTGTAAAGGCAAGTGCCAATGTTCAGGGAAGAAGAGGAGAAGGAAGTGGACGGGGAAGGGAGGAGGTAACAGGGAGAGAAGGGCATAGAAAGATAAGGAATTGAATCAATAAGGGTAATATGATTGGCATCATAATGTTTTTAAGAAGCGATGAGTAAGAGATTGGTGCAAATAGGATGAACATTTAGGCCTCCTTATACTTCAGAACAACCATGATTTTTTAAATTACCCGCTGCATTCCTTTCGAACATGTTCAAGTTTTAGTCTTCAACACTCAATATGTTCACCACAAAATTAATACAAAAACCCTAAACCCTCTTTCTATGATTTCAACCTTTGAAACCATTTTTCCACTAACCCAAACCGCTCATGAAAACATCAACAGGCTTGTTTCTGTATACAACATAAACTATCATACTTAAAAGAAGGCACATATTGTGCATTCACACCAACAGTGATTTGTGACACACAAAAGTGCATCTTCCAAACCATCCTTCACACTTCAACAAACAACTTGGTAGTTACTACAAATTTAAAATAGACCTTCCTAGTCAATAATTCGATGACACCCATTTCTAGTTAAATTTTTCAGCCCACACAAAATTTGATCGATGCATTAGTATCAACACTATAGATAACTAATTCGGGGCTCAATTCCAAAAGAACGAATGCACCATTGCTCAAAAAACCATCATTTGCACCACAGCAAACATATTGGCAATGACTAATGAGTTACTTACCCTCAATATTATATATATTTGATTACAATCAAAACCTAAATTCTACACAAGAAATTCAATTAATAGACAATATAATAAGGCAAACTCCGACTGTAAATGGTGAAGTAAAAAAAGTTACCATGATAGAATCAATTGCGCATCCAATTTTATCCTCAGAGTGTGGATGATGAGCAAGAAGCCTTTCCACCACAACCTTTTCATCTTCCTCCGTCAGCTGCTCACCATCCATATACCTGCAAACCACCAAAACCAGTCATATAGTTTCTACTTCACAAAGCAAAACGACGGGGCTCCACGTCGTTGCGAGCTCAGATCATAGTAACCATACCTATCAGAGTGCAGAATCTCCTTGGCCAGCAAAACGACGGGCTCGATGTCGTTTAAAATCTCCCGTTCCTTATCCTTCCACTTGCTGTAGTCAGGGTCGTCCCAGCGAGGGTACTTAGGCGGCTCCTTCACGCTCAGCACTCCTCTCAGCGCGGAACTGTCCGCCGAGGACGATAGACTATCCAGCCGGGACGACTCGCTCTCCCAGCTGCACCACGCCCTGCCGCTCGGGACCGCAAGCCCGAGGCCCAGGCGTCAGTGGTGGACTCGCGCGCAGAGGAACGAAGTTGTTCGCAGCAGCGCCGGATTTAGAGTCGCCATTCGCGTCGTCGTCGTCGTCTCATTGTCTGAGTGGCAGCAGTGTATCGTGGATCATGGTAGTGACTCTGCTGGACTCGTCTCAGTCGGGGTGATGACGACTCACTGAGTCGCGACTGATGCGGTGGACTTTGCGGGAATTATGGTATTTGTTTCGGGTTTTTTGGAGAATAACGAAATTACAGGCCCATCCCAATTTGTGATGGAGATGAGTAGTGGGGGCGATGGATGGATTATCTGATGCGTGATGGGTCCATCACGTGTTTTGCTTTGTTTTGTTTTCTGTTGTCTGAGGGTCCAACTAAGTGAAAATACGTGACCCACACCGCTGGATTTGAGTATCGTTCAAAGTTTTGAAACTTTGAACTTTGCAGATGAGTGACAGAGATTTTGAAATCGGAACGCGAGTTTAAAGTATGAATCTCACATAGTTAAGGAGTTTTGTACATATTTGTAAGAAGTTTAGGTACTATTTATTTTATTAATGGTATGAAAGTAGCTTTTTTTTTTGGTAACATAGCGGTTTGAAACCTTAAAAACTAACTCAAAGCGTTACTACATTAATTTTAGTTGTAGAGACTCTCATCATATTATCAAATAATTGAGTTCCAATCCAATCATGAGGATTCCCAAAATAATGGTGCTCAAGATCCATATTCTATCTCAAATTAATAGGATCATCTGCCATCATCTTCTTCTTCCGCGAAACATGCACTAACTCGCTGTGTCAAAGCAGCTTAGTTTATGTAATAGATATTGAGGGACTTAAAGAATGTGCTCCGTAAAATGTCCATTAGCATTTCAGAGCTCAAAAAAAGATCAATTCAAAGAGATAAAAAAATGATTAGGAAAATTAACCTCCCATAAGTAGATATTCCCCGATGAGCCTCCGACAACAATGTACATGTCTTCGTTGTTTGCTGCGAGTGGATTGAACGGTTATTCTGGGAAGCTCTTGACATCAACTTGCGGCTGCACATCAAAATTCCCAAAATTCAATTAAAATGCAAGCTTTGTCAGTTGAGGCAGTTCATCAAACAGGCTGTGTGCATAATTGTCTAAGAAATGAAGCTAGAGAGCCGAGGGAGGACAGAAAGTGTTGGTGCCATTGCAGGCTGTAGAGTGGGACTCTACATCAAATTAGATTTTCATGGATTTGTTGGTAGATTTTGTGGTGGCTGTGGTGGCGGAGAGCAACTTACTCAGCTGAGTTAGATCGTTATCTTAACATTTCATGAGAATAATATAAACATAGGGTAAATTACATTTTCATACTTCAGGTTTGGGTCTATTTCAATTCTTTACAACATCTTCAAAACATTTCACTTTCATACCTTAAGTACTATTTTATTTCAAAATAATAGCTCCGTTACATTTTCCATCCATTGATCCGTTAAGTGCTGACGTGGCTACCACATATATGCCACGTGGTTGCCAAATTTTTGCCACGTGGCAAAAAAAATAATTAATTTTTGTTAAAAAACATGAATTATCTGAGAAAAAAAAAATGAAACTCATCCCATCTCCCCCGCAACCACCCCCTATCCTTAAACCTGCAAGAACAAGAAGAAAAAAAAAAAAAAACCAAACTCAAACTCCTCATCTCAAAGTATTTTCAAAATTCACCCGCACTGAAAATTCATGGTCTCGGTTCGTGTTCACGGTCGGGGTGGGGGGGGGGTGGGAAGGCAGATGGGTCTGGGCGGTTTTTTTTTTCTTCCTTCTTCTTCTAGGGATGTAGGGGTGGTTGCGGGGAGATGGGATGGGTTTCATTTTTTTTTTCTTCTTCCTTCTTCTTCTTGTTCTTACAAGTTTAGGGATTGGGGGGGGGGGGTGTTTGCAGGGGAGATGGGATTGGTTTTTTTTTTTGAGAAAATTCATGTTTAAAAAAAAAATTAATGCTGGCAGACATTTGACAGCTACGTCAGCACTTAATGGATCAATAGATGAAAAATGTAACAGAGGTATTATTTTGAAATAAAATAGTACTTAAGGTATGAAAGTGAAATGTTTTAAAGATGTTGTAAGGAATTGAAATAGACTCCAAACCTGAGATATGAAAGTGTAATTTACCCAAAAATATATGGAGAAACTCTACACGTCATTTTATATAAAAATAGTGTATCCGTTCCATAAAGATTCTTCTCGTGGTGGAGTGCAAATACCAAAAAGGCGAAATTGCACAAATCATCAATGTAATGTGCTTTCATAATTCATATGTCAATGTTACTTTTGTGTAGTAAAACTCTATCGCTAAATTGCTCATTACAAATCTTGGTCTAAAGCGAACCTTACATCTATTCTACCCCTTTTTATTATCAAATGATAAATATATTTTAATCTAACTCGTTACCCAATTCTCTCTCGCTACTTGAACTAACCTAGAGAGGTTCAATTTTGCTCAGGTGAATTATCATGTCACCATCATTTCAAGGGCAGAAATGTCCTTGGAACCAATCCAAGCATGTTTGACATGTAAATCAGGTTTAAAATATTAATTTACCTCTGCAAGTGATGAACGGAAAAAAATTTCAATGCAAAATTTGAAGTATACTAAAAATAGTAACGGACTTAACCACGAGATAATTATTCATAAAACCGCATGAATAAATTTAGCCTATACCTCAACTAGAACTGAACAAAGGTTGGCACTGTTTTGCTATTAGAAAGCCATCAAAGCAATCTCCTTGTTTTTTTTTCCCTTTTACTTTTTATACGATCATTGGCAAATATTTTTTTTTCTTCTCAGATTTGTAAAACACAAACACCTCCACTTTCATAATTCTAGTCAAAGTCAGATATGCGCATTCCTCTGAAAACTTAGAAAGTGGTTCATTTTTCTGAATCAGGATTGTAGAGCAAAAAATAATCATAAGGTGACACATAGATTTTTGGATTAAAAGAATAAAATTACCCTCTAGGCATACCGTGATTCCTACGCGCAAACAGCAGGTAATCAACCCTCAACCAAGTCAAAAGTGCCAAAAATAGGTATTTATCCAAAACTTATTTCATCTATCTTCTCCACAAGGTAACCCCCAAAACATTCCTTTTAAATTATGTTAATTAGCTAATTAATAGATTTATTACCTAATTAATCTATTAATGGCTAATTAAACTACCAATTAACTACAAAATACACTCAAAAACACCACAAAGGGCCGGTCACCTTCCTTATATATACTACCCCATTTTCTCTAAAAACCTAAGTTCTAGACTCTTGCAAAATTCTCCAAATCCTCTAAACACTTTTCCCTCAAAATTCTAACTTTAGCATCAGAGGTTCTTCGGCCAAAGCCCCCCTCCCCCAATTCATCGTGGGCGTGTGAGGCTTTTGGCCTTGACCAAAGGTATTAATTGTTTTGTAGGTGCAATTTTGTCAAATAAGGAGAAGGCGAAAATTTGCATCCACAAATTGGTGTTTTCATTGAGAGAAGAGAGTCACACACTCGTAAAAGACTCCCGAAAAAAGGTTTTTCTCTATTTTCTAGTCCACTTGTATTTTTCGTACGTTCTTATTATTAGAATTTTTTATTTGCAAATATTCTTTAATAAAATGTAAAAGAGTAACACAATGGCTAGAAATTTAGAAAATTCCACGAGTGAAAATTCTAATATTCAAGAAATAAGACTGCGGCGATCGACGAGGCTAAATGTGACAACAAGTGGAGCGGAACCATCGCTTCAAGGCTCCACCACGGCAACCACCCGTGGCGAGGTCCATGGCTCCATTACCACGGCCCAAGCCGTGCTATCCAAGGCCCACACCACTAAAGCCATGGCCCGAGCCATGTCACTCTATGCCCAACGCAAGCCCAAGCTGAGCCCAAGCCTCGCATTCGCGAGCATCATGCGATGAGCAGATTGCTTCTACAGCCCAGCCTGGAAGCAGCCCAAGTCGGCCCAAGAGTAGCACAACCTTCCCGACTCTAAGTTTTAGGACCTACGATCGAATCAAGGGCATTTTCACCACATTTCTTCACATATTTGACATTTCCCAACTCAAATCTCGCGCCTGGAGTTTACCACACTTCCACTGCTCAAAGAGACGCATTCCTTCCAAGCTCTTCCAACCCAAATGGAGAATAACATTTGTCTTGACAAGTTATAGAGTTGACGAGCGCCTTCACACATCAGACGACCTTGGTGAATCAACTCTTGCAGCGCACCGAGATGCAACATGCCCCTGACGAGGTGTTCTGAAGTAGGATAAGGGCAGATGAAGAACTTCTCCAGCAGCGTCCCAACAAGAAGCCCATCAACCAGCCACGATCCGAACGTTTTAGCAGCTTACGTTTCCGCCTGGGCCCTCGAGATAGCGTATACTCCCGTGGAGGAGCGTGCATTCTTAGTTAGGCCCACAGACGAATATACACTCACGGTTGGAGTCACACTCCGATAATCAACATGAGCAACCTTCCAGGTGAAGTGTTCATTCGCGACAAGGTCCGCAAAAAACATCCTCCACCTCACATCGGAGTAGGCAACACAGCAGACGGAAAGAAGCAGTTAGTTAATCTGACTCAAGTTCAACCAACAGCCTGCGAGTTACCCGCTCGCCTGCCAAGAACATACCATATGCACCGCAGTCGCAGCATAGATGAGTCGAACACATGGAAAAACAGCCTAGACTAGCAGGTCACGACTGGAGGCAGCCGAGAGCTCCGCCATCCCAGCAAAGGCAAATTCAGGAAGAAGTAGAAAGGCTCCTGACCGAGTAATTGCGCGATTTCCCGCGCAACGAAGTTACTAACAAGGTGCTTCGATGAAACATGACCAACATAAGCAAGTCATTTTTCAATGACAAGATCGAGCAGACGGAACTATCCCACATAGATTTTTGGATATAAAGACTATTTCTATTCCGACAAACACAGCAGCTCAGCCTAATGGTGCGCCAGGGGTAGACAAGTACCAGAAAGACATACCAACCCAATTACCAAAAACAAGGGGCATGCCTTGTTCTTAACACTCCAAATGATTCAATACTGAAGCAGCACATTATCAGTAGCTGAGCATCACATACCTAATGGTCCAATTCCTCATGCTGTGCACAACCTGGCCCAAGCTCTGCTTTCACAGCCGTGCCTACTTGCTCCACGACTCCCGGTAGTTATTGATCTATCACCATGGCTCATAACTGTGCCAATCTTGCACCATGGCTCGCAGTCGTGCTGATATTGCCCTGTGGCTTGCGCCAACCAAGCCTCAAAATGGCACACGAAGAAACACCTAATGATGGCGCAATAATTCTGGGAGCAGCTCACTGCGCTTGCACCTTTACGCGAGTTCCATAAGCAGTTTGAAGTCTCAAGCAGATTGCCAAACAAGACCTCGCATGCTGAGGATTATTTCAGTTGTTCAGCAACCCAGTTTTCCTTAGATGCACTCACGACAACGACTTCCATGTTCTCCATTGTGAGAGGGTAAACTAATCCCTCGACACCCATTTGGGTCTGCTCTCCAGTGCGAGAGGATAAACTAATTGCTCTCCAATGAGAGAGGGTAAACTAATTCCCCGACATCCATATGGGTCTGCTCTCCAGTGCGAGAGGATAAACTAAGTGCTCTCCAGTACGATAGGGTAAACTAATTCCCCAACACTCATCTGGGTAAGCTCTCCAGTGCGAGAAGATAAACTAATTGATTTCCAATGCGAGAGGGTAAACCAATTGCTCTCTAGTGTTAGAGGGTAAACCAATTACTCTCTAGTGCGATAGGGTAAACCAATTGCTCTCCAGTGCGAGAGGGTAAACTAATTCCCCTACACCCATCTGGGTAAGCTCTCCAGTGCAAGAAGGCCACATAGCTTAAAAGATCGAATGTTTGAAGATCAACTAGGCAGCAAATGGTCAGGGGGCAGCAACCACTTTTGCACTCAATAGTTCGCTCATCCAACACTTCATCTTCAACAGCTCCAATCCTGGCAGCTGTATCCTTGGCTGCTTCATCTACGGCAGTTGAGAAATCAAACTCAAGCAGTTTCCTCATTTTTGGCAAGCAGCCCAGACGTGGCAGCCCAAACAGTTGCCCATGCCACGCCACTTCCTCGGCCCATGCCAAACCAATCCTTAGCTTCAATCAAGCCGAGCTGCACAAGCAATGAACCTGCCACACCACCTCCTTGACCCATGCCAAGCCGATTTATGGCCCCTGCCAGTCGACGTGTCGCACTACCACGATGGCTGCCCCATGGCAGCACCACCTAAGAAGAAAACAAGGAGAATTAAGTTTTTCTTACATCAGTGTGGTGTGGGAAAGACAAAGAAATCAACGAAAGACGGTTCTTTGCACGGGTAAGCAAAGAAGAATGCTAGGGGAGGGGGAACAAATATCCT